>CM065169.1:17115294-18521961 GCA_033026295.1 Channa striata
AAAGTCAGACAGGGAACAGACAGACACACACACACACAGGCTGTCAGATGCAGCCAAGAGGCAAAAATGAACGAACCAACAAACAAGAGGACAAGAAAGAAGGAAGAAAAGACACCAGAGGACATGAGCAAAGAGAGGCAGCCACACACACCTCATGCACACAAAGGGTTGTTGCGTAGGCTGAAGTCTGCAGGGGGCTCTGCTGTATTCACTAGTTCACAGTATGGGAGTGCTTAGTCAGCACAGCGCCGGCATACACCAAGAGTGAGACGGAAACAGAGGAGGTGGGACGGGGAAAGTCCTTCTGAGAGCCCGGTGTGTGTTGACTGACAAATACAAGCTGAGATATTTTATTTATTTTTTAAAAACCTCTTTGACTGTGTGTAAATTATAGCAGCCAAATGATGCATTGTGGGTAAAATTGTGGATGTGCAAAGCTCAGGTTTTATTTTAGGTTTTATAACCTGCATCCCATGTCGTATGAGGTTCAGGCCCTCGGTGTGTGAAAACCTGTCGTTCACAGCTTTCCAACATGAGATGAAATGTTCTGACTCAGAATGATGCAACATTCACATCTATTTCGTGTAGCAGTGCCAGGTATGCAAGGCAAAGAAAGTAAGAGTATAACTTTTCTCTCAAGCTCCTTCTCCGTGAATGCACACAAATACTTCTGTAGCCAACATCATAACCGGATTAAAGAGAGATTCCACCACAACGTGCACCATAATTCCCATATAGCACATCTAAACACATAAGGGGACAGAGTTTTTGATGACAGGTAGATTTCTATTCTCCCTGGGAAATGCAGCTTTTACATCTGATGCTGGTGAAAGCAACAAAGTGCAGTAAAAATTGACTCGATCAGGCCAATTAATCGTGTTGCACATGAAGCATGAAACTTTCACTGGAGAAGTAAAAAAAAAGGCACAACGCTGAAGCAGATGTGCGTTGAGTGACTTCGTGAAACGAACAGAAATGCACCGCCAGCTGTTTGCCTCAATGAGCCAAACATTATAGTAGCGGATGAAAACACACATTCATTTACATTTTTGTGAGCAGATTGGCTCAAAATGAGCTTCACGTGGATGGAAACACAGTTGGTAAGATGCTTTAAAGCAATACCAGAAAATGCAGCACTTAAAATTTGATCACTTTTCCCCTTCGTTCTACTTTGTTGAAGTAGAATTTGACAGTGGATGGGGATACAGCTGCATTTAACTGAAATCCTGGGACAATACAGCTGGACTGTGGACATTACGATGCCTTCTTAACTTTACGCAAAGATTGAAGTTTTCAGGCTTTTTCAAAAAAGCAATAGTGCTTTTTAGTAATCGTGGCTGGTATGAACGTCGATAAAATGTATTTTTAAATGTGTGTTGAATGACAGAAAGTGATTGGAAAAAGAAAGGAAAGAGAGAGGAATGAGAGAAAGGTGGAGGGTGGACTTCTAATTTCAAGGCCTGTCCCTTTGGGTTGCCAGGTGTTGGAAAGTGCAACATGCACAGCCTGAAGCCACAAACACCTTCAGACCTTTCGATTCCCCACAAACAACGCATGCAAAGTGCACGCCATCATGTTTTCTTTCCTTCTTTGTGACTTTTTTGACTCCTATACTCCCTGTTCTGAAAACCCTTTAGTTCAATTAGAGTCTAAAGATTTGGAGAAAAAATACAGGAAATAAAACATGAAGACTTTCTCCCCTGCTCCTTGTTATCCTTCTCCTAGTTTCTCCCCAGCTCTCCCACCTGGGTATAGGTCCAAAATAACACACCACAGGCAAGTCTAATCATGACAAAAGACTTTTTTTGGACACCAATTTGCCTTCCCATCAGTCAAAAGAATCTCACACTTAACCATCATGCATAAAACAATCTGCAAGCTAATTCACACCCGGCTACTTTCTAAGCCTTGCCGCTTGTCGTGAATAAGTGAATTCTGAATTTGGGAGAAGGGAAAAGTAAAATGAGTGCTCCGAGAATGATACATTCTCAATTTTTCATCGAAGAGTTTGGGGGCCGATGAATATTTGATATCTTTTTAAAAAGACTCATTCATCACGTACTTCACGTTGGCCAGGGGAATGCTGCAAAACGAAGGATGAGGTTATGGCGAGACAGACTTGTGGAAAGCGTCCAGTTACTGAGGCTCATTATCAAGAAGATGGAGCATACGGGCGATGGAGTTCGAAACGTACACCGGAGGAGAGGGGTGAACTTCAGCACCGGTTGCTCCTCCATCTGCATTCAGAGTAGTTTAAGCCAGAGATATTGGGTTTGAAGTTTTTCCAATCCAGAAACTAATATAACTTTTTGAATTTGCAGGTCAACGTCTTCAATCAGCTTTTCCACCTTTTAATTCTTAACACCTGTAATGGATGAAGGCAAAGGTGAGTTAAAGAAATGGGTTTTATTTAAACCCTGGTTTCAACCCAGTACTTGGAAACAAGCTCCCTTTACAACAAAAAAATTCCTTGTTTAACTAGTTCATGCCCACAGTAAAAAAAATTTATTAGATCTGTCCTCAACCACAGCAGCTATTTTAGCAGCTGAGTCAGCAGAATTATCCCCATGGCTGTGAAGTTATTGTGTTTGGTAATTCTCTGACACAGCCATCAGATTTATATTTGTATTTTTTGTGTTTTGTGTCAAGTGTTTTAACAATCAATTGATAGATTGGCATGAAATTTGATTCATACTGTATATTGGAACTCTGTCCCAGAAAACATTTCCATCAAATTTATTGATAAAGTGCTACATTTAGTGATGGGAAGCTAGTTGCTATGTTGCAATAGTGGTGGATGGAGGGCGTAAAAACTGCCTGACTGTCACCTATGGAAACCTCAGAATGTGTCCTGCACGTGCAAGTGTAAGCAATTGGTTAAGCTTGAATAAAGATCATGTCTTTGTTTAAAAGTTAATAAATGTGTATTTGAAGTGACATTTGACTTTCTCTGTATTAAAGCAGACAATCTGTCTCCAACTCTAATAGGTCCTGATTTTTGTGTTTCATCTTGCATTTGACTCATCCTTAAACCCTCAATTTTAAATGAAAAACTAAGAAAAAGTGATATTTCCAATACTTTGATTTACTGCTTCATCCATGATCATAATGATAATGATAATCACAAACACCAGAATCCCTTAGTGGAAACAATCACAGAACATCCAACAAACCCAATTCCATATAGTGTAAGTGCCAGACCAACAATAACATAATACAGTTATTTTTTTAAAGGCTTTATGAATTATATGTTATTGCCGCTCAAAGCCTCAGAGAGCGTCTAGATCAGCTGTAGATTATATTGAAAAAATAATGTGATTACATACACTACGGTAAGCTTAAGGTTTCAGCTGAAAGCAAGCCACTTTACCGGGACTATTACACACATTTAATGTGATGAACTAAAGATCAGCATAGGAACCGCTTGAACTGTAAGTGAGGATACTCGGGTAGATGGCGGTTCATGGTTTGTGTGAGCTCTTTGTGGGCGGACAGCGTGCATGACTTTCTGAATACATTATTTCTACTCTCACGATGCTGCGTGTACAGGCCCGTAACACATTTTATAGACCGGGTGCATTGCTCCTTGAGTGTGACACAAAGATTGTAAGAGAAAGAGACAACAAGAGCCAATCTGTTGGGAGCACCAAAGCCTGCTGGGAAATGCAGATCCCGTGGGAGGCTGTCAGCTCAAGGTAATTTACTTCCTGGTTGCTCTGCACCCACTCCCTCGCTGTCAGCGCCGAGGAGCAGAAGACGTATGGGGAATCAATCACGGTGGGAATTAAAGAGGCCATCACATCCTGGCGCGCGCACACACACACACACACACACACACACACACACAAAACACACAGAGTAAACTCAGCCTTCAGCCTCATCGCTTACACAGGTAAAGGCCATTGTTATCTACACACCTGGTGACAAATTACCTGAAAGACCCTGTAAGAAGCAATTCAGGAGATGACACACACAGACACAGCCTGAATTTATGCTTAATATTCATTTGGAGAGTCTTTGTGACGGGTTAAGGAGGTGTCCAATCACACACTAATCGCAGGTGATTAATTTGGGAGTGTGTGTGTGTCTCAGAGACTGAGGGAGGGCGGCATAATTGGGAAAACTCCATATTTACACAAACTAAAGAAGATTGTGGATCATCTTTGTCAATGGAGAGGGCCTTCTTCAAAATGTCACTAAACGCTGCAGCATTTAGATTTACTGAGCAGTGGGACCAAACCCAAACCAAAAAAAAAGCCCAAAGAGAAAAATATGTGGAAATGTAGCTTATTGATGCATATGAGACCAAGATCAAATCTACTTGCCATTACGAAAAGAATATTTTCCATCATTTTTAAGAACAAAGGAAATGTTATAAATCACAGCACAAACTAGTTTTGTTTCTGTTAATACTTTAATAAATCAAAATTAAGCCAAAAAGGAAACAAAAAACATTTGCCATACGCCGTCGCTACTTACATCACCAACAAAAACACAATGACTTTGTGTCGTACCAGCAAATATTGTATTCTGTTTATTCCTTCTGTTTTTCACAGTTCGTCAGATGCCATCGAAAGTGATTTTCGCAGTTCCTGGGTTTTATTTTTAGACTTCTGATGTCACTGCCAAGTATAATAATGGAACCTGAATCTTTTGGCACGACAACATTAAGAATATGGGTAAAAACACAATCTAGCTCATTATACAAAGTTTTAGGAATGTACTTCAAAAGTATGACGAGCACACTCACACTTCTATATTGAACTTTCCTCCAGTGCCTTCCAGCAACGCCTTCACCCCAACCTCATAATGACATTAGCATTTCTAGTCCTCTTCTCTCCACATCTTATCTACTTCAAAAGCAGCACTTCATTAACTACGACCATCTATCAGAGAGCAGGGAGCCGGTTGGAATGTGTGTTTGTGTGTGTGTGTGTGTGTGTGTGTGTGTGTGTGTGTGTGTGTGTGTGTGTGTGTCACAGACTTGTAGATTAGTGTGACAGACTGGCCGTCACACCTCACCTCTGTTTTCTGGCTGCATGTTGCCTCTGTGTCTCCTCCACTCAGTATCAACATGTTTGTTTCTCCAGCACGGAATTACAACATGACCAGAACAAGAAGTGTTCACAATCCACTTATGGCGATGCTAACAAGGAGGAAAGTCATGACAGAATTAAATTAACAAGAAACTTCAGGCAACACCCTCCCAGTAATGGATTTAGGTCATTCGCAGCATGAATTACGTCTTTCATTAAGTATTAATGCAACAAGCCTGGACAGTGCTGATCAACACCGATTTTACGGGACCCCAGACTTTGGAAAAAGCTCTAAAACCAGTGAATGAATCAAGTGTGGCACCATTTACAAATGTTTACTTGCTTTAATACATGGTTAACAGTGTACAGACTCTTTATTTAGACCTGGTTACAAATAGGAAAATTCAAATACCGTGTCTGTGTGAGGAAAATAAAATAGTCTGTGGGGAAACAAACTGCCCAGAAGAGCTAAACAATCTGTGCCAAAAAAGCTCATATCAAGCAAATTGCGTTTCACTCCAAAATCATTATTAATAACACACCCAAACTTCCAGGGGTCAACACTGGTTCGAAGTTGGCCCAAGTGCTGCCGACCACAGCTAAATCTCAGCTGACACCACTCCAAGCCCACCCTGCCAAATCCTGCACATATCTGTCAGCCATGAAGTCGGTCCAACTTGTGTTTGTTTGTGGGATTGTACTCCATTAGGCACACAGTCAGACAAACTCAATAAAGTATTTGTCAGGTTTCGGGTTGTAGCTCGATGGTGTGTTAGACAACAAAAGCAGCCGATCGATCGGATCTGTAGCTTTTCAGAACAGCATCAGCAACAACATCTGTCAACTCTGAAAGTGTCTTCAGACACAACATGAACAACTCCACTCAAGTGACTTTGACTGCTCAACTGTGTTGGCAGCATGTGGTTCTTTGCCACAAAAATCTAATACACCAAAAGTACATATTTGAGCTTCTCGTCTTTGAGCTGGCGTAAAAATCAGTCAGAGAAAGTTGCGAAGCTTAAAGCAGATTCCCAACAAATCATTTTCACTTGTGTCGCTTTATTGAGCTTATACAGTGTGTAATTACAGCACCACTAAAATTAGCTTTGCTGAACACACTGGACTGTTGATTTACTCCCGATTCTACGGTTACCGAGGTTTGTGTTTATATGAAATTTACAATAGACCTCTATGAAGTCCGGAAACAGCTCCAGCTTTTATATGTTTTTCTTTTTTCAGCATTATACAATGTCACTCCAACTGCACAGACAGCTTTTGAGTTTTTGCATATGCCTGACAAAAATCCTTTTGGGGGTTTTCCTACAGTGGCCCTGACAACTCGCGGCATTAAAATTTGAGAAAACACAAGCAAATTTAAAAAACTTCATCGTTTGACGACACAGGCGCAGCATTAAGAGACACGCTGCAAAAGCCACAACAGGGCCAAATGATAAACTACGCTGCAAAGCTCAACGGAAATGTCTCCACGAGTAACTAAAAATTCCGCCACTTTTGTGCCTTGGAAACGTTGTTATGATAGTTATTACATAGACACAAAAATGTGATGGATATTTAGATTTGTAAATGTATTTTTCGGTTGTGTTGTGGCTTTTTGCAGCAGTTTCTTGATGCTGCACCCGTGTCGTCAAACGATGAAGTTGTTTTTTAATTTGCTTGTTTTTTGTCTACTAGCGTGTGATTTCTTAATTTGCAGTAACGTGGGCTTTCAGGGCCACCGTACTTTGCAGAACATTTAATTATTTTCTTTTGTTCGAGTGTAACACACACCACCCGGAGGTCGTAGCTTGCCCACCTCCCTTTCCTGGGACGTCACCACAAATCTCAGGTTGTGGCTGCAGAGGGAGAGCAGTTGTCAAAAGAGCTGCGCATTTCCTGAATTCCCCATTTGCCATGATGAGTAAAGGATGCTCTCACGTGATTATCACAGAGGTAGCGTGGTATGAGATGTGAGTGAGAGAGAGAGGCAGAGAGACAGACGAGAGCAGGTTTTGATAAGATAAAAAAGGTGGGAAGCATAAGGAGGGGGAAAAAATAATAAAAGAGCCACAGTAGGGAAGCTGAATCGTCCATCTCTGGAGAGGAGTGGAGGGAGGAAGGAGATTTTGGAGTGAAGTGATGGCTGGAGAGGAAGCCAAAGAGGTATTGACGGAGAATCCAGGCACCAGATGGAGGGAGATGGAGGGGGAAAGAAAAAGAGCTTTGAGACTCAAAAACAAAGATTTAGATTGTGGGAGGAACAAAGAAAGACAGTGGCTTAGAGTGGAAAAGAGAGGGAGAGCAGTGTGTGTGGGTCTTGGCGAGCGTGAAGGTCTCGGTTTCTTGGCAGGATGCTAGGGGAGATCCTAATGGAGATGTAAGAAGCCTCTCGGTTTAATCACACACGCACACAAACACACACTCTGACACCTTCATCCCCACTCTCGATAAACCTGACTCCAGACAAACTCGATGCACTGTCACCGCTGTTAAAGCCAAACAGAAGCGAAAAGGACGAGCAAAAGTTCACTCAAGTGTCTCTGAATGAAAAATGTTTCACAGGCCGTGAAATTATGTATGAGTATGACTTCTACAAATATCCAGGTGTAAATAAACTGGAGGTTTCTGGTACAAAATTAGCAAGTGATGTGAGTTTTCTTCACACTTTCTACTCTGTCTGTCTCTCTCCAGTCCTTCATATGATTTGCATTCTGCACCACACGCAGCTCTTGGATTCCCCAATCGGCTCTCCATGACACAAAGCAGCATGAGTCTCAGTAGTGGCTATGCAAGGATGGTGGTTATGTCGCACACTTGGACAAACACAAACACGCACACACACATTTGGTCATCTACTTGTTTGCAGCTTTGTGAAAAAAGGCAGCTCAAGTGCTGTGACCGTGAGACAACTCACTGGACAACAGCTAAACCAGTCCCTCCACCACACACACACACACACACACACACACACACTGCGAGCTACAAAGAGACAGGACCATCTACACACCCCAACACAAGCAGAGGAAAACTCCAGAAAAACGCACCTGTGAGGACGCCAATTAAGACAGAGCAGTGTGTCCTGGGAGAGCGTGTCCTCTGGGAGTCACTTTATTCCACTTAAGGCTGTTTGTTTGCAGAAACACGAGGGGGTCTCGCACACGCACACACACACAAACAGGACGGGCTTCCCCCTGAACATTAACAAGTCAGAGTGAGGGTGAGGAGGGAGGAGCCGCCATCTGCCGACTCATGACTCATTCACTCAGAGCATCAGCTTTCGCCATCACTCCGTCGCCACAGTCAGTGTCACACACACGAGGCACACGCGTCCATCCTGCTTTCCTGTGCAAGACAAGAGTGATGTGTGCGATGATAGACTGTCATCGCAAATTCATCTCCACCGGTTACGGTAGTTATTAGTAGAGCTGCTGAAAGGAACCATCAACATGCACATGCTTCCTGATCCCGACCATGTGTTCCTGTTGTTTTGCTTCTCGTTTTCTTTGTTCCTTTCTTACTTTTGTGGTAGTTTTATTCTTCATTTCTTAATTTAATGTAATTAGACAGCTCTGTTATTGTGTGGAACAAGCCTTTAGTTTCTAATCTTTCCTGCAAAAGCTCCAACTGAGAATAACGCATACAAATAATATAATTTGACACATTTTATTATCAACTCAGTTCTATATATCTATACTGCACTGTGCAAATAAATAAAAGAAGAAAAAACACAAAGCACA
The DNA here is from genome assembly GCA_033026295.1 of Channa striata. Taxonomy (NCBI): domain Eukaryota; kingdom Metazoa; phylum Chordata; class Actinopteri; order Anabantiformes; family Channidae; genus Channa; species Channa striata. The sequence continues at coordinate 17,124,065 of CM065169.1, forward strand.
GGCAGCAAAGGGGATTGTGTGGCAAGAGATATTTTATGATGAAATCACAAATCCTGCTCTGCTGTACCAACCTTCCCTTGGCCTGCATGATCCAGCTTCTCCTGTTTAGTTTGTGTTTTCTCCGCATTTGCCAGAAAACATTCCTGCCTAAAATTGCTGTGACTGTGTACTCACTTGGGTGGTTACAGATTTATCTACTGGATTTTATGAAAAATTTCGATTTCCGCATATAGACCTGATTGGAAACTGGAGAGAGGAAAAGAAAAATGATGTAGAAATGTACTGCTACAGCAGGGTGGTTGTATCCCACCTCTCACCCAGTGACAGCTGGGATAGGATCCAGCACGACCTGTTGGGATAATGGATGGACGGACACTACAAATATTCTTTGTAGCCATTAAACTTAGTTTATATCACACAACTGTACATACTACAGTGCGATACTACATGATCCACATTTACCCTGACATGCATTAAAGCATTTAGAATAAGAAATTGTCCCTGCAACGCAGAGATCTACAAACACGCAGTCATCTCATACAGTGCAGCTCATCATCAAGTGAGTATGACCCATTAAACAGCAATGAGATCATCCAGTATTGATTTTCCACTTTGAGCATGTGTTAATGTGCAGTGCTCCACACCACAAACTGCAGCCTCACAGCCAGAGGACAGTTTTCTCTGCATCCTGTACCTAATGTATGTGTGTGTGTGTGTGTGTGTGGGTGGGTGGGTATACAGTATATCTGTGTGTTTGTGATCATGTCCCATTTGGCAGGTTTAGTGCGATTCTTTCAGCAAAAAGAGGATCCTCATGGCTTAGGAATGCTGTGCATGGCTCAGAGGCCTTACGATGGGAAACTATGCATTGATTCCCGGAGATCCTTCCCATAACATTAGGGAGCACACACTCCTTTGCTGCTGACTCACTCATCTGCTGAAGTACAAACAGCCCTATATTAGGAGGTGGGTCACACAACCGGTCACACGCAGACACACACATTAACACACACGTGCTTCGAAGCAGACGGACAGATGTTTCTGTTGGGTTTTACAGACATCTCCTCATGGACCGGTATCTTGATCCAATAAAAGCAGAGAGCGTGAAATACAGCAGACATAAATCGCTGATTGTATCACGTCAGGATTTCTGAGGTTTTCTGTCCCTAATAGTCCCTGACTAACCTAGTGATTTTTTGCTTTTCGGATTCCTAAAAACTGTACTTGTGTTTCCTGATCAACAGCACATCGATTGAAACGCTGCTGCGCTTCTCCCAACATTTTCCCCTCTTTACATTAAGCTTTACATCAATTCAGTTTTCTGTAAATAATCACTGTCCTTCAATTAAATCCTAATTCATAAAGCAAACAAAGTACGCAACAATATTTACGGTTCCAGGTTATGGGCGACGTGATACACACAGTAACAAGCTGGGTGTACTTATTTGGGTTAAGTCCGTTTTATCAACACAAAATCACGGCGTGAAGGACGATCAAACAGCATCATAAAGCTTCAGCAAAAGTCAAACTCACTTATTAATACTAATCGCAGATGTAGCATGTTTAAATACAGTCAGAAATCTGTACATATATTAGAACAGTTATGGTTCCATATGATGCAAAAAAAAAAACCTCACTTTTGTACATTTACATGGGTCTCTGGTGTAGATACAAACAACAAGAAAGAAACAACTTTCAAGAACTGGTGAGAAATGAACTGCGGTGGGTTCCAATACTTCACACACACTTCCTGGACACAAAACGGTGGCTCATTTGCATTTAAAGCTAAAGGCACCAAAAGCTAGAGCTTCACAATATCACACAGTAAGACAAGAGTGGTGTGTCAATACAAAAATACAAAAAAACACATTTCTGGGACCTCTGACAGCTGTGTAAACATGCATAAACACGGTATAATAGTCTGCAGCCATGTTAATGATACGATGCTCGGCATAATCTTCACTACCTTTACCATCTCATGCTGACATTTGCTAATTGGTAGAGGGGAAGACAGGGGCGTGGCTGGGGAGGGCTGACTGGCCACTCCAGGTGCCGGCCGCCCGGAGTCAGAGTGACAAGGTGGTAGGTACCTGCTCGAAATCCTTCAGCACGAGGAAAATCTAAAGGTGAAATAACCATAATTATAAATAAATAAAATATTATTACTACGCACAGTTAAGGTGGTATCATGTATTTTGTCACAATAGAATTTTTCTAGCAGTTGCACCCAGACAGATTATCCTTGAAGAGCGTGGATTTTTACATTTCCCCAATTATTTCTTGTGTATGACTATTTGGAGTAAAAATATGATGGAGATCAAGATCCACCCCTGCTTAATAGCACTAACTATAAATTACAATAAGCAGAACGTTGCTCATTTCAAACCAAACTGTACTGGACCAATTCAACCGTTGATTTAATTATGGGGTTACATGAAAAGTTACAACAAGATCTCAGCAAAGTTTATGGACTTCAACGCCACATTTCACACTTTTCCATCTACAAGTGGTTGAAACATTTTCACTCAGAACCACAAATGTGAATTTAATGGTGACGCAAGAGGAAACTACAGAGGACTCAGAAAGTCATTACGATTCATCCTTTGGAAAACATGGGTAACATCTACAAAGCTGCATTTCCACCAGAAAGTTCTTGGTACTTTTTTTCTCCCCAGAACTAATATCCAAGACCCTCCCCTGGATTAAAGGTCTCTCCGGTGGACTGTAAGCACAGCCACAGTTGACCCTCACTATCCCGAATCCCTCCAGACCTGACACTCACTCATTACCATCTGTATTTGTATTTGTTTTGTCTTGTCTGACCACTGAAGCTATATTCTATAGGATACTGCTGTCTGTGGCAAATAATAAATGTTTGTTGTGGTGGACCTTCCATGTCTGCATCCCGAAAACGCTGCAACATTCTACAAACACTAACATACAGCAACAGTCGGCGTGTACTGTAGGACTGTAAAGCTACACTGTACAGCACTTCTGTTTTTATGAAACATTACATGGAACAGTGTGTAACGTGCTTCAGTGGCTGCTTCCCATCGAACCCGTTTATTATCTCAGAGGGGAAATTCACATGCAGCGAAAGAAGAACAGAAACGCGAGGACACAATAAAACATCCATCTACAGGTGTCACGAGCAGCGGTGAGCCACAGAAACAAAAACGCCGCCTGCTTTCCATCACTTGCTGTTAGCTGCGGTGATCACCAGATGAACAAACGTTCTTTTCTCATGTTGGATGTCTAACTAATGAGAGAAGCCAAATACAAATTACTGCCACCAACTCCAGCGACTGACAATATTCGGCATGTGTAATTGCTGCTGTTCTTCTTTCTGGCTTCGTGCTATTGCAGGTGTGCGAATTCCCTCAAATGGCCGCAGTCTCCTTACTCTAAAATCTGATCGGAAACTGCATTTTAACACATTCCCTGCAGGAACTAATCACTGAAAGTGTATTTAGGTTAAAGTATCTTTTCTTTACTTCAGTTCTTGCTGTTTTGCAAAGTGCACTGGTGCTAAAGGTTGGCATGGTTGTGAGACCCTCAGCTCAAGGGCCCGGGGCAGGACTCCACCCAGACAGCCCATCTTTGATCTGCTAATCACCTGGCTCAGCCTCGGCCTCAGCAGAGTACAGGAGGGGCTGCAGGGCCGGGAGGAGGGGACAATAATAACCGCAACAGTTGTTCTCAGTCACATTAAAGCCTTTGTGGTTCACGACTAGAAAGAAAAGGAGCCTCTGAGCAAGTGTTGAACGAAGATTTGTTACTTTAACAAACGTCTCTAATGTTCACTGTGCTTCAGTCACTTCACCAAACTGGAAATACGACCCTGGTATCGTCTGATTCCTGATTCATGAGTCGAGATGACGAGGTGATGGTGCCACCTGTTAAACTAATGACAATATCTTGTTGTTTACAAGCATTTGGAGTCAAATCCACTTTAGCAGAACTCAGGAATTCAGTCTTGTGCATTTTTTGTCTGCTCCCGGCATCACGTGAACGCACAGTGTTACACAAAGGCCCGAACTTAGAGATGCAACTAAGGATAAGAGCATCAAAAATGCCACAAAGGGAACAAACGTTTACATGTTGCCACTGACAATATGGTTTTCGTGAAGTTTGTAGCTGCAAAGCTGCTTTTATCTGTGTTGCAATAAAACACAATCACAGGCGACAGACTGGACTTGTTACATCATTTCAGACACTTTGTGGCTTCGTCCTTTTGCATGACAGCTGTCAGTCAGACTGAGCTGAAGGTACTGCCTGTTCTTTTGTGCTCAGCAGCCTGCAGTCCCCAGCCCAGCCCAGCCCAGCCCCCCAAACACTGAACCCAATACAGACACCAGGACTGGCATCTTTGTTTCCCATCACCGACTCTTGACTTTGCAATACAAACTTCCTCTCCTTCCTCTCACATGCAATATGAAAACGCCTCCTTTAATCAGGCTTTACCTCCGGGGCCGCACATGGAGACCCTGGGAGCTGAGCGGACATTGTGCAGTCTGGGCAGCAGCTGGCAGCGCTGATTGGACTCAATGCGTTCTTGGCTCATTTCTGGTGCACTGACCTATAATGAATCTAAATTGCCACTAATTTTGCAGCATGGGAACCCCCGCTGGAATCCCCCCCACCAGCACCACGATGAGAAGGTGAGAGCGGCTCCTTACCTCAGCAGGCTGGGCAGAGGGATGGAGCCGGAGCCGGACCCCAGAATCCCCTTCTTGCCGCTCAACAGTTTCTCCACCAGAGCGACGTTCCCGGTCCGGGCGGCTTCCAGCAGCTCCTGCTCCTTCCCCATCCCGGACACAAGTTTGCGACGACGAGGTGATAGAAATCCAACAAATCTCCCATAAATCCCTCCTCCGACACCGTCCCTCACTGGAGAATCTCCCCGTCACTGCATCCAGCTGCTGCCGCACGGCGCTGTACGTGTCACCGATGCTGCGGAGGTCGTCCGGTGCCTCAGAGCCTCAGTGCGCGGCAGCATCAGTCCGCTTCCGCGCGCTGCTCCCCGGCGCAGCCTCCGCGCAAACACGCGCGGCGGGGGAACCGGAGGCTGCGAAGTGAAGAGAACAAAGCAAACAAACTCCGGCTGTGTCCGAGCACCAGCTCCGGCCTCCTCGGAGGCTCGAGCGGGAAACAGGCGGCAGCTGAAACCCTGTCCGCCGCCACGACCAGTTCTCCAGTCCCGCTGTACTCGCCAACTCTCAGCCCAGAAGCTGCCGCACCGCCCGGCGCCTCCGCGCTGTCGCCGGAGACTCCGGCGGGAAGTTCACCGGCGCGAGGGCGTGCACTTCCGCTACACCTTTCGAAGTAAAGGTTATGACGTGGGGTGGCAGAAAGGACGCCGCAGAAACTAAATGAGACTGATTTTAACAGTTTAGTAAATTTGATTCATTTTGGGGTATTTCTGTTATTGTTCAGTTTGTTTCTTTTAGTGAATGTCGTTTCCATTCTTGGTCATTTTGTGCCACTATTTTGTGCCTGTTTGTGTCAAAGTTTGTGTTCATTTTTTGGTCTATTTTAATCATCTGTTCTTCTCTGTGGGAGGACTTTAAGTCCTTTATCTTTCTCTTGCTGTGTCTTTGTATCTTTTAACTGGGCTGGGTCAGAAACCCCCTGACCTCTGCCCCTAGCCCACCCAAAACATTATATGCTATTTAGCGTTTTTCGGGGGCAGATGATAACCCAGCTTCAGTCAAGCATATTTAAAGCTTCCGATCTCACTCAAAAACCATATTCCTCTCGATAAACACATTTGATGCAATACACCTTTTTTTCCAACTGTTATTGTTTTATTTTGAAAGCCCGGCCGCCGGACTTCCTGTGTGGATCTGTCCGCTTTGACTCACAGACTCTACAGTCTGGGCGTGGATGACGATGCTACAACACCAACAGGAGGCGAAGCCTTTGTTAGGCGTCTTTAAAAGTCTCTCTCGTGCTCACCAGCTGTGCCAGTTGTTTCCTCCTTTTCCACCACAAACTTGTTCGATCAAAGACACGCATGCGCAATGCTGGAGGCCTGTTCCCCACACAATAGCGTCTGCTGCAGCTGAATGGATGTGGAAACAGGTGAGATCCTAAAATAGCTTCCCTGTCATGTCAGAGCAGGGTCTGTGTGAATGGAGCATGGATGCAGGAGATGGATCTTTAATTCCGTCCACTGACAGACGCAGGTCTGCACTGACCCTTTTAACTTCAAAAAAAAGGGCTTGAAGCTGATTCAAGTGATCATTTCTAAGTGTGTATATGAATCTGCACGAGGCCGTTTGCCTGTAAAGTGACATAAATGCTATTTGTCCCACTAACAGTTTGAGTGTGAGCTGGTTCACGGATAAACCATCGTGGTTCACACTTGAACAGAACAAATCCGTGTCAATGTTGTTAGTGATAATGTTAATGTTTTACTGTCACTCGTCCATGTCAGTGAATACATGATGCGAGCACATTCTCGAGCCTGGGACGAGCTGTTATGGTGGGAGTTACGTAAATAATGGGGAAAAATGCCAATTTCCCTGAGAGCTGAGGGCTTTAACAAGAATATTAGAAATCCATCCATGTGAGTGGCTCAGCAGGAGACTGACAGTGGCTGGATTCCGTGATGCTTTCACGGCCCTGAACATGACTTGATATCAGCTGTCAGTAATGTAAGTAGATTTGGATGTAGACATGGGCCGTGATGTCAGAGTGAGCCAGAAGAAATAAGCTGAATCATGTTCGACGAAGAGTCATCAGTGGAGTTATCAGGTGATCATGAAATCTAGTGGGATTCATCATCTGTGAAATATGAATATCTTTCTTTACACAGTGCGATGGGAATCTTAGAGTTGTTGAGGTGGCAGAGCAGCTGACACGTGGCCAAAAATGCCAAACTTATCTTGTAGCCCAGCCGTACATGTGTTTGCTCACATCCTGGGTCCAGTATCGTAGTCGTCATCACATAAGCTGCGGTGTTTAAAAAGTGTTCGTGCTCACTGCTACAGAGCAGACTCACACACAGGTTTTCAAACACTTAATGAGTCACTGCACTACCTCAGCCGTAAAATGTCATGACCATTTATGTGCACAAAGTCCACACACTCTCCTGCAGCGGTTCAGTGCAGCTCATCTGAACTTCTACAGAGGCTGCACTTACTGTGCATTTAAAACTGCCCTTTTCTCCCTTATTGCCACATCAGACTTAAACATTAGGCCGTATTAATTAGAAAAAAAGCTGCAAACAATGAACTCAGAAACACAACACAGCAAGAAGGCTTTTACTTCTGTACATCATAGTGAGTGGGTTCTGCAGTGAGATTCATACTATACATAAATGTCTAGGAAAAACCCATGAAAATGACAATCTTGGTAAATGTAAAACTTATGTCAAATAGCAAGTCAACAACTATGTTCAATCGATGTTAAACAGCACATGTTTACTGAAAATCTTATATCTATAGAATTTCCTCATTGTTTCCTGTGTCCCTGAAATGATGAACATATCTACATGTTTTGCCAAGTTCCTCTTTTAAAACAGAAAATCTAAAGTGGAATTCTACTCATTTCATATCAGTCTGTTTACAGGCATGGAAAGCACTAATACATATGTTAAAAGGTTTGGATAATTCAGGAATATAAACATATTTTCTACTAATTTGAATGTAAGACAATAATGTATCGAAATCATGAACTGGTTAGGAAATAAATGTAAAAAAAAACAAATCATGGTTTGTGCCATTGATCAGTTGGCTATTAGTTTATTAACTAGTCTCTTAAAAAGCAGCAGATATGGGCCTCAGACATTTTTATAAATCCTTATTATATTTTAAATACACCTATGACATGCTTGTTCCCATTTTTCCAAACAAAAAAGCTCACATTGCCCTCTGTCTTCTATCAATCTGTTTGGAAGCTGTTAACATAAAACTTGCATTATTTATGAGCCCCTACTCTGACAGAGCACAAACCGAGTAAGAAAGTAGTTCTGTTCGATCTCCAAGTGTGTGTCTGATCCTGAATGTGAAGGGGAAGAAGCTGCTGATGCACAGCTGAGACTTGAATGGATAAGTCAGAACAGAAGGATTGTGTACAAGGATCATTTTATAGGCTTTGCCTCATGTATCCCCTGTGTGATGTCACAGTGGGAGCAGCTTCAACACTGCTCAATCACCAGGGAGAAGATTCAAAAGTTTAAAGACATAGACGATAGATTTTAGTAATTTGACACAACAAGGGCTCCATAATCCACCCAAAGTTTTTTTTTTGGGGTTTGTTTTCCATCATACTGCAATCAGCTGTTGCTTTCTCAAACAGTCCGTCCAGGAGTTCAGGGATATTTTTGTGATTATTCTGGTCAAAATCAATGTTTTAGAAAAGCATTTTGAAACATTTTTATGACGTACTAAATTGTTCTGAATTGCAAGGTTGCACAGAATTGGTAGAATGAAAAACTGTAATTGCATCGTCCCAAGTTCCCGGAGGGAGTGCATGTGGTATATAATATATTATACGATATATTTGATAAAAAGGAAAAATAAACTTTTAAATTGGATACCGTTTTTTATTTTCATTAGTATTTCAGCAGCTTTAACAGACAAAATACAACTTTTTTTCTGTCCATTTCTTCCTCCGCAGGCTTTTAAGAGGGTTGGGAAGAGATTTGTGATGAATGGTGGAGAAACAAAGATGAAAAAAAACATTATTTAGTTTCAAACTAAAGTCCTCACATACAATCCTGTCAACATTTTCCCACTGATCGTTGAAATCCTAAAACCCCATCTGTGCGGGGGAATAGTTGTTTCATTTCATGTACAGGAACCAGAAATGGCTATTTTAAATACAGAAACTGAGATGAAGTGGGCTGCCCTGACAGTTACATATGTAGACTGATGTACCGAATCTGTTTCTGCCATGTGTAGAAGCTTCTGAGGCCAAAACTGTTCTATTATTGCTCTTTGTGCTGTGCCAACGCATGTGCTGTTAAAAAAGTCAGTCATTTTTAACATCTGCTCAGGAATTTCTCCTGCAGCTGTCAAAAAGCATGAAACAGCAGCAGAAAGAGTCAATGCTTGTCCACGGAAAATAATCACACATGAAAGATTTTAAACTTACATAAAACACAATACATGTCGCCAGGCAGCTTTACTTCGCCTTTATTTTCCTCTTTATCTGTCTTTTTTTATAGAATGTAACGTACATAAATTACTTTTCTAAACCGCTCACTCTACTTGTTGGCTCAACTCTTCTCACAGTCCCAGTTGTCATATTTACAGTGCCTCAGGTTCAAAAGTGCCGCACATGTTAAGTAGCTATTTACACGTAGAAAAATAGGAATGGGGAAGGAAGGGGGGGGTACAGATTATTGTGGGGCATTTTGTTAACAAAGCAATGGAGCGGACAGATATAAATTCATCCTCTACTTCTTCTGAAATGCTTGTTCTGGCCGAGACAAGCAAACACACACACACACACGCTCACTCAACTGAGAAACACGAGATAACCATTCAAAGTTCTGTAGAAAATATGTGTGTTCACATTCTTATAGAATATACACTTTACACTCTCTGAGGACGGGCAATAGCATGATTTGTCTCGTCCCTTCAGAATATGAAAGCACTAAATTACAAGTTTCAGTCCAGTGCAAAATAACTTGTTTTTTTTTTTTTGAGACATTCCTCTGAAGATATGACATTCAGTGTTCCTTCACACCTACAGGTTTCAATAAACACTAAAACTAATTTATGTTTAACCTACACAACAGGAGCACTGTGGGAAGGGTTTTCTGTAGGCACCACTCATTTCTTTCTTTAACACACACTCACACACACTCGCACTTAATGTCATTTCTCCCTTTTGACTCCCTCCAAATGTGTCAAACCTCCACAGTCCAACGCCGAGAACATAAAACAGACAAAAGGTGTGTGTAAAAGAGTGTCATTTTGAGTCTTCACACAGACTGTGCATTGCTTTATGAAAGAATAATTTCGAAGTCTAAAGTCACATGGTGGCTCACTCCATAAATAAGTGGATAAAGGGAGCCATTGTAGAAAGAAATCCCTCTTTTATCTTTTACTTGTCGATGTCACCTTGAACTATTCTGCTGCTGCCCATCAGTGTCAGTCCTTATCGCAGCAGACCAGTGAGGGCTGAATGACTGGCAAAGTGTGAGGAGGAAGTTGGGTCTAGCTGGTGCTGACTTTGAGGTTCTTCATGCGGTGCAGCAGCGAGTCCTTCTCCATATGCGCCTCAGCTAGCGCCATCTTGGCTCGCGACAACTCCACCTTCAAGCACTCGTTCTCTTCCATCAGCATCTGGAAATTTTTTAAAAAGGCAAAAGTGTGTTCATGGCATTAAAAATGAATTATAATTATGAAATGTATATCTACTCATGAATAATTTATGAATAATAAAAACTGAACTGCAACCCAAAAGGTATAAGCATTTTCATGTCATAATGAGTAAGAATTGTCCATTAGAGGCAAAACTAGAAATTAGACGCTTTTCAGCACCATCCACCTCATGTGTAAAAATGAAGAAACATGTATTTTTACATGAATTTAATTTGAAAAAAAAAAATCTTATGTGTATTTATCCAACACTGTCATAAGTTTCTCCACTGTGGATTCATTAATCCTAATTTCTTTAAGGTTCAAGAACAGAGTGTGTCATATGCTGTAGAGATTGTGAAGTCCTTTGAAATACAGTAGATTTTTTTAAATTTTAAAGCCATATAAATAAAAGAGTCCTACTCAACTCAGGAATGTGTAGTAGGGTGCTCAACCCTCAAAAGCAAAAAAGTACAGTGCATGAGCCTCTTATGACCACAATGTTCCCTTTCACCTCATTCGCTTAAACTTACAGTATAGTTTTAGTGTCGTTAAGTCAGAAAACACCAGTTTTTTTTTTTACTAAAGGAAATAAAAAACATACTGTTATGGCAGAGGATTGTAAGTCTTAAACAGCATCATGTAACATTCACTGTCAATGTTTCTGCTGAAAATGTAATACTTGTAATTTGCATAAATATCACTCCCACTGTAAACGAATCAAAGCCAAAGAAGGAATTGGAATAGCTTGGCAAAACCAAAAGTTGGCAGTGAACCTATTAAATAGGCCTCCAGAACCAGCAGTCATGAAAGTCTTTGTTGTGCAGTTGAAAATAAAAGTCAAGCAGCAGCAAAGTTTTGTATAACTACATGTATTTCACTTTAATCTTCGCCTTCAAGCTTGTCTGCAAGTGTTGTGCAGTACGTGGCAGTTTGTGCCCGTGTTTTTCTACGCCCATATACTCAAAGAGTGTGCTTTGGTTGGGTGTCTCACCTTTTCCCGGGCAGATGGAGGAGGGCTGGTGGGTGGGGCAGGGGTCTGCGTAGCTTTTGATACACTGCAGATGGCGCCCACAGCCTCAGGTACCGGAGTCAGCGAGTTGTCACTCAGCGCGTCTTCTTTCCTGGGTTTGGTTTCAGCTGCTCCATCCACTGAGAGGAGGAAGAAACAACAGAAGGGAATGTCAATGTGTGGATGTACAGTGCGTGGACTTAAAAGTATTTAATAGGACATGTTATATAACTGCGTGTGAATCAGTGCTGAAGTGGAGGTGGAAATATCTGGCAAATAAGAATGTGTTTTCTACCTCCTATAGAGAAGGAGCCATCGTCTCTTCTGTGAATGACGAGACTGTCCACATTTAGGGTGATCGGCGAGGGCTCAGAGCCAGAGGAGTTGTCACGGGGTCCATCATCCTGAAAGACGCACAGTACATGTGTGCATGAGTACAAGCGTGTGAAGTGGAGAGTCCGAGAGAAACGAACCACATCCAGGTTTCCACTACAAACCCATTCGCCCATGACAAAACCCGAGAGAGAAGGCAGCAAGGCCTTTATATGTCATAAAACATTCAAGTCAAATCCAAACTCCAATTTGGCTATGGTTCAAAATATTTTCTTGGTTACAGAAGCTGCTGCGCTGTATGGCAGTGAGTTATGAGGTCTATTACTGCAACACGACTCAAAAGAATTTGAAAAATAACCTGCAGAAATGTAACAGGTATACAGCGGTTTAACAATAACCCGCAGGGAAAAAAAAAAGTCCAAATCCTGAATGCAGGAAGAGAAATAACACAGCTAACACCGGCTGCTCGGATTCTCACCTTTAAATTGATGTGTGTGTCACTAATGCTGATCTCCATGGGCAGCACCTGTGGCGCCGTGTCGTCCTCCAGAAAGTGGGCCAGGTTACGCAGCGTGGACATCAGGAAGCTTGCATGGTACCCGTGGAGACGCAGCTGTAGAAAGCCATTGTGCTCGGCCAGCGGGGAGTGGACAGCTGCGCGGGGCCCGCTCTCAAGGCGAGCCAGCACCTTGGGATTGTGGAGGCTCCTGACAAACGCAGAGCTGACCTCGCCGCCAGCTGTGAAGTAAAACACAGAGGCTGTTAGCATTAGCTTTAGTGTTGCGTCCATGGAGTTGACACTTACACCTGACATTAAAATACACCCAACTCGGAAAAGGGAAAATAAATAAATAAATAAAAAAAATCACAATTTTCACACTAGTGGTTCCAAATCGTTACATTTTGCAAAAAGTTCTAACCTTTTTTCTTATCTTGATTTCAAAGACAGTCTAATCAGTCACTTCAGGATTTCCCAAATGATGTTGTGGTTGCTGTGGCTTAAAATGCTAAATGATTTTGCAACAGCTTTTTCTAAAAAAATTGTGATGCATGTTGCAGTGTTTTAATGAGATTTTAAATTGCAAAGTTGAGCAGAATTCATCATGGGACCATCTAAATTATTTGTTGTGATCACAACATTGCTGTGTCTTAGTCAGTAGGCTAATATATTGTCTAATGTTTGCTTATTGAAGCTATACTGTAACTGAAAGAAGTACCAAGAACCATGTCACTTCAAAAGTGCCCAAAATTTAATTTCTTGTCATGTTGAAAAGAATCTATTGGATTTGTACCAAGATGGTTTGTCTGTCTGTTGAAACCAAAAAAATACATTCTTATATTTTGCTGTTCTATCTTAAATAAACTCTGCTGCGATTTCACACAGACACATGTCAAATTTCAGACGCTATCAAAGATGCTTGTGCTGCTTTTTCGGTGTAATTTTAAAGTCTACGTCTTAAATATGTCAAAATACATCTACAGGCTGCCATCCGGAAATACTGAGTCGATTCATTGAGCTCGCTCTTAAAAAAAAAGGGTGCATGTTAAGTCCAAGTGTAAATGAGGGGGGGTTTCAGAAAAAGAGAGAAAGCTCAAAAGGGAATGGGATACAAAGAAAAAGTAAAGTGAGCTGGAAAAAAGAGGAGCAGGAAAGAATTAAGAAAAAGGTGGGCTGAAGGAGACTGAGATTTTGTACAATCCCACGGGTTCTTTACTGCAGTCGTGTTTAATTATTTCAGAGGACTGGGGATTAGAGGGTTTGTTCGAAACTCCCACCAAGTTTTCACAATTGAGTGATTTTTTTTCTTCCTTTCATGAATTAGACAATCCACAAAGCTAAGCTCTGAGATACTAAAATAAAATGTGAAAGACAACTATGTAAAGCATTTTACCCCTGAATGAACCGAGTTAGACTCTCAGCACCACAAAACGCAGTGACACGATTCCTGTTTACTGAAAAAAGATGTAGAGGAGGTGAAAAAGTCAGGAAAAACAGAAGATAAGTTGATCAAAGTCAAGGCTGAGGGATCTTAAAGACAAGGGGAAGGTAATTAAAACCCCAGTCACACAGTCTTTGCTAGTTTACACACTAACTCACTAATTCAGCTGGCGAGCACACACACACACACACACACACACACAAGCACAAAATTGTAACAGGCGAGAGACAAGGAGGGCCACAGGCAAAAACACTCAGGCACAAAAAAGGCCATTAAAAGAAAATCTTCTCATTAGGACAGTGTGAAATGCGTCATATGCCTTAAAAGTAACGAGAGGGTTAATACCGCGGAGCAAAAGCACGATCACACACACTCATACAAAACTGTCCGTTTTTCCCATAACAGGACGTTTTCTCCCCATTCGAGGGTCTGAGTCTGGGGTCAAGGCGAATGTAGCAAAAAAAGGGGGAGTAAAAAAGAAGAGATGAGAGTGGGTGGAGAGAGAGAGAGAGAGAGAGGGCAGCAGCCACCAGCCAAGGACTGAGTGACTGTGATAAGACAGAAAGGAGAGAGAAAAGATGGCCTTGAGAGGGAGAGAGATGAAGAGAGGGAAAGGTGGAGAGGGAGGGGGTTAAATGACAAGAGGATTAGTAAGAAGATGGAGGAGGAGCTGGAAGGAAGACTGAGGAGGAAAGGTGTGGAAAAGGAGGGAGGAGGAGGAGGAGGGGAGGAATTGTTCATGTGAGACAGGGAGAGGCGGAGGAGAAGTGACGATGGGATAAAGCTGGCGTTTCTCTCATTGCCTGAACCACTGGAGTGAAACTGCAACGTGTGCTGCAGTGGAGAGACGAGGAAGGTGGCGAGAAAAGAGGGGGAGACGGAGAGAGGGCAAATTTGGCAACAGGAAGATTGGGGGTTAAAACGGTATGCAGATAATTTGAATCTGTCTAACACACAAACACACACACTTAAAGGTTGTGGGCTTAATGTTGCAAATAAAGGTACCACTCACTCCATTACTGTCAAATTTACCCAATGTTAAGTGGAACATACACGCACACACCTCCACACACACTCACAAGAGAGAGGTATCACATAAAGACTACCTGCTAAAGGGAAGGTCTCACACACACACACACACACATCATGCATTCACTTGCATTTCAATACACAAACTCTCTGTGCATCTGCAGCGCATGCCATCAAGCAAAAATCTGAAGGTGAGATTTGACAAAAGACAAACTGGAAGAACACACAAACACACACACACAGAGTATACCATTTACTGTATGTACGGAGACACACACACGAGCACTAACAGGTGTAAAGAGACACGCTGAGGCAAACATGCATGTTAAGTTACAGATGGTGAATTAACACACAGCAGTTACCTTGGCTGCTTTGAGCAGGTATTGGTACTGAACACACCATACCTGTGGGGAGTTATGGCAAGGTAAATAAAAAGGAGATGTGGGGGCGGTGGCTGAGTTAGTGTGTAGTGAGCGTGTGTGTGCCTGTACAAAAGGAATATTCAGGTTAACTGAGAACCAGCAAATAGAGGAATCCGGCTAAACCGCACATCCACAGTTGCATTATTATTTCACCTTTTTGTTTTTAAAATAAGTGCAACAATATCCAGAAGTTTGTTGTGAAATCATTTAGTGTAAACTTATTGTACTGTTATGTTATATCTTGTTCTGAAATTGCAGAAAGTGTGAAACAGATTTTCATTAATGTACATTCAGTTAGTACAAATGTTCCTCCGTTAGAAATGAAAGCAAATGAATTAATTCATCAAACTTGTGCATAAATGTCATTGTTGTACTATAACTTTTTCATATGCTCCTTGAACATTTCTGTTGTTGTACTAGATAAATGTACATCATTCTTATTATTCTTTTCAGGCCCTTCATGCCATTTCAAAAACAGGGATGCTAATTATTCCATCCAATTCTATATTGTCTTTAAATTCTTCCAATTACCTCAGCAATGACTCTGCTTGCAGTTGCAGCTGCATCTCTGTCAGACAGCACTACCTGCCACCCCGAAAGATACACTGCTGCTATCTGCGCTGTGTTACAAATGTGAACCGTTGTCAGGAAAGGTCGGTTACGAAGCATCCAGATGATTTAAACCCAACAACTGAGCCTCGAGTCTGTGGTAGGACTGTTATCACGCGTCCTTCCTCTCTGTCGTCCTGCGTCCTCTCACTGTCGACTGCAGGTTACCATAAAAGTTCATCTAAATAAAACCTACAAAATAAAATGTTTGTAACGAAGTAAGAATTATTACAAGTCATCCCCCTGCTGCTCCTGTTTGGTAGCTGGCCTCCTTGTGTGCTTAAAGCTTGACTAATGCTCACTTCACTTTCATCTCAGACTTTACTTTGAGCCTGAGAAACTGGGAGCGCTACACAAGTTTATTTCTGTTGGTCTGTTTCATGTCATCAACAAGATCGCAATTTAAAACAGCAGCAGCTTGTACTTCACACCAGTGTTTCATCTATTTTTGATTTAAATGTATTTTCCTTTGTGAAAGAATTTAAGCAGTTTGATAAAGACTATAAAACTTGTATAAAAGTGTAAAACATTTCTGTACATCATGATCTTTATACATAACTACAAAAATGTAATCAAATATAGCTATAGCCGGCGTTCAGCAAAATTAGAGTAAAACCTGATGTTTATTCTTTGGTCAAAGATGTTCTACTTGTATTTATTGCTACGTGGATACATATTTAGCAAACTAACCCTTTTTTTTCATTCCATCAAGTATTATGATTATGCACATGAAGACGTGGCTGTTTTACACAGTTCTGTACAATAGCTACACTCTCTGTTTTTCGGGGCGTGTGTTTGTGGGGTAATGATTGTTTGAGGTTACAGTTCTATAGATATGACAAGTCCTAGAGATTTCTAGAAGTCAATAAAACATAAACCATTTCAATACACATCTCAGTACAATCAGAGGGTCAATAAATATACAAGCTACATGTCTCATGTTTGGTCACACTGAAAACATGCTTGTACGTCTTACCCAGGCTGCGGTTGCTGAGATACTGCCTGAGGCTGACGTTGCCCAGCTGGCTAGGTGTGACCTGACCCACCTCCAGAGCCACAGCTGCGCTTTCCCCAACCACCTCCATGCCCACACACACTGACTGCACTTTCAACACCAGCACAGACACCTGCAATAGAAGAACACACACATAAACACGCAAAAAAAAGTTGTTTGTGAATCGATTTTCTGTGAAAAACCTTTTCTGGTTAGTTTTTTGTATAAAGAAAATTAAGTTTACGGTAGCATGACCATTTTTTAGGGTGACATCAAAATGATCCACACTGGCAGTGTTTCATTTACACTATACAGAATGTCTAACAAAATAATCTTTCTATAACGCTCCAGGTACGTTGTAATCAGTGTCTTACTATATCTTTGGTGGGCTCATCGATGCTCTGGGAGGTGGCGCTGACAGTGTCGGGGGACACACCTTCCTCCCGTTCCTGACTACTCACAGCCTCTGTGGCACTTTCTGGGGCACTCTGTTCACTGATGGCGTCCTTAAAGCCTGAGATGGACACGTCATCTGCACGTGACGAGGTAAAATCAAGTGTCACACAGAAAAACATTTGATTTTAATATACGGTTTGGAATTTTTAATACATGCTTTTCTTTATGGCTACTCATTACTAGCCAATGAGCGCAGGGCTGCCACCTTCTGATCAACACAGCTCATTGCAGGTAGAGACACTCTATATACTTCGGTTTGTGTGGTGTGGGGGGGTTGCTCCACCTCTTTCCAGCAGGCTGTACGTGTCTCCGTCCTCCATCAGGTAGCTGTCAATGGAAATGTTGTCCAGTGACTGCAGGGATGGGCTCTTCTTCATGTTCTTATAGGAAACTGAGAAACTGGACTGGGAGCGGTCCCGCATCAAGCGACCACTACAACATACACAAACGTAGAGTTACAAAAAGAAGCATAAAGTGAAATTAATTACTGTATCATTTAACAGTGTGAGGGACCATACATTTACACATACAAGAGGAAGTATGAAGACAGCTGCATTTAACACACTGAGAATGTTGTTGATACTGAGACCAACGTACTCTCAAAGAAGTGACCGAGTTTACTAGACAAGTCATGAATTAAATATTGTGTAGTGCTGTTTAAGGTCACATGAAAACCACTGAAGCACCAGAGACGATCTAAAGAAAAACCACGTGGGACAAAATCAAAGTGGGTCCCAAAAACTGAAAACACAAGGCTTAAAAAAAAAAAAGACCTGCCACAAACAAGGAGTTCCCAGTTTCATCTCTGTTACCACCATGAACGAACAGGTAGACACCAAACACAAAAAAGGACACATTTTATAGACACATAACAGAGCGTCATGCATACATGCAAATGCATGCCTGCAGGGGATTCACATACAGCAGAGACTTGCTTTGATTAGTATTCATCAAGGAAGCACAAGAACACACACGCACACACATACACACACTCATAAGTACAGCTAGTCACAGATCCAGAGCCTTACATGTTGGACATGGAATAAAGGGAGGTGGATCTGCTGGAGTTTGAGGAGCTGAGGAGATCAGAAACCACAGACAAACTTCCTTTCCTTGGAAGAGAGAAAACACACGTGCGCACGCACACACACACACACACACACACACACACACACACCTTGCGTGGGTCAAAGCAAAGTTCAAGAGGCAGAAAGGAATTGAAGCTAAGAAAAGACAAAAATATGAACAATGAACAGGGTAAAGATGGGAAGCACACACAAAATGACATGGCAACCTGAGGGCCGGCGACATTTAAAATGTCAGTGACACACTTATGAAGACGTTCAACACACAGCTCTTGTGTTTAGAAAAACTGACACTTACAGGAAGAAAGATGACTTGATTAGAATTATCATACATACAGAAGAAAACAGAGAAACCTAAAAAATGTTTTGGAAAAAACTGTAATACAATACTCCAAAATTACTTAATACAAAATGTGATCTTTCTGTTGTAGATCTCTGTAAATTAAACAGCTCTGTTTATGAATTCTTTTGATCCAGCTTACAATTTGTTTTTAAATAGAAATTAGGAAATTTAAGATTATAGAAAAAGATATATTTATCAAAAATACTGGCCAAGGACAAAATATTGTAGGCCCCACAACCAAACAGATTAATCCAAATTGATTAAAATCAGTAAAAATGTCATTTTTCCTACTAAATGACAATTTAGTCTATTACTGCCATTGATTAAAGCAAATGAACAAGCCACTTAACTGACTCACTCCAAAACAGACAGTGAAAGATGTGCTGAATATAATTATTCAGTGTATTTCACAGAACAATGGAGGTCTGTCTGTTCCCAGTTAAAAATTTCTGTAACACGTGAAATGCTAATAAAAACAAATCTTAACACATAAATCTGCTGATGACCTTGTGTACATGACTAAGTATTCAAGTCCCTGACTTAACTCATTGGAATGTGTATACTAAAGGCACCCTGTGAGGTTTTTCACCACAGGCAGGGCAATATGCAATATTTGTAATTTTAGGTCCCCGGTGTGTTTTAATCACACATGCACAATAATGCATTTAGGGGATGTGACGTAATTTCCACCCGATACACACAATGTGTTGTGTTTGTTTACAAACAGCATGCACAGGGCACCTTTTGAATCTGTGCAATCTTGTCACATTCATCATGCTTTTTTGTGTGACAAATACCTGGACAGTGACTGAGGCATCTTAGCAGCTGCAGCCTTGTCTTTGCTGCTGAGTGGGTCAGACAGAGCGTCACTAGCCTGACATTTTGAGTCTAGTCCAACTCCCACATTATCACCCGCAGCCAACCCATCAACCACCACCTCTGGGCCTTCATCTGAACTCCACCTCCCAGTGTTCTTAGTGGAAGTCCTCTCCTCCAGGGAGGATTTGTGATTAGAGACGGGACGTTGAGTTGATGTAGAGGTGGGAATTAGGGGGGCGGGGCCCGGCGTATCGCCGCCCTCTGACCCATCATCACATAAAAGCTGGTCTACAGTGCATGAGCTTTTTGCTGCTCCACCGTCAGAACCTTCATTTCCTTTCTCGGGTTTGTCCACCCCTTCACATACTTCACTCCCAGGCTCCAAAGTTCCTCGACTTTCTGAGGGCGACAGCTCAGATACTGGAGGAGATCCTGAACCCTCGGGTTGTGGGACAGGCTTCAAGAGTAATGACACCTCTGCACTTTTCAGCAGGAGGCCCAGGCAGACGGTGAAGGGCTGGTGGTCTGAGGGATGCTGGGAGGGATCCTTGCATTCTCTTTTAGAGCCCATGGTATCCAGGTCCTGTTGTAGGGTCTGCTGCAGGGCTTTGATACTGCGTTGCAGATGCATCAGGAACACATATTGCCGGTGGCTCACCTGCATGCATACACACAGATAATGGAGTGGGATAAATGCAAACTAACAAATAGGAGACAAAAGTCTAAATAGAATAAGAGAAGAATAACTTAAAAAGTGTCAATTTAAGCCCCAGTTTCTCTTCATTCCAAACACAACAACAAAAAACATACCTGAGCACTTAAAGGCTTTTGCACATGCACCAGCACATGCACATTTGGATCTTTAGTTGGTGAAGACAAAAAAGAGGAGCAAGGCAGACTGTCCAAAGAAAGGGGTTTATGGAGTCCATTACTGGGTGGCAATATTGCATCACTGTTGTGAGATAAACTTGGTGCACCATCAGTACTGTAATACTCTTTTAATAATCGTTTCCTTTGTAGTCGTGCAACAGTCTCTACAGAAGTGCTTCTGGGCAAACCAGATCCTGCAGCTCCCCTCAGCTTCTCCTGGTGCTGGACAAGCTTTGCTGGTTGACATGCCCACACAGTGAGAGGGAAGGAGTCCACAAAGGGCTGTGGCCGCCCTTTCCCTCCACAGGTGCCTTCATAGTCCACCCAGAACTGAGCAAAGTGGAGCGCCCAAAAGTCAGTGGCGGCCGGCATCTTCAGGGCATCTGTGCCCATTGTTGGCACCACCAGACCACGGTAGATGTCATGGAGCTTGGTGTCTTGTTCGTGAGCATGACACTGGAAGACAGGATGGAGGAGAGGTAAAGAGGAGGAAGAGCGAGGGAATGAGGAGAAAGATGAAGAGAAGAAGGGCTCCTCTTCAAAGGCCTGCAGCAGGGCCTCAAGGTGGGAGCGAGTGCAATTTGCCGGGTGCCGGGTGTTAGTGGCCACCATTTCAGACGTCTGTACAGAGATGGAGCGGGGCAGGTCAGGAGGGCAGGAGGCATCCCGATCAGTGGGAATCACCAGCTGATGAAGAGAAGAGACCAGGAAATAGGCATTTACACCAGAACACACTCCACAATAAAGGGGAACAAAGGCCATGAGTTGGTAGTCCTCTTTACCTTAAGCATGAGACCATCAACCTTGATGTCAATATGCTCCTCGGGTTTCTGTGAGTCATTGAGCTTGTAGATCTCCATGAACTGTTCGAGACTCTGTCTGAGGTCAAGTGCAAATAGGTTGAGCCATACCAGGCTGCGAGGATCCAGGACCAGCTGCAGGGCATTTAGCTGGGCGTACAGGTTGGGACATGGAACTGCAGCAGCAAAGGGGAGACAACGTACAAACATAGTGTTAAATATTCTTCCGGCATATGGACAGAACAGGGATGACAGAAGGAGAAAACACAAGAATTAAATATTTTCCCTCCTTTCTTTGTAATGTTATGTAAATTAGAAAAAAAAAAACCTGTAAGTGCCTGTATAATGTTTGTTAATGGAATTTGTGAGGAATCCATAAGGTGAATTAATTGGGTGATCGCTCATGCGGAGCACTGGAGGTAATTCAGAGAATCAATGCTCTCTCAGCGACACAGCAGTCAGTGACACGCCCACAGCTGAATGAATGAAAGGAATCGATCCAAAAGGGAGCTGGGGGAAAGAGAGTCACTGCCAAAACAGTTACATGTGTCATGACTTTTTCATCAACAGTTATGTTTCTAAAAATAGATGCTAAATTTCTGAGTTTACAATGTCTTACTGGGGTAGTCTTTTCCATCTGGAAAGTAGTACTCTGTGAACTCGACATGGATGGCTGGCATCTCTGGGGGAAGATACAGGGACTTCTTATTACAGGAGATCATGGTTTTGGGACTGGAGCGACGCTGGTCTGCTGTTGACACCTGCAACACAGTAAATAAGAGAAACCATCACTCAGAGTTAGCAGAGAAGATGTGTATGTGGTCTCTCAACTTCATATGTGAAGGTTCAATCCAGTGTGTGTTTGTAGTGACCTGGTAGATACTGAAGTCAGCCATCCTGAGGACAAATGAGCTGGACATGAGCTGGGTCTTGGGGCTTTGAGGGAGAGGAGGACTGAAGGAGCTGCTGGAAGAGGTGTTTATCTTACCTAAAGAAAGGGGGAGACAGCAAGAGAGAGACGGAAGGGGAGAGAGAGAAAGGCATAAAGTTAAAAAGAACAACACAGAGAGAGACGAACAGAGCGACCACTCAGTTCTCTAAAAGGAAACCGCTGTTTCTTGAAAAAGGTGTGCATCACCGCACCAACCTGTGCGCACACACACACACACACTGTGGTACCTGGCTCCATGCACCAGCAGCACTGGGCTGGAGGCTGCATGTGTAGGCTCCACTCTAGGAGTCCTTCATCTGCCTCTCTAAGCCCTACTCCTCCTCCTGTTTTCTCCTGACTTCCTAGAGGCCCATACACATCGTCCCTAAGGGACACTAGAGGACAGAAACCCACACGGATGACATAAAAAGTATGGTGCTCCGCTTGAGCCAGAAAAACAACAACATACACCCACAGAAAGTTGAGTTATACCTAATCGTGTTTACTAAATGTCCATACGCTTTGATTACCGTGCTGTGGAGAGCCGCGTGCTGGGGAAGAGCCTTGCTGATCTCGAACTGCACTCTTCAGCATCTCCACGTTGGACTTGAACTCATCGAGCAGGTTCCGTGCCCAACCCTCCCTGGTCTTGGTGGCTTCGCTGTAGTGCATCCAGTGAAAACAACTGTCACCTGTTGGGGTAGAACGGTAGAACAATGAGTACAGATAGTTTGACGCTGATGGGAGTGATGACTGATAGAAGTGAGGATATCAGGTATAACCAGACTAAGATACAATAAAAACACTTAAGTGACTGGGAAGGAAAATAATCTTAATTTACTGGAAGTCAGTAAGATATCACAGCAATACAAAGAGCTCTGTCTTTAGAGTAAGGATATAGAGTAACCTTATTTCTAAGGCACCACTGGACCTGACTGTTAAAGTCATACCTGCTCTGTGGAAAGGGTAATAGTCCAGAGTGATGGCGCTGAAGGACAGCTGCATAGCTCCGCCTATTACTCTCTTATTGATAGCTGCAGAGAGGGAGGAAAGACACAAAAAGAGTCATGTCAGAGCTTTATAGCACAAAGAACATTTTTACTTAATAAAGGCCTTTTTGTGTACTGATTGTGTGTATGCATGTAAACTTTATAAACAGCATATGCAAATCTGTGCATAAGTTACCTTTGTCCATAGCATGGATGTCATCACAGATGTGCAGGTCGAGGTGTGTGATCTGGAGGTGGTGGGAAGTCTCGCACACATCATAGGCACTGAACAGCTTGGCCATGGTTGCACTCTGGTCAGCGGCTGTGGACGCCTGCTGAGTACGCACCTGCTGGGTTGAGGGGGGTGCTGATGACACCTGGTGAACACAAAATACACAGAGATAGTCGTACTCTTTGGTCTTTCTGTGTTCACTTTTAGTCTGATTCAAGTTATACTCTGTATGTCCAGCAGATGGCGTTTATGAACAAATTACAGAAAAGACACTGTTGTACCACAAAATCCTTAGGGATGTGGTTAGGTTTGAGTAGGCAATGAATGTATGTACGTGTAAAAATGGCAAAAAAAAGAAAAGAATGAAAGACAGTGACGGAAACAGTGAGATACAGAGATAATGGGGGCTGACAGATAGCATATGACATCAGGGGAGAGAGACAGAGATGAACAGACATGATTTCGTTGGACACAAGAACTATAAGACCATGACAAGTCATCACAGGCAGTAAGGAGGGCATGAACAGAGAAAGGAAGCGGGCCATGCTCGTGGGGAAAAGAGACCGTAGGATTTAAACAAAGCCAGAAATAGGTTACGAAAATGTGAAGACTGTTGTCTATACAACATGTGGATAAAGGTCCTGCATTTGTGGTCATCTGTGTGAGTCAGTCTTTAATGCTGTATGTGTGTACCTGGTCTTCTGTGGCCATGCTCTTCCTCTGCTGTGCAGACTTCTCCATGGCCTCACTGAGGGACTTGGCATACTGCACCATGGCTTTGAGCTGGGAGTCAGTCAGCACCCAGAGCAGGTCGTCCAGGATCAGAATCAGCTTAGAGGCCACCACATTACAGTCTTTAATCTGTGTCAGGCACAACGGTTGGTATAAACAATGCATTATGCAGATAGCGGTAACTTGAGAGATCCCATTAATGTAACACGAAACTAATACCTCACTTATTGTGTGAGGTCTTTTTTTATGAGAGGTAGGGAACTTCATTGAATAACTACAATCCAATACTTCAAGCAGACATTGTTTATCAGGTAAAACAAACATCTGAACTATAACACCATTGACAGCAGGACAATAAATGTTTTCTCCCTAAGCAATTGCTTTCTCCCGTACTTTCTTAAAGTCCAAAGACACAAGAGTAATTACAGGCAACACACAGAAGCCATCTGTGGCTACTGCATTGTATTTAATAGTTAAGCAGACATAATAGAAATTTTTGCATAAAAAAATTTTGGTTTTAAACCCAGTCCAAACAATTTCATAACATGAATGCCTAAATGTAATCAACATAGGTGCGTTAGTGTCTGACCCGTCGCTTGAGAGTGACCCGTATCTTGGACTGGTTGGTGATGAGGCGGATGGGAGCGCTCAACATTTCATGCTCAGAACTCTGGATTGCGTCAGCTTCGATACGGATCATCTGCCAGCTTATCTCCTTGAATGTCAGGATCTGGAGAAAAAGGTGAATTAGAAATGTGGGAAACACAACACTATAGATTTGACCATTTGGGCAACACAAGCAAATAGGAGGAGTCTTTAATTAAATATAGAATTAACAGACCTCTCCCCTTTGAGGGTCCTGGATGCGAGTAAATCGCAGGTCACTAATGCTCCAGCTGGTGTTGACACTGTAGACCTGCAGCTGGGAGAGTTCAAATGAGGCGTTGAAGGCCTTGGCACTGATCCTGATCACTATGGAGTTGATAGAGAGGGAAATCCCCTCCACCACTTTTTCAGCAAAACCATATTCGCTGGACGAGAGAAAGGCGAACATAGGTGGAGAGAGAGTAAGGTAAACAAAGGTGTTTAGGTGCTAAGTACTTAGCAACGAGCAGGTACAACACATTGTTTTTATTCTGTGCTGTGAATTAGCATTGGATGGATGATACATTTATTTTTCAACAATACTTCCATTATCAACCATATCAAGGGGATCAAATGTCAACGCCGTGAGAAAGTAAAACAGTAAATAGTAATACATACTTAATGATTGATAAACATTTTAAATAAAGACTGGACGGTGCATGAATAGGGGGAATGGAAACAAAAAAAATGGAAAATTTGCGCTTTTCATGAGTTTGTGTCACGTAAATGAAAACCAGTTAAACCGAGCTTCATCACATTTCATCAAAATTGTTCTTATATTAGTGAGAGTTTGAACTGTATCAACCTTGTCAAAGAGACGAGGCACATGGTACAAGAAAACAAACAAGCCTAAATCTCACCTTTGTCCTGATGCTGTTGCTATGGGAGATGGGCCGTTGGGGGGACGGGGTTCATCACAGGTACTCATCTCCATCACCACTTTATCCAGGGTCTGAAACATTGAGCAAGTCATAACCATCCATACAAATCATTAAACATCACAAATTACTTTTTACCCAGCTGTTAGCCTGTGTATTGTTTTTATGTGTTCATTGCCATAGCCCCTCTCTTTTCTTTGAATCCATAAGCTACTATAACAGTTTTGTTTGGTCTTAACAATCATCTACACTTCATTTTAGTTTTTTTTACTTCTAATTTTTAACAGAAGTCATTCCATAAAAAAAGTGAGCTACAGCCTCACTGTGTTTTGTAGTTTAATTGACCTCATTGACCCTGATCAGTTTGGATGAAAAAAACATAGCTGTGCCAAGAAATTGTGTGATCCTTAAAACAATTGCTATGCATTATCTGGCCCTGAAGATCCTGATAACCATTTGATAAATACAGTCCCCTGATAAGTTTGGTTGGAAAAAACATAGCGTGCCAAGAAATTGTGTGATCTTTAATACAATTGCCATGCATTATCTGGCCCATACAATCCAGATAACTATTTGATGAATACAGACCCCTGATAAGTTTGGTTGAAAAAAACATTGCGTGCCAAGGAATGTTGTAAAATGCCAGGCGTTCCAAGTATATATAGGACTGAGGCTTGTGGACCCCACACACACAGCATCTAGTGGAGACAGGTGTAAGAGATGAAGTCCTTGATCCTCCTGCTGTTGCTGGTTTCCAGCAACATGTGCGCTGAAATTAACTACCCTGGGAGTGGAACCAGCCCGGAGGTCTGTCAACCTGACACCTGTGCTCTGCTCAGCGAAGTGGCTGCCATGAGAGAGAAGCTGGCATCAACAACCCAGACACAAAACACACTTGAGCTAAACCTCAGCGCCATGATGCAGAAAATGGTTGAAGCCAACCTCCAATCCTACAAAAGTCAAGTTGAGGAGCTTGTGAGGGTAAACAAGGCTCAGGATGACCAGCTGAAGTCACTTCAAGACTTGGTAGCCAGAAGTTCACAGGTGGCTTTCACCGCTGCTTTGGGAAGCTCAGTGGGTCCGTATGGGCAAGACACAGCGGTGAAATATCAAAGAGTCATCTCCAACTACGGCAGCGCCTACAACTCTGCTACTGGGATGTTTACTGCCAGAGTCCGGGGGGTGTACTACTTCAGCTACACCATGTACAACAACAACAATGGGCAGCCCAACTCGGTGGTGTCACTGACAAGGAACAGCCAGGCAGTGGTGTCTACCTGGGACACAATGGGTGATGATAACCACGACAGCGCAACCAATGCAGCTGTGTTGAGGCTGGATGCTGGAGACAGCGTCTATGTGAAGCTCTACGCAAGGCGCTTGCTCTACGACGATAGCCTTTACTACAACACATTCAGTGGCTTCCTGCTCTTCACTGTGTGATAAAATCTTGTGAATGTGGTTTTGTCTTACGATATTGTAAACAACATTCACTTGTTGATGATTTAATGACACAAAATATAACAATGAAAATGTATCAATCTTTTTTGCAATCATGTGAAATAAAAGCATAACTTACCAAAGAAATTGGGTGAGTCTTCAACTTTGTCCATGGTATCTGTCAAGAAAAAAAAAAGAACAATGGCTCAGCCTTTTAACCTCCCAGCTTCCTGGGTCCTATGGCACTAAGCCTCTAGGTTCTCCAAAAAATAAGTTACGAGTAAATGGGGCATTGGAATCAAATTAAACACAACTGAACAGCACAGAATTAAATCAAGCCAAAACAGCAGCTAGGGTAGCTCAGAGATGAAAGAGAAAAAAGAAAAATCAATATGCCTGCACTGACTGGCAGTTTGTTCTATTCATCTCCAAAGCTTCATTAATCCTAAACATGGAGCCTCTTGATTAAAGTCTGTGTCAAATTACACAGCAAAAGAGATTAAATGCTTGCATTCACTTGCAGCTTGTCCACAGAGAAACTCATTCTGTGAGATGTCATAAATCAAGAACTGAGTAAGTCTGTGATTTGCCTCTCTAATCGAATCAGACATATTTCATTTGCCTTGCCTTTGTCGTAGAAATGCTACCATGTGCCAGTAGAGGGTGTAGCTCAAGTCAGAGCAGAATCATTTATTGCTTGTACAAATCAGAGTACAGTTATAAGTGTGTGTACAAATGGTGAGGCATTACCTACTGGTAGACGATTCCTTCTCCAAGCTTTGTTCAACTAAGACCAATCAATAAAGCAGCTCTAATGATTAGTGGGTAAGTGTCTCTAAAGTGAAGAGGTGGGAGTGTTGCATGTAGCTCCTCTTTAACAGGAAGATAAAAAGAGATGGAGTTCTCACAAGCGAGGAAGTGAGATACAGATCTCGGTTCTCCATTTACCAGTTTTAACAGTAAACACTAAAAGAAAACCGTGGGTTGGAGCCAGATGGTACTGCAGGTATCAAGTCAGTGGCACCACTGTTCATTGTGAAACCTGATGCTTTACACACAATTACTGCAATGATGTGGATATTATAGTTGTAACACTGTATTAGTATTACACACACTGACAAAAGAGTTGAGCAAATATAACGTAATGCTGTTTCTGAGATTAGAAATTGAATGAATTCAGGCTATGGGGAAATCAAACCTAAAAAAAAATGTTATGTTTTGAGGGGAGAAAGCAGGAAGAGAAGAACAGAGAGAAAGTGATGAGGTGGAAACTGGACCTCGGTCTGAACAGAAGTTTAGTCACGAAGTAAATTTACACGGTTTCAGACTGCTCCAGTACAGCATGTGTATAGTGTAAATACTCACTGGAGGTGAACAACATGGGTGGGAATAGCTGTGTTTGTACCTATAGTTAAATATGTATTGACTACAGTGTCAAACCATTTACGTCATTTGGGCCTGAATTACAGTCATATTCACATTAAGATATGATTTAAGATATGATTTATTGCAGCAGTGTAACTCTGATCTCTGTACTTTAATCACTTACTTTACAATAAGTGATTAAAGGGACAGAAATAAATCATGGTGGGAAATGGGTTTACAGTGTACTTGTCTGTGAAATACGAGGCCGCAAGCAGCAAAACATTAGCCCAGCTTGGTCTGAAGGTGACAAAATAGTTGAACCTGTAAAGCAAGTTAATTAACCTTATAAAAACAAGACTTTGCCATTTTATGGAGGGCTATGTGCCAGACTAGCTTGGATTGGAGCAGAAACTCCAGGACGTTATTCTGCCTGGCCAAGAAATAGTCTGGGACATAACCTTCTATAAAACAGTGTATTGATTCCGCACTGACTTTGTGCAGATAAAATACATAAGTCTTATTAATGGTGCATAGAGGCAGCACTAAAATTCACTCTCTTACTAATTTGCTGCAAACAAGCTATTTCTTGTGTTTTTTGCTGAGCTAAGCAAACCAACTGCAGACTTTAGCTTCATATTTACCGTACAAACATGGCCAGTGGTATATATCCACTCATCTAACCTGAGGGGATATTATTTTTCAACTCGTGATCTGTCCTCACCCTGATTGCGGCCTTGTTGCATTCTACACGGTTGATGGCCAGCCACGTGGGCAGGTCCAGTAGGCTTTGGAGAACTTCCTCATCCAGCTCCAGGTTGGTGAGCTGGCCCTCCCCTTTCAGTGTACTCAGGTTGATCTTGTCTGGCGACAGGTTCTTAGCAAACCTGTGAGACACAGATGAGAAGTGCAGCTTTGAGCTTGGGATCATTTTTAGGGAGAGACAAAGAAAACCCCAACTGTCGTGGGGCTTTTGGTCTATTGGAAGGTACCAAAGGGATTAAATTCCAAAGCAACAGACACTTAATCTTTTCAAAAAAAAAAAAAAAGTAGTTATTTGGCAGAATGTTTGCCAAAAGATATATGTTAACTAGCAAAAAACATTAATCTGAAAATGTATTATACTTTAAAAACTTTTTTCACCGTACAGTCAAATGAAAGACCAAATTTGGGGTTATATGGTGCAGTTAAAGTCAGACCATGAGAAACCTACTAAAAAAACAGAAACAGATATTTTTTAAAAACTAAAAGGGAAATGTGTTTACCACTTAATCTGATTATGACATGAAGGAGGAGAAAAAACAAAGTATGGTGTGTTGGAGTTTTAATAAGGAAACTCTTGCTGAGCTACAACGTGGAACAGAAAGGCTCGGACAACAGGAGATGAGGCAAAGGCTTTAGTCTGACACTACATTACATGTTGCTGCTCAGGGTAATTACTGATTGTGAGATTTATGCTGGACTCACAGCAAAGACAACAAAGACAAAGTGCACAAACATGACAAAGTGCAAAGCCTCATCTATGATTAAAGGAAAAATATGTGACATCAGTGTCACATATGTAAATATGCTGTGTATATCCATTGGGTGAGCATATGCTGTCATGAGTGTGTGTTTTTAGCCTTTTTGCTCATAAATTAAGAGCACTACCTAGTCTTGTCTGTTCCCATTCACAGCTTGATTATTAGCCGTGCATGTCCTCAGTCTAGATCAATCTTAAAAAACAGAGATACTATATGTATTTCATATTCTGTTGCTGTCAAGAGCCATGCAGCCTCAAATGTGTGATGTGTGGCGGTATAAAATAGTGTATATGATACACAAGTTTGAACTCCAAACTGACAAACTAAAGGTTTGGTAGTTTGGTTTTCATCCGAATACACAACACAGAAATTCCTGTCTATTTAATACTGCTTAAGTATATATGTAGGTCGCGGTTGATCAAAGTTATAGTTTAAACAAACTCTCACAGTGCAAGTGGGTTTAAACTTGCTCATAGATAATGTATTACACGTTAGGAGCGTGTGTAAAAAGGGTCAAAGCTCACTTTTACAACCTTCATAGAGTGAAATTATTATTATGGCTGTAATTTCTAGACAACAGGTCAGACCTTTATAAATTTACTCCCCCTACTAACGTATATGCACTCAGATGAACTTATGAACTCACTCATCGTGAAAAGAGCAAAGTTACTATTTACCTCATAAAAATCTAAATAATAAACTAAGCAATCACAATTAGCTTTAAGTCAGTTTTAGCTGCTTTCCAAATATTAAAACATTTTTCTGCATCTGAATAAAATCTCCTCCAGTTGGCATTAACTGGAGGAGGGCTTTTCACATGATATGAAGTCATCAGTTTGCTCTGACTACAGACATGTTATGCTGACTCACTGGTTTGTAGGTGCACATATTTCAATAGCTGAACTAAGTGGACCTGCAGGACAGGCAGCAGTGCTGTCAAATGTAAAATCTGTTCACCTCACTGTGAGGAAATCAATGGAATATTTTATGTGGAGTAACACAGGATAATAGACTGCTGCCCACAGAGTCTGAATTTTTCTAACGATAACAAAGAACATAAAATTTATGAGGCTTTATTATGTCATATCTAAACAAACATGGTGAATTCAGATTTCAGACTAAAATAAAACCACAGCTGAAGTGCACTTGCTTTATGTATTTCAAAAAGGTAGTGATGATTACTGCACCTTACCGAGCCAATCAGTAACTAAATAGCCTTAAATAGACACAAGACTTGGGTTCTGATGGTCTCATGGCAGACTCTGAGGAGTCAGTATATCCGGTGTTAAAGTAAAGTAGTCCAGCAAGCAAAGCGTTATGCTTCTCACATTTAAATGATTCAGTCTGTCAAATTCCCGTACCTTTCCACTCAACACCTTCCCCTGGCAGCGTTAGAGTCTCCTTTATTACAGCCCCTCTATGAATTATTCAGCAGTAGCAGTTGATGAACATGAGCGATTCGGCACAGTAGAACAGCACACAAAACACACTCACACAAACAAAACACGACTGTTATTATGTAGACACACAAGGGCACACACACACACACACACACACACACACACACACACACACACACACACACACACACACACACACACACACACACACACACACACACACACACACACACACACACACAATGACATAAACGGTAGGAATCTGAGGTGGATGTTGTTGCTGGAGTTCCTCAGTCTTGTGACCAGTGAAATATTCACTCCTGTTGCTGATCAAATGTCAAGCTAGCCAGCTAGCTTCACTCACTCCTCATCTGGCTTCTTGCTGTCCTCTGGGCCCACTCTCAACTCCTCTCCCCTTCTTCCAAAGAAATGGATTCGCTAAACAATAACGAATAAACACAGTGGACTAATCCGCTGTTTAGTAGCAAGGTTATTATGGCCAAACACAATACGCTACACAGAGAGATCCCAAGTTACTGAGAACAGCAGCAAGAGGCAGAGGGTATTAAGTTCACGAGCCTTTATGTTTTTCTTTTATGCCTCCTCTCTAAGCTTCAGCTACTATTCCAGTCAACAAAGCCAAGTTCACCAGACCAAATTCGGGAAAGATATTAAGACTAGCAGCTGGCTAGAAAGAGACCGGTCTGCTTGTCTGACACAAAATTAAACCTGCAACACCATGGACGCTTCTCTGTAAAAAAGGTTTAAACCTTTGCTCATGCAAGTTACAGAAAAAATTTAAATGGTAAATCAATTCATGATAAAATAGTTTGTTGCTCAGACTACTTTTTAAAAAGCAAAGAGCATTTATTCTGTGACTCAGCTTCATGATGTTCACAGTAGGCTGATCTTGCAGGTTTTCCCTTAACCACTTTAAACTGAAAGCAGACTTCAGTCTTCCACACTTATGTCTGCGAATGGAAACTCTGACACACTCTGCTTTTTCCTGCTTTCTGTCACTCAATTTTGTGGCGCACCCTGATGACATCAGTGCCAGAAACAATGGAGATTGAGGGAAGAGGTCAGAGTGACTCGGCCCAACAACCAGGTTATTTTAGCAACCAAGACTGTGACAGTGTATAGACGAGAGAAAGAAAAAGAAAAAGGGAGCAGGCGTGCTCAGGGCCCTGTGGGATTTGGAAATGTGGTTTTCCAGAGAAAAACAGGATCTTGGAAGTTATGACCTTCTTTCCTGCCAAATGGAGAACTTGACATTTAAATGGGCCCCTACATCCTTCACTAGCCCATTCAGGGCCAGCAGCAAAATGATGAGTCTGGTGTAAAACCTGACAACTATTCAGTATTTTTAAAAGGATATCAATGTACTAAGGGCTGCCAAATAAAAAAGAAACGAAGTGTCTTGGTAAGGGGTCAGGCCACCAGACACACCTTCAATTCACCACGTCACCTTGGCAAATGTCTACAACTCTGCTGCAAAGATAAAACATAATTCTTCATCTAAAAAATCCAAAACCCCTCATAGGTGTTTAACTGGGTTGAAATTTGGCGAGTGCCAAGGTCATAGCATTTGGTTAAAAATGGATCTGAATGCTCAGCTGTACTATGCAGTGCCCCTGTGTAAAAGCATATGCATTATGCTTTTCCACTTGTTTATTTAATATTTTCGTTAATTTGTCACCCATTTATACATTAATCAGTCAGAGACAAAAAAAACTGAAGCATAAAAAGATGCTTGTGGTAGCTTTAATTGAACATATTGTACTAACTCAACCTGCTCCAACTAAACAAAGTATCTAATGTTTTTTATGAAGCACGTTTATGACACATCATTTGACAATATACATTTAGTGGTCTGTCAGAGATAATACTCTATGATCTTTATTCCTTTATTGCACTCACGTTAAGAGGACAAGAGAACCACAGCATTACGAGGCTGACTGCCTACAGTGTGGGTGTGTGGGTAAACCAAATGGAAGCCTTAAAACAACCTCACCAAAAATAAAAGCACCCACATATGTGAACCTCAATATTGTTAGCTGGTGTTAACTTCCATCCTTATTCAACTATATTCAATTATATAGTCTTGGGGAAACAGTCTTTTATTAAAATGATCTTCTCTAATAATCTAAGTTTGATTAAAGACAGAAAACAATATTTGAGAGCCAGAAATTGCATTCTGCCCAGCCTGTCTCTGCTTACATGCAGTACGTGTCCTGGTATATATTGCTTTGTATATCTGAAGGCTATAAAGCTGTAAGCACATGATGTGATCAAGAGTCACAAAAGCTATTACCCTTAGAATCTAGTGTTAACCTTGGCTAATGAGTAAGCATTCATGACCAGAGAGCAAAACAGCTCTCTCTAATGACAGCACTCCTCAGTCATATACTCAGTACTGTGGCATAGAGGAATACTGGTAGAGACAAGAGCAGACATCCTGCTAAAAAAAGAGCACAAAAACATGTTTGGCAAGTTCATGAAAAAAGTATTTTCTTTTGTTGTCTCAACTTTTCTGGCTTTATGAATTTGCACTGTTCTGATATCACAGCTCTTCGCAAAGTGTGACAAAAATATTTTCTGCAGTTCCTATAAAACTTTTAATAAAACGTCTGCGTCACCTCAGTGTTAGCATCAAGAGATCACTTGAATTACTTTGTAGCCCACGTACACAAACTCCTGTAATACACCTCCACATGTCAACATGGACTAACTTCAACTAAATGCAGTCAAACTGCCAAAGGGAAGTCAGTTTGCATTGGAGGAAAGAGACCCAGAGTCCTGGAATATTTATGAATTCGCGAAGACAATGAAAAGGTTGGTGTGAAGGAGAAAACAATCCAAGACCTCCAGTTCCTCTGCAGCAGAAGATGTTCAGGCCTGGAGGGACCCTGGCAAAATGTCTCTCTCTCTCTCTCTGTCTCTCTCTTTTTCACACACTCACACACTTGACAAGTTGTTCACAGCTGCACATAGATGAGACACCCACAGCAAGGCACTCATTCATGACTCATACAGTAATAGCCTTCCCACCAGGAGTGAGCAATAACACTGGGAAGAGTGGTGTTCAAATCACTGTGGTGTTCCATCTCAGGATGGAAGGAGTCAGGCCTAAAAACTGTTAAGATGCCAAACAACAGCAGATGCAGACCCATCTCTCACACTCCAACAACCACTACACCTGCACTGATGAGAATGAAGAGACTTGCAATACTTGCACATATGAAATATAAGAACTCTTTGAAACATTTGATCACTTATTTCAACCCTCACAATAACCTTAAAATGGATGTCACAAACCAGCGAGACTACAAGCCTAAACTTGCAGGCCAAGCAAGTTTAAGCTGGGCTTTTTATTCTAACGAACTCATTTTCTGTAAGTACAGTAAACCTACCTAATTGTACTTTACTGGTTAGGGTTGCGTCCTCCCATGACTGGTGTTACTACTAATCATTATTTCTATTTCTATTTATTCATTTGATTATTCAATTACCTATTTGGCCTGCGTAATGTTACAAAATACTGAAAAATGCCCATCAAAATAGCTAAAACTCCAAGCTGACTCAGATTACAACTCCGTGTTTATAATAACGCTAGTCAAAAACTCAAAAATATTTCATTTACAATTATTTCAATTATTATTTCAAATTTCTTTTAATTATAATTAATTGGTTCATACCTAGAGATGAGGTCACTCACTGTAAGCAAACTGGACAAAGGTCTGGAAATTCGTAACAAATATTTGTTTCTGAAAATATTTCAGTATTACTGCTTCTTAAGACAAGGAAACAAAAAAACACAAACTTAAGGGTTAGCAAAGAAAAAGTAATAATACATTTTTGACCTTGCCTTAAGGTTAAAAACAAGTGAATTAAAAAAGAAGCAAGCTCAAGCAGTTGGATATATTCTTAACTGGAAAATGTATTTAAGCTCCATGTTCCTTAGACTGACCTTTGACCTTGCCCATTATGTTTGCTTTGAGAAAAGCAAGTAAATAAAATCTGACCAACCATGTCTGTCTGTGTTTAACAAAATCTTGCTCTCTCTGGCTCTAATCCAGGGACTTGTCAATAACTTAATGCAAACAAGCAACTCTTGCAATAAACACGTGTCCTGGGCAGACCTCGGAGATAAAGGGTGACCTGACATGTGGTCAGGTTAGCACAGTGTGTGTGAATAACTCAGTTACCAGTACAGACTTGAAAGGTGGCTGAGAGATGCTGATTAAGCAGCATGAGGCAGCAATACACAAAACAAAACTGAACGTGCATAAAGTATAATCTATCGCAGCAGTAGTCCCGCAGGTGATGCTGCTTCTGACACTAGCACTTTTTTCCGGGACCGGAAAATGAGATGATCTGATAATGAGACATCGGTACGCTAAATGACACCGGTCTGGATGACTGTCAGACAGATCTGCTTCCACCTAGTGTCCCACCAATCAGGCCAGGATGAGGCAGATCGAATGACAAACCCAAAGAAAATTTACATCACTACTCTTCTAGGTCCAATTTCCTGTCAATGCTGATGCTACATCTTGCACCGTCATGTGTAGAAACACTCTATTTGTCCCAACACACATAGTGCACATAACCTAGAGAACTAGGACAATGAAGGGCAGGACAACCATAGGTTGTGTACTGCAAATGATGCAAACCTTGGCGTAACGGCGTATGGTTTGTCCTTTACACTCTTACACAATAACACAACCATTAACCCACGGGGGACACCAGTGACATTTGAAGTCATTTGTATAACCTACAATAATCCAAACAGTCCACGTCACATCCGTTTGAGATGAATACATTACTAGTGTCGTTACTATTTAATATGCTAGTAGTATTAATATGTGTGAATGTGTTCGGTTATTAGAAAGTGTGCTGAATGATGCTGCATGTTGCAAGCTCTCCCCTGGACCAAGAAAAAAGGAAGCAGTTCATTGAAAGTCCCTCGAGAGACAGTGAATAAGATAAATTCTGCATGTGTGGCAGAGAGAGCTGAATGCTGCCCATAACATGCATATAACAATAAACGGAGCCTTGATATTAATCATGTATTAATAGCATGTGTCTTTGTGCTTAATGGTGACAGTCGGCTAGCAATTGTGCTGACTGAGAGAGTCTATGCAAAAGATGTCCGTGCACAAGTGATGTTGTGTAATGTGCGGAGGGTTCAGGGTTCGACCTGTGGGCAACTTTTGAAAGACCAGGTGAATCGGGTTTGACCCCGTGTAAACAAACCCGCACCCAAGTCAAACTGCCCTTGTGCCGGTGCAGACCTGCTAATGCAAATTCAGCTCTGGCTTTCCTCCTGTAACGTGATTTATATGGCAGGACGTGTGCATATTAACCGCTGCTGTCAGGGGGTCATTTGCCTTCAGGGGAAAGGCTGAGATTGTGTTTTGGAGGATCTCAGTCAACGACCCGACTGGTTCAACCAGCTATGACGTGCGTAGAGGGATTAGCCGTTGGCTAGCTAAGCCCGATGATAGCACACTGAACTAGCCGAGGAGCCACGTCTCATGTCAGTGAGGGGAACATCAAGTGAAAACGCAGCTGAGACACACACACACACACACACACACACACACACACACACAGACGTCAGGGAGACGTGCGGACTCACAAAGCTACAAGCGCGTTAACGTTCGCCTCCGTGTTCCACACTAATTCAAACCTGGTTTTCGCTTTCCGCGACAACGTTAGCTAGCTAACCCTGACAGCCGAGTCGTCCTCTGTGTGCTAACGCTAGCCGCCGCTTCGGACTGACCTAGAGAGATGCTTCAGAATCTGCTTCTTGATGAGTCCAGCCATGGCCGCACAAATCCGATTCCCGGCTGCCGCCGCCGCCGCCGCCGGGTGTCTGGACTGTCTGGCTAGCTGGCTGTCTGACTAGCGTCACCGCTAGCTTTCCCACTGGGGCTCCACACACAGCTCAGATCCTCAGCCCCGAGTCGCTCGTCATTTTAACTATGTTCCCGCGTCGAGCTCTGACGGGCGACAGACTGCGGGCGGACACACGGCATTTCGGAGGTCCAGTTGACAACCGGCGTCGGAGATAAAGTACGTGACGTTAGGCCATTTGACGCAGACGCCCCGATCAGCCTCCAAAGCCGCGCAGCTCCAAGCGATGTCAGACACCGAGCACCTGGACGCAGCGTTGGAGAACCAGCGCCTGTTGTCACGGCGGCCGGGAGGGGCGTCATGATACGTTCAGGGTCTGCGCAGAAAGCCCTGATCTCGAAGAACTCAGTAGGGGTAAAATAACGCAGCTTCCTTGTGTGTTTAGGTCCTGTAATCAACTAGATACCAGAATACTGGGCTAACACATGGATATCAACCCAAAGGATTTTAAAGTGAAGTAAAATGTGCAACGTTGTTTTTGCCTTTATAATCTAAATGCTTCCACTTCTGTCCCAACACATGTGAACACAACACAATTATAATATTGCTACGTTTGGGACTGTACCTTTAATCAAACCGCATTTAATACTTTTAACCATTTGTCCGGTTTGTAATAAAAATACACAATGGACAAAAAAAATGTTTTTTAAAAATTTCTGGCATTTACTAGTAAAATGTCTTGCAATAAAACATATCTTTAGTCGTTTTAGCCTATTACAGACACATGACATAATTTCTATTTTAATGTAAAAAAACTAAGAATGGTTTAATAATGAATAATCGTTTCACACTGCATACTGCACTGTGGATTTAACAACGGAGGTATGCGTTTTAGTGTGTCTTCAGAGAATAAACACTCTTTTAGTGACATCTAGTGTCTAGACCAAGGAACAAATGGTCACTTGTGCTTGTTCTGTTAATCTACTCAACTTTGCCTAATTTTTCTGCTATTGCTTTTTGCATAAAGTATTTCCTGACTGTAATGCTGAGCATTAACATTTGTTTTAAGAATAATTATACACGATTTTAAACAACTAAAAATAAATCTTTAAATGTAAAATGGAGGTGTCATGGGTAATAAAACACCAAACCAACTAAAATTAATATTTTTAATTTTCTCGTTTTTTTAACGAATGCAGTTCTATTGCAATATGTTCGTTTTTGTTTCTCAGATCCTAATTGACTTGGGGGAATTTGCAGTGAACCCAACACTGCACTCATTCATTTGCAAATAGACCTCCAGGGTTACAAAACAAGACTCTTGTGCCTTAATAATGGAGGTGGAAATGCAGTGA
Organism: Channa striata; assembly: GCA_033026295.1. Lineage (NCBI taxonomy): Eukaryota > Metazoa > Chordata > Actinopteri > Anabantiformes > Channidae > Channa > Channa striata. Next base: position 17,162,442 of record CM065169.1, read on the forward strand.
TTGAACATTTTTAATGGTGAAACTGTGACTTTAATTGATGTGCTCGGTGTGTTCCTCCGTGGGGAGTTGCAGTCACAGGATGTGTCAGCAGCCTGCAGCTCGGCGGGGCTGAGGCTGCCACGTATGTAAGGAGGAGCGCACCAGAAGGAGCCCCTCCCTCCAGAGCAATGCCTCACAGTCAACGTCTTGCCCTAAGTTTGCATCAGTCTCCTGTGTTTTATGGATGGGACAAAGTCTGAAAGTTTCCCAGAGATAATCGTTGATAAGTGACGCTGACTTTGATCGTTAGACTTTGAGCGTTTTGTCCCAGTTGTGGTGCATCTGCTTTCACTAGTGACATTTTCTCCCTTCGCTATAGTTTAAAAGTTGAATTAACCCCGATTCATTTTGATGGGGGGACTTGGAAAAACTCAATGAAGCTGTTCAACCAAGGCTGCAGCACCAGAGAGATGCTGCTGCACTCACTGCATTTCATTCGTGCCTTTGGGTGTAAATAGTACATTATCAGAGAAATTCATTAGAAACCATTAGTTTGATTCCCCGTGGTTTGAAGTTTGAAGTGTACCCAACTCAGAGCGTCAAGTTAAACATCGGACAACCCCCATCCGCATACCTCAACACAAAAAGCCCTGTGGAAAGACACGACGCGCTCACTGATACGCTGCTGCTCCAGTGGAGTGGGCCTGGACTGGAAACACGGTGCATCCACGACTGCAAAACCAGCAGCACTCACACACACAAATCCCAGCGAGCTCCTACTGAAAATGACTGCGAAGAACCGAACCAAGAACAGTTCCGTGGAGAAGAGCGCTGCGTCCAGCCAAGACGATGCCACGAAGAAAACCCCGAAAAGTGCCGCCGGCAACGGAGCGAGCGGCTCCGCGCCCCAGGGCGCACGGTCGGGGAGCTGCCTCGGACTTTTTGCGAGCACAGTGTTTTACGTCGCCTTAATAGGAGCTGCAGGGTTCGCAGCCGTGTATTTACAGCAAGAAGTGGAAGAAATCCGGCGGACGAGCGCCCGGCATGAGGAGAGCGCACGGCGGAGCGCAGAGCTGAGCTCCAAGATGGACAATGTCGTTCAACAGGTAGGTGGAACAGGACGTGGTCCAGGATCAGCGTTCCTGAACTTCTTCAGGACTCACTGTGAAGGGATCATCAGATGGCACATTTCGCAGGACCCCCTGCGCAATATATTGTCTGTTGGCTTGTCTCCTACAGGATAATGGGCAAATGCGCACGAACGCATGTCTTGGCTCATAATGGAAGCTCACTCGGTATTAATTTATTTCCTCGTTTCCTGCTGCGGCCTTGAAGTCCAACGTGTACAATAATCCAAGCAGTATTCGGGAAACTGGGCCTCCAGATTTTCATTAAGTCACAAATGTTCACTGCAGACTTGCCTCAGCTCTATGAACGCTACAGGTTGAATTTTTTTTACTCTAGTTTATTATATTTTGATTTGTGTTACATTAATTTACACGCACAGATTCATTTTAAATTTAAACATCAATCCACCAATCCATTATCCTTTCCTACAGCTAATTTAAGGCAAAATGCTTTACAGATGAGTAAAAAGGAATAAAACATTACAATAATGTGAATATAGAAACAGACAGAAGACCATGATATATAGCCTGTAAATATACATATAGAATAAAGAAATCCAAAATAATGAATTAAATGTTATATGAATTTTAGACTAGTTCTTGTTTCTGGGGCTTTTGACCACATTGCATGGTCTTTAACCAAAAATAAATGGATCTGTGTGATTGACTTAAATCCATTAGAACTAGGGATGATTCATCCTGCTGATAAAAACTGTGTGGCAACACAGAAAATAGTCCTAACTGGACTTTGATTTTAAAATATTTTTTGTCAAACTACAAAATTGAGGTTGTGATTGAAGTCTGTTGTCAAACTAAAATAACATGATAACAAAAGAGTGTGGGTAGGTAACAGCCCAGTGTAAATCTGATTTAGTTTTTAACTTGGGTAAAACATCTGGTTTAATAGCAAAACATTCTACTTCATAGGTTCGATAATTCATTTAAAAACTTCTGAATGAACAGGAACAAACATTTACAGTCACAATAAATGTTACATTGGGTAAAAAAAGGTCTGTCTTTTGGTGCAGGTGGAAGCCCTGAGAAGTGTTGTGGATGGGCTGGATTCATCACTGGGCATCACACGGGTGGAGCTGGAAGGGGCCATCAGTCAGATGAAGAGGGGGGAGGTGGAGACAAGGAGGGTGGAGGAGGCTCTTCAGAAGCTCCAGAATGACCTACTTAGGGATCTCTCAGAAGGCATCAAGGAGGTGAAAGAGGCTCGCGAGAAGGACTTCTCCTCTCTGGAGAAGACTGTCGAGGAGCGACTGGCTGAGGTGAGCCAGTCCATCAAAGCCAGCGTGGTCGAGTTCACTGAAGCTCAGGGTGAAGCGCAGAGCCAGCTGGCTGATCTCAAAGCCCGGCTGGATGACATGGAAGACCCCACTCTTGTCAAAGAAGAACTCTCCGCTATTGTTAATGTCGTTGCTGAAATCAAAACGGCCAAACAAGAGGCTGATTCCTCAGCTAATTCACTCAGGGAGCAGATAGGGTCTGTGAGGGATGAGCTCCAGACTCGCAACCACGAGGTAGCCTCACTGTCCAAAGAAGTCGAAACAATGAGGTCTGTGGTCCAGGACACCATTGGGAGCCTGAAGCAGTCACTGTCTGCAGCAGAGCTGAAGTTCAGACTCTGAGGGACAAAACACTGACACTGGAGAGCGGGGTGGCGCAGGCTGCTGATGTCGTTCGTAAAGTGGAGGAGCAGGTCCAGGCCACAGTTCCTCAGGTCCAGAAAAGGTCAGAGGACCTGGAAGCCAGACTTAAGGTGTCAGAGGAGAGTGGAGATTTACTGTCTTCATCACTGTCAGAAATCAGCTCCAGGGTGGAATCACTGTTTGCCAAGTATGACACTCATGAAAGCACTTTAGCTGCACAGGGCCAGGCTGTGGAGAAAGCCAAAAGTGGCTTGGAGCAGGAGCTGGAAGCACTGAAAAGCAGTTTGGAGGAGATCCGATCCAACGTGGCCGCTGTGGGTGGCACTCACACCGAGCTAGCATTGAAGGACTCCAGTCTGAGTGAGCAGGTGGAAGAGCTGGAGAGGAGGCTTTCTGCTGTGGAGGAAAGTAGCAGTGTGGAGCCAGAGCAGGCGGACAGCACAGACAGCACAGTATATGAACCGGAAGACCAGGACTAAGGCTAGAAGATCATGATGACCAGACACTCCAAAGCCCCCAGTGCAAAGAAAATCATCAGGACACAGGGACAATTGCGAATCTGAACATGTGACCTTAACTCACGTTTCCCATTTTAAAGAAGGTCTTAAGCAGGATGGACAAACGTTGAAAATTTTGGCAGAAAAGCTGTGAGTAATATTAGTCAAGTCACAAAAAAGAGGGGGCCGAGCTGGACTGCTGATCTGTGAATTCAAATCCACACTCATTCCGCACTGTAGTTTTATTTTCTCGTGTTTTATTAGACTTTTCCAGTGGCAGGGCTGTTTTTGAGCATTTCTTTGTTTACTCACGTTGTTTGTTTTATTTGTATTTTTTGAAGGAATAAAAACTTCTGTTGATTCTGAGTTGGGAGGAATTATTTCTTTGTGAGAACTCATTGATCAAAATATGATTTGCTGCTTTGGTAAACTGTGACTTTGTGTGTGATATGTTTTTTGTAAGGGAGAAAATGAAAATGTCCACTTACACTTGACAGGCGTGCTATAGCCATAGATTGATAAAATCATTGAACTGTATCTAGGAAAGCAAATACCACTAATAGTCTACTGAGTAAACCTCACACATCCGTTTAATCAGCATCAGTGACAACACATACAACACATGCAGACCTTAAAGTGGAGCACAAGATAATTCCCCACCTCATCATGACTGAAGACCTCGGGCTAACTGTGTGTTGTCAGGTACAGTCTCATTTTGTTTTCAGGATGCTTCTTCCAGCGGTTCTGCAGAAATATGCGTCCTTTTGCAACATCTGTGAAGCCCTGGAGCCATTTCACCATCATTATGCATATAATCTAATCCTTAAATTAAAGAAAGTTACTGACACATGCCACAGAACCGGAAGGCTCAATTCTAGTCAAATTTGATGTAGAAATTCACTCTTACACTTTTATTTCAACAAAGCTTTTTTTAAACAGTAGCGTAACAGTCAACCAGATGTAATGCTGAACCTTACAAAGCCAAAAAAGTAGATTTTCCACTTTCAGTTTGCTTGAGATTGTTGAAGTGAGTTTCTCATGTTGGCATGTGCATCTCTCTAGCATCAGATATATCAGCTATTTCACTAACCTGTTTAGTCGTAAGACTTAAATCTCCCTCTACTGCAGTGAGGTTGGATAATGTCTGCCTAAGCTCAGCGATCTCCTGCTCTCTTTCAGTCAGATCCTCTGCTAATCGTCCTATCCGCAGAGTTAGATCTGACAGCTGGGGCTCAAACGCCCCAAAGTCCCTCTTAATAGCAGCCACTTTTGGTTTAAGGTCACTGGCAAAAGTCACGGTTCTTATCAGACGAGCTCTGCTGCTCGCCAGATCCTTCAAGCGCTCAGAGATCTCGTTGTCAGCCGCCGCGAGTTCAGGGATGCTCCTGCGCAGCTGCTCTATGGCCTGCGTGTTGCGTTCAGATGCAGAGCGGACATTAGAGACTCGGTCGATGCTGCTGGCCAGCACATCCCCGATGCGTTTGACCATGCTGCGCTCCACCTGAGCTGCTTTGTCTTCTAGCTCTGCGATGCGAGTGAGCAGAGACTCAAGCTCAGACTTCAGGCCGTCCATCCTGCGCACATCTGTCCTCACTGATGCCACCTAGAAAGGGAATACAAGAGAAGAATGGGGGTAGGGAGAAGCAACACCAGGAAAATATTTTACTGTAAGTAACTTTTCCGGGGAAAGTGTGTACAACTAAAAAGCTAAAAAGTTGGCAGTATCAACCTTTTTGTGCTGATTAAATTCTGTGGAATTCCTTCTACTGTAGCTGGAGGCATTAAGAAGCAGATTTATCTCAGGATCATACTTTGAGAGCAAAGTCCAAAACTGCCTCAAGAAGATTTATATTTAACACATTTCACTCCTGGTGTATTTGTGACAGAACAATAAAGTGACAAACATCCCAAATTATTACATTATCAAGAACCTTCTGCGAACATTTGCTGGCTGCAGATTTACAGATATCAGGATGTGAAGCTTTCCCTGGTGTTGTGTAACAAACATACGTTTTTATTTTTCTGACATTTTCCAACATAATGATTAACTAAAAATATTGGCTCAATGATATAATTGTCACATCAGCGTCACGTAAATAAATAAATAATAGCCTCCCATACCTTGTTGGTGAAGTCCTTAGTGATTGCTGAGGTGCGTTCCTCGATCTGTCCCACAGCGTCTCTCAGTGATGTGAGGCTGGTTTGAAGCTGAGTTCGTTTCTCAGTGAGCCCAGAAGCCCACTCCTTCAGCTGCCGGACGTCCTGCTCCAAAGCCTCCAGCTGAGCTGCAGACCCCCCTGCTGACCCCCAAGATCCTCAAGCATCAGCTGGACTCCCTCACACTGAAACAGGGAATACAGTACATGGAAGGACAGGTGCAGGAGGAGCTGGAAGTGATTTAAAGCAGTAATACACTAAAACACACAATTTCAGTTCTTTTCTAATGAAGAACCACTTGAAACTCGTCACTTAAAAAAGGTGATTTTATTAAATAAGCCCAAGTGATTAAGTGGTCACACTTGACAGAGGTATTCCCGTACCTAATCTAAGGTTAAATACACAGATGTAGTTTAGGGCTGCAGACAATGACCATGTACTTTCCAACCCCCCCATAAAAAGACAAAACTGTAAATTTCCAAACAGTGTCAAGTAGCTTTTCATTATTGAAGCCCTAGAAAATATGAACATCAAACAAACTGCACAAAGAAAAGTTTGGAACTAGATAACGTTTAGCATTTTTTAAATAAAACTGATAAAAGTGATTATTTTTATACATCTGCTCACAGAACAAATGGCTTTTACCACTAATACTGTTTAATCCAGTCAGACTAGATAGTGTTTTAGATGTTGTACTGCATCAGTGAAAATGGCTGGTTTAAGAATAATGGGATGCAAAGCTGCTTTAACCAAACCAGTAAAATACATTCTTTATTTTGCTTGTGTGCAGTTCATGTTGAATTTTGAGTTATTTTTGAGTCATTTTTATACAATCGTTTTACAAAATCCTAACACTGGGATGAAAAGTCTTCTAGAGCAAATAAAAGGACGGTACTGGTCGTTTCACTAATCTGTGCGGTCATAAGGCAGAAGTGGAGATGGCTCGTCCTTGTCATCTTTGTCCCACTCTTCGTCCTCCTCTTCGTCTTTCCATCCTTCCTCTTCCAGTGTTTCAGAGTCCATTTGGCTGTCGACTCTGTTTTCCCTCAACACCATGGTGAGTTCACGCACCGCCTCTTTAACCACGGACAACTCGTTCTTCATCTTCAGGATGCTGTTCTGAGCCTGCAGCGTGTCCAGCTCCTGTCGGATTTCAAGGATTTCATTGAGGGCTTTCAGCATACTGTCCTCTGTCCCAAACACTTGTAATGTCAGCTCCTCCAGCCTCTTCTCTGCCCCGCTTAGATCCCCACCCAGCTTCAGGATGGAGCGCACAGCCTCCTCCACCTGTGGCAGATGCTCTGCACACTCTTCTACCCGGGGAATGTGCTCCTGGAGCTCAGTGCTCAGTTCAACCTCCCTCTTGGTCAGACTGCTGATCTGCTCCTCCAGCTTGTGGATCTGCTTGGTATTCCAGTCCAGCTGATTCTGCACTCGTTTGGTGTCATCTTCCTCTGTGCGCTCCAGAGCTCGAGCGTTCCTCTTTGTGCTGTCCTCAAGCTCCTCCAACCTCTCTGCCAGCAACTGGGCCCTCCGCTCCGCCTCGTTCACCTGCCCGGTGGCTCCAGCGTGAGCTTCTCGTGACTCAGCCTTGAGGGCAGCCAAGTCGGAGGATATGGTGGCCAGACGCTCCTGCCAAGTCTCCGTCACATTGAGAAAATAGGTGTTGACCGTCTGCAGGTCACGGGAGGCAGAGTTCTCGTCGGCTTGCATTGCCATCACGGCTGTGTGGAGGACGGAGATTTCCTGCTGGAGTTGTGTTGCCAAGGAGACGGTGGAGAGCGCCTCCTGTAGGTCGTCCTCAGAGGCGGCAAGCTGCAGCCGCAACACAAAACAGGAGGGCTGTTTCTGAGGGAGCTTTATAGTCCTCAGTATTCATGCATAACACATACAATGGGAAAAAAAGTCATGCATACGGACAGGCAAAATAAGGGATGTGCGACAGAGTATTGTGTTGAAAGGACACACATGGCCTGAGACAAACAGTTCATGCATGGAGGATTATTTGTGCTAATTTGAAAAGAGATTAACTTGATGTCTACAAATGTTGAGATTTGAAGAAGTCTGCCTAAGACCCTGCATCTGTTCATTGTTTGGATAAAGAGTAAATTTTGCCCATTAGGTTGCATTTTAATTACTTTAATAGGGATGGAAAAAGTAAACCTTTTCAAAACATCACAACAAATGCAAATAAACTAAACTAAATAATATTGAAATAAATTTTATGAAAAAGAAACATGAGTCATTTTTTATAAATAAAATTCTGCGAAGGATCTCATGACCCCTCACATTTACTTAGAACTTTTGTAGACAAACAAACCCGAGGAATCATAATCACCCGAATAGTCGGACACAAAGACCATAATTTGTGATGCACATACTAAACTCTTTTTAAAATGAACAGAATAAATAATTTTGTAAGCTTTTCTTTACTAGTAGAAAGAAAACCCAGAGGAAAAAAACTACTTTTAATTATGTGAGCACCTCATGTGAAATCTAACTCATCTCAGTTGTAGTTAAGCAGATGAAGAAATTTGCAGATGTTAATAAACAGAAATATGAGCACATAAAATACAAAAAAAGTCTTCATCTCAAGGTGTGCTTCAGTGTAAATCAAACGTACCCTTTTGGAAACCTTTAAGACTTCTTCCTCCATGTCGAACAGACTGGACGTCTTCATCTGCAGAGATCTGTATTTGTCTTCTATTTGGGAAAACCTCTCATTCTGTTGGAGGACCAGCCTGAAGTCAAGAAACAAGCACAGTCAGAATCACACATTGAAAATATATATATATTTATATCAGTATGTAGGATTAATAACTGTTTACAAACCAGCTCAGAGCTCCACATGCCACAAAAGACAAACAGCACAGGAGAGATTTCAGGTCCAGGCCCGCGTCCGTCTTCGCTCTCGGGGCCTCGTCCTTGCAGTTCGCAGTCGACGCTGCGCAAACTTCATCGTTCGGTTTTTGTGCCGGAGTTTTCTTCCGCTGCTTTACCTCCGCAGGCATTTTAGCACGGACATTCAGCACCGGGCCTTTTACCGGCAGCAATTCAAAAAAAAAGGTCCGACAGAGTCAAAGTGCAGAATTTAGGCTGCTACAGTGAAGGGAAGCGAGGAGCATGATTCCACTCTCAGGATGCGGCTGTTCCCTGGAAAAATGTGGCATTCAAGTGCTCGTCGGGAACTTTGGGAAGTCACACGGCCAACGCCGGGAACCTTTAAACTGGCCTTGTCCCAAAAAGATGACGTTTAGCCTTTTATGCAGAATGCTTTCAGGAAGAATAAATAAAAACTTCCGTTATGTCCATCGACTGATTTGACCGCTAAAGTGAGCTCAAATTGTGATAATCGTAATTCCGACCGGACCGAAAGACCCACAAACGCTTCAACCAGCCACGTAAGCGGTTGCCAGAATTTGTAAAAAAAAGATTTTTTAAACTATTGAACTACTTTTACTATTATTATTCCTCAACACTTGCATTTACCATTGACTAACAAAAAAGTATAAAAATATAGAGTTCACACTGATCTAAAGTGAAAATTTGCTGTTGCATTGAAATATTTGTCTTTGGTTATGTTTTTGCATAATAGAGCAGAACGGAGGGCATCAACTAAAACTCTAACGACCATTAATCATTTCAAAAAGTGCTTAAAAGCTCATTCAAAACAATCGAGATACATAAATAATTAAGAAACACAAGAGTTTAGGCACGAGCCATTTATTTGGCATGTTTCCAAAAAAATTGACCTTACAATTTGAGAGTCAAAAATGGCCAAAATTTGATTATTAGTACCTTTTTATAAATTGTAATTCAAAGCTCTAATACGACATTGTATGTAGCAGTTTATCGCCTTCTACGCAGTAATTGAACCATTCTGTTATTCCATTACTATTCATTGGATGGATCCAAGCAGCCATGTGTTGTCTCATGTTCAGGATGTGTCTTTGTGCTCTAATAGCTATAAGGGACATGCAAATTACACAACCTGCTACTCATCTAAGTAACATTTAACAATATTCAATAACAAAATCTTACAAAGATCAACAAAACATCAGCTTAACGTGGACGCATCATCAACTTAGAGGCAAATGTTCAATTACAATACAGTACATTTAAGCAAAAGCTGCCATTTGCCGTGTCTTAACAAACTATGTGCAAAAAAAAAAAAGGGGGTGAACTAGGTGACTCCACAATATTGCAATTTCAGGGTGTGTTCATCACAGATCTTTGGAACAAGGTGTAAAGTGATGGAGTAAAGACATATTTGGTCAGTGAAGGATATAAATCTTTCACTTTGCCCCTTTTCTGCACAGTCGGCTTTAAAACATTAGCTTCTTAACAGTGCAAAGCAAGATATTTAAAGTAGCATTTTTATAGCATCATGGCGAAATTTACCTAAATGATAAACACAAGCTTTAGCTTCTTCAACACAAGGCAGACAGCAGATATGAAGCTGCTTTCTAATGCCTTTAAATGGAAAACTGAAAAAAAGGTTAAGCACAACATGTAGTGGTATTTCTGCCTCATCGCCAGCTCTTGTTATGTGACAAAATCAAACATAACAGGTGAACCCTGGCAGTATTTTACATCAACGACAAATTAATTTGAAGGCCTTAAAGGGATTGTTTACATTCACTTTGCTAAGGGAATACAGGTGCTGTACAATGGGGCATCAAGGCTACAAAAACATCCCAGCACACCAGGAAGTGTTCGCTTTCAGTATGCCAAAGGGGACAAGAGAGTCAGCGCTCTAAACTAAATAAAAATCCATATAAATACATTACAATGCCAACTATATTTTCATCTTTAAAGTGTTTAGTTCAAAGAAAGTGGAGTAAACAAAAGCTGATCTTCATCAAGCAGGATCAGTCTAGTGCTACAATGCTAACTGCTTAATGGATTACTGTTATAAAGGAATAGTTTGAGATACTGGGAAATGCATTTAGTTTCTCTCTTGCTGTGCATGGTCATTTGTTTACAGTTGTTTTAATTTATTTGTTTTGTCATTTTCTGTGTTTTTGATCACTAATTTTGGACAATCTGTGTGTTTTTTCAGCCATATTGTGTCTTTATAATTTACATAAATCACCTCTTAAGTAGCTTCAGGTCTTTGGAGTTATTTTTGCAGCTTATGTGGCCAGTGGTTAAAAAAAAAAAACTTTCTATAGACACCCGTAAATCCCATTAAATACCCTGTAATTCTGTTTGCTTTAACTAAAATGTCAAACTATTCCTTTAAACTTAGTATTGAATACTTGCGTAGGTTCCATGTCATTTTGTAACTGCAGGTGCATGACCTACAAAAACAATAGAAAAATGTAGATTTTTTTATTACATGTTATTACGTGCCAAAGAAGCTAAATTTGAATGAACAAAAATCTATCTGGTCCCCCAAGGCCTTGTTATCAGCTTTTGGTCCTATCTATGGAAGAACAAACATAAGTGCACTTTGGGGAGGGAAAGGACACTTTCATAAATGCAAAACCTGAAAACAAAAAAGAACAATATGACACTAAAGAGTGCGTGTGAAGGGCAGGAGATTGTTTAACCAAATAAGTACTTACATTGTGTTCACTGTTTAGGTTTTATCCTTTTTAGGTAAAGGAATCAGAAACTAAATCCCTCCATCATAACACCAGAGATATTCAGACTGCTACATACAAGTCCAAATATTGAAACACCAAAACCTCAAAGCAAACTAAGTAATATACGGCAAACTAAATATTCACGGCTGTAATATACATAATCCCTTTAAGATGCCTGCGGAGACACAACTGTTGGGCTTCATCTGTCATTGTGTCTCTAACAACTGTTGTATTCATATTATCTAATTGAAAAACTAGATAGAGATGTACACAGGGTGATTCTGGGGTAAATTTACTGCAGAGCACTGATTGAGCTTCCTCCTTCTCTCCCCAGGTGAGAAAACAACACTCACTGGGAACATGATCCCCCTCTGGGTTTCAGAGCCCTGCTGGAGGCTGAATTCAAGAGGAGACACATCATGACTCAGGAACTATAGTGATCCTGAACAAGAAAAAAAACAACAAATGGGTACACATTGTAAGAACTTGTACTCAAGAGAAATTGTACATGTTGGTTTACAAAGTGTCTTATTTATGACTAACCTGAATTGAGCTAACTACGCCGCTGGCCATGACGGAGAGTTTTCCTGCAACCGAGCGCACTCCGAGTTTGAGCTGCGCCATGTCAGGAGCGCTGGGCAGCACGTTGGTCAGACGGTATGAACTCGCTGTGTCAAGCAAGCAGACAGAAAACAATATGTACTTAAAGGTCAACTTCAGCTTTCAGCTTCATTTTGATGGTTCTAGTGTGGGGAGTAGATGTATACTATTGTTTTTAAACTTCCTTTTAAATTCCCTATGTTGGAATATCTTTCTGATTCTGGCTGAAAAAAACTCATGTAGGGGAGTTTTTTTTTTTTTAATCAGATGATGTCATTCCATGAGTCCTGGAGAAGAAGCAGAGAGGTATTTTTTTATACGAAGGTTACATAGAAATTTTATCCCACTGTCATCATCAACGTTCCCCCCGGTATGTAACTTGGACAAAAAGCAGCATGTGGCATTTGTTAATTTTCTCTTACTTAGAAATTACTCTTAGCTTTAATAAGAACATAAATCAGGAGTGGTCCAGAGTTCAGTGCGAAGAATCTGAATAAAAGTGCGAGACAAGGTCTCTGATAGCTGCTTGCAGGCCTTTCTAGAGGCGGCTGTCAAAGGGAAAGTTGCACATCAGATACAGTAAAGACTAATAATCTCTCGTCAAGTGGGAAAACTCAAATTTCGGTCATGGACTAATAACAGACAGCTTACTGTAACAATCTGGGGACTGGGATCTTCATGTGTGGAATTTAAGTTCATACACAGGTGCTGTTTGTAAGTTTGCCATATCAGGCCTAATACTGAAATGTTTAGGCTAAGGATAAAAAAATGATATTGCAAGAAAGATGAGTTTGCAATGTGTCTATTGGGTCATTATAAAACATTTCCATAAATAATAAATCACTGACTTGTTATTGTAACAATGCAGCAGCTTCTTACCGCTCTGTTTCTTTGGATCATCAAAAAGGTCAGCTGAGCTTATGGAAGCACTCCCTGCAAATCTCTCCAGCCTCGTTTTGGCTTCATACTGAAGAACAGAACATTTATATATGTATTTTACATTGTAGTACACACATTTCCATCAAGTTAAAGGACAAGTCTAGATTCATTTAAAGCTCATATTGCCAATGAATGTCACACAGTAATTCCTCCGAGGTTTTAAAATGTCACTATGGCTCAGTATAGTTACAGTTCACCACATGATTCATGTACAAAAATCTGAACTAAATATGCTTAAAAGGTTGGGTGAACATTAGGATTGATTACTTCAGAGTCCTCTTGTTTTCCAAAGTACATGTCAGAAGAGATTGCTTTGACATCATCTCCAAACTTTTTACGAGCTTCCCCGGCATCTGAGACTGTTACTGGTTCTGGTTTTCTCCTTGTTGTAGGTCTAATATAAAAAAAAAAAAAAACACATTGTAAACATAATACAAATTTTAACATTAATTCTATACTGTGAAAGCATGTGTTGATACAGACCACATAAAAATCTAGAACAATTCAAACTTGCGTACTATACTTACTTACATGTCCCGTTCAATCTATTCTTTATTTTAGGTTTGTTTTTATTTATTTCTAAGATCTACTTAAAACACTGGACAAATTACAATCAGCTTGAAATTAATCAACAGAAATGTTAAAAGTAACATGAATAAAAATCATCATGATATTACAGAAACGAATGAGTACGTTTAACTAGTCCTGTGGTCAATGTTGTTTCCTACTCTATGAAGCAACAGCTGAACTGATTATCTGAACTCAAGTATTTTACAACAAGAGCAACAGGATATGAAAAGACACAACAATCTACCTGTCATCCTGTGAATAAAAAGTTGAGGACAAGTAAAAGTCAGGCTCTGGTTTCCTGCTCTCCTTCATCCAGCCTACTTCATCAACTCCATCACCCCACCTCGAGGAGAAATTATTGGAGGATTCTGTCTGATCCTCAAACCGAGATAAGATCCTAAAGAAAGAAAGTCATTTTAAGTTGAACTGCCAAGGGCAGTCGAAAAACAAACCAACTGATTTTCAGTCTTCATCTGACCTAGTGTTGAAGGACCCTTCATCATCATCGTCCTCAGTGAACCGACGTGCTTTGGTTGTCTTGGCCCCCAGTGGACTCTCCTGCTGAATGATGTGCATGTCCGATGTCACAGAGTGAGACACTCCACTACAGACAAGGCCCAGAGATTTAGTTAAAATGCGGACAGGAAACAAATTTAAAATGAACCATTAGTATTTTTTGTCTCTTCATCTTCATACCCCCTGATGCCCAAACCCATGCCCAGTCTCTCAGCTTGCTCCTTTTTCTTCCCCTCCAATCCCTTCAACTTCTGCTCCTCCATTTTCCTCTGCTGCTCGAGATCCTTATAGGCCAGTCGCAAGGATGGAGCACTGAGAAAGGGGAGAAGCAAAAAACCAGAAGAGTTAATTTTTTTTTTTTAATGAAAAAGATTTTATGTAGGTAATAAAAACAGTTGACTAAAATCAGCTGGGCCATATACTGGCTAGATTTCTTCCAAAGTAGAGCTCTGAAGTAGGAAGCGTAAAACTGACGTCTGATCTTGTTGTGGGGTGTGTACACAGGCTTAAAAACACGTACATAGATTCCTCTGACTGAATACTCTTCTTGGCACTCAGAGAACTCTCTTCTTTCTCCCGGAGCTTGTCGGCAGCTTGAGCTTTCTTCTCGAGGTCTGAGAAACTCTTGCTGCTAACTTTCTGAGCACCCAGACCACCCTTCTTAGAGGCCAACTGCAAGCGGACACAATTTGCATAACAGACACTGAATGCAGAGTCTATGTACATATACAAATCATTAATATTCCAAATTGAAAGTAATGTTTTGGACATACTGTTTTCTTGGCAGCAGCTGGCTTCTTTTTGATAAGAGAGGATGGCTCTGGAAGGATTGAAGGACAGTAATGTTATCATTTTTTTAAATTATAAAACACAGATCCTAAAAGGAAGAATCACAGATATTAACAAAATTAGATAAACTAACCAGGATTTGCTTTTGGAGAAACACTCAGCATTTCCACACTTGGACCTTCTTCTGGATTTCCTGAAAATGTTTAATGTAGTTGAAAGAAACCACATAAACTGTGTTGGAATAAATCTGTGCCTATGTGTTACACTTTTCAGAAGAAACAGTGAATACCGTTTTTGTCTTCCTCGTTTTCTGCAGGTGAAGGTGTCTCGGAGGTGGAGGAGCTGAGGCTCATTTTCGCCATGTTCAAATTTTCAGGAACAGCCTAGGAAATGAACAGACCCACACGGGTGAGTGACTAATCCTCAGTCACTGTGTCAGTATACAAGAAGAATTTAAAAAAAAAAAAAAAGAAAGCACACGCCATTACCTGTGAATGCAGACTGAAGAAATCTACATGTTTGTCACCTGGTGATGTTGGTGAGATCGGAGCCTGACTGTCAAGCCACAACTGTGGAGAAGAAGAGTTTTAAAACGGATTTTACTCTCACTGCCCTTAAAAGTATTTCATGAAAGGGAGATCAGCTACACAGAAGGCTTGTTGTATTTAATTTCTCAGCTAAATATTTCTTTCAATCTGTTAAGCATTGTGCAACTGTTTTTACATGGTGAAACAACATGTCGGCATTACCTCGGTGCCATGGCGTCTGGTGGCTTGTGTGGCTAAAGTCTTTATTTTCTCTCTGTACAGCTGGGCAGCGCGGCTGTTGTACTTGGCATTGGCAGCACTGGCTGTGCAACCATGTTGATTGAAAAATCCAATCTGCAATACGATGGTTAAAACAGACAGAGCAACAAACAAACAGGAGTCATCAGGTAATGCTTTTGGGATTATAGTCTTTTGACTGTGCTGACATTCTGTACTCACAGCACTGGTGTTGCCTCCCACTTGCATACATCTCAGCTGAAACCAAGACCAGTTGAAATCCAGCTCAGTAGATCTGTTTAATATAAGGATGAAAAACATCTGCCATTAGGGTCACTTTTAAGAAAGTAGCACAATTATGTTTTCAAAGTAAGACATATTTTAAATATCAACTTTGGAACAATTTACTTTTGAGTGCTCGATAATCCAACTCAATAAAAGTATAAAAGTATCTCAAAACTTACTCAAAGCATGACTGGCGTTTTGTTCAGTTTTACTTCTGTTGCTGCTTGCATGTTTGCAACTTTTATATTTGGTAATAACTGCTTTTATTGTGAAGCACATTGTAAACTATAATTAAGGCCTGACTTACCTGATAAAGCTCAGGTGCACCCCAAGAGACCTGTGGGTCCCAGAGCAGTCTATACATAGGAATACACCATATGTGATACTGGCCCAGCTGGGGTTTTTAGCTGAACAGTCAAAGCAAACCTACGGACAGAGAGCAAAAGACTTATCTGAAAATATAAACCGATAAGGTGGAAGAGGGTTACAACACCCTCCTAATCCGAAAGGATAAGCCTAAAATCAATAACGGAGACGTGGAAGCAAACAGTGCCTGAAGTGCACGTTGCCGTTCCAATGAGCTGCTGACAGCTGTTGATTCAAACAGCTGTTGGTGAAGTTATTGCAGTAAGAGCGATTTTTCTCTGTGTGATTATCCCCAAGTGGGTCTCCACAGTCCAGCCACGTTTCTCCAGGAGGACGCAACAGCCCGAGGAAGCTGACGTCGAGCGTCACTTACCTCCCTAAACAAACAAGGCTCCTGCCGCCACCTGTCAACACGGAGCTAGCTGAGCTGACAGCCGCTTAGCAAACGTTACGTTACGTCTGCTTACAGCGCACAAGTTTCCTGACAACTGTTTCTACGACAAACATTAGCAAGATACGGTTTCGCGTTCCAGCAAACATACGCGATTTCCCACACGGCGCTTATGGCGTATGTGTGACAATAAAGGCGTAAAGCTCGTTAGCTGTAGCGTTTCTCAAGGTGCGACGTGTCAGATTTTAAGTTCAGCTGACTTCCTCGTTAGAGCTCCCACCGTCGGCTCTTGATTAAAACTCTCACCTTGTTGGTAGGAATGGAGCGCAGTCGCTTGAAAATGGCAGAGATGTCCTGCTTGCTGGGCTCTGACATGATCCTGCCTGTCTGTAAAATACCTGCTGGTTAAAGAAGTAGCAGGAAAAACGGCGCAGTGTGTTTTTTTCTGAATAACAACTGAATACGATACGTCAGCAGGAGAACGCCGTGGCCGAGCGTTGATTGGCTCAAACTGACCCGTGGTTGTGTTATTGTAGCAGGGGCTTCTGGGTAACGTAGTTTAACTCTACAAGCGTAGCTCCAGGTCACTTTAACGGCGTGGAAACATGTAGTTAAAATGAATAGAATACGTTATGTGGAAGACGGATACACAGTTATATCGATTTTAAATATGTATTTCATTACTGTGGAACGGTTTAATTTTTACATGTTACTTATACTCACCTCTGACGTCTATTTTATTACTGAGACAAGAGCAAACAAACTAGTAGAAATAGTCCAGTAACGTTACTGACTTATGAAAGTATGATGAACCTTCATGTTTCCAGCACACATGGGCTTCCAATGACACTAAATACACACACTCTACTCATCATTTATTATTTGAAAATATACGTTCAGTCGACAATCGCCACCTGCATAGTAACTAAACCTGACAAATACCGTAAATATTCAATATTTTCTTTCTTTCTTATAGTAGAGTTAAGGAAAGGTACCTCGAAAAGTTACTTTCCTTTAAAAATGTTTATTTTAAACTTTGTCTTATGATTGTGAACGTAGTCAGTGGGTATGCTCCACAAGTTGGCTGTGAGTTAGAAGAAAAGGAGAGATTCTGGAATGAGTTTGATGAGGTTGTAGAGAGTATCCCCAGAGGAGAGAGAGTAGTTGTTGGAGCAGACTTCAATGGGCATGTTGGTGAGGAGAACAGAGGTGATGAGGAGGTGATGGGCAGGTTTGGTGTAAAGGAAAGGAATCCAGAAGGACAGATGGTGGTGGACTTTGCTAAGAGGATGGCAAATGGTTGTAGTCAACACTTACTTCCAGAAGAGAGAGGAACACAGAGTGACATACAAGAGTGGAGGTAGGAGTACACAGGTGGACTACATCCTATGTAGACGAGGTCATTTGGTTATCAGGGAAACAGGTAGAAGGTGCTTGGTGTGTCATCTGGAAAGAGGAAAGAAGATAAAGACACTTGATGGTGGAATGAGGAAGTACAGGACTGCATCCAGAGGAAGAGGTTGGCTAAAAGGAAGTGGGATGTAGAAAGGACTGAGGAAAGTAGACAGGAGTACAAGGAAGTGCAGCACAGAGTGAAGAGGGAGGTGGCAAAGGCCAAACAGAAAGCTTATGATGAACTGTATGACAGGTTAGACACGAAGGAAGGAGAAAAGGGCTTGTACAGGATAGCCAGACAGAGAGATAGAGATGGGAAAGATGTGCAACAAATAAGAGTGATTAAAGACAGAGATGGAAAGGTGCTAACAAGCCAGGAGAGTGTGCAGAGAAGATGGAAGGAGTATTTTGAGGAGCTGATGAATAAGGAAAATGACAGGGAAAGAAGGGAGGAAGATGTGGATGTTGTGGAGCAGGAAATAGCAGAGATTAGGAAGGATGAGGTGAGGAAAGCTCTGAAAAGGATGAAGAGCGGAAAGGTTGTTGGTCCTGATGACGTACCTGTGGAGGTGTGGAAGTGTCTAGGAGAGACAGCAGTGAAGTTTCTGACAATTTTAGAGAGTGAGAAGATGCCTGAGGAATGGAGGAGAAGCGTTTTAGTGCCGATCTTTAAGAACAAGCGTGACACGCAAAACTGTAGCAACTATAGAGGGATAAAGCTGATGAGCCACACAATGAAGCTGTGGGAAAGAGTAGTGGAAGCCAGGCTTAGGAAGGACGTGGAGATTTGTGAGCAGCAGTATGGTTTCATGCCCCATAAGAGCACCATGTATCAGACATGTATCAGAGGAGCATGACGGTGGTGAGATGTGCTGTAGGTCAGACAGAGGAGTTCAAGGTGGAGGTGGGACTACACCAAGGATCGGCTTTGAGTCCTTTTTGAGAGGCCAGATGAGAGGCCAGATTGAGATGGTTTGGACATGTGCAGAGGAGGGACAGTGAATATATTGGTAGAAGGATGTTAGAGATGGAGCTGCCAGGCAAGAGGGCGAGAGGACGACCAAGGAGGAGATATATGGACCTTCTAACAGAGGACATGAGGTTAGCTGGTGTCAGAGAGGAAGATGCTCAGGATAGAGTGAGGTGGAAAAGGATGATTCGCTGTGGCGACCCCTGATGGGAAAAGCCGAAAGAGTAGTAGTATAATGACCTGATATTTTATTTTCTGTCTACTTTTACATTCAGTGCTGTACTTAGGTGCTGTCTTAAATATTATTTTACATAGGCCTGTTCAATTTTAGTAAATATAAATCACAATGTTTTAAACTATACATGATGTCTTCTTTAGTGACACTTAATTGGCAAGGTAGTACCAGCTACCAGATACGTGAATGAAAAATATTTCCTTCAAAAACACTCAAAGACAGGAATATCATTGTATCCATGTTTATAGACTTAAAATTTAAGTATACGTAATAGTAATAATAAATATTCGTATATTGTTGTTTACATTTAAATCACAGGGTCATCATAGGACTGCATAGAATTGCATAGGAAATCTTTAATCAACATATTCAGTTTTTAGAAATTTGACAAATCTTACTCCAAGCAAAAAATATTTTTTTCAATAAATTCATTTATTATGTTGTGGGACAACATTTACAAACCTTATTGTGCAAGTTCAGAAGTTGCTGCATTTTGGCAACAACATGCCCTGAAAACACGCTGAAGCATCTTCTTTCTCACTATTGTTGAAGACAAACAATCTTCCTCTGGATCTGCAGCTGAAAGCATCTAATGGCATTTCCAGTGATTTCACTTGGCAGTTTTGAGTTCTGACAAGTGAAAATCCTGTAATTATTCTCTGAAAAATATGCGAGGCAAGAAAACACTTGTTGATCAAAACATATATTTAGGTTGTGGAATCAGGCATATCAATTCATGTTATAGATCCTATGAGGAAATTAACAATTATTCACAGATTATTTGATGATTCTCTCAACGAGTATGGCCCTTTGAAAATCATATTTACAAATATAACAAAGTAACAACTTCAAGGGATTGTTTTCCATTAAACATTGAATTAATGTACAAATAAAATCGTAAATCACAGCATTCTGACAAGAGTGGATCAAAAGCACTTGTGGCTTCATAAATTAACAATAATCAGTTTTCAACTACATGTCTGATATCAAACCTTGAAGCTTAATTTGTTCTAATGTGCTGAATCCAGGCTATGTACATGAATGTATGTAACACCATACTTGGCTGTGGTTTTATTGCTAAAACCAACACTAAAATATTCTCCCATAAAGTTCTATTTGATAAATGAGAGAACTAAAAATATTCAAGTGAAATAAATGTTTGTGAAAATATTTCAGTGTTGCATAAAAAAAAATAGTAGTACAATGTACAATTATAGAAAAGTATAGATGTATGTGAAAGGCCACAAGTTGTTTAACAAGTTAATGGGTCAGTGGTTGAAATAACCCAACATCAGCAAGAATGAACAATCATTAAGTGAGGAAATACAATCAGTGAATATACATTCAATTGCAGTGACTAGAGGAAACCCACCCACTGTGAACTAATTCAAGAACATTCTGAAAATAAGGCTCGTTATCATTAGTTATTAAAAAACCAAACTATTACAAACTGAATGGGAGAACAAACCCTGAAAAGGAATGACAAAACAAGGTCCGCGCTGCTTTAAAATCAAATTAAACATGATCCAATCCTGACGTGATCTTGCCGAAAAGGTTAAGCATTTGCAGACAGGATTGTGAGATGCAGAAAAAAATCATTATGGTTGTAAAAAGGGTCATCTCCATATTCAATACATACTTTAGTAGCCTGCAAATGAAGGCTGTATGTCACATAACAAGATGATTTGTCAGACTCAGCCCAGTGTTTAGATTAAACAATAAACAAATTCACACAAAATTCATAAGAGTTTATCTAATGTATACTTGAAAAGCTATTTTTGTAACAGCATAAATGAGATTGTAAGTAACATATTTCAACTGACAGCAAATTGTTCTGGCCTGCAGTCATCTCAAAATGTGGTTTATTTCCCGTCTGTATTTTGCTTCTACAAAAATCAAAGTAAAAACATCACAAGTGGTCCTTTAACAATCAGCCACGTCTCTGATCTCCCATGCCAGTCCTGTCTTCAACAGCGAGAAAAGGGTTAAAAATCAGGCAGAACCTTGATGTTTCCTCTACACTGTCACTTCTCAACACTTCACTCTTTACAATTATTAAAATTACTGTAGGTCTTCCACATAGTTAGCAGGATAGAGGCCTGTTTGTCCATCCTTGAGTCGACCTTTGCACCAACCCTGATCATCTTCCTCGCCAATTTTGGTAAACTCATCTCCTTTAAAAAAAAAAAAAAAAAAAAAAGCAACAGTAATCAGTTGTAATTTTCTGGTCTCTTGAGGCTTTCTCTACATTTTTTCTACGTACCTGCTTTAAAGCTCAGCTCATCCTGCTCCTGTCCTTCATAGTCATAGAGGGCTCTAACAGGTACAGATACGACCGGAGAAGATGGCTCGTCCTCAAACGGATTCCCGTCTCCGTTGGTGGAAAAAGGGTTACCACTTGTTTCTTCATCTGACCAGTCTGCAGTCTTCTCCATACTGCTAACACTGGATACACAGATAAATTATACATGCTTAGAAAATGTATTCTTAATTTTTAGTTCAGGACCATACACATCAATGGGACAAATCCAGCATGCCAGGCGTTAAGCAAAAACAGAAATTCAAAGTGAAAAAGCGAGAAAAGTAACAAGGTATCGTCAAAACAGTCACAAAAAGACCCAAAGCATTTTCAAATCCATTTTGCAAAGTGTCCTGCAAACATCCTAGTTTCAGAAGTAAATGCGTGGAAAACGTGCTTTTGCATGGCATCAAAGCTGCAAGGCAAGCATTCTGTTCAGGCAGGAGGACACGATTTCAAAGATGCTTTGATGCCACTTTATAAATCAACAGCTTCGAATGAAAGTGCACATGATGCTAAGGTCAGGTACAGAAATGAAACAAAACAACATGAGATCATATCAAAACCTAACAATGGCTAAAAAGCAGTGAATGCATGATTAGAGCTTAAACTCGATGGCCAGCAGAGGGAGCCACCTAAACACCAGACAACTGCTCTAGAGACGAGGTTGAAAAAGAATAAATGCACAGCAGCACACACATACAAAGGTTTACAGCCAGACCTGTTCCCATGTATAAATTTACTGTTAAAACTGCTGCTTTTTTCGGGAAGCAAATATTTGACTTATTTTACACAAACAAAATTGCAGCATATTCTTTTTTTCCCAAAGGTTGAATTCACATTAGTGAGTCAATTTTCAGATCTGACTGTAAGACAAACATTTTGGATACCGCCCCCATAACACGTGTAATGTTCTGCAAAACATGGCACTGTTAGAACTGGAGGACAGACACACTGGTTCTGTGTGCAACACCATCCCAGTGACCATGCACAGCAACACAACAACCTGTCACCTGAAGGAGGAGAGAGAGGAAAGAAGGCGGCAAAGTAACTAGGCAAACATAAGGACAAGAGGTGAGGCATAAACGGCGATCCACGAAGTAAAGAGGACAAAAGAAAAGAAAGGTTTTCTCCTGTTCACCAACGTTTTAATTTCCTCTTTTGTCACACTGATGTGGTTGACTGTGGTCTGCCGCTCCTCTGCCATTTCCTCTTCCTCATCCTCATCATCGTCAAATGGGTTTGTGCCCACTGGTGCTGCTATAGTGGGTACAGTGAGGCTGACAACATGGGACACAGTGAGAGATCGCTTGTTGACATGAACACACACAAAAATTATCACCTTCGACACACGATCCTAAGTGTAAGTGTACGATCTTTAACCAGTGACCAGGAAAAAAAAGTCTGCTTTTGTCTGTTCTGCCTGAAATGAAGGAACCATAGTTCAAAAATTGAATAAAGAAGGTATCGTAGATGTGTATAGGGCAATTTCACTTACTTGTTCTTCAGGCTTCCACTTAAACCAACAGACTTTGCACCTCATAATTGATAATAAGCTATAAAAATTTATTTCCGGTGTAAAATATCAAACATTTTGTCACCTCTGAGCTGTGGAGATGCAAAACATACCCCTGTGACTTTCACAGTCAAGGAACTAAAATGGCAATTGGCTCATATCAGAGGAAACACAAGGTTTCTAGCCCTTGTTTACAGAATTACTGGACCATGAACAGCAGTAGCTATCAGTTGGTCCTTGAGTATGTGAAAAAATGGGAACGCCTTTGTTTGAATAGTCATGCCATGCTGTCTAAGTTGAGTCTGAGCAGTTATTAAACCAAACTGCTCTAGTGGGAGTCTGGCACAATGTTACTTATGTATGGTTTCATCAAACAATCCTGACCTCAAGCTTGACTTTTTACGAGCTTTGTTACTCTCTGATCCTGTGGATGTTAAAACCACGTTAGTTGAAGCTTCAGATTTCAAATGACAGAGAGACCAATATGGGCAGAGACGGGGAAACTACCGATACTACAGTTACATTCATCACTAACCTTCACTATGAAATGTGGTAATTAACCTTAAGCCACAGCTATGTGACTACAGAGACAGACAGTAGTTTAGTTTTACATTTACTCTTTCCACCGCCATGCACATGCACATGCGCACAAGTGCAGTTTCCATTCAGCTGGGTGCATGTTCAGTTTGCACATAAAGGTGCAAATTCAAGCAAAATAAATCTAATATTCGCAAGATGCAGCGCAATGGCAAAACTGTGAATTGACTCATAAATTACAGATCATGTGACATAAACATTCACTGACAAGCAAAAACTACAGATGAAAACAGATCTGTTTGTTCCTCAAATTAATAAGATATTTAAATTAATTAATAATTTATAAATAATTAATGTAATTTTACTTTATAGGCACCAAATCATTAGTTAACAAAGCAGTCCTTTCTGGAAATCAGCATTAATTTACGCTTGGTTTAGCATTTTTCGCCAAAATATGCAATATTTGGATGGAATTTAATTACACTATTCAACCCAATTTTGACAGGAAATAAAGGACAACAATGTGCTATGTAAATACTGGCTGGGGGAGCGGCCTAGCAGATGATTCGCCTGAGTTCAGAGGTCAAATACTTTCCATGCCTAACATTCTCTTTGTTGACTCCTCTACACACTCCTTTAGTGCTCTCATGATTTCTGTACACACCAATTTCAGTGTCTGGATAAGGTCCGACAGCTCCCACTAATTGGAA
Source organism: Channa striata (assembly GCA_033026295.1). Taxonomy (NCBI): domain Eukaryota; kingdom Metazoa; phylum Chordata; class Actinopteri; order Anabantiformes; family Channidae; genus Channa; species Channa striata. Next base: position 17,186,330 of record CM065169.1, read on the forward strand.
CATCCAGTTAGTGGAGCTCTTTACCAAGTTGCAAGGAAATGTGAAGAATTAAGGCCAAGTGTTTTTAACACACTGCCAAGAAACGAGATAGGAATGGAGATAAAATAGGAGACGCGCAACTTTCCAAATGCATCTCTGTGCGATGACTGTATGATGTGAGATGTTAATCAGCTGTTTGCTGCTGTTTTCAATAACTACTGTTATGTCTTAGGTGCTGTTGCCACAACACTTTATATTTCTCTGCAGTGACAAATCCCTTATCCTATGTCAGCTAAAAAGATTACAACATGTTATTAAAAAACTCCCGATCAAATGTTGCGCAGTTTTCAATCTTATAAAGTTCAGGTTTATTACATTATAATACACTGTAAAGCTAAACATAACACACTAAGGTTGATTACTGAGAATTTTTAAACACACATTTTGCTAAAATATTATTTAGTACATTTTCCCTTGATGGACTTAGAAACTGTATTCAATTTAAAAAAGCATTTTAAGTCTTACTATTATTAAAAATGATTAAATCCAAGTGCAGGTGTTTGACTTGAAACCTCTAATTCATCCTTCTTTGAACCTTCCAGTACTAATTTTGCTGCTATAAAAGTGTGTGAGTAATATTTAGACATTATTTTTGGCATACTTTCAGCTATGTACGAGCAGACTACGGTCTGTAGGGAATGACTTCTTTCCCAACAAGCTGCAGCAAAATGTTTACTGTTGCTATGGAAACATTACTACAAGACGTCACTCCCGGAGCTTCTCTTATGCAATATTTTACAAGGATTCCTTAGGAGGAAGACGCTGTGTGCAGAGCACTGGGCTTTCTCAGATGTGGAAAGTTTGCGTTGGAAGGAAAGACAGTATGCTTGTGCACACGGAGGACAGAAGCTCAGTTTTCCGTATATATTTATTAGAGACAGAAAAAGTGAGTCAGTGAGTAATCAGATATCTACCTGCTGCTGGTCTTGGCAGGCTGGACAGGCTGGTCTGACCCCGTTTGACTAATACCTGTCAGCGTGACGCCCTCTGATGGTTTCTTCTTTTCTCTTCTGCTGAGTGTTCGGTTCAGGTCTACGGACCAGTCCTGGTAAACACAAGCAGACATGCTTTATAATAAGTTACTGCGCCTATGACTGTGCCACCTGGGGTTGCCTGTAGTTCAAAACATGCCTTCGCACCACCGTCTGTTGCATGTGCACTTCGATGTCAGCAAAACCAGGAGAGTAGAGTAAGAGAGAGAAGGTCCAGTCCCAGAAACACATTATACTCAAGGCCATCTTTTTTGTTTATGAGCACAGTTGAAACTAATTTTATTCCCACCAGACACAACTAGTTTTATTGCTCGACTAATTTAGGTGAACCAGACATATTCATAACAATATCTTTTGAAGAATTTAACACATGACACAGCATCGTGACACTGATTTTGTGTTCACCCTAACAGCAGCTAGTATAAAAATAACATTATGTATGAGCTCAGTGCTTTGCAGAGATCTAATCTGATTTTTTAGGCTTCCCAATCTTAACAGATCAAAGGTCTTCCAGTATGGCTAATGACTGCTGTTTACAGGGATAGCAATAATTATCAAGAAGAACCACTGTGTTTAAAAGGTTGAAGGAACACGTCAGAGCTAGAGGTTTAGTGCAATTCTAGGAATCCTGATCAGTATTGTAAGTTCACACTTTATAAGAGCTAGTTTATAGTGAACCTGTTCACGAACCTACTTCACAATTTTAAATATTGAGTTACGTTCACTGTTGTAAAAATTAACGTCACATTCATTTATCTGACTTCACACCCTTCAGCTTGTAACACCGACGCTCTCTACAGTCCCCGAATGTCTCAAGGGAACGAAGGTAGAGAGGCAGGATAAGAAGGAGAGAGTATAGGGACACAGATCAAGTGAGCCACGTACTTTCACACTGTGTGTGAACAAAACCTATGTTTTATGTTCTTTAACTGCAAAATGATACATTCAGTTCACTAAAAAATTTGTCTGAATATTGCTGTGTGAGGTTTTCATGCACAACATTGGTTGCTATATCAAGAAAAGGCTATGTAAACATGCTGTAATTGAAAGGAAAAAGGAACAGAGGTGCGCATATCTATATCACACTGCAGTAAATAGAATCTAGTAAATTGTAGAGGGACAGAGCTGTAGACAGCGTATCATGTCAGCACCACATGAATACAAAAACAGAACCACCTCAAATACACAGAAATCAAAGGTGTAAAGAAGTTAAAGTGTTGTTAACAAGGGGAAAAACATCTGTGACACAACAGCCCTCCCATGCAGAACTCACTACAATGGACCTTCTCTTAAAGGAGCGAGGATGGGACCAGTCCAAAGTCTGTCAGACACGTGGAAGGGAAGCATGGAATACAACAGAGTTAATGTGGACAAGTCCAAAAGGAGTGTGCTATGATCTAATAAAATGTTAATTTTCAAATATAGCAATGACCCACTTCAGCAAATTCAAATTCAAATTTCTTCAGCTTTTATAAACCTAAAAAAATAAAACAGCCGTTAGCTGGCAAAGGTAATTTAGATATGCTGATTATGACATTGAATGTTTTAGTTTTTGGTAAATAGTCAAGCTGATGAAGCCATCTCACAGGTTATGTGTAGCTTTATTAGGCTGTGTGCATTTTGTCACAGTGGGGATTTAAGCCTATTAAATAAAAAATATCTCGCAAAAAACAAGCAGTCAAAATACAGCTTGTAAAGCTCAAAGTAGGACTCAATACTATAAATTCTAGCAGTGCAGAAAAATAAAATACATCTTTTTTTTGTAGCCCCTTCTCCTTTTCTTATTTTACCTCCTCTAAGAGTAAGATGAAGCCATAAACAACATCTCTCTCACTGAGTGTGTTTACATGGACTTAGTAACCAGTTACAGTTTGCTTTGGGAAAGCTTATTGCTTAAGTGTCATGTATACGGGAAACCGGGTTTCCAGAATTGGGGGGGGCGTTCATGTAAACCAGGTTTCCCAAGGTAGGTTTCTGTCACAGAATCCCGATTACTTTGCTTTTGCCAACTGCACGTGTGCGTAACAGGCTGCAGACAGTAAGCTGCACTCAACTGTGGTCTACATACAAAGAGAGAGGGAGGGGGAAAAGTCAGAAATCTCCGTTTTCTCTCAGTAACCCGGATAATAATGTCCATGTAAACACACTCACTGTCACACTAGAAGAAGATGATCAACCCCTAGTGCCTAATTTCACAATGGGCTATAACTCCTGCTGGGGGTAAAGGTGCTTAACAAAAAGCCATAGAATTGGAGACGTTACACTTTATTTTTTTTTATACATTTTGCACTATGGAGAAATACAACTTTCCATCTTCTCCATCTTTTTTTTCTTCATTTGTGCCTTTAACAGTTAGTCCTGGGAGAACATCAATGGTAAGAAGAAATGCTTTGCTTGTCCTATAAGTAAGATCATTAATTCATTCATACGTACTCTACTAAATACTATATAAGGACTAGGGATGTATGTCTTTGTTATCATAAATAACAATAACTCAATAATATTTGCTAGAAAGTAAAATGATCATAACCCACTGTGTGTCTGTGTGTGAGTCTTTGACAGGAAAACATGATGCTAAACTTTTGGGACCCTTCCTCTAATTTTTATAGTTAATTTATAGAAAATAGTTATTATAATTGTAGACTTTACTACCTCAAACTGCGGCCAGTTCATTGGCATGCCAGGGCCGTGATTGGACCTGAACCATTTCAGGTCCTCCTCAGCATCAGTAGCAGAAATTGTGTCTTCCAGTGTGTGATAGACTGTCTGGAATCTATGGAGAAAATATAATTAAAGAAATACATGAGGCTTTGTGCGATATAGGGAATCTTTAGCAATGATTTGGAGCAATGTGCTTTGTGTTACCTGTGATTAGCCGAGAGGTCTAGATGTTGCTTAACCTCGAGCATTAGCTCTTTGAAAAAGCGAATGCGTTTGTCTTCAAACTGCTGCCACTGTTCAAACACCTGCTCCATGTTCTCCATGTACTGAGGGGTCAACTTGTCAAGTTCTTCAAGGGATTTTTCATAGCGTTCCTTTGTCTAGAAGAAAAAGAAGTATAAAAGAACAATTAAAACAAGAATACCAGATCTACTTACCTTGAAATTGATCTTAATAAAATGTCAATTAGACATACATTATCAGGGATGGAAAAGAAGATCATTTTACAACACTGCCCACTACCTTCTGCACCTCCTGCTGACACTTCTCCACCTTTTCCTGAAGCTTCTTCTGGGCATCAGGATTGTTGTTGCTCTCCAGTTTGCTGTTGGTTTCCCTGCTGGCTGCCAGTTTCTCTTCTTTGCAGGCAGAATGGTAAGCTTTCTTCATTGTCTCCACCTGTAGAATCCAGTCATCATCATCATCATCACTACAAACTAAGATGCAGAAAAAAAGCTCTGTGCCTAAAAGCATGACTTTGTATGTCATTTGTTTTTCTACATCCATTACAACCAATTTCCTACACTGACAAACAATGGATGTTGGAATTAATTAATAACCTAGATGACACTTCCTATAGAATACCCAGCTCATGTGTAGGCCTCAACATGGTAACACTAATGCCTGAAAAGTTTATATGGCAAGAGCAATATGTAATATGCAATATGTGTCACTCCTGTGTCACATACTTAAAAATCCAACAGAAAAGATAAGATAAGATTAAAAACAAGAAACGAAGAAGATAAAATATCTAGAATGGTTTTATTCAAAGACTGTCTTGGGCAGTGCCCAATGTTTCCTGGACTAAAAACAGAGCTCCCATGCCTCTGTTGAGCAAAATATCTGGTCAAAAGTAAAAGACGTACCAGACCAAATGTCTGTCCTTCTCTCAAGTTAGACATAACAGCCAATAATGCATCCATCCATCGGAGTAAGCAAAAAACAAAATGCCTGTCCACTAAATGAATAGGGCTCTATACTTTGGGGAGTTATACAGTGCTTTAAAGTCCATGTGTCTATTATTGATACACGACCCACATCCCACTTTTCAGCTAATCGGTTTCTAAATCTGTTAACTAGCCTTGTTTCCACCCTGTCCCCCAACATTTGTCCCTGTCTGTCTATTCAATCAATAAATCACCATGGCTACAAAACTGTATTGTTCTGTAGCCACTCAATGACAGGCCAGGATGTCACCACCCCCAGTGATATCACAAACAGGAAATGGTGAAAAGGAGCTTGAAGGTTGCAAAATATTTAGTGGCATTGAACGCAAATACATTTGCATGAGAACACTCCTATATGCATGCAGAGGAACAGAAAGGAACGCTATTACAGCCTGGTAAACAAGCTGCCGCATCAAAATAGTGGTACAAAATACATTGACCTGCTTTTGAACCGAGACGTGCCAGTCTCCCTGCAAACCCACATTGCATCCTTTCCTTCTACTGGCAATCAAAGCCTAGCAGGATAGCTGGCTGCCACCTAAGCATAATGAGGTTAGTGTTTGATCAGCACTAGGAGATGATTTTGTGCTTCAGCCTTTTTGATTAGTAAGCGGGTATCATAATGAGGAAACAAAGGTGAGTCAGTAATATGTAATCATGTGATCTCAAGGGGAAAATTAATACTCAAGGCTACAATCAGTGTGTTGAAAAATTACTTGCTTGTAGTCGCATCTTGGACAATTACAGTTTGGAATACAGTTGATGAAAATTACTTGCTACCATCCAACAATACTAATAAACTACACATAACACAACTAAAGTATCTGATGAGCTCATTAAAAGTGTGAAATACCCACTTCTTTGAGTTTCTTGGCCCAGGGTTTCTGAGCCTTGCGAAAACCGTCATCAGCCTCTTTAGTTTCTTTAAACCCTCCGATCATCTGTTTATGGAAGGAGTCTCTCTGCCAATTCTTCAGCTTCTCGTAGTCTTCTCCCATCAGTGCTCCTTTCACCTCCATGTGGAGCTCGCTCACCTTCTCTGCCTCTGTGCAGAGAGCAGACCACGCCCGCTCCAACGTACCATACTGAGGACCTGACACAAAGGGATTTTACAAATGTCTGTGTAATAATTTTGATAGATTGGAGAAACAGATCTGTTTTCCCTACTCATGCAAACACGTCAATGCTATTAAAGATATATACAACTCAATGTAAAGCATGTGTTTATTTTATGCATACCTTTTTCAATGAGTTGCCGCCAGCGCTTGCCCCATTCTGTGAGCTGTTGTGCATAGGCCTTTTCAATACGTGCCCGCTCATGAAGACAATTCATTAGATCATTACAGAGCCGATTGCCATCATCTACCCGTTTCACTGTTCGCTTGTAGTTACCAATCTAAGAATCAGCAACAGAAAAGATGAAAACAGATATAAAGTTGAAAATCAGCGGAATAATACAGTATGTTTAATGTCACAAAGGTAAAATGATTGTGGTGAAGTTATTATGGTTGCTCAATACATTCTATATATTTTACCATTTGTCACTGAGATTTAATTGTTCTGAATACTGCAGATTTAAAGGAAACAAAACACAGAAACTGGATGAAGGAGCAGGTGGGGGAAAGTATTTTATGTTACTCACCTCCCAGAAGCTGTCACTGGAGACATCGATCATCGAGTCATCGTAGGAGCCTGACATTGCTGCTGCCCTAAGTTACACTCAGTGCGCAGGGCCTAGAAAAACACAAAACAAATTACGTTTTAGGAAAGCTTATTGTGATCAATGCGATCTTTACACTCTTTCAAGACATTGTATATAGACAATTCTTACAACATTGTATAGCAAATATCTTTCATTCCATTGACTGGATTCTTCTCAAAAAATCTTGATGTAAACTGACATTCCAGAAAGCTATTAAATACGCACAGCAAAGAGAAAGGGAAACATTTTATTCAGTCTGTTACACACCAAGTCTCACCTGTTCTCCCTACACGTACTATGAAACTAACAACTGAAAGACGAGGACGACGACAACAACAACAGCATCGTGACCCATCATTTCTTAGAGAATGCAGCCGTGGATCAGACACACAGATAGGAGGATAAATATTGCAAATGGAAAAAAAGATTGAGTGATACTGAACGAACCAAAAACGTGTGTAAAAGTGTGTGATCTGTGGGCAGCTTACAACAAACTCAAACCACAGTGGCTGCTGGCTGACAAAGTGTCAGATCACGTGTGCGTGTGTGTGTGTGTGTGAGTGATTCAACGAGAAAGAAAAAGAAACTCAGAAGCACACAGTGGGTTGCTTCCGCTTCCTTCCGACGGGCTTGACAGACAGTCCTCTGTTACTCTCTTCTCCTCCTCCACTCTCCTCACATCCACCATTTCAACACCCCCCCGAACAGTTGCTGCATTCACCCCCCATTCCTCTCCTCCATCCTTTTCCTCTCGTGCCCTCCCCCTGCCATTTGTATCCTCTCCATCAGCACAAAGCTGCTTCTCGCTCTACTCTTGTAACCAAATATATTCAGATTGTGGTTACGTCCAGCTGAGACATACTGCAGCTGACACCTAGCATCACAATCCAAATGCTTCTCAATTCACTATTCAAGATCAGATTTACTTTCCAGTTTGTGTTCAACTGCTTTTCTGAGAAAATTCCAACCACTACTAGAAAAACCAGTGTTTACTATTAAGTTCTGAGAGATTTAATCAGTGACAACAGACGCTAAGTAGTGACAGGCATCTGCCTTTTTTCACAGTTCACTACTTAAAAATGACTTTTTGTGAGGCAACTTTGTTACAACATGTAGAAATGTATTATTAGTCAAGTCTAAATCCACAGTGAGCACTGACAAGACTGAAGTCACGTTGGGAGTATTTTATAGACATTTTGTAAATATTGACATAAAGGAAATTCTCAAAACACTAAATAAAATGTATTGTACATGTTGATTATATGTTTTTTAATCTCATAATCGCCAAGGACGGACAAAATGATTAGGTGTGGTTATACATACAATATAGTATGTTGGCAAACAAAGTCTTAACAATAAAATGAAAAACACAATATTAATGTTTTAATGAGATGAGGACATTAGAACATTTGTTTATAAGCATCCAGCGTAAGTGAAATCCCGGCTACATGACAAGGCTTGGTTATTACATCTTGTCATTTCCTCAAAGTACTTTCGGTACATTCACACCTGTCATATATCAAGAATAAAATTTTGTTGGAAGCTTTTTTAAAATAATAATATTCAATTAGGGCACAAATAAAGCACTGCTCACTGACTCACTTATATGGGTTTTAATTTTCAAACTGGTAAGACGATCAGTTAAACTGAATTAAACTAAATTATTAGTGCTTAGTGTTTAGATTGCACAAAAAGCAGTTTAGTGTCAAGCATGAACAGTGCCTTTTCAACTTAGTGAGACACAGAGAAAATGAGGGTTGTTGCTATGTGCGTGTGCGTGTTGTTGGTCAATGGTCAGTGGCCCGTGCCCTCCAGGGCAGAACTTGGACTGAGGATAGTATTGTTTTCATTTCTAGCCAAGGACACAAATGAACAATTCTCTCTTTAACATTTAGAGTTTTAAATTCGGATCAGTTTCACAGCTGCATACACACAGCAGCAAACACCAACAGATATCATCTGTTACCCCCCAAAAAAGTTTTAATAGAACTTTTTATAATTAATTTAATAATTAAATATATTTTTATAGTCTTAAAAACATCTTTATCTTACAATTATGCTTCCACATACCATAATTGGCATTTCTATCATTTCAATTGTAACTGATGTGACAATGGGCATCCATATATAAAAAAAACAAAGTTACAAAAATGTGAGCTGAACGTGTGTAAAGAAAATCCCACAATAACACAATATCTGTCTCTGCTCTGCCATGAGAACTTCTCAAAGCTTCCTAGCAGCTCCACAGACTTTCTCTGGACCGTCCCAAAAAAACTGTATAAATGTGGTCAGTCTATCAACAGATCTCAACTGGATCTACAGGCCCACAGACAAGCAATCACAATGATCAGCGATGGAACTGTGCGACAATGGTATAAAGGATAGGATATCATATCTGTAAAATCACATATTGCGGTAAGTGTTGCTGCCAGCTGTCCACATTCTTCATCCACCAACCACAGCTGCAAAACAGTTAGGGACACATGAAACGAGCCATAAATATCCACTCCAAACATGGCAACAAGTCTTCTGTCATCAAACACACCGACAGAAAACCTTAACTGACAACACTACTACAGCTGCATGAAATACGTCCATGTACAACGTTATTAATATACATGTTCCTCTTTTGAAACACAAGAACACTGCACCATACATTTCAGCAAAGTAACTTTATACAATTTATGGAATAATTATGACAGTTACACACTCAAATACTTTGAAATTAATAAAGTGGTAATGTAGTTATCATAACTAAATGTTAGACTGCGAGACAAGCAATAAAAAAGATATAAACAGTATCAAGAAAGTCCAGCGGTTTCATTCTCCTCGTCTCATATATTCGTACCATGTAACATAGTGATCAACCATCAAGATGCCCTTGGTCCTAAAATGGTTTTCTTATCAAGGGGTTATAGGCTATATTTGAAATTAGTACACATGAATGGAACACAACCTTGCATGGCCCCCAAAAAAAAAAAAAAAAATCAGACAACAATGCATATGGGATTCCTTCATCACAAAAGATCTTTCTCCAGGTCTGAGGTAATGAACAGCAAACAGGAACAAATATCTGCACACCCTTGGCTGCCTGGGACGACAGGGGGACTATGTTAAACAATTGAACGCTGCTTGACCCAGAACTGTAAACAATGCTGTTGACTAAGCCAAGGACTGAAGTCCACTCAATCAGTCTATCTGTGGGAGAATGCTGGAAAATTCAACACACTATCAAAACGCACACGATGCAGATGACCCACTACTCCACTGCCAGGGCATCCCCAGATCATCACACGTCCACCTCAATGGTTCACGGATTGTGTTAGGGCAGGCATCTATCATCAATATCTTTGTTTGGCCATTTTTTGTTCTAATATACACTAATATACATTTACACTTACAATATCAATACAATAGGTAGCTTTATATGGAGGAGGAAATAAAAATGTAATTATTGTTTACTGGACATCGAGTTATTTTAAGATGTATTAACATCTGGGTGGAACATGCTTGATCAAAAGTCCCCACACTTGAGTTTCTAAAAAAAATGTTCAGTACAATGCCCCAGATTTGTCAGGTAGTTATTTCTAAAACCATCAGACCAATACTATGTGCTCAAATTTGCTTAAAAATTAATTGTTATTCATTTTTTTGTAATCCTTTTACAATATTTCATTCAATGCAACTAAGAAAAGAAATAAAATTGAAATTTTGAAAAACTGAAAATTTTAAATAAAAACTCTTGTTGTTTCTAAACTTTTTCTTAGTAATATATATAAATAAAGAGTCTTTCTTTCCAACGAATGCATGATTTCATCAAGCCTGTAGAAACACGACTCAATCCTAGATTACAGGCTTAGAGATTACATAATCAAACATAACAATGATATCCGCTCACAGCTGATAAGTACATATACTGTGCATGCTGGATCTTGGTTGGTGACAACAGCATCAAGATACAAGTGAACAAATGCATTCCTCAATGCTGCCATGGCTAAAGGGAGAACAGTACCAGGTTAAACACTGTCACTACTCATCTAAGCCATTCCACCAACACAAATTTATATTATAACTTGCAGGAGATCTTAGAAGTTTGGTGATTTGAGAATGAGTCACACAGCAGCAGTCTTATTACAATACATTGACTGTGCACTACGCTGCTCTAAATGAGAAGGCCTGAGTCATGGCGAAGAAACAGACATTAGATTCTTTTGATCTTGACAAAATGTTGGTTGGAAAGAAGTGGTGGTGGTAATAATTTTCCTAATATACTCTGTGTTTATATTTCACACATAAGAGTGTAATCAGTGAAGCTGGAAGCAGGAAACAACAGGATACACAGACACAGTGATGAGCATGCAAACAGCTAACAGGCACATGCGTGTCGGCCCTGATGTTGAAACTTGGTGAAAAATATAATCCAATGTCAGCAGACCAACCTGACTGTTACTTTGTCACAGACGGCGTGCAGACTTCATAAAGCACTTTTTTTAAACACACACTCTGAAATGTTTGTCTTTATGACATGAGGGCTAGTTTCCTACTGAGGTAGTGACTCAATGTATTTACATTTAGTGAAACATGCCATTTACTTTGAACTAAAAGAGCAGAATAAGGACATTGCCATATTCATTCGGTTTCCACCAGAATCTGTAGCTGCTGGAGAAGGGAGCGGGATGCAATAAGTTGAATTATCCTGAGGGTTTCCTTTCGTGCCACGGACCTCCTAGACTTTCCTGACTGACTGTCAATACAAGAAAGTATGCACAGTTTACATGTTCAGTTCAAATAAGAATGCGTGACTTCCTTTGCCAGGGTTTTAAATACAGGTCACTTTCATTCAAGTAAAATCCATCAGTCAGGTGTGTCTACTGCCCATACAAACTGAAGGAAGTAGAGTGTATTCAATTCAGTCAATTGAATTTAGTAGTAAAATCATTTTCCAGTACGATTTCATATGTTGTTTTATTTTGTCCAAGTAACAGACCAAAGGATAAGCTACAATGAAACCAAGAAAGAAAACTAATAAATCCCCTAATAGAGAAGCAGAAATATGTTTAAGACATTTATTAAACATTTAACTGACTATCATAGGTGTAGATTAAATTTCTATCAATGAACTGATTGACTAATCACTGCTGCTATGAAAGCAGGATCTTTGGGTTTCAGAATGTTGAACAGATTTTAAAATTTGTTTCACCTCTAATATTATTTTGAGTACTATATAGAACAACTATGTGCAAATTCTAATGAATTAAACTGAGGGAAGTGTATGATGACATAAAAAAAATGCTGAAACAGGTTTTGTATTTAACTTTGACAATGTCTTCATCACATGAAAATTGCTGACTCAGAGTTTTTGTCTGTTTGCATTTCCTTCTTTTGTTGCATAAAACGCCTGTGATATCTCACAGGTGGGGAGGGCAGCTGAGCTGATCTATCCTGCATTATTGCAGTTTCACAGCAAGACACCACTAAATCCTGACTGGGCCAGTGTGAGCAAAAACAAATACATGAATTCTTTGCTTCTTTCTAATTTGTCACTTGAAGGTCATAAGTTTCCATGGTAATTCTCCGTCTTGATCTCTAGACTGTCTTCACCTCTGCCCTCTTTCCTCATAGGAGTTCACAGCTGCATAGTACTGGTGGTCTCACAAGAATACAGCTTCTGAATGTGGAACCTCCCCATTACTATTCATCCTTCATACTAACAGTGCTTCATACTACAGTTAAGAGGCTCCAAAACACTAGACAGCTGTGGCCTAATCATAACTAACTAGTCCTCCTGCTCAAAAACCTCTTGCTCCATGGGCAGGGACAAACAATGGCATTTGTTCCACACTTTCAGGTATTTTCCAGAGGTCTTGCCAACAGCATGGAGAGGAACATAATGAAGGGAAATTCAGTATTACATGACTATTACAGGGAAGGGGAGGTCCTGACAATACCAACAGACTGACAGCAGTTTTCCTGTGTACACAGAGTGACTGTGCGACTGCTTTACACACTGAAGATCTTTTAATGAAAATAACTTAAGTGCTATCCATCTGTCATCCCCTCTTTAAATTTATTCAAAAAGACTAATTGTAGAAGACATCAACTTTGCTTTATGCATTTAAAACCTTCTGAAACTCTTTGACTCTATTTGCTAGATTTCAAATGTCTTTTTTATCCAGTCCTACAACCCCCAATATATTCAGCTGCAAACAAAACAAGGAAATAAGATTTTACATTTATTTTGAAAGTTTAAATTCCTGCAAATGGACTAACTGATGACTCGACTACATGTTTCAGCTATTATAAAGGACATTTAGCAATTTTGGGGAGTCTGATCTGTGTCAGAGTGTAAAAAAAAGTATTTTCTAAGGTTCTTGGATGGGCCAAGTTCATGCTGACTCAACCCAACAGTAGGTCAGATCCCTGCAACAACTCTACTTCACGTGTGCTCCAGTAAAGAATCCAATGAATTGAGAGCAGTGGCTTCAGCCTAAATTGGAATACCCAGTCTAAGTTTAGCTCGGTTCTGTGACGAAGCCATCCGTTCACATTCCCCTCCAGCAAAACAGGAACCTTCAGAACAGAACTTTCGCCCGCTTTACCTTGACAACGTCGCTCCCACTACAAACACAAACCACAGTGGTAAAAACTTCCTTAGTGTCACTAGGCATGTCTAAATATAAGGCTGCTGTACAACTTGCATGACTGATCCCTTCCACTGATTCACTTAGAACATGATGAGCACTGACTCTTTCCATGCTCATGGGACCGGCCACCATCACTACTCCAAGGCTCCACGTGACTCGTCACTTCGCGTTCGCACGGATCTCACGGTAAAAATACAACAGCCCACGTCACATTTGTCTCTGTAAATACAAGTAAGGTTAAAGGTACCGCAAGGGAATCTGGACGGAACTTGGCAGCTAAAGGGCACTGCGCAAATCCAAAGCACCGACGACACAGAACCCGGTTCCCGAGCAGCCCTGTTAGGACGAGGCAGCAGGAGCCGATCTCTCTCCCCAATCGATGATAAAACGATGTAATAGTCGACGCATAGCACGCAGGGAGATATGACATGGACCAGGACCTTATCTTTGCTTGTAAAACCGGCCCCGCCCTTCGCGATCCCCGGCAACACAACGCTGCTCGTTTCCCTGCGAAAACAGACAGACCGAGGCGATTTAAACCAGCAAACCTGATTCAAACACCCACTTACAGCCACCAACTAGCGCCATTGTGTAAACCTCGCGTTTCTAGATTCAATTAGCTTTTCAGACTTTTCATACTCTGAAATAACGTTACCCAAGTTAGCGTTACCGCAACCGTGTCATGACAGAGAACGTTACACTAAACGACTTAAAGTCCAGTTTCAGGTCTCATCACACATCACGAACTGCCACTACTTTAACTGAACTAACGGGTCACTAGTTCCGTTTGTATGAGCCTTCAAGGCGAGTGACAACGCTAGCGCCGAGTTCACTTCAACTCAATATTAGCCCATAGCTCCAACGTTAGCCAATTAGCCACTGCGTCTTTAGTGAAAAAGTTAAAACGTGTGAAGCAAAAGTCTCGGCGTGAACTTACCTAGAACTATGTTATTCCTCCTGAGAATATACGACTATCTGGAGAATTAATAACCTCCTTGGCTCGAATTTACAAATCTTTTCGGCTGCTGTCCTTCTCCGCAGCGGCATCAATCGACTGACTGACACAAATGTCTGCTAGCAACCGTGCGGCTTCACGCATCCGGGCGGGATTTTCAAAATAAGATTGACGGGCAAGGACAAGGCGTTACGTGAAGCCGCGTGTACAAATGGAGAACATGTAATATTCCGAATTACATTTTTGATGTATATGGAGCTAAATTAAATAGTTAGGATCTAGATAAAGTTTCTACTTCTGAAAACGCTGTTCCTTTTACTCGTTAGCCTACACTTTTAACTGAGATTAAACGTGTAAAAACTTCACGTATAATGTTGCATATGAACAAACTAAATTTCAATTAATTGAAATGAAATGAAGTCCTGAACACCTACATATGCTTACAAGATTATTCTCGGAGACAGGAGGTAACAAAAAGAAAGGAAGCAAACACACTGCATAGCCTGCGTGTGTTAAACCTATTCAATCAGATAAAAAGTGAACAAATTAAAAATAGAATGCACTCATACAGTGATGGTAGCATGTGTCTCAATTTATATTAAGTAGTTAGAATTACTCCCAGTGATTACATTAAAATGCAAAAAAATCAATAACATTAAAAATACTGTAGCGACCCGGCGCTACAATATTATTAATATTAATAATACATAATAACATAATTCTATGCTATTTTAAAACCCAAGTATTCCACTTCAACTTAAAGTCATTAACATTAACAATTGAAATACTTTTAGTGTACTACAATTACAGCATCTCTACAATGCCATGAACTTTTCAAGGAAGGCAAGAAATGGAAAAATCTAGTAAATATTTAGCTGTCGAACCCTATGTACAAAACTGTTGTACAATATAACAAATATAACGTCTGTTACATAAATCATAACATCATAGTCATGTATAGAGAATAAATTCTGAGGCCCAAGTGCCACAGCATTGCTAAAACCCTTTATTTTGAAATCGTCACGTGCGTTACTTAAGAGGCGCGACGGCCTGACGTCACATCCTTGGAAAAACTTTTCTTTTTGAGAACTTTATCCAGTGACACCGTAATGGTCTCAAATAAGAGTCATACGTGTTGTGTATATACCCCAATTACCTATTTGATCTACACATGTGGTGTCCATACAAATTATTTTTTTCTGTCATTTAAACTTTACTTTCATGTGGCATTATATTGACTGTGAGTTTTTTTGCTTATTATATATATATTCCTGTTCATAAAAGGCATGACTTGAACCTTTTCTAAAGCCATTAAAATATAAGTGATGAGTGATAAAATCCACAGTCCCTGCTTTGTGCAAAAATGTAAATGTGTATCAATTGTTGATATGATGCTTTATTATTCAGAAGGGGTAGCTGGAGCTCAGTTGCTTTGAATAAAAGTATTTACTAAATGCAAATGTTGCAAAATTGCTGTGAATATCCAAATTTCTGTAGCCATTTAAAGGGCCTGTTTTACCCAAATCGCAAAAAATCCATTTAAAATCAATAAAATGAAGTTAGTCTTAGGACAGGAGGACGTGCTGCCCAACAGTGACTAACACACATCATATGGTTAGAGGTCAAAGACCACAATGTGCATGTATTACTAATTTTGATAAGCTGCAATTCTGCACATTGTAATCAGCTGTAGGTTAAAGGAGGTGATGTGGTGGTGGTAAGGGAATGTCACACTTTCAAAGTCAAAGAATGGTGGCATGCAGAGATTTACTTTACGGCTGTGCTAAAAAGAAAACATAGGAATAAAGGTCACGTGCCTTTTGAAGGATTGACCTCTGATTAATCTTCACTCCAGACAGATTAGAATCAAAGGCTATAGGGCCCATTTACCACAGTGAAGTGACAAAACATTTTTTACATAATAAGTACACAATTTCCCCTTTGTTATTTCAAAGCATAAAGCAACAGACTTTTTGCATACAAAAGCAGCATTTAATTTCAGAAAACACTAATGGGTTTTTACAGCAGGGTAGAGCTGTTTCACCATCAGCAGCTAGACTGAATCACAATTTGGTAACAAACATATTTTGGCTGTAACACATCCATTTTAGAGAAAATTAAATGTTTATTATGATAATCTTAATTGTAAACTTGCTTATTCAATATGTTTACATAATGACAGGAACTGAAACAGAAAAGCAAAGACCCTACTTGCTTAATTTAAAATCCCCCTAAATGTCTAGCAAAATATCACAATGTACAATGCAAAAGCAACAGTATTAATTGTTCAGCATCAATATTTCAGTAAATGCAGTAAATAAATCATTGATAGTAAATGCAAACATTCCCAATCCACATTATAGTTTAGGAATGTTAGATGTGCAGGAGATATGGTGTCAGTGGTCCAACTCAAAATGCAAGATTAACAAATAAAGTAATAAAGTGCAAAAGGGTTCAACACTGAATACAATCCATTTTAATGAAACTCCTTTTGGCGTACACATACAGATAATGAACATAAAAAACAATTTTAATAAATCCTATTTCTCAGTCACTGTAAATTCTCAGTTGTGAACTGCCTTGTCAGTGAATTACATTTGTAAAACTATAGCTGGATCTCCCTTTTGATAGCATCATGTTTGCATTCCTCTTCATTTCCATATAGTTTATCTTACAAGAAGCCCCTTCTTTTTAGCACCTGTGTGGTGATCAAGGTAAAGTCTCAGGACAATAATCATGCATAGTTCAAGCCAATAATTTTCTTAGAACTTTCTTTTCATTTTGTGTACTTTTCAATGTCTCACCCACACCTTCCGCTGAACTTCGAAGCATCCAAGGAGAGGGATTTATCTTCTAAAAACAAGTTTGATCCACTTTTTTTCCTGTCAGTTGGTTTTTTGGTGAAGTTTCTCATCTACATAGGAAACCTGATCTGAAGTTTGAACTGCTGTTGCGATATGTGACCTTGAGCTTTCATAACGATTTGAGTTGAGACTTGAGTTTCAACACCATCCAATATTAAATTTCTCCACCTTGGTTACATTCATTCAAACAACCACAAACTCCTCAAACAGGAGTATTTTGTTGATTCCTCTCCCTCCCCTCCTGCAGTAGAGCTGCTGTCCCCGGTGCATCAATCATTAAAAGGTGGAGTGAGAGAGCATTTGCAAATTGGACTAAAAGTCTGGGCAGTTCTTTTGTATCCCATATGTCTCACTGCCACTGGGGACCACTGTAATATCGAACAGGAAGTCATCAAGTGATCAGCAACATCAGCTCACTTCCATGTGGCAGCACTGGGACGAACACTTGCGCTCCCCTTGGTGCCCTTTGACCCCAGAGACTGACCCGCGCGGCTCCGCAGATCCCGCTCAGCATTCTCGCTTTGCGCCTGCTCCTCATCATACCTGCTGACACAAGAAGGAGTCAAGCCGACGCAGTAATGTAACACAAAATACAGTGAATGTATGAAAACCCCTGTTGCCCGTCTGCTTGTATGCCATGCACTACGGAGTGTGTATACAAGGTACTATGTAAAACAAACTCTCACTCTAGAATCCTGTTGAGTCATGCTGTCACATGGCCTCTGTTTTGGCCTCTGTGAGCTATGGCCCAGTGGTACCTAGTCTGTTACGTATGACAATGAACGCTTAGAGAGTAGCGGACTGAAGTGGAAATTTGAGGTCTCCTTATCACTGTTTGCCAAGCAAACAAGAGTTAGTTAATGTTGACTAGGTAGATATATGAAGTGAGGTAAGAGTCTATGGCATTGCCACAGCATTCCTCTTATCATTCAACTCTCCCATACGAAACCAACCCGTTCTCCATAGTTAGCAGCTGTTGCTTTAGCGCTGCGTTCCAAACTCCTTCTCTCTCTCTATTCATTTAAAAGTTGCTACCAAAGAGTTAACAGCCTAAAGGTAAATAGTAAGTCCAATATAGACCTGCACTGCAGGTATGGAAAGGGTAAAAAAAGAGTAAAATACAGATTAACATAAAAATTCTCAGCTGCATTTTCATTTGTCTTAGGGAGTAATAATAAACAAGGGTCAATGCATACATTTTATTCAAGAAGAGAAACATTTTGTGCAAAATATTTTACTAACTTTATTGCCACATGTTGTAATGCAAAGCTTTTTTGATGTTACTGTATGTAAGAAACCAAAATAAACTAATATTTGGCCAATAAAAAACGTTATCATAATGCCATTATGATAAAGTTTATTGTACCGTAATTATTATAGCTTAAAGTTCTACAGTTGTACACTGTCCCTGTTTCTAGAACCATAGTATGGTATATTATGGTATAGCTATTCATTTAGCAAAAATGAATAAATCATAACGTCGAGCTGGACCTAAGGATACCTAGTATTTCAACTACTTTCCCCCACTCTACCAACTGAGCTATTTAAGGGCAGAATACAAGAAGAGAATACTTCCCCTATGTGTTCCTGCTTGGCTAACATTGTTGTGTGCGTCCCAAAGTGTGAATTTTACTTTTACTCACAGGACTTGATAGTTTCCCAGGGCCTCTCGGGGTGGGCTCCGATTCCAGCGACAGTCTGGGATGTCCCCGTTGGGTGTGACAATATTGAGGGTGTCGTTGATGAGGTTGTACTTCAGAATACGATCGTTAGCTGTACTGGAGGTCAATGAGGGAGAGGCATTGACCTGAGGAGCACACAGATGGAGTTGGCATAAAGAGTAATGAGGTTTGCAACAACTGGAGAGAACCTAGTAATGTACTTTAGGAATTAAACATGCATGAGCACATTGTTTAATTTCTTCCTATGCCCATTAAGAAGCTTTTATCAGGCAGGAAATATAGTTGATAATGTGCTATAACAGTTGCATAAACACACGCCTTAAGAAAAACATTAGTTGGACACTGGAAAGCCCAGTGTTGCTAAAAATTCTTCCTGACTAGGTTTGTAGCACACATTTGCACACGCCTGTCACAGAGGAGCATTTATGTCCTACAATCACCTTGGTGTCGACCAAAATAGATCATATTGGTGTCTATGAACAGAAATAGTTCAGACGAAGCTCGAATACGAAGCAAATTATTGTAGAGCTGTTAGCACAGCAAAAGATGACAGCTACAGTACATAACTAACACAGTATTCAAAATGTAAAAAGACACATTTTCAGTGTGTGTGTTGAAGTTGGATGGGTGTGCGGGATGGGTTATAGACACGCCTTCGGCACACATTCGAATAAAGAAAAGCTCATGTCCAAACATACACACAGCACACAAAGATCTACCTCAAGGGCAGTTAAAGTTGGTCAACAATCAAAGGAAAGAAATGTGGAGTCACTGCGCAAGCATGATAAATGTCTTTGGCCTCGGAAAAATATGTAAGAAAATAATTGGAACAGTTCATTTAGTGATTTTTTTTAATGAATTTGTAGGTGTGTGTGTATATATTTATATAATTTCTCACCTCGATAAGCCATGGCTTGAGCTTGTCATCAATAATGATGTCATACCCGTAACATTCAAAACAGTGCTTGTCGTTGTTCATCACAGGCTGGGAGTAATAAGAGACAGAGACCTCATTAGGAAGAGCCTATATCGTGAGAGGTGGGGAGCTTTTATCGCATTAGAGAGTGATTGAACAGGGAAGGATGTTAGCAAATAACTAAAGTAAAAATATACCAGTGAACTTAACGATTAGCACACAAAGTAGCCTGGGTATCAAGGCGCTACGCTTGAGAGGAAATGGTTCAGATCCTTTAGCGAAAAAGGGAAGTGTGCAATAAGTTAAGTGCAAGGATGTGCTAAAAACAACATTACCACATTGGGGTAGTTGTAAAACTGTGATCTTGAAAGCGTTCCTGTAGCCGCAAGAACTAAAGGTCTGATCCTAAAAACAGCCTCTACACAGGAACAGAGTAAAACACAACCACTGGACGATTCAACACATGTGCATTAATGGTTTTTGTGTTGTATGTGACTCAAAGGTCACAATTCTCAGATGAGGGCTGATTTTCCTAGCTCATAAAAATCTGACATGTACGAGAGTCATACATGATTCACATTGATAAAACCTTTCTGTCATGTAAGATTCAACAAAGTCAGCGTGTATACAGCAAATCTTCAAATTTAGTTAATGATTTAATTTAAATTTGCAGAGTTTTGTAGTTGTAGTTCTTTGATATCAGTTATCATGTCAGAGTAACTGTCATGTATTTCAGATATGACATTTTGCAGTAAAAAAAAAGTCCACTTACGGCCACAGCTTTGAGAGACTGCACCACAATCCAGTGGATCTGGTCAAACAGTCGGTTGGTCACCTCCTTTCCTCTGGTGCTTTCTAGGTACAAACGGAGGTTACTGACGGTCCACTTGCCTCCATGGACATGGTTGTAGTCATCCTGCATTAAAGGCAGACACTCTAAATGGATACTATATATTTTTTCTTTGCTTTGTACAGTATATTTTGTAGTTTTGTTCTGAGTAAATCATATTTTAAAATTAATATGTTTTTGATTAGTGAACAGGTAATCAGCAAGAGTATAATTTTTTAATAACTTTTAAATGTACATTTGAAATTCTAGCTTATAATGCATACATAGGCAACTCATACTATATAACCAAACCACCTATTTTTACACATCAACATCGGTATACAAGCCACGATGAGTGAGGCAAGCAGTCTAAATCTAGGAGGTTCTAATCACTCCTATTTGTACTATGGTAAAGACAGAATCAATTTTTTACAGTGTGAGTGATAATAAAGACTAAAAGTCAAACACTGTGACCTATGCTCCTTTCTGAGACTACCAGCTTTATGGTAGTGAAGTACTAAAATTATACTCTTTCAATATTAACATTAACCCACTAATCAGAAAGTCAGACTTTGAACACTATATTCTAATTACAAGTTCCTTTTTTAATCATTATATAAAATAACCCATGTAGCCCTAATAACCAAACCAGACAAGATGGAGACTCACCCCGTGTTTCTGGATAGCCACATTGGTGAGGTGAACAAACATGTTGTCCAGTTCACTTGTACTGGGCGTATACTTGACTGTGCAGAACCTACAGAAGCCCAGCTTATACCTGAAAGTCAAACATCAGAGAGAACTAAAACAACTAGTAATATTATAAACAGACATCAATTCATTCAGTCATGTAATACATGACTATTATTCATCATTAATATTTCACCATCTAATGTTATTGAACATTGGACACAGCCAGGGCTTACATGTAGCATTTCAGAGGTCGATAGGTGGTCACCAAGACGTAAAGACGCAGGTCAAACTTCTTCCCCCCTATCAGCAGAGGATTGTCAATATATAGAGAGATGACATATGCTTCCTTACCACTAGATGCTGCTACAAACCTGGGGGCAAAAGGTGGAATACTAAGCATCAGTGAACCCACAAACTCTCACCTGCATTAAAACAATAAATGTTTGTAGTTAATGAAAATTACCTGGATATTAAATTCTTAGTAAATACAGATTAATTTATGTGTCACAATGTTTTTAAGCAGTTTACTCTGTTTGGACAGCTTCACTATAAGTTGGTGTCATATAAAATAAAAAGACAATTTAGAAAATACAAAGCACATACATATAAAGCACCCTCACTAGAAGGTTTACCTTCTGTACAAGTGTTATGATGATATCTTTGGTAACTCACGAGGAGGTGCGGCTATCTCTCGACCACTTTTTGATCTGGGACAGTTTGTTGATGAGAAAAATGCCTTTGCCTTGGGCCTTTCCACAGGGCTTCATGATCCAGGTGCTGGATGGGTTTTTGCGAAACTCCTCCACAAACAGATTGTAATCAGCTGGGAGCATGAATGTCACAGGGACAAAATCTGTGCAAAACATTAAGTAACATGTAAAATCTTATCAGCTCAAACTCTTCAAAGTTTGCTGAGGAGGAATGTGTGTGTTTCTACATTTATTCTTTCAATCACCACTCTAGTAGTTACCTAGATAAATGTATTTTCCATTCTCGTCCTTCTCTGCCAGTGAGCTTCCTTCTTTCTCCAGCTCCTTACGGTAACGTTTGATGTTCTTGATCATCAGGTCCTTCCTTGTCAGTTCGTAGTGGTTGGGGAAGTGGTTCACCATCTGGTCATCTGACAGACGGTAGCCGGTGTCCACACTGAACACGTTTCTGATGGTCTGGATACTCATCCTAGATGCAAGCACAAATGATCCACAATGAAGCACAAGCATTACGGTGATCTCGAAGAATCTGCAGTACAAATGAGTGTGTACTTTGACGTACTTGTAATTGGACTTACTTTAATATTTTATGCTACTTTATACTGCAACTCAGCTACATTTCTGAAGAAAATATAGTAAATTTTGTTCTGCTATTTTAATATGAGATGGTAAATGGCCTGCATTTATATAGCACTTTTCTATTTGTTAGTAATCAAAGTGCTTTACACTGCTTCTTATTTACCAGCAGTGATGAGAGCAGTGAATACTAGTTATATCTCAAATTAAGATTTCCCACACTTTATGTGCATTATTTATAATAACATAATAAGTATGTGTCTTGTACAAATCCAGATCAAATCAAATTATGAGTTCAAAGCTGCGGAGCAGAAAAATTAAGTCAGTACATTTCATATTTACACTGAGGGGCATTAACACAGGACTAAACTGGATATGGAACGAAGAAATAATGTAATACTTCACAACACACAGGTAAATGGGGCCAATTTGCTGCCGGAAATGTACTGGTACTGTAGGTACATTTGTCAAAGTGTAAAGGGGATTCTGAAGGCAGGATTATTAATACTACATCCTACTGGTAAAGGACATGGTCACCTCCTGCACCACTGTCTCTTTGTATGCAGCCACACTGTAGACAGGAAAACCTACCAGTAGAAATTCCAGTCTTCGTTTTCGGTGACTTGAATCCATTCTCTCTTCTCAAAGTTGTTGATGAGCACTGATTTTTCAATATCTGTCACCCACTTCACCCTGCCGGCCATGGTGCCCCCCCACTAGGGTGGAGAACAAAACAACAGGTAAATAGACAGAAGAGCTGTCAAAAAAAAAAAAAGGGGGAGCAGACAGGACTCGAGATGACAGACAAATGCACACGACAAGACAAAACGAGCATGCTGTGGCTAAACACTAAAGCATGTTTGTGATGCATCCATGGTTTCTATCCGGTCAGGTACCTGCAAATCAATGTCAGGAAACAGCCAGTCATCAGCATCAGCTAGCTGGGCTGGAGCTCAGTTAGCAGGCTGCCGAATCCTCCCCGGACTGCTGCAGAGGCTGGGCGGACATCGCCCACCCCGTAACACGATCCTCTCTGACTGTCGTTCGCTAACGTTACCCTTGCAGCTAAGCACACAAAGCGCTGGGCCACTTCGTTAGCATTAGCTCAACCGAACTAACGACGAAGCATTTCTTCCATGTTTAGCGCGTTTATTGCTAACAAGCTACAGTTATCGATCCAGTCGTCGTGAAGCTCAACACTGTGACGAACCGGTCAAACTCCTCTTCACAATAAAAGTCCTTGTTGTTGAACTGTAATTGCATACGTATACGATAAACCTACTGTGCGGCTTAATTGGAATTTTAGGAAATGGAATATCAAAATGGGCCAGAAATCATTACGACTTGACGCCACTGTCACAGCTTGTGAGAGGAACCTCACCTAGCAACGGAGGACGCGGTGATGTCATCGCAGGATGTCATTACGTCCAGTCACCAGCAGGGGTCGATGGATTCATTTGAACTGGGCTCCTGTTAATCGAAGAAGAAAAACGGATGATTTGCTGGTTAAAATATTTTTCATAGATGTAAATATTTATTTAAAGGTCATAACCTTTTATCTTTTTTACTTTCATTCTTTTGCTCAAAATATGCAAGATTGCTTATTTAATGGCTTGTATGGTTCCAGAACATTAATCTCAAAATTTGACACTTCTGTAGATTAAAATACATTTAAAGTACATTTACATTTAGCAAAGCTATTGTAATTATTTCAAATTTTTAAAATTAGATAGTTTTTACTAACTACTATAGCTAGATAATACACAGACCAGATTTTCTTCAACAATGGAGTTATGTAAAATAGGGATTTGTTGCTACAGAAGCAGGTTCATAAATTGTCATTTTGAAAGTGAAGGTTGGCACTGAGTGAGTGTTTTGTCATTGTTATAGCGTCCTGTAAGAAGTGGTCTAAAAATAATGGTGTATTAAAAATATACAGTCAACCTAGTTTCAAGGATGGTCTTTATTTTTTTAAACGGCACTGACTTCATGAGTTCAGAGTAAGAAACTAATGCAGTTTATGAAACGCTCACAACTTTGTCCAGTGTATTTGCATAATATTCGATGAACACCAAAAAACAGTGGCCTGTTGATTATGTCATTATAAAAATGTTGTGGAATTAAAAAAAAAAAAAAGTACATTCTGTTATTTCAGACCTTCAAAATAAATGTATGGGTATTATTATTCACACTTAAATACAACTTATTCACTTTTATATAACTTTTATCCTATATATAAAATAGCAAAGTACTTAAATAAAATAAAAATAAGTAAAATACTTAAAAAAAAATTTTTTCTTCGTACTTTCTTTTTAAGTGCAACTCTAGTTATTTATGCAGATAAATTGAATAGGAAAATGGCTTCAAATCCATATTAATGCAGTGAATTTAACAGACTAAAATCTGCCCTTTATTGCGTAGTGATAACTCAAACTCTTAACATCATTCAGAAAAATATAAAAGCCTGTAGGTTTTCTTTTCAAGGGCGCTTGTTTTTCCCCGCGTTTCCACCCGGTGACACCGCCTGGCGGAAACTGTGGGCAGCAGCAGGTAAAGGCGTGGTCAGTCCCATTTGTGGCAGTTACCTGAAGCGAGCGGATTAAAGGACGCTGCTGTAAGTACCGGAAAACAACCTCTGAATTCGTTTTTATTTCATTATTCCCATCACATTCTAATTAAAATCTATTTTATTTATTACAGGGCGGCGTCCGATTTAATCTACACGAAAGGTTGGTTTGACTTTTCTTTTTTGTTTTGTGTGTGTGCGCACCTGTTTACTGTCAGGGCGAGAGCATTTTCACAACTTAACTGCTGTTCCATCATATTACAATAAATGTGTTGTTTTATTAACTGAATTTGTGTTTCAAGTTTTTTGAAGAATCAATGGACATCTGCAGTATTTCGTTGTATTGTAATGTAATCTAATAGTTTATGTGTGATCTTCATAACGACCTTTGTTTGCTTTGGGTGAGAAAGATGACTTCATCCCTTTGTTATGACAATATGGCAAACCACTCTAGGCTATTAGATGGTTTATACCAAGTAAAAAAAGGCATTGTTTGGAGCCTTAAGCATGATTATATAGTTAATATCCCACATTTACAGCTGTTTTAATGTTTTCTTTAATTAACACAAACACTGTATAGATAAACATATATAGTATAATTACACCCAGGAGACATTGCTGTTAATTATTTACTGACGACTTGTGACCGTATACATAGTTAAAGTCTACAAGCAGATTCTTTGGAGCCAGTGATGTTTATTCCTTTATGGTGAGAATTAAAAGGCAGTTTGGTAGATTTGAGTTATGTAAATGGTGCATTTGCATTGAGGCACATGATTCCAGGCACAACAGAAACTGGTCTTAGGAGAGGCGCATTTACTGTAGGAGGCGAGAAACCTGTTAAGGCCTGATTGTTATAGGGGAAAACAGAAAGCAACGTCATAAACCTAGTGATAAAAACAGATTAGATGTACAGCTTCTTGTTTAACTAGCACACAAGAGAAATGAAATACGCTTGTTGCAGTAGCTGGTTGTAGTCCACCTTCGGCTACTAAATGGACTACAACCCCTGGATGTAATCCAACAGATGACATCTCTCCAAATCTAGGAGAGCCTGTTTTATTATCCTGAATTTTCTCCCTGGTAACACAGCCACCACCTATCCTGGTCACAAGACCCAGTATTTACACAGCCTATTTATGAACGTTGGGAGTCGCGGGAGGATAACACACAAACCATTATCTGTCCTGTGTGGGTAATGACATTTTATCTCTCATGTACTAAAATGAATAATTTGCATAATACCGGTTCTCTTCTCAGAAAGCAAAGATGGTGGAACAAACAAGAGAGCAGAGTCGTGTTGTATCCCTCCAGGCTGGACCTGGTGAGGTGGACACTGGCCCCCTGTTAGACGTTAATGTCAGGTACAGCACCTTACTTTGTTTCCACAAGATCACAGATCCAAGAGAAATACAAGCTAATATGTTAGAACTTGAGCAAAATGTCTGCATGCATCTGCTTCAGGATCAGTAACAGAGCTGCACGAGCTGTTGCGCGCCAGTTGGCTGTAATTGGAGACCAGCTGAACCAGGAGTGGTCCAGCAGACAGCCTCAACGGTTACCAACTCCTCTACACATGCTGAGACCTGCTCAGGCACTGACAAGGTCCATCTATCGGTAAAAAAAAAAATCTGAACAAAGATCCTGTCTTGTTTTATTTTACTTGTCAAATGTATATGTGACTGAAACAAAACAACCTGCTGTTGTTCTGTCTCAGGGACATCCACAGTCATCTATGGGGCTTTCAGGGCCTGTCTGCTGCAATTAAGGCCTGGACAGTGGGCACTGTCCCTGGGAAGGGGTTCCTCAGAGCTGAGGCGTGGGCAGCCTGGGTAACACACTCATTATTATCTGTGGCACTAAATTTGTTTCATAGCTTATTCTTACCAAGTGTAAAAAGGTTAGGTTTCACCATTAACAGACATTAGTGTGATGTGTGGTGTAAAAAGGGACACTCAGTTTACAGGCATACCTTTGGTAACTCACTACACTTACACTACAAGGATTTATGCATTCAAATGCCATATTTATGTCTGTCTTCTACTTCATTATGTCATGTGAAATAGTGTAGTATAGTTTCGAAAATTTCTTCCCGTGGGCATAGATGGATTATCGGGAAATGGGCCCCATCACTATTTTAAAGACTTGTTCGTCTAAAACACCCACAAAGCTGATGCTACAACACCGTGTCCTAGTCAAAGGATCATCATAGTCACCTGCTGCACACTCTTACAAGAGAAAATGTAAGAGGTGTCATTTGTTTAATGTGAATTTTGCTAAATACCCACTTTTTAAAATATATATATATATATATATAAAAAATATAAAAGGACGCTTCAACACATAGCAAGGAGGGGCTGCTTGTTAATAGCCAAATGTTCAAATAAATTTTGACTGGTGACATATCATTTCACAGGTGTCCCACTTTAAAGCAGTACCCTGCACTGGCTGGACCGGAGGAGCACTTGTGACTGTGGCACTGGTGGCTGCAGTGACAATTCTCAGTGCACTATGGATGGAATGGAAACCCTAATGAGGGCCATGAGCAGGTCTTCTGGGCCATTATATATCTGACACAAATGTCTGCAAATGAGTGATGATTATTGCTTACTGATTTGGTTCTGCTGTTTACTTTGACTTTTCTTTTTTTACTATTTTAATGAGCGGTATTGTCGATGACACTGAAGACTGTAAACAAGATGTTGGTTGGGAACTTGAGCAGGAACGTACATAAATATATAGTAAAATTTTGGAGGGCAAATTTTAAAATCATATTTATAGTGTTGCCCAAGGAGTGGGCCAGCATATTGTAGCAGTAACATGTTGATACACAGTTGCATTAATGTCAGAAAGCAGGTTTTCCATGACTGGACTGTTGCTGGCCTGCAGTCTTTTGTATCCAGATTAGTTTCTTACTGGTTTAAGAGGCCAAAATTTTTACAGATTATATGTAGCGTGGCTTAATATGAAATAAAGGGAGCTGGACTTTCTGTTACGGATTTGAAAATGCTTTTTCACAAGGAATAAATAAACTTCAACTCAAAATATACTGGTCTCATTGTTAAAAAAACAGATTTATTACATTATTACATAAACACAACCATTAGAAAGCAACCACAGGTGCTATATGGTCATGTTGTCTGAGATTTAATAGACTCCATGGCCTCTTTTGTCCTCCTGCCTTTTTTCACTAATTTCCATCACCACGTCTACACCTATGCATTATTCTTCTTCATAAGCAGTGACTTTTACATGTGCATAAGTCATGAAAGCCTTCCTGTTGCACCTTTGGAGCGTGGCGCCGAGCTGTTTTCCAGGTCCGACTTCGTAGGTGTGAGGAAATCTCTCTCCCTGAGTTCTCTCGTAGATCTCATGCAGAGTTTGCTCCCACTTCACAGGCGACACTAGCTGCTTTACCAGCTGTCTGCGCACGTGGCTCTCATTCATGTAGCGTTTGCCGTCCACGTTAGAGTACACGTTGATCTCAGGACGACGTATCTAGAAGGGAGAGAAATCTGTGTTAGAACAAAAATACTGCACAAGTCAGTCAGTGTGCAAGGAATATAATCTTTAAGCATGTTATGGGGGTGCAGTGGGTATAGGGAGGTGTCATGAAAACACATTTAAAGAAACTTTAAATATGTCATGGTGGGTGCACAGCCGACTGACCTCCACCTGCCTGAGTACATCCCTGAGGGGTTCGGTAGCCGCCGCCATCAGCTCGGTGTGAAACGCTCCACTGACTGGGAGAAGTTTGGTCCTTGTGAACTGGAGACGCCTCGAGTTCTGCTGGAGGAAATCCAGAGCCTGGGAACACACACAGCTCTGATTAAAAGGTATGATACATTGGCAGCTCTGAGAGTATCAATGTGAGAAAAGTTCACAATTTTTTAATAGAAGCAAAATTTTCATTCAACAAAGTGAATATCTTCCAAAGATTTGTCTTTCCCTGAGCAGTTGCAGTGTAAGGAAAGTTAAAACTAGTAAATTTCAACTAAATACACTGAAACTTTTAGAGATTGTATCCACCTAATGCAACTCAGTGGGACGGTTTAAGACTTTTATTGTGCTCAGTTGAATTTTAGACAATTTTTGATAAGACGGTGGACTGCCCCCATTAACAGGGCCTATCTGTTGTATGTTGTGCTGCATGTAGCAGAATTTTGTGGGATCTCTATTAACAGGACAAAGTTAATTTTAGAATTTGCCCAAACCGGTTGGTGTCCTGCGATGACCCTTCCATCAGGGAAGAGGTAATTGGCCACAGAGCACACGGGCTCCTCGATCCCCAGGCTCTTGCAGTGCTCTTTAGCCTGCAGACAGGCATTTTTATACTGAGCCTGAGGCCGACCGATGACTGAGAGCATCCCACTGGGAAGCAGCTCGGACGCTTTCTGCATGGCCTCTGCACGCACCTTCACAGCATACAGAGCTAGAAGACGCACACAAAGCAGAGCATCAACAAACACTGGTGGCCAGTACATGCGGGTGAGCTACAGCTTTGTCCTGCACATGATGGAAAACGTGTCTCGTTTACCTTCTGCAAAGTTCATGGAACCTGAAAAGACAAGAGCAGCAAATTCTCCAACGCTGAAACCTGCAGCAGCGACACACGTCTCAATGGCCTGTGGACAATGGTGTGAAGACGTGTCAATAATAATAATAATTCAATGTTTCAGCATTGTATATTTTATATCATAGTACGTTAAAACAGTCTATTAATCACAATCAAGAGATAATCAACCATTCAGACAACTGATAGTTACTTAGCTCATAAAGGAAAAATGTTAAATAATTATGTTCAGCTTCTTAAATGTCAGGGTTTGTTCATTTTCATTGTTTTATACCACTGTGTATTGAACACATTTTTGGCTATGGCTGTGGATTGAACAAAACTAACCAGCTGTGGCAGCCCACTGCTCCCCCCAGAGATATTGCACTGTAACATTTACGTGCAATATGCATATGTGCTAAAAGTGATGAATAAAGGTTGTTCTTCATCTTGAAGATGACAGCTTATGACTCTATATGTTTTACTGTAACATATGACAGAGTAAACATTTATTGAGACAAAAATACAAACATAATTGGTACCAACATGATTTGTTCTCTAATACTTGATTACATTTTGCTGAAAACACTTGTAATGTAATATTACTTTAGAATTAATTATTTTATTTCAATGCATTAAATTACAATGATGGCATATTCCAACTTTTTCAAAGGCTCAAACACTTTTTTTAAACCACAAAGGGGTTATATTATTATAAATATACAACACTGCCTTTCAGACCAAAAATGCTGATCAGTTAAAACAATATTTTGAGATTATTTTCCGGCTTAACCGTCACCTGGGGGTTTTCCTGGCTGAGCCTCTCCACCGCGGCCAGCGAGGTGACAAACACGGCCGGCTGACAGTGAACCGTCTTCAGCAGCTCCTCCTCGGGTCCCTCCAGGCACAGAGACAACAGGTCGTACCCGAGGATCTTCTGGGCGACGCCGAACATTTCTCGGACGTTGGGGTACTTCAGAAGTCCCCTCCCCATGCCCGCGAACTGGCTGCCCTGGCCCGGGAAGAGAAACACGGAGCAGCCGCTCGGGTCTTTCCTGCGTCTCCGGCTCCGCTCCTCCGACGCGGGCGGCTCCATGTCTGGCAGAGGAAGGCGGCTCTCGCCCGGAGGACGGCTCGTTGTCTCCGGGGATCCGCGCTGGTTGGTGGACAGTCTCCTGCTGAGAGACAGCGCGGACGTGACCTTCGCCCTGCGGGCTGCCGACATGCTGACAGCCGCTGATGCCAACATGGCGAACCGCTCACGTACGGATGTATCCACGGGTCAGACCAAAGCCATGATGTGCGAGCGAAAACGGGATTTCGACTAAACTCAACTGTGGTTCAGGCTCAGCGTGACACCGGAGGAAGCCGCCATATTTGAAACAGGTGGAGTTCGTTTTGTTTTTCTTCCGGGTCACACGAGGCTCCGACCTGCTGCAGCGCCACCGTGCGGCCGGAACCCGTCAAGACATTTTAATGATCTGTCACTGATTTGAGCAGAGGAAAAACAGACATTATCTCATATTTACGAGCTACGGATTTCCTATTTAAAAGAAATTACAACGTTTCCGAACCTCTCCAAGAATAACCAGGTTTTTAAAATGTCTTCACTATCACAGCTCTTCATTTTTTAATAGTTCCAAAAGTCTAATGTGAAACGGAACTGTCCACATATTATGAATTTTCCAAAATGTCAACAAATGGGCTATAAAGCGAGGTTCAAATCGCAGCCTATAATTTAATGACAGGACTTTGAAGGCTACACTTCATAACTTCAGCGAAAATGAACCGTTAGGTAATTATGATCATATTTAATATTTCTAATTTTTTATAGGCTAAAAACGAGGCCAGGCTGGAGCCCAAAGTGAAACTTTTCTAGAGTCTGTTGGGGCCCAGGCAGAAAAGTAAGTATCATAGAACTACTATCCTAACCCTAAGAAATGGAAAATACAATATAATACACACCACAGCACTCTGCACAAAGCACAATAACTAACAACCCAGAGGTAGCTGTTAATTAACGATGAATCGATTCATCTGTCATCAAGCAACTGGAAAATAATCAGAAATATTATATTAGATCTTAGTTCGTTAACTACTACTGTTATACTGAAGACATCCTAAAAACCTGATTATTCTAAGGCAGGTTCTGAAACGTTCTCGTATTTATGAGATCCCTAGTACATGACTGCTAGATTAAAATAAAACTCCTAAAGACAAGATCACAATCTTGTAATTATGAGAAATGTAACTCCTAAATACATGATCGTGATCTTGTAATTACAAGAAACCGATCACGTAATTATGAGATAAGGTCTCAAATTTTTTCCTTCGGTGGATGCAATGCGTTGCAGTAGTGAAGTACTCAACTAAATGTGAAAATAGATAAACAAACAGATTACGTCTGTCGAGTAAATAATTAAACCTTGGGACAAATATTTGTGGTGCTCTAGAGACCTGGTGAGTAAGAATGTGGTAAAGGCAGAGCTGATTTTTTATTGACAGCTGCACCTTACAAACATGATATTACAACATAAAATATATTTTTTTCATCGATAATCTGCACCTGCAAAAAATAACTAATATTAAATAATATAGATATTGTAATAGAGAAAAAGTACTACAAAATGGAAATAATGAAGTACTTCAAAGCTGTATGCAAGTACACAACTTGAGTAAATGTGCTAAGTTACTTTTGACTTCCTGTTTTTTGTTGCAGTGGTGGATAAAGCATTCTGATTTACCTACCATAAATAAAAGTAGCTATACCACAGTGTATTTATAGCTCCTGCATTCTAATTTCTAGCCAAGTATAAGCAGCAAAATGCACCTAAAGCTTATAGTTTACAGCATATAGTCAATTATTTTCCATAAATAGAAAATAACATTCTAAATATACAAGGGACCAGCAGCTGAAAATATGTCACTGTACGTGAATGTAAAAAAATGTGCTGGGAACACAAAACACCAACCGTACTATTAGTACATACTCCCTGATAATGATTAATGCACCTGTTGCAAGCTGCTATTTGATTGCTATCTTGTGTTGCAAACCTTGTCAACTTTGTTCTTAATGGCAAACATTAAACTTTATCTAAATATGTATGGGAAAAGATGG
Source organism: Channa striata (assembly GCA_033026295.1). Taxonomy (NCBI): domain Eukaryota; kingdom Metazoa; phylum Chordata; class Actinopteri; order Anabantiformes; family Channidae; genus Channa; species Channa striata. The sequence continues at coordinate 17,219,055 of CM065169.1, forward strand.
AAACTACACAAACAACTGAAAAGGGTAAAGACCTCAGTCATATGCAATGCTGTTTTCATCAACACTTTTATGCAAGTAAAATGTTATGTTTGTCACTTAAATAACTTCCTGTGGGTTTTATTATCAGATCACTAAGAAGAACACATGCAAAAAAAGATCTACTCCTGAACTAAAGATAAATTCTGGCTGTAGACTGACGTCTAACTCAAGCTAAAAAGTTTAATAAGGTTACTGAAATTGAGAAAAAATCTTTCAACATTAAGTTTTAATAGTCACCAATAAACTTTATTGTACAAAACTGTAAATTGCATTAGATCAAAGTCTGATGTATTTTTATTAAATCCTGCATCACATTGTGCTTGTCATTTAGTGTGCATGTCAAAATATACAGTAAATATAATACAATGCTCTTTGCACAGATTTTTGTGTATTATTGAATATTATTCTCCTTCCACTCTCGTTTGTCACTCTGACACTCTCTCCCTGCACCATCCACACAGTGATCACATTTGTCCGTTGGGTTTTTCCTGTGGTTCGTCAGATCCATCTGACAGGTTGGCGGCCTCCATCTGCTCATCCAGCATCTCGTCTTTGTCCAGCTTCTGGCTGTTCTGGCCGACTCGATTCTTGAACTTAGAGATGAACTCGTTACTTGCCAGTGCGACTTCCTTTTTGGGGCACATTTGTTTAGATGACAGGCGATATTGCAAACGCTCTACAAAAAGAAAAATCGGCAATAAAATGACGTTATTGTTACGTTTGTTGATGCATTTGTACTGCTGATAAAAACACAATTTGTAACAGTAAAATAATAGATCCAGTATTTGTTGAAGAACTGATGTTTTTGAAAGTTAAGTCCAATTTCTCTTGAATTTTTACACTGTAGTTCCCAAGAAAAAAGTTCTGGTAAAAAGTGATGGTACTGTTTGCATTTTTCTGTTTTTGTGCATAAAGTGGTCAGGAAATGTGATTTCATTTTCACCAAAATCTGAAATATCAACAAAAACAATATTCCTAAGCTGATAATAAAACCCAGACTTAATTATGCACATATGTATTGAACCTACTTATTAAACATACAGAGTGATGGTGGAAAAAATGTATTGCAACACAAGGCTTCTGATGTCCCTGTCAATGTCAACTGAAGTCGGGTGTTAGAAAAAGAGAGTTCAAGCAATAAAATAATAAGAATATATATGTGGTTTAGAGCTGCCTCACAAAACGCCTCAAACAGTGTCAGTGCACCAGTGTCAGCTGATGTCAGCCATGCTTTGTGAAGAAATAGATCTCAGAAGACCTACGGTCAAAAGTTGTTTACTTGCGTGTAGCTGGAAAAGTGTTAGAATGTTCTCAGACTTCAGATACTTGTCAGTCAAAAGTGAGACATAGTGGTTCTAAATGCAGATGATTCCAACTAAGATAACTCAAAAGTCCAAGCAGAGTGCTCACTCAGGTAAAAAAAAGAACCATAAAGTAACAGATTCATTAAAGCTGTTTAACATCACCATACATAAGACAACCATATGCAAAAATAGGCTTGGCAACTATGGCAGGAAACCTTGGAGGAAGCCATTGCTCTCCAAAAACAACACTGCAGCACTCCTGAGGTATTCTACAGAAGGACATGATGGTGCCTGTCTGCAAGCTGAAGCTCAGACAAGCTGGACAATGACCCTAAATATTGAGTAAATAGTAAAGTAAATTGGCTAAGGAGGCATGAAATCCGACTTTTGATGTTTCCCAGTCACAGCCCAGACCTCAACAGAACAGGAATGCTGTGGAATGACCTCAAGGAAGCTGTTCACTTTTGTGTTTGTTTAACGGGATTGTTCAGACTGTTTGTGTCGTATCATCTTAGAGGCATTGTGTGTGTGGATATTCGACTTTGGTGAAGGTTTCATGACCGGTTTATACAAAAAAAAAAAAAAAAAAAAAAAAAAAAAACAGGAAATTGCTAACTGTGCTTATTAATACACTTTTAGCTTTAAAATCTTCCAAATGTAAATAAAAAGTTGTAATGGATTTAACTAGTGGCCAGAAATTGGAACTATATGCACTGCTATCAATAAAGAAAATATGTTTTATTTGCTTGGACATCTACAGATTAGTGCATATTTAACTTGTTTTGACCTATTTTCTACATGGTCCTCCCCCACACTTTTAATCTGTGTTCCCCTTTTGAAAATCTTCTGGAACTCAAACTATAGTTAGCATTATTCTGTTTAGCATGTTGTAACTGATTAACAAAGCACTGCATGAATAAAGTTATTATTATTAGCCCCAGGGCCTGATTCTTGCTTTTTGTTTTCTCAGTCTGGCACATACTGGCTGACACTGGGTGTGACCCCAGTCTTTAAAGCCGGAGCACGTTCTTTTCTTTTCAATGCCAGACCAAACAAAGAGCATACTGCACCTCCAGGTGTGATGGGCGTCATCAGACGGTTCAACTGCACATTCCAGTGCCGCACATGTTGACTGGCATTCCTTAGCTTCTCCTGAACCTCCTGGAATGAGAGGATATAAGGTTGTAACTCCTCCTGCGGGTTATTTTTAAAGCCTTAAACCTGCAGCACACTGAGCCAATCCAAACATACTGTGTCCTTCTCACCTCCAGGTGCTGGTGGCTCCTCTGGCGAGACGCCTGCAGATCCTGGAGCTCCTGAGAGGCAGAGTGGAGAGCTGAGGGGGTGTCCTCGTCTCTACTGCCGTCTGACGCTTCCTGTACGGGGCCGAGGCCGTGAATGGCCTTCTGCTGCTCCTGCAGGAGCTGGAACTGCTGCTTCTTCTCCTCTTCAGCCTGTAGCAACCTGGAGAAGGGAAGAAAGAGAAAAAAACAAGGCAAAGGCAAAGACACGGTGTGAGGTGATGGGAACATGTCCACGCTGAAACAACAGGATGTAAGGTATTGCGCTGGGTGTGTATGTGACCTCTCCAGCTCCTGTCTTGCTCTTTCCTCTTCCAGCCGAGCCTGGATCTCCATGTTGAGAGCAGCCTCCAGTTTCCTCTGCGTCAGCTCCAGCTCCTGAATCCTCTTCTTCTGTTGCTCGGCCTTCCTTTCCTTCTCCTGCATCTCAGCCTGCATGCTGTCCCTCAGCTGGATACACACACATACACACACAGATTCACTGGAAAGAAGTGACCTATTCTTAAATCGCCTTTTCCAGGAATGCCATAACCATTTCTCCAGTCAATAAAGTGTAATCTTTTAATTTCATAGTGTTTGCTAGTGTTTACAGAGATCAGGGTAAATGGGATGGACTCTAAATCCCATTTCAGGAGAACTGTAAATACATGTTGTCATCTTACCATCTCAGCTTCTTTCAACTGTCTCTCCAACTCCATCTGCACCTCCCTCTGTCTCTTTCTCTCTCTCTCCTCTGCCTCTCTTCGCCTGATTTCCAATTCTCGTGCATGCTGCAACACAAATATTGATGGTTTCATAAGGTAAACACGTATTTATTGGTCGTTAATGTTGTTAAGCTTGTTTAAAACTGAATAAACTGCCTCTTCTCAGATCCCCTGTGCTCTCACTTGGATGATGCTTTCAATCTCTAAGTCCTGTCTGTCCTTCTCTTTCTCCATCTTCTCCACCTCATGGATATTGGAGTCGTCTGACTGGCTGCTCCGGCTGCTGCAGCTGCTGCGGGCGCTCCGGCTGCGCTCCCGCTGGCTGTGTTCCCGCTGGACGCGTCTCTTCAGTTTGAGTTCGTAGTGAAGGGACGACCTGCCCTCACCCTGGAGACGCAGGGCTGTTTGAATGACTGACGAGAAACGCACGCACATTATAAGCCTAATGTGAGTTCATACAAAAGGAAATTATCACAGAGCTTGTAATAAAAAGAGCAGCTGGAGAGTTTAATGAATGAAATTGAGGTATTCCTCCTTCCATAAAATAAAGATTAATGTTTGAAGCCTCAATGAGCAACATCAATCAAGAATCATCACAAATAGTTCTGTTTTAAATAGAAAAAACAGTGGTCATTGTGGCAAGAATGTACATGTTTGTAACTTGAAGGGATAAGAGACATTTTGCATTAGGACACATGCTTCAGTGTCATAGATAGAACTGCTTCTGGTGCTTCTAACTGCAGGAAAACTGCATATACTGCATGCAGTGTTGTCCCTGATCCAAGGTTGTCTAACACTCCTACAGATAGTTAGGGCTACATCTAATGATTATTTTCACTATTTGAAAACTATTATGTCTATTAAATTTCAAAGACATAGTGTTAACAACCATGAGTACGTCCAACACTCACACAAGTGTCATACTATACTAAACACCCATATGCCCCTGGTGTGTTTTTCTGAATCAAACAGTTTTTATTATTTATTTATCATAAGCTTCAAATACAGTTTTTTGCTTAAAATCTAAAGAGTTGTTAGTAACTTTCCATCAATTTATCAATGAAACTGAAGTTTCCTACTTGATGGCCAGAAGAGGCGTGAAAGTCTGAAAACGCAGACTAATTTACATGTGATGTTTGTCCAGAACAAAAACTCAAAGTAATATATTAAATTACAGTAAATTATAAGCACAACACAGTATAATTGTGTAAAAAAACATTTCCAAGCTTTGTTTCTACTTATACACACCAACACACCTTGAATCCACTCCACCTTCTGTCTTTGGTCAGACGCACTCATCTCATAGGTTTTACTGTGGGTTTTCACGCAGAACAGACAGCGCTTCCCCTCCCTGTCTGGAATAGGCTGCGATAGAAAATACAACACATCTGTTTAGTTTAATGCCAAGACCGGTGTGTGTGCCTCACCCACAGTGCTTTTCCTGCTGCCGGCTATTTAAACATTCAGAATCACACACACTGACCTCTACGACACAGCTCTTATCCAGCTGGATTTCCCCTCTCTTGTCTTTCAAGTCCTCACTGACGTAGTACTGCATGGAGGAGGGCTTGAGCACAAACCAACGCTCAGTCCAGTTCCTACGCACGTGCCCCTTTTTCCACATGTAACCCTGGAATCGAGACAGAGTTAAGGGAACAAAGAAGGACAAAAAAAACTGACAAGAGAGCAGACAAGATGGATGAAAGAAGCAGGAGTGGACACAAAGACTCACCCTCTTCAGGACATTGTGGTACATCTCTAAAAACACCTCGTCCAAAGCCAGACTGAAGGCCTCAGCGCTGGTGACCTTCAGCAGCCGACCTGCACCCATGTGCTCCAGAAATGTCCATACAGACATACCCTCATCCAGCACAGTGGCATCCTGGGATATTAGGTCCTCCAAAGGCCTCCCATCCCACTCCTGACTCATCGCTGTGGAGATTTTCTTGATGAGATACTCCACCTAAAAACATTCGGATATTAAAATACTTGAAGTTTGATAAAAGATGACAGAAAACAAACACTAACAGAGCTGAACCGCTTTTGTAGATAGCACCCAGTGCTGATAGTATGCTGACACATTTAATCAGTTTGTAGTATAGCTCTGCAGAGGAAGGCCACTGTGCTTATGGGTGAAAAGCAGTTTAATTTGGTCTGCATCAGCAGGAAATGCGAGGCATTCTGGAGGAAGTGCAGAAAGGAAGAGACTCATTAACTTTGTGACTTTCACTGCTGTGAAAAAATGCAAAATGATCTGAGTTTGTCAGGATAAAAGCTGAGTCGAGCACAATACTTTTTTCTAGCAAATGGGATCCAGTTAACTTCCTCAAAACCATTTGTGTTGCTTTTTTTACCAGTGTCTAATCTTTTCATATCTTGATTTGTCTAGTGCATGATAAATACATACTGAAAATTTGTGCACTGGTTGAACGTAATTAAATACTTTTACCTCAGTCCTGTACTATAATACAAATTTGAGTATTTAGGTACTTTTATTTCCATTTATTGTTAATTTTCAGTTTCTGACTAATAAAACACAATACAGTGAAGCTCCCGATGTTAAACATGCAATCGACATAGCAGTCCATCTATCCATTGTCAGTGACCGCTATACAGGGTTGCAGGGCGGAAGGAGTCACCTGTCATTGGGTTTTTATAATGTGACCCTTTACTCTGGCTCTACATTATATAAATATTCACAACAATATTACACAATACTTTATCTTCTCAGCCATATTCTAGTTTCACACATTATGCTTTCCTTTCTTGTCCTTTACCTCCTCTGGTATCATCACCAGTGGGTAACGGTCCTCAGACAGGAGGTTGAATAAACAGAAGAGCTTAAAACTGTCTCTCTCTGACAGCAGCGTCCCCTCTGGTACTGCCTGGTAGTTCTTCTTCATGGTCATCATCCAGCACAGGTCGTCAAACTTCTCCTTATCGAACGTCCCTTCTTTAACCTGCAAAAAAGACAGAAGAAGACTCATACTGACTGAAACTTTAATTACATGGGATTAAAACACAGTCGTAATAACTATAATTAATCAGTAAACCGAAGCCATTGTGTGTTTCTCCTAAAACTTCCTCCTCTGATCCGTGCAAAGCTGCTCCACCCTTTGAAATTTACCTTCAGCGCAAGATTATTTCTGCCTCCACAAGCAGCTCTGCTTCTGAGAAATGTCTGGAGGAAGAACAAGCCAATAAAACTCACCAGTGGACGAAGGCATATTGGTTACGTTTTCAAACGGCTGCCAGTGATGCGTGAGATTTGTAGATTAAATGAGGAGAGAGCAACTCAAAGGACAAAGCTGATGTTACCCTACCCTATCTCTATTTGTGTGTACATATACACACATGGAAATGACTTAAAGAGACAAGAGACTTTAGATAATAAAGTTTATACTTGTTGGTAGGATAATCCAAAATTTTGTATTTTTGTACCTACTCAACCACTCATCAAAGTGTCATCCATGGCAATTCAATATCTACCCCCTAAAATACCAACAAACACAATAATTCTCAGTTGATCAAACACAGACATGATTTTTCATGTCTTTATCGAACACACCCATTAAACATACAAAGCGGCTTCTGATGCCACCAATTGTCAGCTGGAGCCCAGTCATCCCCCCTTAGTCATTGTTATAAAAAAAATTCTATGGTCAAAACATTAGAACCACCTCCTAAAATAATGAAAACCAGTACAACTCCACCACTCAGTATGACCTCAATAACTAACACATGGTAGAATTCAATCCATGACAAAAAAATGTGGAGCATTTCCCATCCACATTTTTTTCATTATCCCATTAACTGTAAAATATGTGAAAAAGTGTCCAGTGTCATTTGAGTGTGTTTTAAATCATGAATAGATCGATTATGAGAAAATGAGCCCCATGTTTACATAAAGGTTACATGCTCCCTAACCGTCCTAAATGGGGTCATGAAAGGACATCTTTAACATCTTTGCATCTTTAACTGAGCCCCCTGTGTCGGTCCACGTTGAGTTTACGCTCCATTTACTGCCATTAATTTGCAGCACACAACAGTATCAGGTTTACTTTAGCGGTCACAGTACCTTGGCCAATATGTATTTGTTGAGGTAGGGCATGTAGCCATGATTAGACACCGGCCCGTCATCGTCATCCTGGAAGTGCTCCTCCAGAGCCACGGGGTCGTGTGGGATCTTTAGCACTGTGTACAGGTTGTGGGAAAGCACCTGGCAAAGAAACACAAACACATGTAGATGCAGAAATGTGCACGCGTGACTTTGTTTTACAAAGGTCAGCACGGCAGTGTGTGCTCGTCATGTTTCTTCATCTATCTGCACAAACACACACAAGCACGGGCAGGCCGCCCTCAGAGACTGAGCGTGTCAGGACAGCTTACTGCTGTTTCCCTGAATTCTTCCCTCCTGTGGGGGCTCGGTCAGGCATTCACACTCACTCAGAGGGACAGACGGCTGCAGGATCTTCCCTTGTTGTTGTCAGTCTCTTTGTTTTTTAAAAAAAAATCCATCACAGCAGTGGTTCTATGTCACTGCTAAAAAAAGTTGGACTTTGAACTCAAGCATGAGGCATGAGTGAACTCCTCACCTCCATTCTGAGCAGGCTACGTGTCTGTTTTTAAATATATGGACTTGTCTACAGCCTGTGGGGTGTTCGCCTGTAACTGTTCCCCACACTGCAACGTTGATTAACATGAAAAATCAGAGTTCAACGTGTGAGGACGAGTGGGCTCCGCTTTTTACAGCACTAAAGGTTGTTTAAAGGAGAAATCAGCCCAGTCTGCTGTCAACATTACGCTCCGTCTCAGTTTCCTTGACTTCATATCTGTACATACACTCACCTTTAACTGCGACTTGGACACTTTGCCGCACTTCTCCACGTCCAGCGACGTGAAGGCGTACCAGATGGACTTGAGCAGTTCGGATTTTAGGTCCATGTTGGAGACCCCCTTTGTGCGCAAAACAGCTACATTTCCAAGCGCGGCGCAGCTGCTGTTACGCAGAGCGGCGGCGGCGCGGCGGCGGGGAGGAGGAGGAGGAGGGAGGAGGAAGAGGAGGAGGAAGGGGAGGAGGAGAGGGAGGAGGAGGGAGGGAGGAAGAAGAGGGAGGAGGAGGGAGGAGGGAGGAGGAAGAGGAGGAGGAGAGGGAGGAGGAGGAGGAGGAAGAGGCAGGGGACGAGAAGGAGACAGATGTGGAGCAAAGAGGCGGAGAGGAGCGACAAGGCTCGGAGCCCCACCACCAAACACTCATCTAGAGTCAGAAACACATTCAAAACGGGAAAATATTTGGGATTGTTTTCCTTTTACAACTCGTGCCTTAATAAAATGCACAATCATACACTCTTGTCATCTTTAAGACCTTTTCTCCAGACATTACAGGGTGGATTTCTGAATTCCTCAAAGAGCCATCTTCCACTGGGATTGGCTTGCACAGGGATTGGGACACACCCATCGTTTACAGAGCCTACAGCCATATTCATTTTAACTCGCTTCAGAATCTGAAAAGTTCATCTCACACATATATTTTCACATTTTTAAACAACTCCAGGCTACATAGTCAGATATAACAAAGAGTTTATGAGAAGATTTTAAATTGTTCAATCAAGGATTGATTGAACTCTTCACTGAATTCCTGTTGTGAGTTTTTCTTTCTTTCTTTAAGTTATTCTTTATTCTATATTGCTTTTTTCCTTTGGGCACTCCAGTTTTCCTAAGTGTGAAGAGCCAAAGGCCTTTTGTGGTTTCTTGAAGCCTAAAGGTGTAGTTTGAATTGCTGAGCTCCTCTTGTGTGTGGTGAAACTGCTGATGGGGATGTGGCAACCTCTGGCAAAATACTGTATATTTAAACAGGACAGTGTAATGGGACAGAAAGCATCCGCAAGCCTGGTTAGAGCAAAATAGGTTAATCAATACCATAATTAGGTCATGAAAATGTTGTCGTGTGGAGGCCACAGCCTAAAGCATCTCTGGCTCTAACTGTGGATGTATGCTGGCTATACGGCTATTAACGTTGTTATAAATGTATGAAAATCTACTTCACATTATCCAGTTCGACTAGAGAATATACTGCAAATGTACTTCATAAACTAATCGATGCACACTGATTATTCCAGATTGCTTTGTTTCACTGCGCTCAGCAGTGCATCTTTAGCTGCTGTCCCCCTTCAAGGACAGATGTAATCACCATCGTCTCAGGTGGCGGAAATGAGATGTCGTTCAATTTGCCATAATTCCGACTTGCCCACCCAGAAGCGACCACTCCTCTGCACACAGGATTTACCGCTCTGGCGCACTCACACCACGGCCTTTTTCCCGGCAAATAAACAGCTAGACGCGTCTCTGAAGGCCTCCAGACTGCAGATGGGAGCTTCACACCTGCCAGCTGTCGGGATGCAGGACACACCAAACTACTATTACTTTATTAGGATAAATCTCAACACATGTAAGTTCAGAAGGGCTCTTTACATTATTTAAACCCACTGACACAATATTTATTTCTTACTTCAGACACAGTTGTATTGCACATTGTTCTAAATACCTACAATAGGTGACATGCTGTTACATAGGCCTATTCGAGGACATCAGACCTTGTTATTATCATTTCTAATGTCAAACCAATTTCGTATCTTGTAATGAGCCAAAGCAGTTTTTTTTTGTTTATTGTTGACAGTTTAATGTCATGCTTGTTTGCACTCTTATCGATTATAGACTATATTATTGTACATGGGATGAGTGTCATATATTACAACAGCAATAAAATGCTCTTTCTTCAATAGGAGTATGGAAGTCAGGCTAATGGATGTGTACAGTACCATCTTGGTGCATATAATAATCATAAAACACATAGCCTACAATAACTTCATTTGAGACACTTTTTTCTATCAATGGTTTAGTTTAACTTTTAGAAATATATTTATTTAGTTGCCAAGAGTTAGATGAGGACACTGCTAACACACATCTTGTATGCAAAGCTACAGCCAAGAAACAATTAGCTTAGACTAACTAACACAGGGACTGGAAACAGGGGGAAGCTTGGCCCTGTCCAGCAGAAAACCCACAAAATCCACATCTAAAGCTCATTAAACCTATATTATTTCTTGTTTGTTTTTTCTTTATTTGTGTATAGATTAAATTAAAAAAGCAGCGTATTAGCTAGCTAGGCTAACCAGCTAACAGGCTGCTCACTAGCTTTGAATTTGGTTTGCAAACTGTGATTTAATCTTCTTATATTTTTTTTGAAAACAAAAACAAGTGTATTTCCAATTTAGTCTCTATTTAAGTCAACTTTAGTTTGAAAGTCAAAGAAATGCGATTATTCCATGCTAATAGTAGGCTGCATCATTACAGATGTAGTGTCACAAAATTCAGTGAAATTTGTGCTTCGGAACAAACAAACGTCATTTTGTACCACCAAAGAAATGGTTTTAAAGCGGTCATAAACATAGCAGCTCTCTCACAGCAGACATTATTACAGATTGTTACATATTACAGAAAGCACAAAGTACAGCACATACCATGAAGCTCTTTTCTAGCCCAGACGGACACCGACATCTGCCAAAGTGGAAAACTGCTGGTGAACATTCCTGTGCAGTCAGTGGTCAGATATACTACATGAGGTAATTTAAGGAAAAATCCCATAAAAAATGTACACAGCTGTGTTTTTATACATTCTAAGGAATTCATGCCATTAGTTCACACTTTTTTGAGCACATCGTACAGCAAAAAACATCAGAAAAGCATAATTGTGCACCACTAAAGTTTTTGTTACTCAATGTAGGTCCCCCCACAAATGCAATGACTACTTCTTGTTTCAAGGTAGGTCGACTGCTGCATCACAGATCTTTACCCAGACAATGAATCAAGAAAAGCATTGTTTACAGTTGTGCAAGACACAAAAACAAGAAAGTTGTTTCGAATAATTTGCAAGATTTTACATATACATTAAGCCATCTTAATGTATATGGGAAATAATTATATTTTTTTCCTCCATCCACTTGATATGGCAGGTGGCTCTAAATACTACACATGAACATTAGCTGCCATTGCTTCTGACATGAAGCCATTTTTAGGCATGAATTACAATGTAATATTTTAGAATGTTTTGTCAGTCCAATTTAGACAGACAATTTTACAGTTGTTTAGTTAATCTAAACTTTTCCCAAAGAATTAAAGTGAAGTTGATTCAAACTGCTGCTTGTTTAATCAGATTTCATTACCAGTGCGAAATTCACCTTGAAAGTTTACATTTCGCATTAAACTTGGACTTTTTGCTAAAGAACTAGATCATTTCTAAAGCATTTGTTAGTTTCATAGGTTTCATGCATCCCCCAAACCTTGGAGGTGCACAAACCCACAGTCTTTTAGCAATAATCATCCTAATCATCAACAATCCATCTATCTTTGGTTTGAAATTGACCATCATTGTGCTACTACAACACGATGTTGTCTTGGGGCCAGTTTGTTGGCCAGTAGACAAGCCAGGACAATGCCTCCGATCTGGGTGAAGGCTAATCCCAACACAGTGGCAGCAATGTGGAAGACGTTGTCGTTGACCAAACTGAAGACTTTGCGGAAGCAGCCATGTGGATGGATTCCAGCAGCAGCCACTTCTTCACTATCATCTGAAAGAAGTGGTCGATTCTTGCACCCCTTGCGCTTCACACAGCAGCTGTCAGGCAGGGACACCAAGGTACCGTTCTCAGGAGGCAGGAAGGTCATGTGTTGGATAGCCCAGTCCGAAGTGAGCCAGTCACGCCAACCTTCAGCTCCACAACACTCAAGGGCCCTCTGCAGGCTGTCTAAGGCATCGGCACGGCCTTCATCTTCAGTGTACCCGGCCACTGCTCGCTGTAAGCCACTGCGAAACCCTCCAGCAATGTCTTCACGGTAGAAAAGCCCACAGAGTCCAGCTGCTAAACCTGCTATAAGTGCAGCAAGTTGGAAAAACCCATAAGCCCTTAGCATGCAGGGTAGGTTTGCAGCCACTCCCAGACAACCCAGGAAGCCCCAGGCAGTGACAGCAGCACCTGTGGACAGGAGGATGAGTGGAGCATTGGGGTAGCGATTGGCCGACAGCATCATGTAGTCCGCCAGAGAAATCTGAGCCCACACACCCAGGCTGAAGATTGCCAAGCCAGCTGCCCAGAAGAGGCAACTAAAAGCCAGGAGACCAAGACGCAGGAGGTGCATGACTCCCGCTGGGCGACAGCAAAGAGATGCAGTGCCCACAGGTGGAGGTGCAGGAGGTGCCAGGGAGGCCTCTGAGCACATGGACAAGGACAGACGCTGCTGCTGCTGGTGGAGCTGCTCCTCGTGTTCTTGGTAGGGGGACAGCAGGTAACCAGGGATGGCAGAGGGTCGGCGAGGAAGAGGAGGAGGCGTGAGCAGGTCAAGACCCCGTGGAGAGGATAGTCTCCGCACAGCAAGCTGGTCACGTTCCCAGTCCAAACCCTGTCTGCTGGGACTTGGCCGAGCAGATAGGGAGTCATAAGGAAGTGCAGAGCTCATGATCCCGGTTCTGGCTTTATCTACGTTCCTCTCTCTCTTTTACACACTCCCGCCCTCCTTTCCTCTACCCTTGCCTTCAATCTTGTCCTTCTGCAACACACAGTCCCCCTCCAATCTCTTTATGGCTGGTTATTAATCCGCCTCCAACACATCCAACGCCGACTGGACTATAAATCTTGCTGGGTGTCGCGTTGTTGCCGTTATCTGCATCCACAGCCCTGTTTTTCCACCCTATTTATCTGTTTATTTCGGACGCTCTTTCCACCTGCATGGTCACCAAAACTCAAAATGTCTCAGCTGACAGCCACATCCCGACATCTTCTCCCTCATTGCTGCCACTCGTTGTGGTGAAGCCGGGCGGCGATTGCAGTGGGCTGGACTGAGAATCACCCATGCACACCCTCTCTCGGTGTGGAGGAGGAATCTGAATTTTGTAGAACAAAATCATAAAGGACATAACAGTCGGGCAAAATAGCTCATTTCAGTAAAAACTGATTTCTAAACACGAGTTTGTAGTACATACTGTGCACTCACACTGTACACTATAAAAAAATATGGTCCAGATCTTTAAGTATAATTAAAAAGATAAATAATTTGCAACATTATTCACAATTTAACAAGGAACAACCAAACCTAAAAATTGGGCAAAAAACAGAGAACCTTTTAATGATAATCCAGGCAGTTATGCTTCGGTTAGATTTGCCAGACTTGATAGGTGTGCGGATGGATTTACAACCAAAGCAGACTGTACAAACAGCACATAAATCGATTTTGTGATCACTGTTAATTTAGCACTCTATCAGTCACTGCAAGCATCAATAGGTTTTCAGGGCATTTAACATTTTGAAGGTTCCAGGTTATGAAATCTCTGAAGTTCAGGGAGGTTATTACAAGAAAATGAAAACTAGTCGCTTTAGAAGAATTACTATAAATTAAGATAACTTATTAGCTACAGTATTAGTATACATTTAATATTTAACAGTTCTAATAGTTTTATTTATAATATTGTCTAAGCTTTCATGTTTTAACACTAATGACAGAGTTGATCAATGAAACATATTCTAATGCTTGTTAAGCCACTTTTCTCAAAATACATTTAAGAACAGATGCTACGCTAAGAATAAAAATCCAGCTCTAAACCACTGAACTCCAACCATCTTCACAGTGTTTTGTTGGTTCACTGTTAAACAGTTTTATGCTGGTATTTCTGGCACCAGCTTCCGTCCCATCAACCCCATCCACTCAAAGCCTTTCAGTTAATTAAACACATTTAAATGGCTCTTTTTATAAGGACGACTATATCATAGCGACATGATAAATGAGAAGGGAATACCCAAATTAATAAACACACTAAATTATGGTTTCAGGAAATAGCTACTATAGAGATATTTTCCTGGTTTTAAAAAATACACGTCAGATCACCATAAAATATATTTTTACTCTTTGCAAGGTTCCTTGGGGAGCAGCCTGTTCTTCAGTACATGAAGGTACTGAAGGGGAAGGGCACACAAATTTCACCACAAACTGTTAAAAGTCTGTAGAGGAAATGAGATTACGTTAACAATGTTTATGATCTTTGCCCTAAAACATCATCTCACTGAGTCATTTGGTTTTATGTGCATTGAGACAGAAATACGTCAGCTGATACATGCAGGATGAGGCTTTAACAGAACACCTCCAAAGCAGCTACTTTTTTGTAGCTCCAAACTCACACGTACTAAAGGATAGCAAACAATTTAGAGCAGTTTCCAAACTATTGTGCCTTGTAACCCTATAAAAAATTGCACATTCCACATGAATATTCAGTACAGGTCCGTGGAATGTGAGGAATTTATGTAAATATTCCTTTCAAGAGTATTACATTTTACTGTATTACAGGCCTTAACTGTTGAAGATAGTACCTACTACAGCTATGATAGCACAATGCAGTCTGAGTTAAATATTAAAAAATATTTGCATGTTGTCATTTGACTTTAGGTAACGTCTGCTAATGGTTGATGGAAGTGTTAGTTTTGGAGGGATTTAATCACAAACCACAATAGTTAGAATAGACATCTTGTCCTGATAATGGTAATAAATTATGTTTTAGTTATCAATCATGTTGCACCAAATTTCATTTAAATCCACGTGAAAGCTGCTGAGGCATTTCACTGAAAAAGTCAAAAGGAAAAGCATGAAATGGTGCACGAGTGTTTTTCTTTCGGTTAATCATCTTCCGACCCTTTAAGTGTGATACAGTCCAGTAATGAAAAACCTCACCAGTGGACCGCTATTGTCAGCAAAACTGAACACAACTATGCACATCATAAAGGCAACATTTATTCCATGGCAATGTGTTATAAAGGGTTCATATTTATGGACTACCCCTTGAACCTATACCTATTGAAAACCCTTTTTTGTAACAGTCTTTGTGAACTTTATTGGCTCTCAGGTAAATGCCACAGCAATTGGCCATCTCTAAGCGATTATTTGCATTGTTTGTTACTTGCAGGAGTTTATTCTGAATAGGGAAGTGGCATTACTTTCATTTAAATATGAAACAGTATTTGCACACCCTTGATGCACAAGTGCAGTGACAATATGCCAAAAAAACTGACTCTATACGGAGTGGGAGTGAAAAAAAAGCGATTTATGAACAATCAAGTTCAGTGATTCTATTAAAAACAAATATAACAAAACATAGTTCTGTCTTTCATGCTGCAAATATAAAACAAAATGGACATAGGTAAAGTAGGGATGCAGAGATATGCCAATGATTTATGTATTACTATTAAAAAAAAAATCTTTTTCTTGACTACTTAGACAAAAGTTAAAGGATGCAACATTTCTGGCGTGTACATTATAGTAGTCAGTAGAACCAAGATTTTTTTGTAATATATATTCTATATTTAACAAACTACATTCTAGTTTGTTAATTTTATGTTGAAATTCACACTGAATTTAAACACCTTTAAACAATATACATTCTTTCCAACTATTTTAGCTGCTGAATTGGCATTAATTATTCATTTTAATTTGATTTCTCTAGCTGCACGGAGTCCACAGAGACAGACTGTTCTGCTTCTCCCTCCCCCCTGTGTGTCTCCATGTGTTTCTTCAGCTTGGCCTTGGATGCAAACGTTTTCGTGCACTGGTCACAGTAGGGCTTCAGCGGCTTCAGCCCTGAGTGGCTCCGTTTGTGTCGTGCCAGCTCAGATGAGCTCTTAAATTTGAGTTTGCATGTGTTGCAGGAGTATGGCCTCTCACCTGTGTGAATACGCTCGTGCAGCTGAGCCTCACTGAGGGTAAGAAATGACTTCTCACAGTGTCCGCAGGGGAACGGCCTCTCTCCTGTGTGAATAAGATTATGTCGGGTCAGCGCATATGGTTTGGTGAAGCCCTTCCCGCAGTAGGTGCAAGGATATGGGCGGGCGCCGGTGTGAGAGATAATATGTTCTTGCTGTGTTTTCTTGCTCTTGAAACGTTTGTCACACTGAGGGCAGGAGTAGGGTCTGTCATCCACGTGTGACCTGTTGTGCTTTGAAAGCTCTCCTTGTGACAAAAAACCCTTTCCACACTGGGAGCAGAGGAAAGGTTTTTCACCTGTATGCATCCTCTCATGTCTGGCCAGCACAGACACCAGAGTAAACCTCTTTGGGCAGTGCGAGCACTGGAAAGGCCGTTCGCCTGTGTGGACGCGGAGGTGTTTCATCAGCATAAAGCGCAAGGAGAACCGTTTGTTGCACTGGTTGCACTGGTACGGACGCTCCCCAGTGTGTGTGGACAGATGCCTCTTCACATCAGACCTCCGAGTGTACGTCTTGTCACAATGTGGACACTTAAACTGACGCTTCACTTGATGCATCTGTCGGTGCTGAGAGCGCGCGAACAGGGAGTCGAAGCCTTCGCCGCACTGTTGACAAATATAACGTTTACTGGTGACGTGGGACTTCCTGTGCTCAAGCAGTTCAGAGGAAGTGGTGAAACTCTGGCTGCAGATGGAGCAGATCTGAGGGAGCTGACTTTCCTGTGAGTGAGACTTCTTGTGATGGACAGTTAATGCTCGTAGATTGGCAAAGGAGCTCCTGCACAACTGGCAGGAGAAGGATATGGCCACGCCGTGATGTTTGCTCTCATGCTTTGCCAGATCCCATGAGTGTTGGAACGTTCGGTCACACTGTGAACAGTGAAACGGTCTTTCTCCTGTGTGTGTGAGCTGGTGTCTCCTGACATCTGAAGTACGAGTGAACGTCTTGCCACACGTTTCACAACTGAGGGACTTTTGTTTGCCCTGTGCCTGAGACACATTTACTTTGCTTTGATCGTCAGGCTTTTCTGCTTTATCCTGCTCTGCATTTCCTTTGGGGAAAAGTTTGATTGATGTAAATATTTCGTCAGAGCTGGAGGGAGATGGTGTAAATTTGGCTCTTGGAAGAGACCTGTACACATCTGTTCGAATGCTCTGCATGTGGAAGTGAGGAGGACTGTTTTCAGCAGAGCTATGGAAGGGACATTTTGAACAGGTAAAGATGATGGAGGTCATCTCATCTGAATCACCTGCAAATAAAATAAAAACACAGCTGTGACTGATATGTGGACTTTATTTAAAAAGGTTACAAAAACGTTTCTCATTCATGCCAACATATTACCTTTGTCGATTCCTTTGACTGCTATTACAGCTGGAGAAACTGATTCATCAGCCTTGGTTCTGGTGAAATAAAAACACCATGTGTCAATCTTTAAATCATTTATCGATCTGTATGTGTTTGCGTGTTGGCTTGTACTGCATTTGTCAACTATTGCAGCATAAAGGCTTTCGTACATTTTTGGTTCCTCCGCCTCTTTCGGCGATCTTTTGAACGAGCACGTGTCCTGCCAACTGGGTGAGGTTTTCATTTGTAGACGAGAGGATCTGCGGATGTTAGCTGAGGCAGTGGATTGTTGTGTTTCAGAAACAGAAACTTCACTGGTCACTTCATCATTTACAGGTAAGGATTTGTAGTTAGAGGAGTTAATATTATGGAAATTATCCTTTGCTTCTACAACACTGTTTTCTTTTGTCTCATCAGATTTGTCACTTGTTTCGAGTACTTCAGCTGTTTTCTTTTCAATCGTGGCATTTCCTAAACCAACCTCATCACTTAGGAATGATTCATTACTCTTTCCTGTCAGTGCATCTTGACCCAGACTCTCCTTTCTTAATGCAAAAGTTTTTGTTAGAGTCTCCAGAGCTTTAGCAACATCCACAGTTTCACTTGTCTCTTCTGCACTCATGCTAATAACCTCCTCACTGCCTGCGTTTTCTGTGCTAACAGCCACAATCTCTTCTTCATAGAAATCCGTCTGAACTGGTACTTCATTCGACCCAATCATTTCTTCTTCTACTTCAGAAGCCCCGACTTCCACTTCTGTGTAGATGGCCACAACGCTGTACTGGTCTGCTCCAACATAACTGACTGGGTTTAGTATGTTGGCATAGCTGTGGATAGAATCGAGGCCGACAGAAATGTTTGTCTTTTGAGAGGGAGGAATGGATAAAGCAGACATGATGCAGCTTCCAACAGTGGAGGAAGGACCATCTGTAAAAAACAGATTAAAAGGGGTCACTGGATGGAAGTCTGTGGTTTCCTTTTCAGTATAAAATGCTTTAAAAGCCCATTATTTGCTAAACACAATTTTTATCTTAAAAAAAAAGCCACTAAGTATTGTATATAAAACTATGACATTCTTACACATGACCACAGCCTATAGACAGCATTTTGTGTAAATATACACATATGTGATGGATTGTAAAAATCATTATGGGTTTATTTGACGGAAATTATAATCAATCAGAAAAGTATATATTTATTACCCACTGCTAACAAGCGATAATCTGCAAATCATCCTAGTTGACATGCTGAAACCGGAGATTGTTTGATATTACTCCTGGACTACTGATATTCTTCGATTTTACATTTTTTTTAGACATTAACTTTCTGCTAATGAATTTTGTGTTTCAGATTTACTTACACGGCATTTTCAACAGTCCTAAACGTTTGTAGTGCTCAAGAACTGAGCTCAGTTCTTCAGGTGAGGACTTAACACATTCATCCAACACAGAGGGAACAGAGGCAAGCCAGGCTGTGGTCTGCAATGACAGTACAGCTCATTTCTGGTAAAACTAATAATAACACAGATAAATCAACTCGAAACATCTGGATAAAATACCTGTTTAAGGTCTGGTACTGGAAGCAGCTTTTCCAACTTTGACAGCAGCTCCCACAATAACAAATGTAAAGCTGCGTCATACTGAGGTCCATATTCCACTGGGAACACCTCCTGTAAACAATTATTAAACGTTTTTTTGTGTTAGCTTTTGAACAGAGTATTTTCAGATTAAGTCATGAATAAACAACTTATGTCTGACCTGGAAGAAGTATGCCCTTTCAATTGGATCCTTCAGTAGGCTTTGGACCAGTGCAATAAATGTCGACTCTGTTGATTTCACCTCTGCATCTCTGTACTACCACGGATGGATTAATGTAAGTACAAATAAAATTTATACTCCTTTCATTTGGTTTCAAAAAGGTGTTAATTTAATGTACTTACATGGATGTTTGCAGATGTAAGTGGAAGCTTATCTAAATAGCTCTGAATCACTTGAGCATCAATATAACCCCGTGCAGACCCTTTGCATAGTTCCAGAATCAGCTGAAATATAAACAAATTTAGTAAACAGCAAAATGACTTTATTTGTACACGACACAAACCAGAGGCACAGTGCTGCTCACCCTTGCTCGTAGTCCGAGAATGAGCTGGGCCCTCTGTCTGCCGTTGATCAGTCCTGGCACTGCCTCCGTCACCATCAACACAAACTCCTGAATCCTCTCATAGCTCATCACATCCTTCTGCTTCGCCAGCTGCCACATAGCGGCAGAGAGGAGCTGCAGTGGGGGAACCACAAGGCGCAGAGAAGAAAGAGGCAGGCCTGGTTCTAAAACAGGAAAGTGTAATGAGAGCCACACTGTCTGGAGGGCAGCAATGAGCTCTGAATTTTTTACAAACAAACTCAACACTGTTTTACAAAACTATTCAAAATACGATTTCTTCTACTTCAAGATGGAAATTAAATAAAGATAATAATTTGCAAAATCAAAACAGTGGCATAAATACCGCTAATTCTATATTTGATGTCTTATGTGTAAACTACCAGCTGTAATGTGTCATAATCCCATGAACAAGTATAATTACTGGACTGTTGTTTGCCCTAATAAAGTATTCTGCCTTGTTTTCAAATTAGGAAAAATGAACTGTAACAATTAACAATATTGTATATAATGTGAACATTACAAAACAACCAGTATTCCAACCAAACCAGTCTTAACAGTTTTTACAGGCGATAACACCATGAAATAGACAGGCCCCGCTAACTGTTTGGCTAATATAAACGTGATTTGCTTTGAATTACAGCGGAAGTCGATAGTTAATGAACGAACCGCTTATTTTCTCTGTTGACCCAAGAAGCTCCATCGATGCGACTCGGCTTCTGCGGCGATGAGAAATAAATGTAAATGAATGTTGTTTGATTTGTTGGCTAACATGCGTTGTTGCCACGCAAACACCCGTTTCCTCAAGTTTTCTCACGCGTTTCCGTTTCTTTTTCAAAATAAAAGTCCGGCTCTGTAAGGCGTACACTTAACTCCCCACAGTGGCCCGCGGCTGTCAGTGAAATCACACAGTGTTTGACCGGGGCCTTTAGTTCACCACTTTATTAATTAAAGTATTACAGCCCAAGACAAGAAGATTTATGGATACAGAACAAATATTTTTAAGATTTGTTCATCCTCAAATAAATCACAACTAGAGTCTTCATTTCTACACACTATAACATTTGTTAAATGGGCAATTAATTTTTAATTAATTGCTGTGACAAAAATACTAACTCAACATTCAAGTAAAACAGCAATTACTTGCTTATTCAAGCACAACTAGATTTGTCACTATTCTATAATTAAATCAGAGTAGTAAAACACATTCACTTTAATGTTAGCTGAGGCAGTGGACTGTTCCATTTATAATGATTCATTGATAAAAACGAAAAGACACAAGTCCAGTTTTGTTCCAAATGTATCTTAGAAATTATTTCTGCAGCGTTCTAAAATGCTCAGGCCAAAGTATTACCATGAAAATATATTACTAAAGTAGAAGTACATTATGAACATAATGCATATAAGATTGATGGATATCTCTATAATAATAATAATAATAGTTAGTATTTTATTAAGAGATCAACACAATCAATAATGTTGCAGCTGGTTAAGGTGAAGCAATATAGTGGGATTCATTTACCTTTTTTTTATTAATTTATGCAGCCACTGAAATGTGATTGATCCATAACTTGATTCTGTAATTTAAAAGTTGATTATATTTTACATTCTATATCTGCAACTAAAAGGCCTGGCTTAAGCTGTCACAAATACAACAAAGTGGGGTACAATGTTTATCTTTGAAATGTGTAGAAATACAAGTAATGGTAAAATAATATGGAAATAGTCAAAATACTAGTAATTAAAAATTTAACATAAGTACAGTACTTGATTGAATGTAGTTAATTTCTTTTCACATTGATAGAAACAAATGTTAATGAGTAAAAATGTTTGAACCAACTCCTGGTTATGTTGCCTGTATAGTTTTTTCACGTTGCGATAGGGTTACATATTAGCACAAAATAATATTCCGCATCCTTGCGGATTTATTTCCGGATGTTCTTGCTGTCACACACCGGATGTTCACACGCCGGAAGACTGACTTCAAAATAACCGCTTAGACGCCGTGTTTTGACGTCACGACGCAAACACGCAGCACAGAGTCACATGAATAGTTTTATTGCAAAGGTCCGGTCGCTGCGCTGTTTAACGGGGACGTTTTACGTTGCTGTAACTGACGCTGCCCTTGGATCTGCGAGCAGACGTCCACACACAGCATGGACGAGGACGGGCTGCCCATCGTGGGGTCTGGAGTTGATCTGACTACGGTTGGTGTTTTGTTAGCGTTATCGTTAGCGCTGGCTAACTAGTTAGCTACATGTTTGAGGAAATCAGAGGAACCGGGCCCGAACCAATTTCTGCACAGTGAAAACATTTGGCTTTGTTTGGGTTCATACACAAATTGTCACGTCTATTACAAACCGGTGCATTAGTCTGTCTGTAGCAGCACTACATCTGACAGTACGTATTCAGCATTTTATCCTATATTTGATAATGCAAGATTACGTGTTCTGTCGATTTCCAAAATGAAACCACAGATTCAGCAACAGTGACACGTGTAAATAGGAGTTTTCAATGACCAAAATAAATCTGATCATTGATCAGATCAGTGGCCTGCACATGTATGAGCATGCAGCCGTGCACAGGATCAGTTTGCTGTAGTGTAATGACAACATTTAAGCCTGAATTCTACAGTGACTTCCAGTCAACTTAGATCAGACATATTTAACTAAAGTAAATCTGGCCGATTGAATTTACAAAAATGATGAGGACTTTGCACATGCTTATTAATGACAATATGACATTTCTGCACATGTCCTCCCCTAGACTGGCATGTGGTTTTGCACCCTTAACTGTAGTACATCGCATTCTTGTTTCCCCTGAAGCTGATTCCATTGTGGCTTAAATGGCTTTATCTGTGTTACCTTCAGGTTCCTGCTATACAACAGAGAAGAATCGTTGCCTATCTCAACCAGTTTGTTGTACATACAGTTCGATTTCTTAATCGTTTTTCTACAGTTTGTGAAGAGGTATGTGCATCTTTTACATTAATGCTCTGTTGTTTTGGCCACACGTACATCTCTGTTACACTCTTAGATCACATACTGAACTGTTTCACTTATTTTTCCGTAGAAACTTGCAAACATATCTCTTCGCATACAGCAGATAGAAACCACCCTGTGTATTTTGGAAGCTAAGGTGAGTCTGTCTTCAGTTTATGCCACAATATGTGTGTATTTCATACCTACTTACTCATGACTTATGAAATATTGTTGCGGTGTTACCAGCTTTCCTCCATTCCTGGATTAGAAGATGTCACAATAGATGGACTGAGTCAGCGCCAAATTGCACAGGCGAATGGACCCACTACTGTTACTCAGAGCCAAACAGATGGTCCCCCAGCAGGGACTCTGCCTCCCCCAGAGGTGAATATACAGGCTAGTAATAAAATACTGTAATTCCGTCATACTTTACTGCAGAACAGCAGAAGATGAGATAATTTCAACAGATTCTAAAATTAGTTTTTTGTCAGAATGCCAGGAAACAATAAAATAGATACTTGATTTTTAAAGTAGGAGGTGATTAGCATTGCTAAGCATAAAGACTTGAGAGTTGAAGAAGTACCTGGGCTGGTGCTGACCAAAGCACAAAATAAACAATATATATGGTCTGAATAATTCACACTCAACTTTGTAACCTCATATTGACTACGCAATCTCTTCTTGACTTTTTTTCCATCTAATCTGTACAAGAATCTGAGCAGTTAGATGGCATGAGAAGTGAATCGTGTACAGCAAAAACAAACATAATCATTGTTTTAATGAAAGTAGGACAGTAACAGCTAACACCTGTTAGAATTTAAATTGTATTTATTGGTAGTTTACTTTATAAGTTTGCCTATTTTTTGTTCTAGGCCAGTCAGAGTGCACCAGAAGCACCACAGACGCACACACCAGAAGCAGCAACAGAGAATGTTATGACAGTGGCCAAGGACCCACGTTATGCCCGATACCTAAAAATGGTTCAAGTGGTGAGTCACTGAAAACACCTGCCAGTGTACTACTGAGATAAAAACACCTCTGTTCTCTTCTGTATCCTAATGCATGTCAATCTGTCTCAGGGGGTTCCAGTCATGGCCATTAGGAATAAAATGGTCTTGGAGGGTTTGGATCCTAACTTGCTTGAGTGAGTGTTTTACACCACAGCTCCTGATCATTGTTCCTTAAACTCTCTGTCCTGGTTTTGTAGTATAACGTTATAGTTCTGACCAAGGATATTTCCCTCACATTCAATGACAGCACACCAGATGCCCCTGTGCCCGATGGAGGAATGAAAACCACAGAGGATCAAGACGCTGCTGGCCACAGCTCTGACAGTGAATCATCTTTCAGTGATTGACAAATCCTGTCTACTCTCATCACCACAAACCTTCACAAGAGGCCGTCCGTCACCGCCTGAGCTTCTTTAGGCCTGTGCTCTGATAGGTATGTAGGCTGCAAATGTGCAATGAAGGAGCACCAATGAGCAGGAGCGAATGTTGACGTCTGAAATAGGTCAATCTACCTAGAATGATTGTAATTTCAGTCTGATCTTAAATGGTTATTGTTTGGGTCAGTCAGACCTCTGTGATTTTTTTTTTTGCCTCATCTGCATTTTTGATGAATGATTCTCTGTTTTCTGAAAGACAGAGTAGTTTTCACTGTTGATTATGTAATCAATAGTCTTCAGAACATGGCTGTAGCAGGTAGATTTTCTACAAGAACCCGTCATGTAGTAGTTACACATCTTTTCTAATGTCACTACTGTCACAGTTATTGCCTTAAAGATCATCACTTGGTAGATCTGTTTGAAAGCAGAATGTAGCATGTACATCTGTGCATTAAAGCTCGAAAAGTGTCACAATGACCTTGTTCAAGTTTCTCAAAACTTGTTTAGTAAGTGAAATTGCCCATTTGTTGTCCCTTGTTTCACTGCAGTGTAATGGGAAGTCATATTTACATTTCTGTCAACTTTCTGGACGGTTGAAATACCGGTTTGTCTGCATTTTAAAACGGGTGCAGTAGTGTGCACAAGCAGTGATTTTATTGTACTCCTATCCATGCACAAGTAAAAAAAATTCATAATAACAAATTGTAAAAAAGTTGCAGGGGATGAATATTATGCATTTCAAAAGTTTTACCATTTTTATTACTGCATAGAAATTTTCAACAATCCAATTAAGTCACTAAAAATGGGTGTAAAATTGGAACCTTCTAAATGTTTTTCAGAGACATTAATCTACATACTAACTACAAAATGCTTAAATCTGATTACTGTCTAAACCTACTGCATGTGTGTTAATTTTTAATACAGAAAAAAACATCAGATAAATAGAAACATATTGCCTGGCCCTACTTTAAATACTTATATAGTCAACATTTTCTTAGCAAGTCTCTGTAAATTTGTAAAAAATAAAATCTTTTGGCAGATGTCACAATGTACTACACACTAACACCCTGCTAAAATGAGAGTGAGTCGACTTGTGAAAAGAGGTGAAACAGTAACAAATACTGCAAAAATATAAATGTTTTGCTCTTACTGTGTTCCTCCAGTTTGACTTGTAATCAATACATTCATCAGAGCCTGTCTGCAAACATAAAACAGGGAAGTAATCATACATGCCAAGAATATATTTTAGCGCAAAACTCTGAGTGAATACATGTGTGAAGTCTGTAGGGTTCTTAAAAGCACTTTGTCAAGAACATCAAGAATTGTTGTATCTGTGATTATGCCTTTAATAAACACTCATTGTTTGCTTGATGAAGTGTAAATTTATTGTCCAGCTGAACAGTCCCTTCTAATACATACAGTACATGATTTAACAAGCAAAAATTACACACAAAAAACGCAGTTTAAATAGTAAATGTGGTATTTGTAGTGAAAATGTATCAGTCAATCTTTACTCTGTAGACATTACAGCAGAGGAATTATATGCAATAACGTGTTAATTCAGTCTGTGGAGAGGAAACTAAACCGGGATCTTCCAGAAGTAGGCTGCTAATAAACTGCACATCAGCCAGGACTCAGTCAACACCTTTACACAACTATTTGGCCACTTATGTCAGCAAGTAAGATGACCTTTCAATGTCTTACAAGAACATGCTGAAGGTAATTAACATGTTAAGCAAACATGGTATTTCACAGTGTGTTTTCCCCTTTGTCAAGTTTATTTATTGATTCCAAAACTGAAAACTTGTCTCAAAGGGCTTGACAGCCTCCACCTATTGCTACAGTATCAACCGTGTGCTAAACTGTGGTTTCCATCTTTTGGCTTAAGAAACAGAATGAAAGTCATTAGAATGAAAAGTCATTGAATTTTGAATTTGGATTTCCCTTTGCATAAGCTGCATTTAGTCGTTCAGTTTTCTCACAAAATTGTACAAACTAATCATGAACCCACAGAACCACTTCTCATTAGTTTATTCTTCTTAACCACATGTGCAACATGCATATCGTTAATCATGTGTTCACAGAGTGTTGAACTTCTCCTAATACTGGTCACAGGTTTGACAGGAAATGTGATGGTGGTGTGACAAGAGTGCAAAGTGCAAAGTGGTGTTTGACAGAACGGGGAAAAGTACTACAACAATATGATTTATGATTGTATAAAAGGTATAAAAATACATGCTGCAGTCAGTTTGTCTTTCATGTAAAAACAATTGTAAAATGTATAAATAGCAATTTAAAAGGTACCTATTCTATTAACAAATTACATCAGATCATATACACCACATAATTGTATAAAAAGTAAAAAATACACAACTTAACAATACAGATATTCGTACAAAGGTTTGCTTGGAATTGGAAATCAGTGCTCCTCATACTCAGTTTTTACTTTTATGGTAAACAGCTGTAGGAGATGGAAGAACAGAAAAGTCTTTTCAGTTAAAAAAACTAACAAAAAAACAATTGACATACTTTCTAATGGAGTCATACTCACTTTGAAATCATCAATGTATGTGAGGAAGAAACAGACGAAGCTGAAGGCAACAATCCACTCACATACGGCACTGGCCACATGGAAGGGATAGTCCTGCAATAATTTTCATATTCATCATGTGAGGGCATTGAATTGACTAATTGATCAGTCTATAAACACAAAGTGGGAAAATGTCCATTGCAATTTCCTAAAACCTAAAGTGACATCATGAAATATTTGTTTTATCCCAAAATATTTGTTCTACAATCACAAATGTGTTTTTAATCTTTTATGTTTAACGGACCCCCATCAAATAAGCTCAAGCACCTTTTTATAGGCCCCCACCCATTGTTATATTTGTTTCATACAACGTCTATTTTAGTGTTTACTTTGGTTTTGTCAAGACTTCCTTTTTCCTCTTAAGTTCCAACAGTTTTTGAACACTGCTTGTCCGTGGCAAAGTATTTGTTGTAAGTCTTCTTCTGTTTATGCATAATCTAGCAATGGAATAATAATAATCATATAATAAATCATTTTATTTATAAAGCATTCTACATTTGTGTGCAAATCTCAAAGTGCTACACAAGCAAAAAAAAAACTGTAGAGGGTAGAACATGAATAAAAGACAGATAGAATTATTATCTTATCTGTTAGCTAACAAGACTTTATCCATTAACATACTGTTATATCAACAACTGACTTATTATCATGAGCTATATTTGGGTAACTATTTCAACTGTTTATTTAATAACATTTACTACATTTGGCTGACTAGTTCACACTTTACTTATACCATTTGAAGTTTATTTACCACTTTAGTGTGATATACTACGTTTTCTGTTTAGTCGTTAATTTTACTCTTTATTACTTTTAGATAACAACTGTTTATCCATTGGCCATTTTATTGACTTTTTATTTACCTTCAGCTAATAGCATATTTCAGCTTTCAGCTCATCCATTAGCCTACTTTTAGTTAGATATACTATATTCAAACATCTTTATCAAGCTATTTGAATAGTATTGTTGCACTTTTTGTAAACTTTTTTACAATGATTAACAGCTTTAACCTATTTAAATAGTCAATTTTTCCAGTGGTGAGCAAACTCTTCCAATTTGGCTATTAAGTTTAATAAAGTCGTCAATTTTCAAACCATATTTTGGCATCAGATAAGATAAAATAATCAATTACTTGTTTCAGTTATTAATACATGCATACATCGATGCGGCTTACCTCGTCATCTTTGTGTCTGTGCAGTGTGTTTTGTTTCACAAAATATGCACAAATTACAGCTGCATTGTCAATAAGGAAAACATAACCAATATAGGGCACATGCATTTAAAGGCAATGACACTAATTGTTGCAATGTTGCAATCAGAAAACCAAGTTCCTGGTTAAATTTGTTCATGATAACAACATAAAAGTAACATAGAACAACATAAAGCCTTTTTTTTTGTATGTTTGTGAAAGGATACTTGGGAAGAATGCCAAAGCAGCGATGACAGCAATAGCCACGCGTGCTTGAAGCACAGTCATGGACGAACCGTATGGGTAGGCCTGATATGATATTACAGTCTGGATGATTAGATATGTGACACCAGAGATAAAGAACACTGCCGCCCCTAAATCATGAACCACAGTCATTGTTGTTTCCTGCATTCAAAAGGTAGACAATTGTGTAATTAAATATTACATTCGATTGCGTTGATGTGATTAAAATGTGCACCACATACTATACCTGGAAAGTTGCAACAATAGACATGCCCAAACAGGACAGCATCCCCAACCCCAGAGCAGCTTTATTGAGACGTGGTCTCACCAGGCCTGTTTCCTCAATCAGCTTCTCCACATACTTGTATCTGGAATATATGGTGCCTATTCCTGTTCAAATATCAAAAAGAATTTTCTAGAACACAGTGAAAACATGTGACGTTTAAAAAACTTCCTGATGGATCCCCAAAAAAACCCTGTTCTTTCATTTTCTTAAAAGGGGAAATGTGAAATACATCTTTGGAAAGGTTTGGTTCCTCCTTTGAAAAAGCCCGAAGTTGCTCATAAGAGTGACTTCAGAGACGTGACATATGGACAGACACGGATCAAAATACCTGCACATGCAGAAATGAATGTCATCAGGCCAAACACGCAGCTCTCTGGGGGGTTTGCACCTGTGTCACTGAAACGACAAGAGGCAGCAATAATTCATGTTCTAATGTTCCGAATCTACTTACAACATTATGGATGTCTCATTTCAAACTTCAGTCATCTTCGTTTGGTTTCTATAAACCTCTAATCCTAAATGCAGAAGTGAAAAGCCGAGGTCCCGAGCTGAAGAAGTCTTCGAACAGATGTGAACGCAGCTGGAGTTGAGGCTCGAGCCAAGTTAAAGCGCAGGAAAACGAAACTAAGTTTGTCTGCATGCATCTACATATTCATCAGGTTTTCAGAAATCAATTTACGGCATTAAAACAATTACCGACATGCATGACTTTTAAATCCCAAATGTGACTTGTTAACGGTCGAAGAATAACTGCTCTGTCTGTTCTAACAAACGTGGATCAACTTACCTTATGTACGGAAAGACTATATCGACATCGCGTCTGTAGATCGCGATCAGATATGGAAAAATGAAAGTGCAGGAGGACCAGATGACCAAAAACGCTGGCAGAAAGCATATTCCCTGCATGAACCAATACATCTCAGAGAGATTTCACCCGGAACTTCCAGAAGACGCAGTCGCACCTACAATGTGCGCGCAGCCATTCAGGGAGGAACTCGAAGCAAAGCTGCTCCAAGAAACCAAGAGTCCGCTGCAGCTGCTGCTGCTGCTGCTGTTGTTGTTTTAAGTTTGATGGGCTCAGTTACCGACAGTCACGTGGTCGTGTGTGTGTGTGTGTGTGTGAACAAGAATCAACTTGATGTAGAATGTACAGTAACCTCTTCCCTGAAAGACTCCCAGTGGGCCGGACTACGCGCAAATAAAACCACCCGCTATCATCATCCAGCTCTCTTCCTTCCTCTCTTTCTCCGTTTGTCTGTTGTCTTTGTTTCAGCCGCACATAAGTGTTTCTGTATTTTCATATATTCATAACATTCAAGTGTTGATGAATTCCACAGACCTCTCTCAAGTCCCATAAGTGCTCAGTATGCAGAGTGAACTTTAGAATCACTACAGTGGATTATAGTCAATGTGTAAGCAACATTTACAGCTGGTAAACATCCAGATCAAAGAATAATTTGAATGTGCAAAACAACCGCTGAAACTGTAGGCTACTACTGAAGCTCTCACATGAATGTAGCACAAAATTGAGATCTTCTAGTAATGGGAGGTATCATGGAACAAAAACACTTCATATTAAAACTGATTCAAATGTCCACCTATCATAGCCTGATAAGACAATATACTTGATTAAACACCTGCAGTATGGGTCTGAATTATTACTATTTAGATTTTTTACCTCAGATGCATGCAACTATGTAAACAGTATTTTGTAGTTAAGACAATGCAGCAAAGGGTACACTGCATTTAAAAGTGAATTTAAATTAGAAACTGAAAAGTTTGAATCGGCAAACTATAGCAGGGAAATAAGTGGTGATAAACTGCAGCAATAAAATACAAGCAACTTCAAGTATTCCACCAATGGAAACATTTTCATTTCAGTCAACACAATATGGATGCGTATGTTAACGATGCCTTTGGCTAAATTTGTTTCTAAAAATTAGTAGCCGCAGTTCTAACAAGGTGCAATATAACAAACTAAAAATACAATTTGTTTTAGTTTTGCTATTTCATCTTCTTAAGAGATACTGCAAGTTACTTTCCAGATAACGATTTTACATAGAAAGAGCTATATGTTAAGATGATGTTGCAATACCCCTGGTTTGAGTTACATTTAATTGCATTGTCATTTCCCATCTTTCTTCGTTTAGTTTAACCAGACGTGGAGATGTTTTTGTAATAAGTAATGTAAAGCTGCTGTTTATAGGATTGCAACATTTCTTTTCCAGTCCCTGGGAAAAAAAAAACATGACTCATGACTCATTGTGTTGCAATCGTTATAATAATGGGAAATATGCAAGAATTGCCTCTAAATTCCAATTATAGAAAAACAAACAACTCTAAGCAAACTCAACCTACCGGTCCAGCTGCATTGACATACCATAGTATACATGAGACGCATAGCTGCATGCTTTGTTGTCCCTTCTGGAATTAGATTAAAAAGTAAAGGTACTGTGTGTGAACCTGGGACATCTGGTGGAGATTTGAAACACGGAACTCTTACAGCTCACATTCCCAAAGAAACTTTTTTCTTACATGCCCCGGAAGGCTGAGGACACAGGAGCCAAGTGGAGCAAGTTCAAAGGCCCAATTGTTGATGTGTCTATTTGAAGCTCGCCAGTGGTTGACTTGGCCACAACCTTAAGAAACTGTTTGTTGGAAAAGCTTTTTTCTCAGGCTTGGTCCTGACTCAGCTGAAGACTGCATAACTTCTACCACCATGGAGACGGACTTTGGTTAGTGTGCAAGATATTCTGGACAGTTCAAAGGTTTAAGACATAGAAAAGAGGAAAAGAGGCAAAAATAGTTACTTCAACTGTCGACCCTCAAGGTGATTGGCACTAAATGGAACATTATCCATGATTTTGTTTGGAGGTTGGTTGTTGATAAATGAGAACACATAATAGGAGAAAGATAAAGGGAGCAACGTGCCCTTGGGCAAGACACAGAAGTCGCCGTGATGTGTTCTTAAAAAATAAATGTAAATGAATTTAAAGTTGCCCTTAACCACATGAAGCATTTAGCAACTCGGGGGCACAACACTGAATTAGTTTGACTGTTAATTTAAAGGAAACTGTCCTAATAATAATAATACTTTTCAATCTGGTTATTGTGATATGGCATTAATTATCACAGGTAATACCTGCATGCTGTCAACACTACCTTTCAGATTTGTCAAGCATAAATTTGAAGGCAGCAGAGGTTTCTGATGTAAAAATTTATTTTTTTTATTAAAGACACAAACACACGCACTATCTGCATCTGGGAAGTAACATGCACCTAAAACCATTTAATAGATTTAATATTTACTAAGTATAAGATACAAAAAAATAAAGCAAAACAGAAGTAAAAAAGTTAGTTAGTTATCGTGCACTTGTGTGGAGGCCTCGATCTGCACCGGTCTGAGGAGGAGACCCGCTCCTAACCAGCAGGGGGCGACGACGTGCCGCGTGTCCACAGCCGACGTCAGCGCCGCCGAGGAAGCGTAAAACGTCTGGCCAGTCGTCATGTGTCGTAGCGTGAGGCTGGCGGTCAGCTGACGGATCGTTGTCGTTCGGGATGTTTACTTTGTGAGTGGAGTGCGTGAGCCTGCGTGTCGTGAATGAATGCGTCGATATGCTTCACCCAGACGGACCATGGTAGTCGTCAACTCGGTGCTCAAGCTGCTCCAGCGGCAGACGTACACCTGCCTGTCCCACCGATACGGACTCTACCTGTGCTTCGGCGGGATCGTCCTCATGATCGTCTCCGCCTTCCAGTTTGGAGAGGTGAGCTCCGCCTGTCTCCACGCCTCGGTCGTCCTTCGATCGGAAGAGTTCGTTCGTGTCTCCGCTGAGCCCCCGGCGGTGGCGCCCGCGTCTGGCCAGACTTCGGTCAGAAAACGCGGTGAAATTCGGCCGTGACGTTGGTCTGTGATGGAGACTCTCGGCAATCGTCAGGCTGCCCGTGACCGACAGTAAATGACACAGTCGTTAATGTTTGATGTCATTTCAACCATGACATCAAACACTCGTTTTAGCGCCTTGCAGCTCCCCACAGTACTTCCTCTGTCTTCATCTTATTTTTGAACATCTTGCACAGCTCCTATTTACGTAATATTTTATGTATATATGTGCAGATTGTGTTATATGGACTTTAAATGCACATTGAACAACAAATATCACCAAAGAATTATATTCTGCAAAGTATTGTAGATACTTGGTAACAAGACAACTGCCATTTCTGAATGTGGTTTGGTGGATCCAGCGTTGGATGTACAGACCTGACCATGAAGTGTCTAACTTTCAGGTGGTGGTTGAGTGGAGTAGAGACCAGTATCATGTGCTGTTTGACTCCTACCGAGACAATGTGGGTGGAAAATCTTTCCAAAGCAGGTGAGACAAATGCACGATCACAATGAACCCCCTACGAAAAACACACAGATTTCACTATCGTTTCACTCCCTCCTTTAGACAATCTGGGTGGGATGTAGAAAACAAATCTGAGTATTGGCGTGTAAAGGTGTGCAGAGACTTTCAGAGCACCTTCCTTTGTGCCACAAAAGACTGTATGTGCCCTTTTCTTGACAGACTCTGAAGGAAATGGATGAGGTGAAGCCATGCATGAACAAAAACTAATTCAGAGTCACTAGTGGAAGGTGTCTGCTGGAGACAGGGTTGTTTTTTTGCTCTTTGAGAGCCGCCTGACTGATATGATGTTTGTCTTTACAGGCTCTGTCTGCCCATGCCTATTGATGTGGTGTACACATGGGTGAACGGCACAGACACGGCTCTGCTGAAGCAACTGAAAGCGGTGAAGGAGCAACTGGAAGAGGAACAAAGAGCTCTGAGGTAGCTGTGGCTCCAGTGTCTGTGGTAATGCAGTGGTGCAGTGAAGCCTAATGGTTTGGTGGAATTAACGTGGACCGTAACTGCCGTCTGTACAATTAAAAATGAGCCGTTCGATCGCTGCAGAAAGTGCTGTGCTTTATTTGGTGGTTGTTTAGTACAAACACACACTCACGCTAATTTCAGTTTTTTTAATACAGTCTGAATTTGCATATAATCGTCAGCTGTATCATTATCATTTTCACTCTGATTGGATTTTGTTAGACAGAGAAAGAGAGAAACCCAGAGCAAAGGTTAGAATAGCTCTGAGGAGAACGTTACAGAACTGATCTTCTCTCCTCTTTGTGCAGCTGCAAATTAAAATGTTTCATTGGCTTTAGTTGAGTTCCGTAAAGAACGCATTGCCGCACTGTGGATCATATTGTCTGTCATATATTTTGACAATTTCTGCTCATGATAAAATGTTTGCATACAGTGATATGGGGATCTTAAATGAGCCTACAAAATAAACAAGGGTGTTGGGAGTTTCAGGTGTTTGAAGATATCATTCGGAGGGACCAATGCTTCCTTTAATTCCGAAAAGTCCCGTGTTTTTTCTGTAGGGAAAGCATATTTAACTTTGAAGTAACTGTCAGTGGTAACTGCATTTTTTTCCCCATATTGCCCAGACTCATAGTGTTGTTATTCTTGGTAAGATATTATGAAAATGAAAATAATTTACTGGTTTGTTTCAAACAGAGAACGCTTGGGGAAAAATGGAAGTGAGACAACTGAAGTGCCAAAAGACAGGTAAGTCTGAGAATAGGCTCGGTGTGTGATCCTCCTCGTAGGCAGCACACGTAGCCTGCATTAGTGATATTGGTAAAACTCCTTTTGGCATGTGGAATTTTGTATCACAATTTTGCTTTAGTTTTCTGTTATATTTGGTGCTCACATGTAAAACCTGTGTTATAGTTATAGTGTTTTTTTTCACTGGGCTGTGGTTCTGTTATTTTTGAACCACCGAGGCTACTAAAACCACCCGTGAGTATGAAATGATGCTATTTTACTACGATAAAAATAATCCTGCCACACTGCCTACAAAGACCTTTTACAAAGGCTGCGGATTTCCCTTTATTTTCTAATTTCAGCAGCAGGTGTTAAGTGGAGGATGTTAGTGAACTGCATTATTTTGGAATGTTTTTCTAAATGTTTTCCTCCTCTTGTGTGTGAATTTGGTGGGCATAAAAACACTTAGGCCACTTCAGTGTCAGTGTATGCAGAGCTAATTTGCAGTTCTGCACGGCTTCCACCTAGATGGACGTTCATGTCATAATTGTATTTTGAATGAGGAGGGAGATGTCGCAGATATAATTCAAATATGTAAAGTGATGGGATGTCAGCCGGGGTATAAAGAGAACAGTGTTGTTATAGTCTAAATTTAACTTTTTACTTTAATTTGCTTTATTTTGCATTTTGCTTGGAGTTAAATGACCGGTTTTGATGGCCCAGTAAACCACAAAATAGATTTAACTTCAGGGTTAACGCTTCCTGTGTGTTCACCAATAAAATGCTTCACATGCTTCCTCTCCTGTCTGCCCGCCCCTCATTTCTGTGTCTGTGAATTCTAACCACACACACAAAGAGGGGCTTGATGCAACCTTTGTGCAAAGGAAGCCGTTTGCTCAATGTGTGAACTTTCATGCCTATATTGTTGTAGGTATTTATTGTGTAAAACCACAACGTTTAAAGGAAGTGGTTATCAGAGTAAGAATGCAAGGTGGACTAGTGTTTTCCATTCCTGTCCTTTTGTTTTCAGTGTTAAGCCAGAATGCCTGCTGTCCCACTGCATCATTGCGCCCATGCTGGCCCTGGAGCCCGCTCTCCCAGCCAACGTTACACTCAAAGAGCTGCCGTCACTCTTTCCCTCCTTCTCCGCTGCCAAAGAGCTGATGATGATGAACAAACCCTTCCACCCACCCACCTCGGTCTCTGTGATCGTCTTCTATTCGCAAGCTGATGGTAAAATCCCACCAATTAGTCAGAGACGCTCATGTAGAACAAGATCAGGCCATTTTTTTGGCAGGAAGGAATGACTCATATAAGGCAGACCCTAGTCAACTGCAACATTGACAGTGTATGTCTGTATACCTAAAGAGCTGTTTTTTGTTTTTAATTTACAGCTGATAAAGCCTATAAAGACGTTACTAGTGAAGGACGGAAATTCACTGTGTCCAGATGTTTCCTGGTGGGTTTAAAACTCTATTTTTAAACGTGCACATTATACTGCATGACAATCTATGTGATTTCAAATCTGTTCTCCTTACTTTGTGTAAATCCAAAGTCCTGTGTGTTCACCATCACAGAATGAAGGGAATTCACCTTTTAAGCTGTGCTCTTCATGCCTCACTATGTCAAAGTCCTTCAAATGATAGGAACTCCTCTAGGAAAGCCTCCATATTTTACCAATAGCACCTATTTGTGTGTGTGTTAAATCTACTTTATAGTTAAGACATATATATGTTGCCATGTCAAAAGTTGTTTTGACTGATATGTATCACAACTTGAAACATTCTACTGGCGAACAACCTAGCCCTGTGTTGTGTAGGAGATGAAGTGTAGCTTCATCCCTCATAAAAATGCCTGTTCTTAACAAAAATATCATAAATAAATGTTCTGGATTCAATACCTGCTGTTCTTTAAGACTGTTTCTGACAGATTTACACAACATTTTAGGAAATTTGCTTTCTGACAAGACCTTTGTATTCATAAAATCAATGTGGTTTAGGAGCTGCAGCTGTTTTATGTCAGAGCCAAATGGGATTTTTTTTTTTTGTGTTTTGCAGACGACAGATAAAGAGGCTCCAGGTTTGATCCGAATGCAGTCTCTGGCATATTTGAGCGGCTTCCCAGCATCCTTTAAGGAGACGGAGCAGCTGAGAGTCAAACTGCCTTCGGTCATAACCAACAAGATCAAACAGGTAAAACTGTAGCTTTCTGAAGTATTTCTCTTGTTTTGGCAGCAGGGAACACGTGGAAATTTATTTAATAGTTGAAATAGGTCTTGTTGGTGCTGTGAACAAAAAGACATTTGTTTTTCATTAAAGGGAGAAGATAGAAAGAAAGACTCCAACACTATAAATTTTTCAGAAGAAACAAAGGTTATTGCAATCATTGATTGAATCCACCGTGTTTGGAATGCTTTTAATTTAAAATTATTCCTTTGTTGTTATTTATTCTCTTATTTACGACCTTTTTCTCTCACAGTCATTACTAATTACTGATTAAATATGTTTTTTTTTTCAAATTCTCTCTTAAAATGTTAAATAGATACAAATGTTTTTACTAATTACCTGTTGTTAAAAATATATAGACATATATTCCATGTTGGTGTCTAAACAGCAGGTGGCAGAGTTTTGGTTTGCATTGCTTACTCAGTGCAGAGCGTGTCCATTAATTCCTCGGATCTTCGGAGACACTAGTTTGCCACCAGATGTCACTCTTTTTATGATCGTTGTAACACACACAAACACCCACACTGTGTACTAAATATTTGTATGTGCACAAAGTAAGGTTCTGCTCTCTTTATATAGCAGGGCTTTGTATAGCAGGGCTAATCACAAATGTCATATCCTCCTTGTAGAGGAGAAGGCACCCTCCTGCTAAACATGGTCTTTTTCTATTTTAAAGTGAAGTTTATAATGAGCTTCTGTTTAGCCTGGCTGTAGGCGACGTGTGTCTAATAATTTTCTCTCATCAGAACTCTGTTGTATATTTTGAGAGGGAGAAATTTCACTAATGAGCATGGATCAGTCAGAAATAATCAAAGAAAAAAAATGACCCTGTCACACTAGCAGACATGTGGGATGACTGTTAGTCTGTTTGTCCCGTCGCCCGATAATATGCTCACATGGCTGGTGATGAATGAGGTAACTTCTTTTATAACTGCCTTTGTGATTTGTGACTGTAAAACAAACGTTTTATAACAAAAAGAAACTAGTGAAGCTCAGTAACATGAATCAAGTCATACAAACATGTACGAACTTTCATTTTTCATGAAGACCCCCGAAAATAATGAGATACAATTTCTTGAAAAGTGGCACATGTGGCTCAGCAGGGAGAGCGGTTGTCCACTAATCTT
This sequence comes from Channa striata, assembly GCA_033026295.1. NCBI lineage: Eukaryota > Metazoa > Chordata > Actinopteri > Anabantiformes > Channidae > Channa > Channa striata. The sequence continues at coordinate 17,256,323 of CM065169.1, forward strand.
AAGTAGGTTGTTTCTTCCCCAGTGTCCTTGACCAAGACATTGAACCCTAATTGGCTCCCAATCAGTTCTGAAAAACACCCATCCAAAATACAGTTTCTGCTTTTTTGAACGCTATGATCCAGGGTTTAATATATTTATATACAGCATATATTATTTTTAAATGGTGTTGTAAGTTCCTAAATGCAAAAAATTCTCTAAAACTAAATAGTTTGTGACCACAAACAGGTGAACAAACCACGAAGAAGCCGCTTCTGTGGACTCAAAAATGACTGGAACATCCATTTGTGACTAAATGTAGGTTAACAGTATTTAACCCATATATTATCCTCAAACGCAGTTGGTTTGTCACTGTGGAGCATGTCAGGTCATGTGACATTAACCACCGGCATTCAAGAGTGTAACTTTAGCTGGCGGTGCAGGGGTTAACATTAGAACAACTGTTAGAGGTGGCACAGGGCCAGCCAGCATGCTGAAAGGTCAGAAGGATTGTACAACCTTCCCTTCAGTGGCAGCTCTCGCCCCGCTATCACATCTGTTTCTACCTGACTTTACCTGTTTGGAGATCAGCTTGGTGTGTTAAAAGTGGAACTGGCTGGAGGGGGTGTTTTTCTGCAGGATGAATTGGGCTGTGTGCAGTGAGAGATGATTCTGGAACAGGTGAAGTCACAGCGGGGTCGAGTTAAGGAACGAGAATGGAAAGTGTGTGTGTGTGTGTGTGTGTGTGTGTGTGTGTGTGTGTGTGTGTGTGTGTGTGTGTGTGTGTGTGTGTGTGTGTGTGTGTGTGTGTGTGTGTGTGTGTGTGTGTGTGTGTGTGTGTGTGTGTGTGTGTGTGTGTGTGTGTGTGTGTGTGTGTGTGGGCATGTCTTCTGTGGACAAGTACCATTGTTGTGAGGACATTTTAGCTGGTCCACACAATTTCAAGGCTTTTTGAGGGTCAAGACTGGGTTTTGTGGTCAGGGTTAGAATTAGGGTTTGGTTAGGGTTAGGCATTCAGTTGTGATGGTGAGGGGCCAGAGATTGCATTATGTCCTCACAGGTATAGAAAGACAAACGTGTGTGTGTGTGTGTTGGGCATTTAGGACAAGAAGAAGTCTAGGTAAGACCACACAGTGTTTGGGTTTCAAGGTGTTTCCTGGTGTTGCTGAGCTGTTTCTCTGAAAGAGGGATGAGTTGTGCAGGGATGAGTTGTACAGTTTGTGTGTGTGTGTGTGTGTGTGTGGGAGGGGGGGTGTTCAGTAGGTATTAATAGCTGGTGTTAGATCAAGTGCTGTGGCGATGAAAGCTGCTCCCCAACCCCGATCAGCTGCCCGTGCCGTGGCCTGTCGAGGTCCGTCCCAGCGCGTTGAGTACAAAGGTGCTGATGTGTTTGTATTAACATGTATTTTTATGTGTTCACATCGTGTCTCATCTTCAAGGGAGCCACAATGTCATATTTCACTTTGAATAAATGTTCTTTTGCTGCGGAAAATTACAAAGGTTCAGCAGCTGCACCACCTGTGGAAAAAGATCACTCACTGCTCAGTTAATTAGTTTACACACGCTGTCAGCTCGCGTTTTTTCCCCCAGACTAATTTCATATTGTGTTGCTTCTGCAGTAACAGGCCACTGTGATTACAGTTTGCTTTGCACAGGGAGTAAGTTACACCTGGGACACATTAATAACTGTAGCTGCTGCCCGGAGGACACAACGGTTAACTGATAATCCCTGCAGTGTTTTTTTGTTTTTTTTTCCCTTTTTCAAAATTACATTTCTCTTACAGTATACACACAAAACAAACCTGTCCGAGCCCATCTGTCCAATATTTAAATGCAGTACTGAGTTGAGCAGGGTTAACTGCAATTGAGCTTTGCATTTGTTTACATTTTCATCTGCATTTAGATCTATATCAGTAAGTAGGATTAGACATCATGATTGACAGCACGCATCAGATGACGATCGTGTGTTGGTGTCATGTCTAAGGACAAACAGTAGAGAGACTCTGATGGTGACTGAGAATGTCAGCGAACAAACTGTCGACAGAAACGGTTGGTCGACGGTTGCACAGATGATGTAAATCTGTTTCAGTCTTTATGCTTGTGGTACCCCAACTAATCAAGCTTTTGGGAAATCTATATTGTCCTGCATTCTGGATATGAACCTTGGGCAGGGAGTTAAACATGTTGGATTTTAAGGTTTAAAAAAAGGTGGAAAATGCCTCTCGCAGAATTTCCTATTTGACAAACAGATGAGTTGAGGCCGAACGTGAGTTTGTGTGAGATATTTGAATTTCCTGCTGAATGATGGAGGAAGAGGAATCTTTTTCTGCTAAGCTTAGAGTTTGAGACATGAGGAGGGACACAAGGTGCGAATGGACGACGCCAAGGGCATCTCTGCCAGATGCATCATACACATAAACACAGTTTTGTATTTGTTTTTTTGTTCGCCAAAAGGTCCTAACTGAGTAAAAAAACTTTTACGGTTCTAATTAGGTTAAACACACACACACACAAGACGTCCCATGCCTCACATAGCTGAGATCAGATGGAGGGCCACCCCCATGGAAAAGATGACCTCAAAGAATTTCTGACATATGATCTCTGTAATCTCTCTCTCTCTCTCTCTCTCACGCACCGCATCATAGCTGCTTTGATTTGGCCTCTGTAGCTGGAGGGTCAGAGGTCATCGTGTGCATTTGAGCTCAAATCCCTTTTTAAAGTCATTTTTATTCCCACATCTCTGTCTTTGCGAAATCGTCCCGTCCATCTGCTACAGCCTGACACTATGGTTAAACATGTGACTTCAGTCATGAGAAACAGCTGTTTAAGATTTTCCCACAGTGCATGTGGTGATTTTCAGTTTTTCAGCTATAGGGCCACTCCACAGATACTGTAACGACTGTATGAGAGTTTTGAACCCAAAATAATATTTTGTTCTAAACCACCTAGATGAAAAATCACTGAATCTTTCAAGTAATCAAGCAATTTGCTGATTCGCTTGTCTCCCAGTTTGAGTTGTACTCTGAGGCCAGCATCGCCCTGCTCCACCTGAAAACCCCGCAGGATTTCACTGATCTGACGCAGCAGGCTAAAAAGAATCTGACGCTGGATGGGAAAGAGTTAACCATCAGCCCTGGCTACTTGTTCTGGGATCTCACTGCCATCTCACAGGTACGACCAGGCCTTCCTTGATTTTTATTTTTTTTCTTTAGTTTTTATTACCTCTTTTTACAGCTGCCACAATATGTTGGCAGAGCTCAAACCTACTCATTATGAGCAACAGTCTCCCCTGAAAGCAAAACCAAGGACTGAAAATGCATTCTTCACCACTCTCTGTTGTGTTTTTACACTCCAGTCCAAACAGGATGAAGACGTTTCAGCCAGCAGGTTTGAGGACAACGAGGAGCTCCGCTATTCCCTGCGCTCAGTGGAGAAACATGCTCCCTGGGTGCGACACGTCTTTATCGTCACTAACGGACAGATTCCCTCCTGGCTTAACCTGGATAACCCCAGAGTTACTGTGGTCACGCATCGGGTAAAAACAAAGCCTAAACTTCTCCCATAGTGTCATCAGTATTTATTAGGGCTGCTTGTCTAATCTTAAGTCATATATTAACGTTGAAGAGTTGTCACAGTCACATGAATAAAAAATCTAATTCCAGACACTGAAGTAGGTAAAAATAACTGTGAACCCAAATGCTTTAACCACAAAGGTCAGAATCCCAAATATATCCCAACAAAACATGGATTTGCATAAATACAGAGATGATTAAAGACAACACGAAAGAAGAAGGATGGTTCATAAAAGGTTTTAACTCTAATTACTTACCCAGCAGTTCACACCTAAACCAAAACCTTGTCTTGTCATGCAGCCATCTTGGCCCCCTCCCTCTTAAAAAGAGCTTGCTCTCCTTGTGGTAATAAAGGTTAAATAAATGGCAAACACAGCATACTGAGTTTCTTCAAGTGGATTTTTATTTAATGCAGAAATTAAAGTGCTCTTGTTTTAATATTGCTCTGTTCCAGGCCATGGCTTTAAAATTCTACGTTTACAATATTATTTGGCTGCACTGTGTATATTTGCAGGATATCTTCCTGAACGACAGCCACCTCCCCACCTTCAGCTCCCCTGCTATAGAGACCCACATCCACCGCATCCCAGGGCTCTCGCAGAAGTTTGTTTACCTCAATGATGACGTGATGTTTGGCAAAGACGTCTGGCCGGACGATTTCTACAGCCACTCCAAAGGGCAGAAGGTGGGCAGCTTAGTCTGATGCGTGTGCGTCAATTTGCTTGTTTTTCACTGTGCTGCAAATGTTCATTCTTGTTTTGTAAAGACACGTTAAATTGTTTGACTCCACGCAGCTTTCCGTTTTTCTTTCCGCTCTTCACTGCAGGTGTATCTCACATGGCCTGTTCCCAACTGTGCTGAGGGCTGCCCAGGATCCTGGATCAAAGATGGGTACTGTGACAAAGCTTGCAACAACTCTGCTTGTGACTGGGATGGAGGAGACTGCCTTGGTAAACACAATGCTGTCAGGTCTGCTCTCTAAATTAACTTTTTTGTGTCATTCGTGTCTAATAATCTTGTTCCTTTTCTCCCGCAGGTGTAGGTGGAAACAATCGGTTCCCTGTGGGGGGCGGCGGTGGTGGACAAGGTGGAGGAGGTGGACAGGTGTGGCAGTTTGCAGGTGGGATGGGAGGCCTTGGCGGAACATCCTACTGTAATCAAGGCTGTGCCAACTCCTGGCTGGCTGACAAGTTCTGTGACCAAGCCTGCAATGTGCTGTCGTGTGGTTTTGACGTTGGTGACTGTGGCCAAGGTAAATTGACAGCAAACATGTTGATGATGACGATTATTATCAAAGTTCATTTATAAAAATATAACTTCATCTGTCATTTGTTAAATTTCAAAATCAAGGATGAATCTAGTCTAGTAAGGAGTTCAGTTGGAACCAGAGGTTTGGAGTTGAGCAGGTAGTGAGGCTGGGCAGTGCTGAGAGGTGCACAAATGTTATGTGGCTTCTGTCGCGGAATTTGTTGAAAATCGATGATGTCGCTGGTCTTATATTTTTTCTTATATTTTATTGCGTATTCATGTGTGTTTTAGAACATTTTGCGGAGATGCACCGTGTGACTCTGCGGAGGAACCAGAGCCTGTACACCCTCCCAGTGGGGGAGATCAGGCCATATTTCTCATTCGACAGCCTGGCTCGCAGAGTCTCTGAAGCCCAGGTCAGTGACAACCAGGTGGTTCGCCACACCTCCGTCGCCAACAAGTGGAAGACCATTCACCTGCTGCTGTACCCTGGCCACAACGCCACCCAGATCCAGTACAACCTCACTTTCCAGAGAGAAGACAGCACAGAGTTCACGATGAGCTTCAGTGTGGCTGTGGACACTCGCGAGATTCCCCATGCTAACGTGTCCCAGGTTGAAAGCAAAGAAGTAGACAAAGAGCCAAAACCATCCCCAACTCCTGAGGCTGTGTTCCCTTTCTCAGATATACCCGAAGACAAGCGTGGTCCTAAGATCCAGAGGCAGCTAGGTGGGGGACCTCAGGTTGTGATACAGGTTCCGTCTTTGAATACCTCACTTTTACCACCTGGAGTACGTAATGAGCTTCAGAAGCTGGAGGAGAAGCTTCTGATTGGTGACATTACTATGAAGGGTTTTAACCTCACTAAGGCTGAACTTCTGAAACCTTACAAGACACTGGCTCAAACGCAGCAGGTGGTCAATTCACCACCAGGTAACGAGGGAGCAGCCAAGGTGCAGCACAGGAAACCTTATAAAGACTTGGAGGGAGAGCAACTAGAAGTAGAACCGCCCATGGAGGAGAAAGATCAGAGCTTTAAAGAACTGTCCAGGAAAGACAAACCTGCCACCCCTCTAATCCCAGTCCATATCGACGATAATCATATAGAACCAAAAGCGCATCCTTTCAATGCTGCCATTGAAAGACCTATGACTTCCAAACTTCTGGGCAGTCTTTCCAAAATCAAGAGTGATGAGAGTCAGGGAGAGGACACTGCAAGAGCAGCTGGAGTGGGGAGGAAACTCCAGCACTTCATTTCCTCAGATAGAGGCTTCTTGCCGTGGGAGAAGAGGAAGTACTTTCAGCGCCTGCTTGAGGTAATCAGCTACTTTATATACAGTCTTTACTTATTTTACTTTCTTTAAATAATATTTCCTGTTGTGTCGACTCCACAGGAAGAAGAGCGTCTGCAGAAAGAGTTGATGTACGAGACAGACGGAGCTGCTACTGGACGAAGGCTACGGGACACTTTTGCCGACTCGCTGCGCTACGTCAACAAGCTGCTTAACGGCCAGTTTGGCTTCACGTCCCGCAAGGTCCCCGCACACATGCCGCACATGATCGACCGTCTCATCATGCAGGAGCTGCAGGACACGTAAGCGACACGGCGTTGTTCTAATAAACAGTGGAACAGTCATGAAGAGTACACATGTTAAACTGCTCCGCTCGCTTTTCTTAAGATTCCCAGAGGAGTTCGATAAAACATCAGGCCACCGTGTGCGTCACTCCGAGGACATGCAGTTCGCCTTTTCATACTTCTACTTTCTGATGAGTGCTCGCCAGCAGCTCAACGTCTCTAAGGTGTTTGATGAGATTGACACAGACCATTCGGGCGTTCTGTCTGATCGCGAGATTCGAACTCTTGCTACGAGGATCCACGAACTTCCACTCAGCCTCCAGGTCAGTCCTGGCTTTTATTCCTTCTCTAACGTGGGCCTTTAAGACGTGTTATAATAGACAAGTTGTTGTTGGATTTGAAGTACGTGCGTGTACTTTTCCTGTAGGACCTAACAGGTCTGGAACAGATGTTAATAAACTGCTCTAAGGCTCTCCCGACAAACCTGACTCAGCTCCATTTGGTGAATCCCACGCAGGAGGCCTACTACGATCCCAGCATGGTGAGTCCTACTTTCGAGTAAATGCAGAAAAACGCGACTGCAAACTGATGTTTTATGGCACTTGTGCAGCAGTACATACTAAGAATATGTAAATTTTTTTAATCTACAGCCTCCAGTCACCAAAGGTCTTGTCCTCCACTGCAAGCCCATCACAGAACGCATCCACAAAGCCTTCAAAGATCAGAACAAATACAAGTGAGTCCTCACGAATTGTTATATCACCTGACAAAGTATTTAAACTGTTCTTCCTGCTTGGTTCTGCCGCTAACACGGCTGTTGTTCTAAAGATTTGAGATCATGGGCGAGGAGGAGATCGCTTTCAAGATGGTGCGGACCAACGTGTCCCATGTTGTTGGCCAATTAGATGACATTAGGAAGAACCCGAGGTGACGACGACTTCATATTGATCGGTTTCCCTCTTTTCATTTTACTCTCTGTGTTGTGCAACCAAACTTTACATCTTTTCTGCACTGGTAGCTCAAATGTGTACCCATGTCTGCACCAATCCCCAACAGGAAGTTCATCTGTCTGAATGATAACATCGACCACGGCCACAAAGACGCCGCCACTGTGAAAGCTGTGCTGAGAGATTTCTATGAGTCCATGTTCCCCCTGCCGTCCCAGTTTGAACTGCCCAGAGAGTATCGCAACAGATTTCTTCACATGGAGGAGCTCCAGGAATGGTACGCGGGCTATAAAGTGTAGAGAAAACAGGAATCCGTTAAGTGCATTGGTCATTCAAAAGGTTTTAGCTCCATTGCCACTGACTAAAGTGTTGGTCCACACTGAAATATCTTTGAGGTCAGTCAGTGTCATACAGAGATTCACGGTTTAACCAAGGATAAAACTCACAGTGATTTTCTGTACTCACGTTTACCACAGGGTGAATGAATCACTCTCCGTCATCAGGTCAAATTTCTAATTCTTAGACCAGACATTTTGTTTTTTCCCTTAAGAACAAATTTGAAAAATAGAAACTCTCACATTTAAAAAACAATTTATTCATTTTTTTTAAGAGGAACCGAGCAATTAATAATATTTCAGAAAATTCCAGAGAGGCCACCATGCGCTCTCAGTATCAAAAATCGTGTCGTACAATATAATAAAACAATGGTGTACGTTACTACTGTATGTGATAAAACACTGTCATTGCAAATCGTGATTTTACAAATTCAGTAAAATACCATAGAAAACCAGCACTGACGTTAAAGAAAAATAAAGACATTTGTAAATTACCTAACTTGTTATTCATTAATTTTCTGTCAGTCCGCATCACCGAATGCAGCACATGTACAGAATAAATGTACATGAATAGTACAACAACCACGCGCTCGAGCCCTTGTTGCACATGTGCTGGTAATTTTATTGGGCTTTTTTCTCCCCAGTCAGTCTACGTTAAGAATTTGTGGCTGCTTGGGTGGAACAGTGAGAATCTCTCCGGGGCTTTAGACGGTTTTTCGTCAGGGATCTTAGTCCTGCATTCAGTGAGTTAGCTCTGGAAAATGCTGGTGAATGTCAACCTTACGTGGAAATTATACCAAGCTGCGTCGGATCCGTCGCAAGCTGTAAGATACTTGAAAGACCATGACACAGCTAGTCTTCTCGTCCCCTCCCACCTCCACCCTTCATTCTATGCTTGAGTTAAGTGACAGGCAGATGGTTTTGGGTGATCTCACCTTGTCACCCTGTTGCCCTGTGGCCCTGTGCATAGCATTCGCTTCCTTGTTGTTACATCGTCTGTCCTCCAGTGAGGTGTGTCGCCGTAAACTTTTGTGTTATTAGGAGATACTCCTTTGTGTGTTTGCATGTTGTTGTTGGGTGGAGAAACAAAGAATGAGTTCGGTTTAATTTAGAACAAACTGAAATGTGTTTCTCCCCAGGCGGGTGTATCGGGACAAGCTGAAGTTCTGGACACACTGCGTCCTTGTGACGCTCGTCATCTTCACTGTCATGTCCTTCTTTGCCGAACAGGTCAGTGTCCAACTCAGACCACACACAATTTATTTACAGATAAAGACACACAGGACATTTGCTCAGACACCTCTCGTTTTCCATGATTAACACTTGAGCTATGGTTCGGGTCCTCACTAGTGGAATTCCACTCCGAGGTGGGTCTTTCTCATGTGTCGACCCAGTATGACCAGCGGAGCCAGGACCTGACTTAACAGAAACGAAAGACATTCTGTGAAAGACGAGATCTGTCTGTCTTTGTTCACTCAGATCAGATAGTACTTTCATTTACTTTAACCTTCTGCCAGATGAGATACGTTTCTATCTGGAGGAGTGTCAGTGATCATTAAAAGACTAAATTATATTCAAGAATTTTAAAATCAGGATACTGTTCTTGGACGACCTTACTGTGAAATACTTCCAATTTGGTTCTGAAAACATTGTAAAACAAATGCATGTGTTTAACAAATGCTCCTTCTTCCAGGTTTGACATTTAGCTGTTGTGAGGTCCGCCAGGAGTTTCCAGTTTCTCCTTAGCGTCTCTAAAGAAAGGTTAATAGTTGCAGTGACCTTAGGAGAATTTCCCACACAGCAGCCCATGGGATCAGTCCTCCCAGTGAGGAAGGTGTCAGACTTGTCTAGTGTCTCTGTCACTGCACACACACAGACTTTTGATGTCTGTTTTTGGCGAAACCCTGTCTGTCCTGCAGTTTAGCAGAAATTTGAGTCAGCTTTGCACAGGTTAGACCACATTTCCTCAGAGGTTGGTGCCGCTGAACTTCTTCTTATCTCTGATTTCCTGAGTTACACAGTGGGAATAGATGCTGTCAGAGACATGAGCCACATGGGAACATCAACACCACTTACAATGTGTCTCCACTAATAAATTATGTTTTAGCAGTTATCTTAAGCAGTTGCTAGACAACCAGAGTGCTAATAGGAATGTCTAGCTGTATAGCTCAGCTCAAAATGACAATTTGCCAGTGTAGCGTATTCTAAAACATTCTGTTTCTTGGTACAAATACAGTCATTTAGCAGGCAGATTCTTCCCCTTAGTTACATGGCAAAAAGCTAGTTATGCTGGTTACTGGCTGTAGGTAGCTCCACATTTACCAGATGCACATGACCACGTTGCTTCACATTCTCTCTCTCTCTCTCTCACTAGCTCACACACGCACACACACCCACACCATGCGAAGTGTTCGTCTGACCCACTGGGAGCAACTTGGGGTTCAGTGTGTTGCCCAGGGACCCTCCAGTTTGTAGCCGGGGCAACCAGGAGTCAAACCACCAAACCTTTGTTTCGTTGACGACTACTCTATTAACTGAATCTTCTCATTTGAATATACTACGTCAATTCGGAGCCAAATGATATTCATTAACTTTATTTGCCAAAGTGTGGAACTGTTACCTCATTTGTAAACATCCTCACCCCTTGTTAAATCACATTCTCCCTCGTGATAGCACGTAACAGAAAAGCTATTTGTCTTTTCTTGGCTGCATGAAATTGCTAATAATTTGCCATTTCCCTTCTTCCCGCAGCTGATTCTGCTGAAGCGAAAACTGTTCCCCAGGCGCAGACTGAACAGGGACAGCAACTCTGAGCGGGTGTGAAAGAGGAGGACTTCTCTCTCCTACTTAACCTCCACCCTTCCTCTCCTGCTAAGTAGCGTGAGCTGGAGAGGGTCCACATCAGGGGACTGGGTGGAAGGTCCCCAGCGCTTGTGTTGCATCAGCACCAACGGAGGACAAAGAGTCATGGGAGATGGCAAAGAAAGGTTTTTCAGAAGGTGATGGATGGGGCTGGCCGCTGATGGGAATAACAGCCAGAAAGAAGATGGCTGTTAATCTTCTTTTCCTCTGCTGGGGGCATTGGAGGCTTTCCACACAACAAGTACAGCAAACACACAAAACACTCCCTTCACCCTGTGTCGCCCTTCTCACTTCCCCCTCCTCTTTACGCTCTTGAAAGTGTGAAACACTTTTTAGCAGCATGGAAGCAAATGTTTGACCAATCAATTGGTCAGTTAATCGACAGAAACTGACATGGAACTATTTTGATAATTGATCATTTGAGTCTGTGTTCAAATAAAATGCCAAACGTTTGCTAGTACTGGCTTCTTAAATTGTTAGTGTTTTCTGCATTTCTCTACTTTATATCATGGTAAATTATCTTTTAGGTTTGTGGACAGTGTTGTCTAGGTCACCAGGGCTCTGGGAAATTGTGACGAACATTTCACATTGTTGACTCTTTCTAGTTAAAATGTGTAATTGAGAAATAGTCGGAGGGGGGGGGGGTGCGATTTTTGTCTGGCAGGTCTGGTTCTTGATTGTTTTTACTGTATAGAAATTGGGGGGAAAATGTGCGCATAATGATGATTGGGAATATCAAATTCGAGTGTTGGGTGTTACGTCTTTGTCTTTACAAATGTGAAAACTTGAAGTGCCTTCTTTGTTCATTCCTGCTTGTTTGAACATGTTCTGTATCGTTTTAATATATTGATAATAATAAGTATTATTATTACTTCATGTTGGACCATATACACCACACCCTGAATGGGACACAGGATAATTATAATTATTAATGTGCAGATGTAAATATCGGAGCTACATGTAAGTTATACTACAGCTTTCATAGCCACCTGTATGTGTGTCCCTGTGGGACTCAACAGGTTTGCTACCGTCTGAAATTCAGACCCCCTCAGCATGTTCCGCGTTTTATTTTGAAAGTATTATTGAGACCGAGCGCAGTGACTGACGCAGAATGTAAACCGTCACAAAACGCTTGTCAACTGTTTAACATGGCTTCTTCTGAAAATCGGTTTTACGAAGCTTACTACAATGACAAAAATGGAAGTGACTACTGGATACTGTCAGCATTTCGGGATATGCCATGCATCAGCGGACAACATGGTTAAGTTGAGTAACATGTTTCTCAGTCTGCACAATTCAGTGGTTCCGCTGACGGAAATAAAGTGTGATTTGGTTCAGTGACCTTGGTTTTGTTTAGTCATTACAGTGTCATTACTGTACATCAAGTAGCAAACAAACAGTCTCAACTTACAATTGTAAAATACTACTTATACATTCTGAGCTTTAGTCGTGTGAAATATATTTACCAGTTGCAATGACTGTATGTCTGCAGTTACTTTTGGTAACAAATGCAGTCACACTGATGCTTTCAAACACATGAAAAATATTTTCTTTATTGCAACATTTTCCACACAATTATTAGTAGAAAGGCGTTTTACTGTATTACTGAACAGTGCAACAACAGTCAAATCACGGTTATACATTTCAATGCATAACTATAAAATCCATCATAAATTATGCAAAATGTCCTTTTTGGGACATGCCAATTGATAATGTCCATAATCCTGCACAAGCAGAAATTGAGAGGAAGGTATTTTTATTATTAAACTCCACAGCACTACAGAAATATCCCTTTTGATCCCAGTGAACCTGAATGAGGCAGTCAGATTACAACAGTAATATTCATTACAAAATTACAGATAATCCAAATTATGTTTAAGAACCATATGAACCACTCAACTCTACACAATATACATTTGCATAAATGAAAACAATGTAATGAGTGATGAACAGTTAAAAAAAACCCAACACAGTAGCACTGTATTGTTACTATTTTTGCATCTGGTGTGATACTCGAGTGGAAAAAAACAAATGTACAAAGTAGTTTTATATATTCACAAGTTAAACAGTAATTACAACAAAAATATTTAAGGCGTCTTCAGTTTAATTCTGTACAATCAGAAATAATTAACTATTAGCCCTTTAGGGAGAAGAACAGAAAGCAGAACAAGTCGAGTGTTAACGCTTCATTGGTCGACGGCACTAAAGGCCACAGATGAGATGTTTTTTTTTTTCGTAAATGACGGATGAGATGAGCAACGAAAGAAATATATAACAAGTGGAGTGGTGTTTGTGAGGGAAGCCTTCCAAAAACAACCGCCGTCATTTTCAGCATTAACACACGCCGTTACCCCTTCGTGTAGCTCTCTGACAGCCTGTAAACTTCATTGGACGTTATTTGAGGTTTTAAAGGTCATTGTAATTAAAATAATTTTAATTTGCATTTTCAAATCCAGATCTATGTCGAATTAATTCACATTCATTTAATAAATACAAACACAAAGCGAACGTTTCATCTGGTACTCTGTCGTGTTTGGGCATCAATCGAATCTTACTGAGCAAAGCTGAGATTGTCACGTTTACTTGTTAAATAACTACATGACCATCTGGATTTTAAGTGTCTTAAAATTTTAAAGCTAATATAATTTGGTAGTTGCCCAAGCTATAAAGTACCTGATGATGAAAATATTTTGGTATTTGAGCATGAGTACCCTTTTAATCCAAAGGTTTTATGTTCATTTTCTGACTAATTAATTATCTGATTGGCTGTCGCTGCCAATCAGGAGTTTAAGGGAAACTTAACAGATTTTAGCTTTAAAATTTTTTTTTTTGTTTCTTTTGGTTTGTAGTATCGAATTGGTTTGGTTTTCCTGTCTGGTGGGAGAGGCAAATTTTATTCAGAAGTGATCACTTTGTCAAGGCTGCAGTGGCTCGGGGTCGAGGGTCTCTCCTCGTCGTCTGCTTTCAGGAGCGGGGCGAGATCTGCGTCTCCCCCCGCCTCCTCCCGCCGGGCAAGCCGTCAGTCGCGGTGGGAGTTGCTCGGCGGTGTAATGCTGAAGACTCGAATGCGCAGGTGGGAGGCGATCTGGAGGCACACGCCCGTGCAGTACCGTGTCAGATCCAATAGAGAGAGGACCTGAAAGAAAAGAGGACAAATCAGACACTGTAAATATAAACAATGTACTGTATTAATGGAGACAGCCAATGAATGTACAGTAAGGACAACTGGACTGAAGGCTGATAAATTAAATCCATCCATAGATAAATCTGTGTAAACTACCATTTGAAATATCTTAGCTTCTATAAAGTGCTCTTTTTAAGTAGATTTTAAGTATATTAGGCAAATTTAATTTAAATGTATTTAAAAACATGTCTAGTATGCAGCCACAAACAGGGTGAGCCATTTTCCAGCTGCTAGCTTTACTTCACCCCCCCAACACAAACAGGAGGAGGATTTTACCAATATCTTTGTCTCTGTGGAAACAGCAATTAATTTTACATGAACTCCTCTGTAAAGTACTTTGTAGCTCCAATGAACTAAAGAAAGTCCAGTTGTTGTAAATGCCGTGAAAAGCTTTACATAGTATTTTAACAGCACGTTTCATGTAACTGTACTATTCTCCTGAGTTGTATGTGACCAACCCCGATGGGTGCATTCACTGTTTCCTGATGTAAGCAGTCCTCTGACGCACAAACCAGGCTGGACTGACAACTGTCAACTTAAACATTCTCACTGATAAAGACGAGTTTGCTAACACACAGCTAAACCAAACATTAGCAGAGGTTAATCAGTCACAATCGTTGAGAATAAATTGCCATCATAGAAATAAGGTTGTTTGTCTCAAAAAGCTTTTTTGCATAGAGCATAAAAATCCCAGCTGTCAAAATTAGCTGTTTCATTTAAGGATCCTGGTACTACACACACAGGCTAACTGTTTGGACTTTTAAAGGACATTTTAATAGAACAACGCCATTAATGTTGCGCTTAAAGTGTCTGTGAAGATCTATTTTCACTCAACTTGCAGAATTGTACAGTTCTCAATCCCTTTCCTCCTAAGCCAGAACATTCACTAATACAAATACTGTATATATTTTATTGTACTTTCACTAATGTATTAAGAGCAACTCTTACAACTTCAAGGAACAGAAGCACCTTTGCAATTGAACTTATGTTTAAAGACTTTTCCTGCAGCAGAACTGTCACGACAGTTAACACGTCGCGCGATGCTAGAACGTTTAGCTCGTATCATCTCATCAGTCTATAAGCAACTGAACTGACCCTTGACCTTGCATTGGTGCTTGGAGACTGTTAATTGTGTAAACACAGTTGTATGTGTTCAGCGGCTCTGGACAAGCTCTCTGAAGTCCGAAAAAATTCTGCCACAAACAAATCCCTACATGGTAGAACAACACAAAATCTCTGAGGGACCCCATGTGAAAAATAAATAAAAAAAATACATTTGTCGACTACTGACCATAGCGATCCAGAGAACAATGTGCTCGTCAATGAAGCTGTTGAAGTACTGGTTGAGGAACAGGAGGCTGGGACCTATAAAGGCTGTGTCTGCGAGGTGCAACTCACTTTTGGTCATGTGTGCTACCTGCGGGAGACATGAGGTAAAGACAACCAATCTCAATCCGTTCTGGGTCGAAACAGAGCCTAAAAATAAACGTTGCATGTTTAAAACATACCACCAGCTTGTTAGAGATCTTGGAGATGACCATGCCAAATGTGAGCAGGTAGAGACAGGGGTGGTGCTCAAACAGGTGGCTGGATGACTTTTTGAAAATGATGAAGGCCAGCGTGAGGATGAGGCCGATGTGCAAACCAGGAGTCAGCACACTGGTGTCCTAAACAGAGGGAACGTCATCAAGACTACGTGCTGCGCAAGTTCAGATTCTGTGTGAAATGTGTGTGTGTTGACTTACAGCCACAGTGGAGCCGTTTTTGCCAACACCCCCGTTCAAAATGACGTAGAAGTAGTTGTAGCAGGAGTACAGGGCCCCTCCGATGATGCCTATGACGGGGAAGGTGTACAGCTTCAGTCCAAGAACGGGCAACTAAGGAAAAACACGAGGGTCAAGTTAATGTGAAGACACAAAAGCGTTGTCCTTATAGAAAGAAGGAAGGTGCTTATACTGCATGAAAGCTGCAGGCATGCCGAGCGTGAGAGGAGGCCAAAGCAAACAAAACAACTGCGGGTGACAATCAGCTTTTTGTGCCAAATCATGTCCGATAGATGACCTGTTGCCATAGCATTAGCTACCATATTTACCTTCTCACTTCTCTCATGTGACGTTAAGTCAAGCCTCCAAAGTCAGCACAGATAAAAGTAAAACAAAAATTCTATTTAAAGACTAGAACTAAAACTAGGAATGGATTCAGATTAGTAGAATGTAAAAGCTAATAAAGATATTGTACTACATACTCAAAGTGAAACCTAAGTGTTCCTGTGTATCTGTACACTCGTACACGTGAGTCTACACAGTGGATTACTCGGTTACCGTAGTGTGCCAAAGGGCCACGCCTCCGAAAGCTGACATCAGATACATGATTATGATGGCAATCTGCACCTCTGTGACGTCCACCCTGTAAAACCATGTACACGTGAGATTAGCTCTATCTTAGATGACAAAATAAAGTTTAGACAGTTCAATAAGAGCAGCGTGTGTATTTATACCAGATAACACTACCGAATGTGACTTACAGGCCAAAGCGAAGAGTCCCGGACACGTAGGTTTGCCAGTGGGCACAGAAGAACATAAACATCCCGATGAAGCCACAGAAAAACATCCAGTTTGATAAGTTTCCTACGCCGCATGAAATTAATGTTCCCACAGCAACAAACACTGCAGAGCAACAAACGGAGAAAAAGTCATGGAAGCAATGAAATATTAAGGAGTGTGTAGATATAGTAGACCTGCAGAATTCAGTCGTGGTTTTGGTAAAGCACCTGTGGAGACAGCATCACAGCCGTGGTCGAAGAGCTCTCCAAGGGGCGAGCTGCTGTTTGTCCTCCGGGCTTGTTTGCCATCAATAGCATCCAGGGACTGGTAGATGAACAGGCCCAGCGCACTCAGGACGAACGTCCATGATGGAGCCTTGAAGGACGGAGAACAAATATTCACAACTAATCCTGCACATTAGTGTCTAAGAAAACTATTCTTACTTGCATCACAAAACAAAAGTGCTGCTCGTCCACAACCAGAACAAATCTTTTAGTTTCAAAACTATATGAATATGATGCAAATATTATGAATTAAATTATTTTAAAACACATGCTAGAACAGATGCAGGGCTTCATGCAGCAAATACTGGAAAATGTACCACAAAGAAAGACCACATCTACTAACATATCACATCCGTGCAAGTTATAGAACTTCACCAATTTTCAACAAGCTTTCTATGGTTTTAGTTTCGTGTGTAAATGTGCATTAATGCTTTTAAACCTCTCTATAATAAAATATGTCTCTGATTTTAGCTAAAAAAAGCTCCTCCAGATGAAATCATCCGGAGGAGTTTTTTCTCATTAGAAGTTCAGATGATGTCATCTGGAGAAGCTCTGGAAAAGTAATAATAATCTGTACTGAAGGCTTCTCCAAGTGATGTCATTTGGAAGCATTTTTCAGACAGTACAGATATTTGAATATAGTGAGGTCAAAGGGAAGTTAAATGGCATTTATGTGCACGTCCTACCCAAACTAGAACCAGAGGAAGCAAAATCAGAAACGGTGAAGCGTCCCTTAGGAAAAAACTGCAGACAAGCTAGTTTAGCAACAATGCAACGATTTGAGGGCCACCATCTTCCATCTAATTATATAATCAACTCCATTATCAATGTAATGAACCCTTTCATCACAGAAACTTGTGTTCACACTCAGGATGCATAGACCAGATAATGGAAACATGAAGCCCATTCTTACACTGTATTAACACGATGAAATTGCTATGAACTTGTCTTGTGTCAGGCTCAACTTGTAAACTGGCAAGTTATTGCCAGTGTTTGCATATTACCATTTTACAATAAGTATTCACCAGATACAATATTTTCCATATGCATTTATTAACTTGCATCCATTTTGTAGAACTTTTTTTATGCATTCATCATTTATGGACATACTGTATAAAGAAAACACTTATTAGTGATTCACCTGGTTCGTTCACAGATGTGTAGGCATCAAGTGATATAAGTTCAAGGTTAATGCATGTATGTTAGGGCTTTGCCACCCATTCACACGGACAGTAAATATGGAGAAAGACAGTTTCCCGCTGACAGAAGTGAGTTGGTTCCTCTAACTAGGCTGAAGGTTACAGACCATCTGGACACTGGAGTCAGCAAACAGTGTGTTTACCACCACTACAGTGTCAGCGTGTGAGCTTGTGTATGTGAGAGAGGTGGGAAAATAAAGTCTGTATTTCCGGAGAGATCAAGAATCCCACGCTGTCCTAAATTACCAGAAACCCTGCTGATGTCCTCAGGGTCCACGTCCCACACCGTCATGGACCGGTGGGGACAGAGTCTTCTTGTTTAGGGTTATCACATAGGTCACTTTAAGGGAATCTCTAAACTGGACACATATGAATTGTTCTAATATGTTTGTTTGTACAAGCAGGGGACTTTCATACGTACACGGGAGACCAGTAATGGTGGAAGTAGGCCAGGTTTGCTTTCGTCACTACCGAATAACATTAGAGGAAAACATACGGAATTTGACATCATCAGCAGATTGCATGAACTATGGACTTTACTGCAAGGTTGTCACAGTGGATTGGACATAGATGTACATCTGATACACACAGATAAACACACCCATGGATTTCCTGCTAGGGCCAATGCTCCACGGTGAACCCGGAGACACTCGTTAAGTGGATCATAGGTCACTTGGTAACTCTGCACAGCGGGTTTCAGGCTGACGTGTTTGAGGACATGTGGCTGGGACAACATTAGGTGTAACTGCAGGGATTTCACACCAACTCACTGTCGGCATTTACACTGTCACATGCATTATTTGATTCTGCAACAGCAGCAGCAGCATATGAGCCTGGGCAAACTCAAACATGTAAAAATGCTGTCAACCAACAGCTCATGACAGACAAGCCTGTCCCCACGCAGCTCTTCCGCAGAAACACACCAAACCAGATCAAAAGCTGGCAGTGTAACGTGTGGCTGGCGTGTGGCCACACACACCTTAACGTCTTGTGATTTGGGATCTGAGAGGGAAAATGTTACAGACACATAAAGCAGGACACATTTCAGTGAAACACCAGCTGCATCTTTTTTTATTATTACGACAAGGGCACAAAAATACACGGACGTGTAATTAAAGCACCTGCAGCTGTGGGGTTTCCGTGTCCGTGTGTGTGAGAGAGCGTCTGATTAACAGTGAATGCATTTTAAAGATCGGCGTTTTGTGCGTGTGAGGATCGGAGGCAAACACGAATTCACGCAAAGCTCCACACGGCCACATGACTGGGGACAGTCCGGGTGTCGAAGCGTCAGCCGGGGCCGATGTACTCACCTCCTCTGTGGCCGTGGGACAGTAATACACGAGCACCATGGTGGACAGTATGTTGACCAGCAGTCCCACGATGGTCAGGGTGTTGGGTGCGACCCATGTCGGGATTTGCTGGACGAGCCAGTTCCAGTAGATCTGACACGGCGGCTCGAACAGGGAGCGACCCGCCGCGCTGTATTTATGCTCCTCCAGCCGCTTGAGCTGAGCGGGTGACAGCGGCTCTGGCCACAAAAAATGTGGCATAGTTTTTCTGCCTCGTCACTCCTCAAATGACCGGAACAAACGCCCAGATCCTCCCCGGTTTGAGACTCGGACAGGCCTATGTCGTGTCGGTCGACTCCGAGAAAAAGCGGCTCATTTGGCACTTTGAGCTGGGTGACTAGACGAGGCCATTTCCACAGCGGAACGATAACGTGTCGATAGCGTCTACGTTTCTGACCGAGGCGACAGGAAGTGAGGACCCGGAAGGGAATGATACAGCGCTGTACCTTTCGTTATAAATTTTTCTTGTCGAAAACAAATTCTGTAAGTTGACGATATGATGAAAAAATGAAACTAAAATATATTGGAATTATTTATATTTTAATTTATTTATCAACTTTGTTATATTAATATACAATCTTATTTTTAAGAATTATGTTTAGTTAAGCTTTTAAACAGGGCTAAATTAATTGACAAAAAGAAACACAAAGTCATTTTCACCGAAGTAATGTCAAAGAAACATAATTTACAGCATGAAAATTGAGATGCCTTTCAGCAGAGGTACATTTTCTCATTTAGCTACAACTTCTAAGTAGGTATGTGTGTGCTTTTATAATTATGTCCAATTTATGTTATATGTAGATTTGCATAATTTTCTGCCATTTCTGCATAAGGAATACATTCAATAATTTATAAAATGCTTATATGTACCCTTCACTGTACCTGTTACATCCCATGGCCCAAATAAATTGCATTTTATAGAATAATATCCTTTGTCAAACTCTATTACATAAATAATAAGATAGACCAATCAACAGTATAATTTTTCCAATTTACTTTTTATTGTAATCCCAGTGTCATAATTACAAAGTTAAAGGCATGCACATATGACAGAGCCTCAGTCAAGCCTCAAGTCCAATATAAATTCAAAAATCATGTGTCATGCAGTATATGGCCTGTATTTATTAGACATGAATTAACCTATACAGAAAAAAAATGAAAGGAACAAATATTATTGTGAATTATTTCCAGTAGAGGAGTTTTACTGTATCTAACAATACTCCAATGTATTTTCACTTTTCTTGCCATATAGAAACTCTGTGACACTATACAAACACCAAATTTTTGTCTTTTTGACTTTTGCCTTTCAGACCCCAGAAATAATCACCTTCAATAAACACTCCCAACAGAAATCCACATGTAAATACTGTTTTGCAGGTTTTAAATATATATGTTTTTTGTATATGTTTTTATACACTACATGAATTTATTGATTAAAGCTAGAACCGAAAATGCTGCCAACATGCATCTGAGCTGACAAAGAGTCTTTCAAAAACAACTGTGTGGAAAAACAAGTGAACTGTTTTTTTTCCTATGGTACCTAGCTCCAAACCTGCACACAGCATGCCACACCACAGACCAGAGCACCCTTCCCCACAGCCTTGCCATCCCCTTTCAGGCCGCTGACCTTCACAGGTGAGAGAAAAAAATCACAAGTGATGGCAGATGTCTGCAAAACTAAAGTGTCTCATTGCAGTCTGTCCAATTTTACTTCTGCTCCACAATTTTCGTCTCATTCATATACTTGTCGATCAGGTGCAGGGGCACTCCACGCTGCATGAGTTCGTAGAAGGTGAACCCTCCTGGAGGACGAGAGAAAAAAATCTTTTATATTATTGCTGGAAGGCACTGAGGCAGAAGTGGAGAAAAAAGAAGAGGAAGAGGAAGGAGACAAAGTGCAATCAAAGAAGAGAGGCCAGGTGTGTTGAACACCGGAGAGAGGACAGGTAGTCAGAATAACTCATGTGCCCAACACACTCTAGTTTCTATAACTGCATAGGACAATTCCATAATGCTGCACTTTATATACAGTAGGTACTTATTGTCTTCCTACACTGTTTTCCCCGACAGATGCTAACTTTCACATTCTAACCACCTAAGATTAACAGGAATAGACTGAAAAGACGTGTCTCTCAGACTGAAAGAGACACATTTACTATACAACAGCTTGACATTTAATATTTGCGATTTTTGTCTCTTTTTGGCCATTCTTAACTGGTTGTGGCCATTTTGTTTCTATTTTTAGTTGTTTTACTCTTTCTGTCAATTTGGGATACTTTTAAATCAACTGTCATTTTCTTTAGGTTTAAACTGAGCACTGTGTCTTTCAAAAAAGAATATTAACATGTCCTTAGGCCCAATCAACATTTCATCCATACGGCTAAATACATAAATTCAAGTATAGCTGAGGCTAATGAGAATATCATTACTGTTGCTGGTGTTTGATTATTACCAATAATGTCTGTAACAAATATTATGGTTAACTTGGGACAGACCACACTCGCCAGTCTTGTGGTGGTACAACCACCACTGGATACATCGCCTAGAAACCATAAATATCAATGTTTTCAAATGGATAAATGAAATATAGTGCTACAGAAAATGTCAGGGGTCACAATGTCATCTTTTATGATTCATAAACACCTGCACCAAATTCCAGGACACCCCATCCAATGGTTGCTAAGATACTAATTTTGTACCAAAGTTGTTGAATAAGTGACCATTGCACATTGCCATCAATAATGCCATGCTGCTAGAACAAAAGTCAACAATTCAGTTCAATTGTTCAAAATATATTTTTAGCATGCATGCTAACACCATATAATTCAACCTCCCCTAAAATTAGTGAGTAGTGGGGACATAGAACAGAAATTACATCAATGAGACTCGCAGAACTTGAGCTAGTTGATTCACTGAACTTCAATGCATGTCAAATAAAAAAAATCATACTAACAAATAATACCTTTAGTCTTCTGCAACAAGCAAAGAGCAGGACACTCTCACATGATGCATAAACCACTGATCAAGCAGTTCCAAACACAAAATGGAATCTATTCAATGTTAATTTCATTCACCTGATTCTGTGTGATTTTAATCAACATCAGCCATAAAAATCATATGCAAACATGTCTATGTAGAATAAAACTTTGTTTCAACATATTTTGGTCTGGAGCTCTTGGCAAAGATTAGACAGTTTGCAAAACATTTTACTTCTGTTACTCACCTTCTCTGTGGCTCAAGTTACATGAGGGGTTTTCTTTAAATGGCCACGATCTCAAATAAAATATTCAAAACTGGGTTGTTAAAGTCAGCCAAGTAAGGGGTCTGGCATGCAAATCACGTTTTACTGAAGCTCAATTTCACATGTTTTTTCTCTGGGTCCTGCTTTCGTGGAGAAGGAAAGCTGCTACAGTCCCACCAAATGGGAAAAGCGAGGTTACAAAGTCTGGCTGAAAGATGCATAATGAATGACATAAGCTTCATATGCCAAAACCATATGAAAGCTTACCTTCTATGAGAACATACATTCACAATTCTTGAGTTTGGACTGGGGGAGAAAGAAGAGAAGAGGGGTTAACATAATGTTTACATGGAGTTATATGTATGCACCAGGGAATATTGTTGAGTTATTACTGGACTCTTTTATATGAGGAGTTAACTTTTGGCATAAAGGACACACTGGATTCTGTGCAGAACAGTTTAAGATGGAGACATTGAATAATAAGACAAAAACATCACAGCTCTATATGTTATGCCTAAGGAGGTGTCACTGGTGAGAGACTGGTGTGTGTTGAGGTGGTGTGTTGTGATGATGAACAAGATGACTGGATGAACTGGACTGGATAGAGTTGTGTGAGAACACGGGGGATAAACCTGTAAATGAAGTGTCACCAGATAATGTCGGAATTGCACACGCAGGAACGTCTTATTATTACGTCATTATTTGAAAATGGTGTCTAGACCAGGAGCCAGTTGCACCAGATGTCCACACGTTCAAAACTAACATAGATGTAATCTGCCCAGCCATTTAAGACACGACCACCCCCTTCTTTTCTGCTGCAAACCAGGATGTCTGTCACTATGGTCACCTGATTTTCCCGTGCCACTCAGCCTTTCCTCAACACACCCGATTCCCTTCTGCACATTAGCGTATTTGTGCGCTCATACCCAGTTGTCTCTGAAACCCTTGTAGCCACATTTTTCCAGCATCACTGGTTTGACCAAATAGCATTGTATTATTGAATTCCGGCCTGATTTTGGACTTTGTCGCTGTCTGTTTTTTTCTTGGTACCTTTGCGTGGATTACCTTTTACCTACTACGTATAAATAAAAAAATGCTTCCTTGCAACTAGTTAACACATTACAACCTAATAGCGCAGCTGAATGGATCAAATCACCACTTTGAAAGGACTTTAAATACAAATGTAGTAATGAATTTATGAACAGCTGGTGCAACCCATTCTAGATACTTACGAGTCCGTCTCCTGTGTGGTCAGCCCTGCTGTAGACTGCATCACACAGCTTAAACACTGCAGTGCCTTGGTGGAGCTGCTTTCCCAAAGTTGCCTCTGCTAATCACTCTTTTAAAATTAATGTTTAATCTTAAAAGAGATTTGGTTAATGTGTAATCTAATCATTAATCCCATAAAAAATTATTATTGTAAATTATTAACCTGTTTACCAGGTAAGAAGTGCTTAAATATTTCAACAGAGAATTCAGTAATAGACAGCAGACAACAAACAGCACTTTGGGAAACCATACTCGAATACAGACATGTCCTCGGGGAGTTACCTCCTGTTCCACACTGACCTTTGACTTCCAGCTTGCAGTCCACCTGGGCTTCTCCCAGGTCATTGATGGCTTTGCAGGTGTACACGCCACCATCGTAAGGGCTGGGCTTCCTGATCTCCAGAGTGCATACTCCCTGGTCGCTAAACATGCGGTAGCGTGGATCGTCTATGATAATTATCTTGTTCTTCATCCAGATCACTTTGGCCTGCAAGCAGACAACGTCCCTATTATCCCAATTTTACTAAGTAAAAAGTGTGCTGATGCTTTAAAATCCCTCAGTTTTAATCCTCTAATCAAATTACTCTCCTGATTGATGACGTCTTTCGACTCTATAGGGTCTGCTACCTACCCTTGGGTTGGCACGGACACTGCAGTTCAGACTAGTATTGTAGCCGGCGACGGCAAAAGTGTTGATCAGCGGCTGCGTGAACTTCGGTGCCTCCTTGAAGTCATGGTCATTGTACTCCGGCATCTTCATCTGCAAACCTGTGGGGGGAAGGGTAAAGGAATGGGGTTGTGCATGATACTGGCACTGAGCGGTATCATGTGGGGAGTTCCCTATGTGATGAGGGAAAGAAAATGTTTCTTCAGTTATCGCTGGCAGAGTCTGTGAAACCAACGCTTAAGGGCCTGTCAGTCATAGCCCAACCCGTGTTATATTTGAAAGTGAGAGAGACTCACTTGAGGGTGGAAAACATCACTGACAGTACCTTTCAGAAAACAGCTGTGGAAATGAAGCGTCAGCAAATGAAATAACAGCATAGTTAACATTTTTTAAGGAGATTTGTGGCACAGTTTTCCCTTTGAAGGCACGAAACCATGTTTTTAAAGCCAGATAACATCTGATTATTGGCTCAAGTATCGGTCAAGAACACTTTTTCCTCTGTTCACCCCTTCGTACAAATAAACTCACAAATGAGCTAAAATGGCAGCCAGTTGTACCTTCTTTGACGATGAGGGCACTTTTTTTGGTTTGGGTGGCAGTTTCACTCAGGCCACACATATTCTCTGAGAAGATCCTGAAGAAGTATTCGTTCCCAACCACCAGCTCTGTGATGGTGATGCAGGTGCGATGGTAGTGCTCAATGCACGTGTACCATTCCTGAAAAGTAGAGTCAAGCATGAATCTATTACTTAAAGCATGTCTCTCATGCATTGTCACTGTAGTATAAATCATCTTTTACCATTGTCTTCTTGTCTGCTTTTTGAATGGTGTAGCCTGTTATTGGAGCGTTGCCGTTGTCTTTCGGAGGAGTCCAAACTAGAGCCACATTTCCTCCCCATACATCTTCAATTGTCACACACTGTGGAGGTCCAGGAAGGTCTAACAGTGAGCCCAGCGATAAAGAGGAGAGACTTTGGTTTTGAACGGATAGACTGATAGATAGATTTACTGTTGTTATTCTTATTTTCAGAATATAGAATACATAACACAACGATCCTTTCACTCACCTACAATTTGTATGTCAAGAATAGCTTTGTCCACGTGATTATCAACCTGCACTGTCATCTCATACTTCCCAGAATGGCTGCGTTCTGCTTTACGGATGAAGATGATGCTATCACAGTCTGAGTTACGGATGCTGACATGGGAAGGTTCTATAGGCTTGCCTCCCTTCAGCCAGGTGACCTTCGGCCTGGGTTTGCCCTACGCACATCGTCACAGGGTTTAGCATTCGGATTTCAACTCTTCCAAAGGTTGAATACCTAGCAGAATACTTTACCATGAACGGCACCACAAGGTTCACTGCTTCTCCAACTCTGCGTGTGTATGTCTGCTTCAGGTGTCGGGGCACACGGATCTTTGGCGGTTCTGAAGAGGAGATAAACCAGAAGGTCTAAGACTGATGAAGGAGTCCAAATGTCTTATCATAAATGGGTCAATATTTGGCTAAATTACAACAGAAAATACAGATTTTTTTTCAAACGTATATAGATTTGCTCACCAATAACCTCTTTGACCAGGATAGAGTGCTGGAGTGACCGAGGAGCGCTGGCTCCAGCAGCGTTGATGGCCTTGACTCGAACTAAAATTTTACACCCTGGGCTCAGCCCAGTGATGGTGTACCTGGTCTTCTCAGTCAGCTCCTTGTTGGATACCACCCAATCATCAGCTTTAGGGAAAAATCCAGTTGAAAATCAACATCACAAGCAAGCACAAGTGATCACAAGCCAATGAATGTTGATTTTAGAGTCTGGGACAGTGTCTTTAGTGGACTTATAGATGACTCACTTCCTTCTACACAGTACTCCACCAAGTATCCATCCAGACCAGCAGCTCCGATGGTTTCAGGAGGACGCCACTTAACAGTCACTGTGGTGTCGGTGACATCGTCTACAACAAGCATGGTGGGTTCGCTGGTCACAGCTAAGAGGAGATGTTAGGGATCAAGTTAACAACTAGTTTGTTTTAGTTTAGTTTAGTTTTCATTATGGCAAGTCATGTGAGCAAGGCGTCACTTTCACTGGCTAGTGAGCTTTCACTCTCTCCGTCAGATTTTATTAGTCCCTGCTCTTTCCATCTATTGTTGTGTTCTGAATCATATTTAACTTCTATTGAATCCTCTGTCAGAGCTGATCTTCTAAACCTCTAATCCACATATGATTTGGCAGTCATTATAAAGACATATTTAATAACCCCCTTAAGCTCCGGCATGTCGAGTGGAGGTCACAGCCAGAATGCTTGGGATGGTGGGGTATGGGGTGGAACAGCTGCATCGCCGGGGTACTAAGGGCAGATAAAACATACACCCTCCCAGGTCCACTCTTTGAAATTATATCCATTATTGTGAAATGGTTGTTAGATAAACTGAAGCCATTTGTAAGGGTGTAATACCTCCTTGGAGAGATTACTGACAGCTCAAAGGCAAGTGTTTAGACTGCTTAGTGGATATTCCAGGAGACATTTGGGCTACTCACCAAGGGGAATAAAGGCTTTAGATGGTTCACTGGGCTTAGACACACCGATCGCATTGACCGCAAAGACCCGCACTTCATATGGCACTCCTTCAATCATCTTCTTGGGCTCAAATGATGTTTCTTTGATTAAGTCAAAGTTCAGCCTCATCCATCTGGAGCTTTGTTTCTTTTTTCTCTCAATAAAGTAACCTTTATGGGAGGGTCAGAAACACTGACATTTAAAACCAACATACAAAGAACTTTACAATTAAACTGTCTCCTGTGTGAACTTGTGATGTTAAGCTGGACTAATTATTAATCTAAAAAATGCTGACAAAATTAACTACTAAGGTCCACTGCTTACCTAAAATTGGTGAACCTCCATCATATTTTGGAGGTTCCCAAGTCATAGAGCACCAGTCACCACCTACCACTGGGACCAGAGGAGCCTCTGGAGGATCTGGGATGTCTGCAGGCAACACAAAGCCATGGTACTGATTTAAGGAACACTTAACCACTTCCTATATAGTCTTTTTGACATGGTTTGTGATGTCTTACCTACAACCTTGATTTTGACGCTAGCTGTGGCTTCGCCGGCCTCATTCTGCAACACGATCTTGTAGTTCCCTGTGTCTTCCCGTTCTGTGACCTCAATCGTCAGGCTTGTCTGGTCACCGTATGTTTCAGCTCGGACACGGTGGCCTGACTCAAGAATGACCTGAAGCCATATACACAAACACATTTACATTCACAGTTAGTCATTTAGGAGAACCAAAGTAACTTACATGCAAGGTACAAGGCAAGCAAAAAATGTAGGTCTAGGAAAAACATTATAGCAAAGTGCTGTGGGAAGAAGAGTTTCCGTTTCATGAGACGCAAGTGCAAGATAAGATGTGTACTTGTAAAAATTTTATTATTTCCTTACCAAATTTCTACAAGGAACCAACTATTGCTTGTTTAAAAAAAGGGATTCACTGATTGCATGAAAACACAGAACAATATCAGTCTTGTCCCTTAAAGAGTTTCAGAATCAAAAGGTTGACGCTAACCCTTTCTCCCTTCATCCACACCACCCGGGGTGCTGGTTCTCCAGTGATTGGGATCTCCAAGCGAAGTTTGTTTCCTGCCACAACTGTCACAGTGTTTTCTGGGAAGTTCAAGCTGTCCAAGTGCACTCTAGGAGGGTCTGTTGAAAATTAGATTTGATCATAAAAGCATAGAAAACATATAAAAACATTTAGCACGTTCCAATCCAATAAAGTTTTTTACCAACGATGTGGATTTTGGCAGAAAGGCTCTGTGAGTATCCCTCAGGTACAAAAGTATAATCTCCCGCATCATGAAGAGAGCTGGTCTCAATTTCCAGTCGGTGGTTCCTGAAAAACAAAATGATGTAGCAGATATGTGAAACACTTTTTTATGTATGTAATTTACACACCAGAGAATACATACTTATGCCTATGTATGATGTTGATGCGGTCGTTGGGCTGGATCAACTGTCCATTCCTGTACCACCGGCCTGGGACATTCCCTGGGTAGATCTCACAGTGCAGCTTAATGGGTTGGCCCAGAAGCACGGTCATATCCTGCAGGTCCTGGTAAATCTTCAGGGGTTTCACTAAAGTAAGGGTCAGAGTTAAGAACAAGGGTGGGGCAAGGTATTGATCTGAAAGCATTTGAAAAGCATAAAAGCAATTGTGATGAAAAAGGCATGAGGCTACATACGGTCAACCTGCACATGAGCCTCAGATGTGCCACCAGTGGCCATGATGGAGTAAGTCCCAGTGTCCTCTCGAGAGGCGTCATCAATCACTAAGAAGTGTTTGGTTCCCTCACACTTGACTCGGTATCTGGAGCGCACTCCTGTTGGAACTTCAACACCGTTCTTCATCCTGAGGGAGGAACAAGCCTATTAAATTCTCACACATGTAGTAAATGAGCAGCAAACAACTTACAAGTGTTTTGCACAGTGCTCCTCAACATCTATAATATTTCTATCAGTAATACACCCAGTTGTAGAAGTACTACTATGTGTCCTTGGGCAAGACACTGAACTCAAGTTCCCCCCGGTGGGTCAGAGGAGGCCTTGCATGGTGTTTGTTTGTGTGAATGGGTAAATGAGAAAATTTGTGTAATTTTAATCTCCAATTGGTGGAATTATTGCATATTGTAAAAATACTGGACTGTATTTTCTATTTTCATATCGTGGAATTATATGTTATTCTAAATTTCTTTGCTTTTCTGAAGAGTTTGTTCTTTGTTCTGACAAACCTGTGGTCTCTTCTTTCAGTCTAACATAAAATAGGAACCTCTAATCTCCTCTGCAAGTTACAATTTTATATTTGCGACACAATGAATCTTTAATGCATCGTAGCCTTACCATTTGACCTGAGCACCTTCCTCTGACACCTCACACTCCAGTTCAATCCTCTCGTTCACCGTGGTCTTCACAGGCTCAATACCTTTAACTATTTTTACTGGCAACTCTGTAAGAGAAAACAGTAGGAAGAAACTCATCTGCAGCATATCTGCTCATTTGCAGCTACAGTTACAGTAAAGGTGGAAAATGAATCAATGTACCTTTCACAAACAGCTCTGTGGTGCACTTCTCATCTCCTGCAGCCACAGAATAGGCTGCATCATCGTTTGAGTTGCAGTTGTTGATGACCATAATCCTTTGTGTGCCCTTATGCTCAAAAATATACCTACACACGAAGTACATTAGTTAAATCACTGCTAGTCTCTCTCTCTTTCTTTATACATATCAAACCAAATCTTCACAATATTCTATACAAAACTGCATCATCAGCGTGCACAGTATCAGATGCACTTCACAAACCCAGTAATCAGTCAAGACAGTGAGAGTGGTTTACACCAAAAGTGTGGCATGGAAAAGGTCAAACTGACTGGATATATGGACTTACTTCCTTTGACTAAAGTTCAGCAGTGGAGCCAGAGTGGGGCCGGAGCACAGGGAGAGTACAGGAAGTGATTATGGCAGACAGACAGACAGACAGACAGACAAAGACAGAGAGACATCATGCCTCAAGGGGTACAATATGTAGTCTACAATAGTGTTACAACAAAGAAGAGGATCCTTGGAGATTCTTGGAGAAAATGCCACAGGAGACCAAAACCGGAAAACAGCAATAACCTCCCAGATGGCTTTAACTCTGCATGGCTTTGAACAGAATCATTAGCTAATTCCAGGTTAGATAGTATCTACTGAAATATATTGTAAAATGTTTTGCAGACTGCAGAACCTTTAATTTTGGTATTTCAGAGGGAGTGTATAATTAGATAAATAATCAATCAAGAGCGATATTCTGACCGTATTACTAAATACTCCACAATTTTATACCTGTGTAATACGTTTAGAAAAGGCACCAAATTATTTTATTTTAGGTGCTCTATCTTAGATTTGGGCCCTTTGGAGCCCCTGAAAAACATAAGCATGCAAAACAAAGTTTAACAATTCACAATGGGCTTATTAGAGCTTTGATGCTAAAACAAGACAGTTGCACTGAGAGTGATACGAGACCATGACGTTGGAGGTCTAAAAAACTAAAACAATGAGCTGAAAGATACTTTTTAAAGCTTATGGCATCCTAAGAGTTGATTTTTTTTACACATTTTGTTGCACTAAACAATACTTCACACGTCACACCACTCTTCAGATCTTTGGACTGGCTTCCTGTAGCTTCCTGTCATAATTTCCACCCCTGACCCCTCCCGGTTGCTCCTAATCATTGTAACTCTTGCCACCTGTTATCTCCCAGTCTTAATTCCCACTCACCTGCTTCTCCTTGCCAAATCAACCTCATGCACTTTGCTGTCTACTATTTTTCCCTTCGCCTCCTCCACCGTCAACCTTCCCTGCTCCTGGCTGAATCACCCCCTCTTTGAGATCGCCTGTCCCTTGCCATCATCACCTCACAGTAACCCTTGCTAAGTTACCTCACATCTATTATATTTCTCTTTCTTTCCCATCAGTCTGCTCTCACCCTTCCGTAGTTCCCATCTGCCCTGACCACAATCGCTCCACTCCCCATCATTTCACTATTCAATAAACTTATTCTGTTCTTCCACTCCCGTGTTCTCCAGTTTTATTTCTGGGTCCTCAAATTATTAACAGTAGCTGTGATACTGCCTGCATCAGGCTCAAAGCTCTGACTACAGGGTTGAGTGGTCAGCTCAACAGCACCTGCGTACGTAAACTCCCTCATCTAGGTCTACAATCAATCCAGGTGGAATGAGCTACCAAACTGTGCACGTTCAGCGGACTTACAATGAATTACTCATATCCCTGTGAGGTTCTTTTTTGTTAAAGCTGTTCTAAAGCCAGACTGTTAAAGACCTGTGAAGGAGGTACCGCCTTTTTCCTGTATGGAGGAGGACACATATACACCAGTTAATGGCAATGAAAGACAATAATTGAAAATGTACACTGTTTACACCCAAATGTAGCTCGGGGGCTTTAAATGTTAGGAAGCACAGTGATTTCATAACGTTCCGTGTGTGTTTTTGAGACTATGTAGAACCGATTAGAGTTGAGAGAACGTTATTTGTTTCACTGGGCGTCAGCTGGCTATGGTTCACAGTGCAATTAAAAAGGAATGGATGCACATGATAAGGACGGTTACAGTATATCCAACTTTGCAGGTGATGCAAGAAATACTTAGTATTTGGTTCTTTAAAGTCTGGTATATGCATTTGAGCTAAAAGCAACAATATTCAGAATCAGATTCGAGGTAGCATGAAGCTCAGGATTAATAAAAAAAATACGCTCAGCCCATGTTTCTACAAAAATGTAGATTACAGTTTTGTAATGTAGCTTTAGGTAAAGTGGTAAAGAGAAGACAAATCTGCTTGTGATGTAAACATGTGAACCGTTGTGCTCATGAGAGGTTACAGTGAAAACACATAATACAAAAAAATGTCACAAATGAAAGCTGTTTTTCTATAAACCGCCTTTCATTTGTGCAGTGTTGAAATGGAGAAGACATAAAAGATTCATAGGAAAATAAATTAATCACTGCATACTTTGGACTGGGCCTGATTTCCTGCCCATTCTTGTACCACTTCAGGTCAACAGTGGGGTCAGCCAGATCAACCACCAGACGGATCTTTCCACCTTTGTCCACCTGATATGCTGGTTCAAGCTTCTTTGCAAATGCTTTAGAAAAATAAATTCATGTTAATAGGTTCATTAGAATAGACCTAGATTAACACTCACCTGTTGAGCATTGAGCATCAGTCAAAACACGGGTTTATTTACCTTCACTTTTCTTCTCCTCTTTAGGAATCTTCTTCATCCTCCTCAGGAGACCCCTCAGATCAGTGATACCGTACATAAAAGCGATCTTTTCGTACTCATCTGGACGGGCGTTCTTCAGGATCTCCCACACATCCACCTCTGGAGTATCATCCTGCTGTTTTGGCTCCCTAGCAGTTGCCGGATACAAGCCAAGATGTGAGGTAAGGAGTCTTAGGCTTGTGTTTGCAACATGCCCTGAGGAACCGCTTGTTAATCTCTATGACAGGCAGCTTAGACGCAGATTTCCATTGAAATTTCAGAGGCACCGTTTTACTTGAACATCAGTTCGCTGAAATAAAGATTTATTGTAGCGACGGTATTCAACTGGGTCGCAGAGCGTTCCTCAGGACATGTCACACAAAGGGACGGGCATGGTGTGCTCTCTACCTGTGTGTCGGCATTGGCTCTAGAGTCAAAGGTATTAGCAACACCATTAATATAAACACAGAGCTGTTTTCTAATTGGTTTAGATGCTGATGTGGGTTAACTGTGTCTGTGTGATTTCATGTGTGTCTTCTCCAAAATTTCATCCATAGTGTTCAAGATGGTACCATGGAACAAAAATCTGAATGGGTTATGCTTAGCAGAGTACCTAAATATAAATTTCAATGCCGCTGATTTATTAAAGTGTTCTTATTTCTTGTTCTATTAAATAAGGATTTTATTTCATGGCAACCTTGAACCTACAAATATTCGGTTGTTAACCTGAACATTTATAGTGTGCGTCGAAGGATGAAAGGGAAATATGAAAGGAGAATTAAAGAGGGAATTTGGATTGGGTTCCTTTTAGTTTGGACGCTGTTACTTATGAATAAGTGTGAGATATACAAGTGCTTTATCAGTGTCGTAGGATTAAAATTGCACACATGAGCAGACACAGATCAAAGGTACATGTTTCCATCAAGGGGCAGTTATGGACTTTTTTTGTGTAATATGTTGATATGCAGCATGCACAGATGGAGGGAAAATGTGCAACAAAGCTTTTGAATCAAAAGATGATTTCTGCATTGCTCTTATGAATGAGCCCATCCCTTTGTTTGTTTGTTAGTTTTAGTGACCACTTCAGAGGTGATGAACGTGTCTATAGTAGATGTTAGATCAGTGAGATCCATGTTAATAATCACTTCACCCTGGACGTGAGTGTATCCATTAGTTTAAATACAGAACATTCAGTCAGCACTTTCTTTCATAGACATTTTCCCAAAATGTCCGAAAGGTTTGAGGTGAATAACATAAAATATCATTCCATTCTTTGCTTATATTTCTCATATTTTCAGGCAATTATAAAAAAGGCAGACGTAAACATGTTGGTATTTGTCCTATATATCCAAATAAAATGAGAGTGTAGTGATAACACTATTTTACAGCATCATTTCTCCATGGCCCATTAGCACATCATTCATGATCCAAAATGGTGCTCTTTGCCTCATAAAGGTGACATCATCGCTTCCTGGCTCGATGAAGAGCACTTATCCCAGAGTGTTTATGATGCAAGACCCATTTCCATCATTTGTGATTGCTTACAGAGCAGTAAGGAATGCTGCCTTCAAATGAAGTGTTACCGTACTACAGGAGGCCAACACTCTTGCTTGTCCCATTCCTTGAGCTACATGTCATGCTGGGGACTCTACAGGATTACAGTACTCACCCGCAGTAAGGTCTAATCATTTTTAAACCTATGGGTTTCTCTCTACTAACCTCTGATTTCTGAATATGTAGGGGAGAAGAAGAGACAAGCCCAAAATAAATGTATAATTTTGCTGGTGAATGGTATAACTGCCTAGGTCTATTTGTACTCACACTGAAATATTCATCATGGCGTTTATTTTGAGTCACCACACTAGCTTTGTTATAGCATAGAGGTTTTCAAACTGTGAGACACATCTCCCTGTAGGTGGTGGGGCAAATATGAGGCAAAAAAATTCTACGAGGTGGAAGGCGCAATACGCTTATTTTCGGTTTTTGTATTTATTTTTGAGGTTCATTAAAATTTATAGAAAATACCCAAATTGGTTTTAGAAATCATAAAAAAGAAACAATCCTCAAAGTTTTTGGTGTGTCAAAGTAATTCTGGACTAGTTGTCTGAACATCACAAGTAAAAATAAAAACAGCTTTACTGATAATGCAAACTGAATAAAATATAAATAAATAGGGCTCACATGGCACCATAAGAATATGAACATGCCATGCTTTAAGCCTATGTAAAGATTCAATTATGCTTTCCGTTGCCAGAGTTTTCATGATGTGAATTTGCTGTTGCCACTGCCAAGGGTTGCAACTTTGTATTGTAATGTGCATGTGCACGTCCATTGAAGGTAAAGTGGTAACTATGACCAGTGTTGTACTTTCAATGAAAAGTCGCTAAAACCTGATGGAAAAGTTAGAAGTTTATGACGGCAATAGCTAAAGTTGTGTTTTTATAGCTTTAACGTCAATTCATCATAGCTTCATGTCTATTCACTGTTTCCAATGACGTAAATTGAGGTTTTGAGTGAGTGACGAGTAAGGGGCAGGACGGGGGGGAGGTTGAAAACCCCTGCTATACCATAACTATCATCTGCAGAAATGTATCTGCTGCTCATAAAGTAGCCTAATACAAAATAATAAAGATTTTCAAGAGAGAGAAAAGGCAGTGTCCCAAAAAGGGGTTTTAAATACTGAGAAGGACAAAATCCACTCTGGGTTAGGATCTGATTCTCACCTATGTTTAAGCAGACCACTAAAGTCAAGCTCCCCTGCATCTTCTTGGCCTTCACTGCTGTGGTTAACAAGGACAGATTAATACAAATTTAATCAGAGACGAAGCAGTTACAAACACTAGAAAACAATGCTACAAGAGCAACACAAAGCAAAGCCTCGGGCGTCAATTGATACGTTAGCTCCTAGCTAACACACAATTGGTATCTACACAAAACCCCTTTTTTTGTCTTTTCTGTGTAAAAGCTTGGAATAAAGTGGTTTGTGTCATATCAAGGGCTTATCCCAGGCAATATTGGCACAATGTTTCTCCAGTGTCGAAACATTACTGAGCTGCGACATTGTTCCAATGTGATGGAACTGGGATGCTTTGCATTGCTTTCCAGACACATTGTTTAGAGAGGGGTTTGAAATGCAAGAGTTGGCCTTTAATTACACATTACATCAGTGGGTTGATCGAATCAAATTTAAGAAAGGTTAATGACTACGTTTGTAATATGCATAAGGATGAAATGTTTACGGTTGTGCCTTGTGAAATGGCACTTTCTCATGTCTTCGTGTTTCAGAGGTATTCATGAGTATATATAATATGTTAGAGATCCCTGGAATAAATAGTTTGTTCAGTTAAAGAGAGAGCAAAAATTCAGCACGTCTTACTGTCAGCTCCTTCAGAATATCAACATATTTTGTAGATGCATCAAGCTCTTATTACCTTCTTTTGAAAGCTGATCGAATGTCAATATTCTGTGAGCCCTGTCCATCTTCTGCAAGACAGAAACAACGGACATGCTCATCAGCATTTTTTGCTATTTTGCGTGGAGATAGAAATAATCTACTTTTTTGTACAAACCTTTAACTTCCAAGTCAAAGGAACAGCTGTCAAACTTGTCCTTGTAGGTGACTTCGCACCTGTAGTTTCCAGCATAGTTTTCTTTGGCCTTGATTATGTGCATCTCAAATGTGTGGATCTGCCAAAGATTGACATCTCGAAAATGGTATAGCATGCAACGTTTTGCTCAAAAGTCTCAGTAAGGGTAGGGGGCGGGTGACTAGCTGTACAGTACCTTGGTGATTCGGTCAAAGGTCTCTTTCAATTGTAAGTGCTTCCCTGTCTTGCTTGCCAGGTCCATCCATTTTCCTTTGAACCACTTGATAGTGGGTTTGCGGAGAAGATCTTTGGCCTCGACCTTAGCAACAAAGGTGATGTCTCCACCTTTGGGCACAAACAAATCCAATGTGACCACAGAGAAAGTGTGAAATCTGCAATACTTTCTGTTAAACTAACAAAGATACATATATAAGGTTAGTTGGAGAAATGTGTTGCGTGTTTCAGTGTCTGTGGGGCCACAGCCAAAAAACACACTTAAATTAGACTTTTTTTTTGCAGTTCTTGTAAATACATGTTTGTTGTGCTGTCACTCACCCACGGAGACGGTGCCACTTTGAGGTTTTTCTGTCAGCAGGATGGACAGTGGTGGCGTGTCAATGGGCTTTTCCAGCTCCTCTGGGGCTTGGCCCTCTCCCAGAGACCACACTGCTCATTTAGGAGAAACACATGCATGACACACAGATCTCCACTACAACTGTGCCTGAATAATATAGTAGAAGAATTCACACACCCACCTTTCCCTTTTCATCTGAAAGTTTTAGTCTTACTCAAGAGTAGAGTTACAAAGACAGACAGAAAGACTAAAAGACACATGATTTTCTTACTTTCAACAATCACACCTCTAACAGCTGCAGAACTTAAGCTCATTGCGACATGGAAAGCATGAAACAGACGACATGAAACACACAGAGGGAATCTAAATTCCGTTACAGATCGCACTTAAGGGGCATCTTTAGCAACATTTGAAGATTTATATAAAATTTGTTAATTCTTCTTTTCTTCTGTGCAATCCTGAAGACTTGAATGTGGACGACTTGTGCTGGTGACACGTCGATCTAACGATCTGTGTTAACGAACTCTGGGCTTGTCTTCGTAGTTAAAAAAAAGTTGAAAGTTTTCATCCGCTACCTACTCCAAATGACAAAGGCTACATTTTCCCAATGTCCAGAGTGTTGACATTTAGGGAGAACAATTTTTTTTTATTGAACATAGCCCAGTATTTAAACAAATGAACCCCCCAAAAACTGCCGCTCAAGACTGATTTGAACCAGCTATGGAGGAAATTTATCGGAAATCCTCTTGGTGTGTATTAGAAAATGACATATTTACCATACAAGTTTTGTTTGAGTACCACTTTATTACCTGAGTCTTTTCTCCCCATGGTTGGCACAGTAACGCTATCATCTAAATAAAGACAGAGAGAAATTTACAGCATATTGTAATGAATAGTACTGTAAAGTCCACTGGAGCAAGCACACACTCATAAAAAGTGAAACTGTCAAGCAGTTAAAGACTTGCAAGCAGGGACTTCAGGA
Organism: Channa striata; assembly: GCA_033026295.1. Classification (NCBI taxonomy): domain Eukaryota; kingdom Metazoa; phylum Chordata; class Actinopteri; order Anabantiformes; family Channidae; genus Channa; species Channa striata. The sequence continues at coordinate 17,293,527 of CM065169.1, forward strand.
ATTCTGAATCAAAGGACTTACAACCAAACGAAAGTATCATCTCCGTTTTTAGCTTTGTGGCACATTTTGAATATTGATTGACCAATTGCTAATTGAAAGCAAAAAACCTAAATATGACTTCCATTATCAGAATTCCAAATGTAATTATATATGGTAAATGGTAATTTATGTGTACAGAAAAAAACAGGACCATGAAACACACTGAAATTAAAATTTTAAGAGATAAGAAAACGCATTTGATTAATAAGTATTTATTAATGTGTTAGCAAAGGTCATTTCTATCATATTCACTTCGTTGAGTTGAAAAACTTGCTTTCAAAGACATGAAAACATCTACAAAAAATGTCTCCAGTATCTTTCCTGTGTGGTTCTGATTTAGATTGAACTACTGGTGTGGCTGGTACGGAGTGGTGGTAGTATTTAACAGAGGGGTCTTACGAGGCAGGTCAACTGAGAGTTTCTTGACTGAACTGGCGTCCTCTGTGAAAAAAGCACAGTCATCATTCACATGAATCAGGATAAACTCAGCGCCATTCGAGGGTTTGCTGTGTCTACATCAGTGTGGGTGGCTGCACTTTATCTCAAGTTTAGGGAAACAATAGTGCACTCCTCATTGTGTATTTGCCAAACCAACCACATGTTCCTCAACCTCGAAGACTTTCACCTTCTAAACTGAAACAAAATAAAACAGTTTTTTGTCATTTCTACTGGCAGGAGGCTCTGCTGCGATGGCCAGCAGGAAACACACTAAAGACATAATTCACATTATCGTGGAAACCTCGTCGGCATGGAGCTCCGCGGTGCACGGAGCAGAGCAAAATGGCCAAAGATCGCACATATTTTGCACGTGCCTGGTCGCTGCTTTAATAAAAAAGAATCTCGTTGCACTCGTCTGGTAGCAACACTGTACCCTGGGCCCTGTCCATCAGTGCGTTTACATGGGCTGAAGTAACCAGGTTAGAGTCGACTTTCTCAGGAAGTGTCATGTAAACCATAAACCTGATTTCCCCAGGTAGATTTCTAGTGAAGGACAAATACTTTTTTTACTTATTACTCTATACTCTATTACTCTACTTATTACTCTAACTTAGGGATCCTTAAGAGCGTGTAAACGCAGGTCCCCGACTGACCTCCAACCTTTTGGCTGTGGGCCCCCCGACTAATCAGACAGTATATTTAAATTTGATAAGACAAAAGGCTTTAAATACAATATCTGGATGGTTTGGCAAATACACTGTATCCATGGTTCACTTCGGCTGCTGTAGTAGTTTTTAAATCATTTCATAGTCACGATAAGGCAGGCTAGTCCCAAATGGTAGCCTTAATTCAGGAAGTTATTATATACTATTTACAAGCAGCAAAATTTAAATTTTTTTTGTAAATGTATTAATTTGGTGTCTTATCAAAAGTTACATGATCAACACATCAATTTTGTGTTTATCCAGGCTTAGCATTATTTGCAACATTAGCCAAGGCTCTTTGAAACATACAAATAGAAAAGGAAATATTGTGCTTTAACATTAAAAAGCTTTTACCATAATTCACAGAATTTGTTTTTCACAGATTTCTGCATTTGAAACGCAAAACATGTTTTTTGGGGTATTGTCGGGACTAGCTTGGTAGCTACTAAGTTAATGTCAAGAACTAAAGTTGATGAAAGTTTGAAACTTTTTGACTGAGACTACCTGTTTCTCTGCTTCTGGTTTCAGTCTTCGTTGGGTAAACTTGTCACTGAGATAGTTTAGGATACACCAAAATGAAATAGTCATAATGACAAATTTCCCTATCGAGTATTTTACATGAAGTAAAACAATAAATTCAACTACCGGTACTTTTTGCCATCTTTCCTCATGGAGGCTTTGTTAACCAATTGTTGGTAAAGTCTCCATCACTAGCTAGAAATAAAAACAAAGTTCACAGACATAAAAATTAATAATTATACATTTTAGGCTGGACTTTTTATACCTGGATGCAAACAGTGAATGTTTGACTTTTCACTTTTAGGATGTAACTAACCAAAATACTTGGGCAGTTGTGTTTATTATAAATGATTATTTAAATAAATATAAAAATAGTATTAATTTATTAAAATGCAATTACACAATAACTGTTAATGTTTATTTTGCATGTGATATATGGGTGAAGAATCAATGTCACATCTATAACTTTATTTCAGATAAAGGTTGATGTCGTTGCAGGAATTATACTGGGGTATTTTATATGTACAGTAGCAATCACACATTTACATGTATGTCAGTGCACTGACATACATCAGAATTAAACAAACATCTGAAAAACAAATTAATACCATTTACTGTGGAGTCGATTTGTGCCAATGCCTTTCAGCGACCAGACATCAGTACAGTATATACAGTTCACACCAGAGAAACATATTTATGTCTTTGCCACCTGCCACTTATGAGACAAATCTGACACTATAACTACCAAACATTAACTCCATCCTTTTAATAAATATTCAAAGAACTTCTTGAGTGATGGGAGTCGATTTGATGCTGAAGTAAGCTGAGTACTCCATTGCCATCATCCTCAAAGGGTGAGGTGCAGAGAAATAAATCAGGAAGTAGTAAAGTTTGTTGTGAGTACCAACCTGCTTGGGGTGTTGGGGATGTGGTAGTGGCAGGAGCACCATCATCATCTGCAATAAAGGTGTCATGGACAAATAGACCCACCTATCAAAAAGCTCCATCACTGGCAGGCCAACATGCCAAGCCATCGGTAACAAGTGAGACAAGACTTTGAATGGATCATGACATGCAGCTCATGGGCGAGAATTACGAGCCCAAATTAGCAACCAGTGAGCTGGATTGTGCCTATAAAAATAACTGCAGTGTGGCTGACAGATGAAACAATGTGATGGAAACTCTGCAAAAAAAGCGTTGGTGTCATGGCTACAAGCTTCTCAAAAACAAAAGCACAAGCTCTCCAGCACCGCGGCGCATGTACACACACAGGTATATAGTAAAAAAAAAACAAACAAATCAGCCTTTAAGCAGCAGCCGCAGCACATAGATGCAGAAATGCTCCTGGACAGGCCACAGAAAGCTTGAAATTCTTTCGTTATAGCAGCCATAAACGGACTGCGTTTTTGTTGATACTGTTGTAAAGACCCAGATGTGCATAGGACTTGGGTTGTATTTGCTCTCTGCCTGTTGTCAGTGAACATCAATTTAACCAAACATACAGCAAAACTGATGTCTGCTGACCTCATGTCAATGCTAGAAATGCCTTAACGACTTATCGAGTTTGACGACTCACCTTGCACGCAAATTGCATCATCTTCAGTTTGCCATTTCAGAATTTGATCAGTACTTCATCTGTTAGACTGTTATTAGTTGACATTAGTCACATTTTTTTTTATAAATACAGTCCAGTGAGGGTGAAGTTCACTGAATGTTAGGGGAAAAAGATTTAACATGCTGGTGAGCCATCAAGTGTGCAAATTAAATGACTATTGAGTCTTTTGGGGCTTGTTCCTTTGCCATTTGATTTGCTGGAGGGGTAGAAACATGCACTGAACTAAGAGAGACATGGGACTTATCCATAGTTAAAAGGTATACTTACCAGGTGGTGGGGGAGAGCAAGGCCCCTCTTCCTTTACAGTAGAGTTAGCAGGCTCTGATTGCTCTTTAACCCCCACCCCACCAGTCTGTTGTTGGTTTGAGCCATTTTCGATGGGGCTCGGCTCTTGAGCCGTCACGGCCTGTAATGGCTCAGGCTCTGCGGGCTCTGGTTTCTTCCCATCAGTCTCTACTGGCTCTTTCGCCTCTGCTACTGCCTCTGTATAGCAGACAAAGCGCCAGGCTGGAGCAGCAAGCATCGAGCACAAACACCGGCTGCCTCACAAGGCTTTCCTTGCTCAAATGAGGTGTGTATAAATAGCCAATGACCAGATATATGTTATATATTTTGGGTGAAAAGCTCAAATTTCACATTTAAATTAAATCATAATTAAAGTATAATAGTTTGAGATTTAAAAAATATCAAAATAAATGCATAAAATACTGTATAAAGCCAATAGATTATTGATCTGGTCATTGTATACATATATATAGTAAAGTTATCAAGGAGACATGGTTTTACTGAATCACAAATAGACTGATTGCATATAGTTTTATCAGTCAAAATAAAAAAAGCTGGTTAATTAAATTTAAGTGTAAAAAAATACTGTATAAAAATAAAAACATTTAATCTCTCTCTCTAAAATAAACAGAAAACAAGCAAGTGAAAGATTAAACTTTTATTTAAAGTAACTTAACTGAAAAAGGTTTTAATACATTTTATTTCATTGCTGTAACTATTCTCCCAGATATTTTTTTATGGTTAATTGTTTTTTATTAAAATGGAAAAAAAACTTTTACACATATCCACAGACAATGTCTTTCTTTCTCAGAAAGCTGACATATGTAATGTGTGTCAATAAAACCTAACTTCCTTGATCTCTCTACCGCATACCTCCTGTGTGATGACTCAATATGTCAGTCACACAAACACAAAAACAGCCACAGCATGAGTTACAGGAACCACGACAGGTGCGTGTAGAACGGCGCAGGCATGTAGATGTGTGCACACTAAGCGTGGTGGCTAACACATAGCTAACCTCTTTTGTGTGAACATACAGTGTATTGAGCAATCATACCTCCACAAGAAAAGTGCAGATTCAGGCCTCTCACAGTGAAATTAAGTACAAAAAAGATTGTGATGGCACACACCAAACGAACACGTGATGTGAGTGCGATGTGCAAAAGAACGATACATTCTGGGGCACGTGAAGGGGGCATCACGGTTACCCACCTGGGGGCGGTGAAATCTCCAAGGAAATCTCAGGTAGGGGCGGGGCACCCTTACTGTCTGGGGCAACACTTTCTGAGCATGTGACAAATATAGTGGTGGATGGAACAGTTGCTTTTGACAAGCACAAAGCTTCAGCATCTACAACATCTCTCTGCGTGTCACACTCAGTCACACAGAAATCGCAAACAGACAGACACCGATAAACACACATGAGTACAAGCCTGCTTCCACTCACCTACCTGCAAGTATTCAAACACACGTCAAATCACAATACGTCACGTTTTTCAGACTATTCTTACAGTCGATACATACTGTACACAACATACTCAGAAATATCACAGGGCTATGGGTCCTGCTTGACAATCTACAAAATGCATTGTTGACGTATCAACATTAGAGGTTTTGCAAATGTCTTTAATATTAATATTTGGAATGCACATGAACAAACAGGCTTAAAGGTAAAATTCAACCAAGACTTAAATCATTCTTCCATGTCATTGTTATGCTGGCAACACTAACGGGACGTGTCATGCTTTATCGAGCATTGTTGTGCATTCATCAGATTCCTTAGTCGTCATGCCACATTCTGTCAGGTGAGACGTGCTTGCTTTGGTGATGAGAGAATTTTCTGAAAATGGCTTTGAATGCAAGTTACTTTAGAGTCTTCAAGTTCAAGTGTTGTTGGGAAATAATCCGCCTGGCTCTTGCTTACTTCAATTAATGTGATAGCTATATTCACCAACTTGTAGTGCAAGAGATTTTGATTCCATCGGATTTTGATGCACAATACTGGCAGTTACTGATCCCAACAATGGTTATAATAACCAACAGGGTCTCAGTTTGTCTCCTATTCCCCGTTCTTCTTTGTTTTTGTACATTTATATGTATATAGCACATGGTGCTTGTGAAAACAGCTTTACAATCTGTGTGTTTTCTTGCACACGGGGGGCTGCTGAAAAGTTTGTTTGGTGAATATACAGTTCGAACAGCATCCTGTATGGCAAAAAAACCCAAAAACTGTCAATGGACATTAATGGTTTTGTAGCCGTATGGGACAGTGTTCTTACAGACACCAAGTAATAAATAGAGGTCAACAGCAAAGGTCCAAATAGACATCCTGACATGTGTGATGGTGCATGAAGCTGTAAACGCTGAGCGTTGTCTGCAACTTCTGGTTATATGAAGGTTTATTAAAACATAAATATACAAATGGGCTGCACACGGTCACCAGGGATTATGTTAATCAACTCTGGCATTACTAAATAAGTCTAAAGAATTTATTTATCTTTTAATGTTTTCTCTGGAACATTTTTAGTCAGGCCCTAAAAAGCTGAGCTCTCACCCCCCTTGACCATGTCAGAGCCCCAAGATGCTGCAGCTCCAAGGTCAAACCACAGCGCCGGCAAAAATCCAGTTAAATGCCAGCAACTTGCTCATGTGGGATGAAGGGGGCGTCAGCTGAATCAACAGTGAGGGATCAGCTGGCTGGGGACAGGAATGTCCGAGAGGCTGACAGCTTGGTCGTGGCTACAGATCAGTCTGGAGCACAGCAGCACATCCACACTGCTGAATGTTGGCTCCACATTTTGACTTTTACATGTGTGTTTGTGGATTCACGCCATAATTCAGGGCTGTGGCATTGCGATGAAAATGCATGACTTTCCTGTTCCCTTACTCTCCCGCTTTTAGTTGTTCTATTACCCATATTTTTTTAGCAAAGCATTGATGACTGTATGTTTGAAGTAGCACATATACTGTGTTGTGCAGACATAATCTAGCTTGACTGTAGGGGGGCAGCAGGACACTAGGTGTGTCCACTCACCTTCTGGCTGGCCATTTGGCATCTCATCTAAGGAAAGAAAAACAGAAGACATTGTCAAACAGGACATTAAGATATATATATCAGTCAGCAAAACAAAATAAAAAATGTCTTTTGTAACTGTGCACACAATTCCAATTTATTCTCCAATTAGCCATATCAGACTTGCATGTAGACACCATGTAATCCTAACCGGTTATGACTCACTGGTTGTTTGCCTCATGCTGTGTGTAAACTAATAGTGGGGAGCAGCAACAGAAACTCTGCATTTGCATAGAACATTCAAAGCCCATAATAGGACTCAGTGGAGGGCCTGAGGAGATCAACGTGCCCATACACCCCTTCACATACAATAAAACATTTTTGTTATTAGTAGGTCAGTAGAACATGGAGCCAGTGGAGGTTGTTAAGGACACAGTAGTCATGCAACATCTTGGGGCAGCCTTTGCATGTATTGTCGGAACCCACTGCAAAAACAAGGATTTAAAATTAACTGACTTGGCATATTCTGTTTACAGGACAAACCTATAGCCATCAGTAATATGCATATAATGTAGAAAAATATGTCCTAATTTCTTCCCACTGTGAATCTCTTAAAGAAAGTTCCAGTGATGAATATATCAAAGCCTTAAATGATAAATGACAGTTATTGCTCTTCCAGTGTGATGCATTTTCTGATCTGAGGGCCCCTGTCCTGCCTAGTATATAATATATATGTAATCTATATTAATATAAGATTAAGACACGCTTACGTTCTGTTAAAAAAACAACTTAGTTTTGAGTTTTTAACATTTTTGGAAACATTTCTGACATCCTACAGGACTTTAGTTGTATACATCACGATCTTTGGGAAGCAGATACACAAAACACTGCACATATTTCCAAAATAGAGAGAGAGAGAATTCAAGCATGTCACTGACTGATCCATACTAATCAGCCAACAATCAGAACACTTTCTGTTCTTAAGTATTTGCAGCCAGTCTATAAACAGTGTAACCCTATAAGTCTTTGTCAGTCCATTTTCTCCCATCACGTCTTGGTTATCCCTCCGTTTGCAATGATTCCCTTTAAGCACTCCTTGTTCAAAATTAGCTGCACTCCCAGCTCATTTCGAAACAATGTGTCACTGGCCAGTGTACCACAATCCTGCAGGGTCACATCATGTACACGGGAATGAGCCTCGCTCGCTCTCTGCCTCATCACCATTGAGATAATGAGAGTGGAGAAAGGTTTTGTTTTACCTCTGAGAAGTCCCAGTGCAGCTGACAGGGCTGCAGGTATTTTCAGCTGTCGCCCCTGCTGGCGTGCAGACAGAAGGGCTCATACAGGCTCTAACATGAGCCAAACTGCCGGCGGATTAATTTTGCCTAATATAGATCTTTACAATAATGATAGCTTGTTTGCCCTTGTTATTGCGGTTCTTTATTTTACTTTGACTCCTCGTTTCTAGTGGTTCTGGCTCGACAGGAACTAAAAGAAACTTCTATGAGACATGTGAGACTGAGAAGAGATGAGAGATGTACTTGAGAGGCAATTAGCTGCTGACAGGCTCTTCCCTATATTTTACCTTGGGTTTGATTTATGAGGTTTCATTTTGTAACACAAAGAAAAAGGGAGAGTGATGGTCCCTGGTGACAGTAAATATCATGAGGTGAAGACAAGGGCTTCTCCACAACTGAAACCTAAAACGTGGTCACCAGAGGAGAGGGCTGTTAGGCCTCTGGGCACGGGGTCAGGGGTTTGACGGGTGGCTGCAAGGGCCATGTTTGTTTTGGTGAGAAAACGGTGGAGGAGGAGGAGTCTGGCAACTTTAGGGGGAGATGGCAGGGAACAAGGGATGAGGATTAGCATTGCACTCATTCTGAGCTATTACAGGGACAAGAATCCTAGTCCCAAGAGATCCACGGGCAACTCCGCCAGTCCATCAGATCTGGTTCAGACTTTTTAAAGAGTGGGGTGTTTAAAACACCGGCGCTGGCCTCCTACTCTTCAGCTGTTTGGACTCACTTAAAGAACAATACTTTTCTCCCCTTATTTATCTGCAGCTATTTATGGGTCATGTTGGTGGCAGACTGGAATCTGCTGCCTGAATTGCCCCCGTCTCTGAGGGGATCAGGAATGTTTATGGTAGTGGATGAATCCTGTCGGGGTAACTGGCCTGAACACAATTGACCAAAAGGTTCCAACTCAATGTTCCAACTAGAGACTTGGCTAAAATATGAAGCTTGGAGCTGGTTGTTTATATCAGTGCTGTTTATATCAATGCCAATGAATAGGCTTCCATATACACAATTTCTCTCTATATATGTATATATTTATATGTGTAGAAATATATTTACGTGCACATTATAATTGTCAAGTTGGGAAGTGATACAGACAAATCAACTGTCCTTTAGGGGTTAGTCAGCTCTCATTGTAGTGGCTTCCAGGATCCAAACCAAATGTTCCATTTCCTCTACATGGTCATGTCTGTGTCGAAGGCAGACTCCCAAAGAGCTGAGCTAATGGGCAGGGAGGCAGTAATACCATATCGTAATGTCAGACAAGAGCGGATTAAAAGGGAATGTTGATGGACATGATGGTACAGATGAGTGACGTTATGGCGTGGTGGAGAGTTCCACAGTGAGGGGTTGGGTCAGTGTTGTGTGCAGTTGAATATGGACTGAAATTGTTGGTTGGGGAGCAGGTGTGAGGGTCCAGATTGGTTACTGCTGCTCAACTCCCATCAATCATCAGGAGGACAACTACGATCAGGTTATTATTTATCCTCAGCCTGACGCTCCCTGTAAGTTCATCCAAATCACATTATCCTTCACGGGTCTTTGCCCGTGTCCTGCTCGGCACTCATCAACATTCCTCTGCCGTGCTTCATCGCCGTGTCTTTTCCCAGCCGGATCACACGGAACAATAGTATCTGTTCACAAACCACAAATCTTCTGCTGCCCTCGGGATGGTAGGAACATGCATGCATCAGTAATACAATACCACTGTCAAAGTCACTTTGAGGATTCCTGTGAACAAGCTGGCAAGCTTGGCGTAAAATGATGGAGCTCCTCGCGGTGCGGTCGGGATAAACCGATTCAGTTCCCCTCAGTCGGAAACAATGAACAGATTTGGTCGAAGCATGTTGCGGTACAAAGAATCAAACATCAAAATCCTTTAACACAACAATCTGGCCACAACAAGACATGCAGTGCAGCACATTTATGTTGGATCTCATGTCATTTTTATTAGGCTGTTATATGTTTTGATGCTGACATGCAAATCCCCTCCTCACAGTCAACACTCCTACCTTTCTTTGTGGGCTCTGGCATCTTGAGCCGTGTCCCAAGAAAAGCACCAAAGAGACAAAATATGCAGGCAGGTAGAAAACTTCAGAGCAGTCTAACTCTGCAGGAGGCCAGGTAAGGTGTACACTAGCAGGGGCGCTCTGAGTCCAGGAGAGAGAGAGATGATGGTGGAGGCAAGTAGCAGAAAAAAAACCTGCAGGACCCCTCAGACCGGAGTGATGGGAGATGAGGAGGGCTCAGGGATACAGTTTGGAAATCTCAGTGGGGGAGGAGAGGAGGACCAGTGACAGATCCAGGAGGGACAGGCTTTCAGGCCTTATATAGAGAGGTGGCTTGCTCCTCCTCTCTGTAGTGAAGGTCTGTCTTACACCTTCTGCAGCATCAGTGGCCTCTGACCGCTGGCTGCTGTCCGTCTCAGCATTTTGGATGAGAAGCAGCAGAAAGTGAATGTGAAGTTTATGTTTTGTGTGCTTTGCTGGTTCACATATTAAACATTATTTAAATCACTTTGGTGGAAGAACTGCTCAATCATTTTACTCCAAAACAAAGACCAAATAAAGGATGTGATGGGCAATTTTCACTTTCCGGCTTCCCATTCAGAACCAACACCAGGGGGATTCAGCAAAAGCTGGGGGGGGGGTGGACTGGCTGAACATAGTTTAACTTTCGCAGCGTGTGACATCATCCATTAAAAACCCACATTGGCCAACCAGAAGATTGTTGTATAACTCGAACGCTCTACACATTTCTACTGTTTGGCAAGTTATTGTTGCTGCGATGCCTTTTACAGCTGTAAAATCCTGTCGTGAATTTAGAAACCTTCAAGTTCCCCCATTTGTTACTCAAACTCTTTGACTACATTTAAATTTTTTTAGTAGTAATTTTCAGGTAAATGTGCTAAAACAGAAATAAATCATCTATTTGTTGGAGACTATTTTCAACTGCATGTATAGTGTGCCTGCATGTATTTAAAGCTGCAGTGGGAAGGAACATGTCACTCAGTGCAACACTGGTATAAGTTTATAACTATTATAACCGGTATTGTTCCATGAATAAAAATAATGTCACATATGACTTCATTTTAAAATTCTGCAAGGCGCACATTTGGCACAAACTCGACAAAGTGTCAACCCTTTGATGGCTGGCTTTCCTGAATTTTCTAAATGTGTCATTGTTAGTGTAAGATTTTCCTCGCAGTCTTGGGGTGAGGGGGCGTCACTGGTGACAATCCTTATTGCACTGCACATGTAGGTGTAGAGAGAAGGAGAATCAAAAGGTGGGATATAAAAAGAAAAGATGTCATCATTGTCACAGGTCTGGGGCTGATGTAATACTCTTTGACAATCTGGTGCTGTGCTCAGATGGCAAACATGACATTCAGGGAATCTGTGGATTTGTTTTAAAAGAAAAGTTTGAAATGACATGCAGTGACCCGATGCCAGATGCCAGATATCAGTTTAATCCGGGGGGAATGCTGTCCAAGAACAGCAGTCTTTCCGACCTGGCAAATAAACAGTAGGGAGATGCCTGGGCAGTGGTTACACGGCCTAAACTTAGAAAGCTGTCATAAACCTTGACATTTGACATGTATATCTGATGTGAACAGAGGGTTTCACTGTGAGTTATGTCATTGTTGTGGCTGCTTTGGTTCTAATTAATCTTTTTAGCATGTCAAACTCAAGTGATAAATCAAGTGTGGTCTAAGATAAGGTCAAGAAGATTAAACAACAAGGCTGAGAGGAACAACAAGCTCACTGTTGTTTTTGACAGAAGCGCTGAAGCCTCTTCGTGTGTATTTGTCACAACCTCTTGAGTGTGTTTTCACACTTTTCACATTTCAGTCCATGGCCTTTCTTGGTAACACCCGTAGCTCGTTTATAATGCAGACTGGGCTCCAACAGTAAATACCAGGCGTAGGGACGTATCATGTGGGTCCACTACAAAGAACACAAAACCATTTGGTATGGGATGGCCCCGGAGTTCACATCACAGAAGAGGTTTGGCCATGAGGTCACACAACAGGAGAAAAAAAAAGGTAAAAAGACTCCTGAGGTAGTAAGGTGGACGACACTGACACCCTCTGGTTTGTAACAGCCAGCAACAGCTATTAAGGGCGAAAGCACATGAATACACACTTGTGAACGTCAAGTGTCACGCGTGAGATGATTCAAATAGTTTTATGACGCTTGGATTTGTACTTATTGCTTGAATTGCACTTGTTTAGATTTTAGTTTTTGTTTGCAGGCATTCTTCTTCCATGTTTCATGCTTTTATTTTGAAACCCATGATACATGATATCTACAAAACTTTACTTTCTGCCTTTCGGCCTGGTGTTTGGTTGATTGTCTTGTTGATACAAAGTTTGGCAGTGACCCATGCTCAGACAATGATGCTTGTGTCTTTTGGCCGAGCGCTGGTGGTGCATCGCATCCCAGAAAGGGTGAAAACGCAGGTTCGCTGTTCTTTAAAGAAATCACATAGAAGATCAGCAGATCACACACAAGATAAATTTAGTAGAGCAATGCCTTTAATTAGAATCGGTTACATGTGTGAGTAATGAATGAACGATCGGCCAATAGTGTGGCCTGAAAAGTGGGCATGTGAACGGTAAAAGGCCTGTTGAGGAGGATAAAGACAGTGTGTTCTTGGAAGACATTTTAAGTGGACTTTCTACATACACCTTTTTGTGGAAGTGGGTTTCTTTAAACAGGCACAGGTGTAGCTCAAAGGGTTTAAAGGGCTGAGGTGATCGTAGGCTGCTGTGGCACAGAGTGAGTTGAGGGGTAGAGCTGTCAGGGGTGACGTGAGATGGAGCAAGAGCTGTTGGAAGAAGAGGGACGTGTGTGTGTGGCTGCATGTGCATGGTTGACTGCAGATGAGTCCGTGTGTGTGCTTGTGGCTATTTGGTGTGTTATTCATAGTTACTTTTAGCTCTGCTTTAATTCTACCTTTTACTCTGAGCTGTTTTTACTGTGATATTTCTATGTTCCTTCAGTCTTTGCCAATGTTGCTCTTTAAAGAACGTGTGGCCTTTAAAGCTGGCATAGTTACAACTTCATTCCATATCCACAAAATAATGTCAACAACACCCACTGTTGCACAGAAGCCTGTTTGAGCTGCTACACAATGTTTTCTGTTAGAAGGTTGTATTCTTCCAGTTAAAGTAGAAATTTTCAGATTTTTATTTATTAATTTTTTAAGAAAGTCAATTCATAGTCAAAACTGATCTTTCATTTAGAAACAACAGAAAATGTTTCTATAGTAATTGGGGACATTGTGTCATTTAAATCCACTGGGAAGCTGATTGTAAGTTATCAGATAATGTGTATCTGGGCCAAGTCCTGCCTCTTATTTTGGCAACAAGTGCTTTAAATCAGCCACGAGTAATTCTAGTCTTGTGCGACTCAAACATACAGGTGCACAGTATATTAGTGATGGGAAAGCTTTAGCCAAAATTATGCCTGTCTTTTTAAAAATAATACTATAAAAAAATAAAACGTCTATAGGCAGTTAAAAACCTACCAAATGACACTGTACAGTGCAGTCTCTAGGCATTTCTGCATTTCTTGTTTAGTTTGGGGCTCGACTGATATGATGCACTACGTTCAAAGTTGCATCTTTAATACATGGCTTTATTATTTCTACTATATCACCAGAGTCGTCTTAGATATTTTTCACCTGCAGTCCCTCGGCAGGTCAAAATGAAACATATTACAGCGTAACTTTTAATGTCTGAATACTTATGAAGTGCACAGTACAAAAATCTGATTTTAAAAGGCGAGAAGTTAAGTTTTGTCTTAAAATTACCCTTTGCATTTGCATTTAAACTAGGTGCAATTGTAAAGTAAAGGATAAAATCTTTATTTGTTGACAGAGGGTGACAGAATAGCACACTGAACATAAATAATGGTATTTTAAGCAGTGATAGTAAAATATATATTTATTCTTATGTGATATTTACACCAGAAGCTGTCAAGAATAAAATGCAATTTGTCACAGAATTAAGGGAAAGGGGTTTGAAATTAAGGCTTTAGAGTTTAATGTGCGGTTTTATGAGCAACACAGAACGTAATCCCAGTTACAAATCTCTCCGATGACACTTCTGCAGTAGCATTAAGGTGTTTTGGCTGAACTGGTAGGTGAGTTTCTTCTTCACCTTGAAGATCTCTCCGGACCGAGCGTAGTTCCTGAGGGCCCGGGACATTTTCTGATAAGTCATGGGCCTCTTGTTGCCCTTCCTTTGCCCCCACAGGGCTGCAACGTGATCCTTGTTCCTGGAGGAGAAACGGAACATGCCGCTGGCCGCTGGCACCCATGCCACGCAGTGCGCCATGCTTGGATCCTGCAGCATCTCAAAGAGAAAGTGAAAAAGGCGCACCCTCCTACCTGCAGCCAATGGGAGATCAGTGAGCATGAGAGACATGTCGATGGAGCATTGCCAGGGATTCAAACAAGGATTTAAGGGTGTTACAGCAGCTGTGTCACACTAAAACAGTAGTTGTTAATAATTTCCTCAAATGCAGCAATTTCCAGAAAACCTCATCACTCATGGGATGTCATTTAGCAGAGACGCTCAACCTGTAAACACTGCGCTTATCTGATAGATATGTAAAATCAGCTAGTGAGCTTAGCCATGCACAGCTCAATTGTTTTTTACAGTAAAGGGAAGGTCTCTTATTTGCTCTCGTGGTATTGTTTCCCTCAGACTAGCAACCGAGGCAATAACAGTATCTTATGACCAAAAAAAGGAGAACTCACCACTCCCTGCTGCTGCGGCCTGGTGTTTGGTTGATTGTCTTGTTGATACAAAGTTTGGCAGTGACCCATGCTCAGACAATGATGCTGTTGTGTTTTGGCAGAGTGCTGGTGCTCCATCGCATCCCAGAAAGGGTGGAAGCGCAGGTTTGCTGTTCTTTAAAGAAATCACATAGAAGATCAGCAGATCAACACAAGCTAAATTTAGTAGAGTAATGTAAAAGCTTTGGAAATGGAGACATTTTGATGCTTACAGGTGGCTCACAGCTGGCCCGGCACAGATCACATGATGCGTCATCCACAGGTGCACTTCTGTCATTCGCACCTGCAGTCCAGCGCCCCTTGTCCACTGTAAAGAGCCAAAATACAGCTCAAGTTGGAATGAAACGAGTGGTAAAATTGGTCTTTCATCTGCTCTTCTTACCATTATCACCAGCGTTCTGCCTGTAGTACTCCTCCAGGAACTCTAAGATCACCTCCAAATCTGACTGAGTGTCCTGGAAAGAATAATGTTCGAGATCCGTTTTGAATACTGCACGATACATTTTTTTTTTTTTTTATCTGGAAGAATTATTTCTGTAAAGAATAAATGTCAGTCTTTACCATCACTGATGTGGCTGCTTCGAATGCAGTAGAGTCCATGTAGTTTGAGAGAATTTCACAAAACTGACTACCAGACGCTCAAGTACCCAGACTCTTATTATACCCCCACCCGACAGGAGCAGGCGATTTGTACCCTGGGCCTACAGGAACAATGACCACCATCCCACAAAGCCCCGACACTAGCACCAGTCAACCCATTAACAAAACCTCGCAGCACTGACCACATCCTCCCCGCTGAAGCAGATAAGACCTGGACTGGAGGCAGCCTCCACACAATGCTCTCTTTTCAGGAAAAACACACTTGCTGCTATATATTTTCTCACAGGATGTGTCTTAATTTCATATTTTCTAGTGTGCCTGTTGTAATATTTCACTACAATGTGGACAGTGCCAAATCTTTCAACACAGCCTCTACATGTTTTAATGTGCGTGTGTGTGTTTCTGTGATAATCAGTCATTTTTTCCCTTTTTGAACAAAGGATGAGAGCTCGTCAATAAAATCAAGTCGATAGATTGATTTATTGGTCATAATTAAAAATAAAACAAGAACAAAGTAAAAAATAATTCTCTTCACACAATAAATATACTGTATGTGCACAAACCTAACCCTACTTAATAGTTTTATGATAAAATGGTCAAAATGTACATGAAACAGAATGCTTATTACTGGTTGCTTGTTGCAACATAGAAATAAATACATAAAATAGCTCATGTAAATTATATATATATATATATATATATATATATATATATATATATATATATATAAATTCCAATTTTAAAATGAGAATTTTCTTAATATGGCAGGTAATTATTCCATTCTCTAAGGCATGATGACTGTCATGGTTAAATCTAAAATCTGTTAAAATGTGTTGATGGCATGAGCTGTAAAACAATCATTTTTGAAAACTCAAAATGCTTTTCAAAATTTAAGTGGACATAATAAAAGAAGTTTAAAAAAAAAGATATTTTGACATTTCTTAACTCCTTTAGAATTTCCGCCTCACAATTTACATCGAATTATTTTTGAGACACTTTTATCCAAAGTGACTTACATAATTCGTACTATAAAAGTATTTACAATTAATTTACAGTAACGTTACTTCACAAATAACTAAAAACACGTGTTTAAACTGATGTGCGTGTCAGTGCAAACATCTATTTACACTCATAGTGCGACAGTATGTGTGACATGTAATGTAAAGTACCTCAACATTTGGGAAGATAAATAAGTAAAATAGATTTAGATTTTCTGCTGGTGATCTCATCTTAATTAGACTGTTTAATTAATTTAATCTCTAAACGTTGAAACAAGTGCTGACATTCCCTATGGATTCAGCTTTTATTTCCAATCTCAGAATAATGTCCTCAATCTTTTTCTTTTCTTTCCTATAGTTTAAGACAAAAGGCTAATATTTAGACTTGATTGAAAGCTTTGGGACAGTTTTATTAACATATAATAATTATACATATTATTATTATATTATATATAATGTCATTATGATATTATAACATGCAGGCGACTGAATATGCACCCGGAAGCTCAGAGCACAAAAGTCTTGCAAAGCCTTTTTAGATTTTAAAGCTTTAAAGTATAAAATCTCTCATGCAGCTCACAGTTTAGCTGCGTGCGAGGTGAAGCTGGAGGCCAGGTCGTAGTCTTCCTGAAGCTGGTAGTGTCCATACCAGCTGTGCCAGTCTGCCGCTTCAGATCCACAGTAGCTCTGTTCAGACGAGTTCTGTTGCTGGCTGTGGACCTCGTCCTGTGCGGAGTGGCACGGCAGGTGCAGGGACACCTGCGTCGAGCCCAGCCTGTGCAGGATGTCGGGGTTGAACTGGTAGGTGAGTTTGCGGCGCACTTTGATAATCTCACCGGTGCGGCTGTAGTTTCTCAAAGCTCTTGCCATCTTCTGATAGGTCATGGTCTTGCGGTTGCCCTTGCGCTGGCCCCAGCACTCTGCCAGCTTCTCTTTGTTCTTGGAGATGAAGTGGAAGGTGCCGCTGCCGCTGTCAGTCCACTGGATGGAGTCGCCCATATTGGGGTCATTCAGAGCTTCATGGAGGTACTCATAGAGTCTGAGCTTCTTACGACCTGATCGGGGATAGTGATTCTATTTTACTGAGAGAATATAAAAAAACAGCTCGAAACACAGAGGAAGTACTGCTGTGTATGTTCGTTACCTTTGCTGGTCCTCGGTGGTGGTAGGATTGAATAGAAATGAGGTGATTCAATTGGCACAGGGTGACCGAGGGAGACATCAGGGATCGGTTGAGGCCAGGAGTGCTGCTGTAAGACAGACGTTCTTAATCCAAAAGACACATGCAATGAGGCATGAAAAATACACATACATGGGAACTGGTGAATTTAGCTGCACTAAAACTTGAAGCTATGTACTGAGACACTGTAAAGAAGGAGCAATACGTAGCAGAGTGAGCACGAGGCAAAGATCAAGACTGGGTTACCAGGAGAATCACACTGATCAAAGCTGAAGTACCAGGAACCGATAAAACGCTGCATGATCGTTGTAGAACATAGAACTGACAAACCATGACAAACAGAACACGTAACAGCAAAAAGTGGGTTCAGACAAAGAGCTTTAGTAGTGTAGACATCAGTGGTCAACATGATTCAGGTGTGTCAGGCTGAGAGGAAACCAAAGAACAGGAACATCCAAAGAAAAAGGTCCAAGATTCTCATGACATGTATCTGCGACATAGAAACTTTTTTGCTCTGTGTCACACTCACAGCTGTGTCGTTCCATGTGTCGTATGCAGCAGCTGGAACATCCGATGGGGGTGTGATGAGGCAGCAGTGTCGCTGATACTGCAGAGGTTGCGACTGGCAACCCAGAGTTTCATAATATGCATACTCTGAAAAGGAAAAGTATAAGTGATATAACCGATCAACACTGATTTCTTGTTATGCAAATTGAGACTTTTAGGTGCTAAACTGAAAAAGAATGAAAATTTATTTAAGCCAACAAAAGTGTATTTTCGCTGTACCTGAGTAATATGAATTATTCGAATGCTGTTCAATTACGTCGATGGCATCCTGAAATTGCTGGTTGATGTCGTTGTCCAAAGACGTCTAGCACGGAAAAGCAAAAATATGATTTTATTTCACCAAAATACCTTTAAATATGTTTAAAAAATGAATGTAAAACTACATGCGACCAAAATTTCCAGCTTTCATCTTCCAGATAACAACTCACCATCTTGTGTGTCTGAGCGTTTCTCTCACTTGAAATAATTTCTGTCCTAAAAGGTGAAAGCTGCTGCACTAGTGCAGGTGTACACTATTTGGACAGCTATATATATGTGACGCAGACCTCCAGTACCTGTTCACCAGTTAGGCACGTGAATTGTTAGAGAGGCTGGTCAATTTAAATGTGTTATTGTCACGATGGACTGCAGCCGTACACTTCTTCTTTTTTAGAGGCGCCGATCAGATACACATCTGAGTATTGCACTTATAGTGAAGATCACAATCTGCCATGCAATGAACAAAACCCACTTTTACTGTGCGCTCAATCCAGGATTACCACCAATTCTCTATCTGACCTGAGAATTTGCATACTTGGCAAGTTATCTAACATACACGTCTTTAATCGGTGCAGCTCAGTTATAGAAATTTTCTGTAAGTGGAAACTTGAGCTTATGGGGTTGCTGGAAAACATTTTTTAATCAATGTACTTTTGTTTTTGTTGTGCGAATTAAACAACTGTGTTTGTTCCTGAAATTTCCCTGTGAAATGAGCCAGCGGCTGGTCTCTAATAACAACCACAAACAATTGGTAACCACCAGTTTCCAATAAATTAAAGAGATGCAAATTATTTGTCAGTATCATAAAATTGAAATGCTGTCGTTTATTCAGCTTTAATTTCAAGGATAAATTTAATTAATATCTAAACACAGTGTGCACAAGCTGTATTTGCACATTTTCATCCTAAAATCAAAACTAGTTACAAAAAATGAAAGTTCTCGTTCAAATCTGACTTGTTCAAAGTACATTTATTACATTGCACAAATTATGACTCAAAAAAGTAACAATAAATTAAAAAACAACTATAGTAACCTTTATTAGCTAATTTTTTATCTTTACCTTTTTAAATATATATATTTGTTTGGGTTGTGTGCACCAACTGCAATGATTAAAAGCCTTTGTTTAAGTCTTTCATAGTTATATGTATGTGTGTATATGTATATATATATATATATGTATATATATATATATACATATATATATATACACCAAGGGTGTGTTTTCTAACTACATATGTTTATTGATTGATTTTATCATTTTGATTGTGCCAACCATCTGTAACTTTCTTTTGAAAAGTGCTATATTAATAAGGTTATTTAAAAATGTTCAAACTGAAAATAGCTCAGTGCTCTGAACTCTGCAGGTGTATATGTGCAGCCAATATTTCTTTCCAATTGAGCAAAATGCAACAAACGCAGCTTCAGATAAGCGATTGCACAGTAAAGGTTAATGGTTAATGTCGTCATCACTGTTATACTCAGCCTGGGCCTTTTTCCCCACAAAGCCAGCCCCCTCCCCCCCGTTCAAATAAACACAGGGTTTTTGAGAAGTTAATTTATCTCAAGCGTGCAGTTTTAAATATCAACTGACTTGCACCTGAAGTTCCCCTTTCAGCCCAGTTAAAGTGTGGCAGCAGTCAGGCCTGAATGCTCAGCTGGAAACATGGAAACAAAGAATGGAGATGCACAGATTATAGCGGGGACAGGTCACAGGTTCACTCAGGTGATCAGATGGGAATTGATTTGCACCATTATTCTAAGTGATTTTTACTCAACATCATCTTTTTAAAGCAAACACTCACATGTAGCGAATTATCATATTGTGTGTTGGTGTCTGTGTGTGTGCACGAGGGCGAGAAAAGGTGTGTCGGTGTGTGTGTGCAAGCATGCAAATATGCATGTGTGTGCGCGCTTCCTGCCTGTGCAGCACGCTGATAAAAACAAAGAACCACAAACCTTGTCCTGTCTCCCAGTCTGTCTTTCCCTCTTTCCACCCCGGTGAAAGTCCATAAATTAAAGACCGCAACTTGTCGGGCTGCAGCTGCAGTCCAACAGCTGTGAGCCTCTGTGTGGGACCACAGGTTTGATCCATTAAGTAGATTTTTTTTGTCTCACCAAATTTATTTTTATTAATTTTATGTTCTTTCTGATGGAAACCATTCTTCACACATGGTCTTTCTGGAAAGACTACAGTAGCTGATCCACACCCATCACAGATTGTTGAGTTCAGTTTTAGTCTTGTTAGTTTGATTCTGATCACTAGTTGATCCCATCACTGATTTTTGGCTCTGGGGTTGGCACTATATGCTTTTAAAGTCATGTGTAGCATATTTTTTATCTTGTATAGAGAAGACAGCAGAGAAGGGATGAATAGAAAATATCAGAAAGTCATATAATATTAGAGAACTTGGCAAAATGTAATATTATAGCACATGATTCAGTAACATTGAGCTCAATATTATAGAATAGAACAGAACACAAAAGAATAGAACAAACAAAGCAGAACTCAAAATAATAGAAAACCCCACAATTCAACAAAAATATAATAAAACATTAGGGTTAGAATAGAATCATAAATAATAATAATAATAATAAATTATAATAGAACTATATCCATCCATTCATTAACTGTAACCACTTCTCCTGGTCAAGGTCATGGGGCCTGGAGCCTATTCCAGCCCGTAACCCGCTTGAATAGAACAACAGAAGAACAGACACGTCTGCTCACCTGTATTTTACGTTCTATCCTGTTCTACTGTGTGGTGTTCCGTTGCATTCAGGATCTGCTGTTATGTTGGTTCCTGTAATCTATTCTATTATGGCATATTGGGCTCTGTTCTATTTGATCCTCTTTTAATATGTTCTATTGTGCTGAGTTCTATTCTGTTTTATCATATTTTGTTCTTTTCAACACTGTTGTGTCTTACTCTATTCATTTTTTTTTCCTTTTTGTGTTTTTATTATGTTGAATTCCATTGTACTAAATTCTGTTTTGATTCATATTCCACAACAGAACTCCGCACAGTAGAACAGGATAGAATGTAGAGTGGAGGCGTACAGATGTGTGAGGCTGATTCACACATTCACACTTTGAGCTGACTGTTTCAGTCAGTGTCTTTGCTCTTCATCCGCTGGAGAACATAGTCTGTAAGTTTGTTTACAATGAAACGTTCTGTTATCAACCACTGAATTTGTTACATCTACAATCATTAAGGATTTAATGATGGTAATTACTGTCTTCATTACTCACTACTTTCAACAGATATGTTTAGAGGAATTTTTTATTAACACCACTTCCTTTCATTGTTTCTACTGTTATGATTGCCAGTGTACTGGTATAAATAAAGTTTTAGTGTCTCATTTGAATTGAATAAACTCTGGTTTCACTGGTATTTGTAATGCAAACACTTTATTGTTTTGTAAATGTCATCTGCGTTAACAATTGTTTTTCATGCACCCACCAATCATGCAAAAAATTATGACCACCCGTTCAATTCAATGCAATATAATATAAAAGCTCTGCCATCAATTCTACTTTTACAAGGTTATCATTTCTATAATTAATCTTTTATGTTCTTCATTTGTTTTGTAGGTGTGCGATGTGCCAGTAAATCT
Organism: Channa striata; assembly: GCA_033026295.1. Lineage (NCBI taxonomy): Eukaryota > Metazoa > Chordata > Actinopteri > Anabantiformes > Channidae > Channa > Channa striata. The sequence goes on from CM065169.1 coordinate 17,315,463, forward strand.
GTAGTTAATGTGTGTTTGGGTGTGTGTGTGTTGAGGACAAGAGAGTTGGGGAGGAAAAAGAGACAAACAGATTCATCTTTATTGGTGAGGGTGGTACAGTCTATGTTCTGGCCGGGCGGGCACACTGCAGCTTTATCTATCCAAACAAAGAAGCACTTTCCTTCCCCTTATCAGTTCAATAGCTGCGTGCATGTTGGCAACGATGTGGGAACGGCAGGCCAACCACAGCACAGTCGAGGCCATTGTTCTTCTTTATTTACTGGTACTCGATGAAAATCAAGAAGTGTCAAAAGCCACTGATGTATAATTAGTCCGTCAGGGCGAATGCTGCTGTGACCGCAGAGTTGTAATCATTATGAGATTGTGTTCGTGTCCTGGATGAAAGCATCAGACATAAAGTTGCACACAGCAGTGGCTCAGACACCATCTTCCTGCTCCGACTAACATGCATTTATTCTCTTTTCACATGTGTTTCAAAATTACAAATATGTTTTGCAGTCAACACAGTTACAGTCGCTTCTTATTACAAGCAGTTCAGCAGATGTTTGGTACCTATTCTACTACTTTCACTGATTATTGTGGGTTTTTTTGGGAGGGGTCACATTTGTTACGTCACTCACTTTTATGCCACTAACAATCTCTTCTCTGCATCCTTCTGTCTAAACAGCATTAATGCGAACAGGATCGTCAGACAAATGATGTAATGCGCTCACTGACCAGTAGAAGGCAGGAAGTAGCAGCAAAGCTCAGGCACACATCACCATCCCAGAGCCCCGTAAATTCCAGTCGGGGCATCTGGATCCACTATGTGGCTCTTCAGACTGAAACCAGCCCAGCCTTCAAACAATTCAAGGGCAGCTACCAGTGAAGCAACAAAATACATCCTGCTAATGGTGAGTGACAGTTTAGCAGAAACCAAAACACCACGACAAAGGTTTTTACAACCTCAGCAAAACGTTTTGGTGACAGTAATTTTTTGCTTCGTTGTGACAAATTAAGGTTAACGTTTCCAAATACAAAATTTAAATGACAGAGCAAGCAGGAATTGTCTGTGAAAAAGTCGAGGCACTTTAGCTTTTTTTGCTCCTGTGCATCAACACCGCAACTCAACCAATGCAGCATTTGTAATACTATTTTGAAAAATTATGCCGTCTCAGCTGTTGTACTGAGATTATCAAGAGCTATTGTTGCAGCTCTAATCCTTGAATTAATGACAGTTTTTATTAAAAATTGCAACGCATGTTGCAATGTTTCCTTATTGTTTTAAAATGCAGTGGATTGGTTGAATTAATAGCCTCAATCACAATTTTGGGAATTCCTCAATTCCTGTAACCTTTGCATTTTTATTGTCATAGTACAAAGTAGTTTTTGTCAAAACATAATGAAACTTTTGACAATAAGCACAATAGTTCTTAAACAGACCACACAACTACTGGTGTATTAAAGGGATTTAGCATTTAAGCCCATCCCCAGGGGCAGGGTCTGAGAAAATCCCACAAATCTGATTAACTAACACGGGCGGCAGCAGAGTGACGAGTTTGTAGGTACCTGCTGGAGGAGTGATCAAATCTGTAGCTGAAATAAATCATTATCATTATCAATATATTAAACTATTTTATGTTTTACATTTAAGGAGGTTTTAGAAATTTAGTCACAATAAAATTTTCTAGCAGTTACAATGAATGAGAATATTACTAAGGATGGAGTTTTACCTCTGGCCAGCTGCTTAATGTTATGACTTTATGGAGATAAACTGACATATTTGATATTTCTGGCCCTAAACACACAATTAGCCAATAATGTCCCATTTATTATTTCCAAAAAAACTTAAGTAGAAAACTCAAGTAGATTTCAAAACCTTTTAAAATAATGTCCAAGTGTGCCACCACCATATTTTAAGTCTGTGCTCCAGTAAAAATATTCTAAATCACGACCTGATTGTTTTACGGAACACACTGACCATATAGGTATATAAGTATATATGAGCCAGAATTTTACCTTCAGACCAACAATAACCCATTAGTTATTCATCATTTATTACTGCTTAAATAATAGTTTGAACATTCAGGCTGAAAATATGCCATTAAACACACCAACTGTAGTTGTGTACTGATTAAACAGTATGTGTCAGTGAGTGTCAGTAACTTATTTCTCCTTTGTTTGTTCTACTCATTTGTGTTCTGTTCTATTCTGTAATATTGAGCTCAATGTTACTGAATCGTGTGCTATAATATTACATTTTGCCAAGTTCTCTGCTGATTTTTTAAATTTATCCAGAGCTTCAGACAAAGGTTGGTTCTAGAGTGACTGGTTCAGTGAAATGATTCCCGTCTCGGAATTGATCTGCTGTTTTGTGAAGTGTGTCAAGCAAAGTGATTGGAACATGTTATGCAGCTTTAATGTAGTGCAGAAGAAAATATTGACATTTGCTCTTAGAAGTAAAAGCCAAAGTAGACAGGAAGTACATGTACACTACGTAAAAAATATACTATAAAAGTACAGCTTTCCACCGCTGACTAAAGGACCTTTAAGCTGAATATTATAGATGCTTGATAGGATCAAAGGTAACATGACATCAGTAGAAGAGGAATTAGTGTCTAATTTCATCCTTTTTGCTGATTCCTGGTGAAGTAATAAGAGACACACAAAGACACAGCAAGCAAACGTCAAGTTTCAGGATTCTTTAAAACATGATTTTCCTGGTTTACATTTTACTGGCTTTGCTCAGAGATCGTTTGGATACAGAAAAACCAAAGGCCATGAGCTCTGCTGTGAGCTGAGGTAGCACAAACCCAATCAAGCCAAGGTGTTAATATTTAGGATTTAAAGAGTGTGTCAGATACAGACAAGGATGTGAAATAACTCATTTGGAATAAATTTAAAAGCACAGAAGACCTGTTGAAAAGTTAAAGACAAGGTTTTTCCTACTTCCTGCAGTAGGCCACAGCCCCGTATGCAACTACTCCTACAACAGCCACTAAAGCAGCTCCTCCACAAAGCAGCTCTGCGGAGCTCAGGGCTTTACGAGTCTCTGGAGCAGTGGACCGCCGTCTCGTTTTCTCTGCAGCTGCTTTGACTGAACGTTCCTCCACATCTGACCCGGGGATCTGTGAGAATTGTAGCTGCTGCAGCCTTTCTACTGGAGACTCTGCCGCCATTGCTGTGAGGATGGAAGGAGGGAGCAGCCCCTGTGTAGAATAAAGCTCCTCTACTTCAGAGGACGTGGTTGAGGGGACTGGAGTGGACGTAGTGGAGGGGGGGTCCAGCTTGACGATAGGCAGTGGAGGCAGGGACATCGGGGGAACCACCTGTCTGAACTCCGCAGGCTCCTCCTCCACATGCGGCTCCTCTGCCGACACCAGCAGCTCAGTTTCTGGAGCCTGGAGTTCCTCCTCGTCCTCCCGGAGCTCCACCAGCTCCCTCTCTCCACCCAGCACACTCAACACGCTCGTCTGCAACTCATCATCTTCGTCCTCCTCTTCCTCTGTCCTCTTCGCCCCTGCTGCCTCCTTCTCTGCCTCCTCCAGCATCTCAGCCTCCTCTCGTTCCAGATGGACCATGTCAGAGTTGGAAGAGTGGTTCTCCTCACCCGCCAGAACCGCCCCGTCACTGCTGTCGAGGCTTTTGGTGTCCTCGGGGTCCACGTCGCCCATCGTGGACCAGGACTCTGCCAGCAAGCTCTCGCTCTGCCAGGGTCCGGGGCTCTCAACCTGAGTTAAGGGCAGAGTAGCAGGGCTGGGGGCAATGGATCCACTCTCTCCGCCTCCTCCATCACCCCTACTAGAATCGACCGGGGCTTTTTCCTCCAGAATGAAGACCAGCTGCTGCAGAGACAAAACAGTCCAGATCGGGGCAACAAGCTCACGTCATGCCTTTTGCAAACCTTTATTACTTTTATAAGTATTTATCAAGTACTTTCGCAAAACGTCTATGTAAAGTTGGCTAAATTTTCCCCTTTAACCCTAAAACACTCTGATGATTTAGCGTTTCCAGATGTCCACGGTCACACCTGAACCATATTTTAAAAATTTTGGTTTAATCTGGTAATGAGTGGGAAAGACATCCACCTTGACCAAAATATTACTTCCTTTGCTCTCACAATCACTGTGAACAACTGAACGAGTAAAAACCAGTTTTATTGCAGCCCATAAGTTACCCAGCACATTATTCAAAAGGATTTTATCTTTCTACAATAAACAGTTTTTCATAAAATATGACCTAATTACATGTGCAGCTTAATTAAATTAAAATGTCTATTTTCAATTTCAGTTTCAATTGCTCTTATTTGAGGTCTTTGAACTTCAAAGAATATGTTAAATAAATTTCTGAGAGTCAGTAAACTCATTAAATTAGGTTTTTAAAAACCAACATATCCAGACTGAGAATAAAAACAGTTAAGACTCACTTGTTTTATATTTTAAAGAACACATCAGTGATTATTAAACAGTTGGAATAACTGAGCATAAATGTTTCGATAACTTTGGTTAAACATGTAAAGCTTTAATCAAATTAGTTATTCTTCGCAACTTCAAATAGTCCCCACTTTGCTGCCCCCTGGTGGTACACTTACATAATACACTTCTGCAATCATGACATTGTCCTGAGTAGTTTGAAAAATTCATCACATAGTGGCTTTAATCATAATGCGCCGACAGTGACAAACTCTCCTCTCGATCCGCTGTTTATTTTTTATCCGTGGTCGGTTTCCTTAGCGAGGATGTGATTGGAAAAAGCTGCTCACTGGCTGCTCCGTGTTACAGTGCCTGTGACTATCTATAGCCTCGCCCTGCATATCTTACTAAGTTTAGACACTACATAAATCTCCATCTGTCACCCAAGAGTGGAAGCTTTTAGTGGTTTTACACGACACGAGTAGGAACATGAAATGGAAGTGACACATTATTTCTTTTTAAAGACAAATATTCCATAAGTCTGTTTTACATTCTTACCAAATGTGAATTTTCATGCTGAGACATTTAATCTCAGCAGAATAATACAAAATTCCGATTATATGGACAAAACTGTTTGCATGAATTCAGTCCGTTTCAAGGTGACCTCCTTCACTCTCTTGTGCCGTGTTTCAGCTTTAATTGCTAATAACCCCCCCATCCATCCCACCCCTCGTGCCAGACCAAGAATAGATATACTCAACACGTTCATGTTCCTATGTGTTTTCTCTGGTTTCAGATCATGTCATGATTAGCCTCTGCAGTGATCAAATATCTGTTATATTCCCACTCAGTCCTACGTTAGGTCGTAAATCTTGTTGCCTATTATTACAAGCAAAACAAATAGTTGTGATTGGGGAGAATTAGCAGCTGCAGTGAACGTTAAAGTCGGCATTTACAGGTTGGAGGGGTTAGTGTTTCTTTTTGCATTGGTTTTTTACAAATGTGACGTTTAACTGGCTTCAGTTACATTTTAAAGTGTAAGGTGCTGGAACAGATTTTGATCTCTTCTCGCATGCTATTTGTGTCAATGTGTACTTTAATTATCATAAAAAATGATCATGCATGCTACTATCAACTAGAATTTTTTTTTTTTTAACTTTGATTATTTTGTGATGCGTGAGTGAAACTAGGATTATTTTAAAGAATCACAAGCCAAAGTTTAGGGGTCACAGATGATAAAAACACATGCTATATTTCAGAAGTTCTGTTTTATTCTACTAGACCTACATTTCTAAACTTGTGATTTTATGTAAAGCTTTTTTAGGTCTTTACCTAATTATAATAATTATTATGATAAAATATGAAAATGTGTAGGGATTTAGGACCCAAGAGATGTGAGTTAGTAAGAAAACAGCTGGAGGTGACAATGTTATGTTAGAGCATGTCTAATGGGTATTTGAAATTTATGTTTTTCAATTTAGGTTTTATTCAATTTTTTTTCACTTAAGTCACATGGGGATTATTATCCAGTTTAATAATCACAACTGTGGTGATCACAGGTTTGATCCCTGCTTCCCCTCACCTGCATGTGAAGTGTCCTTGGGCAAACACTGAACTCCAGGTTGCTCAGGGGGTTTTTGTGTGCTATTGTCTTACAAATTGCTATGGATAAAAACCAAACAACTAAATGTAAGTTGTAGTTGTTTTAATGTACTAAAACTCAATCACTGTTTGCTGACAGCAGCCAGTGGGGTCCTGGGGCACAGTTGTTTGCTGTGGCACCTGGACTTGAAATGGAGAGTAGTGTGTGGCTACTTGGCTTTGGGCTTGTATGTGGTGTTTCTTTTGTAGTGATCATTTCGTATTTTTGCCCTTCTTCCTTTGCCTCCACATTGTGGTGCCTCCCCAGACTCTTCTTTAATCCGGTCTTAAATAGAGCTCGAACTGGATACATTGAGCCAGCTTTCATGTCAGTGGAATTCTGTAATAATCTTGGAAAAGTAAGATTGAATTACTTTTTACACAAGCACTAACATCTTCATATGTTTTTTGTGCTCAGCCCCAGCCTCACTGAGGAAAACCAAGTCCCTTTCCTGTCTGTTGTGCAGCAGCTTTGTACCTTTTGCCCAGTAATACCAGCTGACTCTGATACTAATAGCACAACATCAATAAAAAGACTCATTGTGCAGTGAATAACTATTTCCCAGTGTTTTTATGGAGCTAAATCACCTGATTAATAACGGTCAGGTTTATGTTGTTTCCATGCTTTGATGGCTGAAATCCTGCCAGAGCGAGCAGACTGGCACAAACGCCTCCCAGACGTCACAGCTTTAATGACCAACTAGCAGCCATATTGTCTCTCCTTTGCAGCATGTCCTGTGGCCTTTGTAGACTCCAACCCCAGCGACACAGCTGCATTATACTTTAAACTTTAACACAGGAGCATGTTCAGCCCCCCCACGCGGAAACACACAAACACAGAGGCTCCTCTATGTCCCTGTCTGTGATGAATCCAATCAACAATTTCTACTCTGTGACCCTACTTTACTTAATGACCTACTTGAGTAATTGGATTCTCATTGATCCTATCCCAGCAATAACAGGCTCATGGTGATGTGAATGATCAGTCGGATATAGAGCGCCGTACTTCTGAGCAAGCGTGACACGGTGATACAAGAATTTACAAAAGGTCAGCGTCAATGTCAAAGTGCTGCTGGCATTATTTACATTTTCAACTGTCTTGTGTATGGTGAGATTTTGCCATTCGCTGCATCTGAGTGACCCACACTGACACTTCTTACGCTGTCATGTTTACTGATAACACGCCTTTAACAAAATGTGTTACACAAAGGTCACAATCAAATGACATTCTTGCTCATTTCACTAATTTATAAACAGCAATTTATAATCTTTACACACTCTTGAGAGAGTTTTCTAAAACTTTCAGTAGTACAAATAGATAAAGGACTTCCCAGCATACCTGTGTCCTCCTGGTGCAGTGTTCAATGACTTGCTAGATGAGATGCTGGAAATAAAAGCAAGACGTGTATTCACACACGAATCCAGAGAACAGATAGGCAGGCGTGCATGCTGCAGCTGGCACAGGAATAACAAGATGGACAAGCTGTACATAAGTCTGTCTCTCTCTCTCTTTTCCGTTTACTCCACCTCCCAAATCATGACATAACAGTTGGCTGCAGAGGAGTCAGTGGTGACTGCTCTGTACAGTTTGTTCAAACTAAGAAAAACATCAGTTATTTGATTAATTAGTGAAAAAGCGACATTCTAATGGTTGAATCTTAAGGAAACTTAATCTGCTTGTTGTCTGTCTCACAGAGGTCACCAGAGGTCAGCAGGCGAGTGTTTCATTTGGGTAAACTATTAATGTTGTATGTTACCTGTCCAAATAGCAGATTATCCCGCAGTCCACAGTGTGCACAGTATGAGTGGAAAATGCATGTTAAATAGGAAGAAGAGCTATTTCTGAAACTGAACTTTCCAACTTCTAGTTCCCTCTGCTGGCATGACCGCAGCAGTGTAGAATTTAAATAAATGGGCCCCCAGCTGGATTATGAGATCACTTCAAAGGCACAAGGCAAAGGGCAATGAAGTCAGCACTGTTTATCAGATACATAAGATAAACCTGCACAGTACCAGCATGTACTTATTGTGTACATATACAAAGTTTCAAATGCAAACACAATATTTCCTCAGTAACAAAAAATACATTTTCTCATTCATTTCTGAATTGAGTGTAATGATTTTATTAGTTGCTGTACTTTAACCTAATCATTAGTATTTCTTATTTTATGCCGTGTAACCATGTGATTTAAAATTTTTATTGTTACAGTTCTTTTCTTGTGTTTTTGTTTTTGTATAACATAGAAATTAAGAATTAAAAAGTGCACTTTACAAAAACCGAAACAATAAAAAAAAACACAGTAAATAATAACTTTGGCGTTAGATTAATCCAAAAGAACAGTTTATTTATTACTCTAATTGAAATATTTTGGCAAAGCAACAAAAAGTTCAGCAATGTTATCAGGTATTTAAACAGTGTGACTTCTGCAGTTATGAATACATATTCATTATTTTACTGCTCTACTAAAGAAACATTTTTACATTGTTAACTTGGACGTTTTTTTCCTCAGGTATTTTTAAGCCTTATGCTTAATTGTTTTGCCAACTCAAACAATTTGCGTACAATTAAATTCTGTTTTTTTAGGATCAGATTAAATATAGTAATAACAGTAGATTCTAAAATGTATGTATAATAAGACAAATACTAGATATTATAGGTGCTGGTAGTGACAAAAACCAAACACACAAATCGTAGTCAAAATAACTAAGTTATTAATTTTAAAAAGAATATGAATTATTTCTCCAGTTATGGATTAATGTATATCTACTATAGTGAAAATAGCTTATCACTTGACAATTTGTCAGGTAATTATTAAAAACGCATTAAAAATAGTTTCCTCTTTTATTTGGAGGAAACGCTTCTCGGTCACCTCGCACGTGATTGGCTGCTTACCGGAAGTAAACATCATGTGACATAGAAAATCAGCTGATCGTCCGTAGACATCTTTACGAGTCACGACTGCGGCGATTAATTCAAACCTCCTTCTCGCTGAATTTCAGGTAAATAATAATGGATGTAATGCTCGTAGCGCAGTATAAAAATCCATTTTTTTTAACAGTGACGCTTTTCTTCATGTACTAGTTTTAATTTTATTGATTTTCTGTTCTGTTTAATTTCTACGACAGGCCCGGGCGGATCTTTCACAGCTGCAACCATGGCGCTCAGCGATGCCGACGTCCAGAAGCAGGTAACGAACGTTTCACCCTTTATAATGACGAAGTTCCCCCTGGTTATGTCGTAATGTCGGACCCTGCTAACAGTGCTAACAGTGCTAATACCACCGCAGGACACGCGCCCGTCTCTGACCTTTTAATCCGAAGCGAACGTGTGTTTCCCACAGGATGACATTGAGCGAGCTCTATAGGTTAGCATCCAAATATATGCTAACCGGTGCTTTTGTACACAACAGAACTGTGACACGTAGAAGAAGAAGTCATTTTAAAGCCCGGTTTGTGTGAACGTTCCGCTGAGATGCAGAGCTTCAGATTCCCATAGAGATCACATGACGAACACATGCCAGGGCCTGATGATGAGGAACTTGGAGAGATTGAGCCGTCCACCGTCTGGACACTCAGTCTCAGCAAACACTGAAAACAACCATCAAGAGAAGCAGCAGAAAACTTCAGAAGAAACTGCAGACTAGAGATAATTAAAAAATGTGGCTTGACAAAACTCAAATAAGGAGACAGCTCTCATTTTAGTGAAGATGATTCGGTATTAGCCTCAGTCGCCTTATAAATTCCTCTTACAGTTCGCTCACGACACCAAACATCAAAATTTCTGAATGTCAGATACCTGGTGACCATGACCAAGTTGTTTAATGATCGCCAGTTATTAATGTGTCATCTTTAGATGCACGGATTAGGAAGTAAACTTGCAGCTTGGGAAGTGGGTGAAAAATATTTTTGATTGTGCAACATAAGAAATATTTTATCATTGTGATAGTTAGAAGAACCTCTTAGGATTCTGGAAATGCCTAGAGATGAGCAGCAAAATGTCTTTTTGTGGCCTTGTGGACCAAAGTCGAACAATTAATCATTCTATCAGTATTGCAGTTTACAAGAATGTAGTTTTGAAGCTAGAAACTGCAATTTTGGATAAATGTTATTTTTAAAAAGGTTAAAAAGTTGGCATACCCAGAACCGCAAGAATTTCTTTATTCGAGGTAGTGTTGGTTGTTGGCACCTTGGACCCTCGTTCAAAAATGCTATGTGTAAATTAAAATGCTGCTGAGAATTATAAGCAGTGCTGAAGAAGCTGTGCAGCCTGACGTTATGAATGTATGTGAGCTAGACTGCAAGGGGCCGTGTAGTGCCCACAGAGCAAAGGAAGGGAGAAAGAAAATATTTCTCCAGGTTGATTAGATTTATTGTGGATTTTTTTTACATTCTACAGAGGATTTTAAAACTCCTGGCTTCAATGTACTTGTAGGTGTTCATAAAGCATAAGAGGGACAAAATGCATTGTTTGTCCTTTGTTTATAGATCAAGCACATGATGGCCTTCATCGAGCAGGAGGCCAATGAGAAGGCTGAAGAAATCGATGCAAAGGTAGAAACACGTGTGTATATATACACACACACACACACACACACACACACACACACACACACACACAAGCATCAGCACACAGAGACCCTTTTTTTTATTACCAAGCAAATGATAACGAGATGACAGGGAATGGGACAAAAGAGAGACTGGGAATCACCAAACAAATGGATCTTAAATGTTTGTGAATCATTTTGTAAAAATGGTCTTGTAGTGTTGTTGCAGTTAAGATCAAAATAGGTCTTGACTCAGCGACATATTCCAGAAAGTGATGTAGCACTGGGGCTTCAGACAAAGTATGTACAGTGACATCTGGTGGCTTTTAAAATATATACCAGCTCTTCAAGCTTGTTTTTATTTCATGTGTTTAATAAAAAGATTGTATTAATAATAATTATTAGTACTATTACATACAGTGGTTTTCAAAATAATAGCAGTCCAATGTGACTAAGCAGATTAATCCAGGTGTTTAGTATATTTGTTATATTTTTATTGCTACATGACAATCAAGTTACTGCTGCAGTAGATTCTCAGAAAACAAACAAGGCATTCATGATATGCACGCTCGGAAGGCTGTGCAATTGGGCAATTAGTTGAAAGGGGTGTGTTTAAAAAAAATGGCAGAGTGGCATTCAATCAGTGAGGTCATCAATTTTGTGAAAACACAGGTGTGAACCAGGTGGCCCCTGTTGAAGGATGAATCCAGCACTTGTTGAACGTGCATTTGAAAGGCTGAGGAAAATGGTTAATTTAAGACATTGTTGAGAAGAACAGCGTAGTTTGATCAAAACGTTGACTAGAGAGGGAGCAAGTTAGAAAGAGGTGCAAAAAATGCTAGGCTGTTCAGCTAAAATGATCTCCTATGCCTTAAAATGGAGAGCAAAACCAGAGAGACGTGGAAGAAAACGGAAGACAATCATCAGAAAGGATCGAAGAATAACCAGAATGGCAAAGGCAGAGGGAATGATCAGCTCCAAGTTGATCAAAGACGGTCTGTTACCTGTAGGTACTTGACAATTCGAAGACGTCTGTGTGAAGATGATCTGTTTTCAAGAATCCCCCACAAAGTCCCTCTGTTAAAAAATAAAGGAGTGTGCAGAAGAGGATGAACTGGCCTAAAGAGAAATGAGGAACGTTTTGTGGACTGACGAGAGTAAGATTGTTCTTTTTGGTTCCAAGGGCCACAGACAATTTGTGAGACGACCCCAAAGATTTCAAGCCACAGTACACGACAGTGAAGCATCATGACGTGGGCATGTTTCTCCTACTATGGTGTTGGGCCTATTTATCGCAGATCAGGGATCATAGGTCATATTACCTTATGATGAAGAGGGCACGCCCTTGAAATGGGTGTTTCAACAAGGCAATGACCCCAAACACACTAGTAAACGAGCAAAATCTTAGTTCCAAACATACAAATTTAATGTTTTGGAGCATTGGACTGCTATTATTTTGAACACTACTGTACGTGATAGATTTGTGAAGATCACACACACAATAACGTGACTGTAAAATAATGGATATGTTGTCCAAAACACCAACATGTAAATTAGTTTTTAAAGTGAGTGTATTCATGTTGCACGTAACCTCAGTTTTTGACTCAGTTTTAATATTTATGTGACATGGTCATTTCTATCTGGTTTACTTCACCATATTTTTCAATTATTCTCTTTTCTATTCCCTAATGTGACATTTAATGAATTCACATGGTTTTTCTTTTGCCCTGATACCGTGTATCAAAACAGCAAACAAAAGCTTCAGTAACATCCGCCCTTAACTTGTTCGTGAAAGCAGGTTCATCAAACTCTGAATTTTGACCTGAACTCTGAGTTGATTATTTCAGTCTGTGCTGAGTTTAACTGTGCACACAGTGAATCACTGTGAAGTCACAGCTGTTTTATTCCAGATGAGCTGCACATATGAACTCTGAAATCTTCTCTTAAGCTGTGAAAGAGCCTGAGTTGAAGTCTGTAAATTTCATCCATTGTCTAGTCCTTTGTTGAACTTTTTTAATGGATGATTATGATAAGTTTGAATCCAGTCACCTCATCAATTAGGATTTCATTCTTTCTTTTTGGGATTGATAGATGCCTAGGCACAATTTGAAATAAAGCTGGAGCAGTATAAGTGCTGAAATGTGTCGGTTAGTGAAAAATGAGAATTTCTGGTTCCTCTGAGTGAACTGTGTCCCCTCCTGCAGGCAGAGGAAGAGTTCAACATCGAGAAGGGCCGCCTGGTCCAGACTCAGAGGCTGAAGATAATGGAGTACTACGAGAAGAAAGAGAAGCAGATCGAGCAGCAAAAGAAAATGTGAGTCATGGCGAGACATCACAGGACACGTCAAGCCCTTCCTTCCCTAATTCCTTCCATTAAAGCACAAAGAAATAACTGTATATGTGACACACAGTTTCTGGAATTTTATTTAGCTCCTTCGTCCCACGACAACTCTTGTGATCTTGTCCAAAGTGTCTCCAGGGTTTTCACACAAACACAGCCCAGATAGTTTTCTAAACCAGCCCAATGTGTGTGTTATATTTTTACCCAACAGTCAAATGTCCAACCTGATGAACCAGGCTCGACTGAAGGTCCTGAAGGCTCGTGATGATATGATCTCGGTGAGCTATCGCACCTCATTCTCTGCTCATTCTGTCACATCATTGGACGTTGTGGTTTGTGTAAGTAATACAGGCATCTGTGTGAGACCTCTGTGTATTTGTACATTCAGGAAATGCTGAATGAGGCTCGCCAGCGGCTCGCTAACATTGCCAGAGACCCGTCCAAGTATACGAGTCTGTTGGACGGATTGCTCTTACAGGTTTGTTTTAACGATGCAGTCCACAAAAAACAGGTGACAGGTTGCACGACCACCATTTTCTGCCATCTCTGGTGTGGAAACACTCATTTAAAACAAAAACAAAATTTTTTTATCCAAGAGAAGCTGGCAGACAAATATGGCAGATTGCTTGATGTGTTGATTTTAGGTGGACATGTTAATCTCAGCAGAAGATGGTTGTTGTATAATAGAGTTGAGTGGTTAGGATTAGGCAGATCAGGAAATCCCAGAAACATTCTGAATAAAAACAGCTTCTGTTACCTGTGGTGTGTGACCTGTCAGCCTGCACTCAAAAACAAATGAACACAAAAAAGCCAAATAAAATGCAATAGTAATGAGGCAGTAAAGTGTCATATAAATCCAATAAATGCAATAAAAATGTATAAACAAAACTTTATAAAAAAGGAAGTTATGCCCTTGATAACAGTTAGTGATTAAAAAAATAAGATCTGGCTTTGTTTGACTTGACCAGTAAAGTCTTTCTAATGGTTTATTTATCTTTTTAATGCTTCCTATTAGGGATTTTATCAGCTCCTGGAGCCTAAAGTGACTGTTCGCTGTCGCAAACAAGACATGCAGTTGGTACAGGTGAGTCATCAGTGTGTGTTAGTGTGTTCTGTTAGTGTGTGCGTGTCTTGTTTCCTGAATTTAAATTGTTATACGCAGGCGTCCATCCAGAGGAACATTCCCATCTACAAGGCAGCTGTAAAGGACAACCTGGAGGTCCGCATTGACCAGGACAACTTCTTACCTCCAGACATGTAAGCAGATCTGATGCTTGTCTTTTGTGAGTGTGCGAGTTACCATGAATTTAAAGTTTCCTGTGAGCTTCACCAACCTCCAGTCAGCAGACAGTTATCACAGCGTCTACACAGGAAGCAAGTCAGCTGCATTTTTTAATACACAGGTGTCACGCAACTGACCCACTCTTGTTTTAATCAATTAGCTGGTCCAGGCTGCCCACATATCAGCTCGCGTGCCACACATAGATACAACCTGAGATTTTTACACTTCTGGTCTGCTTTTTCACATTCATGCATGTGAAACATTTTTCCCCCCCAAAAAAACTGCAAAGTACAAGTAAATGCAAATAATCGAGCTTCCGTTACATCAGTGCTACTGCTGAGCAGAGGGAACATTGGGCTGACTTTTGTCACATGAACAGAAAATGTCCAATAGTAATAGTAAAAAAAGTTTCTGGCTGTGTAAATAAAATGTGATGTGTCGTTGTTACTGCAAATTGTTGCCGGTTAAAGATTTAAAACACAATTTGAACCTGTTGAAATGACGTCTGATTTACTTGCTTTCGTGTGGACTTTCAGTTCTGGAGGAATTGAGATCTATAATGGTAACGGAAAGATCAAAGTGTCCAACACACTGGAGAGCAGACTGGACCTCATGGCTCAGCAGGTACGAATCCGACACACATCTGATTATCAGTCTCCGCTCGAACCCCACTGGGCCCTAGTTTTACCCAAAGAGGCGTTTTAAACACAGTGTGTTTGTGTCTTCTCTGCTGTATTTAAAATCCTGCGCCACACACACTCAAACATTTTTAACGCTTTCATGTTCATGTGTGATTTTTGTCTTTTGATTCTCTTTGTGAAAAGAAAATAACAAGTAGACGTTTTAATAAATTAGCACTTAACGTAATAAGATTTCAAGATTTTTTTTTGTAATGAAATTTACATGTCACAAGGTCAGGAGACAGTCAGGAGACGAGATGACTGTAGGGAATATTTAATGTGCAGAATCTGTTTTAGAAAATTAGATGAATATAAACCCTTTATTTAACATTTTGTCTAAGCCTTGTAATGTTTAGCCTCTTAACTTTCATGGTTAAATAAAGATTTAAATCAGTATTATTTGAACTCATGTAAATTCTCATATTTAAGATACTAAATAAAGAGAATATTTGGCGTTTTAGCCTAAAAAAAAAAATCCTGTCCTTTTTCACGTCTGACATTGGTCTCATTGTTCTTTACTTTACACGACCCGTGTGTCTCTGTGTTTGCAGATGATGCCTGAAATCCGAGTGGCTCTCTTCGGTGCCAACCCGAACCGCAAGTTTATGGATTAATTAGCTGTATTAGAGAAAAACTCTCTACTTTAATTTTTTATCATACAAACGACGTCCTTCCTCTGTCTGTGAAACAAAACCTCCAATGCAGAAGAGATGCATTGTTTTATGTGATGTATTGCTGTATTTTTATTTTTATTTTCTGTGCATTAAGGGACATGACAGATGCTGCAACACGACATTACAGATGTGCATCGCGGGTGCTGCACAGCTGTGATGGTTTATACTGCTGCTGCCCCTCGAGGGTCTCGGTTTACACTGATGAGTCAGGATTGTGTGGTTGGCTGCACGTGTAAAATGTTGTCCTCGAACTTGATCGTGTCACAGTTTTCCCAGGTTCGTTAACCTCTGCCCCACGTTGGATGTTGAGTGGGGTATTGTGTTGCTAATGGGTGTCTGCTCCAACCAATCATCTCTGAAAAGAAGCTGGACACAGTTAATTTATTGATGTTGACTGTACGTTATTCTCCTGTCATGCATAAAAAATGGCTGATATCATTCCAGAGGGTGCACTGTATGTATATGAGGTTTCCAGATTATAAATTATGTGTGTGTGGTTGTTTTACTTTCTCTTTTTTTTGGTCTCATACTGAAAGTGTTTTATTGTAGAAATGTATAACAATAAAATATAAATCGATCGTATCATTTCTGCTCTTTTTGACTGTATCTTTACTGGGTATATTTGTGCATTTATTTTGCAGCACTGGTCTTTCATGCCTCGTTCATTAGTTTATCACATGGTATTTGTCAGACAAAAATGCTCCAATTGTTCAGTTGCGCTGAGTCTTTTGCTGACATGCTGAAATCAAGCTGAGCGTTTCTGGAGACGGAGCGAGCTGAGGTATACGACGCCAGCAGCATCTTCGTCCTTGTGAGTATTTCTCTGATTTAAAGCTAAAATTTGCATTAGTTTTTCCTCTTTGTTTTTTGAAGTTTCATGTATTGACTTTACTTCACTTCTTTCATTTCTCTTTTGGAAATTCCTGAGTTCGAGGCTCCTGAATGGACTGTCTGCGCTCTAACTCAGGCTCAGCAGTGTGCAGTCATATTGATGACATTTAAAGAAGCTTGTTAAATTTAATTAAGTGCTTTATTTGATATCTTGTCTGATGTTTTTTTTTTTTCCCTTGTGGAGTGTGTGTGTTTTAGGAGGACGGCGCCCTCCTGTGGCTCGTGGGGACATGGCGTTCTCAATCTTTCAGACTCTGCTCGGTTGCCTGCCCCTTCTGTGCTTCGTTAGTGTCACTGATGGGATGCCTGACCCGACTCAGAGAGACCTGCTGATACGTGAGGAAGCATCCAGACAGACCGGAGGCCGAGTGACGCTGACGGCAGCCGAGCAGGAGCTGGATGCTTACCTGCATCGGTTAAAGGAGAAAGAGATGTCTGCTGCTCAGTTCCCACCTGCTCTCCACTTCTTCCGAGCAAAGCCTCTCATCCAGCAGAGCTCCATCTTCAAAGTGCTGCAGAAGATGCCCAAAGGTGACGTAGCAGCCACGGAGACACTGAGTCTCAGTGGCATAAAGCAACTAAGTAGTAGTCGTATTAGTATTTAAGTATTTCTATTTTCTGCAACTTCATAATTTACTGGATTTCAGAGGAAAATATTGTACATTTGCGTAACTATACTTGAGGTTAATATAGTACGTTTTCAGATTTAGATTAATGAAGCAACTTTAAGATTAATATAATATAAAAACTGTGACCCCCCCTTATAAAATATAAAATCTACCCACCAATATGTGAAGTAATTCAGATGAAAATTATGACGTATAACGTCATTAAAATAAGCTCCATCTTTATAAGCTGCAAACTAAAAATAAACTCATTAATGCATCATTACTTATATATAATATATAATATATTGACTGATGGTGGGGGCAGATAACAGGCCTTCTGTCTCGTAATCCATCCCCACCTACAGCCGCAGTACAGGGAAAGACCTTCATTGTTTCCACTAACATCCTGCTGTTTTCCTGACAGGTGCAGCCCTCCACATCCACAGCTCATCTCTGGTCAGCGTTGATTGGCTGGTGAAAAACGTCACCTACAGACCTCACTGTTACATCTGCTTCACGTGGGACAACTCAGTCCGCTTCTTGTTCTCAGATCGTCAGCCTTTCCCACGCTGGAACTGCTTCTACTGGCAGCTGCTCGAGACTCTAAGGGCCAAAATCAAAGACCCAGCAGGCTTTGATAACAGGTTGGGTCAAATATCACCACGTTTTCCACATTTCAAGCTCTAATGGGAGGATGAATATTTAGTTTGGGTGTTTCTCAGCTTAATGCAGCGACTCACGTTGTTCACCGAGGATCCAGATGGTGAATACCCAAACCAAGATGTTGTGTGGGAGAAGTTTGAGAGAGCCTTCATTGCAGCTGCAGGGCTAATTACCCACGCTCCTGTGCTGAGGGACTACTTGTACCAGGGCCTAGAGGAGCTTCACCGTGACAACGTCATGTACCTGGAACTCCGGAGTGGTCTCTCAAAGGTTTGTGTTGGTTTCCTCAGACCTGACCCCTGCAGCTCTGCCTACTCTGTCTTAACGAAGAGGTGCATCTGAAATTTCAGATGTTTTCAAATGTACCTAAAATGTTTGTGTTGCAGACGTACGAGCTTGATGGAACCATCCATGATAAAGTCTGGAGTCTGAAAACATTTCAAGATGTTACGAAAAAATTCACGGCAGATTATCCAGACTTCCTCGGGGCTCGCATCATATTTTCTGTGCACAGGTAATGGAATATATTTTAACGTTAACTTTTGAAATTCTGCTCCAGTCTTAGAAAGTTTTCATAAAAAAAAACAACCTACATTTGAAATCCTAAAATGTGCTAAAAGTATCAAAGTTTAACTGTTTGTGTAACTGAATACTACATCGCTGCTATTGTCACTAGCAGAGACAATAGGACATGTCAGTGCATTTCAGTTCTGGATAAAATCCGTTTTATACATTTCCTCATATTTAATTTTCAGTGTTTTTAATCTAAACCATATCGAGTTGCAGTATGTCAAGCAATGAGACTACTATAGCTATAAATTTAGCCTATCCATTAGTCTTTACTGTTGTCACGAACTTGTGTGCTGTCGACTTTTAGTATAAAGTACAGAATTGTCTCAAGCAAAAATGCTGCTCATTGATGTAATATGATCCTGCAAATTTTCATTTAGACAAACTCTAAAAACACAAATGAGTTGACAGACTGAGTCAATAGCTTCAAACTGTTAAATGCTTTAATGTCACTTTACATAAAGTGAAGATGTGCTCGCCTCTGCTGCGCCGCTTAGAACTCTTAATTGTTAGTGGAGGGCATTATAAGAGATGGTTCTAATGTTTTGGCCACCATGTTTAGAATGAGTGGCATGGCCAAAACATTAGAAGCACCTCCTCTTGTAATGTCGTCGAGTATTAGTCCACCAACCACTTTGACCTCATTCATAAACACATTAGAATTATCACCTTTGTGAGAGTTCCAACTTAAAAACTCACAAATTAGAATCTTGTAAAATCTGAATTCATGGCAGAGCTGCTGTATTGGATTGTATTAGCGTGTACAGGTGTACCTAATAAAGTGGCCAGTGAGTGTATATACAATCATACTACTAATACCATCTGACAATAGTTACTGGAAAATACATGTTTTTTTATTTATTTTTGGAAACGTCTACATTGTGTGAACTTTCAGTGCAGCTTTCCTGTCTTTTGTCCCTGTTGGCATGACTGTTGACCCAGTTTGCCATGTTGCTGTATTTGTGATTGATGCACCAGTTGCAGGTATTACCATGCACAAAGACGTAACAAGTATCCGATCTTCACTAACCCATAAAATGAGATGCCTGTTCTTCAGCTATTGCCTCCGCTCTCCGCAGGGCTCTGTCTGTGTCCGAGGTCAGAGCAGCTGTTGAAGAGGCCATTCAGCTGCAGAAAGAGTTCCCAGATGTGGTCGCAGGATTTGACTTGGTGAGAAGTGATTAGTCCCGTTCAGCCACTTGATCAACTTTAACTCTAAATAAATAAGTGTCCCAGGTTGTCTCCCGTGAGACTTTATTATGCAAGCACTGTGGTTTGCAGGTTGGCAGGGAGGACAGTGGAAGGACTCTCTGGTACTTCAGGGAGGCACTTTCTCTGCCCGCTGAGGTGGGCGTCACTCTGCCCTACTTCTTCCATGCTGGAGAGACAGGTGAGCGGATCAAACACACACAATATGTCAGTTATTACCTTTTTAAAAATGTACTGTAAGGGATAAAATGTCATATTTTGTAATGTCTTTCATGTTCTGAATACGTTTTTCCTGTTGTAAATTCTGTTTTTAAAGATACTTTGATCTCATTGCAGATAAGGAAGGCACAGATGTAGACCAAAACATTCTCGACGCCCTTCTGTTCAACAGCACACGCATCGGGCATGGCTACGCTTTGGTGCACCATCCACTTGCTAAAGACCTTTCTAGGAAACTGGATGTTGCTGTGGAGCTGTGTCCCATCTCAAACCAGGTCAGGAAAATTTTTGTTGCCAGGGCAACCTAAAAGCAATATACAGTGCACACATGACTAGGTTAATGGTTGTTTATTTTCAGGTGCTGAAGCTGGTGTCAGACCTTAGGAACCACCCTGCAGCTGTTCTCATGTCTGAGGGCCACCCAATGGTGATCAGCTCGGACGACCCGTCTCTGTTCGGCACCACAGGCCTCTCCTACGACTTTTATCAAGCTTTTGTTGGCATCGGAGGGCTAAAGGCGAACCTGGGCACCCTGAAAGAACTCGCCGTCAACTCTATTAGGTCAGCATCTACTGATTTTTAACTAGTTGTATTTAAATCAGTTCTTCACTTTTCTTAAAGCCAATGATTTTGCATTTTATCCTATTAAATGTCGAGGAAATTGAGTGTAAATGTTTGCATCCGTTAGTCTTAAAATGAACATGGTATTTAATGCACATTGAGTTTATACCTTCATCATAAAATTTCAGTTAATTTAATCAAGGGGAATGCAAACACTTGCACCAATATCGTTTTCATCAAGCGTGAAGATGATATTGTTGCAAGCATTTGCATCCCCCTTGATTTAATTAACTGAAATTTTATGATGAAGGTATAAACTCAATGTGCATTAAATACCAAGTTCATTTTAAGACTAAGGGACACAAACATTTACACAAGGAATAAACTCACTCATTGACCATTTACATCAAGCCTGATGCTGAAAGAATATTTGTTCTTGCTGAATAATTTTGAGATTTCATTTGAGCAGAGTTACAACACAAACGCCTTCTTTACAGTGAGTGAGTCCATGTTAAAGTCTCATTGTTGCCTGCAGGTATAGTTCACTACCAGCTCACCTGAAGGACACGGCTCTTTTGATGTGGCAGAACAAATGGCACGCTTTCATTTCAGATGAAGCCTGACAAGTGCAATGGACCCTGTTAGACTAAAGCAAACATCTCTGGCCTTTAACCAATTTAGTCATTGCACAGGCTCCTATGTACTACTATTTTAGTGTGGTACAACAGCACCCATCCACAACAAATGTTATTAAAATGGAATTGATTACAAGAACTATAAAAGCAAATGTTTGGAAATTTGTACTCAAACCTAATGTGTCTCACCAGTTTACATTTATCAAACCTCAAGATATCTTCTTAGAAGATGACTTGTTTTGGATCTATTTCAAAATGTAAACTCACCCCAAAGACCAGCTATCATTGCCGTGTTTGTGCATTGATGTCTTCTGGGATCTTCCTATGGTTGATGAGATGTTGTATCTTCCACTTCTGACCAGTGCAGTGCTGAATTATGAGCTTGTAATAGCCGTCTTCACCCAGGGCAATTTCCAGACATCTCTGTGTTTCTTTGTTTTTGATTGGTCCATTCTGGGAATTAAATGCATTTTGTTAGTTACAATGTTTAGTGTCAATTCATTTTTCCACAACTGAAATTCGCACCTGTTCAAAATCCCACAGCATGTGAAACTTCTTCTGCAGAGCGATTTTGCACTCGTACAGTCCTGGGGTGTTTCCATTGCTGGGGTCCACCAGGCAGCGGTTGCTGTTGTACTTGTGAGATTTTATTCCGCCGATATAAAATTGTCCATCGGTGCGATAAAAACAATGCTAGAATCAAAAAATACTAATTATCCACAAAAGTACTAAATGACAACAGTGTACGTCAGGTCAGCTCATAAACATACCTGAGGTCCATATGAGTGACAGCCATAGATAATGGGCGTGTTCCCTGGCA
Source organism: Channa striata (assembly GCA_033026295.1). NCBI lineage: Eukaryota > Metazoa > Chordata > Actinopteri > Anabantiformes > Channidae > Channa > Channa striata. The sequence continues at coordinate 17,337,192 of CM065169.1, forward strand.
CTGGGCCTTGGTCAATACAGAGATCCGGCTTCAGATCATTTTTAATCTGTCAGGAGAAGTAAAAACAAACATCCAAATACAAATACTGGCATGACATTGCATACCGTTTATGCTCCATTTATTAGGTACAAAAAGATTAACCTAATCCAATGCGCCTATAAATAAAATGTATGTTTTTAATTTTATTACCACTGGCAGATTCAGCCTCTCACATGCTCTAGGAAATGGTTTTTGACTCACAGTTCCGTAACCGAGCAGGTCATGCAGGGGGTCGAGCATGGGGTAAATGTTTTCCAGATACCACTTGAAGGGCTTACAGTTGAGCCTCTCTCTCAGCTTCTTCCTTTCTGACACGTCTCCAATGTCTATCCCATGATTCTGTGGTGGGAAAAAAAAAAAAAAGAGTTTATGAACGGCCTTTTATCAACTTCAGTTTTAATAAAGTCAGTCAACCGTTAATTTGTGTCCACATGTTGAAAGAGCAAAAATGTCCTTCCTCACCTCCAGCGGAAGGTTCCAGGCTATGTTGACATTGTGTTTATATTCATCCAGCCACACTTCTGCCACCCTCAGCGCATTGCGCTTCACCATCACGCTCAGGTCCGGCAGGTACGGTTTTACTGCTCGTTCAATGTGCGCAATTTTAGAACAAGGTATGACCTCTATGCTTCCTCCACACAGCCACACCTGCCAAAAACAATGGTCGGATATTTGGACGGTACATTTTAAAAGGACACCTACACTTTAGCTTTTCCCCACTAAAAAGTCCCAAACACCATGAACAGCTGAACTCTAATGAAAGACATTTTTTTCCAAATATCACATATGGTTGAGGCTGATGGGAGTTGCATGGGTCTAAATACTGGGAAAACTAGCCTGGACTCCACTTTTTGGACTTGTATTGAATTTAATTTGCTTTGAAACATAATGAAAATCTCACCCTGATGCCGAGCTCCACATTTTCACCCCCATATATTTTCATTCCGCCGTCCAGGCTCCCGATCTCTCCAAAGAACTTGCGATCAGCTACAAGAATCCCCATAATGGAGGGGCTCCTGCAGAAGCAATTTGACAGTTTGCAATTAAAAGAAAATAAACCAAGATAAATTGTGAGTAGTTCTAGCCATGCTGATGGCTACTGTTTTATTTGCTCTGGCATTGTTTTAAGCTGAAGAACTTCTTTAATAAGAACATAATTTAGTCTTAAAAAAAGAATGTACAGATGTAATGTCTTCCAGTTTCCAGTCTAAATACTGAGGATATGACCTCCACTGATGTGACCACTTCTCCCAGGCTAATACAGTGGAGGTGATTGAATTATGATTACGATCTGGCAGCCTATTCACTTACATTAAATATCTATATGGAAATTTGAGCTTATGAACTAAAGAATGAGTAAGGCCATACGTGAATTACTAAAAGTGATGAATTTATCAGCGTAAATATACCAAAATGTTTTACTAAAAGTGTTAAATATTGTATTTATTATAGTGCATTACTTATTTGTTAAAGACTGTTTTAGTTCTAAAACTGTTCAGATTAACATTTAATTTACAAATGAAATATGAAATTTAATTTAAAAATTGTTCAAATTTTATTCCACTGTAAAGAAAATACTGTAAATAAATCTAGTACTGTGTGTGATTTTTTTTTTTGCCATTATACATTCCGAGTATTACTTTTAAATTGTAAGTACATGTACTGGTTTGTTTGACTGAAAGATCTGAATATTTCCATGCTGCATATGAGTGGTAGTAATGTTGTCACTTACTTGCCAGGTTGCGATTTGTCCTTTAAGGCGTACCACTCAGGTCTGAAGGACTCGTACATGCACCACAGGGCCCAGTCAAAGGCATCAGCTGCAGGTGTGTAGGGAGTCAGAGTCAAGTCATCAAAATGGACTTTGTCAAACACCGGAGTCAAAATCACAGTGCGGTCCTCTTTAATCCGAGCCAGCAAAGGTTCTGCCCTGGACACACACAGCAACAAGTAAACTTGACAGAGCAGAAACAAAAGGACCTGAGAACACTCACGTTGCATGTATTCAAACCAACCATTGTACATGAACTTCTATGTGAGCATCCAAGATGGCCACCACATCCCCGTTGGAGGCCTTCCACCCCGACAGCCTGGCCTGGGTGAGGCCGAGCTGCTGAGCGTGCCGGACTTTCTTCACCAGGCCTGGAACCTCCTCGTTGATCAAATTGATGTACTCATCCAGTTTTTCGGTCAAATCCTCTGAAGAAAAGAAAGATTTTCTAGTAACCTGAACAGTCAGTTTAGTCTTGTTACTCTTCTAACCAGCCATAAAAATATTATAGCCAGATTTTGCTTGAACAAACACACTATTTTTTTTATATTTGTTTGCTTAAAGGACAGGTTCATCATTTTTTAACCATAACCAGTTCCCTTTCCAATATGCCATTAGGGAAATCATGGAGCTGAGCCAGTTTTGATGAAAAACGAATTTCAAATTTTTGCAGAAATCGACCACCAAAGTTCAGAATCTCATGTGAATATTTACCAAAACTACAGCTGTATTAGTGCAAAATTCCACAGTTTGTTAGTCTTTCCAATTTAACCATAAAAAACTAAGACAAAATTATTGTAAATTATTTTCACTTACATCAGATAAAAATTTGCATGTGGTTTTGCTTTAAAACAAACAAGATTTCATTTCTGACTTTTCCAGACACACCTTTGGTTGACTTTTACAGGTGTTTCTAAACTTACGTAGCCCGATTAGATTTCTTATCAAAGAGCGGCCAAGGAACGGAGAGCGTGGGAAATGAGGTGAAGAGGCGTGTGCAAGCAGGTTGAAATGGGCAGAGAAAAGTGTCATGCATGTTTGGTAAGAAAAGGCATTTAGCCTCCAGCCTGCCCTGGTCCTGTCATCTGAGCTTAGCCTAATTTACACAGATGTCACATATGTCAGCATACAGAAATGTGCTGAAATCTGTTTTGATGTAAATCAACAATGTAAAATAATAATGAAAGCTAAGAAAACTGAACCCGCCACAGTTGGAGAGTAAAATTGAGGGAACACACACGACTCGACCTACCGTTGCTGCTGTGATCGTCCACCAGGATGATTTCTCGGAGCAGCCGAGCAGGGGTCTTGTCGATGATGCTGCGAATGGCCCTTTTGATGACAGACAGGGCTTCATCCAGGTAGATTAACACAACGCTGATGCTAGGAAGATCCTCTGGGTACGTTTTCTCAGCACACCTGTTACCACAAACACTATTTGAATACATTGAAATTGTTTTCCTTGGACTTGGTACAGTAGGTGCTTTTCCTCTTAAAGATACAGAATGTAAATTGGACAGTAGCATTGTCCCTATAGACAACATGTCTCACTGTGGGCTGATGCATTTGAGAGCAGCCCTTTCTAGCTACATGCAAATAAACATCTCCTGATCTCGATCTTCTGAGATCTTTTGCATCAGCTGATGCTTTTTGTGTTTCTAACACACCGATGCTATTTTTATGAGTCAAAGCAGCTCCAACCAAACATTCTTTGATGCATCAAGGACCGGACTTCATATTTGCTGACACCTGACTCCAGCTCATCGTTAGTGACATCAGAAGCTGGGAGTCGCCATTACCTTTTCAATTTTTCTATGTTATATTTTATGAAAGATGACGACTTTGTTTTATCAGCTTAGATATATTATGCTGTGATTTTGAGTAATCTTATCACATTTCAAGACCAGTTTATGCAGAAAACAAGGAAATTGCAAACTGTGCCAAAAATGAACACATTAGTTTTATTTGTGAAGCCAGCAGCATTAAGGAAAAGAAAAGAAATGAAATGTGTATAAAATCTGAGTTTTATTAAACAGAATCATTTGGCAGCTGAGCGGGACGACGTGTGTGTGTGTTAGATGAGGTGCGGTTTGTTTGTTCCCACACATTAAAATCCGTTCACCTGGTGGGCCTGGTGTCAGGGATCTCTCTGTTGAGGGGCAGTCGGTCGCTAAGGAAGGCGTTGTAACCGTAACGCTGGAACAGCCTCTCCGCCTCCTTCTGCTCCTCCTCTGACAGCTCCTCGCCCCACTTGCTGAACAGAAATGAGTTTGGGTACAGTTTCCGCACCACTTTCTGCTCTTTCTTCACTTCTGCATTTTTCTTTGGCGCCACTTCCTTCTTTCCAAGGTTATTCATCATAGTGACTGTAGAAATACAGCAGGACAGTGTTGGTTTTAGCCTTGATTAGTAAATGATACACACTAGGTGGTTGGTCATGTGCTCCTCCCTGAAATGCAAATACTGCACACTTTCTTTAACTAACAAATAAGTCTGTGCCTTTGTGCTGATGCAGTCATTAGAACATGCAGCATAATCAACAGCTTATCCAACGCCGAGGGTCATGTGTAATTCTATTTAACCTGGAGCTGCAGTCTCAAATGATTTATTGATTTGCATGTCAATCTTGTGCAAACGCAATTTTTACTTTTCACTTGACAATCACAGCTTCGGTTAACAGCTTCGGTTAACTGATGAATCAGTAGTTAAAATGAAATTTGTACCTCGTTGGGCTAAAAACTTTGGTCTACTGGGTGAAATTTAAAGTGAAGCAGCGTTGCAGCAGCATTAATCTGCATGTTACAAAAAACACTTATAGAAATCTGGATTTTAATATATATCTTTTGCGAACACTTTAACTTTACTTTGATGGAAAAACATAATAGACTCGACTCACGCAGCCTGTTGATGTCCGCTTCCATCTTGTCCATCCTCTTGAACATTCCCTGGCCCCTGATAGAATCGTTCTGGTGGGCCCTCTGCAGTCTCTCCGAGTGCGTGTGGACTTCTCTCTTAATCGAGCTGAGGTACAGTAAGGCAAGACACACGGTGCAGACCACAAGTAAACCTTTAAGCCAACCACGTCTCATCCTGATGCCTCTCTGCAAGTCCCGTCCTCTGTTGCTTCAGGCTGAAAGAAATAGGGAGAGAAAGTAGATTTTCTTTCACGTGCTCACTCTCTTTCTCTCTCTCTCTCCCTCTCTCCACACCCTATCCAGACACACACACACACACAAAATCATGCAACATATTTGTGTTGCCTAATATTTAATTGACACCATGGTCACAAATTTACTGGATGTACAATTGTGTGTTTCACTCTGCTGAGAGCCAAGGCAAATTTAAATGTTTCATTGCACACATCATGTGACTCTTGTCACTAAAGAAAGTCCTGTGAGATTTGTCGGATCCATTTTCCGTTGTATCCTATTAGGACAGGTAGCAAGGAAAAAGAAGGGGAAGGTTTATTATTATTCTGACACTATTTTTTGTGCCACATACTAATTATTGAAAATGTATATTTAGTTTAGTGTCTCTCTCAGCAAAATGTTAACTAAACACTAAATTTTAAAGAATTCCTCATCAACTTAAAACTTCAAAACAAAATGTACAGTTTTGCTTCTAGTAGATTAACAGCCCTGTTTTGCACCAATTCATACTTAACCTAGATGAATATGAATGCACCTGAGTAGTTCAGTGGGAAATTTGCTTTCTTTTATTCATTATCAAGTTTAATTTTTTTACTTTTGTTATATATCTCATTGTAAAAATTTTCCTTATTTTGTCTCAAACGTCATGGTTCAATGGGGAAAGATTGCCGGTTTTTCATAAGAAATACATGTTAAAACTTCTTTAAAAGTACATTGGAAAGACAAATATAAAATACAACAGTTTTAGATGACAGATTTTTTTTTTTAATTTTGAATTTTTTTTTTATGGAGTGACACATTTCGTCATTTAGCAGACGCTTTCCAGCGACTCAGAGTAATTTGGTACATACATACACAGTGGTGATGGCTGTCACGCAGGGTGCTCATCACCACTGGGAGCAACTGGGGGTTCAGTGTCTTGCCCAAGGACAATTCGACATGTAGCAAGCAAGGACTGGGGATCGAACCACTGACCCTGTGGTCCATGGACTCTTCTGTTCAGAGTCAAATTGACCTGCTGACTTAAAATCAAGACAAATGAGTCATGAGGATTTGTATTAAAGTAACATTTTCTGAATCTAAAATGAACAAAATAACAGCATGTGTGTGTGAGTGTTCACGATGTGATAGTAACCAATGTCAGAAACAAAAATAAATAATTAATAGATGTATATGAACAAGGTGCATGTGTGTGCGGATTGACACAGAACATGAGGGACATCGTGCAGCTTCTCATACTTCCTTACCTCACGTACCGGTGCACCAGGTGAAGTCTGCTCCTGGGTGTCCCTCACTGTAGCTGCAGTGGGTTGGGGTCATTGGTATGTACTGGCTCCGTTGAATATGCGGTACCACAAGTCCCTTTGCCAGCTCCCTTAAAAAAGATGCTCCTCTTCTACAGCTTTGAGACATTCCACTCAGGAAAGATCTCCGTCCGAATGGCGAATGTGTTGTAGGCTGATCCATGAAGCATGTTGTAAAAGATGACCGGTGGCCAGCACTGGCCAGCAACTGTGCACTTTTGTTTTCTCTGAAATGGTCCCAGCTGGCAGGGAGCAGGTTGATCTGGCATCTACAGGGTCCATCTTAGCTGAAACCTTAGCAATAGGTCATAATCTGCGACCATGGTCCTGTAACAAAACAGATTTCATACGGTCATTTCTCAGGTCAACATACTGAATATATGGAAGGTTTAGATTGGGTGACACTAATTATGGAGTGGAATCTGATAATGGAGCTCAAGTTATATTATCATAAGCTGAGAATTATTTTCCATTAAACAACAAGACAAAGAGCTTTCTTTTTGGGTAGTTATGAATCTGTTTACAGTATCATAACCAAGAAACGTCTCATTTCCTGGTTAGAGGGATGAGAAACTTTAGGTACAGAAAATTGTGATGCACACAGACTGATTTTATGTGAATGTCTGTTTGAGTAGATGCAGCTTATCTAACTTGTAGGCTTCTTCAGACAGGCTGCATATCATTAAATCATCAATGTGCTGCTGGGAAATGCAGTGTCTCAGCTGCTTAAAAAAACAACAACAAAAAGCGGACTTCCCAAAAAGTCAACAAAAAAAACCCAAATCTTGTTTAAGTAATTATCATTATATTTTTAGGAAGAAGCAATAGAAATTAGTGGAGTTTGGTTGTGGTTTTGACACTTTCGGAGCTCTCGGATGAATTTGATAGAATGGAGAGGTACATGCAATTAAAATACATTTTAGATGAAAAAACAAGGTTGGCATTTAAAATTGTATCCTTCAGTACATAAATGCAAGTGTTTATTAAATTAACATTGTTGACGATTTGGGCCTGTAATATCTTGCAATAAATTTGAAAGAAAATATTACAAATGCAAAGCTGTCGTGAGTCACTGTAACAGTAAGAAGTCGGCTGTTATAATTTGCATTTGCCACAGTTATTTTAGGATATTTTACAGCATCTAAACTCCCCTTTCCATAAACATCTAAAAAGATGTACCATTAAGCTAGTAAGAATTTGCTGCCATGGTTGCTGCCTCTCTTTCTAATAAAGTGTGTGTGTTCTGCTGAGGCCCAAGAGGAACTGAGTGTGTAACATGCAAAACAGAAATAAAAAGACACCACAGGTGATTCAGCTTCAAGTTGCTTTCAATGATGTACAGAAGAACACTTGTTACAAAATAGCCTAAATCTCATTTAAAATGTCATAGATGTCAAATCGTGCACATCTGTGATCACACCAATATAAAACACTGCGGCCAATTTCTCAGTCCTCACAATCCCATCACTGTACACGAGCAACATCAGGGCCGTGTGAGCCACGTGCCAAAAATTTTAAAATCGGGAAATCTGTGTTGTTGGGGACACCGAAGCTCGTGCACGCAAGTGTAACTTTGTATTACCAAAGCAAACTGCTGCATTTATACACAGCTATTGTATTGATCTAGTAATTGAAAGCCGTCTGTTTGCCTACTCTGTTTCCTTTTTTTTTTTAACAGTCAATCAGTTCCTAAGAACCTGACGCACATGTTGAAACAGCAGTAATTATTTTTTTTGGACCAGCCATGTCCAAACAGCGGCACTTCTCTGTAATATCTGCCCTGTAAGAACATGTGACTGTGTCTGGGACAAACTTAAGGCAGAGAGAGACAGAATTCGCTTGGTACCTTTTCTTGTCTCCAATAATATTCAAAACACATTATTCCAGTCTCCCTCTGTTTACCAGAAATTTCACTTCCAGAGGGTTTAACTTTAGCTTCCAGAGATTGACACATTGCTCAATCAAATCTACGTCAACAGGTGTGAGCTTTGTCAACCTGTCTTCATTAGGTTTATTCGGAATATTGTCAGTGCACATCTGAGCAAACATGTTTGAGCACATCATCAGTGTATGTGTGTGTAAGGATGTTTTCATTGCAGTATGTGTTACCTCCATCCTTTTTCCAGTTATCAGCAACTGTACCCAGAGGCACCACCTCTTTCTCCTCAGTTTGCCACTGGTGCCCTGGCTTCTCAGGACAATCTTTGGGCCTATGTCCTCCTCGTTTACCTGTGTCCCTCTTGACAATGTCCCAATTTCACATCCACCTTCTCTGTCTCTCCATCAGCCACGATGTCGTGCTCCTCTACGACCTCTGTCATATGACGACATCTTCCTCAGTCCGTGGCCTGAAAACCAACTGTGACCATCTGGCCCAACCACTTCGAACATAAGTGCGTTAAATTCCAGTTCCCAGGGTCCATCCCTCATCGATCTGGTTTGCATTCAGCCAGACCAGATGAAGTGGTTAAAAATGAGAGATGGGTGAATCAGGTTGTGGATACGGTCCTCCTTCTGATCCTTTAACTGGGGGAGCTGACAGGTTGGAGTCCGAGGATCCAGTTTCGGCGCCGTGATCTGTGGACAGGGAGAAGACACACTGGTGGAGGATATGGTGGTGGTGTGTGTACAGCTTTGTCTGTTCTATGTGGTTCCATAATCATCAGCTTTTGTTTTCTCTCCCTATTGTCTACTTCAATTTTCCCCATATTCAAACATTTTTTTGATGTGATTCACAAATCTGTATGTCATTTAAAAAAACAAAAACAAAAACTTTCTCCCTCTCTTTGCACCCAAAGGTACCTTGAAGAAACCCCAAATCCTCAGTCCAAACTTTTGTCACCATACTTGGTTTTCATAATACCAACAATGGGACCTTCAGGGCCTCGAACCACCTAACTGTCAATGACCTTTAACCTCTCCCATTGACTAGGAGCCACTTGACCACTTCTTTACGATTCACCCAGCATCCGCGTTGAGCCTGTGGACCTGGCAGCGGTGATCAGAGGATCTTTGTTCGGTCCCTCATCTCTAGGCTTATACATTAAGCAGAGGTGGAGGCTGGAATTTGTCTACCAGGGAGCAACCACTGTCGACTCACCTAACGGACCCTCGGCAGACCCCACCGGTGCCCCCAAACTGCTGTGGAAAAAAAAAAAAAAAAAAAAAAAATCATTTCATTGCTCCACCCAGAGTAGTTACAAAGTTTTGTCACATTTGGTTTTTTACCCCTCTTTTGTTAGGCAGAACATTCCCCGCGCTCAGGCAGTTGTTCCCATCACACATGAACACGTGACGCTGGGTCGCTACAGTTTACCATTGGATAGAAGATAACCTTAGAGCAGAAAACGTCTCAACACAAAACATGTAGATGAGACAAAGTCTGTTATGCCCTCAGACATTCTTTACAAGTACACTTTGCCATTACAAATAGACAAAACATGAGCATTAAAATGCAACAGAGAGAGAGGTGAAATATGTCTCACAGTTGCAATCAAATAGAAATATTGAGATGAGGGTCTTTATCATGAAATCAAATCATAGTACTGTAGCTGTTCTAAACCATGTGATTGGCCTAATATGTGTTGATTTTTCTTGGCCGTAATTCCCCACCCATGTTGATGTCAAACATAAAAATGCAGGATCCTACATCCTTGTACCATCTTACATCTGTTTGCCTTTGTCATAAAAGACACGCGTTGATATGGTTTACAAAGGAAAGTCATCCAGTCATTTAATTTACACAGTGACAAATGTTACAGCTCGCTGACTGTGTAGTCAAGTGCAGCGATCCTACATCAGGTTGGTGCCAACGTTATTTTGTTATCAAAGGTTGCTGTTATGCTCCTCCGATTTACAGTTGCAATTGGGTTTTTATAGACTCAATATGGACACTGCTGTCATGACAAGCTTTAAATAATTGTTTTGAACTTTGGACTGACTACAGCTGGTGGCTATTCTGTGGCCACATTGGACTGAATAACACCCAGTAAAAAGGTAAAGTCCAATGAGATCACGCTGGATGTGAAAGAAGCAGATGGTAGATATACAACTGTCAACAAAATCTTTCTTTTTTAAAGCAATTATTAAAGTTCCAACAACTGTACATTATTATTAGTTATTGAGAGAAGATCTGGAAGCAGTCCTTTTACTGCCTTACTCATCTGAGAGCAAGATACCTCGGGTCAGGATCGATGGCACAGATCTGCCTTGCACTGGTTCCTCAACACGAGCGTCACGGTCTACAGTGGGTGTTTAACAGTTCGAATGACTCAAAGGCTGCAGTTAAACTCAATTTAAGCACAAGGACAAGGAAAAAGATTCTAGAGAAAATATTTATGCCTCAGTTACACAAAAAATGAGTTGTTGGGTCACAATGAGCACGCAACCCCCAACCCCAAGAATGCTATACCCACGGTTTTGTGGTCATTAGAGCTGGATGAAGTAATGAAGGAAGAGGATTACCTGAGAATTCTTTATCATAACCACAAACTATCAACTAGACCAGTAGCTCTCAGTCCTGGGCGTCCAGGAACTGCACTGCACTGTTTTTCCAGCTTGTGCTGATTACCTGGATCAGGTGTGTTTAGTCAACAGAAGCTGGAAGATTCTCCCCTGAACAAATTAGTATCTTCCAGGTCCAGATTGACTGAACACACCTGATTCCGATAATCAGTGGTGGGTGGGGCAGGGATAGTTGGGAAACAGGCTTCAAAGTCAGGCCTGTGCCACATAACCAACAGACTGACATAGGCTTCAGTCTCCCAGAAGTTTGTTGACTATGTAAAGCATCTGCAAAGACAGAAAGTTACTAAACAATTTCCAATGGATATAACATAAAATGTCAGTCAGAGAACAAGAACAATGTTTGTCAGGGGTAAAGAGTGAAGCCACACTTCACTTAGATCATAGTTATCAAATTCAGTTATGACATTATCACTGTTCTCAACAGCGCATTGTAATTTTAAAATTAATGAAATATCTAGTGTAGTGACACAGCATCCAAACTTAATCTGCTTTAAAATTTTATTTTATATTTATGTACATTCTATACAGTGTTTGAACATAACTAGAAAAAAAGGAAAGAAAGTTGTTTTGAATGAGGGAGATAAATTAGTATAAAACTTTAAACCTTTTTCTATGAGAATAATACCACCAACGGTTTTTCCCAGAATATAAGACACGGAATAGCACAGCAAGGGCCAAAGTATGAAACACTTTTGAGACTATTAATGTACTGAGGACAAGTCGTCAGAAATTTATTTTATGACCGATCATAACTTTCTCCTTTGTGTTGCATACCTGAATGCATCATGCGAATGTGTCTCCTGCTGGAAATCACTTTACATGTGACTTATCTCAAGCAAATAGGAAACCCGATATTTTGATATAACTGATCTTTTAAAAAATAAATGGATGACAAAAATTGGACCTGACACACATAGTTCAGTTCAGTCAGTGACTTGTAACACTTGGGTGAAGAGGTTTAACTCGAACAAGGCGGGACAGTCCAAGGCGCAGACCCTGACCCGGCGACTTCACTGGTGGACTCAGAGATGAGGAAGGACTTTTACCAATTTGTCCTTGAAAGAAAACAGAAACAGAAGTAATTGTTAAAACATGCACATACTGTTTATGTATGTGCATGTTTTTATTTAAATACACTTCTTGCTCATCTTGTACCTGGCGGGTTCCACTTTGGTATCCTGCCCCCTGCTGGGCTCACGGGCACTGCAGGCTTAGACGTAAAGACCGGGGATGACGAGGCAGGTCTTTTGGGGGCAGATTTAGCTGCTGGAGGACTTCTCACTGGTGTGGAAGCTGCTGTGACAAGGAAGTCCTCAACATCAAAATACAATTTCTATATTAAGATTAAAGCAAAAAGCAAAGTCAAAGGCACTAGAGAACAAACCTGGTGCCTGTGATTTAGGCTTTGATGGTTTTGATGGCTGCTTTTCTCTTTTGGAGGCAGGAGGCTTTTTGGTTTTCTCATTCTTGGCAACTTTACCTTTTTTCGTTTTGCTAATTTTCTTAACTGTGAATTCCTCATCATCGCTCTCTTCTGGTGCACTGAAATCCTCATCAGTTTCTGAGTCTGGAGAAGCATCGCTTGTTATTTTAATGACACAGAGAGAGAAAAAAAGAGAAACCCACTAAAGTAGGAATTAAAACTAAACAACCTGGTGTCAGTTTGGGTTGATAGTCCTCATCTTCTTCCTGGAGCTTTTTCCTCTGCTCCTCTGTCGTTTTAATGTTTGATTTTCCCTGTCTGATGGCAGTAGCTGACTTTCTCTCTGATGTGATTTCATCCAGACCTAAAAATTCAAAATTTCAACAGCTTCATAAAGTTTTCACAACTTTTTTTTATCTTTTTCAAACAATTAGGCTTAAAGTATCACAGATAATGATTATCCTTGTGAATGTGAGGATGGTAAATGTGGGGCTGCACAACTAATTGTTGTGTTAAGGTAAATACTATATCGTCCCCAACAAGGACTACTGCAAAAAATCCAAATTGGGGCCGTTGTTACTGATCTATCTTTTGCCTGTGCTGATGTTAAAATCTCTTGATTCACACAGATGATACAGTCATATGCCTCCCTCCATGCTTAAAAGTGTAGTACAAGAGGAAAGGTGAGCAGTGGATATAAATAACTGGACTTTACCCAAAACTGTACTGTCCACACTGCAGTTGGAAAAGTGCATTGAAGATGGATCTGTGTTTTCATATACTGGAAGTTGAACCTTGACATCTGCTGGACAAATGTAAAAGGAACTCAAGTTTTAATAGTGTACATAAAAAAGTGTACTATTAAAATCTACATTATATAAGTCAAAACTGACCGTTGCTGCTAGGAGACTGGGCTTTTATCCCATCTACAGTATTGAGCAAGGAAAGTGTAATGGCCGCTTCGAGATCGCGTTCATGAAGTTTCTCATCCAACGGTCTTCTGTGGAGAGAGGAACATATGACTAAGGTTCACAAATGCCACGGATTATATTGATTTAATTCATGCTGTATGCATGTTAGGACCTCATCACACACTCAAACATGCATAAATGTAAATTTTTGAGAATCAGTTTGACAAAGTAAAAGTTAGGACTGAATTAATCCCCTGGTTGTGGTTCCTTGTTCAAATTAGTTCACGCTCAGACCCGTATTTCTTAAATTTGTGTTAAACTCTATAACGATATCCTCTTTTTCTCTCATTCTGGAATAGTCGAAGGCTTCATTATCTTTTTCGTTTTGTTCACCTGCTCTTTTGGGTCACTGTGGACTGTGAGTTGCTCTCTTGACTCGAGGACTTGCTTGAGGAGTTCTTGTGTTCCTGTTGTTGTCCATCTTCCCTGGCCTTTTTGCTGGGTGGAGCCTTCACACAGGCAAAGTCCTCATCTGTCGGCATAAGGACAAATACTGAGATGCGTGGGTGGAAAAAAACAACGCAGGCATTCTAACCCGTCCTATCTTAAATATGGGTATCCACAAGTCGACTGAAAATAAAATAAGAAAAATTCTAGTTTAGAAAACGCTTAAACCTCTCCTGTCACTAATAAATAGAAATACTAAAGACTGATTACAGTGAGTGTGCCCACAGGAGGGGCATTTTCACAATAAATGAGAGAGATTAAAAGATGACAGATAATATTTAATGTGTTTGCTCTCTGTTTTTAACTGATAAGCTGCAGTTATAAAAAGTTTTTCACCTAAATTTAAATGATTCTGGTAATAGATCCAAAAACACGTGTTTACATACTCAAGTCATTTGAAGAGAGAAATAATTAGAACACGGGTTGACATGCCATAATCTTCCTTGTGAGGAGATTAACAAAGGGTGTAAACCATGACTCTCATTCAGATTTATACTTCATTATAATCAGCCCAGTCTGCACCAACTGATGCGGCCACATGTTGCATTTTTCTCTGACTTTTCCCTAATTATCAGTGAATGATTTGGCTCTACGTGGACACTTATTCCAATATATCTGCAACAGAATTGTGTTTCTGCAGTGACATGGATTAAAAACGCTTGGAACTCACCGTCATCGAAGTCTTTGGCTTCACAATAATTCACAACCTTGGTTTTCCTGTGTGTCAATGCACAGCGTTGAAGCATTTACCAGAACAACAGGAGCATGAATTAAGGGTAAAGTGAAGGTGGACAAACCTGGATGGTCGCTCCATAGCTGGGACACGCAGGGAGCTAAAAACGCTTTGAGTGAGCTAAAGTCACCAACGGCAACGTCACACTCACACACACGAGCGTTAACTAGCAGCTAGCAGCAAACGCAAGCTAACGTTAGCTAGCTGGAAGAGCTAACGTAGCTTCAAACAAGCAATGCCTCCGTCCATAAGTGAAGTCTATATTAAAACATATTAAAACTACATAACTGAACTTAAGCTATAATTAATTTTACTTTTTATATACAACGGACAAGTGAAGCGTTTCCCTGTTTTCAACCAGCCCGCCTGAACTGACAGGAAATGGCGTTTTGTTGACCATTTGACGACAACCGGAAGCCGATTCGTTTGTTGAGCAAAAAAATATTTTCGTGTTTGTGGTCCTTGAATAAATACAACTTAAATTTTAAAAAAATTGAAAATATATATTATAAATAAGTAAAGTGACTCATCAGATAATTACATATCTTAGAAAAAAATCTATTGGGAATACTGATGAAACTATTGAATCTGCTTGGAATATCAGTTCACATTAAACGTGGGTATAAGTAATTATATTTACTTATATTATATGTTATGTGGCTTCTTAATATTTTGCAGGTTTGCCAGGGCCGGCTCATGTTTTTTGGGGGGTCTAATGGAAGATGGGACCCAGAGGTGGAAGAGCATTAGTTAATCTGATATGGAAGGTGAAAACTGAAAGTCTCACAGTCCTTTGCACATTTTTTTAACATGACAAACTGTCTCGCTAACGAGCTGCTATGCACAAAAAACACAAACAAACAAACAAAAAACAACGAGGCTTTTATAAAATATGTTAAGATATACATTTACCAGATGCTTTTATCCAAAGCAACTTACAGAGTAATTTGGTACATACACAGTGGTGAGGGCTTCAGTGTCTTGCCCAAGGACACTTCCACATGTAGCAAGCAGGGACTGGGGATCAAACCACTGACCCTTTGGTCCATGGATGACTTGCCTTACCAAATGAACTACAAATAGAGCAGCTCAATTGCCTTTTTAAATGTTAAATTACACCAAAGGGTCGTCTCCGACCAGGAACAGCTGTAAATCATCCCAAAACCAGACTGTGTCATTTCGGTTCAGCTTTCCAGGTCTGAGCAGTGGACGAAGGCAACATCCCTTCAGAAATGTGTTGTCTGAATAATGCAGCCCCCCAACGATGAACTTAGCTGCAGCACGTGGCTGGATTAACTTCAGGAGGGGCCTGAATGAACATAGATGAGTGTGACCAGGGCAAGTGTGGCCTTTGAATAAATACAAGCAAATGCTGGAGCTCCGGTTTTCTGAATTTCTGAATATAAAATTTTACTCCATTTACATTTGTGGATTTATTTTGAGCATGGATCTTTGAATAAAACCAACATCAGCCTTTTTGTTTACCCTAATTAATGACGAGGACCATGTGTGCTACTGCCACCTTTTGACTTTGGGCATTCTGTTCTTTGGAGAATCTATTTTTTCTGCCGCTAAAAAGGGACATTTTTGGACACTGCATACCAGTGAGAGTCTAAAGTGGTTTTTCCTCCCACACCTTAAGTACCAGGCTGTAAAACTGAAGTTTGCGCAAGCTAAGATGTAGGTGTGTGGGGGCCTGGACGGAAGAAAATAACGTGACTTCTTTAAAAATGTGCCTGGAGAATTGCACGTTTCCAACAGATTTCCATTATTCAGACTATACAAGGACAAAGTAGTTTATTAGGGATGTTATGCACAATTAAACACTCTACACTATATTCTAATATAAAAATAAATTATAATTTTGTTCAATAGAAGCACTTGCAGTGGCTTTTACCATGAATTTTTTAATTTCACCAAACTAATAATGTAAATGTTAAAAAATGTTGTCTTTGTTTATTTGGACATTTCTGTTTTGGACATTTCTTTTTCTGTTCTGGTTGTTTTTCCAACCCAGGACAGTGTCTTTGTCAGAGAGCAGGTAGAATCATGCAGCCAAGCCCTCCAGCAGATGGCAGCAGACACTGATGCTTCAAAAAATCCCATCAGAGAGGTACGAGAGTCTGACCTGGTGATTGACATGAACCTGACATGTCCTCAGTCACCCAGTCGCCCACACTCAGGGCGGAAACAATCACAGCTCCCTCTGAAGTGCACTAGAAGGGAAATTGCCACATTTTTGCTGAAATTCTAGAGAACAGCAGCTGTCCCGAGGGTTGTCATTTTCTACTTTGTGAGTGGGTGGCTGTCAGCTGCGGTTTGTCACACAGTGGACCTGGAGTAGACGTTCAGAGATGTCATGGTCCATGTCTTTGTACCCAGACAAGGGAGGAAGACATGCCGCCACGGGGCTAAAGGGCCCTGTGGTCACATTCCTAAACTCCTCCAGCGCTGCCTACAGCCACGACCAAAATATCAGATCCAGTCTGCGGTCACAACATCACGCTTCTATTCACACATATAGATGTTTGCATTGAGTTACAAACAATATTACCCAGGCAGTCGATACAGCAGGTGACTTTTTAACCACCTGATTTATCAAATACCATTTAACTGGCTCTTCTTCACGTGTACATTTAACTACATGATCTGGATTTACATTGCTGGAGTGGAAGTTGCACCAGTTCCACTGGTTCCTAAACAAAGTCATGTGACGTGGTAGAGAAAACCATGCAGTACATAAACTCTTGACTTAGCTAAAAGCCGAAATGTCTTCATCTTCTGATTCCAGCTTTGGTAATACTTGTTCTCTCAAATTTAATCAGAGATTTTAAAAAAATAGTGTGGTATGTTAAATATACAATGCATAAATGTGGATATTGAACGTATCGCCCCTGTACTTTTGCCTTCAGTACTGTGTACTGCTCTACTGTGTGAATAAGTCCTTGAAGAATTGGTGATGAGCCTCAAAAAATTATATGTTAAAAATGTATGATAAATATCTATGTATAATAGGATAAATATGTTACATGTCATATTACAAGTGCCCAGCCTATATGAATTTTAAGGTACTGTTTCAGTCGTGACACAAGTTACATGCTGTGACCAAAGAGTTTCTTTTTTTTTTTTTTCGAACAGGATAAATAAAATCTAACACACATGGATCTCTTCCTAAAACACATATGCAGCGTCTTTTGTTTGACTGTGTTTTAAATGTGTAATATTTTTTAATTGATTAAAATTTGTATTTTTTAATATGCACCCAGTATTCCATACCATACACAAAATGAAAAACTGAAATCTCTTCATGACAAGCATTAACACCCTTTGCCATACATCTTTAACATATGATCAGGTGCACCTTGTTTGATTAAGTCCATTTGTGTCAAATTAATTGGACATTTTTTACAAGCTCCCACAATTCATACAGTATGTCAGGACAAACACCAACAAACTGTCTGTAGACATCCACAAAAACATTTTGACATAAGCCATAGATCAGGGCATATTGTCATACGCACAACAGCTTCATTGATTGTAAAATGGAAAACATTTAAAATCACAAGGACTCTATCTAGACCAAACTGAATAACTGGACAAGAAGGAACTTGGACCGGGAGTGGACCAGGAACCCGGCGGTCACACTAACTTGGAATTAGTGAGCCTGGCAGAAGGACTCCATCAATTAGACTTATTTGGTAGAATGGCTGGATGGAAGCCACAGCCTCTTGGATTTTTCCAAACTGCATTTTAAAGACTGTGAGAGAATGAGGACAAAGATTCTGTGGTCTTATGGCACAAACTTCAAGCACTGGCAAAAACCAGGCACTAATCATTACTTGGCTAATACC
Organism: Channa striata; assembly: GCA_033026295.1. Taxonomy (NCBI): domain Eukaryota; kingdom Metazoa; phylum Chordata; class Actinopteri; order Anabantiformes; family Channidae; genus Channa; species Channa striata. The sequence continues at coordinate 17,355,407 of CM065169.1, forward strand.
ATCCCTCCAGCAAAGCATGGGGGGACGCATCATTTTATGAGGGGGCTTAACAGCAGAACGGTCGGGCAGATTGATAAGAATAGAGAGAAGGTTTAATTGATTAGAATAGAGAGATGGTTTAATGCAACCAAATTCAGAAAGTTTTTGAAAAAATGCGATCCAGACTGCAAATGACATCAGGCCAGAGTGACACTTCACCTTTCAGCATGAATTTGATGCAATGCATAAAGCCAAGCCAACCTCAGATTGTGGAAGGTGTGAGAAGCCTGTAGACTTACTCAAGAACAGTCTGAGTTCTAAATACAACAACCTTTTGCTACTGGTAAGTACTGAATTAGGGGTGTCAGTACTTTTGTAAAGGGGAGTTTTCAGTCATTTTTAATACATTTGCAAAAAGATGTTTTCACTTTTTTTAACGTCATTATGGGTTATTGTGTGTAGATGGGTAGCAAAATTGGGTGGCACGTTTTTAATTTCACACTAGAAGCAAACATCGAGGGTTTACTTTAACTTGTACAACAAACTATGAAGTTGTTTTTAATTGCACACAGTGACAGTGACATAAAAAGACAAACAATATGTGAAAAGGTCCAGGAATTTATGGATCCAGCCATTATCATTATCATTATTAGATTTTTTTATTGGTCATTCCAAAAACATTTTACTGGCCGAGATTCTTAATAAACCCATATTTGTGATTTCTATCCGAGACACCCGTGGGCAGAATTACCAAGCTATTTTCACATCCAGCTGAATTTAATGGCCTAGTTGGCAGTTGTGAAGTCATCGGTGGCCCTAATTTGAGCTCGGTAGTTGGAAGTGGTCAGGATGCTGTATTCCCCGCTGAACCACTAATGTGAAGGCCATCATTATGTACCGTGCGGCATCTCAGGGTGGTAGTTTGTGTAGGTCTCTCTCTCTAGCAACATTGTCCTTGTATGGTTGTTCCGCGGGCGGAGACTGCACTGTTGTTATTTACATTCCACTCAGGGAAAAGAAAAAATAGCCTGTTACTTTACTACTGAAACATTTCACGCAAAAGATTATGTTTTGCATGACTTATTTGCAAGAGTGAAGCTAATTAAATGCAAACTCTAAAAGAAGCGATTTGTTTCACTTTGCAACATATAGATAGAGTTTTTTTATTTTAAGCAAGTATTTTTAGCATCTCACGCAGACAAAATGACCTGTCAATTAGAAAATTCAACGGAAGGGGGCACCAGTTATTTACAAGCCTCAAACTGAATGTGGTCTCATGAGTTCCCAACTCTTTCGGATGTCCGGTGCTGGAATTGTGCCAGTGTGGTGTTGGTATTATAGCCTCCAAATTGTCTTGCATCACATGTCTTCAGACATGAACCAGTTGCAACCACAGCACAGCCACAGGTTTAGCCAGGGAACCATCGTGGGCAGACAGATCTGTCAATCAGCGGCTTCCGGAGTTTGTTTTCTAAGAAACTGTCTTTCTTAAGTGCATGCTTTTGCAGACGTTTTTTGTTTTTTGGTTGGAAGCACACATGCGGCAGCCACAAAACTAATTGAAAGGCCAGAGAGGAGGAATCTTAAAGAGTGTAGGAAGTGTGGGCTTGTGACTACACAAACAGGTTGGCAAAGGCGTCCATGGAAGACATGTTTTAACCCACAGTAAACAAAAAGTGATTTATGTTATGAATCTGGCATTTGCACAGTATATATATGTTCACACATTATTGACAGGCAGAGTAAGTGCTGGTCACATTTAAACATATATAAACTATGCTACGACATTAGTTACCAGCAAGTTTGGTTTGTGGCCTCTTGTGGCTTGTGATGCTAATGGATTTGTAGAAAGTTTGTACGTTCTGAAAAATCCATGTATCTGTTACAATTAGACATTTATTAATGAAGCTATTCCAAAGTCAGGAACATGTAATTACTCTTTTGTTATTTTAAAGTGGAACTCCACTCATGTACACTAAATGTTTATAAAAAAGTTGTATGAAACCTTTCAGTCTCCAAAATTTCTAAATGCACATATTCTGAAACATACCCCATAGTTTATGACTACATTAGCTCTTATTAGCATAAAAGTTGAATTTGTACCTGACCTGTCTGTTTTCAAGTTGCACTATGGGTAATGTAGGCACCAGGATTCTACGAAGGAGATGAACATGTGGATTAAAAAAAGTGTAAGTCTGGTTGAGCTCCATTTGTTTTGATTCTGTTTTTAAACGGATCATCTTTAACCCCTGGAACAGCTGGGCTACAATAACAAATACTGCCCAAAAGTAATACAAGAGTAGAGCAAAACCCAAATGAAAAAAATACATCAAGGCTTTTAGAAATTCCTGCGTGCTGAATCATCATGACAAGACGTTGTGCGCTTGTGTTTTTGGGCAGCGTTATTGGCAATATCAAGCCCTGGAATGTGCAACATGATTATATGTGTTGACAAGACGGCAGAGATATAAACAGCATCAAAGGGCCGGCAATAATTCAACGCTGCCAGTTTTACACTGTGACACCATTCAAAATAGCATCTGTAACACAACATTGTTTCCTGCACTCCAGCGTGACACTTTAGGGGCACACAGTGAGCAGCCTCATTAGTGTGACCTTTGAACAGGGAGGTCACAGAAAAAAGGACACGAACGCAGGAGACTTATGTCTTGTCGTGCCTTGGATGCACTGCACCACTCGCTGCTGCTTTGTTTGTTGATAGATTGGCTGGATCAGATTTTCTGTCTCACAGTTTCCATTAAGTGCACTGCTCCCTTGTGACGCACAAAACACACAGCCATCTTTAATAGACAATGAGCGTCCACATACTTTTGACGTCCCCCAGCGCTCATCGCACTTGTGGTCACAATTCTAGACACTCTTGGATTTGTTAGAAGGATTCATACTTTCTAATTGACATGCAGCTGATCTGTGATATGTAAGTGTAAAAATGTGAACGTCCATGAACGAAACACACCTGAGGAAACTCGGGAACCCATTCCCTGAGCTTATTGTAGTTTATAATAAATATTTCACTGAGATGCACTATCTGCATTGCAGGGGATGACACAGTTTTCTTTACTGTGTTAAGCAGTCTATCTGGACAGGAGATAATGCATCTGATGACACCATCAGCGCTTCTGTGAACACTCACTGAGTAAAACTTGGCTGTAGATTTACGTACATTATATTTAAGGTGAACAATTCATGTTCTAAACAAATCACCTCCTGGAAGTTTTACTCAAAGCGAAGTGAAATTGATCCCAGTCAAACCACACGCCAGCATCCCAGTGCTGCAATGCAGTGAGTTATCATCCCTCAGACACAGACGTCGCTGTCTTAACGTCTGCGTGACACCAGAGGGCAATGTCCACATGTAAGAGCAAAAGGGATGGCTGGAAGCATTTTCGACATCTGAGTTTTAAATTCCCATTCCCCGTTTTTTTTTATTATTCCATTTTGTAGTTAACACATAGTTAGGTTGGCTTTAAACTAGATTTCAATTTATACTAACATATTCAAAAATAAAGATGAAATCATTTATCCAAGCAGGTTGGACTAGGGAGGATTTGTCTTGTCTCTGGACAAAATAATTTGATGTGGTTTCATTTTCCTGTGTTCATCAAATATTTTGAGGCCACTGCCATTACTATTAATAAAAGTTTGTCAAGCACTACCAAACTTCCTATGTTTCACTCTTGGACAATGTGGTCTGTGCAATACAGCAAGTGGATCAGAAATTGAATAAAGAAATAAATGAATAATTGAATGGCTAATCAGATCCAGAAGGGGATGTTGCTCCCCGAGACCCATCCATGCCCCACGTCACTGCAGTACATTGCTGAAATTTACTGAAATGCTCTTACATGCCAATATATGCTAACATGATTATTTATGTTCCCATAAGTCTCTGCATACTTGCTTGTCCTGTCATCCCACACCTGCCGCTCAGCCATCAGCACAGAGTTTCCTACTTCAGCTGCTCCTTTTTCTCAGTTAGGTCCCCACCGCCTTGTTGCTTCATTGTTTTAAGCCTTTATCCTGTTCTTCGCTCTCTCACCTGTCGCTATTCCTTGTTAACAGACTTTATTCTTCACCCGTTCTGACACTTGCAACAAACTTTACTTTTTAATGTACCAGATGCATTGAGGTTTTTCCCAAAATGATTTCAGGAACAAGGCTCATTAGTAATTAAACAAAATCAAAATTATGAACTATGTGCGTGACCTTTTTTGACCTTTACATTTATGATGGTTGAACCAATGGACTAAAAAACGCCAAACTTAATATTAGTGCAGGAAAAGTACACCTGTCTCCTTTTCAATGTACGTGGAAAAAGGTTTACACTGTAGATTCGAATTAGTTCATGACAGTTCAAAAAGAAAACTGATCTGGGTAAACCACAACTTGCCAGTGATTCCTCTGGATCATTCTTTATTATGGTTTGTTATTAGTTGCTCTCCAGGACAGGCAGCATGCCAAAACTGTTGATCAACTCCTCGCTGGTTTCAATTTCATACGGCAGGGGCAGTGATAAAAATAAATGATCTGATCTTTGTTGTGCGAGCAGAATGACAGCAGCACCGTCCAGGATGACTCACTCTCTCAGCAGTAAGCCATTCCCGACGCTCTCCTCTACCCATCAGCCAAATTGCCTTGATCCCATGCTCATTGCCGCCTGTCGCCCACCCTCCCGCTCACTTACTGTGGGGCAAGGTGGTCACATCCTCGCGGCCAGCGGCACGGTTTTCATCCTGTAGGGGTGAGAACGTGCAAAGCAGCAAGCAAATGTGTTGAGAGAATTCCTCACATTCTCCTGCTCGGTCCTGGTGGCCTGGCTCGGTGTTGGGTTCCTGGGAGACAGGGAAGAGGAGCCAGAGGACTCGGCTGCAGACTCAGCAGCTGACACCTCCCCTGATCTCTATCTCTTCCTACTGCCATAAACCAAAGTGTCTGACTTTTCAGCATGGGAGCCACGTAAACAGAACTTTCCCCACGGCCTCAAGTATGTCTGCCAGTTTTTGCCTCGAAAGAGCAGTATATTATGGGGACGACCAAACCTCAGCACATGTTTTAACTTTTGGTACAGCAAAAGGAATTTTTAAAAATATCTTAATGGGAGCCTTTTTTTGACTCCTACTTAAACCTATCCTTCACCAGATTAATAAAAATGTCATCAGTATTTGCTCTACTTGCCCACAGAATTGGCAGGTGTTATTTTATCACTGGTCCTCATGATTCCTGGAGTAGTGGGCTGTAAATCTGGTTGTTGGGGCTTGGATGACACATAAATATAAAATCGGGAGTATAGTGGGACCTGACAGCCATGCTAAGGCTCATGCTAAAGGCTTCATGAATTGACAGCAGTGCTGAGCTCGCACACTGGCCGTCAGATAATGCTCACAAAAACCCCATGATCACATCTTGATGAACGGACCTTTGCACATGTTTGAGCTCTCCTGGGATGAGAACGTGATTACTGGGCTTTAAGGGAGATCGATGGTCACGATGTGAGGCCATGCTGACCATTTAGAGCTGATGTCATCCACTGTATGGCTTTCAGCACATGCTCCAACGTGAGTATTTTTCCATTTGTTTCTGCTATCTGTGCGATTTGAATAAATGAAGTTGGGCTGCGGCTCCTCTTTGATGCTTCCTCAAGCAATTTTATTTAGTCAAATGACATTGTTGTGATTCCTAGAGGGAATCCTCTTCAAGTTCATAGCAAAAGCGCTTTCAGGTACAATCAAATAGGCGTTTGTTCTTGATATTTGCATACGGTTTTTTCGGAAAATTTGGCTTAGCACCAGAATAGGATTTGTGGTTGTGTTGCGCTTGAAGTTTGCTGAGATCAACGAACATTCATTCATGACCTTGGACGCAGCAAATGGAATGTCACATCTTGAAGTGCGACTTCAGTCATTTTTAACTTGCTTTTCTAAGACTTTATTTTAGGGTGTGAATGTACAGTAATGCTTTTAAAATCCACTATTTTAATATATTCCTTTGTTTCTAGCTGAAAAATGACTTCAGATGACATCACCCGGAGGATGTGATGTCATCTGGAGGCATTTTTCGGCCAGAAGTAGAGAGATATTTTGATAAAGGAAAGTCAGAAATGTATGTACATGTTCTACCTAAACAAGTTCAGAAATCAGTGAATATGTCCTTTAGGGTTCCATTGTAGATGTCCTTATATTTTTTTGTGTCACACAGTCATTATCAACAGAAAAAATTAGACTATTAGCCAATGAACTCAACTTTTAATCAAAAAATTGAGTTGCATGTGAAACGTAGTGCTATGCTCCACCTGTGTGTCTAAATCACGGTTTACCGCTCTGCTGACCTGCCCTCTGCCTTACATGTTTTGCTGAATGCCCTGCTGATACAGATAATGTTTTTTTTCATCTTCCTGACAGGACCATAAAAACTGCTGTGTCATTGGTTGAGATTTGTAACCGGCATAAAAGTCACCCTCTGCTCTGCTTCTGTTCCCCTTAGTCACTCTACGCTCGATTTAGCAGCACACACACATCTGCAAGGTGCACAAGCTGTACCCTTGAAAAGATATTTTTAATGGAAGCGCTCCCTTCTGACAAGCTGTTCTTTGTCCTTCCAGTGCAGCTCAGAGCTTCACAAAAAGTCAGGAAAGAATTTAGTACAGTGTGTGTCTCAGTGCACGGCAGTCTGCAGATTTGCTGCTTCGTCCTGTATCGCCGACGTACAAAGCAGCTGTGGAAAAGAGCATAACCCAGTGCAGTTTTTGGCTAATGAATTATACATCAGCTGGTTCAGCATAATTCTAAACCCGAAGCTCCTTTTTGGGTAGCACCGTACTATTTTACAAGCCCCTGCTCCCCAGGATTCAAATCCAATTGTTTTTGATCGATCACCACATCACTTAGCTACTGTACCTGCTGGATAATGTAAAGTTGGCAAAGTTGGCCAAAGGAACTCATGACTGCTTAGAGGAATTATGTGTATGGTATAATGTCCTTTTAAGTAAAATGTTATGCATCAGGAATAAGCCAGAGTGTGCAAAAAGTGCTGGTTTTGCCTCAGAAAAGCAGTAAACCTAAAAACCTCTGTCATGCCCCCACATTGATCCTGATTGAAACTACCTGATGCATTGCCGTAAAATTGTGCCCTAGAAATTCATAGTCCCCTAAGTATTATTATTACTGACTTTGCTGATCCCTTTCTTTTTTAGCTTCCGCAGCAGGTCAGACTTTTCTGTTATCCAGTAATATGTCTCGTACATGGACTGGCACCATTTTTCGTGCAGACATTTGAAGTTCCCATGGAGAAACCGGCTGATTGTTTGTAGTATTATGAGGTTTTGTGGAACCTGACAACTCCAGCCAAAATGATAACATATCCAACACAATGGTACTGATACTTGCAGATCTACTTTGTGCTGTTAATTAGCTAATATCACTAAATTGAACTGCTGAACATACCTAATTATAAACTTTTATTTTTATATTTCTTCAAACTTTCAGCCTCACACGACGACTTGCCTTGGTGGAGTCTGGTTTTGCAGTTTAGCTTTCATGCTGTTTTTCAAAAGCTGATGTGATACTTATGTTGTGAACCCGTCTCCTCCAGTAAAGGTCTGCGGAGGTTTTATGTGCTGTCTGAACATTCACAGTTGGACTCAGTATTATTTCTCATCTATGCCAGAGATTCTGATTTCATGCCAGAGGAATCCCCCCCATCTCCGGGTCTCCCCAGCTGTTGTTTAATATCGTCTTTTAATCTCCACGTTATTATAACAGTAATTGAAACAGCTTTTCATCCTTCTGTATCCAGTTACTCACACTTTCAATATATGCGTAAAAGCTGTTTGTATGTCTGTTACCTCTGGTTAATGTGTGTGTATGTGTGAGTGTGTGCCTGTGTGTGTCTGCACTAAGCTGACCTGACAATTGTAAACTGCAGACTCTTCCCCTCCTTGAGTGTCTAGTTTCTGTGTCGTCTACGTTAGCTCTAATATATTCATTCGAGGCGACTCTAAAGCATAATCAATTTGCTGTGTTATGTGGGCAAGTTTCCATCGACCTCCCTGTGACTCAGTTACACTTGTAGGGACATTTATTCTGCTTTTATTTTTAATTCTCTCATTTTAGTCTACAGCTAAAACCATTAGGTAAAAATTATTTATTATTTGGTCTTTGGCCTGAAATGCACCATTTTCAACAGAAAGCTTCTGCTATAAACTATAGGTGTGGAGATTTAAAGCATCTCAGCCTTTTTTTTTGCTTTAACTTTAATCCCCTTCAAAGTCGTTCAGTAACGCACTTGTAACGTTTAATTATTTTTTTATGCAAAAATACCACATGTATGATTGTTACTGCTTGTCAAACGTTGAAACTGACTTGAACATCACCTTTCTCACGATTTTAAAGAATGTTTGCATTTTTATTACTTTCTGATATGTAACAGGCAAAAAAAATCATTGATAAAGATCAGTCAGTAATGAGTATTGAATCAAAAACGAACAGTTTAGGCCTCTAGTATCAGCTGACCAGGATAAAGACCTTTTATGATTTTTAGTTCTTATTCGTTTAACAAAAACATGAAAATATGCAGACAATACATAAATGAATATGTTGGGCAATCCTTACAAAAGCGCACTTTGCATTTTACAAAGGTGTTATTACTAAAGAGCAACCTCAGCAACATGGGGGTATCATAGTATTTGCTGAATTAATTTTAGGACCGCGGCACTGTCTCATTAACAGTGCCTACACTCAATTGATTTAGGTAAGTTTCACTGTGTCAATAACCCTGTGGTTTTGTCTATTCAGGCTATTGGTTGCCTTGGTTTGCATAGTCATGTGCTAACGCAGCAACTCAAGAGGCTGTCTCATTAATTTGCTATTCGATGTGGTCCAGTCTGTGGGGCACAAAAAGGACCCGGATCTGTCTTTTACCACATTCTTCAGTGATGGTTTGGGGGGACAAGATATCCTCCCTCCAGACCTCTGAATTTTAGCCCAAATTGTCCACTGCTTTAGGAAATAAAGCAGCCATGCTTATTTGAATCAGAGAAAAGAAGGCTACAGCACAGGGGTGTGTCTAGGAAGAAGTGACTTCTAATGAGTGTAGGATTCAATCTGAGTAGAGCTATGTTAGTTTAGGCTGTTAGTTTAGTTAGGGCTGTGATGATATGTGATGCACGACTTGTATGACACAACAATGAATCAGAATTGAAATATGATCCTGGTGATGTGATCACAGTGATCTTATTTCTCCAATTCCTAAATTAGGAATACCAAAGAAATTGGAACTAAAAGCTACAGATAGCACATTGTCCATTACAAATTGGGTTTCAACATTCAAATCTGAAGTAGAGGTACACAGTTGTGACCCTTAAAATCTATCTAAAGTGACAGTTTAATGTTATGTGGCATATTAATACCACTGCTGGTTGACATATATTAGTTATAGTTATTTTATTTACTGTTAGGTTGTTTACAATGCGTTATATTCTGTAAGGTGTGTTTTTTTAATGCAGTAAGAACTGAAACGTAATAATAAGATTCATACGGTTGAGTAGAAAGCACATTTTTATATAAGCAGTAATTTACAAGTAGCATATAAAGTATATTAGTACTTGTAAATGTAGCTTTTTTGCTAACTTTTTAAAATGTATCTTGACATATAAATGCCTTGTTTGTTTGTTGTTTTCCAGTGAAAGGCTGTCTTACCACTGATGTTTATGAGCAACAAGGCCTTACTGGTTGCTAAGGTGGGCCAGAGGCTTCCTGGCAGCCAAGAGCCCCGCGGGGCCCCAGAGCCTGGTGCTCTGTGACGCGTTGGGAATTCCCTGGCCTTCGTCTCCTACCAGCACCCTACAGAACAGGATGCAAACAGGGATGTAAAGAAGGCTGAACCTGCTGAACCTACCACATAGGTATATTAGGTTTTCCTATCCAAAATGTGGAATCAGAATGAAAACATTTAACGACGGCATCTACTGAAGATGTATGTTACAGCGGTGCGTCCACAGGAGGAGTTATAGTTGTTGACAAATACATAAACACATATCTGCTTACAGCTACATTAGTGAGGGAAAAGCACTCAGTGTCCGCTTCATTAGCGCCACCTGTTCAGTCTAATCTGATCCAATACAGCAGCTCTGCCATGAATCCTACTTGGTTATAATTTCAGAGTTTTCAAGAAGAGACCGTCAGAAAGGTGATGAATCTTCTTTGTGTTTATTATTGAGGTCATAGTGGGTGGTGGAGTCGTACTGGAGTGCATTATTTTAGGAGGTGGGTCTAATGTTTCGGCCCTCTCATTCATTTTATATAGGGTGGCCAAAACACCGGATCCACGTCTTAATATAATGCACTACAGTACAACTCTACCACTCACTAGGACCTCAATAACTAAACACATAGTATAATCATCACCAGATTATGAGTTTGTAAAAGAAGAATTCATGGCAGATATGCTGCACTGGATCGGATTAGACTGCACAGGTGAATGAAGTGAGTGTATGTGAATGTAAAATATAGCATGAATGGGTTTAAAGTAAAATCTGTATGATGTCTGATGGTCACTGCAGGTGCAGGTAAACATTTCCCCCTCTGCTTTATGTCTGACCTGAGCTCAGTGGAATCACCTAAGCACTGGCATGTATTGGATTCCCGCAGGGTGAATTATTCTTTTAGTTGCCATGTGTGGGACTTATAATAATAATGCGCAATATGACCGGGCAAAATATTTGGCTGTGTAAACTTCCTGAACAAACAGCTAAGGAAGTGTCAGACAGGACTGCCATTTGCTCTCTTGTGACTGGCCGCGACTGTTTTTACACCTTCCTTCTAAATAAGGCAGCAGGCTGCCAGGACATATGACCACGGTCCCGATTTGGGTTCTGGACACAGTATCCATCCATCCATCCCATGATTGCTCAACCCAATGAAAGTCAAACACACAGGCACACTCACACACCCTCCCCTCCTGCAGGTCTCCCATGTGAGAAGAGCTGTGTCAGTTTAGAGACATTTAGCCAGAGGAAGACTGAAAAAAACTGCCTGGTTCGCCTTCAAAATAAAAGGTAAAACTATTAGGGACTTCCAACTGCGTATCGTTTAAATTAAATTCTTTGTCAGTTAAAAGACACTAATGTATATTTACACATTTTGTGATTATTACACTCGGTACTTCTCTTTTTACTAGCTTCTACTTCATGTACTACAGTTAATAAACAATCAATAGCCTTGAATACAGTCTTTTAGGATCATTAGACCATAAACTGCATCTAAAAATACATTGTGTTCATAGAGAGTCTATCTGTGAGTAAATTTATACTATATATCCTGCCGGTTTAATACAAGTTTATTTATTTTTTTAATAATTCATCTTTTAAGGAAACGTGCAAACTTAAGCACCAACTGTGACTACACACTTTATCTGTGTGATTTCATGATGAGTTTGGAAAATTTGTTGTTGGAAAGTTTCTCCCCTGCTGAGCTTCTTAAGAAATAAAAGCATCACTACATTCACTATTTCAGTTTTCCAAATGTAATTGTGTATTGAGTCCCATGCCTAAACATTAAACTTAGATTTAATGCTTAATGTCCCTGTCCCTGTTTAATGATCTTTGCTTCACACACAATAGTTAAATAAACCAACAGTTTATTTTTGGGGGTTTGGATGATTTAGCAGATGATGTGGATTTTGAAATGTATTTTGAAATGCACAACAGGAAAGTGCTCGTCTCACTGTGTCTGCCTTGTTTGGCGCTGATGTGAAGGTGCAGCACCCCCCATGATTCCTATCAGAACTGCTGCTCGGAGGGTCCTGGAACTCTCCTCCTCCCATCTCCTACTTTTGATGGAGGGGGCGCAGCGGTGAAGTCACAGTGATGTCATTTTAGGATGTGAGAGTCGGGGGCAAGGTGAGCTGGTTTCGCGGTGAGTGGTGTCCCCTCCACGGCCAGCGTTGCCTGTACAGAGGCGCGGAGCGGCGAAAGATGATCATCGCCACCGGCACCAATTCAAGCTCCGACGCGCTCTGTCCCTCTGCTCCTGCTCAGCTCTCGGGCTATGGGGCCTTGATTTGCCTTGATCCCAGAATAAGCCTGTACCGCCACCATGCTAAAGGACAAAAAATAAGAAGAGTTGCATTTCTCGGGCAGGTAACTTTGACCACGTGCCCCAAAGGTACACTGGATGGCCGCTGCGCAAAGGTGCGTCTACAGCATGTCCGGCGGGGCCAGGACGCACTGGACGCTGCCAGCACTTATTGTACTGTGGACTTCTCTTTGGGGGGTCGCCTCGTCTTATCCGATTCCGAGCAGGACTAATGCGACGTCCTTGGAGAAGAAGTGGGAGACCCTGTTCTCCCGCTCCTACTTGGGTTTACCTGGGGGGAAATCGGAGCTGAACTGGGAGAGTGACTATTTGCAGGGCATCAAAAGAGTGCGGCGACTGTACTGCAACGTGGGCATTGGGTTTCACCTGCAGGTGCTCCCGGATGGCAGGATAAGCGGTGCACACGACGAGAACCAATACAGTGAGTTGGGCACAGAAAAGGAGTGTAACCCTACGCGCAGGCTGTGCGAAAGTTAGAGCGGCTTCACTTGTCTTGCATGATATTTAATAAGAGGCGTCGGCGCGGATGAAAGTTTCCGAAAGCAAAAACAGTGTACTGATCCTGACATCCGTGCGGTGCGAAATATCCTCCCGAGCCAAAAACACGATATGAATGCTTGGACCCGGTTTAGACGCCAACTTATTTTTACCCCTCGTCCCGCTGCAGCAGGACTCGCACGCGGAGCCCCGCTCGCGCGCGGCACCGTCACGCCGGAAAACGCACAAGCGGCGATTAGAGTCCGAGGCGCTAAATGAGCGGGGCGCGCATCGGCCAGTCGCAATGCACCTGCAAGGTTACACCCATCAGTGCTGCATAGGCCGGTTCGACGCTCCACCTGGTCCCCAGTGCTTCCCTAACGCTCTGTTCCCTGCAGGTCTGATTGAGATCTCCACCGTGGACCGAGGAGTGATCAGCATGTTCGGAGTGAGGAGTGAGCTGTTTGTCGCAATGAGCAGCAGGGGAAGGTTATACGGAACGGTACGTGTGTGCGCAACCCCACAGCCTCACAAACACACACACACACAAGCACACGCGCACACACACACACAGACCCCACTCAGTGTAAGATGAGTTCATGTATCTGCTGGTTTATGAGTACTGTTGTGTTATTAATATGCTCTGATGAGAGGGGCTTTCACACTCAAGTCCGAGGAGGAGAAGCTGTCAATGTCACAGTCCGTCCAAAGGAGGAGGATCCACAGCCTGAGCTCAGGTTGAAGTGGTGGAAGTGCTCAAACAGCAGCCAAACGTTCAGGTCTGAGCAGGAATCAGCTCAGTGTGCACAGAAGTGACGTTTGGCTTAAAGCTACTGACGTCACAATGTGCACGTAAACACGTAAGCAGGTGATAAACTGAGCGTTTCCGTCCGCATTAGTCCACATGTAGGTCACATCATCACTGAAAGCAGCGCTCGGCCCATTAAAGGTCACTTACGGTCTCCGTTACTGTTGAATGTTCTCGCAAAATTCCGAGATTTTTAGAGGATGTCGTCATCAAACGGTGCACGTGTTTCACTGGGTTAGTACAGGATCAGATAGGAATTCTATTACGTCAAATCTGAGTCTGTGTTTACTACTGTGCACGGCATACAATAAGTGCAGTGTGCACACTGCTGCATTGTAGTAAGCATGATGAATTACCAAAACATTGCTTGGATTCATATTTACATGTTGCCACATGCCACCATGTTCTGACCTTTTGTATTAAGGTCACGTACAGATGTTTAGTTCAAATTTTATTTTTTTTCTGGAATATAGAAAACACGTTTACCACGTCCAAAGTAAAGTATAACTTTGCTGTTGAAGACATTGAAATAATATGGACTCGAGTGCTGTGCTTGAGTTCAGATTTAAGGTTGGAATACAATCCATGCAGTGGGATGAAGTAGCAACAATTATCCAACATTCATGTGCTCACACACAATAATATATGTGAGTCATTCATAAAAATGGTCCTTCTGCACATGGTTTTACTTTTGCTTCTCTGATTTAAATACTTCTGTTAACATTTAAATGCAGGACTTTCAGCCTCATGGTATTGCTACTTTTATTGTAAGTACAAAGTCTGAGTACTGTCACCATTTTACAAAGAGAATATTGTAATTATTCCAATGAAACTATATGTGGGGCGCAAATATGTGTTTCATGGAGTACAACGTGTCCTTTAGCTGTATGTATCTGTATTTGGAAGAGCTACAACATACCACCTCCTCTAGTTTCCCCTTAAAGCTGTCTGCCAAAATAAAGGTCAGGTGGAGACCATGCATATGTTGTGATGTCCATCCCGTGTCTGTCGCGAGATTTACCGACTGTCTCCCTCTGTGGGCATTTTTATTTTGCAGAAAGTCTTTAAGGATGAGTGCAAGTTCAAGGAGACGTTGCTGCCCAACAACTACAACGCCTACGAGTCTTTTGTTTACAAGGGCTTCTACATCGCCCTCAGCAAGCATGGTCGCGTAAAGAGAGGCAACAAAGCCACCACCGCCATGACCGTCACACATTTCCTCCCTCGACTATGAGAGAAACTGGCAATAACTCAGTAATTTGCACATGTGGATGTTCCTGCAGGTAATATAGAAATATAGAAAAAGTCATGATAAACCCACCACGAGACTGCAAAAGAAAAGAAAAATATTTATTCTGTTATATATATATATAAATATACATATATATGTATATTTGGATAGCTATCTTTGTATATGTATGCCATACTGTGCTGCTTATTGTTTTTATGGACGGGGAGAAAGTTGAAGCCTTCGCCTGTCTCACTTTACCTTGGTGCTTGCTGTATCTGAACTACATGTCACTTCCTTTTTTGAGATGGAGGATGAGCTATATCCTGTGCTTTCAAAGAGTGAAATGAATACTTTTTATTACCTCAAAGAACCACTTTAATAGATTAAGGGATGCATGGACTTCTGCTCAAATATCTGCTACGTTTAAAACTGTTAAAACTTTGAGTGCTCGTTGGCTCCCCGCTCGTCTATAGGTGTCAGGCAGCGAGGGAAACTTAAATGCACTACCTTTGCTGCACGATTTTTAAGGTGCCTTGGTGTTCCCACTTGTGGCCCCATTAAACCTGCATGTAAGAGACACCCGCTAGAGTCAGAAATAGGGCTGACACTCTGGAGAGGGCCTCAGGAAGGAGGGAGGGGGGTGGGGAGTTTGACTATCTCTGGTTTATTTTTCTGTAATTAGATCGATTAAGTAATGTACAATCTGTGGTCGAGACCAGAGAGCAGTCGGCCATAGAGGCTGGCTCAAGGCCATAAGTTGGAGTGTGGCATCGCCAGCAAACAAACAGGGTGGAATACTTATCTATCTGAGCATGGAGACAATTTTTTGTATTGACCTGGCTTGCGTCTGCACAAGAATCGACTGAACAGACAGAACGCACGCTAGAAATGTAGCCGCACACTGTCTTAGAGCTTCTTCAGTACAGTGGGTTGCTGTTTTTGAATCACGACGCTTTTGCTGCTATAGGAAATGATGTCTACTGTCCGCAAGGCCAACGAAAAACGATATAAATAGTTGCAAACGTAAAAAGAAGAATCCAGGAGCTTTTTACGCTGCTTTGTTGCAGTTGCTTGAGCGAGGCAAGAAGAGTTCAGGTTGCGCAGAGAAGCATCTATGATGGTGCCTAAATGTTTTGGTTGGAATCATCCGTGTTTTTTTTTTTGTCCAATTCGTCACATGTCACACGTCTGTGGACTCTGCAGCAGCACTGCAGTAGCAGCCAGGTGTTGGAAACTGGGCACAGATAGTTTTCAACGCAATTATGGATGAGTTAGTCATGGGTCACGGAGGACTAAAGGACCGTGCCGTTGGTGGACTGGATGCTGTGAGATTCCTTTGCCCCTCATCGATTCTGTCCATTTTTTAGCCTAATTTTAAACACGTTAAGGGTAAAAATTGGTATAAAAGGCCCAAACGTTTGTGAATTGCTTGTTCACAAAGCATGTATCACATTTTGCCGACCTGCTGTTAGTGTGTCGACCAACAGCTTCCAAACGTCTTTCTTGCTTCCTGCTGTCAACTGCTTCAGGCCATGTCGTGTCTGCAGCTTAGAGCGGAAGCAGGACTATTTAAATCCACAAAAGACATATGTGAGGGAACCAGCCTGCTGTCTTTGTTGTTCTTCAAACTCCCTGCCGGAATGTGGATATGCCAGGATGACACCCCCCCTCTGAGCTGTGTCACTCCCTGCCACCACCTTCCCCATCCACCTCCCGTGTCTGCATGTCCCTTTACCCCTTCACGGGCTGCAGACAGGGACCTTGGGATTCCAGCTGTAACCCAGAAGCTTCCTACTCTCCTTTCAGTCTTTTTTAGTTCAAGGTCAGAGTCACAGACCAGCCTTGGCCCCAACCCTGGTGGCCCGGGTTGTTTGCTATATGGAATTTGAAATGCATAAATCAACTTCATTGTATGCTTAAAGAGTTGGGTTCTAAGCAAGACTGTGGCTTTTATAGTTCTCATTCCCGTTCCCGATATGCAACATCACTAAAGAACAAAGGGAAGTAGGATTTCATAGAGCTCCACTTTCTTAAAATGCACATCTACAACATGCTGCTCCCCCTCGATTCCAAGTACTTGTGGATATTTCTGGGGAGAGGACATCTGCAGAGTCAATGCAGAGTGTGCGCAGCAGGTAGAGAGCAGAGTTACTTCTGCTGCTGCTGCTGCGACTACTGCCCGTCCACAAATGCCACATACTGACACTGTATGACCTGCTGCTGAATTGCTGTCTGCGACACACAGACTCATTCATAACAGTATTCTTCTCATAGATTAATCTCTTATTGTTTTTGTCATTAGTCCACGACTACCGAGGCTTCTTTGAGGCAACACAGCAGAGCACATTTAGCTCAAAGTTTCAACCCCCCCCTAAAAGACTTGTCGCTGTTGTAGATGAGACTGCATGCAGTACCACTGTTGTACATTTCTTGCTGAGAGTAAATCGTCATCATTTCTGGCTGAATAGAAAACAAAAGGCAATCCACGTGCTCAAAACGTTCAGCCGAGGAAGGCGCGGAAATAAACTTTGTGCACGCACGGCACTGATCACTTCTCTCACTTCAAGATGTCAGGATGTCTGACGACTCTCGTAGCACCTTATTGACGACATCTTGAACATGAACTAGTCTGAAGAAGGGATTTTTCTCGCAGTTCTCTGTCAAAAAGCAGAGCTGGATCCATAAAAAAGTGTGTCTAAAAGGCAAGCTCATCGTTCAGCTTTGACCAAAAAATTGTATCCAGATTTATACTGTCGTCTCTTTTCCTTTTCCATGTATTATCATAGATCAGAGTTTAATTAATTATTAAAGGTGAGGAATATAGAGGTAGCTTTAGCATGCCTGTTCCCCGAGCTTGATTATGGGGTGTGTGCTTCATGTGTTTTTTTTTTTTTACTCCTACTCTGAAGGGAGTGAGCCTCCTGTTTATTCCTCTCATCTCTGTTCTCATATACCTCACCTTCTGCCTTAGTTTTGGTTTGCAGATGACTGTAAATTAAGAAGAAACAAATTCACTTATTTGTTTCTGTTAAAACAGACAATGCTAAGTGTGGATATTAAAAGTTTTTTCCTTTTATTTTTGTACGTATGTGCTGTGCACAGCAGTCTACTGTATTCCTGAGATAATAATAAAAGTTTGTCTTTTCTAACTAGCTGTCGATATCATCTTTCTCTCCCAGTAAGGTTCAACTCTTTTAATATCTAAGTAGTTCACTTATTCTCATGGGGACATTCAAGCCACAACGAGGAAGGCGTAGGTGCCATTCTTTTCGAAACTGGAGTGACTTTATTTTTATTGTCTTGCTCAAAGACGCTTCAGCATGAAATAGAAGATTTGGGGATCGATGACCCAGCAGGAAGTTAGCGACCTGCTGCCCTTTAAAGGAGAACATGAACAAACTGGAAAATTAACTCAAATACAACAATAGTTACCACATGACAAGTTATACTGTTCAGTAAAAACACACAAGTATCTGAAGTAGAAGTTCTTATTTTCAGAAAAAATGGTCCCTGTGCCTGATATGTAATTATGTTGGACATTTTTATATTTTAAACAGAGATACATCAATGCCTAAGTTGCATTTTGGTGTTGTATCTGGTCTATGGTTAGATAGTTTTAGGCCATATAAACAATCTGAGGGGTCATGAGAACATAAATAAGTTTAGAATTACATAAAAACAAAGCTGTTTCTCTTTTTTTTCCTGTAATACTGAATACTTTGACAGTTTTTTAAAAATAAAACTATCCAGGGCATTAAGAGGAGGAAATGCTAACAATGGAAACCCATGATATATTAAAAAGGGAGTTCAGTCAAGGGTTCACAGGGTTCTTTGACACTGCATTGTATCTACTTGAAAATGTGAGTATCAGAAGTATATAATATGTAGTGAAGCAACAGTTTTCAGTTGCATGAAATCAAAGTTAAATAAGTACACTGAGTCAAATATGAATCTCTTTAGTGCAGCCTGTGAATGTGCGTCTTGCAAAAGTTGTGCAACTGACCACAACTGGAGTGTGTTGACTTCACTAAAGATAAATTACGCTTTATTTTTTAGACATGTAGGTATAAAAATGCTTCCATGAATTCCTACAAGTTCAGTTTGACCTGTGCCACGGACAGTTACTTTAACAAAGTGACTGACACATTGGTGTATGAGCCAGTGGCTCCATCTGCTGGAAAAAAGACGGAAATCAAGAAGTTGGGCAGGTGCGTCATTTTCAGCAACGTCAAACCAGACGCCAACTGTAGCTCAACTATCAAACGTTGCACAAAATCATTTTTTAACTCATGCACATTGACAGAGCGTTTTACCCCTGGTTGTACAAACGTATGATTTGAGTTTAAGCTGACTTTTTTCTTGATATAGCCCAGGTGCCGGCGTGTAACTGAAGACAGGGACACGCTCCAAACCTTCCAACAATGTTAAGGAAATAAAGTCAGGACTCGTCACCAAAAATAAGACCCAGAGCATCGGGATAAACACACAGAGGTGGATGTGGCCCTTCCGCTGCAGCCAACACGCACTTGTGCTTTGGGGGCGAGTTGCTTTTTTTTACGCAAAGGATGTGAGCAGGAGTGGCACTCCGGGGGGGCCTTAAATAGGATTGGACCTCGAACTTTGGGACGACAGAGCATCTGAAAGCCTCCAGTTGTTTCACAGTGGAAAACATCGGTTTGCGGCAGGATGGACGTCAAGAGGAGACTGGGGGTGAGGGACACTATGCTTGCGCTCGTACTCGCTGTCCTCCAGGGACTTCCTCTCGGGGAGACGACGCCGAACCCATCACCGCTGGTTGGGTCCAACTGGGGAAACCCGCGAAGATACATTCACCTGCAGACATCCACAGACCTCAACAACTTCTACTTGGAGATCAGATTAGACGGTGCTGTGCGCAAAACTGCAGTCAGGAGCTCATACAGTGAGTGGCTTTACATTTTGTTTCCAGTTTACATATTTCCCTGGGATACCGTAAATGCAAAATTTAACCATTGAAGGCTCATTTTTCTCTTTTCGTCTCAGGTGTGATTTTGCTGAAAGCTGAAACAAGGGAGCGCATCGCCATCCTCGGCGTCAAAAGCAGCCGATACCTGTGCATGGATCAGGAGGGGAACCCGTTCAGCTCGGTGAGCCAATATTCATTTCCGTCCCAGTCGAATCCCGCTGTCTGGAAACCCTTGTGCGGTTTTACGCACCTATTTTTCTATTATACAAACAACCATATCGCAACTACGTCTTATGAATTTATTTAGTCATGTTTTATTATTACATTTTTAACACGTTTTTCTTTATGTTTGGCATCACTGGAGGTTTGGCGCATATGTTTTGCGCATATGCTTTACGCACATTTTACGCATGAAATGTAGTAGTAAAAATAAAAATGTATTTAAGGGATTTTATTTGTAATGCTTTCATTGATGTAATAAAGTGAACAAATTGCAAACCGCCCATTTAGGTCGGGTGCATGTTACTGGTGTAACGAAGAGAAGTTTTCTGAAACCAACTAAAGTGATGTTGAACATTTTGCATCCAAGTAAAACACGACACGCCCGTGCTGCAGTCTAATCGTGTCGCCCTGCTCTCCCGTCTCCCTCAGGCCGTCTGCCTAAGAGACGACTGTCTGTTCAACCACAAGCTTCTGGAGAACAACCGGGACGTGTACTACTCCAGCCGGACCGGCATCCTGTTTAATCTGGAGGGCTCCCGACAGGTGTTCGCTGCGGGCCAGAACCTCCCGCAGACCTCTCTGTTCCTGCCCAAGAAAAACACGGTGCCACTGGAGCGCCTCCTGCTTCACAGGGAGAAGAGGAACCAAGTGGTGGATCCCTCAGACCCGCACAACGTCTACCAGGGCCAGACGGAGGAGATCTCGGATTCCCGGGCCGTGCCCGAGGACGACGCCGACTTGGAGGTGGAGGTGGATGCGGACGACGGACGCAACGTGTCCCGAGAGACGCCGCTGGCTCCGTCCACCCACGACCCCTGGAACGTGCACTCGTCCAACATGGGCAGTCCCCGGGGCGCAGGGACCATGGGCTGATCTCACTGGTGCCTGACAGGGGGGTGCAAGGTGTGGACGCTCCATTTACATTAATATGAGTCCAAGTTTAACCTTGTAGTTCATGAGAAGAAAAATATAAAATATCAGACTTTAATTGGGGAAAAACGGGAAAGGTTGATCCTTCTTTTTCACACTGTCTTAATTTTACTCCGGTCGTCATTCGTTCATAAAAGCAGTGTGTTCACACCGAATGTACAAATTAGTAGACTTGACTTGCACAACTTATATACTATTAGTTGTTGTTACACCTCCTGCTTACAGCTCACTGCAGATTTAATAGGCTAAGTTAATAAACTCATTTATATTTTATATATATATATATATATATATATATATATATATATATATATATATATATATTTTTTTTTTTTTTTTTTTTTTTAAAAAACGCAGGAAATGACTCCAACCCTTGGGACAAACATATTCTTCTCACTAATACACACTGAGGTTTTTGCAGCTGGTCTGAGAAACCGACGTTTCATATGATGCTGGATGGCAGGCCTGTTCTCTGCCACATCTGCTGATGTAAAACTGAGCAGACCTCCTTTCTAACAAATAGCCTACATAGACATGGATATACATAAGAGTTATATTTAACAAAGTTAATGTTACATTTGACCTATATTGGAAAGTCTCAAGTTCAGAGAGTTGGATACAGATGATTTCAAGTTTATTAAATGTTGAACCTAAAACTGCAAACTATACATGTCGAGGTAATTTCTCTCTATTTGTCTTTTTATTGAACAATAATACAAACCAATTCATGACTTGAACAATTTTAACTACAGGGTAAAGAACCTTCACAAAGCAATGATTTTGATATCAAATCTGATATGTGATTTTATAGGTGCTGGCCACCACCAGCAATATTAAAACCAGTCCCAAAGTCTATTTATTTATTTAAATACATTCATTTATTGTTATTTATAGTATTTATAACAATGCTTTACAATGAAATGTACTTATAAGAAAACATAGTTTGTCTTTGAATGTATTCGAGTTGTGGGTGGGTGCTGCTTGAATTTGGGACAATAAACGATAAAGGAAACTTGTTCAGTGTTTTTGTACTTTAATAGTATTCAGATTCTGTTGTATGTACTCGTAGATATTTAGGCATTGCTTTAACATGCATCATGTGTAACGTGCCAGTGTGAACTGAAGTCGTGAAGGTATAAAGATGTTTAAATTGGATCAGAAGACTCAACGGTTCCACTCATTAGCCAAAAAGCTTTTACACTTAATTAAAAGATACACGAGCTACAGCCAAGTGAGTCACCTAAAACAAACTTCAACACTATAACTTCTCTAACTTTTAAATTGGTCAGTGTCTTAAATTAACCTGAGCAAATTATTTATAACGAAAGAATTTGACATTGGCACTATTGTCAAGCAAAAAGCAGAGACAGAAGAAATTATACTGCACCCATCCAAGAAATATACCGGCCAACGGATACAGTAACCGCACCTCCACATAATCCGCTTCAAAGTGACAAATGGCCCACTTAAACACAATCAAATAAATATGAGTATTAATTTGTGAGCCTTAAAGTACTTTTAGGTAGTTTAGATTCACGCACAGCAGGAAGCTTCCAATATTCTGTCTTTATGGTAAGCTAAACTAAACTAACCATAGTTATCTACACTCCTGTAGCCATGATAAAAGTAAATAGGCTCATTGCAAAGATACAGATCTTCTGATATAGGATTAGCTGTTAACATGCATTTATTTACAGATAATTAAAATTATTAAAATAATACTGGCAGCAGGATACTTCAGCTCCTACAGAGTGACTTCATGTTTCCAGTGCCTGTTAAAACTCTGCCCAGTTCAGTGGTTGCAGATCAGTTCCTAACATTCATTCAGAGCAACTACTACACTGGTACTGGTACATTCTGTTTGAGTAGTATCAGCAGGACTAAGGCATATATAATTTATAATTCCCTGCTAATTTTTCTATTCTATGCACAAATTTATGAAACTGTGTTTTTTGTTAGACGGAAATTCCATGCAGACTCAGTTTTGTCATCTTATATTGCACAAGCAAAACGAGCAGCACCACAACTGCAACACAAGAGACATCAGTTTGAAAATGCCACAATTACTGAGTGTTTAATAACAAAATAAATAGTTTGGACTTTGGTTTAACAGGATAAATTAGGCAATACAATCAATATTAAATATGTAGTTATGACACGAGTCCATACTGGCCAACAGCAGCAAGGATGATGAAATGATTTGAGAAAACAGCACTGCACAATTATTGACGTTTGATTCACAGCAAGACAATAATTACTATTAAGAAAACATCTTGTACCCTTTGAACTTTGAATTTTGTTACCTGGGGCAACTTGAAGGTCTTTGCCTCTTTAGTATTGGTGATAGTTCTGTTAGCAGTGACATATTGTGTATGTATATGCATACAATACTGCACATACACCGTATGCATACTGCAAACATAACACTTCTTACAAGGTCCAGTCCCTTTACACTATTCCGCAACTGTGAGGTATTCCAGATGGTCCTTTCTGTTAGTGAAGATGCAGCGAGCAGCAGAGAAGACCGGGCCGGACTCGGACTGGCTCAGAGTGACAATAAAGCGGCTGATACCTGTGTTCGGACAGGGCGAAAACAGGTGGGACATCTTCACCCCTGCAGGCAGGGAGCACTTTAGGTCCTCTACAAGGTGCTTGACTGCTACACGGATGTAGGCGCCGTGGCTTACAACCAGAGCGTGGACTAGCACGCCTTGCATACCGTCATCAGCTGAACCACTAAACGCATCATCTGAAGAAGCAGCTACAGTTGCATTAGCGGTCTCTCCAGCCGCCGAGGCATCTTGTGCTGACCAGCCATGTGCATCCAACATTTGCTTGAAAAGGACTTTGAGGAATTTTTTGAATCGCAGTCTCACCTGAAGATTTTAGAGCGCAAATAAACTGTCAGCAAATTATGGATTTAAAATCGTGTCTGTTTTAATCTCCCTTTGCGCTATGCCACATATGCCCTTTGTAAAATTTTAACCATTTCCAGCCTTAATTACTATTTGATTGACAAAAAAATAATAAGCAACTAGGGTATTTTGATAATATATTGAAGCTGCAGTGTCCAACCTAAGCTAGTGTTTTTTTGAGATGCTTAATTGGTTCTCTCCTCTATTTTCCCACTTCCTGCTCTGGTACAGCTCTACTTCGCTCATTACACTTGACCACACTCTGCACAACCCATCAAGTTATCACAGCTATCAAATTAAGCATTTCAACCGTCTTTGAATTTCATGTCGTTCTCTGGAAAATTATGGCAGATGTTTTGGTTCAAGTCAAACTAGGGACTTTTGCTGTTGTTTGGCTGTTCCTGCGCCTCCCATCCTGTGATCACTCTAATATCTATTAAAGGCAGAAAATGCATCTTCACAAGAAAAGATGTGTGGAAAGTCAGCCCAGGTGTTTGAGCAGAGTTTGGAAACAGTAAATGTTACATAGATTAATTAGCACGGATAGGCCTTTCGTTTGTCATAACACCAAAAAGGGTGCCTGTGGGTTAGGTCCGACGAGCATCAGGCTGGGATGTTTCGTTGAGCGGGACGCTCGGCACAGACATTCAAATGCAGAGAAGAATTTCATTGCCACGTGTGTATGTGCTCAACAAAGACAATCAAGTTTCAAAAAGGTGTTACTAACAAAATGAATAATTTAGGCATCAGGGTAAAATAGGACAGTAAGACACAGTCACTACTGTGACATGTCAAAATGTTTTCTCCCTGGCAAAATGGCCCATTATAAAACAATTGACTACATTACAATTTACAATTCACTATCCAGAAACTCAATTCCTAAATGGCCTAGAATTTTTCCAACGCAATGTCCCAAAAGAAACACTACATGGCGCTGTTGTATAAGTAATCCTAACCTGACCTTGAAGTTTCAAGGGTTTTAAACTTTCATGAGCATCTAAATGATGAATCTTAACTATATCTTACTCACCTGGTCTAAAGTCTCTCCCCCTGGTGGAGTGTAGTCACGACACGACTGTCCAGCAGCATTGGCCATGTTCTTCAGGTCCTCTTTGGGACGTCCTTCAGCGATGCCGAATCCCTACATACGTAATAAAACCAGAATTTTAGAGCTGGAAAATGACTCTAGAGCTCTAGGTAAATCTGTATTAATCGAAAGTAGTGTGCTGTCAACAGATCTTACCCTCTCTCTGAGTAATGGTTCCAAAACCATCTCCATGCCAGAACAGTGAGTGTTATTCCTCAGAATTATTTCAGCTGTCTGGTGCAGGACATATAATCGGGGAATTACTGACTCAGTACATTTATAAGAGCCAAAAGAGCCTGTCAGGGCAAACTAAAAAGTCATTCATACATTGTCAGCATCAGTGAGTCAAAGACCACAGAGACATGAATGTCCACACAACTATTTAATATCTGGAAGTCATTCCCAAGCATCCTGTTTTTCTCGTCTCTCACAATAAGGAGCAAATTTTAGTAAAAGTTTACTGGATTGACGGAAGTAACTGTCCTGATGGGAATTTTGGTTTCATTTCCTATTTACAACGAAGGAACTTGCTGCTTCTTAGAGCAATTACAGAACTCCAGCTGTTAGGTGTTGAGAAACCTTGATGTCCCGTTTCGAGGTTAAGGAAGTTGAGTGTAATTTGGCAAATGTCCTTCAAATGTAATTTGACAAATGTCCTTCAAATGTATGAACGCCAATAACTGGCACTAAACATAACAACTGTAGCACGTGCCCACATACAAATAGGGTATTAAGTCCCACTGGAGTGCATTAATATGCAATAATATATGCATCCCAGTATGACTCCACTACCCATTTTGACTTTAATATACACATAGTAGAATTCTCACCTTTCCGACAGTTTCAACCTAAAAACTGAGACATTATAACCTTGTAAAAGCAGAATTCGTGGCAGAGTCACTGTACTGGATTAGATTAAATTACACGGCAGTTAATGTTGTGCCTGATCAGTCCATGTCTGAGACTCAAAGTCAATCCACCCAGAGTGTCCAATGCTGTGCCAAAGCCCATGTCACAAGGCTTGACCTGGTCTGTGTAATATCCAGATGCTACTTCCGTCACCAAGCTGTCACCCACTGCTGCCAGTAACATGACAACGCTGCGTAATTACAAATTAATGAGTCGGTCTTACCTGCACAGCCCGTTGTAGGTTACTGACAAACACATTGTTGAATGTGATGTCTTTGAGGTATCGTCCTACTGCTTCACCTTGCTGCACACCTGTTTCTGACAAAGGAGTGTCCACACCTTGACCTAAATACAAAATAGAAAAAAGATAGTTTGGGCTGTTTTATTTATGGATGGTATCATTTAGCCCCTCCAAAGGAGAAGCTGTAAAGTGATTAATACAAAAAAAAAAGAAGAAACTAAGTCTATTATTTTCTTCCTGTGCAATTTTAGTAAGTTGACCTTTTTGGTGTTTGAAATGCTTTATATAGGGTCACAACCATAAAAACTTTTTGCAACTTTAAATCTTAAGTCTTCCAAAAAGTAACTAGAGCTGTAAAAATGAAAGTAGAGATGCAAGAATTATAGAGTCTCTTTGTAGTAGACGTGTAGATGATCAGTACCAGTTTTAGGACTTTGACCTACCCTGCAGGAGCTTCTCTCTGTTGTACTGAGTCTCCCCACTGTGTGAAAAACAGAGCAATACCAGCCGGTCAGATCACTGCAGATTTCCACTGACAACAATCTCATGATTCAAACAATCAGCCCGAGACACAATGTCCGCGGTGATGGAAGTTACCGTTAGCCAGGCTCTGTTAGCAACCAGCAGGATAAAACACGTTTCTGTGAAATATACCCAACACAAAAAACGCGTTCGTTAAAGCATGAAAGAAATACAAGTCCAATAAATCACCACTTACTGTCGTATGAACGTTAAACTAAATGTAAACATTTTCGGCATCAGATCCCTGATACTTCCTCGTTCACCCGCGATATTGTCACGTGGCATCCTGCGTCATGACGCAAATCGATACGCATCACGCGGCCTTGCGTAACCTTTGACCTCCTCTGTGTTGTTTTGTTAATGGTTACCTTACTTTATCTGTAAGGAATTCATTTATATCTTGTTCATCACAACTTGGGATATTTGAATATGTATGCCGTAATGATTTGGTTAAAAATAGTACTTAAAACATCACATGTAGTACATGCAAATATATAACATTTTTGAACCACACTAACTGCTTTTTCAGGGGCAGAGCAGTGCAAGTATAAGACACCGTTGCTTTTTTAATTTTAAACCCATCCATGTTGGTTTAGTCGCCATCTAGAGGCACCGGAGGTACAACATGATGCCGGAGGACTGTTAGTCCTGCAAGGAAGCAAGACAAAGGCTGTAAGAAAGAGGACAAGCGAGTCATTTGATATTAGCCAATTTATTGAGGAGAAATTGTTGAGGTACACTGCGTGGATGTAGATGGGGACAGTGGAAGAGAGTGGGAGGGGAGACTGAAAAAAAACTTTTTTTTTTGTCTTTCCAGTATATGTATAATGTGTATAATGACTTAGCACCAGATTTGTGAAATGACCTACTATGGTATAGGCACTTAACTGGTCAGTGGCATCTGGCAATTGATATTTTTGATTTAAAGAGAAGAAGCACCATATTTCCTCTCATCAAGATAGAAAAACAGTGAGACCCGTCAATGAAAGAGTGAAAACAATGTGTGTGTGATGTGTGATGAGGTAATAATGAGATGGGCTCTTGCTCTATCCGTCCAAATTAACCTGAGGTACACAAACATTACACATAAGCAGCAAGAATATGATAGGATAAAGATACAAATGAAACAATAAATGAATTAAACATGCGGATCATAAGGCGGGCAAACACGAGTAGCCAACTTCCAGTCCTGCACTTAAACCCTTGGGTTTCCTCCAAGACACAAACACAAAAGCACAAAACAACTTGTTTTCATTATATAGCAGCACACAAGTGAATCACAAAAGGGCAACTCTGTGTAAGACAAGAAAAGAAAAAAAGCTTCATAGCAGCAAGAGAATTGTGTGTATAACCTATCACTTTGGAATTTTCTTACAAATTATACACAACCTTTAAAAGGCACAAACATTGTTTAAAGCTTTTAAAAAAATATTTGGCTTTTGCACAATAGAACACCCATGAAAAGAATTTAGAGACTATTTCTGTTGTAAAACCAGAATTTGTAGCATTTGTGCTCAATGGGGATAGAGATATATAGTCAAACCTCCACAAAGTGTAAATCCAACATTTTAATATCTAATGGAGAAAATACAGAAATGGCCGTTTTGAAACTTCAGTTCAGGGAGTTTAGATAAAAATAATACAACAATAACAAGTACATTTAGGACACAGTATGTGTGTACCACTAGAAGAACTATTGGAACGTTTTTGCTATGAATAATTAAAAATTCAAGTAAATAAACAATTAAAAAAGAAAGAAAATCTAAGTCTACATGTGACTTGGCTTTCCTTAGTTTATATACTATTATACTAGAACACAGATTATTCTATGTCTACTCACCTGCTGGGGTGTAGCTTTCAAGTTAACTTGCATTACCCCATGGGAATCCAGCCCAGAAAAAAAGAAATAAAAGAAAATAAAAATCAAATAACTTATAGAAAACAAACAAAAATGACCCACAACCCACTGAACTCTCCTCAACCACCATCCCCTTACCAATTTAAGGAGTGTTTTTTAAAAGTGCATTAATAATGTTACAACTCACCCTCTCCAAAAAATGTCGAATAGTAAAAGTAATCAGAGAAACTGCAGCGCACTTAAAATGCCCCCCTGGAAATCACCAGGGAGTTTTTTTGTCCTGCTGTGTGTCACCAGGTATTATGCATCTGCAGATACATCACATAGCTTAAGTTTAAGTTCTTTCTTTTTCTTTATAGCTCATTGATCCACATTTCTGGCACCTGTTATTCAACTTTCCACGTGCTTTTCTTTTCTGAAAACCTCACAGAATTTCTTTCAGTCCTCATTCACTTCCTCTAAAACCTGTAAAAACTTTCTGAAACACCACTGCTTTTCTAACCAGACATGACATCACCATCACCTGACTCTCATACCACTCATGCCTTTCAACCAATGAACTAACGGGAGTGAGCGAGGGTTGGCATCAGCTGCCAGAATCTATGTCGAGTCATTGCATGAGTGGGGTGGTATGACAATCCATGAACTTTTAGTGATTTAAGAAATTCCTAGTTTTTCTTCTTTTTGTCCCATTTATGCCCAGTCGGGTAGAGTTTCTTTATTTCTACGGGCCACATGTAATCAAACAAGCCATTTAAAAAAAAAAAAAAAGATAAATTCTTGAAAACTTGATAGTTCATGATGTTTCCCAGAATGGAAACCAGAAAATGTTTTCATACTTGAAAAAAAAATAAATATATAATATGAAATATATATATATTTCTTTTGATACAACTAGCAACATAATGCGATAATATTTAGCTAGACGTTAGTTACGTTACTCTTTTATCAACTTTAGCAGTTATCCGTTTATATAAATGGGTTTTTTGGTCCAAAAAATCCACGTTGTATTGAAATGGTTTGGCATTTGAACCAAGATGATTTCCAGCCAGACAAGCGCTACTGTAGCTAGCTGCTCTCTCTTACAGCTTATCTTACACCTATAGCACTGCGTACTATTTATGTGGTGGCCAAGAGTGGGCTGGGCCTGCTCACAGAGGAAGGACACAAGGGTGGACAATCTGGAGCAGTGGCTATTGACTGAAAAGGAAAACATCAGACAATGGCAGTTATTAATTTCTTGATTCAGTTGCAGAATCCACAGATCATTACAGTAGGTTAACAGGATGTGTATTTGAAGTCAGCAAGGCTACATTATTCTAGTTCTGTTCTTGGTGTAGCTCCTGCTGCAGTTAAGTGTTTAGAATTTAGATTTTTGTTGCCTCAGTCAGGTGATGACCTATAAAGAAAAAGAAAGAACTTAAACTTGACTGAGAGTCAGGTGGCGATTGAAGTTCACAAGTTGACATCACGCACATCTGTGGGGGTGCTCGACTGGTCTTGCTGCTCCCTTGCCTTGTTTCCTGCTGTGAGCCCGGTGTCCTGCCGGTACTGCTGGCCCTGCTGCTGCAGGCTAGTGGCCAGCACACGCTCTATTTGCTCTTGGCAAGCCCTCAAACAATCCTGGAACCAAAAAAAAAAAAAAAAAAAGGTCGGACATTGTAACATGTAAACACTTGGATGGGAACTCTTGGCATTTTTGATGGCTTAAGATGTGTACATTTTTGTCTTTGCTTAAGACCTTTTAAGTGGTGCTTATGTATAGTATCAATTTAGCAGTCAACATCTCAGTTTTTTCAACAATTTAAGAAGGTGTAAATCAATGCAAAATTTTCAAGAAAAACAATATACCATTTAAGATTTAAATACATATGGTTAGAAATTACTTTTAAAAAGTTTAATATAGTACAACTTTAAGCTATTTGCCTGCCAAAACCATATAACTTTCCCTTGGTATTCTCTGCTGGTATATACATTATAAATAAATTAACATGCCAAGTTCACCAATGCACAGACAGAGAATACCATCTCTACACCTGTACATGCATGTTGGCATGAAGGGCAAGTTGTTCGAAACAGCTTTGGTCACATGTGTGGCATACCAGCAGGGAATTATGTGTAAAGTAGGTGGTCCTGTCTGCATTATGACCAGTACAATAGGTACCAGCACATTTCAACACCACCAACACTCAGTGGGCACAGGAATCCTCCCTGACACGAGACCTGTGCATGAGGTACTGTATGCCTGAAAGGACAAGGGAGGGAGCTCTGTGGTCTATCAGGGAACAGATGAGCAGATCTGAAACTCCTTCCTTTACCTCCCCTTGGGTTTACAGCACGGTCAGGCTCATGTGGAGGTCTAGAGGAAACAGCTTTGATCCCTGGCCCTCTGAGTTTGGGTGTAAAAGAGAAAATAGGACAGTAGGACCGGATGTTTTCAGACAACAGCCCTTGCAAAAGGGGATTCTCTTTCTGTCGCTGCCCCATTTGAAAGTCTGAAGATGTGGGAGGTCTGCAGGACTTTTAAAGAAGCTTACAATGAGGCCAGCATTCCTTTAAAATGTATAGATAATTGAAACCTGATGGGCTACAGTCAAAGCGTCTGTTGTGATGGGTTGTGGGGCCTAGTTGCCACAGCAACTGAACCACAAGCTAAGAGGCAAACGTGTTGTTCCCACACCTCATTGGCTGTGGCCTTCACTAAAAGTGTTTTTATGATTTCCATTTAAATTTTGAAAGGCTCAGTATTAAACTTATTTATATATGATTATGACTTACATGATACTATAATAGTACACTATTGGCTGTAGAATATATATATATATATATATATATATATATATATATATATTTTTTTTTTTTTTTTTTTTTTAAAAACACTATAGTGTCACAATACTGCACACTGAGCTTAATATGACCCAGGTGCAGGTCTTAAGAGTTCTACGTGCAGTAAGTGCTTTAATGCTGCATTCACTCCTTCTCACATGTATAACCAAACTCACTCAATGAATTTTCATATACGTCTAAACATCACGTATGACAACAGCCTGGATGACTTTCTGTTTCTTCACTGGCCTTTACTGGAAAAGACACTGAATCACTTCACTACAAACATGCTCCTCCACCAGGAGGGGCAAGCAGCTAAAGTGGGAGCCATGCAAAGAAATTGCATGTGTCCCACCACAAGAATGTGGGCTCAGAGTTTTAAGAAGACATTCCCTCTGCCGCTGCTCTTTATAGCAGCAGTCTGGCTCCCCAGCCAAGACCCAAAAGCTTTCTCTGCCTCTCCCCCCATGAAAAGTAAATAGCTTCAATCTGCCACTATTGAAGTCATCACTCTTGTTTACCAAAAGGCTTTTTACACTGCTGTCCTGAGATGTTCCAACATTATTGTTACCAATGTATTGCTATGTAGCACTAGAACAATTGAGTAAAGACTTGTGGCAGGTATAGATTTACCCACCACCTCTGTGTCGGTGATCTTGGCCAGCAGATCTGTCAGGTTGTCTCGACTTAGCCTCTGGTCAGTCTGGTCCAGCTGCAGACCACAGACAGCAGCTCCCATGCTCCCTGTGGCAATCATGGAGGGAGGGTTCATGGCAAGGCGGTCATCTGGAAAGGAAAAAAGGACAGAATATTAACTTGCAATTTGTCATGCAATAATGTTTGGCCTTAAGTGACACATTCGTAACTCAGCCCAGAGGAAGTATGAAAGATGCATGAGAGGTGCAAACATCTGAATCATCGGCAATATGCATACTCCATAGCTGAACCTGACTTTACCACAGTCTGAAGCTGCACAGCGAAACCTGTGTGGTTTCAGGCCTGATTAGAAAAGCAGAGTTGAAAACCACCGACTTGCTTGGGCAATGACTCTATACAGTTCATATCCAGATCTAAGACAATTAAGAGATAGGAGGCACAGACAAAGGAGGTGGAAGAGGACACAGCAATGTACAAGACAACGAGATGCAGCAATTCACAAATCGAGCCAAAGCTGATACAGAACAGCTCAAATCTTCAGCATTTTTATTTGTATTCAATGGAATACCCTAGTGCTGTAAAAAAAATCTTATCTGGACATTAGCAATCCCCCTAAATGGCACTTTATATTCACAAATATATAGCTTTCTTGAAGCTTTACAGAAAGCTACTGGAAAACTGAAAAATGGAACTTGCTGAGAAAAGTCCCAGATAAAGAGAAAGGGCATAGTTGACCCTATTGGTATGAACGATGTCATGTTTTACAAATTAACTGACACTGTGCAGACAGTGAATAGTTAACAGCTGACTGATCCGTGTCCATGAATGTGAAATAAAATTAAGGGCAGTAGAGAACAAGGTCCATCAGGGCTGCAAACTGCTTTTGTCCATTGTTCAAGTTGTGCAACCTCAGTACACGTTAAGAGAAGTTTATTACGTACTCAACAGTAGCTACAATTTGTGGCATCTGATAATAAACAGTCCCGCAGAAGGACAATTATAATATTCAGATTTAGCTTAAACAGATTTCATGAGGCAATGATTCAGCCGTAAAATAATTTTGAGGACGTGCAGTTTGTGCTGTAATGTTGACATTGCAAAGAACTTTGCTAATATAAATGGCGTAGACAAAATAAACACCTGTCAGTTTGACATAATCTATTTCAACAGCAGCACAAACTATATCTTCTAAGGTCTGGTGCACATTTGAGGATTTTCAGATACTGATTGATTATAAAAATGTGGGAGGCAACAGTCATAAAGACAGATTTAAATGATTATTCTTATTTTAATTTAAAGAATGAACAATATAATAAAGATTTCGTAAAAGGACCAAAACCACATACCTGGCTTCTATACTAAACAAGTTCAGATCTCACAGAAACTTTAGAGCTAAACAAACATATTTGATTTATTATTCGACATCACATAATCTCAGAATGTCAAGAGCATTAACATCGTATTTAAAACCCTAATCTGCACAATTTTCCTGTATTGTGTCCCCAGCCAAAAATAACTGACTCCTCAAATGTACTTGAAGCTAAAGTCACCAGGCTGTACAAGCAAAATATCACCCTAGGATCCGCAAACTAAATGTTGGTAATTGAGCTTCATTGTTAATAATGCAGGAGCCTGGAAAGAAAAATGTGTGAAATTAATCAATACCTCTGGTTTGCCTGCCAAAACCCAGATTTTACTTTTTTTAGCACGTTTTGTGAATGTTGCCCCTGGTGGTTTTTCCAGGATTACAAAACATAAACTTCTTCCGGTCTCGACACAAGAAAAGGACCAACAACTCTCAAAAGGCAGAAGGTTTGGTTCCAGTGTTACACAAGTCTAAACCAACACATCGTCGCAACCATGTGCAGACCAGTCACTACGCCCATCTTCTACTCCAGGGACCAGCTGTCTATAGGAGGAGCTCCTCCATCATAAGAATAACATCTCAACTCCATATAAAACTCCAAACATTTACATTTCTGCACAACCACTGCAGGCCTCCGTTTTCCACAGCGACTGCTTTGTGCATGGACAACAAGCTGCTTCTAAAGAGCACAGGTGACCACTAAAACACAACCTAAATACATATAGAGTGTAACACTAAAACTGAGCTAAACAGGGCTTGAAGCTCACTGAAGAATGGTTCCAATAACTAGTCCTGGTAAACAACTGCTTATTGGTCAGAAATGACCAAACTGTGTGGAATTTCACTGCACTATAGCGACCTCTTTTTCTTATTTCCTTCACGAAATCAGCTGAACAGAGGTAGCACATTAAAGGCAGCCTTTGTAACACAAAAGCACTGTGCATTATGTAGTATTTCTGTCCAGGATATGAAAAAATTAGAGGGATTCCTAGTTTAGGCAAAGGAATGCCATGAAAATTCACAAGGGAGAGGCCTAAGGGGACATCTGAATTTGTGCTTTTCCAGAGTCATTGGAGTTTATTTTGGACATGAGGCCACAATGGGAGGAGGAAGGAAGATCACTGGGTAAGTGCCCTGACTTAAACCTGGAAGCTTCCTTGTCAATAAACAACACATCTCAGGAGTTCAGCTGCACCTGATTCATATGGCAAAGCGCTGGAGTTAAAGTTACAGAAAGGTATGATGGCTATTCATTACCGTGTACATGGATAATCTAAACACAGCACTGAGAAATGTGGAAATAACCACTTGAAGAGGCTTTTAGCAACTAGTCCCGTTTAGAAAACCCCTACTACAGCCTGGGGGGGGGGAAGACTGTAAAGTGCGTAAGGCAGCCAGAGGAGTATGCTGAGAGAAGAAAGAGGTCACATATGACTCACTATGGGGGAATGTTTGTGTGTGTGGGAATATTCCGCTGGATGCAAGAATAACAAGGCAGCAAAGAGAGTTTGCAAGTGAACGAACACATAAGAAGACACAAAGTGAAAGGAAGGTGTGTTACCTGTGGCACAGAGGGCAATGAATGTCAGCGTGTGTTTGCGGACCATTGCCAGCTTGTCTTTGGGAAGGGGCAGCCTGCGTATGATGTGCTCTATAAAATCATTGGGGATGACCGAAGCCATGTTCCACTTCAATTTCCCCAGCACCAACAGTTCCCAGTCCTAAAAGATTGGCAAAAAAGATCATAATAAATATTGATCAGACAGTTAAATGGCATGAAGCCATCAACCATGACAAAGATGACACTTCATCCCTATTCCCAAGGGAAATGTCTCTGTAAGAAGAGTAACATTTTTTTTCCACTTTATCTCTCCTCACTGCATCTTATTATCTGTCTCATTCTTTGCATCCTTTGTGTTCATATTGCGGGCATGTGACAAGCTTTGCCCTGCTTAAACGCCCTGCCAATAAGACAGCTAGCCCCTTCCTTCCTGTCACAAGCCTCGAACAGCTACAATGACTTTGCACTGCACAGGCGTCCGCACAGAGACTAAGGCTCACAGTGTGCCTTTGCAAGATAGGTGCACATATAATTTAATGTCTGACTGCATTACTGAGTCAGTCTTTACAACCAATCAATCCACTTATGTTTGGCTTTGAGTATTTGGAGTTGTAGAGCATTTAAGTACCTATATAGACATAAAATGAAAACGTATTTAAGCATGCCATTCTACACACAGGATTCTGACTTTGCTTTGAAATTAAAAATTTTGCACACATATTTAGTAAATACCTGTAAATATAATAATACTTATAACACAAAGTCAGTTGTCACTGTTACTATCCTTTGAGATTTACCCAAGCAAAAAGAAAAAAAAAATCTGTCCAGTAACAGTTTTCAAACTCTCACCTGTCCATGAATATCCATAAATCTTAAAACTTATGGAAATTTACCAAAACCAGCAAAAACAAGATTTGCTTCATACTTCCACATGACATACCGTCAAATGTGCAAATATGTCTTTACTTATAGAAAAATTCCTAAACCATTGCAAACGTTTACAGCCATATCTTAGTAATGTTTTTTTTTAAATCATAGTGCACAATACAACAATCATGTTTCTATACAAATTATTTAAAAAATGTCTGCATGTCCTGTTGCACATGTTCAATTACCATCCAAATTTCTATGAACCACCAGAATATTTCTGTGAAGATTTGCAGTTTGCAGCATTTCCTGACATATTACACAACTAGTAGGAGGCGGTGTCAATCAAGTCTTGTTTAATTTAAATGTTACGTCAAAGCCAATATTTCATTGGGAAAATGAAACAACTTTTATCAGATGCAAGTATCTTTACATTACTGAAGGCACATACAGGCTTGTATTAGTTGTTTCACATTGACATTGACACTCTGTTGGGAGTTTATTAGGAACACCAAGTGAAACCTAATGCAGTGTAACAACTGCCCTGGAATAAATCCTCCTTCTGGAAGATGATGATGTCCAGTTTTGCTTCTCTGTTTCAGGTGGGCTGAACAAACTTAACAGTAATTTTAAAAGTTGCAGTGTGCGATGCTGTTGAACTGTGGAGCATTACACAGACAGGGGTTTTTTGTTATTTTCCCCACCACTTGTGTATCAAAGGGCAAATGACAAAAACACCAAAATCAACTGAACTGATAGACTGAACTACTGTATGTGTGACAAATTCTTTTTACAAGCGGTGATGAATAAATGCTGATGAGCTGTAATTCTCAAATCCCCTACAGACACCTAAAAAGCAAACGTAGTAAACACCAAAACCCCAACAGCGGCAGGGGCAGCCCCCTCCCTTCAACAAATGCTTATGCGTCATCTGAAATGTCAGCCATCATTCACATTTACATGGGTTTCCTGTACATAATGTACCACACACATGCTTGCATTTCACCCATTTTTAGCCTATACAGAGATTGTTGACTGCGAGATGCCTGAAAGCTTCGTGTCGGTGCACTCACTTCCTGGACAGCTGCCCTGTCAAACACAACCACCCTCAACCCACCTAAAAGTTCTCTTATTCAGCTGAAGCAGCAGCAGTGGTGAGTTCATTACAAGGGAGATTTGAAACATGTTTCTCTGGCTCCAACTGTGTTGCTTGTCCATCCTGTGAGGATATCCAGGAATCAAGAGTCTTACAATAACATGTAGCATCAAACAAGGCCAACGTCATCTCTCTTCAACAACTGCAGGCAACAGAGGAGGATGTACAGAGTGCATTTCGAGCAGTCTGACTAAAATGGGAAGCAGTTTTAACACTAAGTGTCATACTGGCTAGACCTAAAACTATTTTTTTGATATGATCACTGTTTTTTCTACACTGTTTTGTCTACAATAATAACAGAAAATAGTGAAATGTTTCATTCAGAATTACAATGTTATCTTTGCTTTTTAGAAGCAATGTTGTCCTCATATTCTTTATTTGAACAGTCCAAGACCCAATGCTATTTGGTGTACTCTTACATAAGACCAAATGTGTCTACCAGAGACCCTGGAAATGGCAACTTTCTTGAAAAATGGCAGACACAATTGCATTTCTGAAGATCAGCTGTGTGATTCAGTTCTGCTTCTACTTGTAGTACTTATGTGCAATGCTGGAAAGTAACCAAGTACATTTTCTGTGCTAAATACCACACTTTAGGTCTTGTGATTATAGCTTATTAATCAGATATTATCAAAAGCTGCAGTGGAGCAGAAGTAAAATATTTGCCCCTAAAATGTACTAATGTCAAATTAGGGAGCAGCAGAAAATAAATAACACCTTACAATTGATCCCTACTGTGAAATTCACAATTCAAACAGTGTTATCCCATTAAAGTAAGCTCCATCATTACCAGCTGAAACATTGTGATGAACACATTAATGCTAAACAGTATTTAGGATTCAATAAGGTAATTTTAGGGATATAAAAAAAAATCTAAACAAAAACAATAAAATTAGTTTTTTAGTACTACAATTAGGTGTAGAGGCATTAAAACTTGTATCAGAGTATTACTGTCTTCAAAACTGTGCTTATTACTTTTACTTTGGTAAATTAACTGAGGACCACCACCACTGGCTGAGACATACCGCTGAAATCCCCTGAACAAGCGAGTGAGAGAATCTATGGGTTTTGGGCTGTTGTGATCAATTTTATTTAAATTTCACATACTACATGTGAAACTTACCATTTTCGTAGAAATAGTTAATAAGAGCCCAAACTGAAAATCAAGATCAAGCCAGCTTTTGCCCTTCTGCTCCACGGGAGGTTTCTGTCCTCCCTGAGCTCCTGCGTTACCGTTTGACAGGTGTACCGCCCCAGTCAAACTCCCCACCTGCCACTGTCCCCGGAGCGGGTCACGCCCGGCTTGACACCAGAAGTGCTAATTGGCTTTCAAAACCAAGACCTCAATATCCTAGTTGATAACTTACACACAGTTCTTAAAATGTTGTTTAATAAATGGTGAGAATACTTAAACCTATTCATGTAAATACTGTGTAGAGATAAACTAATTTTATAAATCTTAATGTATACGTAGATTAATGTAAAGGTGCTTGTCGATTGTTTATACTTTGTTCTATATCTAACTGAACTCCCGAGTAAATTCATGTGATGCAGGACGACCATATTGTTTGCTGCATAACTGGCACTAGATGGCATCACGCACCTCTTTAGTCCACATGGATCCAAAGAAAGAAAGTGGTTGTATTGTGCACAGCTCCACTTATTAAGACAGTGGGACTTCCTGTGACACCACTTCGATAATCAGCATTATAAAATCATCCCCGAATGTGACACTTGCATTTTTATGCTGTGGACAAAGAATGAATGGGTCTATTGAGAATCCAGTTCTTACCAGCAGTTCCCGTGGTGTGATGGAGTTGTCTGTGTACATGCAAAGTTTTTCTGCTGATAGTGGTCTGCTGTCCTTTAACTTGGAGGCCAGAAACATGCACACAGCTCCCAGAAGCTGCAAATAACTCTTTCTTGTAGGCATCACTGCTAAAAGTCTGTCCAAATAATTAATAGCTAAAGGGAAGACGTCTTCATTGCTCTTCTCTTCTTCACAGACCTAGAAAGAGACAGAGACGCATTGGAAATATGCATATTAAATGCACAAATAAAAATGAAATATATTTATATGTTTTGTGTGGAAGAGCATTTAGTGATAAGAGTAGTTTTTGCTAATACGAGTGTAGTCTTTTCATGCTAGTTTTACTTTTAAACTCTTTCAATTTTGCATGGCTTTGCTCAACCATAAACTGCAAGACAAGGCAAAGCAGAAACAAATTGGTTCAATAGGAAGTTAGTTCTGACCCCCCCAACCAGACACACACACACACACACACACACCCTCCCCATTCAACTCCTCTTCCTTGTTGGGGCTTGTCTTCAAAAAATATTTAAAAATGAAAATAAATAATATAGGAACTTTAAAACGTGTGCTAAATGTGGAGAAGTTCTCCTTCAACATTTCCCGACAGTTGCAAAAAAGAAAGAGTTCGCTAATATTGAACAGTTTTAATCTTCAAAAATGAAAGTAGTTCTGCGTTCACGTTAGCATGAGTCACTTTTAAAATTAATATAAATTAGCGTGAGGGGAAAATTAGGCGTTTTCGTTTATGTAAATTAGCATTAACCTCCCCCCTGACGCTTCAGCTAGCTAATTAGCAAAAAGCACCAATTTTGTCGCTGTTAACCAATGTAAATATCAAGCTAGGCTATTTCTTTGAAGCTCAATTTTCTTCCTGATGGAATTTCCGACTCTCCCACGCCTGTGGTGACTCATTCTCATTCAATTGTCAAACATGTTGCCATCTATGACAACTCTCTAACAACTAAAAGAGCACATTTATGAGCCCAAATCCAACCGAAATCCGCGTTAACGTGCTAGAAAATAAGAAAATAAAACACCGCATTAGCAAAAGCGGTTGGGTTAGCTCTCAATGCACAGAATGCCAACAAACCTCGTGCATCCAGCCTGCAACCATTCGTCTCATATAAGGCTGAATATCCTTCTGGACCCGCTGGAAATATGAGCACTGAGGTAAAAACCTGTCTTCAATGGTTAATAAACTTTGCAACACTCTGTCATCAAAGAGGATGTTTGGGTCAGGCAGGGCTTTCACGGATACGTCCGACTCCAGGCAATAAAGCTCCATGACTCGCCCGCCATCTTCCCCCAACATATTGTTATTATTATTATTTGCTTTCCTAAATAATAAAAAATAAAAAAATAAATAAATACTGTCACGATATTGCCGAGAGCGGACTGCAGCAGGAGCGGCGTCCAGGACGAAGCATGAAGCGGAGACTGCTGGGCTCGCTGCAGTCCTGCTGCGTCACGGTTTAGGCTCTTCCTCTGCGCGTCGGCGACAAAAACAACATCCGGTACAGCCTCCAAAATAAGAGCCGCCCGGGCGCTGACGCTGATCTTCCGCGCACGGCGCCTCTAAGAGCGGCCGTCCGGCGCTTCCGGTGTGTGTCTGTTTCACATCTGCACTTTCTTACGGCGCTTCGGACGAGGCCAACACGCCGACCGTGACGTAGGCCTCATTTACATGCACGTCCAAGTGGCTGTTATCACTAATAAATGTGTGCACTGCTCATCCTTTACATTTACATTCTGTCCAGCATAAAATGCCCCTTCTGTAATTTACAATCATCATTATTGTGTTTGTTGTTTTTGGCTGTGGTATTACTGTATTCTATTCTACCACCATTTACATTTATTTTACATCCTAATCTTTTTGTTTTTCCTTTTTTATGTAATCTATAAAACTTAAAACTTTTCCTAATACCAAAGCCCCTAGAAAATCTTTCTCACAATCTTTCATCTCATATTCAAAAAAATACAGCAAAACTCTAAATGTAACTGTGATGAGTTGACAATAAAGGACATAACCTTGTACATTTTTGTACAATGTTTAGGTTGTGGATTTTTCTGGAGACCACACGGTTACGGAGCCACTTTCAATACATTAAAAATACAGCATATGTGTAACTCATATGTTTGAAATATTTTTGGAAATATTGTATTGCTGTGACAATGTACAGCATTTCTAACAACACTTAATAGGCTGCTGTGTATCTTTTTAAGTAACAGAAAATAATACACATGAAACATAAATCTTAATCCCTTTATTTGGAAAGCTCACTAATACAGTTTATAAAGCTCCAACAACTAAATTTAAATTTGAGCAATAAGACACACAGAATTATGAAAAAGTTCAAAATTCAAACGCTAGTTAATTTAATAATTGGGGGTAAATAATATGTGCTTTAAGTGCTACAGTTGGCCAATAATGCACTGATCTTAACATCAGCTCATTCCTCTGACTATATCTCAGGGCCCCAGATAAAGTGCAAATAACCTAGATGTTACTTTTGTGTTGTCTGAACTTCTCGAGTCGAAGAATGCTTTGTTGCTCTGCTGCTTACATGATTAAATACAGTTCCACATTGCGTTATCTTCTATCTCCAACCCGGCTGGTCCAGCTCATATGAGGAAAATGTAATATAATTAAGAGTGAAAAACTGACAAAACCTTTCTGATCAACAGTCCTTCTCAAAATGAAGTGAAATTAAATGAGGTTAGGTGCACACATCCATGGGCCCAGAGGATGGTATCCACTGACTTTGTTGATGCCCAGACTTTCCATCTAGTTCCATGTAAGGGGCATGAAAAGAATGCCACTCATCCAGGTTTAGGTATCTAAAGCTTGAGTCATTTAGACCAGTCTTCTTTCTTCTTTGTTGGAATCTGGAGCCATTATCAGCATGTATAATGGGGCCTTGAGCCCACTACCATTTTACCCCTCCCACAAAACACTTTCATGATACCATAGTGTTGTTTGTATTCATTTTGCATTTCTTTCTGGCCAACATGTCATATTTGTATAGGTTTGTTTAGGTTTTAATAATTTGGTCTCAGTTTGTTTCTTCTTTTGTGACTTAATAATAATTAAGAAATAATAATCGTAATTAATAATTTTTGGTCTGTTGTTTGTAAGCAGCATGGTGGTGGAATAGTTGGTGCTGCCGCCTAACAGTTTGGTAGTTGCCAGCTTACGTGCCTGGCCAGCTATGGCCTTTCTGTGTGGAGTTTGCATGTCCCCCCCATGTTTATGTTAGTTTCCTCCCAACATAGAGTGATGACCTGTCCAGGGTGTCCAGTACCTCACCTCCTGCCCAGTGAAAGCTGAGATAGGCTCCATGTCTTTGTGGCAAAGCTTTACTATCTAATAATGTGTGATAGCTGTTGTTACAGTACATAGTGGCCCTGGGACCAATGGTTTTTTTTTTATTCGATGACAATCCTGCCACATGTGGTGGGATACATGGAACGCAGTGTTTTCTTAATG
The DNA here is from genome assembly GCA_033026295.1 of Channa striata. NCBI lineage: Eukaryota > Metazoa > Chordata > Actinopteri > Anabantiformes > Channidae > Channa > Channa striata. Next base: position 17,397,374 of record CM065169.1, read on the forward strand.
ACATCCTTTTGGCAAAGGGTGTGGACAACATTTTGATCCCTTTCCCAGTGAAACACTTTCCGTAAAGGATGTCCTACTGGCATGGTGACATGCCAAAGGATGAAAGCACAAGGGTGGACATGCAAATCTGCAGTGAGCCCTTGTAATGTTCCCAGGCTGTAAAAAACTCTTTGGTATTTCGTCCTTCTAACACAGGATCTAACCTCTTAAAAGCTATGATTGTAATAGAAGAGGAAATTTTGAAGTTTGTCAACTCCTTATCAGTTGCAGGAGGCCATATCAGCTCTGTCTCTGCGCAGCCGTTAGTGCTAAATTCTTTATCAAAGACATCAAGTCATGCACAAATATACATTTTCATGCATGTATATTTGCTGCTTCAGATCATGTGTGAGTATATATCTAGATGATACTAACACTGATTAAAACTGAAGACAAAAGCTGAACCGAACCATTTCACAGTGCAACTACTTTACAAACTTCCCCTTTTTGACAGTCACCACCAAAGAGCTGAATGAGATACAGAGTTTCATTGAGAAAAAAAAGAACACTGTGGAGCTATTATGAGAACAGACTGTGAAGTGAGAGTGGGAACCGTGTCTGAGGGAATGTCAAGGTTAGCAAGATAATTTCTACTTCAAAAGAGGCAATGTATGTGTGTGTCTGTATGTTTGAGAGGATTCATCTTAGAATTGAGATTTCATGTCAGACAATTATCCCTTTGCCTGTACATGAAGAGCCTGACAATCCCTAGGGCAGTGTTTTGGTCCATTGGGGGGCTTTCCACAAGAGGCCAGAGAAGCATGCCATACCAGACAGTCAGACAGTCAAAGTACTGACACTTGAGGGAAAGAAAGGTGTTAGACAGATAAAGCAGCCTTACCCTGTTGCTGGTGTTTGTGCATGTGTCCTATGATAACACATGTCAGCTGCTATCACACACTCAGAGCTGCACAGAGGTAACAGACAGTTCCCAAAGCCCTGGGAAAACGTGGAGGAGCGTGAAATCACCTTGATCCAAAGATTCCTGCTGCATACCAGACCACTGAACCCACCAGAGCACAGGGGCCCGGAGATGGGCATACTGCCACAGATCAAGAGGAAGAGACAAAGAAGGGAAGAAAAGGAAGAGGTGGAAGGTGGCAGTCAAGATCCTTAATCCGATAGATTGGTTTAAAGCTTAACATCATCTTATGTGTTTCCTGTGTGAGATCAAGAAAGTCGCTCCACGAGGGAGGCCTCTCTTTAATATAAACACAGGATTTACTTTAACATGCCAGTTTCAGGGCCAAGCTTGATTACAGGTTGCCCATGTGCTCTGAGCCGAGCTGGCTGTTTGGGTTTACTGACAGTGGAGAAGAGGACACTATGGCTGGAATGTTGTGGTGTGAACAGTGGTGAACACTCCTCCCAGAGCTGGGTGATAGCTGGTAGCTCAGATAAAGTGGCTTCTGTCTGTCACATGGCCGCATGCTATATGCTTTCACATCAACCGATTACACCCTGCCTGAAGTGAGACAAGCACACAAAACATGAAAAGTGGGTGATCTCAATATTCATAGGTTGTTGGGTGTTCTTTCTTGCTCATTCACATGTGATTCTCTTCATGCTCTGGTCACCATCAGTGCCATCCCGTCGCTGCAATAACTGCACAGTAGCTAATGGAGAAAATGGGAAAGTAGGTACTTTCCTGTTGAAGTCCAGCATGTTATGTGCAGAATTGGAGAAATAGCACTTTGCAGCAGCATTGCTCCCAACAATTGCTGTGGTTTCCTTCATCCAGCATCTCATAATTATATCGTTTGGATGTGTAAATCCCACTTCCCTAATGCTTGAGTAACCCCCTCTATCAATCCTTAAGATATGATTGGAAGGCCTGTGGTGCAACCAGCTCATTTGCAAGCAACTATGCAGTGAGATGAGAAAACAAATGGAGCGTCATTGAAATAGCACAGGAAAAAGAGGGTGTTTCCCACACTCTGTCTTAGGAATGTTTTGGCTAAACTGAAAGCCATCATTCAAACTCAAATGGCAACATTTGAGAAGACAATAACGGGACAGATAGCTACATCCGGGCCTGGTCTGGGTCTTGAACACAAGAGAGTTTCTTTTCTACAGTTTGGGCCTCGATCACTGTTGAATCTCCCCCCTCCTTCACTTAGTCTGTATACAAGTCTGACGTCCGGCAGCTTGCATCCCTCACTCCGACCAGAGCCTCCAAGAACATTGCCCTATTCTCTACCATACACTCAGGAGTAACAGCAGACAGAGGAGGGGAAGGGAAGAGGGTACACTTTAAACAAAGGGAGTTCTATGAGCCACCACAACAAGGGATGTGGGCCTTAAAGGCATAGTGCAATATTTAGGAAATATCTATAATTGCTTTTATGGTGAGAAATATGTATTTGGTAATGTAAGGCTACAGAATCACCTAGCCTGGCTCTTTGCGAAGATAACAAGTCTGGGGAGCTTTTAGGCTTACAAATGAACACACGTGTGTATTAGTTCAATCAAATAGTTGCAGTAATAGTAATGTAATAGTTGAAACTAGGCGTGAATTGTTAATTTGTGGGCTTTGTAGGTGCTGCAAGCATTTGTGTTAGCAAGTTCACTTTGTTTGTAGGCTTTATTCTAAGATATGCTAACCCATTATAGGCATATTTTCAAAGGGTTTTTGTTTAAGAAAGTGAGAAATGTCTGTAAGTAACTCTGTAAGAACCCACATCTTTCTGTGTGTGAAGTTGGGGAGGGACACCTCAGGCAAAGCCACAAGCTTTAAATCCTGAGCAGTAAGCAACATAGGTTGGACCACGTGGATAAGCTCACATTCTCTCCAAACTTATGTTGTTTAGATATTTGGATATGATGTGATTTGCACGTGCCCCATCCCTCCCCGCATTCCAGACTCTGCAAAAACAAACTATGCATTTAACGAAATGTCTACAGTTCACAGTATGAGAACACAATATACATCTGCCAAAGAGAGAGGTTCTTCGTGTGAGCACACAGCTAGATTTCCGACTGTTATATAACTCTGCAGTGGGGGCCCCCTTGTTCTGTTCCAGCAGTCGACTCTGAAGTTCCCCAAGCTTTCCTGTTCATTTTCCTCACAAAACACAGATGTCTCAGGGCGGTGCAGAATATGGGGGGTGGGGGTGGGGGGGTGGCTGGGCTCAGGGGCCAAGAAGCAGCGGCTGCCTGTCACAAGTGAACAAGTGTGTGTGGTCAGAGATTAGGGAAGGAAGGACACAAACAAAAATTCCAGTGGAGGAGCTCCTGTGGCAGCTGTGGTTTTCTGAGTGTGAAGGATGCTGGACAACGGGAGTGACATGATTGGCCAGCGGGGATGAGTGGGTGTATCCCTGCAGTGGCCAGATTCCTCTGTGTGATCATAAATGAAAAGAGTGACAATTCATCAGGGAAACGATATCCAATAGAAAGAGAGATCCCAGGGGTAGATAGAGGGCCTTGCAGCTGGCCACTCAGTGACCTTGGTTCAAACAAAAGTTAGTCTTTCTCTCTTTGTGTCCTTTCCCAAATGCTCTCTATGTCCATAGAAAAATGAGGTATTCATCAGCAGCAGAGTACTGAGCATTTTCCAGTACGTTCATTTTTGTACATTTATTTTAAGCCTATGGGGCTCACTGTTCCACAAATAACACTACTTTCTTCATCCATTCACTTCCCTTTGACTTGCAACATTTCCACTGCTGCACACTCCCTCTTGAGAGAGAGGAGGAAATGGGGGGCCGCAAGGTGAACGAACACTCTTTGAAAGTAGCTCTGCTGAGGTGATAGGCCCCTTATAAATGGTGAGCTGGGAGGGATTCAGGGGCAGACTGCTGGGGCCTGGACTGTCTGGGAGCTGCCTGGTGTTTTCCTGTGTGTGATGCATGCTAACCCTGGGCCCCATCGACTTCGGCAGCAGCATAAAGAGGCCTCTGTTAGGCTGAGTCAACTTCAGCTTTAATTCACCTCATTGGTCTCATTGCTTGATTAAATCCAGCAGAGAGACTTAGAGGGCTACTATTTCCCCCAAAAAATGTCTCATGCACTCAATCAGGAGGACGGAAATCGACCGCTTATCGATATGAGAGTGGTAGTTTGCCATAACAATGATCTTTAGGTATTTCATGCATAAAAACAGTTTGTATGTTGTAGCCAGACCAGACATATCGATGCAATCAGATTATTGTTGTGAGCTTAAGGTATTATTTCTGTGTGGTAATTCATGTTTTATTGACTATGTCTTAAAATTGAAATCATTCTAGTACTCTTAGCCAGCCAGAGCATTGCAAAACAGACCCTGTTTTTCTAATTAAGAGTGTGTGAAATGCAGGAGGCAAAGCTTTATTGTATAGAGCACGATATTGTGCAGTAAATACAATTACACTTCCACCACAAGGCAGTTGTTTGGTCCATCTGAGGCCTAGATTGAGCTTACCACTGCAGATAATGAAACAAACAAATAGACACTTTGGGTGATGGTGAAATCCAATGTTTCTCTTGCATGTTGTGTAATTTTGCATTCCACAAAGCCCAAGAACATAAAAACAAGACAAACAGGGGCATACCAAGCTGATCTGCAGGAAATGCCACGACATGAGTTAGCATGGTGATGGTGTGGTCTGGGGTGGATGACAACATCACTTTCCATTGGCCCCCCAGACATCCAGCCTGACTTTGAACTTGTGTAGAGGCTCCAGTGGAGGTCCAGTGAAGTGAGCCTGCTTGGTCATGCCCAGTCCATCATCTTAGAGCCATATCCATCAGGGTGTTCCTGTCTCTGACCATGCTAAAGAATTTAACACACTTGGCACAAAAATCAACACAGTAATTGATCTATCCTATCGTTTTCCTATTACACAATAAACGGTATAGTTTGAGAATAGGGTAAATCTAAGAAATACTGTAATGGCACAAATTGTTCCTACACATACCTCAAAATCCAACAAATCAACATGTTTGTCCTGTCTTTAGTCAAGATAAATTGCATTTGCACTAAAGATAACGTGCATTTTCTACATTAATTGCATTGTCCACAATCACCATTCAGTTGCTAAAAACAACACTGGTTAGCTGTCTGTCTGGATTAGCTGGATTTGTTTGTGCCAAAGACCTTTAGTGTTGGCGAAAACTATTAAAAACACCAGCCAGACACACAGCTCCACTGGATGATATATTTCTTCATTCCAAAAAGTGTGCGGTCAACATAAATATTGTCTAAAGCCATGTGAATAGCCATAACTCCACCAGAGAAATTGCACATGTGAAGTTAACAAGCCGCAGTACAAGGAAATGCTGATTTGGAGCATGTGGGGCAACGTTTGTTAAAAATATGTCAACCAAAGATTCCGAAATTAAGAAGTATATCATTCAGTTGAATGGTTGTCTGGCTGATGTGTTTTTAATAGTTTTTAGACAACAATGGGCATCAATGACACAGACAAACAAGTTAATCTGGGCTGTAGGCTGACAGGCAACCAAACATGAGTGGACAAGATTCAGTGTTGGTCGTGGTGTCTGCATAGTGGATGTGGACAATACAGTCAATTCAGAAAATTACCTGTGTTAAAGCTCATCTGCTGCTTTCTCTACTAGAAGTTATGCAAGTTTCCTATCTGGTTTAAGCACACACATTTTTTGTGTGTGCTGGTGTGTCTGCGTCACGCTGCAATTACACTGCCATATCTGTAGTTGGCTGTATGGTAAACGGTAAATGGTCTGCACTTAGCGCTTTTCTACCCATTGGTACTAAAGGTGCTTCAAACTGCTTCTCATTCACCCATTCGCATTCACAATCACAATTAGACACACACACACACCAATGTAGGAGCTGCCCAGCAATCATTGGGAGCAACTAAGTTGGGGTTCCGTGTTTTGCTGAAGGAAACTTCGACATGTGACCAACAACTGTAGGATTGGTGGACGACCGTTCTACCTAATGCGCCACAGTCACTCTTTTCAGCGTTTCTGTGTAACCGTGTGGCTAAGTTTCTTCACCACTGTAGTAAAAAAATAGTGACCGAAACTGAGCGGCTTTCCTGTAAGGCAGGAAAGAGAGAACCCGTCTGAGGTGTCCATATGACGGGGATACGTGTAGGGTCTATGTCTACACAGAACCCACCCAAGACCTACAGCTGAGATTCAACGCACAAGTATATATCACGGTTTGTCGAGAGTCAGATCAGAGTAGCAGCCGGTTTAGCAATGTCTTTCAGACAGTGATGGTTCTAGCTCGTCTAGCAGGATCCTGAGGCTTTCCCAGACATTCTTCTGGCAAACATGTTCTAGGTCTTCCTTGGGATCAACTAGCAGTTAAACATGCCTGGGAAAACCTCCAATGGAAGGTACCCAGGGGGCATCCTGGTGAGGTTCCCAAACCACCTCAACTGGCTCCTTTCAGAATGAAGGAGCAGTGGCTGCCTCTGAATAGCCTGCTAAATGTCTTTACCGCTACCTCCATATCTCTGATAGGGGGCCCAGCAACTGTACAAGCAAAACTCATTTCAGCTGCTTGAATTTACAAACTCGTTCTTTCAGTCACTGCCCTCAACCAAGGTCATGACAAACAGGTTAGGAGTGACAGTACGCAGAAATCTTCGCCTTCCAGTGTAGCTCCCTGCTTGAATGACACAATTTTGCGTCAATAAAAGTAGATAACATATGAAAAAGCTAAAATACGCTAAGAACAACAACATGTAAAGTGGTACTGACCTTACCATCTCCTAAGAATAAAGTAAAGAAGAGGTAATTAACACATTTTCTAAAATACCAAACCAATTCTGCACTAGATGTAATTTTCCTTCCTTTGTAATGCTACAACAGCCTTTTCCATTCTTACTTCCTTCACACATTTCTTTGGGTGCAGCCCTTTTCAGTTCAGAGAGCTTAAAATCCAGTTGAACAGGATAAGGTTTAGTGTGGATACAAAACGAGAGCAAAAAACTACTTCCACCCCAGACAAAACCAGTTGAAATCAAAACCTTGAGATCAGTCTTAATCAAATAACAAGCTTGCAGAACCAGATACCAGGGCTTTGTAACAAGCTAAGAGCCCCCCAAGCTATGAGAGCTGGATCAGACAGATCATGATATGACATGCTACACACACACAAAATCATTTCAGAGTCCTGGAAACATGACATTTGATCCAACTAAACATTCCCACAAGAACTGCCTTGTTTAGCTGTCTATCAGGCCCGTTAATAACAGTTCCTGCCCAGGAGAAACCCTTTTCCTCTTTGCTTAGAGTCAACAAAGATCATCTAGTCAGTTCTTCCCACTGAAAGTCTGGGGGGAACAGGGTTTATTCTGAAAGTTTTTCAAATGTCACCCATGTGCAGATCCATGGTGGGAAAGGAGGACATTTAAAATGTTGCTGTAGCCTGAAGCTGCAGTGATCCGCCTGATCCTCGGTCATCGCTTCCCAGGACCAAGGCCTTGTCCCCGGGGAGCCCTGCTGAAGTTCCTGCTATGTCACTCTGCATCCTCAGCACATTAATGGGAATCCAACTCTCTTTACTGACCTACATACAGAACACATGCAAGTGAGGAACTTCATGTACTCCACATCTGCATCCTGTAACTTCTTTAGGTTACATTTAAAATCAGGGGCATGTGTCAGGGGCACACATTTTGATGCAGTTTGAGTTGTTGACATTATTTTATGTGTGTTATTTATTTATTTATTTATTGTTAAATTGTTGGGTTTTATTTACTTCTCATTATCTTGTTTTATTTATATATTTTATGCCTTAACTTGTGCAGCACTTTGTTCAACCTTGTTGTTTTAAAGGGCTTAACAAATAAGGTTACAGTTACATAAGCCTGTCAATCAGCAGTTCAATAGAGAGACAATTATGCAAAGCACCAGTTGATATAGAGTACATATTTAGGAGGGGACTGTCTTGATAACTGTGGGTTTCATTATCATTAATTGTGCTATGATTATGATGATCTGATTCCTCCATCACTATTCATGGTCTCCAGACAATGAATCCTTTAGGGATCCCCTTAATTCTGCCTAACACCAAAAGCAGGTTGCCATTTTAAGTTATTATTATGCTTTTTCACAAAAGACAATATGACACATTAAAGCTGGAAAAGATATGTAGATAAGCCAGTTTCATGTGTATTCTGGCATTTTCCAGTACATTTGGTTTATGGGGTGAATAAGAGACAATTCCATCAGCCACAGCTATAATTTGTGTTTAGTGATAATCTGCAAATGTCAGCACGCTAACATCATACCTGTCTATAAATTCTGAGCATGGTACTGTTGATGTTAGCAGTTAGCTCAATGTGCCTCAGAAAGTCTTGCATGACCATAGATACAGTGTGTCTCTTACTCTTGTTTAAAAGCTACAGCGTGCAGCATTTTTCACTTATTGTTGTTATAAAATGATGCTCCAATACTTATCGTAACGTGGAGGCTCCTGTAACATAATCTGGGTAGGAAATTATTATCTTCTCACTCATTCCTTAATCCATATATAGTTGCTCGATGGTCATTTTCTTAATTCTAAAACAGGGAGCATCGCATTGTGGAACTGTTGCGAGTACACCTCATGTTGTCTACTTTTAGTGTTGCATTGTGGGAAACTTTGAGTGCACTATAATCGTGCATATATTTACACACTCAACATTTGAACACTCCTACAACATGTCTAACACACTATGTAGTGCACCATATAGTGTGTAGGGTGTAAGTTGCACGCTGTAGCTTTAAACGAGGAGGCCAACAGTTATAAATAACTGCACTCAATTCAACAATAGCATTTTTTCAATTCAGTCCGAAATTGTGAAAAACTCCACTCTTCAGTGTCACAATTAAACTTGCACTTATTCCAGGAATGGCTGATTCACAATTGCGGATATCTTTGTTTCCGAACCTTATGTAATCATTGATAACAGGAAGTAGCGAGGCATATGTTATGGTTGGAGCCATGGCCAGAGCTCAAGCCCTTGGTCAGGATTCCCACTGTCAGTGAGGAAATGAAAGCACAGGGAGGCTGTCTTTATGGTTAGCCCATGAAGACATAAATACTCACTGGGAGAAGCAAAATTTTCAATCGGACTGCAGAAAAACTGATGACTGGGCAAAGGATAAATTGCACAAGATGAAACAGTCTAACAGAACGATGTACAAAAGCAGCTCAGAGCTGATGAGACACACAATGCTGCACTCGATTTGTTCTCTTGACCTGGTAAAAAAAAAAAAGAAAGCAAACATTCTTGAGGAATGTGTGAAATGTGGAGCGTGGGAGGAGAAGTTTGACACATGTGGCTGTTTGCTAGACATGAAAAGTTGCCAGCGCTTTCAAGGTGCGGCTCCTCTCTCCACCCTCTGCAGTCACAGCTGTCAAATGGATATGTATTCTCATATGTGAAGTGGACTATATAATGTGGGTTTGCACTAAGTTATTGGGTGTTTATGTGATATAAATACAGTGATGGTGGATGCAATTTCCACATCACTATTTGAGATCACCCTGTTGCAACAACCTCTATGCTGTCCTACAACGCCAACATACTGTAACTACATAAAGTGTAATTTAGGGAACCTAAGAAAAACTGCGTATAAAAACAAAACTGCAGCCCAACTCCTTTTTCCTGTTTATCCTGTAACTGAAAAGTTAAGTTTGATTTTGAACATTCAGTTGTTCTCAAGCTTGTTTTCTCTAGTTCTCTCAATGTTACGTCATTTTACAATGTCAAGACTCGTTGAAAAAACCTTTTGTTTCATTGTAAATGGGGTAAGATGACACGCTGAGATGAACAAATCTACGATCGGACGTCAACCAGCATGGTTCAGGGTTATCATTGCTGTATGAAAATACTGAGGCAGGCATTGTTAGCACACACAGAAAGAATATGGAGTGAGTGCACTGCCTGGTAAGGAACTAGCAGTTGAGGGTTGCAAGTGCAGACTATTGCGGTTCATGAGAGAGGAACAACAAAGATATCAATGGCCAAAAACAGCTGGGTCTCTTCCTCCAGAGAGCAGAGCTTGATGGATGGAGAACATGATATGGACTTTTCCACTGTGCAGCCACACAACAGCCTCCATGACATTTGATATTTCAGACCACATGTCCAGTCCGGATTAATCGTCTTGACATGACACACGGAAGGCGTTCAAATTTTGTAAAAAATGCAGATGACACGTGTCCTTTTCTTCCAAGTTGTTAAATGTGCTTCGTTGTCATCTTACAGATAAGAAACACAAATATATCCTATTCAGCTAGTTTAGAGAGTATGCACAAGAGGAAAACAGTGATAACACATTCCCTTATGCTATAATCATTTCCTCCCTCCGGCGCAGTTTCTGCCTCGACAGCTAGCTCACCAGCTGGGAGGCAGAGAGGATGTGTTGGGAAATCCGCATCAGCAGCAACGAAAAAAACCACGAAACAAAGATAGGATACATGGGAAATGAAAGCTTTAAGTAAAGAGCTTTTTGAATGGAGTTTCCACATCCACCTGCCTTTTAAAAATGAGCTTTCTTCAGGTGAGTGGTGACAGGAAGTGAAAAGTCATTATTGACAGTGTAAATGGTTTCAAACCTACAAAATAAATGCCACAACATTCGCTTCTCTCCAGAGCTGAAAGCAATAATACACCTACTGACCTAAAAATACAGCGTAATTAAAATACAGTTGTTTCCCTGTGTTCAGAGATAAGCTGTCTTTACTTGACAAGTCTGCACTGTATATTAAAATAATTCTGCAGGCTGTAGTTTGTGTGTCTTATACATAATCTATTTTTTTCTCCTAAGGTGTGGAGCGAGATCAAATATTGTGTGCACTGCATAACCACTTCTAAGTAAGCCAAATATTATTTGGTATTTTATTGATTGTCCTGAAATGTTTTCCCACTTACACATTGGAAGTGCACTGTATTAAAGTTGCAATAATCTGCATTAAAGTTTAGTCAGTGGCTGAGATCAGTGTCCATAATGTCAAAGAAACCGCTTGCAGAGGTGAATCCACAAAAGTGATGACACAACTCCACAGTTGCTTTAGCTCCTTTTAGCATTGGTTTGGTTTTACAACCAGTACCTTGGTTAACGCCTAAGAAGATGACACCCCTGCTGCCCGCCAGTAAACAATTTATGGAACTTCACATTGTCTATAGTGTGTCATAGTGATGACTTCCAACCTAGAAGTTATAATTATCCTACTTCTTTTCAGAAAAAGCCAACAGGGTTTTTTCCGTTGACTATTGCATTGCTGCAGAACCCTAAATGTTTACAATAAAGGTTTTCTCTTATAATTTCTGAAGCCTAAATACAATCTGTGGAAGTAGAAAGCTTTAGGCTATAAATATAACAAACGACAGTCACATGACTTGGCATAATGGCGGTGCTACTGAGATTCCAATTATTAATGTAATTTCGTGCCCTTTCCTCTTAGCCCAAAGCATTTCATCATACAGTGACATGATCCTTAGGATATGTAAACAAGGGTTTTAAACGCTTGCCCTCAAGGACCCCTGTTCGGCTTGTTTTTCCAACATCTTGGCACTACCCACTGCGTATTACTTGGATCAGGTGTGTTCAGTCAGTCAGAAGATACCAGGATGCAAATTAAAGGTATCTTCAAAATTCAAACCAGCCAGCGGGGTAGCGGTCTCTGAGCACCAGGCTTGTGTTCCACTGAGATGTTCACTAATGTGCTCGCCACAACAACATGAACGAGATAATATGCTAACATTGTGTTTATATCTTCAAACCAATTCACGCTGCTTTAAGCTATTTATTTGCTTCAAGAGTCTGGTTTCTATTCAAATGTAGTGGAAATTTGACTCTCATTTCCAGAAAATCTGCAAAAGATAACGCAAATAAATGAATGTTTCCACCCACTACTGTTATGCAATTGTGAGTTGGTTCAAGATAAACAATTGATGGCAGTGCTGTGGTTCTCTCGTCTGGATCTATTAAACTGTTTCAGAATAACAGGACAAAATGAGATACGTCATTAGATTAGCCAATAAAATCTTAATGGATCGATAAACATGTAGAATATGAGATGGAAATATGCTGTTTATTTTGGTCTAATGTGTTACTTTGATGTGTCCTCGTGACTCCACATTGAGCTGATGCTTTTGCCTGCTGTCACTTTAAGTGACTGTCACTTTTTTGTGCTTCAGCGGCACATTGTGACATTCTGCTGAAATCAATTCACAATATTTTCCATCTCAGCCAAGTTTAAATAAACTGTTGTGTCCACACTTTCTCTTATGATCGAATTGAAAATTAGCACAACTACAGTTGGATGGAATTACACTGACTGCGACTTTTTTCTCTACCTGCCATGACGAATCAGTTGGAAAAGGTCTTCACTCATGACTTCTGTTTGATGCATCAGCAATCTTTATCTTTCAGGTCGCAACACTTGAGACTGAAACACGACCTACTGTACTTGCTCTGAGTTAGTAAAGTACACACTTTCACACCTCAGTGAGGTGCCTGTAAGATCACTGAAAGTGAAAACATTCAAAACTAATTATAGTGAATGTAGAGCAACACTGACTCAGATTTTTCCTCAGTCAGTTGTTTTTTGTTCATAGTCACTGAGTTTCATCTCGGCGCTAATGGGAACTTCAGTGTTCTCACCATCTGACAGCTCAGTGTGACCTTCCACTCACTGACTGACACTCATTTTTCCTCCATCGATGTGGGGAGTCAACAACAGGTAACAAAAAGGCGGATGGGCACGTGCCAACACGAAGTGCTGCACCTTCTTTTGACGCAGCAGGAACGCTTATGATGTTTTCCCACACACTCTTCTGTCCCCAAACGTGTTCTTACCACTGTTCTTTCAGATGATAACAGAGAGGTTTATGTAGTCCTCCGCCTATGTAATCACCAGATCAGCACACCTCGGCATTTTTTTTGTATAACCACCACATAGCAGGAAACATGGTGGCATGACTTAGCAGCCGCTATAAAAGATAAAGGCTGTGCTTTATTAGAACAGAGGTATCCAACATGTCTGCCCAGCCCACATGTTGTGTGTGAGACTGGCCACAGGGTAGAACCAGGTCTCATTCACACATCTACTGCAACCAATTAGGCTTTACTCATGTTGCCACATCAAATAGCTGTTTAAAAATAATGGGATTAGATGTTTTTGCATGTTATTGTCCTGCTGATGGGATTTTTCTCGACGAGACGCACATCTGAACCTGCAGAGTTTTAATCCCATTTCCAGATGTTTCATCCTCTGGCCATTGTTCACATGTGCTTGGAATTTAAGAATAATGCCGTGCGGAGCTTTACATCATCTACCAACAGTGATGCATCCTCATTGAAACGCATGTGAGTTTCTACAGAACTGAGAAATCGCACACTGATTTTAATATTACAAACAATCACTTGTGATGCTGTGGCTTTTCTGCAGCCCAAGGTGCAGAAGTTGAGTTTCTCTGTAATGGAACTTTGTGTGGGCTGAGTGCTCGCTGACGTTGGTTCTCACAGGACTTGCACACGAAAACGCTTTTGCAATGTCATATCGCAAAGAATAGGCACAGTTATCCAGACAACTACAGCAGTGGATTGTACAACAGATCAAACCGGCTCGCCTGGGGCACATTATATCAGATTTCATTTTGAGTTGAGGCCCTTCATTCATTTCTGACATTTACAGTTGGATTGGTGCACCCCTCTTCGAGGCCTCTTGGCTCTCAGTCAGGACTGAGGCCCCACCAGCCACTCTGGAAAAACCCAGTGCATCTGACTTGCATTGCCTGGCTCCACTTGTGTGTTCTGTTTGGCCCGTGCCGCTGGAGGAGGAGAGCGGGCTGATTACCAGCCGCCGCTCCAAGACCAAAATGATGTCATCCTCCAGCTCCGCCATAACAGGCTGCAGATGAGAGGGGATGGGCCTCACAGCAGCCTTATTCACTTAACAAAAGGCAGGAAAGCATAAAAAATGTTTTAAAATGTTACTGAATATCCCTAAACATTAACATCGTAACTCAGAGATCACAGCCTCTTGGTAGCGGAACAGACTGGAGATAGCACAGATAATAGCTCACAGTTTGTCTGAAGAGCCGGAGCACCTTGTTTGAATAAGACTGATAACAGCCCATGAGAAAACAGCGGGAATGTCATTGTGTTATAAGGCCTGTGCATGTCACAGATGGGAGGCGGAAGTGGCTCTTTCCAGGTATAACTTGATAGCATTTCAACATGCCCCACCTGTACATAAAATTACCTGTATGAATTGTTTGCGGCGTCACTCCCTTATTCATTGGAAACTCAGTCAGCGGCAACCTCACATATCAAAGGATTCACTTTAAAAATAATGCTGAGAGCGGTGGAAAAGAAAATACAAGGAGATATACTAAGATGCAGGCATGCTGTGCTCATTCAAGCACCAAACACATGTTCACAAAACTACTGAGACTGCCTAAGTGCTATCCCAGAAGGCCCTGCATTTCCGAGGGCTTGAAGCCACATCAGAGAATCTGAAGGGGCCTATGGGCTGCAACACATCTCTCCTCGTTTCTCCGCATGCTTCATCTCCAACAATCCCCAGCCACAAGCTACGTATCGTTAATTCAGAGGAAACCTTTGAGGGAAAAGGTATCAACAACAGTGGGCATTTATTCCTGTGTAGACAGTTGCTGTTTACAGCTAAAACAAACTTCAAGTCACAGTTGGAATTATTCACTGGAGCCGTTCACACTAACAATACTCAGGAGAACTTCCTGTTTAACACTAGATCTTTGGTTGATTAGTGATTAATTTGATCCGTAAGTTATTGCAATCTGTGGTTTTTAGCAAATCCGAAAAGCAAAGACCCTGAGGTTGGCATTGTTGTTGCACCACGTATACGTTTACTGTGAACGGGTGACTGAGAGAAAATAAAAAGCTGTTCCTCTCAATAGAGATTGTTAGGTTAGATCACTCTGTGTCAACCGTTGTTAACCATGGAGGCTGTTTACCTTGCTATAGTGTTAAGAAAGAGTCACCCGCAAATGTTTTGTTTGGCCAAAAAGTTGTTGAAATCTTTGACAGAAATGGGAAGAGATGGAGAGAAGGGAAAAGTTTTCCAGCAGTTCCAGTCAAGATCTGCTAATGTGAGTATGGTCGTACTCACTCCTCTACTGACCTACCGTGGCGACGCTTTCCTGAATCAAGACAGAAAGTCAAAACACAGACTCCAAATCACCAACAGAAAAGCCGGGGACATCTCACAAAACGGCGAACGTGGATCTAATGGTGGAGGTAGAGGAAAAGTTAGGGGATCACGCAGTCTTTAAGATTCATCCTCGTGGCACTGTTAGGTAGAGCTTTAGGTATTTCAGTCTGGACCAAACAGCTGGCAGGACGGACTACAGCCATATCATTAGCAAAGCTAGAAATAATTGAATGTAGTATGTGATCACTAAATCTCTCTAAAACATGATAGAAGATCTGCCATGCAAAAGTCTCTCTTTTAAAAGAATCCTACAGTATGACTAAATTCTAAGCACCTCTGTCTCCCTCATAGCTGAAGATTCATTATCAAGAATATCTGCTGGTATTTGTTGTGGGAGAGTGAAAGAGCTTTGGCCATAAATTCCTCTCTAAATCTCAACAAGCTGCAGTGAGACACTGCTCAGGGGAGGTCAGGCCCTAAAGTTCAGCATGTGGCAACAGAGCAATTTACCGCATATATCTAAACATGGAAAAATATATTGACGCAATGATTTATGATTAATGGATAGTAAAAACACATTTGATTTCATCTGAGAGTGGAGTGGTGGTTAAACATTCAACATAATTGTAATTGGATGTGTTGGGGTTAAGGAGGGGACATCCCTAAGATTGCTCCCAAAATCTGATCATCAAAGGGAGTGAAGGAGTAAATGACAAAAGTTTGAGATGATTTGTGTATTAAAAATATGGCTTTGGCTCGTTAGCTTAGCTGTAAACAAGAGGAAACTGTCCAAAGGTTACAAAATATTGCTTCAGAGGTGCTGGCAGGTGCAGGCAGGTGGTAGCCTCCCTTTCCAGACCTAACGAGTTTTATATTTACATAGTTTGGTATTTGCTATTTATTTTGGTATTCTCTCACCTTTCACCTCCACTAGAAAACTAATAAACATACTTCACCAAATTCAAAACCTATTTTACAGGTTTAACAGTCCACCAGCCAAAATGGTTGGAAGCACTGCTTCCTTGCATCTCCACTGACCAAAGACAACCAATGCCCAAAAACTGCCAGACACACTAGAGTCATGTTTGAAACAGTGAGATCTCAAGCTTCCATCCAGACTTCCAATCAAATCTACTGATCTAGTGGTGAACAGGTGACTTAACGGTCCGCAAGCATGATGAATGAACGATGTACTGCAGTTATCCACAGTCCCATCATCCTCTTTCATGGAAGCTGACTCCTCTCTGTAAGAAGACCTCCACCTTGTCAATGTATCTCTGGTCCTGTGTCATAGAGACTGTGTGAGCTATGCCCCGCTTCGCATTCCTCTGTCCAGCCTGGACTTTCCCACAGAACCCTAAACCCTGTGAATGAGAGTAGGCCTTTGTTTCAGGCATTTTTCATCCTGATCCCAGCAACTTCCCCATGGTGGAATGCAACAGGAATGCCAGCACCAGCTACCTGGCATTAGAGAGTCTTTGTGCGGAAATAGGAGAGGCTGAAGGAGAGAGCAGGTCAAAAAGGTTTGACAAAGGATAGCTCACTTCTCAAGGTGCCCAGCCCATATTAGAGAGCAAGTGAACAGCAGAACCTGGGTCACGTCTCTTAAACATGGCAAAGTGTTCCAAGGAGATGTGAAAAAACAAAACTGTTTGCATACAGTTTCACCATGTGCTCTCTCGCTATTGGAATGGTTTTGTCCTACAGTAGAAATCATTAACTGGAGCACTGATATAACAGCCGGCTGGCATGCATACACAAGCACAGCTGAAGTGTGTTTCTGCAGCAGTTAACAGGTTGTTGTGAGCTTATCACTAGATGAGCGCTGGAATGGCGAGGCGGTGGCTAGCCTCAAGGTGCAATTCCATTCATTCCTGTATATGAAGAAACCGAAAAGGATTTTAATTTAAGGGATTCCACTGGAAGATAAGGATTTATTATTATTCTAACTGATGATCTTCAGATGAGGTTGTTATTTTTACAAGTCACAACATGAATTCTTGCTTTTGCAATTTAGTCGCATTTTCTGGAAATGATGCAAAGCATTTGACAAACCCTGAAAACATATCAAAAAAACAAAAAGACGCCCACACTGGTAGGACCAGCGGACAGCGGGGAGGCGCACAAACAGGGTGCAGTGCATGTCAGAGCACGAGTTCACTTTGAGTTAGACGCTCGCAGACTGACAGACAGTTACCTGGGCCCACCACTGAAGCCATTTCACCTGTAATCTGAGCAGTCCGCCTCCCGAGATGACGGCAGATCTTTCTTGGATCCTGACTCTGATGATAAGAAGCTGAGATAAGGTGCTAACTGAAAAGCAACGACAGAAGATAAGGGTGGAGCATCAGGTCAGATATCCCGGCATGTCATGAAACCACAATTACAAAGGGGCCTCCGCTCACCCCCTGTGAAAACCAACATCCGCAACCTGCCGCTAGTGCCTCTCGTTTCAAATCGACTTCATAATAAGTATAAATAACCTGAAAATTACTGAGACTGAATACGTATCATTAGCTGCTAAATAGCAGTGTTACTTGCCATTTTGAGTCAACAAACATGAAAGTGAATTAACCTCAACCTCAGTTCTGCTCCAAACCAAACCAAATTTGATCCACACTTTTTCTTTGCTGGTCACTTAAAGCAGTCTGACTGTTCAACAGCCCATTTCCTAGAAAACTCAGCAGATGTTCTGTTTATTACACCAGTCTGCCAAGAATCTCGGCGAGGACAACTGAACACGTGAAGAGAGAGGGAAACCGTGTTGACCGGACTCCCCTTTTCCCTCCTGAGAGGAAATTTTATGAACTCACTGGGGAAAGATAAGGCTTCTTTCTTGATCTCTCATATTACAAATTCCACAAAAATCACTGCAGGAATCACAGACCAATGTGTTAACACCTAAAGCTAAGAAACATCTGCCAGAATTCACCACCGTGAATCTAAATATGAGCCGACAGCTGCCATTTTGAAATTAGAGATGACTGAATTTAGGTCATTTTCTTTTTGGAGGATTTTCTTTTTACGAAGAAATGTGGACACATTTTCACTTCTGGGCTTCTTTATCTGATTTACTTCTTTTTTTTAACATCAGAGGAAAAATCTAAGTCATGCAGCAGACATTTGCCTTGAGTTTGGTATTTACAAAAGCAGACTTCACCATGGTCACCAGGCCTGCATGTTGGACAAGGAGAGAGCAAAACAGAATCATTTCCTATTTGAAACCTCATTATGTAACTATGGGATAGCTATGCAAGCTGGCTCGCCACCCTTCGAGTGCTCGGAGATTTGCTGTTAGATAGGTTATGCCGTATTAGAGCAGATAAGGGGCAGTCAGGACGGAGCTTGTTAAACCGTCTCAGTTTTGACATTACTGGGGAAACACGGGGATCAGCTCATAAGGAGGTATTCTTAAAACAGGACAGGACAATGTCTGTCTAAAGCACAAAAACGAGAACTGTGTGGAAACTCAAGTTATTTCCTGTGTAAGGAAGTGAAAATAAAACCAGAGGAGGAACCCTGCAAATTCTGAATGAAACAAGCGACTCTGATAAAAGAAAATGCAGTTCACACTGAGCGAATACAGATTCATTTTCATGTTGGTTTTATCACAGAAAAGTTTTTATGCAATAGAGATTTATAATCTATTTATAATCGTATAACTAACATAATCACTCTGTAAGTGGCTTTGGATAAAAGCATCTGCCGAATGACAAAATGTAAATGTAAATGTAAATGATTTCCTTGGTAACTGCACGGTAACCTACAAACCTAACTAAATCAGTATTAGCAAAGACAGTGAGAGAGCTACAGCTTAAACTAAAAATATATAGTTAGCTAATAATTATTTCCTCACTGAATATTATGTTTTGTAACTTACATCTTGTTAGTAGCAACTTCACATAATTAATGAGGCAGTTATTAAATACATTAAAAGCTAAACTCTTCTAAAGCTGAAACTGACTAATTTAGCAAAATTACCAAACTAATATATGTTCTAAATATAGCAGCATATAGTTTCTTTTGACAACCTCTCACTGTGTAATTTATGTAATAACAGCCCGCCATAATTCCTATAACACATCTAATTCAACCCGGAAAACACCAGACACGCCAACCCATCCATAACTAGCTGAAACTGTCTATACTCTCTGTAAAATCACACACGTGTACATTTAATTTTCTCTTTAACTATTAAGTACATTGCCTATTGTACCTGCCTCACGGGGTAAAAACCTGTTGATAATAGTTTTCGCCGTCTTATGTAGCGTTGTAGCTTTGCGTGAGTGTGAAGGGGATCACACGAGTTATGGCATTATAAGTTTCTCCACACAACAAGTCAAACACGCCAACGCTGAAGGCACTTCTGGAAGATCATCCTCTGGAGAACAATAATGTGCAAACTTTTATGGCAGTGCATCCACAAACGATTGGCATATTTCAGACTGGGCCAAAGCTGTGGGCCGACTTTGGCTTGGAGCTATTCTGCAAGCATAATTAAAAAGGTGGAAAATAATAATAATCCATACAACCTTTGTATCTGTGCATGGTTTGCCAGGTAGTTCACAGTTCAACCTCACAGCTTCCTTACTGCTCTCTGCCTCTGCATAGAGATCAGTAAGTGGTTTATTCTTGCACTAAATGTCAGAATTATTGAAGATCATTAAAGAGACACACGCCTGGAATGGAAGTCTGTTGCATTTGAACAAAAAAAGGAAAGTTAGGCACAGGCATTTATCTAAGCCTGTGAAATCCAGCACACAAAAAAGGGGAAAATTTAAGAGTGTTTCTCAAATGGCCAAATTCCATTTTCTCCTTGACGCATCACAGTGGTGTGCTCACCTAGTAACTGGTAAACACACATCAACAATGACTAAAAAGCATTAATGAACCCTGAAATATTCTCCAAAGAAAACAGTTTAAGTGTTGCCACTCTGCAAAATGTGAGGACTATCATCACGGCTTACTGGGCCTGTGTTCACACCATGTATCTGCTCAAGGTTTCACTGATTTACTATGTCAGTCACTGTCACTGGTGGAGAAACGATACGCCAAACCAATACAACGTACGGCGCCCTTGGCTGACTGGCTGACACCTGATCAAGATAAAGAGCTACAACTAATATGCAGAGATTGCAATCTGCCATAAAGTGTCTATGACCACAACCAGAGCTCAACCTATAACAATAGAGACAAAGACAACATGCACGTGTGACACGTGCTTATAAAGGCACGAAGACGTCCAGACGTTCACTCAGACTTTATGTGCGCGGCCTCAGGGTGCGCCGCATATGTGATACTGCTGCAATGTTGTTGTCTCTGATGTGGTCAGTGTCAAGGTGATGCTTGACAGGTGTTCCTCTAACACCTACATGACACATGGTGGTGCATCATGAATTATTAATTAAAACAAGTAACAATAAGTATCTGTTCTTCAACATTGGAGTTGTTGTATTATATTCAGATTTGAATGTTGCTTCTAAAATTTCACTTGGCCTCTTTGTTCACAATCTGGACATGTCTGGCTATTTCGGAGTCTGTATACCAAATGTGTCATCTGTTGGTGGATGTACGCTTCGCACATGCAGTTTTTAAAGACGACACAGAGGTTCTTTCATTGAGGGGCTGTGTGTTAGGGGAGAAATTATTCAATTCCATGACATACATTAAATACACCTAACAAATACATGGTAAGATGTAGTTTTATGCTGCTGTCGAATTGTATTGAGTTATACCAACAGTGCATGTTCCTATTATAATCAGTTGGGCTAAATATCATACACTTGAGTCTGTAATATTTATAACATAACTTTTGGATCCTTTGCAGATTCATATTGTACATATAGTGAACACGATTTCTGTGCGTTTTGTAGATTACAGTACCCAAAGGTATAGTACAACAGGAAGTTAAATTTGCTTCACAGTGATCAGCTACAACATTCAAATGATTCTTGCACGCTGATACTCTAAAACTCCCTCCCATTCAACTTGAGATTTGCGGACAGTGTGGATCCATTTAAAATGCAGGCCCAGATGTTTAGACATTTTTATGTTTCATATTCTGTTTTTGAGCGTCTCGTCCTTGTGCATTTTCAAATCTTTAGTTTTATTGTAAAGAGGGTTTTACCTTAATTTTGTTGATAAAACTTCCATTGTTTAACTTTAAATGCAGAATCTTTACTTGTGACCCAGTTTTATAATGGACTTTTTTTAAAGCAGGGAACCCAACACTGACAAATTATCCTATTTTATCAAACACAAAGTTTTAAGCCTAAAAACCAAAACAATTAGCGGAAAGATGCTAAAGCCTTTTGTGCAGCAGGTGATAATTTCATTTTTATATATTTTTCGTATGTCATTCACATACGAAAAATATATAAAAACAAAAATTTACCAGTTATTGATCAGTTATACCAGTTATTGATGTTCAACCATTTGTTTTATGTGACAGACAAAACTTTCATAGCTCTCGACACTTTGAACATTTGTAATTGTGCACAAATGCACATTTTCTTTGTTTTCATTAGTATGTCAGAAGAAACAAACACAAAACACCCAGCCATATATGTGGCACTGACTCAAGTATAGACCCACAGTCTGCATTTCCCCCAGTCTTTGGTGTGACTGTGGGAGGAAGATACCCCTATACAGAAAGTGCTCCTGTGCTACATGGCAGCGAGATGACTAAGCATGAGGCCTGCTGCCTGTGGTGCTGTGCAGACATGTTCCATTCTGTCAGAGTTTTGCAGCACATAGGCCACATTTCACACGGTCCCCTAACTCATGGCCAAGTGAGACGGAGACACTGCTCACAGCCTATCATGTGCAATTAACCACCGAGGCTGCAACTGCAACAGTGGATTCACCGGAATGTTTTTCATGAACAAATACACACAGTAGAGACACTTTCTTTGCATTCTGAGTTCAAGTGGTGGCAGTTCTGCTGGTGATGGTGCATTAGAAAAAAATTAAACATGCATTCAAATCACTTATAGCTGCTTGATTGTTGTTTTTGGCAAAGTCAACTTTAAAGTGACTCATATGATAGAGTCCTATCGCAGGTATTCAGTGAATATCAAAAGAAAACATTCTCTTATAGACACCCTCCAGAATCACTGAGCCCATTGACTGTGCTTGTGTGGTCTGAGAGTGGAAAACTCCAAGTTCCTTTTAGTCTTGAACGCCACCTACAGTTGTTTGAAAGAAATTACCGTGCTGGTTTTGAGTATAAATATCTGCAGTAAGAACATAAATAAAATAATAAATCAATTCACTATTTATAATAAATCAAAATTACAATCTTTTTCCCCTCTGATTTTAAAAGGTCCTTCATATTGTTTCCACGTCAATCCTCTATTGCACCATATCCCCAGATTAATGAAACGTGCTCAGCCAGATAATCCAGGTTGTTGTGCACCTTCTTTTGAATTTCTTCTGTACATCAACATGTATGCTGTGCCTCTGAAAGACAACAAAAAACATTTTTTTGCCAATGGAAATTTCAGTCATATTAATAGAAATAGTGATGATAATGTAAACACAAGACAAGTAATGACAGAAAAGACGGATTTCCTCTTGTTAGGAGTTCAAAGGTTTAAAGACAAAAACATTCACTTTAGTCTTTAATCTTAACTGAGCAGCAGATAAAAGGTCTTTATCTAAAGATCTAAGGTGTTTCCATTGAGAAGAAACATCAAAGTGTCATGTACAGCATGCAAGTTTTCACTTTTAATGGTTTATTAAAATTTACCTCAACGTTTCGGAAGACGTAAATGGGAATGACACGGCTGTTGCTGCTAAATGCATGATTGATGTTTTATGAATGAGTTGAAGATTTGAAAGGGTACTTTAGAAATAACATGGGTGCTACATAATGTTACATCCTCTATGAAACACACATAAAAATGTCTGTTTAATAAAAATTTACCTGGAACTTCTACCATACGAACTCTGCACCCCTTCCCAGGAAGACTGCGTGTTAGAATGAAAAACAAATCTAGTCAGTAATACAAAAAGATTCCTCACAATACAAAAACATCTTCCAACAATTACAACTACAATTTTACAATCTATAAATATCAAACTCCTCCAAGTGATGTCATCTGGAGGATGGAGTTTTTCATAAGTAGAACGATTTTTTATATATAGAAATACATGTAACTACCCAAACTAGACACAAGAAATAAAATCACTAAAGGTGTCTTTTAAGACACAATTTCAGCCTTTTCAGGTTCAGAACACAACATTTCACAACATTTATGCAAAAACATCCGAAAGGCATTGAATTAACTGCATTCAGCTGAGAGAGATTTTGACGTACTTCATACACGCTGCTGTCATCAGCATAGTACCAGCGCTGGTTCTTCCAGTGACGGATGTACGCAGTGTAGTGGCCAAACATTGCAGTCCCAGAGTGTGCTACCACCGCATACAAAGAGTATCTGCAATCATTCTGGAAGAACAATTAGAGTTGGGCAGCTTTAGATTAGTTGGTCTGTGGACCACAGGGTCAGTGGTTTGGTTCCCCGTCTGGTCCCTGGGCAAGACACTAAAAGGTACTACATAACATTACAAACTATATGGCAAGGCTATAGATGACCAAAGAACACAATATCCACATAATAGATTGGAAATCAAATCACCTGTGCAAAGTTTGAGGAGAAAGCTTTTTTAACAGTCTCATAAAAATCAAAGGTCTCCGGGAAAGTAACCCTGCAATCAAGCTTCCGGGTGTAACCACGGCTGTTTCTGAACCGTTTCAGGTGAATGCACAGGATCGGAGGCAGGGAAAGCAGCTTGACAGCCTGAAAGAGAAAGAAAATGCCAACACTGACAAATTCAAGTTAATAGTCTTGGGGAAGGATTTAAGCAAAACTTCACCTGCTCAGATGGAGTGTTGCTTTCACATGCGGGACAAAAACAGCAATTTATGCCCATGAGCTGCTGATGCTCGAAGAAGGAGCTCATGCAGTCTTCCTGAAAAGGTTAGAAATACCCTAGATGTAAGTTGGATATTCCAAAAAATAAAAGAGTTAGATGGAAAGATTTGAGTATTCTCTTAAATAAAAACATTCATAGACAAAAAAAGGAGGCTGCACCAGAGAGTTGTGATCTTCTTTTATGTGAAGAGGCAGGCTGAGCAGATAACTGCTCTGAGTCTGGATGGAGGAGCACTTCAAACACTGTAGGTGTGTCTCCACAGAAATCCTGTACAAATCCTGGATTTTCAGAGCCTTGCACAGAAATTTCAAACAAATATGAGTAAATGTGATGTTCTTTAAGGGAGAAAATAAACAAAAATATATCATGGATTGAAGACTAACCAGGGATTTGTCGTCCATCTGCTGCTGTACAAGGTTCAGGAGGGCAAGAAACACCTCATCTGCATCATGCTGCGTGTTAACTACGAAACAAGAGCCTCTGTATCACACGCTGTGAACTAAACCACGTCAGTGTGAGACATTCGCTGCGTAAATTAGCGGCTCTTACGTCGAATGCAGTTTCTGTCCAGGCAGTGGAGGAAGTCATGATGTGGAGCAGGCTGAGGCAGGTGGCTCCTCATGGCTGACAGAACTCTCTTTAGCTGCAGCGGGACATTGTGACTGTCCAAACCAGTCACTTCCCATCTTGTGTAATTGATAAACCCTCATTAGTACAACGTTTCACATTAGTGGTATTAAAAGTCAAGATAAAAGCGAAAACTGTTGTTCATTTACTTACTTTTCTAGTAGATCTGCTAGTTCCCAGGTGGCAGAGAGAGTCTGCAGTAATGTGTTCACGCAGCAGGACAAGTGGAAATTATTCAGGCCTCTCATTCCTGCGAAAAAACCATCAGAAATGTCAACACAAATATCTCATACCATGCGCGGGTGTGTAACTTTGCGCCCTTCACAGTCACATAAAGCCTGATGCTAAACGTTCTACATGCAAATGTTGATGTAGCTGTAACACCCACCTAACAATAAAACTAAAACATTTATTATTTCATAGAGGACTGAGCAGGAAAGGGGGTAGTTATTTAGTGGTGAGAGGCCTGTTGGAACACTGGGTCTCACAGATGACGTCACCGACGTGCACCTGAAACCTGTCGTTTGTGAAGAGAAAAATTACTTGGTTTAATCCTCATGTTTGGACAGTGGGGATCCAGAACAACACAAGGTTCAGGCTCTTCCAGATTAATCACCCACCTTATATGTAATACGTAATAAACCTTGTTTCATGACAAATATTTATTTTGCTGGTTTAAAAAATAAAACCTGTGATGTGTAAACACGTTTTATGTGCTGTCTCACTTGGGCTTTTTTATTCTCTTCTTAATTCCTATTTCATCTCAAAAGCAAACACACTAATTATTGATCTGTCCTGTCTGTTATTGATTAATTCTTTAGTCTTTGTAGCTGTATTCAGTTTCATTTTATTTACACAAACATCATCTGCTTGTGCCCAAAACTTTTTAGACAACGTTTTTGACTTAGTTTCTGGTGCTGATGTAATGGGTCTCATTATAAAGAATTTCCATAATGTCATTTACATGGTTGTATTTTTCAGGATGTGATAGGATGAACTTGTCCACCTACCAAAGTGAAGGCCTGGTATCCCAAACCCTGAGAACAGCCGGTACGTCCCGGTTTGGATCGCTAATGACTGTAGCACCGTCCTCACAGTGTCCAAGAAGGTCCCCAGGTTGGCGGCGGAGGCTGCTCGCACCGGTTCGCCGACCGAACCGGAGCCAAAGGTTTCGGGTCTTTGCGGAGTCAGTCCGTCAACCTTTACGTCCACAGCTGATTCTCTTTACTTTCGTTTTACAGAGCAACGTCACGTCGCTTTGCTGGAATCGAAACTTACAAGTTGTCATGCGCAGACAAACAGAACAATCACCCACCTGTGTGTGTGTGTGTGTGAGTGTGTGTGACGTTAACAACAATAAAACATTTACTTAGCAAATATGAACATGATACACACAAAGAATCCAGTTACTGTTTAGGACACAGCTGGAGATCCACTGAACTCTGTGATCCTGCACTTTCACTTTCTGTAACGTTCGTCATCACAATTCAGAAAAACTTGCTTTAACATCCGGATCTCGTAATTACGAATTACTGATCTCATACATAACTTAATAACTTGCCTTAATAATCCAGTTTTTATTAGTGATTCTTCCAAACTCTACAGTAAAACAGAACTGTCCACAGATAACTCGGTGGCTACAAATAAACAGCGACTCTCCGTATCCATGGCAACACGGTACTTCCTGTGTCCCGCTGGTTGGTTACGAGAGTCTTTCATGTTTATTGTGACATTTTGTAAAATGGTGCCGAAGATGAAACACGCAAATTGATATGAAAGATTATGAGATAACTCCACATCATTTACTCGGCAGCTTTATGAAGTCGTTTTTGGGGCTTAGAATCTTAACAGCCAACAATACATCATCAATATTATGATGGACAGTGTTATTATATAGACTGACCAGCTGTCAGTTATAAAATAAACTGGTTAAGTTAGCACCTTTACCAGCTGCTGTTTTATTTATAAGACAAGTGATTTTTATCCTTTTTTCTAATCTTTAAAAGATTAATTTATTAATTGATTCAAGATTAATTGAAATTTTTTTTACAGTTAACATCCAAATGTGAAGGGAGTTTGACACTAAAAATGTACTTTCAAAAGGGTGGGTTTCTTTACTGCGTATCCCACAACTTCTACTTTTTATTTCTACTAAATAAAAGTACAGTTTTCAAATTTGTTTTCAACTCGACTGTGTCCATGAATTACACATCATGTTTCTGCTTTTGGTGGATGATCTTTTACACAAGTACTTGCAGCTGTACTGTATCAAGGTTGTGTGCTTTTACCAACGTTGGCAAAATTTGTGAAATCTGTGTACCAAAAATGGCTAATAATTAAATCTGGTTTAAATGAAAAAATGACTACTTAGACTTATGTTACAAAGATTTATTAGCCATTTAAAAGGATTTTATTAGAAATTTCTGCAAGTTTTCTACATACATGCTACTTTTATTTCAGTCAAAATATTCCTGTAAGGATATACTAATCACTTCAACTTCAAGATAAACACTTATAGTATTATGTAATTTAGTTGTGAGGACCTGAGGTGAATTCATAAGAAAAGCTTAGTACAATGCTTTGTAAAGACTCAAAACCAGGTGTTAATAGGCCTCAAACCATCAAAGGTCTGTTATTTCTAACGCTAAAAAAAAGCAAATACTATGGATAATGTCCTTGTTAGGGGTAATATAACTGACTTTTATAGGCCTGCATGTTCTCCTATAAATGAAACAAGTACATGACAATTATGTCATTATGTTATAGTTATGTAATTAAGTTCAGTCTTTTACAGCTCTTTGCTCTGAGTAAAGGTCTGATGATATGGTGCAAACATGGTCCTCCACATCTGTTTGAGCAGTTGCAGAAGTTTGGAAATCCACACGAATGAAGATGGGAGAGCTGCAGAGACAGGACAGTAAATAAATGACTTATTTCTAATTTAATGTTATATACTTCAACAAGCCAAGTGATAAAGCTGAGATACAAAGGATGTTTAACTTAACCTGGATCCATTCGAACAAAGAGCAGATAGAGAAGGAGAAACACCACAAAGACTCTTCGGAGAGGGAACGTGCCAGAGCCGGCCATCAGGAATTTTCTATACACAAACCTGAGCATGGCCCACAGTTTATGAACTACAGCACCTGTAGAAGACAAAGACTGACAAAGTCTGTCTGCATTCATTGTTTGCACTTATATCAATGACTCAAATGCAATTAATTAGAAGCTGAACTGAAAAACAGTTTGTGACCTTGTGATGAGACAGAATTTGCAGCGATTTCAGAGTCCAAATTACAACCAGGATTTAATGGTGTTTCCTGATTCCGCTTCTCTTTTTCTTCTACAACATCCAGCGCTGTCTGTCTTTGGTCTTCCGTGAACGTGCTTTTTCCAATGTCACCAACAATCAACTCCCGGGCCTCCTGCGTGTGTCCAAGAGGAACGAGGACATGCAGCAGGTAGAGCTCTGCCACTGTTCCAAACCCCAACACCCTGCTGTTGGACAGGCAGTGTAACCAGACTCTGGCTGCCTCCTGCGTCACAGCAGGCTCACCCACCTTAGAGTAAAGAAGTATGCTGCCAAAATGAGAAAATAATTCAGTCAAAAGTTTGTGAAAGCTGCTTCTCTATTTTACTGTTTTTTTGGGTTTTGTTTTAAAGATTTTCTAATACTATT
Organism: Channa striata; assembly: GCA_033026295.1. Taxonomy (NCBI): domain Eukaryota; kingdom Metazoa; phylum Chordata; class Actinopteri; order Anabantiformes; family Channidae; genus Channa; species Channa striata. The sequence goes on from CM065169.1 coordinate 17,425,768, forward strand.
CATGCTTGAAAAGAAAATCATTTCAAGACGTCAACAGACGCAAAACAGTCGGCATAATCCAAATTCCCGCATCAGGAGTTGCCTGTTATCTGGCTATTCAATGATGTACATGTTTCTTTCATCCATCAACATTACATGTGACACTAATGGTAATTTTCATAATAAAGCAAAATCGTTAGCCCGTGAAATGTTATGAAAAGAGCTAAATGATTATTTGATTAGATGTTTGAGCTCTACTCACCACATCTGCATTATTTTAGCAGGGATTTTCTCCTGGTATTCATACTGCTTAAGGACCCATGGGAGGACACGGTGCCACTGATTGAGCTCAGCCAGTGCCTGAATCCCCAAGATGCAGAATCCAGCTTTAAACTCCGCACACCTTAGGAGACAAAACACACACACACACACACACACACACACACAGCTGTCAAACCCACATTCAGGAGGCAGGGAAGATCCGATGAGCAGGATTCACACACCCACCTGTTGTCCTCTTGCTCCAGGCTGTCGAGACTCTCCAAACCACCGTCGCACGTATCAAAGGCCGCCTGGAAATCTTTGTGCACCATCATCTGCTCTGCAGCCGTGTCCAACCTGCTGAGCATGTGGGAGGAAGCAGAAGAGGACGGAGGGCTGCAGACAGAGCCGCAGCTGCGAGAGGGAGCCACGTTAGTTGGACAGCCGCTCATGGCCCCAGTGGCAAATTCAGGACCATATACAGTTAAAAACACAAACTATTTTCAACAAGTTTACTTTAAGGTTCTTTTTTTAGGGATAGTAGCTAAATGAACCCGCTCGCACGGTTAAAAGGACACTGACCACGTCTCTGCATTTTGTTTACGAACTAGCATCCGTCAAGCTTCCTGGATTGACTGATCACCCAATCAGACGTCGTGATGTTCATCGCTGCGTTTAGATTGAGTAAAGTAGCCAATCAGATTACAGTTTCTTCCGAACCGCGTCATAATTTTTTGTAAACACGTGGACGCAGCGGTGTGTGCTGCTCCTTCTCCGCGGCTACGAATTAAACTTTTGTGCTTGCCTGTAACGTAAGTGAAATATAATCTCTGTATTGTAATGCCATGCTAACGCCTAGCTTACTTTGCATTTGGGGTTCGATAGCTTTAAAATTTGCTTCAATGTCTGTAATAATATGAGAGCTAGCCAACTAGCAAACTGTTTACCTAACATGCTAATGTAGGTACTGGTACCGTGTGAAGCAGGACAACTTCTTATTAAATATTATCTCTCCAATATGATATGACAATATCAGTGTCTGGATGTTGAGTGCATAACTGGATGATGTAATTATTGTCAAGTTAATTTATCTATAATTATTTATTACATTTGTTTAATGTACTAACAATATAATTATTTATCAATTCATAGTAGGGAATTTGGATTTTGTGTTTTTAAAAGTCACTCAAATGTCAATCGCCTAAAATAAAGTGAGCATAATAAGGAAGCGTTGGAGTTTTAAGAGCTGCCCACTTGTTTTAGCTAAGAACAATAAACACTGAATAAATAACCTATTTTAATTGTTAATATTCTTCATTTTTTATTTTTTACACAATGTATTTATATATTGTGAACAATGTTTTGTTATTGTGTGTCCTTATTTTTGTCCTGTATTGTTTTTAACAAAATGTGATAAAGCCAAAACAAGTTTCCATAACACAGGCAACAAAGTTCCTAATCATTTTATTATTTGTATTTAATTCTTATATTTTTTTGCAGAAATTCGCATTTTTAAAATGGCAAAAAGTCTGCGTAGCAAATGGAGGCGGAAGATGCGCGCAGAGAAAAGAAAGAAAAATGCTCCCAAGGAGCTGGCTCGTCTAAAACAAGCTCTGAGTCTGGATAAAAAAGGAGACTCTGTCATGACTGACATGCAGGAGATCGCCACGGTGGTGCCAGCGGAAAAGATCAAGAAGCAGGTGGATGTGGAAATGGGAGAGGGAGATGGTGAGTGATTGTAGGATAAGCCCCTCATGGGAAATAACTATTGTATTTTAGGTGTTTGTAAAGTGTCTCTAATAAAAGCATTTTTAACTTATTTAGATTTGCCAAAAAAATACAATTAGCGAGATGTTTTGTTTTATTCTGAGTCGATTTAGAAGTTGTCACAAAGAATTGGAAGGTTAAATTTGATAGTGCTGCTAACATCCTGGTTGTAACAAAATCATCCTAATCCTATAGAATTTGAGGGACATTTATTTCCGTAACCATGTCTCCTTTAGTCACTCATTGCCATTTCTATTGTAGATGGGAAGATGGAGATGGACAACAAACGCAACAAGAAAACAAAACTGGATGAACATGGACAGTATCCTGTGTGGATGAGCCAGCGGCAGGCAAAGAAACTGAAAGGCAAACGGATGGCAAAAAAAAGTGGCAAGGGGAAGAAGCAGAAGGGTATTGCCTGGTAAAACGCAGGAGAACAAGACTTTTGCTTTTTGCCGAAACCCGCGATCTTTCAGGTTCTCATTTATACCCATTTCTGCATCAAGTTTTGTGGTAGTGAGTGTGTAATTCTAATAATTCACTTTAGTAAAATGAAACAGCAGCTCCATTTTGATTTCAGTGCATCTTTTATAAGACTTGTAAAAGGTGTGTCTGACTTCACATTGCCTTAGTGCATTATATCACTGTTAAATATTTCCATACTCAAATCTGTAGTTTCATTCATTGTATTTTGGGTGTATTTTTGTTGTTGTTGTTGTTGTTGGTCATTTACGGCTGGTTAGAATTGGTTAAAGAACAATAAGCATATTTTATATATTCTGATAACAAAACTACAAATCCATTTCAGAAACACATTTTAATATTGCCTGACTATAGAGATGATACTATAGATAAACAGCAATAAAATATATTACAACATTTTTAAGTACAAACACCAGATAAAAAAATTCCCACCTTGCCACTGCTATTGTGCTGGGTTTGGATAGTCATTGCTGCAGACCCGAAGCGAGATATTACACAGTAAAAAGATAGAAATCGGTTGATTCAAAGCTATTCTGGCACTAATGGTACCGCAATTTGTTTTATAAATACAGGGTTTAATTCTTTAGGCTGAACAAACTGCTGCTTTTTTATGTGACTACTTCAGCTCGACACTCATTGGATCAGCTCCACATAAGCTGCTGGGAACAGGCCAACGCGACCATGACACTGTCCTTTCCACCAGCCCTCATCAATCATCTCTATGTTGATGATGACGTCATCTGGGTTGAAGGAGATCTCATCGTCTGCCTCTGCAAAGAGCAAAAGATTCATTACTGCAAAGTATTCATTACACCAAAGGATTTTTGTCTTTGCAAGTGTTGAGATGATCAAATGCCGAAATGTCAAAATGTGAAGAGGTTTCATACCTCCCTGATAGTCGTAAATGGCTCTGGCCGTCTTGCCACCCATCAGGTCTTCGTAGTCATTTTCCACATCTATAAAAGAAAACTAATTCAAAGATGTTTCATGTGTGAAAACTATTTGACTTAACTACGGCTGATTCAATCACACACCTGTTTCGGGAGGAGGAGGAGGAGCAGCTTCAGCCAGTTCCTCATACTCCCCTTCATCGGTTTCTGGAGGAGGAGGAGCTGCTTCAGAAAGTTCCTCATATTCCGCTTCATCCTCCTCCACCTCTTCAGACCTGTAAGGTAACGGTGGAGCCTCCTCCTCATGGAAATCTTCTGAGCGTGGAGGCAAATCCGGGGGCTGCTCGTATTCTGGTTCATCCTGAAAATTCACCAAAAATATTTAGATACGGGGCCTATAACATACAATTTCAACATATGACCTTACCCCAGTTTGCGTTACCCTAAGGTTCAGTCACAGAGCTATGATAAGTATCTTTATCTTTTTATTTGGTGTTTTATCAAACCAGTGTCTAACCTCAGGCTCTGGCTGTGGTTCACGTTTGTCTTTGATCTCTGGCATGGGGTGGTGTTTTTCAGGGGCTGGGGGTGGCATGTCATACTTTGAATCCACCTCTGGGATAGGTGGTGGTTCCTCCTCTCTTTTGCTCTGTTCCTACAGGAAAAAAACAATTTCATACAGTGGCAAACGTTTTCTCTATTTCTGCAGAAATATGACTTAAAATGTTAACGCGAGTCCTAAAACGAGACGAGACAAAAGAGACTCCAGTTCACTCAAGTTGGCTGTGTACAAATGAGGAGTAGTCCTCAAATAAGGATCACACCAAGAGTAAAGCATAATGTTCTGTTTACGGATGAGAAGCTTGGCTTGATCGAGATGTTTAGTTAATCCAGTTGTAGTTAGTGCCACACAAGTATGTAAGATAAGTTACCACAATAAACTTTGAAACAAAAGAGAAATCATAAAACTTCCAAGACCAACTGTTTGTAAATAATGACCATTACTTCCTCTTTACCTCTTCACACGTTTATAATGTGGTGCATATTTATACCTCCTGTCTCCGCTTGGCTTCTTCTCGCTCCCTTTTCTCTCTGGCCTGTCTCCTCGCTCTTTCTTCTTCTACTTTCTTCCGGTTTTCTTCATCTGAAGCCTTGGCCATGCTCTCAAAACGAACTTTCAGTTTTCCTGCGCCCACGCTTGCTGCATAATACAGACAAAAATCAAAAGGATACACAGCGCATCAGCAGTGAGCACTGCTCTCTCACAGCACCATTCACAATGGAAAACAATTCAGCGTCTCGTGAACTCACAGGCCTCTGGACGTTGGGTCTTTTCATAAGCAGTAGTCGGGGACGCCATGTCTGAGAAACCCGCTGCACTCTAACCGGAAATGTAATCATTTAGAAAAGACACAATTATTGCTCATCGCGATCTATATATTCAACAAATTCCACACATTTGTGAAATAAACAACAGAATAATCAACGATAAAATAATGAGCAGATGCAGCACTGCTACTGACCTTATCCATGCGATCTGTCTGCACTCCATACCGACCTCCAAATCCTTCTGAATAATCTAAACAGAAGCACATTTGTTCAGTCTGATGATCTATAAATCCACTGGTGTTTTAAATCATGCATATGTGGCTTTTGTCCCACCTTTCTGGGACTGATGCTTCTCCGTCTCGCCCTTATAGTCGTACCCCAAAGCTGCTTTGTCCACCTTCTCCTTCTCCACTCCATACTTGCCTCCAAATCCCTTTGAATAATCTGGTAAAAGTGAGTAACAGTTACACAAACTGATGCAATGACCTTATAAAAAGTGTCATAACAGATGCTGACCACCCCTTCAACTCACCTTTCTGTGACTGATGCTTCTCAGTTTCTGCTTTATAGTCGTACCCCAAAGCTGCTTTGTCCACTTTCTCCTTCTCCACTCCATACTTGCCTCCAAATCCTTTAGAGTAGTCTGGTAAAAAAATAAAATAAAATAAAGATGCAATCACACAATTACAGCTAGTGTCAAGCGAACTATGCCACTATTCACAGTTGCTACAACTTCAACTCACCTTTCTGTGACTGATGTTTCTCAGTTTGTGCTTTATAGTCGTACCCCAAAGCAGCTTTATCCACCTTCTCCTTCTCCACTCCGTACTTGCCTCCAAATCCCTTAGAGTAGTCTGATGTGGATGTGAAAGAAATTCTGACCGTTAGGTAACATTTACAAAAGAAAAACAGTGTATTGAAAGTGAGAGCAGCCCTTTGGTGAACAGTGAACCTGCCTTTCTGAGAAGCATGTTGCTGCACCTCTCCTTTGTAATCAAAACCCATGGCGGACTGCACAGAAACACACTTCATATTAAGACATTTAGTATGCACTGGCGTCCTAAGACGTGAGTTTTAAAACGATCGGCTTTGACTAATACGTTATGTTTCGAAAGTTACCAACTACACACAAAACGTCCTTTTTCTCTGAAAGGATGTGAGACTACTCGAATTCTCACCTTATCAACACGATCTTTCTGAACACCAAACTTCCCACCAAACCCTTTTGCAGCATCTTTCTGGGAGCTGTGTTGCTCAACCTGTGCCACATAGTCGTGACCCACAGCCACCTGGATAGAGGAGAAACACTTACGTACAGATCCAACTTTGTGCACATCATTTATTAAGCAGTGGATGCAGAATAATAGAATAAATAGAGCGGTGAGATGAACACCAGTTATTCGTTAACCTTGTCCATCCGGTCCTTCTCTACTCCAAACTTTCCTCCGTATCCATAGGAGGCTTTAGGGGTTTGCTCCTTCTGCTTCACGTGCTCATGCTCCACTGCCACCTTGTTCCTGAGATCTGCAACACTGGGTCAAACAGGGTCAAACACACTCCTGTTATTGGCTGCGCACACACACGCAAAAACTCTTTAATTTAACAGACAGGCTCAGTATAAGTGTGAACATGTTCAAACTCAAAGCCAAAACAACAAATAAACACTCCAAGAAAATAGAGTAACTGTTTTTTAAAGATGCTTTAAAAATCGTACTAGGCATTGCCTCTTTTGTAAACTCTAATAATATTATGATTTTTATAATATCCAACTGCTTATACTGTAATAATTATTCGCATAAAGAGTTGTATTGACAATTAGTTGTCTATGAAAAAACACAAACAGCATAAAAAAGGCCCAGACACACATTTTTTACTTGATCGCAGGTTAAAGAAAAAAGTTAGTGCATTTCAACTGTTCGCTTTAAAAAAACAACTATTGGCTGATGGTTGCATCCGATTTGAGGCGATGCGTGTATACTATTAACACTGAGCATCTTTGACACAAGAAGCTTCTTCAGAATGAATCCTAATGTTTAACTGCATAATAAATTATTTAAGATGCACTATTTTTTCATGCACTTGCAAAAACAGTAGCTTGCACCAGATATGATAAGCACTCATACTCTGCAGAGCGTGACTGATGCATGAAGATTACTAAAGAACTTAGAAACGACCTTGCTAAGTCTGAGTATCTTAAGTGGTACCAAAAATAAGTGCTCAACCATTTCAAGTCGTATTTTTAAATTCAGCAGTGCCTGAATTTATAGTGTCAACATGTCAGCAGTCAAAGTGTCATCATCATCATCATCATGTATTACCCATATTAGGAGACACTGGCTGTCTGAACGCCTGTGCACTGCTCTCACTTCCTCTTCCTGTTACTGCTGAGCACCAACTCTGACCTGCACTTCTCTGCATCTTCAAATAAACTTCCCACCGGTGCTTTTTTTTTACCTGATGTGTTCTTTACGCCCGGAGCCCTCGATGGTCTTGGCTCCCCACCTCTGCTCTTTCTCCGACACGTCATTCTGAAACGCAAAGAGCAACAAACTAAGAACCAAAAGGACACAAGAAATCCACGAGAAAGAGCTTGTGCACCAGCAAAGATTTTCTTGACATCTACCACAAAGTCTGGGTCCGTGTCCCAGTCGTCTCCCCCTGCCGCGACCTTCACGCTCACATTGTGGCCCACAGCTGACTTCCACATCTGCGTGAAAGAGAACAATAAATAAGCCACAAACACAACTACATCCTATTAGCATTAAAAGTAATTAACATGCTCACATTTAAACGCGTAAGCACAGACCAACTGTGTTCTTATGAAGACAAGAAAAAAAAAGAACTAATGTGCAACCACAAGCTCTGACCACCATTTGCTGAAATGCCAAAAAGGAAGTGAAGCTGTTTTCAATATGAAACCTTATTTCCCCCTAATGAAACACTTTAGGGCCTCATGTTGTGAAGCGTAACAAAAATACAGAAAAAATAATATCAGGACATGTAGTTCAATCCCGATGATTGTGTGTAAGGTGCAAAATAAACAGCAAAACAACATGTTTTCTTCTGAGAGTTCTAACCTCACAGGTATAACTGCTGGGCTCTGAGCAGTTCAGTAGTAGCTGTCAGCACTAGAGACGCTCAGGTTGGAAATCCGACAATAATATAGTGCTCCTACATTATTTCACAACTTTGTCATTTTTAATCCACAAATTATGACACATTAGTTTTGAAGGTTGGTAGCAGCCTTCATTAGTTTGCAGTTACTTCCTTGAAACTGAAACTTTTAGTTTTTTGTTGATTTTTGTGTGTGTGTGTGCGCACACGGTCCGTTTGGTGCGTTACTAAAAGCGGACTTTACCTCGGAGCCGTCGGGACTCGGGTCGCCGGGTCGGTGTTCAGCTCGGTTCTTCCTGCGGCGTTTGTCACGGAGCCTGCAGCAGTGATGGGCGGCCGGTGAGCGAGCATCAGCCTCACGTGAACGCGCGTCCGGGTTCGGCACCGAATGTTGTCCCCGTCCGTCAATCTGTCCGCGGGGACAGATGCCGTTTCTTGCTTTAAGTTATTCACTTAAATGCATTTCAACAATCAAAAGTGACTTTCAGAGTCACTGAAAGAGCTGCTACAAAGGCTGAAACACACCGGAAGTGATTGATAAAGGAATTGATAAAGTGCTTTTGTTTACTCCGGTTCTACTTTTAAATTGAATGTACTACAGCTGAGACGGAAACTGCACTTTCCCCTTCACTAGTTCAATGGCAGCTTTAGATTCTTAATAAAAACTAACCTCCTTAATTATATAAGAAATGCTTTTTTTGGGGGGGGGGGTAATAACTCATTTTACTAAAGAATTCTAGTAAAGTCTTTACAGTAATTCATTCTATGAGTTAAGGGCTTTTAGCTTTGTAAAGTAAATTTTAAAGCATGTACTTAACACTTAAGTTTAGGTAAAACCTGCACTTTTACTTGAATGTTGTATTTTTTGTATTTGCTCCTGAGGGTCGAAAGCAGAACATCCTGTGATTTAGTCAGCTGTAATGCAGCTACAACACTTGGGGGCAGACAAGCTCAGCTTAAAACTAACAGCCCACAATGATGGAAAAAAAACAGCAGCACAGTCAAAGATTGGTTTTCAATCATTTCTCTGTACCAGTGTCATATTCTACATAAATAACTGAATTTTACTGTTTTTGGTGAGCCTGGAATTGTACATAAACCATCACACTCTTCAACACTGAGTTGCTAAAGTGACACATCAAGTCAAACTTAAACAACTTCCACTTAGACTTTACTTACACTTCAAATATTTTATTAAATTGTGTTTTGAATGTCCCAGCAATAACAGTGTGTTTACAGAAATCTTTGTCTGGTAAAAAGAAGCACTCTAGTGAAATACCACCTTTTAATTGTGTGAAGTTGAGCGTGTTACACTATCTCATTATTTTGGCTGGTCTGAACCTGAGCTTCACATTAACAATCGAGAGCCTTCAACATTACAAATATGAGTGAGCACATGACCATGTGAACAAACGAATGTTTGTTAAAAATGCAAAACGACCAATGATAACCCATTTATTATTCTTCGTTTAACAGAGAACTAGTGTTTTTATTTGCCAACTTGATTTTTAACCACACTTCAGCTCCCCCAAAAAAACACATAAAAAACAGTAGAAAGTTTTAATGTAAGTTAAACAAAAGGGTCCCAATGTTTTTTCTGGATGCTAATTAATCGGTCCCTGATCTTAATCCCCAGCAATTTAAATAAAATTTTATTGTCCTATACAGCCCTTTCTAACAACTATTTACAGTTAATTTTGTATCAGAAATTTGAAGAAATGTGAACTGTTAAGATACATAAATGCAGTTTTACCCCCACTTTAAATAAAGATGATACCAATGCTACATGAGAGAAGTTTATAATGGGATGATATCCTTAAAAACCAGCGGCCTTCCTCCTCGGGAATGAGTGCACACCGTGGGGCAACACTGCACCTGAAGGCAACTTCATCGGCCATAAAAACTACAGAACAAACTGTAAAATCTAAATCTGTGTAACAGAGCCATAGACAGGGAATCGTATTGGATATGTAGGAGGATATCCCATAACCAAGTGACAATACATAACGCATGTACATATGTACAAATAGTGTGATGTATATAAAAGGAAAGGAAATTGCACTGTGCTCCGTATTTGTGCACGAGTGTAAGAGAGCAGACCATAGCGTCACATCCTGAACCTCAAGCCATTAAAAAACCAAAGAAAAAAAATCGTCATTTTGGGAAAAACATCTTGTGATGAGAGTTAAGTTAGTTAACTTTGATATCTGTCATGAATATAAAGCTACAGAGCTAGCAGCTGGTGAGTTTGGCACACAGGCTGGAAACACGGCTTTTTTAAGTACCACAATGCAAAAACTTCTGCATGTAAAATTGTACTTTAGTCCAGATGCTTGCTCGACAAATTCTACTGCAGTACTAAATGTAAAAATATGCATCCTGCTATAACTGATGTCTGAATTTACGTTACTAAATAAAATGTAAGCAGCATTTTGCTCTCCTCCAGATAAACGTTAGGGGTCACGAGAACTAATGGGAGGAGAAGTAAGATGAAAATAAATCTCTGATTTCCAAATCTCTTGTGATGTATTGGACTATTTGTGAGCCCTCCTTTTGTACGTAATTTTTCTTCTTTGGGTGTCACATTGTTATTAAATCAAACCATCTTAGATGTACAGGGGAAAGCTCTCAAACAACTAATGGCCATCTGAAACACAAGACAAAATATAAGTTTATCCAAGGAGCTGCAAGACATCTAACCTTTGACTTTAATTGTGTCTGTAAGAGATGTATGTTTTTTTGGTAAGTCTAGACCTCCTAAACAAATGTAATAGAATGAACTATGAGAATGTGTCTAAAAGCACACAGAAATCAGCCTTACTGTGTCTGAAGGGAAAAAAAAAAAAGCCCAAAAACAATGACACAGGAACTGTCCTAATCTCAGTACTTAACGCTTTATAGCTTCATTAATTAGTCTTGGTCTGTGTAAATATTGACATGTCAAACAACACTTCACCAGTCTCTGCTGACTGCCAGTGTCTGGTCATGTAATACATGCACATTGTTAAATGGCTATTTTTTTTTGCAACAAATTAAATTGTCACTTGGTGAGATTCAGAGGTGGTTCTGTGTGGATTTTGTTACCCACTAAAAGAGCAAGGCTAGCCGCTTCTTCTTGTTTGTACTAAGCTCGGTCGCTTTTTATTTGACAGATAAGAGAGTGGTCTCCTAGTTATATAAAGGTAACCATCATTCAGAAAGTGAACAAGCATTTTTCCCAAAATGTCCAACTTTTGCTGTAATGAAACGTGACCCTTTTATATTCAAAATCTAAAGGCACATGAAGAAAAGAACCTGTTGAAGCATTTGGAACTACACTGATTTCCCTAAACACCTGATTTCTTTAAAAAGAAAATCAAAACTGTAACACTTTTTCTCCTCTCTGCTTTCATTAGAAAAACATCCACACTCAAATGTCACACAAGATCAAAAACTCCCCATATAAATTTATACTTTGGCTAAAGGATTATGTCCTGTAAAGTGCAATATAAAGTTTGTGTTTGTAGAACAACCTTCACATCCTCCTTTGATTCCATACATGTAGCAATATAAAACATATGGATGGCTTGGGTCAGGTCTGTGTCACATTTACACATTTACTCCCCTGTCTGTTAAAGGAAGCTGGTTTCATAAGAATCCGCCCAGGCACAGCAGCAGCAGGACGTGCACAGTGAGCAGATAGAGGCTCAGCAGCAGAGGGGTGCGCTGACGGGAGCAGAAGGCCGCTCGGAGCATCCGCATCAAACCCGGACCACCTCTCCGAGTCTGCCAGAGTAGAAACACAAGGTTAAAAGAGACGTTCAGCTCGTTAGTCTTTAATATTACAGCTATTAAGATGAAAAATTAGGTAGTGCAGGACATTAGAGGAGCCTTACCCGAGTGACAGTTCCCTCAGGCGGCTCGATAAAGACAGCAGTCTCTGAGTGATCCCCTTCGTGTGCAGAGTGCCATTTAGCCTGTCTGTGACTGATAATAATGATAAAAAACAGATGTTAGCTGTCATATTTTGTAGATTAGACAAATTCATCAGCACTAAAAGGGAACAAAATGAATTATACAGAAAGCACATGACGGCACTGACAGCCAACAGGTTTTATAAACGTATATGCTCGGTCCCGGCATTGTAACATTGAAGTCACGTCACCATTCTGTCTATAAGACCAACATGCGAAAATGCAACATAAAACTGGATGCAATAAAAACTAACTGGGCCCTGAATTCATAACTTTCAGTTTTCTTATGGGTGGTGTTAACAGTATGGTGAACTTTTCAGCAAATGTATTGCTTCTTCTTTTCTGTACACATGCAGTAGACACAAAACAATTATTATTCATCTGGAGCTGCGTTTCTGTTCACTTGACCATTTTAAATCCTATATTCACCCTCTCAGTTCTGTTTATTCTCGGTTGACTCCTCAGGGAAATATCTGGCTAAATAGCTGCTGAACGTAACACTTTATTCAGTCTGTAGTTGTAGTGTGTTTATCAGAACTTTGTTGGAAAAGTGCAGCTGCCTGGAGACAGCTTAAAGGAGACTGATGTTAGATTGAGCCAAGTAGGAAGTAAAAGCGGCAGAAAACCAAAATAACAAGCTAAAAAACACAAAAATGTTGCCTGGAGCTGTCAGATAATAACTCCAACACTAGGGCCAACACGTTAGTCATAATACATAGTTAATATGTGTGTTTTATTTGTCACGGTTCATACAGTTGGAGTTGATCCTGTGTAGCCATCAGCTCCTCCTCAGCAGCCATCCTCTGCTGCTTCTCTTCATCTAGCCTGGTGTAAAGAAGGTAAAAATGAGTGAATACACCAATCAGCCACAACATTAACATTAATAATGTTCTGGAGGTCAAGGGTCAGCATGACCACTGTGAGCAGTCTGCGGCTACACAGCTCAATATGCAGGAAACTCAAGTGCCACTTCATAGGTGAAACTCGAGTAAAATGTTATTATTTTACTTCAAGTACAAAAGTGAAAGAACTTCACTAAGAAAAGACTGTATGCGTAAAGGTACAGGTGATTTAAATATCCATATTTATTTTGCGGCGGATCGCTGTATGTGTAAGCTGTCCTGCCGGTTACAAAATTCTGTTTGAATTGAATGTTTGCGTCGTCCTCTACCTGCGCTGAAGCTCTTTGACCTCGGCCATGGAGACGTGGCTGTCTTTGGGGCTGCTTCGCTCCTGCGGTGCTCCCGGAGCACTATCCACTTCCTGTGCAGCCTGTGTGGTGACACGTCACATTAAATCCAGCCTCCTTTTCCACTTTCTTGCACACTGTTTAGCTGGTGTTTGTGTCGCTGCCTATTGTAGACTCAAAGTCTGGATGTAAATAAAATATCTCCAATACCAGCTTAAAATGTTTACAACTCATGTCCATAACTTTTACATAGACTCACAAGGAGGTTTTAATTCATTTTAAGGGCTACCGGGCCAAAAATGTCGTGAATCACTTAAAGTGAGCGATTTTAGCAATGACACTGTGCGTAGGACGTACTCCTTTAACAAGCAAGTGTTCATACCACCTACCTGCCTCTGGTAGTGCTCCTGCTGAAGTTTAGGCCTTTGGATGTGGGCTTCCTCTAGCATAGCAGTGAGATACTGCAGTTGCTGGTCCCTCTCCGAGAGCGTGGCGAGGGTCTGTTGTTTTAGCTGCTCCGCCTGAGCCATCCAGTCAATGCGCTCCAGCCTAAAACAAAACCACACAGACATGAAATAAACTGAAGGCTACTTCTGTCATTTTGCCTTGATAAAACCAGACTAGGAGAACAAAATGCCCAAACTGTGTCTCACCGAAGTGTCTCTATTTCCTGCTTGCCCATTTTCACCACACTCTCTAGTTGGGTTACAGCACCCAGCATGTCTTCATTCTTCTTCTTCTCCTCAAACAGCTCCTGGCTGACTTTAATCAGCTCTCCCGCTCCCAGCCGGGCCAGCTCAGATTTCTGCCTCTTGAGCTCCGACGTCTGTGTTTGAAGCTGTTCCAGCTGCAAACACAAAGAAAGACAAGGTTTTAAATAACTGTTTTTGCGTTCGTAACGCCTTTGTACTTTGTACTCACCAATCTTTCCCTGTCATTCTGAAGGGCTTGTAGTGCATTCTTGAGACTCCACACTTCACCAGTGGATCCTCCGGGGCTGCTGTGAGCCGACTGCCCACCTGCCCGGCTCATCTCTTCCAGCTTCAGGCTTAATTCCTTGCTCTTGTTCATAGCCTGGTCCCGGCTGTCCTGGAGGGAGGCCATGGCTTTAGCAAACGACTGGTTCTCTGCTCTTAGCTGTGTTGTCACCTCTCTCTCCTGTAGCAGCTTCTGCTCAACAGCCAGCAGGTCTCGGGCCAACTCTGCCACCCTCTCCTGAGCGCTCTCAGACTCGGTCCGCATCACACCTCCCTCCCATCGCAGCTCTGTCAGTTCTTTGCTGTTACTCTCATGGTCTTGCCTCTCCCTGTGCAGGCTTTCCTCTAAAGCCTCCACTTGCTGTCTTGCTGCCTGCAGCTGTTCCCTCAGTTTTTCAACTTCTGCACCTGGAGCATCTGTCACCTGTGCTGATGCTCCACCATCAGCAGCTTGACCAAGAGTCTCTCTCTCCACTCTGCTGGTTTCTAATTCTGTCTCTCTGGCTCTGTTAACACTTTTTAATTGACTTTCCAGCTCCCTGCGTTCCTTTTCTAGACCTGCAATCTGTGCTCTCTGTGCTGCCAGAAGCTGTTTGTGTTGGGAGTCTTTCATACTCAGGACTTGGTTAAGTTCCTCACGGTACCCGTGAAGCTGAGCAGACAGCTTGGCCTTTTCAGCATACAGGTCGTCTCTCTGTACCAGCAGAGAGCGGATCTCTTCCTTCAGGCTGTTGTTCTCCCCGGCTGCCTCTTGGATCAGACCATCCTTCTCCATCATCACCTGGGACACAATACAAATATGTATATGCACTCAACAATTTCAACGCGTATGAAAAAAATTAGTTTCTTTTTATACAGTGTATTACCTTCAGATGTTTCTCCTCCAGTTGTTTGTACATGTTAAGGACTCTGTCTCTGTCATCCTGCAAGGAGCCCATGGCATTCATGAAAGAGTCCAGTCGGGCTTTCCGGGTGGTGCTCTCTTCCTCTACCTTTCGTAATTTCTCTTCCACGTCTCGCAATTCCCCTCTCCTCTGCTCTAGCTCCTTCTCAGCTTCTTGTGCCCGACTGTCAGCCTCCTTTCTGGCCTCGTCAGCAGCCTAGGAAATTAAGGACGTGTGTGTTGAGAAATGTTTTTCTAATATCATTTGTTTGCTTAGGTCAATGGAAAAGCAATAAAAAAAAGAACTGCAAATGAATCATTGTTAATACCTGAGCAACAGCTTGCTCCTTCTCGCCCAGCATTTCCACTTCTCTCATTTCCTTCTCATTTAATTCAGTCTGCAGACTCTCTGTCAAGGCCTTGGAAGACCTTAGGTCTGTCTCCAGTTGCTCCACATTCAGACACAAGCGCCTCTCTTCTGCCTCCCTCTCTTTCAGCTCAGTACTGGCCTGGTCGACTTCCCCCTGCAGCCTACCTACAGCATCCTCCAGAGCCTGGGCTCTGTGACGAAGAGCCTCCAACTCATCTGACAGGGTATGGACTTCAGTTTGTGCAGACTGAAACTCAGCCATGGTTTGTTGAAGCTTCCTTCTCTCCTCCTCCAGGACAGCTTGACCCTCTTTGACTTTCTTTTCCTCCTCTTCCAGTCTCAGCTGCCACTCTTTGTCTGCTTTCTCTAGCCTGGAAACACAATGATTTTGAGATACAAAACACAACATAACAAATTCAAGGGCACAGGAAAGAAGACAAATACAGCAGCAAGGTATTACCTGTCCACAGAGAGCTTAAGTTCCTCTTTTAGGGCAGTTTCTGTCTGAAGCTGTTCTGCCAGGTCCTTGGCTCGTGTTTCGGCTTCCCGGACTTCAGCCTCCTTACTCCGCAGAGCATCATTAAAGCGAGTCTCCCATTGCCGGGTCTCATCCAAAACTCTGTCCCGGTCATCTTGCAGCGAAGACATGCAGCGTGAAAAAGCAGCTAACCTAGCCAGAGACTCGTCCAGACAGGCTTGAATCTCCTGGGCTCGCTTCTCAGCTCCTTCTGCTATTTCTCTAGCCTCCAGTGTGGCTTCCTCTTCCTTTTCCCGGTCTCTGTACGCCTCCTCCAGTCTCTGCTCCATCTCCTTCAGTTCAGCTCCCAGCCTGAATCTCACAGAGTCCAGGGTCTGCTCTGCCTCAGCTTTAATCAGGGCCTCCTTCTGCTGGGCGCTGCTTTCTAAAGATGTTTTCTCAGCTAATGCCTCATTTAACTGTTTCTGAGCCGCATCCAGCTGAGATTTACGGCTATCTAACTCTACCTCAGTCCTTTTCAAGTCTTCTAGAGTTTTGGTAGCCTCCAGCTGGGACTGTTCTAGTTTTTGACACAGTTCATTATGGCCAAGCTGGAGCGCCTTAGTTTCCTTCCCCAGTTCACTGATCCTCTCCTGGTATTGGATGCTGTCTTTCTGCAGCTGACGAACCTCCAGCTGCTTCTCTCTCAACAGTTCTTCAAGCTGCCGTGCTCTACTCTGGCTTCCCTCTTTGACTCTCTGGGCAGACCTCAGCTGTTGCTCCAGCTCCCTCTGTTTTCCCGACTCTGCTTCAGCCTCTGCTCTCTCTCTCTGAGCTTGCCTCATGTCTTCTTCCATCCTGGCTGCCCGGTCTTTCTCGCTCTGCGCCTCGGCTTCGAGTTCAGCTCTCTCCCTCTCCAACCTCTCCAACTCCCGCTGCAGTTCAGCGAGGTGCTCCCGGGTTTCTGCTGCCTCTTGCTGGTATCCGGCGATGCTCCCATTGAGCTGAGCCAACTGGTTCATCAGACGCTCCTCTAGATTATCCTTCTCGGTTTCAAGGCTTCTAAGGAGCTCTTTAAATTGAGTTTCCCTCTTTGAACTCTCTTCAATCAGGCTTTTCTCCCTGTCTTTGCTGTCTTGTAGGCACTTTTCTAAGGAGGACATAAGGCTCTCCTTGTCTTTATTCTCTTGGAGATCTAGCTTAAGAGACGCAAGCTCAGCTTTGAGTTCAGACTCCTGTTCTTGCCACACCTCCTTCTCTGCGTTAAAAGCTGCCTCCATCTTATTTATTTTATCTAATAAAGTCTGAGAACGTTCAGTTGTTTCTTCATTGTCTTCCTCCCCTACAGGCTGTAAATGTATTTGTGGTGCAGACACTGCAACTATTTGGTCATCTTGGGTCCCTTCTGGTGACAAGGGGCTTTCTTTCTCTTCATATCTTTCAGGAGGCTCTGCTGTAGTTGTGCTTGTGTCTGACTGATGAACAGTGACAAGCTCTTCTGCCATGGCTGAAAGCGAAAGTTCATTGTTTTTCTCTTTCATTTGTGCAAGTTGTTCCCTCAACACCTCAATCTGTTGATCTAAGGAGTCTCTTTCTGCGGCAGTAGCATCCAGCTCAGCTTTCAAAGCCTGAAGCTCCCCTTGAAGTCGTTCAGCCTCAGCTTTGAGAGCCGTGTCCTCTCGTTTTGTTATAGGCTTTTCCTGCAACTCCCTCAGTCTCTCATTCTCCTCCTCTAACTCCAGTATTTTCTGTTGCTTTGTTTTGGCAAACTTTCTCATTTTGTCTTTCACTAAATCTATCTCTTTCTGTGCCTCCTCCACCTGCCGTTCGGCTTCTTGTCTTGCAGCTTCGTGTGTTCTCACTTTGGTTGCCAACTCCTGTCTCTCCTGCCTGGCAGCCTCTAGGACCCGTCTCACTCGCTCTGCCTCGTCGCTCACATTTTCGTAGGACTTGAGCAGAGTCTCGTACTCATCCTTCATGCCTTGAACCTTCTCCTCCCACTCTTTGCTCATCCTGGCAGCCTCTTCTTTTGCCAGCTCCACTTCTCTTTTACAGGCGTCCTTCTCATTCAGTATACCTTCCATGGCCAGTTTGAGACTCTCACAGGATGATCCCAGACTTTGGTTCTCAAGTAGTGTTCGGTCAACCTCTTCAATGAGTCTAACTCTTTCTATTCTTAGCTTCTCCAGCTCTTCTTCTGCTGAATCTATTTTCTGCTGCAGCTCTGCTGTAAGGGCCTCAGTGGAGGCAAGCTGCTCCTTCTGGGTTTTGTTTTCTTTGAGTGCCTCTTTGCGCGAGATCAGAGCAGCCTGAAGCTTTCGTTGAAGCTGCTGAATCTTTGTCTCACTATCCTTTTCTTCCTCTTGCTTCTGTGGGACCTCAACCTGTAGTCTTTGGGTTTTTTCTTGCTCAATTTTTAACTCTTCCTGTAAAGACGTTATTAGCTGATCCTTCTCAGACACTGTGTCCTGCATCGAGTGAATGAGTAAGTTCTGCTCACTAAGCTGCTGACTGAGCTCCATTATCTCATGATTCTTTTTGTCAAGAAAATGCTTGAAGTCTTCGACTTCAGTCTGGAGAGCTGCAACGGAAGATGCAGAATCTACAGAGGCGTCTTTGGCTGCAATTTCCATCTCTGCCTTTAGGGTTTCAGCGTATGACTCAGCTTGGTGATACTTTTTTCTAAGTTCATTAATTTCTTCAGAGAGTTCTTTCCCCAAATCTAGTAATTCAGCCTCCTTCTGTGACAGACTGGCCTGGGTTTCCTGTAGCTTCTTCTCTAGCTCTATGTTAGCAGTTTGTACAGTCTGGATCTCCTCCCTGAGAGCTTTCATAGAATCTTGCATTTCTGCAGAGAGGCTGCTAGATTGCTCTGCAGGAAGTTGAGCTGGATCGCTGGATTGTGGTTGTGAAGAATCAGTCTCAGATGTTGCAAAATCCACCCAGTCCTCTGCTTGTGCCCAGTCACCTTCTGCTTGCTTCACTAAACTTTCAGGCAGGTGCTTGCTTTGCTGGTGAGGGACGTCTTCTTTAACAGTGCCCATTTTGTCTTCTATTTCTTTCATTTTACTAAGAAGAGCATCTCTTTCTCCACTCTGCACCTGAAAACGTTCCATCAGTTCGTTGTATTCTTCTTTCTGCTGCTTCAGTTGTTCACGGTGGTGTCTGTCTTTCTCTTTTGCTTTGCGGATGGTGTCTTTGCGAGATTCTTGAGCCTCCTGAACTTTCTTCTGCAGTGTTTCACACTCTGCTTCAAGAGAGGCAACTTGGGATTGTAACACAGTAGTTTCAGGAGAGCTGTCAGTCGGCTGGGCGTTTTCAGCTTCTTCAGTTAGTTTTTTGTTAAGGATAAGCATCTCAGCGATAACCTGATCCTGGTGGGTAATTTTCTCCTCAAGACTCTCAACTGTTTCTTCTTTAGATTTCAAAACTTGCTTGAGCTCTTGGAGTTTAGCCTCCATATGTTGAACATCGCATCCTGTGCTTTTTTCAGCCTCCGGAGTCTCTTCCTTTGTTGTGTCTTCTTTTTCCTTCCATTTTTTTGCTTCTAGCTCAAAATCTGCAACTTTCTTCATCAGCTCTTTCCGCTGCACAAGTGCAGCCTGCAACTTCTTCTTTGCATTTGCCAGTTGGGTTTCCAGCTCTCCTTTCACCTTTCGTAAACTACCAAGTTCATCATCTGCATGAGCGGTTGCATCTTCAAAACTGGCTTGCTGCCTCTTATCTCTCACTTTCTCAAGTTCCACCAACTGCTCCTTCAGTTTATTGACCTCACCATCTATCTGAAACTTTTCCTCCTCCGCTTGAAGGAGTCTAGCAGACATACTGTCATTGAGCTCCATCATCTCTTTCTCTTTTTGGTTGAGACTAAGCTGTAGCTCAGTGATTTCTGAATCCTTCTTGGACAAAGTCTCACTGGTGAGATCTGAAGTCTGGGAGTATTCCAACAGGCTTCTTTCCATATCTTGAAGCTTCTTTTCAAGTTCAGAGGAGAGGAACTCTCTATCCTCCAGCTGAGCACTTAGCATCCGGGCCTGACCCTGTTGCTCAGAAAGAGCTTGTTGAACCATTTCCAGATCTCTCTGCAAAGCCTGCATCTTCTTCTCCTTAGTTATACTTTCGGTGTTTAAAATGCTGTTCTGTTCCTCTAGAAGCTGGATTTCAACATGGCGATTCTCCACTACAGAACTATTTTGCTCGGAGACCTTGTCTAACTCCTCTTTGGCTGACTGAAGCTCCTCTGCAAAGTTCCTAGCCTGCAACTCTGCCTCTTCTTTGGCAGCAGTAAGGAATTGTGTGTTCTCTTCCAGACTCTTGATTTTCTCCTGTGACTCTGCAGCTGCCTCTCTAAGCCGCTGAAGCTCAGACAGCAGTTCACTGTACCTCTTCTGAAGTTCCTCGGCTAATGCCTGAGCAAACACCTGGCCAGAGGGCATGTTAGCATCTGTGGAGGAGGAACTCTGCTGAGTTAGATGAATCTGAACTGTCTCTCTAATGATGACAGAGGAAGACTCAACTTGAACCGTGGAGCTCTCCTGCTCCATGCTCGTTGTCTCCCATGATTGCATTTGCAGCTGGCCAAACTCCTGTCCAATGGAGGGCCACTCCTGGCTCCCATCTTGGTTCACAGCTTCCAGGAGGGTCCAGCTGCTGTGAACTACCTCTGAATCACTACTGGCAACCATCTCGTCTGAAGAGGTCCCTTTGGATTCTTCTGGGGACTCAGACTGGTGTCCAATAAGTTCTGGACTGCTTTCATTATCAGCAGAAAGGGAGAGGCCAGATGTGTTTTCAGCAACCAAGGTAGTCTCCTCTTCTTGTGTATCCTCCATGGAGTCCTGAAGGGCTCCAGAAGTGTCACAGAGTGCCACACTGGAATCCTGATCCTGTTCTAGAGATTCACCTGATGCAACCTCACTGGAGCTGTCTTTAGCCAGTCTCAGTGATTCTTGCAAGGCAGCTAGTTCACTGTCCTTTGCTAATAACTGCTTCTCCAATACCAGAATATGTGCTGTGGAAAGCAACAAACGGGAAATGAAATCACTTCACTGCAAATTTTAAAAAATATTTTTTAACAAATATTTAACACAAACAGTAGCAAACGGAAATCAACCAACAATACAGTCAAGTGTCTCCTAAAACAAATAAAATGTGAGAAACTTATGTGAAAGTAACACTCCTGACTAAAAACAAACACATCAATCTAGGGTGTGTTGCTACTGTTCAAAGTTCATATGCCATTTCTGTCCATTACAAAACTAATATTTAATCTAGAAAAATCAATATGTATTCTGCACACAGAATTTACTATTTTCATCATCTTGGACAGTCTAGTCTACAATCATGATAAAGAGTGAAAACCAAAGACACAATAAGATAAGACTTTTAAACTCAATTTCCTGTGTCATGGAGTACAACAGTGTAAATGTTTTCCTCTTAGACTCACAAAAAATTGACATCTTCACAGTACCAAAATGTATGTTTTGGAGATTTAACTTAAATTCTCTAATTTGCAAATTTTGCCAGCCTATAATTGAGCTGGTAAAGTTGGAGCTCCATTAACACTGATTATATTTTAATAATCTTTACATTGGCAAAAAAGTTAATTGAATTCTGAGCAAATTTTCTTTTATTGTAGTTGTGAAAATTGATTTGAAAACTGATTTTTAGCTCTATCTTTCTCCACATAATGTGCCTTTATTTTTTGGAGATAGAGACAGCCAACTACCAGAACTGTGTACCTTTATCAGCTTCAGATGAAGCCTGCGCTGATGGTTCAGTAACAGGTTGGACGAGTGATTCTTCAGACATCTGCAAGAGTGAAACAAGACAACAGATTATTTCACTGAAATCTATCCAGCAGCATTTATGTCTGCAGCGTGAGGTGAAGGATGGATCAGACATACAGTCATAGCAGAGGATCAGTGCAGAAGGGATTAGACTTCTTTCTTCACACAGAGTTAAAGAATTGTCTGTCTGTACTGTATAACCCTGCTGCTTGTCCTGTCTCAGACTGACCAAGATTACCCGTCCAGACACAAGCTGTGAACCCGCCTGAGCTGCAGACTATACAACCCTTCAAAATGCCATGCTCTCAAAATAAAATGTCTCGAAAATGCCCTATTTCTAGTGGAACCTTGAAGCACTAGTGCTTTTAAGGCTATTAAGAACTATTACTTCTATACTTATCATCTACTTTTTAATAAGACAGCATAACTGACAAAAATGTCAATTCACAGCAGAGCAAAGAACAACATAACCAAAACATAACCTGCTGTGTCCCTGACTTGGTGGTTTAAACAACACAGTGAGACACCAAATGACATAAAGGCAAGACAAAAAGATAATCTAGATTCACATATCCACAGATTCTATGTTAAAAATAGGTGTAAATAGGGCCTCGAACTGACCGTTATAATTTGCTGCTCCATCTGCTGTATCTTGGCTGTGGCCTTGTCCAGTTCTGTGTTTTTTCTTGTAAGTTGATCTGTAAATCAGACACAATCAGACCTAGATTAAGGTTTGACATTTATGGACTGGCTGCAATAAACAACCAGTTATATGCTCTTACCCTGAAGGGTTTCCATGGTGTGGGTAAATTCTGCCTCACGTTGCTCACTCTTACTGTGTTCTTCTTTTAGCCTTGTCAGTTTCAGCTCAATCGACTGCACTGTGTCGAGGAGCAGGGACGGGTCAGCAGGGACAGGCCTTTCCTCTACTGACTGCACATCTTCTAGAGACTGTAGACGTCTCCAAATATCAGCCAAGATCTCACTGTTTTTCTGAGCCTCTTCCAGCTGCTTTTTAAGTGAAGACTCTATTTCAAGTTTATCAACTTCTGAGCTCTCCCTCTCTGCGGCTTCTTGGTTGGCATGGATTGCTGCCTCTTTCATAGATGCAAGTTCACTTTCAAGCCGAGCTATTTCCGCCCGGTCTCTCTCTACAGCATCAAGGCTGGCTTGGGCAGCTGCGACCTCAGCCTCTTTCATCAGAGCTAGCTCGCTCTCCAACCTGACAACTTCCATCTTCTCCTTCTGCAAAGCCTCCTGACTACTACACTCTGCCTCTCTTAGAGAAACCAACTCATTCTCCTGCCTCTCCACCACTATTCTTTGTTGCTCCAGGCCGTCCAGGCTGGTTCGAAGGGCTGCGAGTTCTACATCAGTCTTGCTGGCCTGTTCGGCCCACTGTTTCCTCTCTTCCTCCTTCAGTTTCATTGCCTCCGCCAGCTCCTGCTCCATCTGCCGGAACTGAGCAGTCAAGATCTGAGCATAGGGAGAATGAGAGAGAGAGGGAAAGAAAGGATATGAACGTGTGTTATGCGGCTTTTCAGATCAATGTACAGTATAACTATGATGTGCCATAGAGATCTGGGGTGTGTCTTGTTTGAACTGTTTTCTTTTCAGTAGGCAGGAGCATTCATTCCAAGTGAGGCATATATAAATATTGGGCACACACAATCTCAAACCCAACCTGGTATACTTAGATGCTGAAAGAGCAACTAGTAGAACCGGATCTGTACCTGTTTTTGTTGATCGGCGCTGCTGATTTCCTGCTGCAGCATTTCCAGCACTTGGGTGCGAGAGTTTAAAGCCTCCTCGAGCTCTTCGCAGCGTTGCTGAGCTGCATGCAGGGCCTGGGAAAGATGAAAAAATGAATGACATGTATGAATAATGTCTCTCTTTCATTCCTCTACCATGTCAATATTAAACAAATTGCTTTCATAAATGTAAGTATCTGGTAGTTTACTTGGTCGTTTATTATTAAAAAAGAACATCTTTGGATTTTGACTGGTAAACAAATTTGCTGGACAAAAATTAAAAATCAACTTGAGCTATTGAAATCACATTGTTCCAAAAATTTGGTTTTTGAGCATATGATGAATCAATTATTTTAGGAAGATTGCAGATAAATTAGTAATGACAATAACTTTTAGATGTAGACATACAATTAAAAACAAAACATAAATTCATGTTTAAGAACTAAGGTTTTGTACCTTCTGAAGCTCACTGTCATATTGAGACTGTGTTGTGATCTTCATCAGCTCTTCCTCATGTTTCTGGATCTGTTCCTGGAAGCGCACATCCTTCTCACAGACTACAGCCTGCAGCTTCTGCAACTGATTACATATTCACAACATGTCATCAGACAAAACTTTTCTCAGGACACCTAAAGTCCCTATGTATGTCCAGAGAAGGACTCTGCGGTGTCACCTTGTCGGCATGGGATGATTCCTTCTCTCGTAGGAGCTGTTCTGTGGCCTGGAGTTGCTCTTTTAGCTCCCTGCCCTTGGCCTCCTCATCACTAAGCTTGTTCTTCAGTTCTTGGAGCTCCTCTTCAACTGAAGCACCAGCTCCTGTAAAAGAGCTTTCTGGACTCTGCTGCAGACAAAACACACGTAGTCAAATGTAACTGTGGTAAGTTTTTGGTTAGTAAGTAGTGTAACTTAAGTCTGTGCAATATCTGTGCAGTAAAAGTTAGAGGGTCCTATAAAATTTTATAACCCTACATCCAAACTTACTGTTGTTCCTTGTCCTTTCAACTCAGTTATCTGTTTGTTAAGTGCAGCCATCTTGGCTTTGGCCTGCAGTTTGAGTTTGGTGAATCGAGCCTCAGCTTCTTCCTTTTCATTCTATGGACATGCAGAAAAATCACTGGTGCGCAGTCATAAAATATGTTTGCATAAAGAATGTGGAGTGGCTTTTAGGGTAAAGTCCTCATAAATGCAAACGGATTACGTACTTTGAGCTGTGCATCTTTGTTAGACAGCTCACTGTCCTTTTGGACGAGCTGAGTGTCTTTGTCTCGGATAAGCTCCTTCAGCTGAACCACCAGTTGTTCCAGATGAGCCAGTCTCTCCATGGCTTCCTCAGGTATCTCAGATTCCAGTGGAGCTGGACCTCAACATCAGAGAGCTGGGGCACAAGCACGCCCTTCACAAAGGAATAAAGAAAGAGGTTTATTAACTGGTCCCACTCTGATTTTTGATGACTTCTGTTGTGTGCTCACCTGTGAGTCTCCATCTGAGCCCTCCTCTCCAGAGAGCTCCTGGAGGACTGTGGCCAGACGGCTTAACATAAATATGGCACTGTAGAGGGGGGAAAAGAGGTTTGATGGTTCAGTGTAAAGGGCATGAGTAATTTCTGGCATGAAAATTATGCCTTTCCTGCACCTTTGTCAGCCCTGTTCTGTTTGCTAGAGATAACATTTTGAAAATGTAAATTCTATTGTCCAAAACGTTAATTAAGATGGCAACTTTCTCAGGTGCCACCTGTGAATATTAACCCACAGAATAATTTCAGCTTTGGACAAAAATTCACGTTGTTATTTATAGAAACTTAAATGCTCATGATACACATTGTTTATGAAAAGTTTTCAAGGACACTTTTAGAAAGCAACCAGGCATTGATGTTAAACTGAGACTTCCTCTTAAGGTGCAAATATACACTTAGCATATTTATTTTCCTTTTGTGTGCATATGAGGGCAGTGGCAGATTAAAGGGATGTATAAAGCTGACACTAAACGTTCATTGTGGACCTTGGAAAATACAGCTCCTGATAAAGTCACTGTCTTGTGACAGTATTTGAATTTTTTAAAGTGTATGTTAAAAATATACTTAAAATCTACCTTTATATATATGTATTAATGTGTTTTGTCTATATAATAGCACTGGTATGTGTTTCTCATTAATTGTGACAGACGGGACTATGGGTGCAAGTTAGGTGATGATTTATGCTGAACATCAGCTATGACCGATCCACCACCCCATTAATAAGTAAATGAATAATGGTCTAAGCAAGTACAAGTAGTCCTTAAGGTGCTCTGAAAATCCAAACTTTTACCAAGCTTGAAAACTACTACTAAATATGTGTGTTGATAAGATTTTGTCAGTTTTATTGATCTTTGTGGTGGCACTGCAAACTACTAAGGTGATTGATCAGTTTCTTACCAATATTTATAATCTGTCCAGGAAATAGGCAAAAACTCTATAGTTTTATTTCTTAAAGCACATTACAAATTGTGCCTGTAAAGCATGAATAATCTTTCCTAGAAATGCTAATCAGTTCGAGAGATGCATTTTTTAACCTTGTGTGTTTATCTTACAGGACTGCAGGTCGCAGTGAGCGTTCAAGCTTGATCAAATATGGAAAAACGAGTCAGGGCTCCTAGGTCAGACCAGTTTATTTAAGGCCAGAGAAGTTGCATTTACTAATACACACACTACATACAGCATATTTAGAGAATAAAAGAAATTCCTGTTCTACCTATACCTGTAATGTAAGGCTTACATTACAGTACATTGGACGCTCTGGAATCACAAGCTACAAACAACTGCAAATAAGATAAAGTAATAAAACTGTTATAAATAAGCCAAAATAAATGATAAATGCTGAGCTGATGGTTTGAAGGCTAGAAAAAACCTTTACTATATAGATTAACGGATAAATATTTAACTTAGATTTAAAAAAGGTCCGTGTGTGTCATTTCTCCCCCTGGTTTGAGTCAACACATGAGCAGACACTCCCCTGCCCGTGCTGTCCGAACTGGACCGAGCAGAACCGACTCCTCCCGAATCTGTCTGGACTCTCCACTGCGGCTGCGTCAGTCTAATTGCGACCAGCCAAGATTCTAGCTAGCTAACGCGAAAATAGTCGGCAAACTTTCCGACAACTACAGCTCCGAAACACAGCGGAGAGGTGCAAAGATTCCGGAGCGGCGGCTTGGACAGGACGTTCCGGGAAAACGTCGAGCGTTTACTCGGACTTTAGTTTCCACGGTGCAGTGAGTTAGCTTAGCGGGCTAACGCTGCTAACTCGTAAATAAGCAGCGATTCTTCAGAAGCGGCTCCGCTCCACTTGTTGTCGTGCGGCCGTGACAGCTGCGTGAAGCAGCCGAGCTGGGGACGTCTTGTAACGGAAGGGACATTGGACTTACCTGCGTGAGTGCTGCCCAGGTGAACGTACGTGGTGTTTATTTGATATATGTCCTCGGATGGGTTTCAGAGCATAGCCACATCACCAAACATTCCCGGAAACAAAACTTCCTCTGCGCTGATTGGACGATCGGGAGCTGCGTATGTGAGGGACTGTGTGCAAATGTATAGGCGCCTGGTCACTTCTAGGGAGCATCTGCATAAATAAGAACATTTAAAAAAAACCCAAAACGAAAAATGAGCACTTGAGCTGAGCCATACACATAACTTGAATCCTGTATCTAGAAGCGCACAAAATACCTGATGATGAAGTCATCCCATGACCAAAGAGTCAACCTGATCATCAACCATGGCAGGCAGCTTGGGAGGAGTCTGCTGCTGCTGGCCCACTACACCACCGTGTTCGTGGCCTTTGTGGGACGCAGCGTGCAGTGGATGGTGGATGCAGTGAAGTGGACCAGCCTGTTCGCGCGCTACACAGTGTCAGTGTTTGACTCCATCCACAGACATCTGCACTGGGGGAAGAGGAAAAGTGTCACCAGGGAGATCTGCCCGAGCTCTGACACAGAGCCACACTGATCTCATCGTTTTATTATGACTTTATCTGACTGTGTTATACTGACAAACAATTAGGGAAGCAGAACATGAAGGGGTATGATGGTGGTGGGTGAACGAAAACGAGGCCTTATTGAAAAAAGAAAACTTACAGGTTTTTACTTTTTTAATCTCCTTTAACAGCTGTTTGTTAAACAGTATTACTAGTGGTATACTGTAGATGTGTTTGTGGTTATGTAATAATATGCATATTCCATGTTTTGTTCTCACCAAGGAAAGCTCATCACACATGTTGGAAACTTTATTTCGGCCTGTTGGTAGACAGTGAAATAATATTGCTGCTGTCTTTCACCCATCACACCTGCTGATTTGACTATTAATGCAAATATGTCACCCCAGGGTAAATGTGTCGGAGGCTTAGGTATTGGATGTCGTTTCAGTATTACATTATTGCACTTATACATCATAACATTGACGTATAATACAATTATACATCTCTGGAGAGTACACTATAGTTTAAAAATTACTAAGAACTGCAATTACTAATGATGTTCTTATTTTTACTTTTGCATAACGCTTTTTTTAATTGTTATCATATTTAGACTGACATGTATATTTCTGTATTATTTCTCTCTTTAGGACTGATAACACATTAGCAAGTGTTAGAAGAAAAGACATTGACCATAATCATAGCCATTAAACACAATAAATGCACTTATATTTTGCACTTATATTTTTAAGTATGATAACAAGATTGTTGTAACAGATTTACATGTAAGAAGCACTTAGACATGCTTGTAATATCATTTTCTGGTATTTACACTAATATCAAATAGATATCTGCAGTTTTTGGATATTAATTTGATTAACTGAAACTGTGCAGTTTGTCCATTTACTAATTAGCCATGGCTCAGGCCTTCCAAATAAAGTTATCTCTACCAAAAACTGCTTATGTTTTTCTTTATTTGCAGAATCAAACACAAGTAGAGCAGCAACTAAATATGCTTGGTACTATTGGATCTGATTTTTGTTACATTTTAAACTTTTGGTTTGTGTTTGAAGTCACTAAAATATCCATCGCAATTTCAGTGTGATGTCTTGAGGTTCAGTATGGTTAACAGTCCAAATGAAATAAGGTTAAGCATGACTATAGTATATGATAAAAAGACAAATTACTCATTTTTTAAATTTTCTGTCAATCCAATTCCTGTTACCAACATGTGATGCAGTGCAGTTTGCAATTTTATATTGCAGAATTTGAAGGAAATTTTAATCTATACACCATATAACAAAGACTAAATGGAAACTATAAAACTTCATCAGACAAAAAGTAAAACCTAGACAACCCGATAAAGGACGACACAAAGATTCTATAAAATAAACAATGTTAAGACCAAGTCATTAAAAATAAAATATCTGAAAAAGAGAATAATAGACAAGCATATTTTTCATCTGTAAAATTTTTATGATGCAGTTACCTGATATTTACCCTCATAGTGTAGGTTGTTCCTTCTGCCCATACTGACCCGTTATGATTTGTGCTGTACTGTATTTATAATCCGGCACTATTAGTTTTATTAGTGGAGGGGCTGGCAGAGTGAAGGTTGTGTGTGTTGTGATGTGCTTAGTCTTCATCAACTTAAACTTTACTGCACATGCTCAGCCAGTTGTATTGCAGTGATTCAAATTCACGATTGTGTTGCATGTCCTATGTCTCCACGTGAGGAATGAAAGTTGTTTGTCAGCACATCTCATGGTTATGGACATCTCATGGACAAGGATGGACATGGAGCAGTTAACCTGCCCTCTAAACAAGACGATTAAGCCGATCATCTGCAGGTTCGCCTGGATTACAGCCAGTAATTAGACTCAAGGAGGACAGACCTTAAACATACACAGCTACAAAAGGCTCCTGGCAGCTGCTGCTCTCGATCCAAGTCCCATTGTTGTGTGACTGTGAACAGGGATATCTTCCACTTCACGGTAGACCAAGTGGGCTCAGACGTCTGCAAACCTCCTGCACAAGCCTCCAGTTGTCTCACTTTAACACACACTGAGGTATCGGGAAAATGGGCAACTCAACAGGAAGCACCGCGGACGACCTACAGGCTGTGGAAATGCATCTTTGGTACAAGAAATTCATGACTGAGTGCCCCTCAGGTCAACTCACACTGCACGAGTTCAAGCAATTCTTCGGGCTGAAGGGTTTGGACCCAGAGGCCAATGCCTACATAGAGCAGATGTTCCACACGTTTGACATGAACAAGGTAAGGCGCCGTTCTTTTTTATCCTAAATTAAAGAAGAGCTCTACTTTGTAGACAGTTTCATCCTCTGCATTTGGCAGGGTGTGATAGTTCTTGTGGAAATGCTAGTTTTTTTCATGTTTTGCAATGTTCTTATTAACATTACAAGAATAAACACACACAAACACAAAATCAACATCACATGGTCACAAAGTGCTTTTTTAACATGAGAGAAGATGGAACAAATTCAAACCAGGAAGGTAAAAAAAAACAAAGCTTAAATGTGTGTTGAATTTTTATCTTTTAAATAGGAGACTCTGACCTGCCTCCATGTGTTTTCTTAGTTAATAATATGTTCTACAATAAAATAAAATAACAAACAAGTTAGTGAAATCAGCTAAGCATTTCTCCATAATTTAATGTAAATATGTAAGTTTTGTAAACTGAAGTTAATCCAATTCATGTGTAGCTTTTGTTAAAGATGAGTAAATAACTTAAAAATAATTGTTCTGATTTAAAATGATAAGTTGAATGAATAGTTATTTCAAAAATAAGAAATTTTATAAAACCTCACTAGCTTGTTAACGTCTGAGCGACTTTTGTTTAAAGGTAAAACTCACCAGATATTTTTGTTTTCTGTAGTTTGAAATTCATGACTGAAACTTTCAGAGTCTGTATATTAACTCACGTTTTTCTCCTTTCACAACCTTTATGCAGGTTGGTGTTGAATTCAGCCCCGTACACTCAGTATTTAACTATGAACCTCCTCGCATGTTCTCTTTCAACTGACTTTGAAACAAAATGGCTTCAACGTCTGCAGACTTAACTTCTTGTTAAGTGAATAATTGAGTCTTTAAACTAGGACATTATGGTAGAGAGCAGTTACTTCAATTAAATGCACACAAGTTTTCTCTGAGTTTTCTTAAGTGAGTTAATTTTGTGTTACCCTCACAATTTCAAGCCGGTAGCGTAAGACGCACTTCAATGTAGAACTGACTAAAATGATTTAGTTCAATTATATTTAGGGTCACAGTTGTTTTTTTAAAAATAATATTAAAGCATCTTTTTTATTTAAGCCAAAAACAATTAACATTAAACTTACATATTAATGTGTGAGCTATTGTTTTGGGACCTCAAAAAGGACAATAGATTGTTTCATCTGTGCATTTTTTTTCAAACAGTATCAAGTCTACAAATTTGTTTAGTACATACATTTTTTTTCAATTGGAAGCAATCATCACAATAACAGCAACAACAGATTTGTACTATTGATAATTTATACTTCAAATATAATGTAATATCACTTGTGGTGCAACAGCAACAATATCTTATGAAACTACTTTACTTTTTTTAGATACACAGTTTATATTAGGTACATGTAGCTGAAGTGAACCCTCACTTCATGAAAGTTACAAGATTCAGTTTTGTGTTGAAATGATTTAAAGTGCTGATCAAACCGTGTTGTGTTAAACCAGTGCTTCTCAGTTATTTTCTGTGACGCCCCCCCTAGCAAAAAGAAAATCAATTCGCACTGTGTTAAACTAAGAAAACTTACTGTAAAACTGTTGGACACTGATGGGGGAGTTGCTGTGCACCGGGAGTTCCGTGTCTTACTCAAGGACACCTCGGCATGTGACCGCAGGAATCGGGCTTTGAACCAACAACTGTAGGATTGGTGGACGACCACACTACCTACTCCATGACAGTCGCCCCCAACAACTAGCCTGACTTCAAAGCCTAAAATTCAGATGATTGAATTTCAGATGTTTATGAGGAATTCACAGGAACCACGAATACAGAGAAAAACAACTCCCACATATGAAAAAGAAGAAACCAGCCATTTATATGATAAATTAATTATCAAAATTGTTACAGATGTATTTCCAGCCTATGTCAGGTTAAATATTTATAGTTATGTATCTAAATAATTTTAAGGGGCACTTTTCAGGAATGTGTTTGGGGCAGCAGCCATTTAGTTTGATTCTGTAAATTGTTGGCCTTTGTCAGTGCTGATTTTGCACTGTTTAAAAACACCACGATGAGATGGTCTGCTGCTTGACTTGGCGATATGATGTGAGCGTTTTGACTCTCTGATCACATTTTATTTGAACGATACTCTGAACATGGAGCAGGGTCGTGACTGGACGTGTTTGTCTGAGAAGCTGCACATCTATATTTAGTCTCCCCCTCACGATAATCTTTGTGCATGATTTAAACTGAGATTATCTGTGAGACAGTGCTTTGATACCAACATTGTTGCTCGTGTTCAGACTCAGACAGACCTTGGAGATAATCCTCCTGACCACAATACTTCAGTTCACTCACATGGCTTTTAAGGTTGAATTGAAAAAGATGAAACTGAAGGTTTGATTATCACTTTCAATGTCTGCAAATCATTTAACAATGAGTAGATGGTCATGGATAAACAGTTATTAGTGTTTGATACTGATTGGACAAGGAAGAGCGCACAAGTCTCATCTCTGTACATGCTCCGGCAGGATGGCTACATAGATTTCATGGAGTATGTGGCCGCCCTCAGTTTGGTGATGCGAGGAAAGATGGAGCATAAGCTGCGCTGGTATTTTAAGCTTTATGACGTGGATGGAAACGGCTGCATTGACCGACATGAGCTCCTCAACATTATAAAGGCACAGTATAAATCATGCGGCTGCAACACAGGAATTTCTAGCAATGTTTGACCTCAATGTAGCATTCTAATTTTATTTATTTTCTTCTTCAGGCCATTCGTGCGATCAAGGGCAACGAAAACCACGAGACAACTGCTGAGGATTTCACCAACAGTGTGTTTGACAGGATTGATATAAACAAAGATGGTGGGTTTGTGGATGAAGACAGAATAATACAATAATCACAGGTGGTTGTACAGTGTTGAGGCACTTATCAGCCGTTTGAATCAGCAAACAAGAACAAAATGAAAATTAAGAAAAAAAAACTGATCAGATCACAAGTTTTTGCCACTAACATTTGATGAATGCAACAGCCCCTCAAGTTTAAGATGAACCTCAAAATTATTTTAAACTTTAACCACACTCTTATTTCTATACCAGGTGAACTCTCCTTGGAGGAGTTTGTGGCTGGCGCTCGCAGCGATGAAGATTTCATGGAGGTGATGATGAAAAGTCTGGACCTCTCCCACATTGTGGCTATGATCCACAACAGGAGACGCAGTGTTTAGGATCTGTCCAGTCTGAGGAGCCCCACAGATCCTTAATCCAGAGATTCAGTTCACTGCCTCTGGTAAAAAGGTCATTTATAGATGCAAAGTGATTTCTATTAAACCCAGTTTAATATGATGCCAGTAATGTGTTAACACTGACATTTTTAAGTTCTAATTTCCATAAGAGTGACACATGCTTCTGCGTGACTCAGTCAACCTTTCCATGCCGCTCAATGTCCTGTTTCAATTATGCTGAGCTCTCCCAAGGCCACCTTCAGCACGAGGGATGATCTCTCAGACGACCCACTTACCCTCCGACATCCCGAGGGATAAAAGCGTCATATAGTTCAGTAGAATGCAGTCTACTATGTTTTCCAAACTTTTTCTTTTTTTTTCTGGATCTAGGTCCCTCTGCATTAAATTGCTCAGTCTCTGATTACCCGCTGTTGCCTGTGGGGTTTACAGAGGGAAGCTATGACTCTGCTGTGTGCGCAACATCCATGATAATTTGATTAAGTCATTGGCTGTAATACAAAAGCAGGTGAGAGTTTCCACTGAGATTTAGTGCAGCGCAGAGTCTCAAATGTGATTTTAACAACAGACAAGAGAAAAAAAATACTTCCTTGTGGTTTCTGTTTGAGAGATTTTCTGGCTGAATGAACAGCTTCTTATTTATTAGAAATCCAGATAATAGATAACATTTTCTTTTTTTTTTGTCGGCAACACTCGACTGGTGCCTTTTTGTAAGACTGCAGAATGTTTTTTAGCTTTTGGTTTGTACAATGAAAATGAACATTTAAGTTGAGTGTCCAATGTCCTGAGTCAATATTGGAGATTTTACCCAACAAATAGCCTAATAAATTAGCAATACTTCGGATTGTTCAATATAAATACAAATATGGCAAAAGAGATAAAGTTATCCAGGTGATATAGGTGATGTTGAGTGTCTACTTGCTCAGTCTCTTCAATAGAAAACGTTTTAAAACAGTGAGGAGATAAATTCTCAGTAAGAACATGTGTGACAGTGATGTATCAGTCCAAACTGAATGTGCTGGGTTCACCTCCTGGTTCTGGTTCAGATAGTTGTTGAGGTTTTACAGTGCCTGTAACACTGACTCAGGTAGGTTCCAAATAAAGAATTTTCTGACGCAGAAAAGTTTTTGTTCTCCTTTTTGACTTAATTTTTTTTTTTTTGCAGCCTCTTAAATGTATCTTGTGTCCTGACTGCTGACAGAGTTACACAAATACTGCCACCTAAAGGCCACCTTTGCTTATTTTCATACACACAATGTGCAGAAATTCAATTCTGAAGGCCTGTCTTCATTAGGAGCTAAAAAAAATGAAAATTGTGAAATATAAAAAAATAAAATGTTTGTGATACAGAAATATATATTTTGTCCCATGTTTCCTGTAAACTTTGACTTTTTCTGATGTACCATATAATTTTAGGATCTCAGGCCTAAACTGTTGAAAGCCTGAAGGATATTTACTAAACCGCAGGCCCATTTAGGGGGCAACCTGCGTCTCTTTGGAGGATTAATTCTTAATACAAGCTTATGAATTTCATCCCTGATAGTGACAGCATCTTTTTGACATCAGTAACCTCAGGGTAAAAAAAAAATAAAATCACGTAACAGAAATGAACTTTCCTTTGAGCAAGGACAATGATTCACCTGCATGATGCCAAGGTTGCTCTATTTCAGGTGGAAATGCTACAGCTGCAACACAATAACACACTGAGAGGGGCCACTGTCTTATATAAGGAATAAAAAAGAAATATTGACAATTTGGACATTTCTTTTAGGCCCACAGCAAATATGAGTGCTTTAACAAATATAAATCAAAGCTCTTAAGATATAAATATGTTTATTTTATTCAAATGGAAATATTTAACATAGAAAATTGCATATTTCCACTTTTTAAGGCAAACTCAAATCCTTACTTGACAACCACAAGGGGGCAGCGACATAATTGGATTAATTTTTCCCCACATAAATCCCAACAGAAGTATGAGCTCCTTGGCTTCTCAAGTGCTTGTCCTTAAGCTTGCTCTTGTGGAGAGAAATCCCCTTTGTCTTACTGTCTCTGCTTGCCACCTCCTCTTTAGTCCCAGCTGGCTCACAGGAAGTCATACAGATACTTCACAATATCAAAGTTCACAGTCCTGGAAGATAAATCACACCCGGCATATTTTCAGTGAAAAAATTGTAAAAGGCTCAATTGCCTTGAATACTTCAGTGAAGTCTCAATCGTGTGTTTTAACCGACATGCACACAAACCTGGAAATGGCACAGATGAAGTCCATGGAGACGGCACATTTGTATTTTGGGGCATCGAGCTGGTCGTCATGACTGACCTGAGCCATCAGCTGTAAGGTCACTAGAGAGGAGATCTAAATACGGAGAGAGAGAAAAGCCCAAATGACTTCACACTTTGATGCAGAGGCACAACATGATGAGAGCCAGTTGCAGTTATGAGTCAAGCCTAATTTTGTAAAATGATTTCATGCTCAGAAACATAATAGATCGGCATTTGGCTACCAATCCCAAAACTCATGACCATATGGGTAGAAAATTCTCATCGGAGACCCTGGGATCATTTCATTTTATTCTGAAGTACTAATATTCAAAATTATCTACCGCCTAAACAGATAGAGTTCTGCTCCAATTATTTAATGAAATATGATGTAAATCATCCAAAAATGTAAAATGTGCAGAGACTAAATGTAGCAGCTTGTTTGGACTCTGACCTGGGAGAAGATGCTTGCAGTAGGAGCGACTCGGCTGTCCACAACACTGTAGAAAATAGCAAGCAAGCGGTCCAGAGGGAAAGGTTTAGGCCCCAGAAGGTGGTTACTTGTCTGCAAGATAATGACATCACGCTTTGTCATATGTGAAATAAGACCAAAATCAACATTATGTAAAGCTCGTGCTAAGATGATCACCTTTTCGTTTTTCTTCAAGAAGTTCATTTTCCTTATTTTACCATGGTGCTGTTGGGAGGAAACAAAGGTTTGTGACAACAGTAAACGGGAGGAAACAGGCTGCCACCTTGTCACAGAGACAGAACAGTTTCACTTAATAACAAGACTGATTTCTCAGGTGGACTTTTTTACACTGTCATACAAATCACACCTGTTCAGTCATCTGATTAGATAATTAATGTAAATTGGCTTTCATGCCCCGTACTAAACAGTGACTTAAATTAAACAGATTATTAAACTGAATCTAAAGTCATCTTTATTCTACTTTAGGTTTTATTTTTTCCTTTTTTATACTTTTATATCTAACTTGACTTTACTAATTATACTTTTATGCTCTTTACGTAACTATACTTTCTTCTAACTCAACTTACTTTGGTAACTTTAGTCATTTACTTAACTAACTACCATCCATCCACCTAAATTGAGTAAAGTCAATTCTATTATCGTAACATAAAATCATAAAGCTATCTACAAGTGCTTTTCAATCTGTAGCAACACAGGACACCCTCTATCCTGACTATTGTTTGCATAAAAATAATAGTTACAGGAGATTAGTTCTTGCCAAATCAAAATAACTAACTGTGATTCCCTATGGCCTAGGGATGTAAGATGCTGACTGTGAAGAATTTCACAAAAATCTGAAACATGCATATTCTGTGTTTGAAACACATAAGTTGCTCTCCAGTTCATATTGAGAAAGTTCACTAATCAAAACCAATGTCATAAGTCCAAGGAAAGGAATAAAGTTTAACAAGTTCAGCTACCTTGAGGAAAAAGCGTTTGTCTGTGCGGGCAGGGTTATAGGATGCCAGGTAGGCAGCAATCAACAGGAACTTGGAGTAATAAGGCAGTTCAACGTGAGTGTGAGCAGACAAACCTTACAAGGGAGAGGAACAAGAGCAATCAGTCAAATTTACGCTATATCTAAAAACAAACATTACATACATTACAACACATTAATTCATGGAGAACATTAAAGCATTATGTTTAATGCAGCCAAAACTTTAATCCAGTGTTATAAACCTTATTGGTGGTTTTAATATCTGTTCTGTAAACGTGTTACATCATCAACTGCAATAACACTGTGATGGTACCTCTCAGGTTTCCAGTTTCTTTCTCCTCCATTTGCTGCATTTGTTCCCACTGAAGACTAAAAAGAAACAAGATACAATCACAACATCAGTAATCAACTCAATTCAAGCAACAAAAAGATAAAATTGTGAGAATGATTTATTTTAATCAATAATTACATGATTTGATTTTTGCATCAGGCTATTGTGCGAAACACTGACCTGGATACTTCTCGAAGGTAAACTGTCTGCATGGCTTTTTTTAGATGAGGTTCAATATTTCTCCACAGCTTGTGTGTGTCGGTCTCTTTCACTAAACACATAAATAAAAACACAGTATTACCATTTGTAGAGTACAAATTCAATAAAAAAAAAATCAGAAAGGAAGTAATAATACATGCACAGGAAAGCTATGAAGTTCCTAAAGTTGCACTTCTATAGTTTACTGGAATCCTATCTGTGTGATCAGCAACAACACCACAATAACAACCTGCTAAGGTGATGATCTGTACGTGTTGTTTTTAGAGATTGTTCTACTTCCCACTGATAAAAACAAAAACCCAATTAAGGCATCTTAAAATAAACATAAAAAATTCAGATAGCTGAAATACATCTCAACACGATAGCAAGATCCCACTTCAAATAAAAAACAAACAAGGGTAAAATAGTATAACAAAATGCAATACACCTCATCACGCGTTACCTTTTCCATCTGCCACAGGCTCACAGAACTTTGAAAAGTTGAGGGCAGCCTAGTTGACAGAAAACAAAAACAGTTGAATCAGTGAAGCAAGAGAGAAAGCAAATCAATGAAAAACCTTATGAGTGGGTGTGTGTGATTGTCTAACCAGGTGGCGAAGCTCTCTAAGGTCCCGACAAACTGAATAAAAGACTCCCAGCAGGATATTGATGTATGACGAGTAAAACTCAGCAGAATATGAGGGATGTCTATCCCGAGACAAGATCTGCTGCAGCTCACCTGTTAAGCATTTATGGAGATTTTTTTTCTTTTAGAAAGTAAATTCTCACCACAACCAGCAACAGATTCTCACATATCAATTACAGTGATTTACTTTGCTTCATTCAGGGGTGTTTTGATAATGGTTCGACATTCACTGCCTAGAGTGTAAGAACAAAATCACAGGTACAAATCTCACATTTCACACCGCATCCGTCAACTGTGCGTCATCGTTATGCAGTGTGCTGAGAGCTACACATGACACTGGCTGCAGCATGCGTGAGAGTAATAATACCTTTACTGTAGTCAGGGAAATTGAGCAGAAGCGGTTCAAAACATCCAGTATTTGGTCTGAACTTGTCCCAGACTATTTCACTAAGCAGGATGACTGTAACATTGTCCTCTACCTGGAAAGGAAATTAAAAAAAACAACAACACATGAATGTATAATGTATGCATGTCGACAGTACAGCTCAGTGAGGCTACATGCATCGCTACCTCCTTGAATGTATGTTCTGTTAGATAATTTGTTTGCTTTACCTAGTGCTGAAATGAAAAAAGCAAATTTTTAAAGAGTAGATTACTCTTTTAATTGAAGCCTCCTGAGTTTAAATTGGAGCTTTTCTCTTCTTTATATATTTTTAAACTGAAAATTGTTGTGGGTTTTTGGTTGTACAGAATAAGAAATTTGAAAACACCACACCTGGCTTTGGAAATGAGATTTCTCAAAAAAATAGACACCATTAATATACAAGTGTTTATTTGGATGAATCTAAACAATAGTCAATAGAGTTTAGGGTAAAAATATTGGTTATTAGTTAATAAGTATTGAGTTGATTATGAGTATTGAGTATTTGTGAAAAACACATAAGCAGAAGCAATAATTAAAATGCTGAACCCTTAAAAAGGGAGTTATAATACTGAAGATAAAATTGGGAACCATGGTTTAATCATATATTAGAAATCTATACAGACATGAGCTACAAGAAAAACACTGGAAATAAACATGTAACACTATAACACAGCACATAGGACAAACTTATTAAACTTATCAAAATATCCAAATATATCCAATCTACAGTGATTTAAAATCAAAATAAAAGCAATTTTCTCACATTTCAGAAGCTGGAATATGAGCATTAATGCCTGAAATCTTATTTTATGATTAGCCGGCGTTTAAAATTAAATTCAGTATATCACAATTAATTTACTGTCAGTCAACAAACCAATTAAAAACCTCTTTGCTTCAACTGTAAATGAGGCATTGGCTATGGCAACTGATCTATACTCCAATTACAAATTACAGCAGTGTCACTCCTATCATTTGTATTCACTCAGGCAATATTTTGTGTCTTCATTAAATAGCAAAAGACATGACAGGAAGCATAGTCCTGAAATGGCTGTTGTTTCAGTTTTGAGCAGATACCCCAACATTTATGCAGAGAATAAAATGATTGCATTCTTACACAAGATGTCAGATGTCATCTAGGGTATTCGGTTGACAGAGCAACAACATATCAAATTTGTCATCAATTTGGGGTGAAAAAACAATGCAGCTCTTTTTCTAATTATACAATCTGCAGACTTGTGATGCTCTGTGCATGTGAGTAAATATGTTACTCATCTATTATAACCTTTGTCTCTTTCAGCTTCAGCCACAACTTTGAAAAATAACCTAGTGATACAACAATTGTTTATCATTGTGTCATACATAACATGTGAATCTGCATTCTGATAACTCCAAAATTGCGTCTAACAGCACAGAAGGCTGCTTCTTAATATTCAAAATCCACTAGAAATCAGTTGTTTAGACCAATAATCACCTAAGTGTTTTAAACATAGTTATCTTTGACCAAAATGCGGGTTGCTTTCCCAAGAGCTCATAAACTTCACGGTCATTTATTACAAAAGAGTTTCTTCCATTTGCACAGTGCAACAACAGAGTGGCTCACAGGAGAGATAACACAAAGAACTTGATGCACTTTCTCACCAGTTCTTGCAGACGTAGAAGAGCAGGGAGTAGATTTGCATCAGTGTCCCTGAGAAGCTCGGCTTTTTCCATTACCTGAAAAAATATATAGAAGTGTTTAACCTTTTTGGTAACAACTTATTAAAACTGAGGTTTTTCATTTCTGTGTAAGATCAAATCATGTTTCAGTGTTTACTGCAGCGTGCTCACAAAATGTTAATTTTAAAGAAGCTGAGACAGATTATACAGAATAAATAATTTCACGTGCCTTGGATTGGAGTAATTCGGCTTGCATAGTGAGGAGGAATTTTCTGGTTGAATGTAAAGGGCGCTGTACTCACAATGTATCGCGTTTCTTTGGCAGGAGACTGGGAGCACTGCTGCCTGTAGATGCGTACGAAGTCAGACAGGGATGGACTGCGGGGAAGCAGCAAGGCGGCATCGCAGCCGAAAAAGGACCGCAACACGTGTTCAAACAGCAACACGACAGAAACACATTCGACACAGCTAACTATGACGTGAGGCAACTGTGGAGAGGAAGGGTAATGATGAAAGACAGTTTGATATAATGTCCACATTGTGGTGACTTTGTCCTTTTAATGCAATCAGTGCTGCTTTCCGCCTAATGAAATGACAATTAAGCATTTACATTTCTAACTGTGCTTTAGTGCAATCTGATTTTGCTGAAGCATGGGGAGTTAAATAAATACTAAATAAAAAGATAATAGTAGAGCTGCAATCTGTCATATCTTTAAATTTTTAGACTATTTGCTGGTCAAAACCTACCAAACTATTGGAAAGATCACTTTTTGTAAATTTGTCTGAGAAAACACAAGGTGCCATTTTCCCTCTTTTTTGACATTTTGTAGAGTAACTTATGATCTGATTCACCACTAATGAAAATAGCTTTAATTAGTACATTTGGAACTTTAATGTGCATTATGAAAATCTGTTCCAGAGCTTCTTTCCTGAGCCAACAGCCATATTTAACAAGGACAGTAATATAATGTGATCATATCAACAGTTTTCACACCACATTAGTTTCCAGTTTCATAATTTCTGTAAACACTTTGTGTCTGGCACAGCAGAAAATAGTGACTACTTTTTATTTAGGTTTCAGGATTTTATTTTAATCTTAACTGACAGCTTTGATTTAGACTCTAATTTATACTTGTATGAATATTCATTCTTATAGTTTGACCACATTTATACAAAATCTAAGTAATCCGGCTACAGTTATTTTTATTTACATGTTATAAACAAAATTATTGTTATCATTATCATTATTATTATTATTATTAATATGAGTAATATTGCTGTTTGATGCCAATGGTGTGCTTCTGTTGAGACTGGATCACACTGAATTCCTTGTACTTGCTACTTGGTGAATAAATCTGACTCTGACCTTGAAGAACAGTTCCCAAAAAAAGAATTATAATACATGACAACATGATGAGGATAATCAACAGAGAAAAGCAAGACATTTCTAAAATCATATAGAAATTATGCATTCTGCATTTAAAAGGCTTGCAAAATATATTTGTGGTAGGTCTTACTACAGCCTATATTATCTCCCTGAGGAAAAAAAAATGTGTGGGTGCATAAATGGGAAACATAAATTAGACTTTAAAAAGCCAAATCAGACACCCAGCAAATCTGTCCATATATTTCAGGTTAGGAAGGGAAATATAAGGCGATGCATACAATGAAGTATGCACAGGAAAGTGCAGGAAATGAAGTACACATAAATAAGGGTTCGGATTAGGGTAAGTAAAATCTCTAAACTGTTAAGTCACAGTAAAATGTATTAAAGAAAATTAGTTTGCAATCCTAAACGTTTTAGCCTTTCAATAAAAAAAAAGTTATAAGAATTATTTGTCAAGGACTCTGGTCTCTTTCATTGCCAAAATGCCAGCATCTGTGTAAGGTGTAGGTAACCTTAAAGTAAGGTGAAGCATAAAGTAGTGAGAGTCAAACCTTCTCCCACTGAACAATCACAACATACCTGGTGAAGTAGTTCAAGCAGGGAACTGACATCAACCTTCTAAATGTATTTTACATTTTAATAAAAAAAACAAATCTAACACTGTGGCCGACCCTTTAAACACAAATCTAAAAAACACCACTCAAGACGTGACTGGTTTTCGCTCACCTCAAGTTCCTTCAGCAAAACGTGCATCACGTGACTCTTCCCCGAAGCCCGATGACCGTAGATGAAGATTGACGGGTAGCTGTACTGCTGTGGCTGCAGGAATACATCCCCACAAACTTCATTTGATATAATATAATCATTGTTAATAATCTAAACTAACAGATTTTGCTTCTATTGCTTATTTGTCACAACAATGAGATACAATTTCCTTCAATTTAACTTAATTTTAAAAAACAATTTGTCTATAGGTGTGAAGGCAGAACGATGTTTAATGCTTGTTTAACACAATCCTATTCATCCATATTATAAAATTTCATAAGCTGCACTGTATTTATGAACGCAGCTATACAAAGCACGCGTATTAATATTACTAATAGTACTAAATCGACACAATATATGAAATAAAAGTGTTTACTTGCATCCCTATGGGGAGGAGCTAGCTTCAGGAAACGTTCCTGTTGTCATTATCAGTCACAAATCCAGAGGAGCTTTAAATTACCTCTCCCATCAGCGACAGGAGCAGCCCAGCCTGGAGCTCTCTGCACGGCAGCAGCTCTGCGACCTCCCGCAGTTTCTGCTCCTCGTAGCCTGGCTGGTGTAACAGCGCCGTCATCCCGCGGGTGTTCAAGGCCCAACCGCACCAGTAAGTTCAGGTGTGTTACGGAGGTGGAGAGGCCGGCGGCCCGCGGCTAAAAGCTCAAAGAAGCTACCAGCAACGTTAGCTTCTGTTGCTGTGTAACTTTATTTAACTAACCGGGGGGGACGAAATGCTGTCGTCAGTCAAAACTTAAACCAAACGGAGAGTAAGTTCGCCAAGTGTTTGCGACGCAAAAAGAGAGGCCTTAGAATATTGTTGCCTAAAAAAATGCAACGTGTAACAAACGTATGAATAGCGTGAAAAACAAAAGTTAGTTTAAGCTAGGAGTTTCGCGCGCGCCTTCAACATACGTCAAATGACGATCTCCGACGAGCAGCCAATCACCGATCACTACTGCCTTATGGGTAAGGTAGTTTTAAACTCTAAACGGCAGCATTGAATTTAGAGTAATTATACGCTAAATTAAAAGAATTATTACTCTGCACTGCCTATTAGATTATATTAAATCCGTCCCTTCATGATACTAAATTCTACCAAAATATTTTTTTCCCAAAATGTATATATTTGTCTTATATCTTAAACAACTTCTACTCCTGGCTGAGGACAATAAACATAGCCAAAGTGGGATTACTATTCTAGATGTTTATTTTTATTAATTTCTTTCATTTTTTTTAATAGGCTATAATTGATCTAGGTAAATTTAATTATTAACCCACCACAAACAGTGTTTCGTTTTATCAGTAGGCCTATAACAGGTCTGTCGCTTCACTGCGGGCACATTGCGGAGGGACCTGAACTGAGAGCTGTCGGCTACAGTTTTTAAATCGATGTGTCTCTTTCGGATTTCGCGCGTTATCGTACTACTACGTCAGTCTGGGATTAAGGGGTGGGGGCTGGCCCTGTGATATCCGAGGCTATCCTCCCAACTCTAATTCAATAGGAGCTCAGCTGCGGTTGTCGGTCTGTCGCCGTCGAGCACCGGCGGACCCTTTCAGCGAGATCTCGCACAATGATTCACTGAGCTGGACCGATCTGTCTCTGGCTTTGGACACGACTCAGACGGGGACGATTTCAAATCAATAGGAGGACAAATGTAGGATGAGTCTTCGGGCTTTGGAATGGATGATGGATCCGTGAAGCGAGTGGATGACAGATTTCTGAAGCTCGCTTCTCCGGAGCGCACGCTTCGTTTACGCAGAGTGATGAATGGAAATCAGAGGAAAACCCAGGAAGGGAACAAAATCCGACCTTGCCGTGAGAGCGAGAGCGCAGTGATGCTGTGACAACAGCTGTGACTGAATAAAGGCAGCGAATAACATCAGCAAAACAGCCATAAGAAGAAGTTCTGCGGTGTCTGTGTTGTGGCTTTGCCGTCCTCGGATCAGTTGCGGCAGATGTTACTCGATTGATGAGAGGTTAGTTGATCTTGCGAGCAGAGACCCCTGTCACACAGACCAGAGGGATGGTCCCTGGGGCCCCCAGTACGACCACCACCATGCTCCCCGCCTCCGAGGCTGCCAAAATCTACCAAACTAACTACGTGCGCAACTCTCGCGCCATCGGCGTCTTGTGGGCCATCTTCACCATCCTCTTTGCCATCGTTAACGTGGTGTGCTTCATCCAGCCATACTGGATCGGAGACGGCGTGGACACCCCGCAGGCGGGCTACTTCGGTCTGTTCCACTACTGCATCGGGAACGGGCTCTCCCGGGACTTGACCTGTCGGGGCAGCTTCACCGAGTTCAGCAGCATTCCGTCCAGCGCGTTCAAGGCCGCCTCCTTCTTCATTGGCATGTCCATGGTGCTGGTCCTCACCTGCATCGGCTGCTTCGCGCTTTTCTTCTTCTGCAGCACCGGCACCGTTTACAAGATCTGCGGCTGGATGCAGCTGGCTGCAGGTAGGGAGTTTACAACTTTGTCTGAGGAGGTCCTTTGAAATTACACAGAGATCACACAATTCATTAAATGTCCTAAAGGATCAAATTTGTCATCAATACTGTCGTAAGATGTTGATCAGAAACTTTGTTAGTATGAAACAGTAGAGCACAGGTCTCCATCTAAACATCCAGATCTTCCCAGGTCATGGTCTCCAGCAAATCACAGGTTTCACTCTCTCACATCTCTCCATCTCAGTGTTGACAGTTGTGTGTAGGTTTAGATAAAAACAGCTGAACTCCAGCAATACTTTGG
Organism: Channa striata; assembly: GCA_033026295.1. Lineage (NCBI taxonomy): Eukaryota > Metazoa > Chordata > Actinopteri > Anabantiformes > Channidae > Channa > Channa striata. The sequence continues at coordinate 17,470,251 of CM065169.1, forward strand.
CCTCAGAGCCCAGTTCTAGTTTTCATTATCTGAACCCCAACTTCAAAGCATTTCTCTGGCTACTAAAGCCCTTATAAAACATTATGTAACTGTGCCAAGTGTAGGTGGACTTGCAACAGTCTCAGGGAAAGTGAGATCTTACATCAAACCAGTAAAAACTACTCTGTGAGCAGATGTCTAAAGAGAAATAATGAAAAAAATACATGCATTTTTATATGTGCATCTGTTGTTGCAGATGCTTTTTTGACTGCTGCATGTCATGGGGTGATGAAAATATGGAACGTTTCCACGCTTAGATCACCATCAGCATTCATCAGTATGAACAAACAGACAAACAGATAAATATTTTCAGAAGTGGACAGATTTTTAGGTCAACAAAAGCTTGAATATCGCCATAGCTTCCATCACTTGTAATGCATCCTAATCCAAAGGACATCACTACATCAATTTCCCATATTTAATCCTACTATTAAATAAAGAGATAAATAGACATTATAAATTAAAACTAAAAAGAGATATGGTGATGGCTGACTTTTTTCTGTTTGCCTTTAATTGTTTTTAGTCTTAGTCATTTTCTTAGAGGATTTCTGAAGCAGACAGAGAATCTTCCTACATGTGCACTGATCTTGATCACTTTCCAAAATTAGATTTTCTCATAGCTGGTGCAGCTTGGCTTTGTGTCACTGCCAAACATTTTAGAACACAAGGGAAAATAACTTCCTTGGCTAATTTTTTTAATTTTTGGTTCATTTGAACTTGCAGAGAATCAAAGACGGTGTGAAATTCAGTGTTTACTATATCGGTGCCTCATCAAACGCAATATAAACCAGATGAGGTTAAAGAATAATGTAAAATTCTCTGACAACCACAAAAGGTTATCACAGTTTACAATCCATCAGGTGGAATATTGATGCTGTTTAACTTGCCTCTGTGCCATATATTGACTTTATGTTGACTGTAATTGAGACAATGAGATTTATATGGTACATTTTGGAATATAATCAGATAGAAGGCTTGCACCCTTTCTACTTCCATCCCGTCTCAGAAAGATCAGTATGTGTGGGTATAATGGTCCATGTCAGATTATATTTTTGTGTAGATTTCCAGCTGTTTAATGCTTTGTCACCTCTTCAATTCTATTTCCACGTGGTAATGTTGTAGCTATTTGCTCCTTTCCAACCTTTTACTAATCACTTTCCAGTTTAGCTCATTGCTCCTAGGTGGCCTTCCTCACCTAAATATGTCACAGTTTTTTAATAAACATAAGTTTTGACCGCATCATTTGATTATAATAAATCCATTGGAAACTAAATGGACCAGAAAAGTATTTAAAATTGCCATATTTAGTGATATTAATCAAGGAGATATTCATAAACATTTTTTTTACAACGCCAAAGTTTCCTTTGCAGCAGAAATGCAAAAACCCACAGTGAACATACACAGCACAAAATATTGTTTGGAACCCAAACAAGTTCTTTCACTCTCATTTCTAACCGAGAGCATCTAAAAAGCACCTAGGACATGTGAAGAGTCAGGAGGAGTTGTAATAAACTGCTTGCATATTCTGTCAGTTGTGTTTGAATAAATGTGGATCTGATGATATGCTGTAGTTTAAAGTTATCTCACCATGGGCAGGTCATCAGATACTGTCTTTGCTATTCCGCACATTCTTCTTCATTGTCAGATCTGATGCACACATACAAAAGCCCTCAGTGCAGCTCAATCTCCAACGGTTTGGTCAGATACCGTTTCAGCCTTTCATGTGTCAAACTTTGCACAGATCTCACTGGACCCATAAAAGCCTTAACATGACTTTTATTTTTTTCCGCCTATGCAGTAGTACTCACCGAGATCTGTAAACAGACTTTGATGTGTAAAATTGTTTGAGCTTCCCTTTTTGAAGTCTTTTGATATGCGTGTGTCTGAATTTGTGAATCTGCCTTCGCTGTGGCTTTTTTTGTCGTCCATTATCTTAAGTGCATTTTAATCAGCTACAGCTCAAGGAAGATTTGTTGGAAGATGTTGCTGAGAATAGATGCTATCAATATATGTGTCATTCAGATGACCTTGACTTTGCATTGACTGGTTGGAGTGATGGCTTTTTGAGTAGCTGTGGAAAAGAAGCATCATTAATCGAACCAACAGCTCAAGTGATTCCGTGAAGCAGCTATAATTTGAGACAAAGCATGATCTTTAATTTCTATTCTGTGAGAAAACGAGTGACATTGCACCAATTAATACCCTCACTGAGAAGGGGTTAGAGTTACTTTGATTTGATTTTGAGCAGAATCTCTGGTCCAGATTCCTCATGTTAATCTAATTTGAGAATATAAATAAACTCTCAGCATCACAGTGTGCATCTCCATGATGCCTGCTGCAGTGCAAGTTCTCAAATGGGAATTAAACGTCATAACCAATAACAGTCATAACACGTTGAGTGCACTTGAATACAGAAATACGTAGTGGCTAAATACGCAGCCTGTCCCAAAAGTCCACTCACCACCAGTTTAGCACAACAAATAGCAACTGTCTAACTCTGTTCTGCACTAACTGTGAATATATAGAGAGGTTAGCAATGCAATAAGCCAGCTGTGAGGCCCAATCTATACTCAGGGTTCACATTTCATTACTGAAAAGAAATGTTGCCAGTAAAGTGCCTAGAGTTTTTAGCAGCAATGAGGTGAATAATCCTGGAGAACAAGCTCGGTCACAGTCACAGCTAATAAGTGGCCCAACCCAGCGGTTTGTGTCTTTGTCACCGAACACAGCTGCTGCTTATTCCTCTGAGTCACACGTTGGCTTTCCTAAGTTTTCCCACCACATCAGCAGAGCAGATGTGAGAGTTTAGAACCAAGTCAGGTAAAAAAAAAAAACTGCAGATTTTCGGAAAAAACATCACAGTTGATATATCACCTCATGTGGTGTTTGTGTGCGGTTTGCAATAGCCGAAAGTGCATTTACTCAAGAACTCATTGAAAATGTTGTCGTTTATGCTACGTTATTCATCTGTGCTACTGTATTTCAGAGAATTTCTATTTGTTTTTCAGATTTCTGAGCTACTTTTTAGATTACGATTTGACATAAAAATGTGTGTGTTGGTTTCAGAATATCACAACATAGTAATGTCCAAATTGGTTTTACTGTGTCACAGCAGTAAAACCCCTGAGAGGTGAGATGGATACTATTGGTTGGTTTAAAAAAAAAAAAAACTATGATGGCACCTGTCAAGGGATGGGATGACTTGTCAGTTCTTGTAACTGAGGAGTTGTAAGCAGGAAAAGCAAGGATCAAACTGTGACAGTTAGAAGAACGGTGGGGTGTTCCAGGTATGCAGTGGTCCGTGCTCACCAAAAATCATTTCATGTGGCACAGAGCTGCTGCCCTCATCCAGCTTCCTCAACCCTTAGATTTTAGGGGAAGACTGAGGATAATCATAATGATCGAGCTGTGCTTTTGATGCAGTCGGGTTTGATACAGTTTTTCATAACTTTGTGTAATGGTTGGCATGGTGTGCCACGTCAGGAAGAGCTGGCAACCGGCCCAGAGACACAACTTTGATGTCTTTGATGTCTTTCTCACTTTCACGTTTGTGCCTGAGAAGCTCTCACAAGAACAGTGATCCTCAAACTTGTGATCCATTAAAACAAAGCAACATCCCACCTACAGTAACACCATACTTCCATAAAATGTAGATTGCTAAAGTACAGTTACCTCAGAAGTGGACTATAGTACTTCAGTAAATATACTTACCCTACAAGCTGATGGATAATCTATTTTTTAAAAAGCACATCTTTACAATAAACAAATTATTGTTGTTAGAAAAAGTCAGACCATATGACAACTTCACAGGGAAACCTGAGTTTTTCCTCCTTTTATTATAATAATTTTAAAGGCCTGAAGAGATCAAGCATCTTACAAAAGGAAAAAGTTTTCTCGAGTAGGTTTTTCCTGGTTTTTTAAATTTGTTGTCCAGACCCGATAACGTATGTTAATGGACAAAAATATGTTATCTGGCAACTTTTATACATATTTGTAAACTTGTCATTAACGTTAAGTGTCGTCAAATCCTGGTTATTTGATGACACTTAACTATTAGATGCAGTTAATGCAGACTTATTTAATAGATGCAATTAGTTATTATTTATATATATGAAATTGCAGTTATTTTCCACAAAACACATATTTGCGTTTGCAGTTTAGGATGATGGAAAACAATGTGAATTATTTGTTTCTTTTTGCTATTTTGCTTCACAACCTCCAGATCTGCACCCAGCTGGTAGCAGATTATAACTTTGCACTGCCATCATCAAACATGAGGAAATAGTTGGGAGTAATACTGTAAAACGTTTACAGCTACAAACAATTCGCCACTTTACTGATCCCAACAGCGCAGCAAAATCTGAACAATTTTAAGTGCTGTTTTGTGTTGTTTTGTTTCCACATCTTGAAGCTAAGAAAATCTGATGAATGAGTAAATTTGTATTGGCATGCATATTTATGTACATATTTCAAATTTTTTATTTAACAATAACACACGTGCACAGACACATTCATATTTTACAGCTCTACAAGCACATGCAATACTAACATTGCTTTAATAAAAGCCCAGTGAAATGCATCTTGGATAAAACATCTTGGTGCCAAGCCATGTTGAAGCCGCTCTGGATGAGCGTGTTGTCCCAATACACCATGGACTATACACTATATAGGTTCTGTTGAATTGAAGAGCTGAAACATCTTCCAAAATTCATAACTCAATCACGTACAAAGTTATTATGCTTTATTATTTTCCTATAAAGCAAAAAGAAGTGATTTGCTTTTATTAAATCCATTGGTTACACACTCGATGGCTGATTAGAAAGTGGCGGTGATAATTAAAATGGGATGAGATGAGCGTGCTCGGCAGGCAGGCAGCTCTGATGTGTGGCTCTGCGTGCTCATGCTCAATAACCTGGATGGCCTCCAGAGCTCTGATGACCATCTGGTTTCCTCTCATGAAGACTGGGCATGGTATGAACAGCTGCCCCATTTTCTGTGGCTGTAAATCTACAGAATCAGAGGTGGGTTACCCAGTGTGTGCAGCTGAAGTGTTTTTTCAGCACATGGTCCGTTTCCTGGTTGTCTGACCAGCGGATCCCTGTGCAGTAAGCGGCTTTCCTCACGGCACTCTCTGTCTACTAAGTGGTCCTCTGGAGAGGGGAGCTGGCATTTGAGGCCAACAATAATAGGTCCATTTAGTTGCTGGAGATTTATTGATCCAAATGTTGTGAACAACAGGAAGCTCCACCAGGGGACATCTACCACTGTGTGTCCCTTTTCATTGCATGTACAGTGGTTCAGCTGTGTTATTGTTCAGCTGTGAGAGTAAAAGAGAAAGACGCAGTGTGTGGCAGGAAAGCTGGTTGATGCACAATAACACAGTTTGATAAAGTGTCCGGCTGACTGATATTATTATAAGATGCTCGTGCATTCAGTGGTATTCAGCTTTACACAGAAAGATGTCATGTAGAGCCTCGACGTGCTGCTTATTACTGTTACACTGTGCACCTTTTTTGTTCCCATCTCCCCTAACAACAGCTGCCATAAAAAGCCACATAAGCCTCTATAAGATAAGGGAATCAAACCAAGAGAGGATGGATTTGTTCTTTTTTTTGTTTGTTTTAATTCAGTCTTTATTTAAACTTATTGATGAACAAGCACACTTTTGCAATGTTGCCTGTTCACACCACACAAATTGAACAACTGAAAACCTACTAATTAAATAAAGGCAAATTATTGATCGTAATATAATAATAAATAAAGAGTTTGACTCATTTTCAAATTTGTACAGCAATTTAGAAATAATGTATAGACTTTGTCTGAACTTCATTAAGTTATTTTTACATGTGCACAGAGATGAAAATGCAGGAAACTGCAAGCTTGAACATTTTATTTAAAAACTAAGCAAGAGAGAACAAGACTCCACTGTGGTGTCAAGATCCAGTGTAAATATGGGCTTATATGTCATGAGGAGTACAGATATGTCCTCAGAGTTTAGACAGTGGTGGTTGTAGGAAGGAGATAAAAGAGACAAAGATGTGGGAGCAGAAGTAGAATGAATGAAGACAGAGAGGAGGGAGAGTTGATGGTGGCAGAGAGGCTGGATGAAAGCGGAGCAGTAGATGATGAACACAGCGTACAACTGAAGTATCGCTGATGTGATAAGCAGGTGGAGGACGGGGTGGAGCAAAGGAGGAGTCTGTTTTGGAAATGTCTGTCCGTGTTAATCAGGACATGCATTCGATTGGGTTTCACGGATGTACATTGGAGTATGCTTTTTTTTTTCCTTTTAGTAGCAGAAATCACTTTTTATTTATATGAAAGTTATAAATGCAGTTATGTAGCACTGGTCCAGGCTATTAAAATAAAAACTAAAATTTGATCAAAACATCTACATTTAAGTGAAATCACTGTGAAGCTTGGTGCACATTAGCAGAGCAGTTGGGGTGGTCTGAATTTAAAGCCAAGAGCTAATGACATCAGCCCGGTCTTTATCCTCTGACACATAACGAAGCACCGGAAGAGCCTGAGAGGCTTTACAATGATGTAACACGGCCACACATGGGACTAAGACATGAAAACACACGCGTGCAGCGAAGACGACATTAGTTGGAAGAGAAGTGACGTGTTCACCTGAAGGTGTTTAGCTGAAACCTAATGCTGTGCCCTGGTTTCCTGGGGTGTGTTCAGTAAAATGCCCAGCTGGTTTCCTCTGGCCCCCTGACCCATAAGTGCGTCTGGAACGGAAAACATTTCTTTTTTAAGCTCAGTGAGGTCACAGGAGTTGGACTGGGAAAAATAAAAAGCTGCAGAAGCATAACCTAGAGACACGGTGGACACTGAATCAGCCAAATTAGAAACCAGCTAAGTCAGCTGCAAATCACACAGAAGGATTTCATCTGAAGCTGACTAGTCTGATTAAGAAAGTAAATCACCTCCTGTTGCTGATGAGGATTTTAAAGGGACAGTAAATGATTCGGGCTCTGTCAATCTCTTGTTTTGACAGGAAAAAAACTGCCTAATATCTGAGTATTTACGTAAGTAGCAGAAACATCAATGATATAACAAGAATTGTAATGAAATTCAGTCATATCAGTTTGCTGCTGTCTATGATCTGACTGATTTCATACAAAACTACCATAATGAAAAACAATCTGTCCAAATACATGCAGAGAAAAAAAAGAAAAATCAAATATTTAAAGTGTCAGGGCTTCCCATCTTTGCCGATATTATTTTAAGAATCTTCACATCTCACTTAACTTTTGATTTTGCGGCCAACTGAGAGAACCTTGATTGCTCAAGGATAGTGTTACGTCTGTACGCATGACATCAGAAGAAGTCAGGATCGATTTGGGCAGAAAACTAACCAGCACCCACTGATCATGGCTGATCTTATTCATGCAGAACTTGCTCGTTTTAAATGAGCCCAATCAGAAGCTGGAAGATACCAATTCTCTTTGTGTCTCCCCACATCCCCCTTATGGTCTCTTCCAGCTCCCGATTGACTGAATACACCTGTTTATCAGCAGTGGCTAGGTGAAACCATCAGGGCAGGAATTCTTAAGGAGCAGCGGTAAGAACCACTGCCACACAGACAACGAACTGTATCTGCTCAACATGATGTGGATTAATTTATAAGATGGCGAACTAGCGGGAAAACCTATTATGGGTCTAAAATGATTGATGGGATTGTGGCTCAATCTAATGGTAAAACTGGGTATGTCAGGTAGACTGAGGGTTGTGCATGTGTAAAAGTTTGATCAAAGGATACAGAAGCTAAGAATCCAAACAAACGCACATTCCCAGAGATGAATCATGATAGAAGAGCTCCAAATGCTTTGTACAGGCTCTAAAGAAGGACGGAGGTGGTGTGTGCACAGTTCTGTGAATCCGCCTCATAGAGCTGTCGGCTGGTGATTGAGCACAGTGGGGATGTGGAGATGCGAAAGTGTCACAGACAGTGAGGTGTTTTATGGGCCCTGTGGTGGTCAGGCTGAGCCTCCCGTCCAAGACACTGCACTTGGAGCTGGTGTGGAGGTCGTACAAATCGGCTGCAGCCAGAAGAGGAAATTCACCTTAATGTGCACTCATAATTTCATATGTCAGAAAACTGGGCAGCATTGTGTGTTACTGCGTTAGTAGTAATACGTGTGGGTTTATTCTGGGTTAATCTAGTACCAATACCAATATAATGGATTTGACACTAAGCTGGAATAAATTTAATAATCACGTGTTGGTCATAAATGAAAAGATTTAAAACATTTAAGACAAGTTAAAAAATACATATAGGCTTTATCCTGATCGAAACAGAAAAACAATGAGGTGGCTGTAGCTCAGTTGTTAAGGCAGTCGTCCTCAGGTCCCTCCTTTCTGCGTGTCGAAGTATCCATGGGCAAGACACTGAACCCCTAGTGTGTGTAGCAAATTACTCTGTAAGTTGCTTTGGATAAAAGTGCCAAATGACTAAATGTAAATGTAAGCTTTTAGATATCTACAAAGACGTATTTTGATATTTGAAATATATTTTAAATGGAGTTTTAGTGCACAAAGGTAAGCTTACTTTGCACTTACATCTAAAATTAAATAATATGTTTTCTTCATACTGCACAAAAAAAGCAGTTACATGATCATTAAATGATCATTTTGTCATGTCAAAATTCAATGTTAGATGTCAATGCAATTAAGGAAAGTGAAGTGAAACCTGTTTAATATTAAACAGCTTGCCATAGCCTGAAGGATACATCATTAGTTTTGGTCAAAAAGCTAATTTAGTTGTCTTTTTATTTTGGAGGGGGAGAGGTTAGCAGAACCATAATGTGTGTAAACAAACTTATGGAAATGCCACTAAATGTTGAAACATGTTGATGAATGACCACAGTGTGTTTTTTCTTCTCGACAGCAGTAACAAAAAGTTGTGGGTATCCTTTCATATTTGTTCCTCGATAGTTCAGTCTGGAGTAAAATGGGTTTAAAACAATAAAACAATAAATGGATATTCACAAAACACATAAAGACTATGAATAACCAATAGGCAAAACTCAAAAAACATTGCTCTGACATTGCCAAGGTCACGTTCTAATGAACCATTTATAAGCTTGTTCATGAATAACTTCCTAAGGTGATATGCTTGTCTTTAAAATCAGCCAAGACCTGATGGACTGCTGGGGCAGCAGCACAACTGGGGCCTGTTCAAGGTAAAGTGTGTCTGATTGGGGAATTTAGAGCCTTAAGTGTGACTGACACTTTTGATTGCAGAGTAGTTAGGACATGGAATGAGCAGAGAGATGGATATTATGCAGCCTGGGAGAAGCTGAGGAGACTGTCAGGGCTGCCAAGCAGATGAAAATGACATCCAGAGCCTCCATTCTTCCAAACAATCTGGAACCGTAATTATGCTTGACAAAATGGATGCTCTGTTCAGGTTAACTCGCAAATAAATGAACTGTACCCACAGGGGTATTTTTATTGACATGGGAATATATGCATGCTCAAACACAGCATGTTATAAAAGCTTTAGATTTGAGCATGAAAACAAAGGCTGATGTTGTTTGGCTGAGAAAACAGCTTGGTTTTTTATAACGCTCAAATTTACATGTTGCAATCTTTAATCGTTGTTTATAGTCGTATGAATTAATGAAATTAATAGTGATTTCCTTAGAATTTTCTAAATTTAACTTTAAGCAAATCCTCATTGTTCGGGTAGTCTTTTAATCAGTTCATATCAAGTCAGCTGGCAGCTAATGGGTTTCTTTTATCCTCCCAATTTCCTTTTTTTCATCATTTCCACTATAAATTTCATGCAAGCTTAATGAAAAGTAGATTTGAATATTTGAATCATTAAGGGGAAAAACGGATATTTAATATTTATTTTTTAACATGGCATATCATTATTGTTCCCAAATTCTTCAAATGTACAAATTGTTGTGTATTTGATCTAAACTTCCAAAGTAGAGCAACATTAGCACATATTTTTGCCTTTCAGCAACATTGGATGTCTTTATACCAAATATTAGTATTACAGCAAGCCGGTAGATTTAAATGATCATTATTCAGTAGTTGTGAGTCGGATTACCTTGACATTTGGCAAATGTCACCCTTGTACAGAAATTCCTTAATATTCCCATGAAGGTTTTTGTGTAAATCTTGATTCAGATACTTACTCTGTAGCATTTGCTGATGCATGTGCTTAGTTGTTTTAAATCCCTAAGTTACCAATGTTCTGGACAATTGTTCAACGGGGTCACGAGTCCTCGCAGGCTCCACAAGCTTGTCTTTATATCACAGATAAACAGTCTTGGCTGTGAAGAGGTTGCCGATGGAAATTTAGCACTGCTATTCTTAAAAACTGTCAGACCACTAATTACATCCACAATGTGCTTCTTCAAAGCAACTCAACTCCTATAGAGCAGCATGTCTCTCCAGGGCAGCCTATAGCTTACAATTTTCCAGCGGGAGGCCTTATATATGTTTCACAAAATCTGCCAGGTTCTCTTTTGTTTTGCCGATGCCCAGAGAACGGATTTGTGCAACTTTGGAAGCCTGCTGGCATTCTCCAGCGCTGCATTGGCTTTTAAATTGGTAGAATGATGATGGGATAGTGTCCAGTTGCCAGACAAAGAGAGCTGACAGGGAGATAATGAGGTCTTTCCAGGAGTGTCTGCAGGATGTGAATGTGCTGAAGTTATAGGGCTTAATACCACTCCTAATCAGGTGCTAGTTATGGAGCAGCAGGAGGCCTAACAGCAGGGGATTTGGAAGGAAATGAGAGTGCTGAATAGCAGGAGGAGAGGAAGAGGAATGATTGGCAGCTCAGAGATTGACATCCTCAGTTATGCTGTTGAACAGTGTGGAGCGACAGTGTCTGTGTGTATAAAAGACAAGTGCATGTGTATGTTCAGACCAGCTGAGTATGAGTATCACTGATGCGAGAAGCAGCCGGCGATGTGTTACTTTTCACTCTGCAAAAAAAAAAAAGAAATCTGCTGTTATATTATCCTGTTGTATTATATATCCCTAAGGGAGCGTCACTAGATAGCTCGCCTTCTCCCCACAGCACAAGGGATCAGTGACAAATCCCCCAGCAGGAGAAAGTTATAATCTCAAGGAGCATGAGCATGTCCCAGAGGAGAACAAAACACTCTGTTTCTGTTTTTCCTGCTGCCTTTAAGTCTCGTAGGAAGCTCCGGAATAAGAAAGTTATTCTTCAGAGTTGTGGATATCACTCTCGTCTGCATATCAAAGACTTTTATGATGGGACTGTCAGTTGATACACAATAGTTAATATTTATGCACAAAAATGTCCTTTTGATTAAGTGCCTGAATTCAGATGTGTGTTTTTAAAAGTCCATCCAGACGGTTTTGGACCAGATCCACTCACAATCATAATGGGCTTGTTTCCTGATTGAGTCCACTTAAGTAATTGCTGAAACTATTCAGTCAGACCAGTTTGCAGGATTTGCACAGGAAAGCTGCCATTCTTTTGGATGCAATCACAGCTGCCAAAATACCATATTGAAATGGAAACTGTGGTGCACGGTGTAGCTGGCTGCTGTTAAAGTGTGTGTATGTGTGGCTTCCTCAGGTAAAGCTCAGACAGCACATAAACTTTTAAAAGCGTTAAATGTTCAGTGGAGTAGATCAGTGTATGTCGGGAAATGTTTGAACTGTGTAATTTTTAGGGAACGTCTTTTTTGTTTACATGCTATTATATATTTAAGGGTTTCTGATGTTGCATTCAGATTTTAGTTACAAACTAAAACTAAAAAAGATCTGAGAGTTTTATGCCAGAAAGTAATTAATTATGATGTTTAGACTGTAGAAAAAAAAATTACATTTTTATATTTGTAACAGTTAAAGCGGCTGAATTCACATGTAAACACTTATTCTGACAGCACTTTGCTTTTATGTTTTCTCCAACCTCACTTGTTAGTCGCTTTGGATAAAAGCGTCTGACAAATGACTAAATGTAAATGTAAAAGTAAAAGCAGCACATAGTTGGAGGTTCGGACTCAGTTCTCAGCTCCTTACACTCTACTGCACTCTGCAAAGCCCTTCAGGTAGTCGTCATTGTTTAATTGCAATAAGTAAAAAAAGGTTACAAAACTTACTAATCAATTAGAAATCATCGCTCTTCTCTGACTGGTCAGCTGAAAGTGCTGCTAAATTGTTATAAATAAAATATATTTCATTCAAGAAAGTCAGACCGGTTATACAATACGTATTTTTACATTTCATTAAAACGGTAATGAATGGTAATTTAATTTTAATTTTACTAAATTACATAATTACTAAACTCTGTTTGTCTCTTCCTGATACATGAGAACAAACTCAAGAAAATCATAGTGTAATACAAAGTCTGGGTGTTAAATGGATTTCTCAGTGCTTTTTTGTGCCGCTGCATTGTGCCCAAATCCTTCTGGAAGCCGACAAAGGTTCAGCACCTCTGTTGGTAGAGACGGTCATGTCAAGCACAGCACTCAAGTCTTGTACGCCTCATTAAGACTTGATTATCCCTTCTCCCCAGGAGTAATGTAATTAGTGTAACCGGGAAGGTGGAGCAGGGGCGGAGTAAAAAGGCTGATTGCAGCCCTGCCCTGCTGCCCTGGCCTTTACCTCCCATGCTTGTGAGCTTAGAGACCTACATACTGTCTTACCAGTTTAATTCTCAGCTGGTCACCCCTGCTCATAACCTTAGCTGACCAGAAACGCGTCCAAAATTTCCCATCAGAGCGAAAAACAAGCCTGAGCTTTGAGGCTCGCCTTGCTGTGATGGGATGTGACAGGTTGAATGCGAGGAACAAGACTCTGATGCCAAATCAGCTGCTAAATGTTACTCCTTGATCCCTCAGGCCTTTCAATCTGAGTCCACACGTTCAAAGTTGGGATATTTTGGAAATTGCAGCCAATTCAGACGACCTTGCCCTAAATTCTCTCTGTCATTGTCTCTCTGTAGTTAACAATTTTTTTTATTAATTAAAAATAACAACATAACCACTTATTTGTGATCAATCTCCTAGAAGTCTCTGAGCTTCCAGTATGCAGCTGGATCTCCGTGATATCACATACTATATGAACACGGAGCTGTACAACTGCACCCAAAATATTCACTGACAACAAGTCTAGATCCTGCCCAGCCTACCCTGCTCTCCCTGCTCCTCAGTCTGTTTGTATTTGCTCAGTCCAGGGTAAGCTCCCCTCTCCCCGGGTTGATAATTACAAGATGAAGCGAGTTGAATTCTACTTAATTGGGACCTGAGGGCAAAGAGAGAGTGAGAGTCTGTTCACACAATTAATGTCAAATCTGAGGATGACAGGAGCGAACCATGTTTCAAGAAAAAATTAAGGGATGCACATTATTAACACAACAATATCGGGTTTATATGAACTTGTGTGTGAAAAGACAGATGCACCATAATTACACTACAAGAACCTGGTAAATGTTGTTTTCAGTAGCAGATTAAAGTGTGACGAGCCATGGAGGGACTGGGGCAGTAGCCCACAAAATGTGTTCAGGATGTTTCCAAGATGCTGCTTAAAAAACCAACTGAATATTAAACAAGACTGTCAATTGCAACATTTTACAGTAGCCTGATCAATAAATTACACTGTATGTTGTTAAAACTGAGTAGAAATATGCTCCACAACTTATCATATTGTGGAAAGTTGCCGTTAACGCCACCTGAGACATCAGACTATATGCCACTTAAGGTTTTTGACTGAGGCTCAGGCTTCTGACCAGTCAGATGTAGCAGAGCAGAGAGTGGGAGGGCTTAAGTCCCTTTCAGACATACACTGGAATCCAGACTTTATCCGGAGGGGGTGTATGTGTGAACGCAAACTCCCAAGTGTGTTGGCCCTGACATTATCTGGACGTTAAAGTACGGATTATCTCCAGCCCAGCTCATGTGTGAATAGAGGAGGTAACACTCCTGAGGATTCACCATGAGTGCATGGGCGTATTGATGACATCTATTTCCTGACACGAAAGTGTGCAAATACAGACACCCGAAGGTGAAGAAACCATACTAACACTGTGGATACGTGTAAATACGTTTACTATCCATATCAATGCAACAACAGCCAGCATTACAATTGAGTGGGAAGTGTCGTCCACTATCGACATCAAGGAAAAAAATCACTTCATGTGCTGCCCCCTGCTCAAAGTGCCCAAGTGAGAACCCATGTTAGCAATATCTTAACTTGCATATTGTAACTTTAATAAGTTTTACTGTTTTACTTGGACCGCGTGATTTCACCAACATCCCTAATAATCTTTCAGGTGATAAACATTATCTGTTTGAAAATGGATTCAGTCTAATCTGCATCAGTTTCTACACAGACATACATCAACAAACTTAACTGGCTATGACTCCTTAACAAAATAAAGAACTACAGAGACAAAGACAAGTGTAATGCTGGAGGAGGATTTTTAACAATTTGGCAAAAAAGTTATTGATGGCTTATAAATTGGCTGGAAAGCATTAGTGCCTTTGCTTTACTGAAAGACCCATTAATTAGGCTGTACCTGTTCACTGGTGACTGTAATTCCATTGAAGCTACAGTTTTTGAGATGTATTTGATCCCTTGGTTTACACCCTCCTATATCTGTCAAACATTTTAAATCTCTATCTTAAAATTACAGAATGTTTTGCCCAGTTTTGTGGATCCTGTCACTTTTAAATTCCACTCAAGTATGTACACCCTGAATGTGTATTTTTTTATTTGATTTATTGAAGCGTATGTTTTCATAAAAAAACACATTCTGAGACTGTACCGTTTATTCACAACATCCTCAACTTATAATTAAAGGTACAATGTGCAACTTAGCAGACTGAAAATCAGTCCTCCCTGCTCCGCTGTGCTCTTCTACCATAAAGTTCATTCAACTGTGTACATTTCACTTAATGTCTCACTAGGTTCTCCTGATTTTGCATGATTATGCATGAGCACAGTCCCAAAGAAAATATCCCTTTCAAATTAATCTTGCATTTTAATTCACCATCATGTCTGTGGGCAGTTCTCAGCTATTTTCCATTTTGGCAGTAAAAATACAAAATAAATAAATAATAATAATACAAAACTCTATCTGAAAGCTGACATACACAGTATTTAAGGCGGAAGCTTTTATTTTGTCAGCATAACTGAAAACACAAAAGCTTGAAGGAAATAACAGCCTGGTATAATAGCTTTTTGTGTTGTTGCTTTTTTCTTTCTTGTTTGTTGTAAAATGAGCAAGAAAGGCCATAAGCTATCAAAGATTAAAAAAACAAATGCATCTTCTACTCCACACTGGAGCCTTTTTGTTTCTCTTTGTAAACAAATAAGGGACCAGCAGACAGCACCTATGTCAAACCTATTGTCACGTTTAGGTAAGTAGACAAAAGTCCAGAACATGAGACAAAACTTCAACGGGTGAGACTTCTGTAAAGTAGCAACAATAACTGAGACACACCAACAGGAAGCTGCTCTAGACTACAAAATAAAGGTCAAACAAAAACAGGAAGTCATTTTTAAGTCGACCTACCTAAGATAAACGTTATCTTAGACATTTAGAAAAACACACAAATAATAAACTTCAAGCGTGTATTAACGAAGCACATAAATGTAAATCTCCACGAAAGATGTCAAAATCAAGAGCAGACTTTAATCAGGCAACTGCATGAGTTTGAGCAGGTGGCTACAGGAGAGTCAAACAAAGGAAGTGCAGAGGAAAGGCAGCCTGAGTGTGTGTGTGTGTGTGTGTGTGTGTGTTAATCAGGTGAGTGGAAACAGCTGAGTAGACGGGGTGATTGAGAGTATGGGTGTGTATTAGAGTAAATCTGAGGGCAGATAGATGGAGAAAACTGTGACCGGGGCGACTGAGATCAACTGTGGGGAGATCTTGCTGCTCCTGTTTGATCCATTAGTCCTTGCGTCCGTCATTGTTGTCCTCTATGGCACTTTAAGTGTTGTCAACACGTCTTTTCTTCCGCCGCTGGCTCTCACATGTCTGAGAGTCCAGAGGAGGGGCAGCCTTTAAAGATTTCCCATCGTGGGTTTATCTTCTTAATCACTGGGCTGGGAAAGGAGAGGACAGCAAGTTGATTTATTCCTCTCCTCCTGAGTGAGGCGGCGGGACAAGGACACAGTGACCCATTTGAAACCATCTGACTGTGTGCGTCTCAGCGAATAAGTGATGTATATTTCAGTGTGTGTGTGTGTGTGTGTGTGAGTGTTTGAGTTACTGAGTGATCCCGGTGTCGAGGAGCCCGACACTAACGGGCCCAGTTCTTCTTCATGCATCAGGCTCCCCGTAAGGTCTGTTATGACACCTGACTGTCATTGTTTGAGGGTGAATGATGTTCCGATGCTTGCTGATTTATAGTAAAGACGTTGTCAGTGAAGGCTGCGCCACACAGTCCACTTTTTGCCTTAAAAACAACATTGAACCCTCCTTTCTGATGACAACAGGGAGTCAGAACTTACTATCACACTCGTGCAGATATGAGAAGTGAAGCCAGAATTGTAGAGCTTAAACCTTTTATAAACTACTAGCAATAATAAGCATGAGATAGTGGTTTTAAACACAATAATGTAGATGCAAGTAGATATGAACATTAAAGTGAAAAGTGTTTATTAATATACAGCAGGTATAACTCTAAATACAAAAACAAATTTTCTTTTATTATAACTGTGATGAATGAATATCTGTTTACACTTACAGAAAGAATTGTTAAAGAGTTTTATCTGCTCACAGCTGCATTGCTTGAAACCATTTCTTGAATCAAACACAAATTTAATTACTGATCAATTATTTTCTCGATTACGTCATTCATTGTTGGCTTTATAAAAAGTCAAGAAATGTTGTAATGTTGCAGCAGGTATGTGTCCTGTCAGTCAAGGTTATTGTAGGTTTAAAAAATCAAATTTATGATGGACGTTTATATAAAATGGCAGAGTACAGTTACTCTATATGCTGTGCTGTAGTGAAGCTGATTTTATAGAGCTGAATGCAAACAGGGACGTCCAGTACTGCTCAGTGTCCACTGTCATTGCCCTGGCCATAAAACAATGTCGTCCCCTTTCTTCCCATTCCAAAGCAAAACCAGCGAGACCAAGTGTTCAAAATCCAAGTGGTAACAACTTATTATCTTCAGACGTGAGCGGGGCCCAAACCAACAAACAAACAAAAAAACCCCACCTTACCTCTCCGACTCAAACAAACATAGAAAATAAACAACAGGATAAAAAAACCTCAGCTCCTATCCCAGAACAGGAGACAAAGTAGCAAAATAAAAGGGCTTCTCAGACTAACTGTTGCTACCAGGTACTTAATATCTATAGTGAACCATGTACAAAGTTAGTTACACACTAAGCAGACATAACTAAACAACACACAACTAGACATCCTCACAAAGGCAAACACAAAACTCTGGGTTGGTTGGAGGGTGGCAGAGGTGGAGAGCAAAAGGCCTTTTGACATCTGGGCTACAGGAAGTCTGCGGTGCCATCTTGCCCAATCGGGTGGCGGCAATTAATTCAAATGGGCCAATACAGGGACACCACCTGTGGACACACTCACACAAAGAGGAGGAAGAGAAGGAGAAAGAGACCACAAAAACAATCATCTCCTTAGTCATTGCAGACAAATGTCCTCTGGATGAAACTTTGGATGCATTCAGTCTCTATATTTTCTCCCCTTGCTGTCTCCGTTTCCCCAGTGTCCAATTCCAGGCCCACAAATACCTTTTTCTTGTCGTCTGTGCAGCTCTATATTTCCTCCCCGAAGAGCCGAAACAAAACTCAGACCCATTAGATCTGCTTCTGCACAAATGGCTTTATCAGCAGGGCATTTCATTTCCACAGTCCCATCCTCTCTTCAATCAATAACCTCATATCGGATGAGGAAGACGTTGGATGGCTGCAGCCTTTTAGCAGTGGCACAGAATTTATGAGTCTCCTGAGCCGTCTGAGGCCTCTGTGGGGTCGAGTGAAGGTAAACATCACGGCTGTTACTGAGTCATAAACGTCCACCTGATGTTTACCTGCTGACGTTGGCTCACACACACTAAGGCTGAATGGAACAAACGGAGCCTAAAGGTGTGTTCGCCCGCTGGCTCCCCTCCGAGGCAGACAACTAATTACGCTGATCATCCATCGACAATTAGAACAGCGGCATTGAGCTGCAAATGAGGAGGTGCGCCATGCTGAGCGGAAACACGACGAACAATGTTAAGATTGGAAAACATGTTGGCGGGGGGATTGAATCAAAGACAGCTTAGCCACAATTCAGGGATTAAGTAGAATACAAATTAGCTTTGAGCTGGAGAGGACATCAAAGGCCCGGTGCCCGTGTGGCACCACAATGACGCTTGTTATTTGATAAACTCAGCGGGGGGAGTTAAGGCGCGTGAGCTGCGGGATTGTTTGCGTCCCGGCGGAGCCACTTAGCGCCGCACCGAGAGGAGGCTGCGTGAGGTGTGAGTGAAGTGTTTCCTAAGGTGTGTGTGTGTGTGTGTGTGTCCGCGCCGTGTTTGTGTGCACTCGCCACTTTTCAAAGGTCACGGATCACAGAACACAGGCTGCGCGCAGGGACGTGTGTTGTTTCAGTGATGTTCGCAGCCACCTCGGTCACCCATTAATGCTCCGGCTCCCTCCGAGCTTGTCGGTTGCCACGGAAACGCCTCTGCGCCGCTCCTGCTGCCGGCAGCATCCTATCACTCTCTCAGGGAATTGATGTACCTCAGGCGTCTCCATGGCAACGCGTTTGGATTCAAAGACCCGACGAGCCCCCGTTCTGGTCGATCCGCTCGCTCCGGGTCACAGCCGCGGGTCGGGAGAGCATCACTGAAGCGGCGAAGCATCGCAGCGGCATCACGAGGGATTAGATGCAAGAGTGACAACGTTTCAAGCAGCATTGGATGAGTCGTGTCTAAAATGAGTCGTGTGTTTAGTCGTGTCTAAAACCAGAATTAAAAATTCTGGTTTTAGAGGTTGTGATGTTGGGTCCGAAACCGAACACACGTAGAACAAAACAAACGAAACCTTATGTCTTATGTCTCTTATGTCTTTCTCTGCTCTGCCGAGTTTGTCCCAAGACTGTCTAGAGACATTTCTTTCAAAAAGTCTCTTGGGTTCACCCACTCTCATTTTACATTCATGCCTCAGGCCAGCTAGAACTTTTTCCCACCCAAAGTAATGGGGCACCGGAGCTAAAGAATTTTTAAAGAAGAATTTAGTTTTCTGGGATTGTAAATTGTCCCAAAAGGTTTCAGAAGAATACAAAAATGATTTTTACTTTACTCTCTTTAGGTGCTTGTGATATTAGAAAATTAAACATTTTAAACTCAAATTCTTTTGCAGCTTCAGTAAATGATAAAGTAAAAAAACTCCAGCAACTAAATGGACCATGTCATGAGACCGGTTGTTCAAAGTCCTGATGCTAGAACATTTTCATTTCTACTTTTGTTTGTTAGGTTTGTTTATTTATTCACCAGACTGTCTTAGAAACTTGTACATTTCAGGCTGATGAGCTCCACCTGTTCAGGAGGCTTGTTCATTATCATCATCAACATTCAGAAAGAATCAAACATGTCAAACACGAGTAAAAAAAAAAAAAAATTCACAACTGCTGTAATAAATCAGCAAACTGTTAGTATTAGAAGAGCATGAAAATGAATATGCAAATGTTGAGAGTGACATGTGATCAGAGCAGCTGCACTCTTGCACAGACAAAGAGGTTCAGGCTGCATGACATTAAAACGTTAAAAACACCTTCCTAAAGCAAAGTGCTCCTTGAATTATATGTGCAGACGTATAATTCGGACGATATTCACTCACATATCAGAACAGAAGACAGAAGATGTAGAAATGACAATGTGGGGAACAGAAACAGTTAGTCACATACATTGTAAATTTTAATCAAATCTGATGAAACCACAATAAATCTTGAGTCAAATGTGTGTGTTTCCTTGTGAGGAAAGGCAAACGTGCGAAGAATTTTATTTGAACCACGGATGGATTACTGCACTTGAGAGGTCAGGCCTCTGAAGTTATTGTTCCTATCATATTTCTTGTTTAGAAAAAGACACAAAATGACAACAGATACAAAAACACCAAACAATGCGAACATAATGACAAAAAACAAATTGAAACAAAGTGACACAAAATGACTAAAAACAGACACAAAATATAACAAAAACGGATATAAAATGACTAAAATGACTAAAGCGATAAAGCATCCAGCATATACATTGTGTAAAATTACCACCAGCACGCTCAGAAAGTGCCCAAGGGTCCATTTTGTCAAGCGGAAACCCTCATAAACGGCTTCTTTGTGCCACCTGAGACTGAACGGACGGTTCTACCTGTTTCAAGAGCTCAACATGCCTCTGTTGTTTCATTTCTCACCAACTTTCTCTTTTTCACACCAGGTGGGTTTTCCTCAGTGAGACAGTGATGCTTTTTTCTTCCCCTCACATCATCAGCTATTAGAGCTCGGTGAAAGAAAGACATTGAGGGGAAGGCTTGAAAGAAGGGGGGAAAAAAGAGGAGAACATGTTCTCTCTGCCATCACCACAGATCAGAGACACATTAGAAGTTACAGAAACGGAGCAGAGCAATCCCCCCGGCCCGACTTCAAAGGCAGGCGGTTTTGGAGAGAAAATAAGGACAAGCGTTAAAGATTCAGAAGTACTGCCAAAGTTGTCCTCCACTTCAAGAAAGCTGCCGCCACATCTGAGAGAGGAGAGAGGCAGCAACGGATCCAACATGCGTCATACCTGGGATCCCTGGACTGAAAATTTGGCCACCTGAGCTTTGACTAAATACAACTGCTTCATTCCTCACCTCTCACCTCACACTCCAGCCTCTGAATACAGGAGCACAAGGCTTTGGACACGCAGCAGACTCGCTCGCCACGTTCACCCTGGGATCTGTAATTAATTAACAGGGACGCTCACCCTCGATATCCCTCTACCTTCTCCTGAGTCTGAAATCTGCTTCACATTATGGTCATGGGTGTTTCTCATATGCTTCCAGATGAGGGTGTGATCTGGTGTGACACACCGCAGCACTGAGGCTTTGGCGCAGTCCGGACGCTCGTCCTCCTCCATAAGAAACCAGCAAGAAGTGTGTCCGCATCCACCCCTTCATCCATGGAGCGACCTCTCGCCCCGGAACATGTTCTGGGCTCCGAAGAAACGAGGGGAAGCTCTAATTAAAGCTCGATTGAAAACGCTGCTCCAACTAGGACGGACTTCAAACAAGATGGGCAAATCTGAATTGGTTTTTGGTTGCAGCTGGGAGTGTGTGTGTGTGTGGGGGGGGGGGTTCTCATGCATTAGAGAAGTGATCTGCACAAACAATATCTCCACCCAGGGGATTATCATAATAACTTTTATGCAGATTATCCGTAAAAGAGGAAGAGCTTTGTTTGTGCTCCTTTGCCGACGGGTTTCGACACAGGCGGCGTCTTAAAATAATCCTAATTTGCTTACACACTTGTGAGCATCACATCTGTGCAGACTTTGTTCTCGTTTAAGTTGCTGGGAGCCATTGTCAGTTCATTAGCTTGAAAGGAGAAGCACTTTTCCCTCCTCCAAACAACAATCGTCCAGGAACAGTTTAGTGCTTTTACTGTACCGTGGTCCCATTGTGTGAGGCTGCAGGTGATATTACACCACCCAGCTTACATCCACCCCCTGTGCAGCTGTCGTGTTGTGCCATGAATTGCAAGAAATCAATTCAAACATAATCTGTACATTTTGAAATAAAACAGACAGTTTTGAAAGTGAGCAATTCATCATTCTACAGTCCTCCATCCTTTTTTTGGTTAGCAGTAGCAGCTGTGATTTGTTCTTTATTGGCTCCTCTGGACGTTTACAGCATCATGGTGAAGATGCTGTTTTGCATCATTGTGCAGTTATAGCCTCCGTCTCTGTGATATTGACATATAAAACCAGCTTCAAATAGTGAAACAGAACAGCTGACAACAGTCAGGTTTTCATATCAACACTGAAGCAGGGTTTGTATTCTGTAATGACTCCTCTGCTTCATATTGGTCATAAATAAATAATTTTTAAAGCCCCGTCCATTGAACCGATCGGAGACACGATCCACAGTCCTGGTTCTTTGCAGAAATGCAATGAATTATGCTGATTTGTGCACGGACGCACCAAGTGAGTCCCACACACTGAGCCAGAAGATCACCCCTGTCCTACTGGTCTGTGAGGCGTTCAGGGACAACACTGAGTGTGAGCCAGTTGTGTTTAGAAGCATTAAAGGCCTCGGCTCTAAGAACTGAACGCTCTCCATGAACCACCACACTGTTGATACAGTCAGGGAAATTAACATAAAATGATTTGAGAAACCAAAGTTGTGTGAACCATGAACTATGAATGGCTCATATGAACCATAAAATAGTTCTTTTTAATGTGCGTGATCATGAGTTTGAGTGAGATCTTGGGAAGTATGAACATATGCAATGAGTCTAAAGCAGCCTCACACAATGAAATCCAGTGTGGACAATGTTTCACTGCTGATTTAAGAGGCTGCACTTCACTGATTTGGGATCTTTATGTTGTCATCAGATAAAGGCTTTAATTAGATATTTGGGAGACCTGTGGAGCCCTTCACTTACTTTAAAAGCATCCTGAAACTAAGCAGATCAGACTTGAAAAAACTGTGAACAGGTACGAACACAGCTGATCTAATAACCAGCTGTTTCATTCACAGAAATTCAATTTTAAAATGACTCCAACTGTTTTGTGCTGTGCCGAACCTCAAAACCAAACGGCCATAAATGATCAGTTATCGTCTGCTGAGTTTCGGTCCATTACAGTAGGTTTAGATAATGATGAAAAACTTTGGATCAGTGACTTGTGCTGATCTGTGATGGTTGCACCTTCCTCCTCCTGTCAATTTTCCGACACTGGCTTCTCCAGAGGATGATCCCCAAACTATCGCCTTGACACAGAGTGAAATATTATGCAGCTCTTCAATAACGTGAATGAGCAGCAGTAAAACAAATAGTGGATTACCAGGTTCATTTTGCCTCCCTGACTTGATTGACGTTTGTTTGCTTTGTGTCTTTGAAGCGTGGCTTTTCTGTCGGTGTGTCGCTCCCTGATGGAGGAGCCCGCTCGGTCTGGCGCTGCATTTTTAAACAGCCGCTTTCATTCCCTTCATGTCTCAAATGAGGCGCATTGGGATTCCAATCTTGTAACCCTTGTTCCTAAAGCCTGCCTCATTCCTCCAGTGTTTGCTCCCTCCCTGCTCTGCCTTGTTGTTTCAGTCACACCTGAAAATGACACGTGAATCGCACACACGCACACACAGACAGGCGTCTTCTCCTGTTAATATCACACTCTCAGATACTTAATGATTTGAATAATCTCATCTTCATTGTTTTCCTGTCATGTCACACATCGTCACTGCCTGTCTCTCCTCCCATCCTGACAAGCAAACAACATGCCGCCTCCAATGTTATTTTAAGCCTGATCTCCACACATCAGCCACTTCTCATAGTTGATTCTCTATCTCTTTGTCTTTCTTCTCCTCCCTCCCATCTCATCTCTCCTTTTTTGTAGCTTTGGCTTCCTCACCTCTCATTCATCTTCTCCCTCCTTTTCATCCATAGCCACAACAACAAGGTGGTTGGCTGTCGTTTTCTGTTGTTGTTGTTGTAGGAGGTGTAGAGGGAAAGAAAAGAGGCCATGTAAACGGTGGTTGGCCTGCATACAGAAGAGCCCAGAGTGACCCCGGTCAGCATTGAAATCCCAGGGAAATGCTGATGAAGTGTGTGGCGCAGAGCAGCTGCACCTTCTAATTTATTATCTGTAATTTCACATTGTTTGCAGGAGCAGATTGTTTCTGTGTCACGGAGCTTTACACTGTTTCCATGCTGTGTGTTTACTGTTTGCGACAACCTTAGTTATGTGTTCATGCAACATTAATTTCCTACAGTGGAAACAAACAGTGGATTTTTTTTCCTGGCAGTATGTTTGGGCTTATGAAAATCTAGCATGTACGTAAATGATTCCCCCATCTGAAGGCATTCCCCCCATTTTATTTGCGAAAATATGCACCAGATTGTGAAGCAGCAAGATGATTTTGATGTTGGAAATAACAATTACAGGCAATATAATTTAACCATTAGCAGTTCATACATGTTTTGATGAAGTGGAAACACTATACTTGTTCGGGATAAACTTGTTATTTGCAGTGGGAACTTACTGATTACTATAATTATTATTTTCAAATTTTTGGATTTTAATTCCAAAGTTACAAACACTTATATAAGGGTGGTTGACATTTACGCAACATTCACCAAAGTATTTTCTGCTACTTCGTGGTCACACGCTGCTTTTGCTTTTACTACACTACATTTGTTTGAGGACCATAGAATTACTAGTCATTGATCCGGTGGCAGAAAATGAGCTTGCTATCGTCACCAAAAAGTTTATATGTTTACGTGTATTAAAATAAACTCCATCATAATCTACTGCAACATTAAAGTGATAAACACAAATACACCAATAAATATAATAACATCATATTCATGGATCTCTAATACTGATTCTTTTACTTAACTAAAAGCACCTGTGTACTTCTCACACCGCTGCTTCCTGGAGGCCTGTTAATCTATTTGACAAGATCAATAAATAATGATGTGACAATAATACAACTTAGTATTTTTCCTAAATGCAAGACACATGACCGTACAGAGTTAGAATCACAATCAGTGATAAAAAACATACTAATACTAAACAGAAAATAGTTAATGTCAATGAAATATTCACAGCAGCTTTTGTGGTCTCTGGGTTGGTATCGTGTCTCTTGATCTCCAGCTTGTAGGTTTGTAGACCATAAACAGTACAAACTTAAAGTTTCCACTTCTGCATGTTTTTATATTTTTGTTTGGTTTTTTGTTTTTTGCAACTTCATTGTCTCCTCACGTAATAGTAACTGGTTGTTTTCCTGCTGCTGTCACATTCCCCCTGTGTGGGATAAACACACTTGATCTTATAAAAGTTACATGAAGTGATTTACTTTAAGCCGCCTGCCCGTTGTATCTCTCATGAGCCTGGTGAAGCATGTTACTCCTGCCACTGCTCATAGCAGAGCTCTGATTATATTGGTTTTTATGTGTGTGTTTAAGTGTGTATTTCTTTTTTATCCTGGGACATACACTGATCATACAAAACATTAAAACACACATTTCTACAAGATAAACACAAGAATCTGCAGCTTCAGTTGACATTCACATTTTTATATAACTACCCCAAATTCTCCAAACTGTGCCATGCGACATGTGAGATTCTGACACTCAAAGGCACAAATGCAGCAACTTCAGAGCACCTCAGTCATTGGTCAGTAGCACAGACAAAGCATGTGAATGAGTGGATCCAATAAAGACAAATGTGTTAATGAGGTTGGAGGTTTTGGACAGGATTCATGTAGCAACTCATGCTGGCGTAGCTCTCAGCTCACACACACACACACACACACACACACACACAGTCAGTCCTCTGATGAGCAGAAGGGATCAGGGCTGGGCATCGGAGAGAGAGAGAGGGGCAAGAAAGTATGTTGTCCTCATACGTTTTTGCATCTGCCAGTTTCTGCCCCAGTTAACTCTCATTAATATCATTTGCCATGGTTCACCTTTATGCTTACACACAGTGCATAGAGTATCAGCTTTCAAACCATCTCCAACCATCCATGACACACACAAACATACACACACTCCAATAACCATAGGCTTAAAGGAACATAAATTGCAAAGAGTGGATGGCTACAGCTGGGTGTGTGAAATGCACCATAATGAGCAACCTGACATGTGTGTGTGTGTGTGTGTCTGTCTGTGTGGATGTACCTTGGCAGGTCCTGATAATGTCAAATGGTTGTCTAAGGGTCAACACTTGGATTTTAAGGTGAATGTTAGAAGTAGGTTAGGCTTTTGGTGGTAGTAGACTGACTTAGAGTAACAGGTAATGCAATGTATTGTGGTAATGAGTGTCCTCACAGCTATAGAAACACAAATATGTGTGTCCATGTGACAGTTGGTTTATGAAACCTCCTTCTTTGATTGTCCCCAGTGTTGCTGCCAACAGCTGTCAGCCAGGAGAAAAGAGTGTGTGTGTGTGTTTGAAGCATTTGTTCATTTCACTTAATTTTAGGCCTAAAGTTAAAGTCAATGTTGGACTATGGGCTGTGGAAAATAGAAAATGTCTTCACAAAACATCAGATGTGTGTTTACAGAGATATAAATCAGGGCCATTCAAAAGAGGCTGCTCATATCAGTGTTAACATAACTGCAATGGCGAGTCTCAACAAATAATCAGAAAAGGTCCTTAAACGTGAGATCCAGCTGCTACCCCACTCTCCCCTTAATCACACGTACACACACGTTAACTTATACATGCGTCTCTCCAAATGTGGCCACCTGGCAGGGCGTTTTTAAACAGTATTTCCAGTATGGAAGGTCAACTTTATATTTATAACAATCTTTTAAATAAGGTAATGAGACGCATCTGAATATTTAAAAAGAGTGAAGTCAGTAGAAAAACAATATAATTAAGCTAAAATAGCCAAATTACAAACAAGACATTCAGTTTTAAGAAATTCCATAAGAATAATATAAAGGTGCAGTGAGAAAGGTAAAGTCCCTTTAATATTTATTATATTAAAAATAATATTTATGGGTTACTGTTACAGACAGTTACATCCTGGTGTGGTGGTTGTTTTTAACAGTTTTCAATCAGAATGTGGGTTTCGATTGTTTCCCAGCAGCAGATCACAGTGTTGAAAACCAAACGAGTAGCGGTTGAGATTCAGCACCACAGTGGACGGACAGCTCCCAGTTATTTGTGGAGTTTAGATTCTGCTCAAACCGAATAGTGTTTTGCTATTTCTGTGTATGATGCATCTTTATATTAGGTTCATAAAAAAGCTGGATTTGTCCAAAGCTGAACAGTATATGAATAAAACATATTACCCGAAGAAGGTACAAAAATGCCCCTTTTTTTGGACTTTTTCTTTTTTGAGTTTCAGAGGATGGTGTAAGGTAGGACAGACAGCTCCAGCTGATTTGTATATCACACAAGTTTATTTTTATACAGTATCATTCAGTTTTAATAATTTATTGAAGTATTTTATTTATAAAAATTCTACAATTATTAAAAATTGAGAAAATAAGCAAATGTTACATATTTGAAGTCTCCATAGTGCCAATGCACTGCGAAATTATGAAAGCAGTAAAAGTTGCTTATACAACTGCGCTTTTTGTCTTTAAATTCAGCTTTCAGTTAATGTCAACGGCAAAAACAAAGAGCAGAAAATTATATATAAAACAGTGTAGCCAAAGCCAGAGCCATTACCATTTAGGAGCTGACTTTATTTCCGGTCTTGGACGAGCAAAGAGTGGCTGACATGAAGTCTCTTGAGAGACATGACAGAATAAGATGTAGCTCTGCTCCATAATTGACCTTTGCTCCTGTGGATGGTGCAGAGCACGAGTCCAGAGTGAACCTGGGCTCATTACTACCCTCCTCCTGCAGTAATACCACCCTGAATGAAGCCCTCGGTGAAGAACCCGTCTTGAACATTTCTGAGCAGCCAGTTTTTTTTTCAGTCGACCTAAATTGCATTTGAATGATTCAAGCCTGGAAAACTCAGCGGTTTTCTGCCAATATAAATGTTACCCAGAGCTTTTAGGTTGTGCGGTTGGAAAACATCACTCATTTGAAGACTCAAAATGAGCTGACATGATTCCTCGTTGTATTTTATTATTTATGGCAGGGATTGTGTGCAGGCTGCTGCTTGCTCGCTGCGGTGGAGAAGACTGCAGCAATGTTGAGATGAGGGGAATTTATTTATCAGGAGATGAAGAGACTGACCCCGTTGGCACATCGCTGTTGTTTCTGCGCTTTATACTTTAGCATGTCATTTTGTACAACTGTAAGTAGCTACACAACATTTCTGTGTAAGTCTAAAATCAAAACAATTTTTCTAAAGATAAAAGATGGCCTTCAGCCTACTTTAGAGACAGTTTTCGGGGTTAGAGTTTTGTTTGAGCTTTCTTAGCTTTGCAGATAACAGCAGGAAAATAAATTACGTGCCTACCCAAGCACAAAGATTAGTTTCAGTACATTTAGTGTTTTTGCAGGAATCGTTAAGGTACTGAAGATACTGTAGCAGCTAAAAGGATGATGAGATCAGCCGGTGAGAAGTAGAATTTACATTTCTTTTGTACTTTTATGCAAAGAGTGAGCACTGGGGTTTCTGTGGCATCAAACTTGCAGCTACTTGAAGCCGAAGCCTGAACCACCACAGCATAGGAATGGACATCTCGAGGCATTCAGATGAGAGTCAGGAAGACAAACCTGGTGTGTCTTTGATCTCCTGTACTTCCCTTCAACTCAAACTCCGCAGGAGATTTAAGATTTGCCATAGAGACAGCATGAAGTTCAGCTCATTCTATTAATACTGCAGCTGAAAAGTCTGCAAGAGCAGGTTGTTTACACAGGAGAAACGTGTGTGCACTGTACCACATCCTCCAATCAACACTAGTGTCATGTGGAAGACACAGTGCTTATTAACATTAAAATCTATTTTATAATGATGACAAAAGTCAATCAGCAAATTTCTACATATATGAAAGATAAAACTTCACCTACATAATGAAATCCAAATGAATACATTTTTGTATTTTTAGTGATTAACAATTCCAAAAACCTGATAAACAGTCCTAGGAATAAATGAAAATTAACTTGTTTTTACTGCCAATAAAGAAGCACCAAAGGTTTTCTTGTGATCATGTCATCACTCTTCATGAAGTTGTGTTTGTTAGTGTGGAGTCAACAAAAGTGGACTTAAAATATCTGTTGTCATGATCATACAGTTAATCTGAAGTGGAACTGGAAATGACTTAGTATCTAGCAAAATAAAAAAAATGTACAGATGCTGCTTGTGTCAAAAAATAAGCACAAAACTGTATGATGTAAAGAAATGTATTCCCATCAACCCAGTGCTGCTTTTAAGTGCTTTTTTTACTGTTTGTTCTGAGGAAATTGATCTCCAAACTCAGCAGCGGGAAACTCAATAGACTCACTGCCCCCTGGGAAACGCAGGCGTATGGATTAGAGCGCTTTTATATATGACTACTGGTTTTTATTACAGTAGCTTGTTTTAGGGAAGGGTTTAACTCATGACTAACTAAAAAACAGATGACAGGGAATGTAGGTCACAGTGGGGAGCCCTGACTCACACATGTTGTCACCTCTTATGTTATAGACGGTATGAAAAGGTCTCTGTCTCGCTTCTGTGGCCCTTGGTATTAAAGTGGCTGAGATGTTCAAGAGCAGGGGGAGGAGGGAGAGCAGGAATGGTGGGATTTCTATGTGTTTAATGCGCTGGCAACTAACATTGGAGTACAATCAGTCAAAGTTACAGACCTAATGCTCACTGAACAGGTCATGGACACATGCATTCCATTGTGGAAAGTCAATCCAGTAACTATGAAATGCAAAACAGCAAACAAAGAAGCACAAAAATGTAAAAATGCTGCAGTGTTCCAAAGCAATGTAAAGAGATACCAAATGAATATGACTTGTTGTCTACAACAATAGGCAGAGACAGAAAGAAGAAGTTAAATTTCTACAGAGAGCACAAAATGATTAAAAGCAGTGCAAGTTAAAGTCGAAATGGTCAAAACTGATGCAGCAAATGAGAGAGATATCCTGATCCCTAAAAAAACTCAATTTCCCAGCATCGTGGATGTTGGATACGCTACTTTCAAACCACGTGCCCCTGCAGGTTCTCTGTCAACTGGTGACAGTTCCAGACTTTGCAAAGCCACACAAACTATCAGGAACGACCGGTGAAAGGTCCCCACGATGTGACGGATGTTTCTGCAGTGAGGTCGACAAATAAACGCAGGCCTCTGAGACCCACAGATGATGTGATTGCCTTGATTGACTGAGTGTGAAAACAGCTCCGCACTGGCAGCAGAAGTGTCGCTCGATGACTCTGCTCGCCAACAGTCTGTCATTGTCAGCCGTGCAGCAGACGGCTAATGAAGGCGGCCGAGTCGCCACACGCTGCTGTGACATGTGCTAACATATTTCCTTCTGCCGTCGTCCTCACCTCTGTGTCCCCTGTCTGTGCTGCTGCCTCCCCGTTTCCTCTTTGACGTCTCCTTCTGTCTCTTTCGTCTTAGCAAAGTCTCTAATTGTACTCAAATTGTACTTTTTTGGATCATGAATTATTACAAACTGAATATATTATTCAGTTTGTAATAATCCGCCATAACACGCAGTTTGTAATGTACACTATTAGTTAATGTGAAGATATATTCTTAACTCTTGCATAACTGTAGTTGCTGTTTGCAGCAGTAAGAGTCTGTAACAGTAGGAACATTTGAAATAGGTAAATAAAAGTGAAAAAATAATTGATGTCTATTTCAATAATTTTTTGTCACTTTTATTTAGGTATTTCAAACTTTATGACTGTTATAGACTGTTACAACTAATGGACCTCTTTACAGCTTATTGTTAATTTCACTAAATTGCTCCAACGTGTCTTCCTATTTAGCTGTTTATTACAAAACAGTGGCAGCGTTTCAACAAAAAAAATCATAAATTTTTGGTCATACCGTTGAGTTTATTGGAGATAATTAGCTGAGCTTTCCATCAGCCATCTGCACAGTTGCCCCTGAGGAACAAACACTGCTGGATGGCAAACACTGTGTGCACACTGAGCGACTGTACATGTGGTTTCATATTTGTTTACACAACGTGACTCAGTGTCATAAATCTAATAACTCTCAGTTTAAATAAAATTGATTATAGCATTACTTTATTTTATTCTATCTTACTTTCCTAAGAGTACTTCCTGTTTAAATATTCTCTGGTATATTCCATATAAATTTGAATTTTATTGACTATAAATGAAACCAAAATCCCTACACAACTGTTTTCCTCTAAATACTGTGAAACTCACTTAGGCATTTTCTTTTCTGCAGTGTGTTATTGGATTTACAAAGTGTACCACATCCAACCTAGGCGCCTCCCTTGGTAGCTAATTAGCTATTCTACAAACACTTACCCGTCATTTTTTCCTCCTGATCCAGGCACATGTCTGATCTTGGGCTGCATGATCTACCCGGACGGCTGGGACAGCGACGAGGTGAAGCGGATGTGTGGCGAGCAAACAGACAAATATACCCTGGGCGCCTGCTCAGTGCGCTGGGCCTATATCCTGGCCATCATGGGCATCATGGATGCCCTCATCCTCTCGTTCCTGGCTTTCGTTCTCGGAAACCGCCAGGACAGTCTCATGTCCGAGGAGCTGCTGGGAGACAGTAAGAATGCCCACCTGCCCACATTCTTATCGGTTGTTCTTGGATCTGGCTGGTTCATATTAATCTTAAAAGACAAAGCGTGCAGTGTTACTTCAGACAATAGTGTGAACTGTTTTGTTTCAACACCGCATTGTTGGTCATGTTGGTAAGACATACACTGGAACACCAATTGTAAGCCAGGTCTTATCTCTCAATAATATCCGAATAAAATCAATAAGATCTGAATGGGAACAAACCCCTGCATTCAAATTCCAAAATCTCATAGATGTATGCAAGTTTATGTGTCATTTCGTATTTCTCTCCAATTTAGCAAACAGAATTTACAGTTTATTTTTCTGAACCAATTTTGTCATAACTTGTGATGTTCTTTAACAGCAAGATTAAAAAAGGAAATACATGGTGCTAAGCTATGGTGCCATTACACCAGAAATGATTGTTGAAACAAAGCAAACTCCCCAAAACGTATTTAAAAAATCAATTTGAATGGTGAAGTGAGTGTCTAGTCTGCACTGTACTGTAAGTTTGTAATTTATATTTTTATTATTTTGGCTTGAGGTGTTGTAATAGAAGTCTTTTAAGTCACCACAAGTTAACTGGGGAAAAAAAATATAGGGCTATAAAAATGTAATTTCTAGGAGACAAAGTTGTTTAAGTTGTAAGATCAAAGTCAAGTCAAAAAGTGTTTTTGAGTGTGTGTGTGTGTGTGTGTGTGTGTGTGTGTGTGTGTTTGTTTGTTTGTTTGTTTGTTTGCCAACCCTGAAGATATAAAATTGATCACTTACATCCACACCTCAAACACATCTTTATGGTCATTTGTATTCTCCATTTATGTGTAATCTGAGACAGAAAAAACATCAAAGCTCCATCTGATTCCTTCCGCCATAACACGCAACCCACCAGCAGGTTAAAATCTAAAATTCTTCACCTAATTCCACATGCACAACTTATTAAACTGCATGCATTAGATTGATGAGATGCCTGTCTGCTTTTGCTTGTTTCTGCTATCGTTTAGATTTTCTATTTTGTTTTGGGCAAGATGACAACTGCACTCGGACCCAAAGAAAATGATTTAAACAAGTGAGGAGGCGGGATGGAGAGGAGAATACAGATAAAGCAGGATGCAGATGAAAAGCAATGAGGGGTGAGGGAGAGAGATGGGTGACTGAGAGAAAGAATGCACCAATACCAAGGGTTAATTGAAGCCTGGGGATGCTGGATGGAGTCATGAATTACTAATGGCTGTTTACACAGCTTGCTGCCAGCCTGTCTAAATGAATCACAGCCACCCTATCAGCCAGGACACAGTCGCCTGTTAGCTCCTATAAGCAAAGTGACTAGAAGGAAGAAGCCATTATCAACCGTGAGACTGGAAAGGCAGGACAAGACGGAGAGAGGGGGGATAATGAGGCAAAGGAACAGGCTGAGAGTGAGAGAGAGGCAGAATTACATAAAATATGGGCCCATAAGTGAAAACGGAGGGTTCATCAAACACCAGATTAAGTTCAAATGGGATCTTTTTCTTATTGGGTCACTCAAGGAGGATGGATAGTGACACCTGTTCAAGTTATGAAACATATTTTTTAAAGTCTCCATTAAAAAATTGTTTTATCTGACACTGCCACCTGCTGGTTAAAAATTTGAAAAGTATCCTCTGCACATTTTAACAGTTTTTTGTGTGTTTGTCCCCACAGAGAGCAGTAACAACGCCATATAAGTTCTGGTAATGGCAAAACACTCACAAACACAGGTAGGCATGTTAATTTTATAAAATGTCTGAGTCTTTCATTTGATGCTGCTAAGACTTCGCACATCTATTATACTTTGCATGTTAACCCATGTTTTTTCCTTAAACCCTTCAAAACACAAAGTGAAAAACAGAAAAAAACAAATAGAATCCTCCTGTCTAAAACCCAGTTTGGTGGTCAAAACCTTCTTACAGCGACAGTAACAAGGGCATATATGTGTTTGAGTTCACCGAGTGACATATACAGATGTCATGATTTACATGTCACTGCAACATCCCAGGAAAGGAAAATAATCCAGATATTTGGTACCTGGATATGTAGGAGAAACATCAACAAAGGACAGGAGACTATAAAATTAGAAGATGCCAAAATGACGTCTTCCCAATTGCAGCACATTTTTGCAAAAAGAGGAATTCAGTCTCCTCCCTAAAATATGTCAGAATTGAAGAAGTATTTTTGTGAAATAGAGGGGGAGAAAACCCACTTCTGAAAAGAGAAACATTTTAAATTCATAAATAAGGCACTTTGAGCCCGAGAGGCTTCAGTGAGGAATTTGATGTGAGACCATTTCTGAAGAGCCAATCAGAGTGTACTTGTTCTTCATGGAAAAGATTTTCAGGTGTCTATTTAAAAGTTAGTCTTTGAGCAAATGTCAGAATGTGAATACATTTACTGAATTAAGTTATTCAGGATACAAAATGAACTAACTTAAATGTACTTTTTGGCTTATTAGAGTGAATTATATTGACATCTTCAGTCTATGCTATGTTAATGGTTATTGTATATTTTTCTGGTAACTTTTAAATCGATTATACGTAATATTAAGTTTGGACAATGTTGTTTATGATCCAAGCATTATCTGCACATTTGCCAACAGATGTGCAGATGATGTTTCTTCCCCACATTGGTGAAATGTTTTTCCAACTCAACTCATTTTAATGATGAGCATTTCAACATGAGTTAGTTTCATGTGTAGTTCTGTGACTGTATGCTTTTGTTTTTTGATGGTTCCATCTTGCAAGGTGAGGCAAATAAGAGAATGCCTCTGATTACAGGTAACCAGTTAGAACACCTGTTGGTAATAAATCGACTGACACACACTGGACTCAGGTGATCCCCGTTTAACCAACTGTGTGGCATTTGAAACCATTTTGCTGCACCAGTGATTTTAAACAGTGTTTGAGTTAATTAGGATTAGTTTGTAGAGATCTGTTTTAGCTTTAACATTACAGGCGAACACTTTTTGTAGGTGCTGTCAATTTACTGCGAGTTATGTTTCTAAAGCAATCAGTAACGAGCCATAGAGCTTTTCAAACAATAGCAATTAAATAATTATATTCATCACTGGATAAACATCATCATCGAGTTATGTGTTTATTTTTTATTTAGCTTAAGTTAAATCAAAGTGTTAGCTAATAAATATTAAAAACAAATAAGCCAGGTAATTATAATCACTTATAATAGTGCAGATTTAGCATGTAAAAAATTATTTGTGCTTTAATTCATTGGTTAATGCAGCTTGGTTAATTTAGCCGATGCTGTTTTAATGAATCTAAATCCTCAAATTAGGAAAACAGGAAGCTGACACTTCCTTGACGACAGGATTAGAAACTCTTTAGCATTCAAGCCCTAAGTGACAAATCACGCTTTAAATGCATACAAGAGTATGTTTTTAAAAGTGCAAGTGGATTATGTGGGGGCTGAGTGTGCCACGGAGTTCCCAACCCACTCTTACATTTATGAAAACAACTTAAAAGCACAAAAAGATGTTACAAGGAAGCACACGTGTTTCAGGGTATTTGCCAAGCTTAATCAATTACACATAGTACAGACCAGAGGGAATAACTGATCTGCTATTCTACGCTCTATTAATTCCTGCAGATTCAACATTATTCTTTCCTCATCTCCTGCAGGTCCTGCTGCCTAAATGTGTCGATACTTCAGGATCCAGCTTCACTCTCGTGGTCCATCCTGGTTGCGGATGAGGAGCTGCTGTGTAGGAGTCGGTGAAGATGAGTGTCTGGAAGTGGCCACTAAAACTTGTGGGGAAAGACCAGGATACCACTTGTCTTTCCTCAAAGCTCCCTCTGTAAAATATCTTATTTATTTCAGACCTGCTTATTTTGGCAGGATGAATTCTTTTTTTTTGTCAGAGTTTGCCCCGTGTTGGTTTGTCACTGCTTCATCTTATCTGAAACTGAAATGTTCTCTGTGTGGATGTGAAGAAGGCTGACAGTCCATAGGTTCAGCTTAAACAACAACAGCAACAAACAAACACGAAATGCAGTAAATCAGCTCCAGGATACTCGTCGGACAAACACATCAGAGCAGTGGCCGCTCAGATCGAATTAAATCACAACAAATTAACCAGACTTTGCCCGGCACAAATAAGGACTTAACAGACTTGAGGTCAAAGCTGTCACATCTTCTTTCTTATCAAATGAACAAACTGCCTGCGTAAAGTAGTTTGGCTGTGACGCAGCTTGACATTTTGATTTGAAGGAGAATGGTTTCAAGCAAAGTGAGAACCGAAGACAATTAGAAGCTGTTTTCTTATAATAAATGTTTGATGTGATAGAATCAAGAGGTAGTAATTAGAGGTTTTGCTGGTGACAAAACTTTGCAAAAAACAGTTTGAAAATACAAGTGCACTAAATAGGAGAAATTGTAAGTCTATAATGTGTGTATTACTATGTGTTGATTATGTCCATGTACTTTGTCTTGACTTTGAAGTGTAAACTAAGCTACTGGTTCATTATTAGTGTGTGCCATACAGTATCTTGTAATCTGACAGTATTGTGGAGTACTAAAAAGGCAGCAACGCTAAACTGGACATGAACTGTCGCTGGGCAAAAGTTGCATCTTTTTGTTTCTTTTCATTCTTCATTGTTTCTTGTGTATAAAGATGCACACGCACACACACACACACACACGAGGAAACTACTTTAAACTTATGGATACAATCCCTATGAGAAAGAATAACTGGCATTTAGTAGAAATAAGCTTAATAGGTTTCATATAACTGATTTTTATTATGTAAACAACAAAAAAAACTCCAAATTATGTCACCTGGAGGAGTATTTGAGCTAGAATCTGAACAAGGAGAAAAAGGCAGAGGACTCCGCAAATAAAAACCACAGGAGGAAGGTTGAACATCGATAAAGTCTCCTTTGAATAACAGGCGCGAAGATCGATGGACGAGAAGATCGATGCAAGTTCACTGTCCGTTCAAGACGGGGACGGGGTGACGTCGTTAGCTTAGCTGAAGCTAGCACACGCGTGAACCGTCAACACCGGGGGAACTCCGCGACGGACGCACGTAAGTTAGCTTGAACCACAATTAGCTCGTCAGGCTTTTTCTTAGCTCTTACGTTATACATCTTTTACCGGAAGCTAAGCGAAATTCTCTTCTGGTTATTTTCAAGAGAAAGTCCGACCCGAAACGCACAAAATGGGTGAGTTAGCGCTTTAGTGTGGTTCAGCTAACCTGACCAAGACACAGCACGTTCATTAATGAGCGTCACTGGAGCTAAGCTAACAGGTGTTACACTCCTCCCGTTTTTATATAATGACTCCAGGTCTTTAAAGGACTGAAAATAACCAGTTTTTGTCCTTTTATTCAAAAATTTAGACTTAACATGATTTCTCCAGCCCGCCTCAGGCAGTAATATTACCTAGGTTATGAAAAATTCACATGGGGGCGTTAATTAAAGTAGGACCTTTTGAGCCATCTCTCAATTTTCTATAGTTTATCGAGGTATTTAATCGCCATCTTTGAGGCATTAAAAAGCTCTTTAACAGTTCTCAAATTTAACTAAATAATCCAAACTGAATCCTGTTAAACAACAGCATAACTTTTAATGGCTGCAAGAGAACAGAAATGAGGTGTGACCCTATCGAAATATGGTGGCAAACATTTTCATGGACAGAAATGAGAGTTGTATCACTCTTCTCATCTAGTTCCTCTTCCGAAAGCGAATATGCACATTTCTCAAAATGTTAAATCTATTTATTTAACAAAGAATAGTTTTCACTGTGACAGCAATTTTCTCTTCGTGAAAATGGCTCCAGTGACATTATCTGTTCCTTGAAGGTGTTACGTTTAACTTGACAAGTTCGGTTTCTCTCGCTAACTTTGAAGACAGACTGTTAATCCAAATGTTAACACAAGAACTTCTTGTACGTTCCTGTCGAATCATGATGTAACATTCCTGATTCCATAAGTCTTAAGTAGAGGATTATTGGGGAAAATTTATTTAGCTAGAATTGTCCTGATAAGGAATCAAATAAAATATGTATATTTGACACTAGAGTTCATGTTAGACATAATTTCAAAAACAACCCAGCACATTTCAGCAACCATATGTATTTGTTGCTCACAACTCAACTTATAAGTTTAAACTGGGGTAAAATCTGGGGTTAATATGTCAGAAATGTCATTATGTTTTGCAGGAGTCAGCTGTGAATTTTACATTAAAAATGTCAGAAAAATGTGTACAAAATTTCACATTTTTATAAAAGGTTCAAAAGCAGCTCTCTGTGGGGTGGCCTTAGCAGCAACTAGTGCCAAATGAGACAAGGATTTCACATTGAGAGTGCAGATTGTGATTTTTGTTCACTGTTTGAACCGCTGAAGGGCAGGAGTAACATCATTCACTGAGGATCACAGCAAAAATGGAAATGGTAGCTCTAACATAACAGTGTCTTTGTTAATGCTATGAGTCATCATTATTAATTTTGTTCCAACACCACGGTCGCTTTTAACTGCAGTGACTTTGTGTGGACGAAAAGATCCGTTATTTCCTGAAAACAGAAATTGGAAGATCGTTGACGAGTTTTCCATTGTTAGGTCAGAACTAGTGTTACCGTAAGTGTTCAGAAGACCTGAGGCTGACAAAAACCAAATAAAAAGCACATCTACTTTGTACTGTGGCCATTTTAGGACAATCCAGAGGTGGCTAAACAAGCTCAGCCCTATGTTTTCAGGCATGGGTCGGCTTTCATCAACGGAATTAGAAATGTCCTCAAATCACTAGACTTAGAAAATGAGACCGCTGTTTGCTGGCCTTTTTTGGATTTTTATGCAGATTATATTATGGATGGATGCGAATCTCCTGGTGATTGTTAACAGTTACAAGTGTTCAACAAATGAATCATGAGTAGTTTAGTACCTACAGCAAAATGTGCTGTATACCCACAGATTATAGTCTTCTCACTGGTATCTGGCGCCGCAGCAGAAGCCTTTTCACCATCCTTGAACATTTCCTGTCTTCCGTCCTGAATGCAGAAGGCTAGTGTCAGAGTAGTTTGCAGTGGTGGCTGTGGCACAAATTTTCCCAGAGACACGTCATGACAAGTGGTATAAAACTGTCATTACAGTGATTTATTATAATGAACCATGAAAATAGCCAACCAGTGCAGTGTCTGTGAGTCTGTCCCCTCCACACAAACATACACTCACACACACAAATAATAAAAAAGACAAGTTGAAGAGTCCATAGAGGAAAAAATAAAATAAAAATAATGCTACAGTCACAGAAACATTCAGCTTTGCCAAGAAGTGTTCATATTTACAACCATATTCCAAAATGGGATGGGAGCAAATTGTACAAGCATAGAAAAGAAAAGAAGCAGATATTTACAACCTGTTCCTGGTGAAAGCTGGAGTAACCACCTATACATTAAATTACACTTTCTACAAATAACCATTGATATTCAAAAATAAACCGCTACCGTCCTACCGGTGGGCGAGATCACTCTGCCTACCTCAGAAGACTACGAGCACTCGTTACATGAAGTCTCACACTCTTTCCTCCTTCAAGCAGTCATACAACACACACACACGCGCGCACACACACACACACACACACACACACACATACATACATACGAGTGCAGCCTCCCTGGGCGGTGAGGCAGGCTCCCAGAAATGGGTCTTTTCAAAATCTGCAGCGGTGAACAGATATTTGTTAGACAGAGGAATAAAAAAAATAATTGTGTTTTTTTCTCTATACAAAAAGCTTTTTCTTAGCTATAATGAGCCACTAGATTAAAACAAATAAATGGTATAGATAGCCAACAACAGACAAACAGGAAGTAAAAGGAATAAGTGACAAAAGGACAAAGGGGAGGACGAACAGGGCATATAGGCTGGAATGTCAATTGATAAACTAAGTGCGGGGCCTTACAGTGAGAGTCCAAACAAGACACAGAACAGAGAACTCTCCTCTCCATGACAGGAAGGATATATAAAAACAAAAGGAGGCCAGAGAGAGGGCTGTAAGCACCGGGGAAAACGTCCATCTTCACTTTCATACAGTTTGTACTGAAGATGATTTCACTGTCGTTTTCTAAAGTTTTCTGTCCTTTTTTATTTTTTGTGTGTGTTTTTTTAAGTACCCTTTTATTCCACAATCAGCTGTTTTTCCACTGGCCATGTGTTCAGGTACATAGAAAACATATCTACAGCTTATGGTACATGCCCCTCTCAGGCTGAGTTCTTGGGGCTGCCAGGGCCAATGGCAGAGAGGGCGGTCAGTGCCACCCTGTGCTCAGGTACCCCGAGCTGTGGAAAGGGGTTGAGGACGCAGGAGCTCCTCGAGTCCCAGAAGGCAACTGGGAGGCAGTTGCCTGAGCCTGGCCTTGCTGAGTCTGTTGGGGGGGAGGAGGGGAGGTGGAGGCAGTCCTGACTGCTGAAGGGGTGGTGGATACGTAGTTGGGGGCACTGAAGGGTTTGCAGCACCACTGGGGTGCAGCATCCCTGGCGTAAACCCCCCTAAGTTCTGAAAGTGGTGTGGCTGCATAGGGGCGTTGGTTGAGGGGGCGGGGAGGTGGAGGAGGAGGTGGTGGGGGGTTAGAGACAGCAAGGTGCTGCCAGTGGGAGTCTGCTGCTGCTGCGAGGCCTGGGCCTGTGGGGGCGGTGGAGGAGGCGGGGCAGTGGTTAGCATAAGCTGGTGCTGCTGGATGGGAGGAGGCTGCAGGTTGACGTGCAACAGGGTGGGGCCGGACATTGGGTGCGGAGGTGGGGGAGGAGGTGGCGGTGGAGCAGCTGGGCTCTGATAGTGCACACTGTGGGGAAGTGTCTGCATCAGGGGCTGAGAGCCAGGAGGGTAGGGGGGTGTGACTGCAGCCTTAAAACCAGGAAAGGGTCCAGCAGGTGAGGGGCTCTGGCTGGGAAAGTACGCTGTAGAGGCCGGTGGTGCTGGTGGAGGAGGGGGAGGTGGTGGCGGCGCACTCTGTGCGTTGTACTGGGGGAAAGTGGTAGGGCCAGTCTGAGCTTGGGCTTGTGATTGGTTTTGAGGCTGAGCAGAGAACAGCGTCCTCTGGCTCCGGTAGGGTGAGCCCTGAGGCTGAGGCTTGGGAGAGTGGAGAAGAGCTGATCCAGGGTAGTGGACTGGAGATGAGGGCAGTGGGGTGGGGTGCAGCTTTGTTGGGGTCAGAGGAGCAGGCTTAGGTCCCGCAGCCTTGCTTGGTGGCTGGCTGGTCGGATTGGGCGTCCGAGGTTGACTATCACCGTCCTCTTCCTTTACTGGTCGATTGGGAGGCTGGCCAAGTGGACCAGGTGAGCAGGGCTGTGAGAGATGAGAGCGGCACAGAAGAAAAAAATTTAAATAAAAATTCGTACAAGTGAGCGCCCGTATGATAAAATGAGGCAGCAAATACAACCAGATTACATATGCTAATGAAAGCAGAAGTAACGCTGACTTACTGCGTGGGTCGGGGTCTTTTGAACACTTGGCGATGGACAATCTCGCAATGCAGGCGTATCATTACCTTCTGCCTCCCCATCTGGAAACGTTACACAGTACAGATTTACAAATATGTAAAAAAAAAGATAAAGCTAACCAGAAATTGGACCTAATCCACGTTCCCAGTCGTTCTTCTCACCTGTGTCTTTGTCTTTGCTGAGCAGCAGAGCTCTGTGGTAGCTCCGTTCTCGAGCTTGTTCTACAGAAGTTGACGACGTCCTAAACGAAACACAAGGATCAATACAATTTCATTTCCACTAACATATTAGGATTACTACTATATGCTAGGTAAGAATTAATACAGGAGTTCTCTAAAACACAATTCAGTGGAATAATGAAAACCCATACTTTACTATGTTTTACATTTTTGTCTTAGTAATGAGGTGCAAACATACACACAGACAAATTAACAACTCAATGACACATACCATTGTCCTTCTCCTCCTTCCTTCTCCGCAGCAGTGTCTGCCTCCTCATTAGTCTGGGGGTCTTTTACAGTGGGGGGGGTGGAGGTGTTGTTGCAGAGAGCTGCGGGAGCCGGAGGCAGAGGTGGCTCGCCGGCGGCCTCTAAAGCGATGGGGAAGGCCTCCACAGTTATAGGTGGCACGGTGGAAACAGGAGAGCTGCACTCATTTTTTGAGCCACTGCGACGAGCTTCACGCTGACGTTTTCTGTATTCTAGCAGGGACACCTGAGACGATGCAAAAACACAATGTCATTTAGGAGGAAATATTTGTCAGGTCTCAGTAGAGGGCAGCATTTGGACACGCTCTGGTATTTTTTGAGTCCACATTGCCAGTTTGTCATGTTATGCCTAGAAAAATTAGGCTCTACTCATCTATGTGCACAGGCAAACCAAAACAAGCCCAGTTGTGATAAAAAACACTCATAACAAAATAATAGGCTTTTTGTGTTAACACTTTCAAGTATTAAACCTTTGTAAAAAATGTAAATACACACACAATGTAAGCACAACTACAGTACAAATATTATGAGGTAAAGTGCAACTAAAAGGATTATATCATTAGAGACTCTGTTGTCATGTCACCTTTTTCTTTTGTGGGGGGTTCTGTGCTGACCCGCCTCCGTCGCCAGCTGCATCCCCGCTCAGTGTGCGCGAGTAGCTGAGTGAACTTCCTTCCTCAGAGGAGGGGTAAAAGAGCTGCCCCTGACTTTCGCTGAAGGGCGTCTGAGAGCCACCCAGTGACCCCGTCCCTGCTGCGGACCCTGCTGCAGGCCCAGCTGCAACCTCAGGCCTAAAGGGAGCTGCCAGAGGCTCCAGGGTGTGTGAGGGGGTGAGGTCTCTTAAGTTTGAATTGACGGGGGAGAAGCTGAGCCCAGCTGGTCCAGTTGGGCCTCTTTCTGGGCTTTTCATCCAGCCGGGGTAAGAGGAAGCACATGTTTCTGCAGATGAAGAAGCCTCACTACTGCCTTCTACAGGCCCGTTATCAACCCTGTCCTCTGGACAGTCCGCAGATTCCACAGCTGGAGGCTGCGGACTCTCTGGAACTGACAATCTGGCTTCGTTTGAGAGTCCATCTGAGTTGGGAGCCCTGACGCACGGAGAGGACATTAATGAAGGGGGGCGATCCGCCTTTAAAAAAGAAATAAATAAAAGAGGCATCAACATCAGGCAACTGTCTTCATAAAAAAAACATGTATTTATACTTGCAGTATTTCAACTGAAGGCCAAAAGGCCACTGTGCCCTCGTAATAAAAGTAATTTACATTTTTCCTAAATACATTACCTACATAAATAACTTTCTAACTTCTTACATCATTATGTGCCAGGGAACTGGCAATGAGGATTATGAATCAAGTTTCTGGCCTCTACAAACTACTAATGCTTGAGAACTATATTCCCTTACCTCTTGCACACTGGGTTTCCGACTAACCTCTGGTGAGCTCTCCAATGAAGATTCACACTGCGATACAAAAAAACAGACTTAAGTTTAGTTCTTGCTCTCATGTAAACGGCGATACAACCTTCTCTGACTTTTTCCTATAGACAGACATACCTCCTGAGGGGCGCTAAGTGTATGTGTTGGGGTGGAGGTCAAAGGCTCTGGACATGGCTCCTCTGTTCGGGGCTGTGGTGGGGTAGCCATTAAGACAGGTGTTGCGGGTGTCTCCGACTGGTCTGCCCGAGTGGGTGTGGCACAGGGGGAGCCGTAGGGTGTTGAGCTCTCAGACATACAGGCATCTAACGGACTCAACCGCCGCTTTTTCAAAGGCGTAGGTAACTCTGAAAGGAAAAAAGGTGTTTCTTTTAACCCAAGACTTTATTACAAGTCACAAAGACATATTCAAGGCACACGTCTTTAATAACATTGAACCTGAATGTGCCATTTAGCTGGATTTCTATGAGTTCTGTTTTATAATGTGTGCACACCATAAAGTCTGGATGGGAGAGAAGCTAACCTGAGCCTCTTTTCAAGTCAAAGAAGGTTCACATGCTTCCTTTCACCCTGAAATGCATTAATTCAACATGACTACCTGGTAGCGAGCAGATGCCATTGTAGGGAAGTGGACTGTCAGAATCTCCATTAATAGAGGGGCTGAGAGGACCCTCACTGGACATTAGGAGGCTTGGTCGTCTGGCTGGACTGGTGGAGCCCTCTTCTTCTAGAGCCTGCTTCAACCACCGCTGTAGAAGTAGTAGGCAGAATCATCAATATTTGACAAATGTTTTTTTATTGACTATCCTAACTTAGATGGATGTAAAATCCTAACACGTTGTCAGCATTTAAGTTAAGGACAGATCCAAACTCCATAT
This sequence comes from Channa striata, assembly GCA_033026295.1. Classification (NCBI taxonomy): domain Eukaryota; kingdom Metazoa; phylum Chordata; class Actinopteri; order Anabantiformes; family Channidae; genus Channa; species Channa striata. The sequence continues at coordinate 17,513,901 of CM065169.1, forward strand.
TTCTAGAGCAGGAATATACCTTCTTGCAGGAGCCCGTGGTTGGGGGCGTTTCGGGCAGTTCCCTGGATCGCCGTCTCCCTGTGGGGACTCCAGGAGCTGTGGGGCTGCGATTTACCAGGAACGGGGACGAGAAGCGCACATAGTGTTTGGGTGTGCTGTAGACCTGTGGCGAGCAGGCCATGCCTGGTAGGGCGTTCAGCTGTGTGGCAAGTACTTCTGGGTCACTGCTTATTCTCAGTGGTCTCTCTGGGGCCGGCTCTGGCGTTCGCACTGCACCTCGGTCCTGTTGCTTCTCTCCCACCCACTCGCTAACAAAGTGCTGTTGATGATAGTTTCCAAAGATTGAGAAAATTATCTGACAATATATAGGGTTTCGTTCACACTGGGTCTCTGTCGATGTTTAAACTTGCCGAAATAAATAACATTTCTTTGTTTAGAAGTAGCTGTTTAAAGAAAAAAAAAGTACAGGTAGTAACACAGACAGTAACAAGAACATTGCTGTTGCTCATGTGGAAATAAAAATGTAAATGTACCTTTTTAGTTTTGAAATTCTTGCTACCACTGCGGTTTCTCTCAGGTGCAGGTGAGCTGCTGTGTGGTGGGCTGGCGTCTGGTGCTTGAGAAGATATGACCTCTGGCTCTGATACAGTGGGAGTCTCTCCTTCAGGTGCCTCATTGGCCAGGGGGTCCACAGACTCTGCTGGGGAGCCAGGGGGCAAGTCAGAACAGGTGCTGATGGTGCGAGCTCGCCTGCGCTGTTGGCCAATGTGTGTTCGGTTTCGGGAGAAACTTTTTCTGTTTCTCGAGCCTTTGACCTTCCCCAGCTTAAGTCCTGGCTCCTCTTTCACCTCCAGAAGTGGCTAGGGGAAAGACAGTCATGTATTTATATTCATTTCAAACAATTCAGTGTTGAAAATGGCCCTGCAACCATATCCCTTAGTACCTACTCATCTATGAAATTTGTCCTTTTGTAAATAACTTGAAATACCATCAATTTCATCAAAACGTGATGAGTGTTTTTATTGATATGATCAATATGTACATGATAATGGTATTTAATAATTTGCAAAGTTTTGTGACATCCAATAAAACAAACTACTTGTGGGAAAACACATGGATTGGCCGTGGTCAGCACAACACACAAGTTTCTATGTGCTACTGCCTTATGTGATTATATCAGCCAACATTCAAAATCGAAAAAGTAAGCATTTGTGTGTCTGTGCTCTCACCTGCATGACAGCTGGGGAATCCGCGGCCTCTGGCGTGGCAGGCTCCTCCTTGATGTCACTGCGGCTCCCGACCTCTGACTTGATGCTACCAATGCGCTCGAGGGCCTGCTCCCTGCGTTTCTCCCTCTTCTCCATGCGAGCAAAGGCTTGCAAGATGGCCTCCATCTTCCTCTCTTCTCGCGTCTGCAGAAGGTTAGATGTGGGATTGGGAGGAGGGGTTAATGAGAGAAAGAGGGAGAATCATGTCAGTACTATTCACCGACCGATCCCCAGAGGCAGTGATTCAAAAGGTTAATGTGTGCTACATAGCAAAAGCTTTTCTAGCTGAATGCAGAGACAAGGAAGTGACCCCCTTACTTTCACAGCAGAAGAAATGAAAAGGAGAGGAGGTCAGACAGAAGCAAAAGGAAAGTGTTGAGGTTGTGTCAAAAGGTGACTGCAACACCAGGAGTTGTGGTTTAGGATGTCTAGTTTGTTCCTGGTAGCATATTTGTGCCACAAATGTTCTCCCAGCTCCTAAATGAAACCCTGGCTACCTCCACCAAAAACAAATAGCCCCACCTTCAGTCAGGACACCTTTTTGAGAATAGGTTCATACAATGAAACATGTAATTTTGTACTGATCAGGCTGCAGTGTGGGACAGTTAGTAAGTCAGTCACTTAAGAGACTTGGGAATGGGGGAGGCTGACAGATGGGAGCTATGGGGTTGGGCTATGTATGGGTCACGTTTACCTCCTTGTGTTTCAGTCCCTTCCAGCTGGAAGCCGCCCCGCCAGGGAGATGGGACTGCTCCACTGGGTTGGCCTGAATGTTCAATAAAGAGACAGCCCAGTTTAGAAGAGACATGTCCCCCCTAAACAAGGCTTCACAAATATTGGACAGGTTTAGACTAGTGGCTCTCTAACCCTCTGGTGACAAAAAATTTTTAAAAACTGTATGTCAGGTACCCTTGGCGTCAGGCAGAAAAGACTTGGTGATGTCCTCGCCTATAGGACACTTGTACAGTAGTTTAAAGTGGTACTTTTATTTATGCATTAATCGGGCTAAAATCTTTAATCGCGATACAAGCTTGGTCGTGGTTTTTATACTGTGCAAATTTGAGCTGCGTGAGATCAACTCTCAATTCTGAGACAAACCTAGTGAAATGTTTTGTTCTAAAATCAAAAGGATGGTTCTACATCAAACTGTGATGCAATTGCTGGCTGTACACAGAGGTTTGTGGGTCTGTGGCCAGTTTGTTTGCACTTTCAATGAGAGCCGCGTAGACAGAAAGTTGCGAGCTTATGACGCACTTCTTCTCTCATAGATGCTTATCTGTTTACCATTCAGCACTACAATTCACCACATATCAATTACACCTTCCAAGCTGACATTCTAAGTCAGACAGACATAGATTTTAAAACAATAAAACACTGTTATAGCATAGTTTAAAAAGGGGTCGTGACTTAGAAGAGGGATGTTTTTTTAAAAAGTATTTCACTTCTATATTCTGAAATCTTTAAAACACAAGATTTATAAAACTAAAAAAAATTAATGAATAATAATAATAATAATAATAATAATAATAATAATAATAGAAAACCAAACATTCCTCTAGTGAATCAAAACACGGAGAGCGTTAGGGAAACATTACACAAATCAACAGGGTCTTTTGTTTGGGTAGTCAAGATATCATGCGGACACACACTGACGTTATCTCCCCTTCACCTTGTTGCAGCAGAGATTTACAACACCCACATGCGTCTACTACGCCTGCAATCGTCAGCGTGTGAATGCTCGATTCTTTGCTCCGGCAGCAGAGCTCTCTCTCCCGAGCCACATATTGTAGGAGGCAGCCTATTGGATCTCCCAAAGTCAATAAGGCCCTGGCAACAAGGCTCTACCCTCTGCAGCCCCTCCCTCTCTTTTTGCTTCCCCTTCCCTTCCTTTACCCATCCATCTCTCCCTCTCTAACCAATTAACAGAACTGTATGTTGGCCAAAGATGAGTCAGCACTTTACACCTTGGGTCCACTGTGTGAAATGAAGCTGACTCTAGGGTAATTGTGTGTGTGTGTATGTGTGTTTACGCCATTGGCCTCAACTCTGTGGATCTGTGTGTGACCCATCAATGAGACATAACGGCTGTTTGGAAGAGGAAGGGAGAGTGGCCTGAACCAGTAATGGGCCACTTTAATCACATGGCTGCAATGAAGGGGAGAGAAGAGTTATAGTCACACTGTAATGCACACACTGGGGGATGGCTTCAAGAAACACAGTGACACCATAAACTGGTTTTGTCACCACGGACAGGATACGGTGTATAAAGAATCATGTGGCACAGGAGGCTTACTTGTTTTGTTTTTTTTATGTGATTTTCGAGAATAAAGGCAAACAAGTGAGGACAGGCAAGCACAAAGTCTCTTGCAATATACTGGGGGAGAGAAGAGGAGGTCAAAGCTGAAAGAGGAACAAAAAATAAACATAAAAGTAATAAGCAAAACAGCAACAGGGGCATTAACAGTGGCGGCAGTGCTAGCAACAGATGAGCGATGAAGAGGAAGGTAGTGTTATGAAAGACAGAAGACAGCTGCTCCTATCTTAGCTACAGCCTTCTTTGCTGACAAATAGTTAGTCCACGCCCAGAGCACCAGGGGCTTAGTTTACGTCTTTCTGCTGCGTGGCTTGCATGGCAAAAAAGCTGTAGCCCCTAGCTTGGCACACTTACCATCTTCCTCCTCCTCTCTGAAATCTGCTCCTCTGACTCCATCTCTACTTCATTGCTAACGGAGGTTTTGTCTTCTAGATCCTCATATAACTCAGGATCCTGTAAGAGGAGGGGGAGAGTGGGGTATGGCGCTTTATAAAAGCTGTTCATTCAGTCTGGCTACAGACTAGAGGGAGACAGGCAAGAATGGAGGAGAGGGGAGGTGAAGGGAGGGGGGGACCTGGAAACATACGAGGAGGTGGTAACTGTCTCTTTTCTTCAGTGGCAAGTTTGTGCACAACACACCTCCAAACCTGTCTCTGGTCACACAAAGTGGCCTGTTTAGAAATTTAAAATTAAAACGGCGCCCTATAAGAAACCAAAAGGTGTAGTAGCAGACATCTTCTGCCCTTCCTTGAGTAAAAGTGATGCCTTTATTGTATTTAAGCTTCACTCTTAATCCAAATGTCTGGATAATGCAATTAAAAACAATTTAGCTTGGTCGTTAAAAAAATAAAAATACAAAGAGACACTGTTCCTGTTTTGTTAAACATGTTCACTGTGATATATCTTCACCAGATAAGTAGCACAAAAGTGTGCAGTGCAATCTGAGCTGTGATATCAAAACTGTTATTAGTTGGGAGGAAAAAGAGGAAACTAAAGAGGGTGTATATTAACAAAGAGTGACAATGGAAAACACATGCACATTCCATTTCACAGAAATCAAACAAAACTGCATGCGTGGACCACGAGGGCAAATGTGTATGAACAAAACGTATACTTCAGAAGACAAAGTCCCAACACGAGAGCAAAAATGTGTATAAGAAAAGTCGGGACTGGAAGCATTGTGTACAACAGTCAAAAGTGTGATCTTGCCTGATTATTTGAGATGGAGAGGCGAAGAGGAGAGAGTTTTCTCTGCTTGCTGTCGCCTACACTCTTGCCCTTCCCCTCGCCATCCAAACCCATGTTCTGGTTTTGGCCCTGGTCATCCCGAGCCACCTCCTTGTCTTTGCGGCTCCCTCTGCGCCTGCCTCCAGTTCCTAAGTTCTCTGTGGGCTCTTGATTGTGCTTGAGCACAGGGCACTCCTGGTTTCCCTTCACACAGGCACAGTCCACCTTGTATTTACTAGAATTATTAAGGATGAGAGGAGAAACAAACAAGAAAAAGACTGTCATGTAGAGAGTATTAGATTGAGTATGAAGTTGAAATAATGTTGCTCTGTTGCTGTTACAACTCACCAGCTGCCATAGTCAAAATCAAAGCCAATGGTGATCTCTGTGCCCTTGCTGATGGGCCTCAATGAGTAGATGTACAAATGCAACATGCCATCCTCAATGACATGCCTAACCTGTCAAAATGAATGCAAATGGTTACAGCTATGAATACGAGTAACAATGTTTGTAACGATCCGAAAGAGAAAGCAGGAATGTTTCCTCACTTCAGCGTTAGGTGTGCACGAGCGACGGATGAAGCGCGCTTCATTGCCGAAACTGCGTGCGTCCACACACATCTCTAGTCCGTCAAATTTAGAATAAAATAACACAAATGGGTACGGCCTGCAAAGGAAAACAAGTTGATTCAACAATGCACAACAAAGCACCAGAATAAACCAACTGCACTGCACTGCTTTATATCAACAATTATCGGAGGCTTTGGTATACTACAAAAAAGAGTTATGTAATGTAAATGTGTGAGAAACAAATCTAAATCCAAGAGCATAAGCGTTTGACTAGTGGCAAGCACGCTGACCTCTTGAAAAAGTATCCGTTGGCCTCAAACTGCTGTCGAAGCATAAACTTTCCCCTGTACTCAATGATGAGGGAGTCTGGGGCCAAGTCCCGCACCGCCTTTAGGATCTTCTTGTTCTTCTGAACTTGACTCTGAAAGGGACACACACCAAAGTAAGACCCCTAGAAAGGCATTGATTTTAAAATCATATTAAGAACCTAAACTAACGGCCTGCTTGGGTAGAGGATTGTGTTCTTGGATATTAAAGACATCATAGGAAATAAGCAAGCCACAATTAAACAACTGTCCTGTACAAATGGTTTAAACAGATATACCTCCACAGGTGGTTTGAAAGAGGCTGGGTGTGTGTTGTATGCCAGGCTCTTGCCATCGCCTTGTTCTTTAACACGCAACAAGACCTGGACGTCCTCACTGTATTGATTACTGCTGGCCTCCTCGTAGCGCTCCATCCACGTCTTAATCTTGTTTTCCCACAGAGATGAGTGCTCTGTTGGCTCTTGCTCTGGAGCTGCACCCTAAGGGGAAGCGGTACACTCGTTACAAATGACTCAAGTGTTGACAGAGGATTACTACCTTAGTCTCAGGACACAGGTTCTGTGCTGCTTTTGTGAATTTACCTTTACTCTAGAAGATTTTCTAGACCCTTCTCGAAATGTCTGTCACAGAAATAAGAAACAAAAATTTCAATCGTAATTGAAGCCCAAGCTTCAAGCATACAATGTACTTTAACTGCTATCATTGTCAATTCAAAGCACACCTTCTTGGCTCGGGCAGAGGAGGCTGGTGGCTCCTTTTCACCACTCTTTTTACGTTTTTTATCAGCCTGCTTATTGCCAAGGCGCCCAGTAGTCAGAGTGATGGGGGTAGGCATGTGTTGGAAAGCGGAGTAGAGCTCTAGTGGCACCTCATCTCCACTCTCCGTTGCACTTGTGTCCCCATCTGAATAAGCAAGCAAAGAATATTAGCAAAGTAGTGATTAGAATGTAGCACAAGACAAACTAACAGACATATAGAGACACAATGAGCTATAGAGGTTCACAGCTAAAAGACCACTGTCCAACATAATGGACGATAAGGCATGTTACAGTTCAAGCTAGGAAGTGATAGTTTGCGACTTCTCCAGCAGGTGTCAGTGCGTCCCAGGCTCAGACTAAACAAACTCTGCCTTGCCTGTAAGGGGGAGGAGGCTGTACCTTGACGTAGCCTACAACCTGCCCTGTTCAGTAACAACATGGCCATTTATTGCAGCAAGAAAGCCAATAAAAGCAGAAATGAAACATGTATGTCAAGTGTCATTGAGAACTTCTGTAACTTCATAACTTGTATTAGAGAAGTCGGTTCTAATAGCACCTTATTCACTATATTTCAGCCAACTAAGTGCCAGTGACATTTTTAAAAGGTAAACTAAAACATTAGGGTCGTGTTTTATTCATTTATGACCATAATTCAGACATATCTATGTATTCCTTCTTACCAGATAAACATTCCCGCTTCCTGGTCTGCAGCAAGATGGCCCTTTCTCTATCCAGGTGTCGTGGTTGGCAGCGTTCACACAGGTAGGTTTCAGGAATGTTCTGCCTGTCGATGCCCATGCAGTCTATATGCTGCCAGGCACTACAAAAACCAAAGAGAAAGATTTTGCGTCAAACACGAAGTCATTGTCAAGCTAAAAACTTTGGGCCCCAAGATGAAGAGTGGTCCAACTTAACTAATTGATAGCATACAAAAGATCTTATAAGCAGTTGTCTAGTATCAGTACAGCCAGCAGTAACTCAAATGGTTGAAAAACGGCCAGAGTCAACAAAAGTTGAGGCGTGTGACTGCTTATGTCAACTGGGTTCTTTACCTGCACTTGTCACAGCAGATCATGTAGCCGTCATCATGAGTGAAGCCACAGATGCAGCGGGTGATGTCAGCCCCGTAGCTGCCATCCTCTGAGGTGCTGAGTGTGGTGCCCCTGGATGCTTCGTCCTGGCCCCCTGGAACAAACACCCCCCCCTCTCCTTGTCGGATCAACATGGAGGGGGGAGGGGAGGCCGGTGGCGTAGGTGGGGGCCGTGCCCCATAGTTATGGTCCTGATTGAAGGATAAAACAAAAGGATCATGAGTTGTGATCAAAAGTAGTTCCTGTTCGTGAGTGTATGGGCCAACTAAAATAAAACCTGGTGTAGTATAGGCTGCTAATTCCCAAGTGAGTATGTTTTTCCCCTCCAATTATTCATTTAGTCTACACAACAAAAATATTCCTCTACATTTCCATACCACGGTTCCTATTTCCTTTTCCTTTAGTGGAAGACAAGCAAAAAAACAAAAACATGATCACACTGGAGAAGTTGGAATAATCAAATCATTGTTGGCATAAACACTGTTAAAAGAATAATTAATTAATTAATCACAATAGCAACAGATTAATTTTATCTAATTACTGTCTAAATCTAAATTTGTGTTCATGACTGGACAATGCTTGTACTGAGAGAGATACTCATATTGCTGTGTAACTGACAAAAGTGGAAGAATCAAGTTCTGTCGGTTATTTGTAGGAAACATTAAGACGAGTCTGTACTTACAGCGTAAGGCAGGCCAATGTAACTGTGGGAATGGTGAGAACTGCTGCTGTAGATCTGGTGTGGGTAGCTGGACTTTTCCACCACAACAGGGCTGGCCTCCACCGATTCTGGTCTGCTGGGCAGCATCACAACGAACACATATTACTATTTATTGCAAAACTCAAATAACAAAACTATACAGCAATTTCTGAAGAGTGTGCAAGGTATAAGGAAGGGAAGCAATATACACTATAGTATTAGCAGACAAAGTATAGTGGCTCTGGCTATAGGAGTGACACAGTTAAGAGGTCAGAGCAGCAGGCAACAGTTTTGTGTTATTTAACTGGCTCTCACGCTAAGACACAGAAATAAAAGTCAACATAAACGATGTTTTTAACCCTGAACCACCATCTTCAAAACAGCCAGTCATCAAAAACATGTGCTGCCTCTCACTCTCACACAACAACAAACGATCATTTTTTCAAGCTTATTCATACCAAACCAGTAAGTCCGCTTTACCCAGGAACATGGTGCAGCTAAGGAGAGAGCCTGTTTGGCCGTTTGAGACCAACCCACCCTTATTATGACATGATTAATCTATTCTTCTGTTGCTGAGAGCGAGGCATTGAAGAAGAGGGAAGTGGAACAGGCTAAACGGATGACATGAGACATGACAGTCAGGTATGAAGAGGGACAAAAAAATGAGGAAAATAGAGGAAAAAGAGAGGAAAATATGTGAAAACTGAGCACTACTTGACGAGCGAGACGCGTGTGAGATAAAGAGAGGCAGTTTAAGGTGCAGTAGCTATGCATGTGATAGTCAGATATTCACATGTGTTAATGGTTCAATCACGCGAAAACATTATTTGAACCTCCTGTTTCAACACAGTCCTGCCTATAAAACTGCTCCAAGTTCGGAGGAATAGAAAAAACACTTAAAAGTGTACGTGACAGCTCAAGAGCCTGTTTCCTTCTCTTCTCTTCCCAGCTCATGACAAAATAAGTACACCTCAGACCAGCTAACACCACGAGGGTTCCTGCAAGCGGGTTTCTGCAAATACGGCAAAACACAAAGAGAAACACTCACTTAGCAAACTGGACAACCTTTAAGGTAGGATAACTAAGATGGGTACAAAAGACTCTAAAGACTATGGGGACACTGAACAGGCCATGCAGCATTTCTGTCTGTGTCACTCTGTTCAACTTTGTCCACACTGTGACTCCAAAACTCACACTCCATATTCTCACTGTCGTTCAGAAAAGAAGTACAAGTGGAGGGAAAAAGGAGAAAATAAAGAAAACAATTATAAAGCTTGAACAAGTATGAATGACACTGATGAAATTTTAGGTAAAGCATTTTTACTGCTGCCACTCTGTAGTCTATGTTTCTCACTGTTCTAAAAAAGAAAAAAAAAACTCCTTTTAAGTGATTCCCAAGGTAAAGTGATACGGTACCTGTGTGAGCCCTTCTCAGCCCTTTTGCTCTTGTTGCATGCTGTAACAGCACTGTGCAACACTTCCTGTGTGTACTGCCGCTCAAGTATTCACTGTCAAAATGAAAACGCAAGTGCATGAGGTATGGAGGCGGATCCAGGGTAAGAGGTGTGTGTATTTGTGAAGATTAACGGCCACACAGGCAGATTTGCCTGAATGTTTAAGTGTGCTGAAAGGGCCTGTCTTAAAAGAAGGAGGGAGAATTTCAAATATACTTGAAAGCGTGCTTACCAACTTTCTTCTATTAATGATTAACTAGACCAAAGTACACTTCATAGCACAGAGATTTGGTTGAGGCCTGTATCATTCAGCAGTAAAAGAGAAAATACTTCGGGAGAATAAACTGAAATTAACCTTTTCATATGTTTGAGTTTGATCTACCATTTGAATCAGTGAGCAAGACAAAGAGGTAGTGACAGTTAAGACAGACTGAATTGAGCCAGCCTGTACAGTAAAAAAAAAAAAAAAAAAAAAAAAAAAGCAAGTACTTTTCAATGAATGTGTGTATAAGTGGAGGATTCATATCTGTCATGTCTCCACTCCTGCAGATCCTAAAGGAGGGACTAGATAGTCAGAGCACTCAAAAGTGGGAGGGTTGCAGACATACAGTCAGTTAGGTTCATACTCCAATGACGACTATGGTCTGTGCCTGGCACATAAAGACTAAGAGAAACATGGTAGAATGGCAAGATAATTTCTAGAATTTAAAGTTAAAATTGAGTTGGCACCAAGGTCTATACTGTGTAAGGCACTATTTAAATAACAGCCATTTAAAAAGGGAACAGATGTCATTTAAACTGCAAACACCTGCTGAGAGAGGATGAGGAGGCATAGTGGACGAACGTGGAGAATGGAGAGATCAACAGCAGGAGAGAAAAAGAGCAGCGCTCAACAGCCAGAGGCAACGCCTTCGCTCCTGAAGAGCTCCCACTCGCTGCCATGGCAACACTACGTATTTTTTCAGCGTGTGTGCAGAGGCTCTGTGGACACACACACACACACAGCTTTAGCCAACAGCTGGTCACACTGCTGCAGACTTCGGGGGGATGTGGAAAGGATGTGACGCTGTTTCTCTGGTGAGTAGCCAGCCCCACCGTTTCAGACTCGGCTGGTACACTCACAATACTCTGCAGAGCTTTGTGTGTGTCTGTGTGTGTGTGTGTGAGAGAGAGAGAGAGAGTGTGTGTGTCCAGCTGCTGTCCGTCCCCTTGGTCCGGATAGGAGCTGCAGGTGGAAGACCCTTTCAAGCTTGCATTTCAATAAATCTGTAATGGGAGACTGGATGCAGAACATAGATGGACAAAGAGTGAGAGAGGGAGTCAAGGCATAGGGCTTACTCCTACCTCTGGTGGCAGCAGTGCCCTGTGGTGAGGGGGTGAGGGGGCGAGGGGTGGGGCGGTGGGGGGGGGGTTGCAGTTGGACTGTTTAAGACGCCATTTCTATGTGAGGGCCACCTGTCATTCAGGCCAGCGACCATGGCAACAGTCCCTGCGCAGTGCAGAGAGGAGGGAGGAGAGGGGCAGATACCATGGCAACACAAACTGTCACGGCAACAGCTCTGATGAAGGCAGATGGGAGGGCTCTCCCTCTTTTAAAGAGACAGGAGCCCCTCCAAAGGTTGATGACGTGCGTTATTCTTTAGTCATACAAGAACCTCTTGCTTCATTTATTTGACCAGAAAAAGCCACAGCAATGTCCTTGACAAGACTATGGAAAACAGAGAGGAGGGGCAATAGGAGGCTTGTTGCCATGGCTCCATGCACCATTTCAACTTCACTGACTGAATTCAGTGTACACATGTGAAAACATCAACCTACAGTATTAAAAAAAAAGATTAAGAAAAAAAAATCACGCCTGCTGCTGTATGCCTCATACAGTTTTATCTACAGACTTCACATCTACAGCTAGTTTCACATGGGTAGATGTAACTAATTGTAGAACACTGAGAATGTCTGTGATGAGCAATAGCAACGTGAAAGTATAATAAGACTGAAATGTCCACTAGAACAGAATTTGGATGGGTTATCCTTTATGGACTGGAAAGATGACAGAGATGCTTTTGTCATAAATGGAGAGCATGTCATGGGATACAGAGAGGAGAAAGGAACAGGTAAAATCATATTAGAGCAAATAAGAGGGTCAGGTACATGTCAAACACATCAAAGAGGGGTGAGACCAGAGGCAGAACTGAGAATTCTATCTAAAATTCTAAAAAGGAAGGCCATAGATAGTATACAGAAATCAAAAAGGGAGGAAGTAAAGGGGCACAGGAAGTGTTAACAGTGAAAGATTTGTGTCTTTTTCAGTGTTACTCACTCTGAGCCCGCAGCCATGTCCAGGTATGAGGTGTCTGCTGTGTCCACCCCTACTGGGATGACTATGCTCATGACGTTCTCTGCTGATCAGTTCTTGTCCTACTGAGTCCAGAGAATGGGAGTCCAAAACACTGAGGCATGCCAGCCACAGCAGTCATTGCAGACATCTAAGTGCATCCACAAGGCCTAACCGTGTATGAAAGGAGAGGAACAAAACAGACAGAATAGATTAGAATTGTGTAGCAACCTAAGTGGTAGCATTAATTGATGAACACCCCAACAATGTGTCACTTTGATTCCATGAACAAACTACTTGAAAATTTGCAGTATCTATTACACCCGAAATTACATATCATAGTGAAAACTGGGTATTTCCAGTACGTGCTAAAACATGATTCATACTTTCAGCAGCAAGAACTGGGCTTGACAGAAGTGGTTGAAAGGAATTTCCCCTCTGACAAAGCTAGGGTATTGACTGATGAAAAGCGAGAGGATTCAATATTGTAAGGTGAAGCCTGAGCTGCTGCTCTGAGCTGTGCTAAGCGACCTCTTCATTCTATCTGCCAGGAATGTAGAAGGCTGCACTGTAAGAAAACTCCCACAAAGGGGAGCAAGAGAACATAGAGCAGCCAGACGCCATGAAAGGAGGCAGAAAACGCAACAACACAGGGGCCATTTTTCCCCCTTCGACAGAAGAGGACTGCCCTATTCTGAGCAAACACACATGCTCTCAGCTGGGTAAAACACATACATGAAATTATAACAAAGTAGTTACTTGAACTGACAAGCAAGCTTGCTTTTAAAATTGCTATGGTTAGCATCTCTAGCAATGGCCATGCTAAAAGCTGCCGTAGTCATCAATAATTGACTGCATGAGATGTGAGGCAATGAATATATTGTTATACTGGTCCTTAAGTAGGATGTTGAAGCGGCTGGCTGGAAGTGGAAGACTAAATTACACACTGGAAATTGTATTGATGGGAATACTAAGCCATGTTGTGGCCAGTGAGAATCCAGACAGGAGCATATGTGTCAGTGTGGCTGCCCTGATACACAGAGCTCTGTTGATAAGCGGGATTAGTAGGAAGGACAGATGCCGAGACAAAATAGGCTGGAGGTCACACCTCCGCCTGCTCATGCTCACTAGGGCCAAACAAAAGCTCGGATCACAGCTTAGGGTGTAGCTGGGAGAGGGGTTACAAAGCAGGGATATGTCATATATCAAGAAGGATCATACTTCATACATTTCATAAACAACAACACATAGTCACAGCAGGAAAGCTGTATTTCATTACAAGGCTAGCTGTCAACTCTGCTTCTGTGAAGGAAACTGTTCACGGGGGAAACACACAACAGAAGATTATTTTTTTTGGAAAAAGTAAATGCTGTTTGAGTAATTTCTGGTGGTAATTCACTCAAATGCACAGTTTGAGCCAGCAGGGCTCCTGAGACGCTCACAGACTTGACAGCTGTCAGCTTCAGGCTTAATTAATAGGAGGAAAAAGACCCCTGTGAGTCCGCCAAGTACCGATGGGGCCATCTTCCAAATTCTCATCCGATTGTGTGCAGTGACTGGGTTAAACAGCATGGCTGTATCTCAGAGAGGGGTATTTCATGATGGAAGCCGATGTAACCACAACAGTGTCTCTCAAAAAGCATATGGCAATTTGCCAAAAACAAGTACCAAACAGAGACTCTCCCCTCCTTTGTATTATCTGAGAGGCCCAGTATGTTTTAGCACTGGCAAATAGCTTCATTTGAAGCAGCCCGTTTGTCCCCTTGTCCACTAGGTTTGTCTCCACTTCACCCAGGGAATCCTGCTGTCACTACTAAGGAATGCACACAAAGCTCGTGTTCACAGAAATACCCCTCCCCACCCGCAGACAGATAACCCCTCACCCTGTCCTTTCAAACATTCCTCTATAAGGAGGCTTTCAGAGCAGGGTGCAAACATACTTGTACTGCGCTGCAGCCAGACACAGTCAAGACCGACAAAAGCGAGCGGGGGAAAAAAAGGAAAAACAAAAAAGTACAGTACAGCAGCATTCCTGACTAAATCTGATCTGTGCTGCAACTGCTTCTGCCTGCTCCTCCTACTTCCTCTAGAAGAACTGTCCATCACCTCACAGAAACACAGCCAAAGAAAGAGGGGGAAAAAAAAAAAAAAAACACCCCCCCCCCTTCCTGTGCCCAGTCACCCCGCCCAGCCGGATTTCTCTCCCTCCTCTGTGCACTTCCTAAATAAACCTTAGACAGTAAAAAGGAGCAGAGGGGATGGGGAGTGTCGCAGACACAGTTCCTAATTACAAGCAGGCCGGGAGAGACCAATGAAAGCCACCTTTAGCCAAATACATTGCTGTTATGGAAACACATGAGGAGCGAGGGGTGGGGAAAATGGGGAACATGCACAGGGGAGGGTGAGTATAAGACAGACAGACACCAAAACACATGCAGTTATTGGGTTGTAAAAGAATGAACCAAATAATGGAAGTGCTTTAGGCTTGGCGCACATCTTGTTGCCACAATATTCACCTTAAATCGGATTTTCTTTTACTGCAGGAAGCTTTAAAAATCTTTCACAGTCCTTGTATGTCAGAGAGCAGCAGGATGGGGGAGGTGTGTAAGGGGTCTGTCTGACAGTGACGCTACACAGCCCAGACCTGGGTAGACTCTGGGTGGCGGAGTGGAGCACATAGCGTAACCCAGTCTCTGCTTTCTCCTCCTTCCCTCCCTCACTGAGGGGACACAGTCACGTCATTGTGTAGGGAATAACTATCCTTTTAAGACAGAACTGCACTGAAGTCAGTGAGGGAAAACCCACACTATCACACTCAGAACCATGCCACTACAGGCAGCAGCTTCCCCTTCTCCTCAGTTTATTACCACTGCTCTATGTGTAACAGTGTTTTCATTCTTGTTTTCACAGCCAAGTCTCAGCAGATTATGTTTTCGATAAGTAGGAGGAGCAACAAAAGATGAGATTCCAACTGAAACCCAGAGCCCCCCTGCCAAGCTGATGTGACTTCACACCATCCTCATTACTGGTTGCAGTGACTCAGCTCATAAACAAACGGTTAAAAGACATCCATACAAATACAGTCACACACACAGAAAGCATGACCCAGATGGAATTTAGGCCTGGTCCTCTCAAAGTGGCCACAATGGGACATATTGCATCTGCCCTATTGTTCATTAAACAGTGTGCCCATGGCTGCTAGCACTGCCTCTGCACTCGAGCACTGAAGGTGCAGTCATACATCAATACAACAGGGGATATGGATGAGAGCGTGCGCACAAGCAATGTGGCCACAATGGGAACTGTGATGTTGCAACTACAAAACAGACCAGCCCACTTAAACGTCAGATAATGGGCAACACTGACGTTGCATGTACCCTACTAGCAAATTAAGGTTGACGGCCAGCAGTACAGCAATTAAATATATATATATATATATATATAGAGGTCTTTGGGTTTTTGCTTAGAATCAGCAACGTGGTATTTGCAACTTTAAGAGCCTTTACATTGTTGTGTTGTCGGAAAACGGTGTGATATATGTGAGAAAAGTTATCACACATACCAAAAAAGAAAAAAAAAACAAAGAAGAAGAATGAAACTAAAACAATATCCTCTTTGCTCAGTTCCAACAAGGGCTGGCAGCAAAGCTGGGGCAGCCCTCCTGTAGTCTGAGTAATGTCTGTTCAAGAGAACCCCAGGGGCACAATCTCTCCATCAACTTCTTGCTCCTGCATGCACAGTATCACAGACGGGCCAAGTACGGTCAAAAGAGGTTTCCCTTTAACATTTGTAAATTCCACAGGTGTATCACGTCAAATTATTCCATTCACTACAAACTGCATCTTTCTGTACAACTGTGTTTGTTAAGGACAACATACTTTTGTTCCACTGACTGGGGCTTTATGAGGGAGTCACAAGCTTTGTATGTGCCAAGATGTGTGGACTGAGAAAATAGAACTAAATATCTACAGGGCAAAACAGTAAGAGCCACTTAGGTCCCATTACAGTGATGTTTAATGATCAATTTTACACCAAATCCACAGTGGTGTTACATCACCATCGTCAATGCCATTTCCCCTCGTTATTTGGCCCATTATGCTTTGTGTTTATACCTATTAATGCTACTTTAATACAGGCACAACAACCGGAAGGAGACTAGAGAGGTGTGGTAGGGCTGCAGCCTCAGCAGCCACAAGCCCTAAAAGCACCTGTCGGGGATGCAGCTCTAGAGTTTAAATGGGTATCTGTTACAGCCCAGCTAACAGCATAAAAACAGGTCACCTGAGCTTGGCTTCTCCTCCCAGCTGGGATGCCATGTGACTGTGTTGGGCTCCAGAGCCAAGTAGCATTGCCTCTGTGTCTCTTAGGGTCTGGGTACCATACAAGTGAGATCACTGGAGACCAGGAAACAGCCATCCAGCCCCACCCCACATGGTGAGGTGCTTTTCTAGAGGGACACACAGACTGCACAGAGTTGCTACTGTTTCAGGGATGATGGATTATTGTCAGGAGTCAGGGAAGAGCACACAAACAGGGAGAGTTCTTTCAAATACAGGAGGAAGGTCAAAGAGGAAGTTGCTGAGTCTGTGGCCTTCATCTGAACTATCAATATGTTGATAGTCCAACAGACACCATGTGTACTTGCTTGACATACTTACAATCTCTGTCTTGAGTACAATGAAAAATGGAGTAATTTTGTATTCAGCTTATGGGGTTTTGATTGGGTATGCATGAGACTGTCAAGGAGGTTCGGGCAAGAGTAAAGGTGTGTCATCTGAGACTACCTTGTCTCCCTGACGCCTGCCAGAGTGTTCTGTCCCTACGGCAGGCTCACCTCCCATCGTCATCTCTGTCAACACAGCAAGCAAACACACTTTGCTGCACAATGCAACCAAGCACACATACACCAGTATTTAACACTGTCAGTTCCATTATCATATAGACAAAGAAAAAAGTGAGAGACACTTTACAAGGAAGAACACAAAGCCTGGGGATTTTGTGTGTTAAATAGAAGAACCTGGTTAGGCACAGTAGGGCCCTCTGACTGAATTAGTAATAAGATATTATTCAAGGACAAGACCATTTACTATATAATATAATTCTATATGCACAGGGTGAAGCTTTATTGCAATACTCATGCTAAATGGACATGTGCTATAAAGACCACCATGGTATTTTTTATGAGTTTAAAAATGATACAACAAGTTTAAAATGATTCATTTTGCACATAATATTGTTGCATGGGTCTTGGAACATTTACTATTTACTTTACACTTGCCAATGAATGATTCTTAAGTCAAACAAACTCCTTTGTATGATACAATTATTTGTTGACGATACAAAATCCCCAAAGAACAGCTACTCAAGTATTCACAATTATTCAAATCAAATTTACATTGTTGACAGTACAGCACACAACAGATATATCTCAGTATGAGCACCTACAGCCTACCTCTGTTGACAAGTTTCTACTCCTGATTCAGACATTAAAATGGTCAGGCGGAAAGGAGAAATATTTAATTTACAGCAACAGTTATTCACAGGCACTTTAAGCTGCGGAATTTGCCAAAGTTTGTCCCACAGGGTGATGTAAGCAAAGAGACAGCTGTGCCACACTATACCGGGACTCTGTCAAAGTGTGTTGGCCTGAAAAAATCTTAAGAAAAACTAGCTTTGACTTAAATACATATTTCAATTTCTATGTTGATATTAGACTTAAAATACGATTTTATCATTGTACTGACAAACTGCCTTCAACTTACAATTAAGTTCATTTTGGCCTATGGCATTAAGAACATTCACTAAGACGTATTAAACATATTAAAACGTAAACTATTATATGCCACTGTAACAAAGCAGTCTTAAAGATTAGTATCTAATGTGATCCATGCAATGTTGTTAAATTGTGTCCTTTATTTAAGATGTACAGCTGTAGTCTATTTTATTATCTTGAGAAATATGTCATTTGATGTGACATCCAGATGGTTTGTGTATTTGAATATGTTTTACAGATTGACAAGGGCCATCAAATTATTTGACATTTAAATTTCAACAACTACTTTTTACCCGCCATCATCAACCGTTTTTCAGCCACTGAAATATAACAACAAACTAGGTAAAGAAACAGACAAACGTCACATAACAATGTTAATTTAACCAAGATATTTTAAGCATGTGATATGTGGAAAATGAGCATGTATTTTCAAAGATGGGCTTCAGCAACGCATCCTATTAACAGCACGTACTCAAACATAATGTTTTCTAGTAATAAGTACTTGTGGCCATTTTTCCATGACAATCATCCTTGTGTCTGAAAAGCAAAAATTACAACACGAAACACGAGCAACAGCATAAAGCAGTGACGCATTCAGGGATCCTATGTTATTCGTTTTGGGAATAGGCGGCAAACAGCGGCATTAGTGACGGTAACTATGTTAAATACGAGCGGAAAAAAGGGACTGTGTTGCCGAGAAATTATTTAGAGCGTTTAAACTAATTGGTATGCCTGAGCTTTACTAAAATGAAATCATGTGTTGTGTAGTTGCTTCACAGTGAGTTTGTCGGCGCTGCAGTCAGTCCTGCCGATAGGGGTGTGGAGGGGACAACGTTGCTATTATGTTACCACAACAGCCTGGCGCTGTCGCCATTTTCGTAGCGCTTTTCTCGGGACGGCGAGACAACCGTGTGGCCAGGGGAGCCTCGCCAAGGGAAGAAAATCCCCGAGAATCCATTCAAACGCCTCTTTTACACACTCTACCTTAAGCATCACTCTGTCGGTACAGTCTCTGTGTTGTTACCATTAGGGTATGTTGTGAATTCGTCGAAGGCAGAGCCAGTAAGCTAATCGGCTAGCAATTATGGCCAGCAATGGCCTCTCGAAATGTAGCAGGCTAACTAGATGTACCGTTGACGGTATTCGCAGTAGCGAATCAATGCAAGAACTGAGCGCCTTAGGTAGAGTTATGTTTTTGTAACTGTGAATGAGTGAGCGATATTATCAACGTTTAATGAAATAATATGCTGAATCTTCTGACAGTCGGAAATGAACAATTGCAAAATTCCTGCGCACAGAAATACATAAAGCTAGCGGTAGCCAAGTGAGCTAACGGCATAATGCGTAGAGGGTTAGCCAAAGTTAGCAAAGTAAGCTAGCGTCGACACGAAACAAGTGGATTAATACTTGGCTCGTCACAGACAGGAAGGAGCAACAACAACGCCGAGAGAACCGCTCGGGGCAAAACTAAAGCCGACTGTATTTCCATGCGTTAGTGTGTTTTAGGTAGAAACCAACTAATTACGACAGTAAAGTTGCCGCGCGGCTAGGGCTGCAAATCGACATGAAGTTACAAATTGTACGACTAGGGCAAGATGCCCAACTGGAACACCCCCTCCCCCACGCTTGCAGCATTTGAACCTAATACACCCCGAATCTAAATTAAGTGTTAAACAAACGTTCGTTTATGTTCAACTATAACAATAACTAATATTTACAATCTGACGTTTGACTCATTCTTAAATTTAATACGATCGTAGTCTCTAGTCTATAAAAGCTCGACAGCCTATTAGATTACTGCGCAATATAGCATGTAAGTTATTTTAACAGCTGGTCTTGCTTTGTGCGAAGTAGGACATTAGATAAATTTCTTCATAAACCTGTTTACACGCATGTAAACGTTTTATTGTTCTCTGGCTTTGAACGGGGGCATTGTATGAAAATTTGCTGAACGGAAACAATGTCCCGTGCTTTGGGTGTGCAGGATGGGAGCCACAACGTCAAATTCAAGTTTATAAGTAACGCTAATTTTACTGTTTCATGCCGGACACCAGCGTTGCAAGCAGTAACATAAGGTGTCCAAAAAAGATATGGTTCGAATGCTGATAGGCGCATTTGCAAGGACCTGAACACTGCCTTAATGTACAATAATTTCACTGATCGGAATTAAAGCGGGTAGCAATACGTTAGGAGGTCGTAGTATTTACACGACAACGGATGAAACCGTGCGCAATATTGTCCGCAGTGTCACTGTGTCAAACTAAACATCAAGTAAGTCCCCGCTTGACTCTACATCAATTAAACGTGCGAATAATACTTATATGTCGTATTTCCGAGGACAAGTTCACTAGTAGCAATGTTACTGTTGTTGGCGAGTCAGATCGAAGATGTTAGACATTCGGATTTTGACATAGACAATCTAGCGTTAATTGCAGCGTTTTCACCCTACGATGCCTACAGTGTTAAACGGAAATTTTGGGGTATATTATTTTGCGAGGAACAATGTGTATCACGTATATTTGGAAATATTTATTCGATAACTTTGTATGACGTCTCGTGTACAGCTACAGTATCGACGAAAAGTCAGAGCCCTGCTCGGTCTATGTCAAGCTAATTTGAGCTAGTAGCATGCGCTAGCTAGCAAGTGGTCTCTTGGCGATACGCTTGACAACTTGACACTTAGGCCTACATGGGAAACTTACGTCATCTAGTTAGCTATTTTCAAATTTTGATTAAAGGTTATTAACGAAGAGAGACATGGCAATCACAATCTGCACCCTGAAGAAATAGGGCTCATCTGCTAACTTAGCTAGCAAGCCAAACTCAGCTGTATACAACTACACTAGGCAGCACAAGCATGATGTGCCTAGCCAGCTAACTAAAGCCAACAATAGCCTTCCAGGTCGGATTTGTGCTCACCTTACTACTCAGACTTGATACTGTGTACTTACTGTTTTATGTTCACTATGGAGGATCTTAATAACGAATAAGGGGACCTGGGTAAGACCCCCGTCGCTTTCCACACAGCTTCCACAACCAAAACAATACTTCTGTCCACACACTGCGGATCCTTAGCAAAGCTTAAAAAATGTTTGTATATAAATGTGTCCTTTGAAGAGTCCTTTCCCGCGAAAAAATCCCTTGATCTTCTTTTACGCGGGGGCACTAGTTTGACAAGAAATCAATTCAAAACCGTTAAAACTGTGCCCTAGTCAACGGCGACTTTTAGAAATTAGATCCCCTCAAACCAGTCTCTTTTCCCTTTGCAAAAATGGCGGCCCTGCCAGGACTACCGAGACTCCGCCTCCCCCACTAGCGCCCCCCCCCCCCGTCCCTTTGCTAAACCCATGCTCCGCCTCCACATACTGCGGGGTTACAGTCTCTGTTTCTCAGGGGCGCCGTGATCGTGCGCGGTCACGGCTGGGATGCCTCAAGTCTCTGCTATTTATGTCGGTGATGCTTTGGATTTTTAATTCGTGCTGCTGTATTTGGAGAATGTCCATGAAACGGACAATGAGCAGAGAAAATACTTTAGTAGGGTAAATATTTTGTTTGTGATAATAAGATATTCTGCAGCCATACTGCAGCTTTTCGATTGCCTGTATAATAATCTGTTAAACAACTCGCAACACATTGTGCAATACATATCGTCACCATCCTCTTCTGACAGTGAAGTCAGCTGTGGGAATGTTTTTATCAGGCGAATGTGTTTAAACTATCCTAAATATGTCCTCCCCTCCTTTTTCCTCTTAGGGTGAAAAGCATAGGGTCGACTACACACACTATCAATAAGCACCAAAATATCAATGCTCTTATGCTCTTATGAAGGTGTTGTATAATTAATTGTATGCCTTTTTAAAGTTTTGTTTGCTTTTTAGATTCATAAGAAGTCCGCCTACAGCAGCAGTGTGGCTTGCAGAAGAGTGAATGTGCAGAGCAGTCTAGATTGTTTATTAATAATGTCATGAGAATGCTTGTCACACTCACGTACATTTACATGTGCCTTTTTTCAACCAAAATATTTTATTTTACCACTGGCATGATAGGACAAGAGCACCTAATACCGCTATTCAGCACAGTAGGAGGTAACTAAGCTGTTATGTAACCCCTTACACAAGAGCAGTTTTATATTGAACTGATGTTTGGAAGGGATAGCCTGTAAACCACTGATCAGTATTGTTACATTGAGGCTAAAGAAGACAGACCATATCCTACAGGAAAATATTCAGAGCTTTATTACCTCATTGAAGAAATGAATCACACTCACTAAAAGGCATGATTAAGTTGACCTGCAAACACCAAAACACAAACTTTAGTTATACTATAGACTCACAAAAATAAATTAAACACGTGTAGGGTATATACTTGAATGAATTACTGATAACACTGAATTTATGATATCTTCAAGATTCTAAAATTAAGATTTTACAATTAATCAGTCAAATCTGACTTGTTTTGAGAGGAAGTCTATTTTACGGTCCATAATCATCACGTGTATTTATGGAGTTGCACTTCATTTATTTTGAAAACCTATGTTGCTAATACCAAAGTGAAACTAGTATTTCCAACATTTTATCCTGTCGTTTTTATTGTTTTAGTAAATCGGTTCTTATCACCTATTCTAAAATATGTCTGTAGAAATCCCTTTGACATCATATGTTGAGAGAGGATGTTCTCATCGTTTCCATTTATTGACCCTCCCCCACCCCAAACCGCATCCACCCGCGCATGCGTGTTTGCGCAGGACCACTGCAACTACTGGGGTTCGGGAAGCCTGGTTAGAAATGAACTTGAGGGGAGAACGGAGGTTAAAGTTGGGCCGATCGAGCCGCCCTCAAGGAAATGTTCGTAAACGGTCGTGGAGGATACAGCGATTTATCGGTCACTGTCGGTATTTCTCGGACAGGATGATAATCCATGACCGTTGTGTCCATCGCGTTTACGTTCTGAAGGTTATCAGGCCTTTTGTATGATCACATTATGGTGCACGGTTACTGGGTATTCTTTATTGCTGAAAAAAAATGTCATTTTTGGGAAATGGTTGGGTTTTGATGACATCATGCAACTAGTATTTGTGGGCGGGCTCTGAGCTGTGAGGGGAGAGGGGCGCAGCCGGAGAACAGCAACCACCAGGCGCCATTAGGTAACAATGTGACATCCGTGTGTGGTTAACGCTGGAAAGCGGCCTCCCGGCGGGGACAGTCAGATGGCTCAAAGCTGCGGGGCGTCTTCTGCGCGAGAAATGGAAACGGGACGCGTTTGTCGAGAAGGGAACAAGTGACTTTACGCTAAAAGAAAATCGCGTTGTTGACTAGAAACAAGATGGCGTCTTCGTTTTTTTTTTCCTGTTAATGCACGGGTCGAGCACTCATGGGCGGCGGCGGCGGCGTGCGCGCTCTCGACCTCACCTCAGTGTTATTTCCTGTTTTCATATCCTGAGAGCTTTTTATTTAATTTACAAGCACAGCCGCAAACTGGCGGCACATGGTTTTACATTTGTTTGTGGCGGTTATTTGAGATGCACTGGACGACAAACCACATTTTGCCATGGAAATGTGCCACAAATCGTCGAAAGAGCTGCCACATTTTATCTGATCGGATGAGATTTCTGTAATACACCACGATTATATAAGCACTTTATTGTCCGCTGCCACATAAAAGCGAGCAGATAGCAATGTACAACAGCATAACAGCCGGACTTCATCTCTCGCCAGCTTCATTAAGCTTTTGACCCCATCTAGTGGGCTATTCTAGGAAAACTCAAATTAATTTACATCCATTGTTAGTATATCTTCAATATGTTTTCTCTTGTTCACAGAATTTTCCTATTCGCTTGTTCAAATTTTTAACCTTAACTGAGCAATTTGCAGTTCAAATGCAGCATCACAACAGTTAAAGTTTTCCACTCACCCCATATTGCATGTAAATGTATTGTCTATTTTATTATTTTGTGTATTAACATACAATATATCTTTAAAGCTATGGTACACGATAATGTATATGTGCATATTGTGGAATGACAGTAAACCTTCTTGGATCAGAACATTTTTGGCTGTTTTTAGTTTTATTCCAACTTATTTTGTAACCTTTTTATAAATTGTCTTTATTTTTAGTTAAGATTAAACATTCTCATGGCAAATGTCACATTTTGCATTAATTTATATGATATTTATATTTTTTAATGCATTGTTATAACTGATAAAGGTGGGGTTTATATGGTTTTATATTCTATTGTCCAGCTAAGTTGTTTACCATCTGGGAGCAATACAATATTTTGGCCCTTGATAATTACTCAGCTGATCACATGTTATATTGTATGTTGTCTCAATGGTCAAACAAATTTACACCACAGAAATACTTTAAAACTTGCTTGAATTCAATGCAAGAACATGTACCTCAAATTCACATGAGTAATCTTTCTATCGTCACTGTTCATCATGGGCTTGGGCAGTTCATTAGTTTAAAAAAGTTCTGCAAATTAATATGTAAAGAATCATCTACTTTGCCCCAAATGATCCACTGGTATAGAGGTTTCATCCAGCTGTTTTGAGCTTTGTTCGCCTGAGTAACTGTAAATTTGCACAGTGTTCTTGTTGTAATAGTATAGAAAACAGTTGTTAAAGGGTTTTGTATGAGCCAACAATAGTTTTCTCTATTATTTCTATTTTAGTTTTCCCCACAGTCCCTCTTAAAAGGTGAGGTAAAATAAGTATGTACAATGAAGTTTGCCTAACCAGTTGTTGAGGGAAACCACTGTTTGTTAGCAGTTTTCAGTAATAAGAGACAGACGTGAGTAGTGGAGGTACACAGATGGACACTGGACTGGAAACCAGTCAGCCTGCCTCTACAGGTTTTACTCATGGAGCAGCGACTGATTTTCTCTAAAACTAAAACATATCCATGTTTAAACCTAACATATTGTGGCAAGAGTCTCCAGAGCAAAGAAAGTCCATGTTTGGCTGCACAGTGGGGAAAGTCCTTCCCACGTGAGTGCAGCAGGGGGCGCTGTGCCACATGAACGTGGTGTTCACCAACCAATCAGTAAAGAGGAACAGTAGAAGTCCTTCATCCACCAATCACAGCTGACGTTGTACGGAGGTCCTTTATTGACAAGGGGAGAAGGTGACTCCTCGACACCGCAGCGCTGCTTTCGCATAAATCTCAATCCATAATCCAAAAGAAGGGGGTTGTTTAATAAATAAGCAACAATGTCTTCTTTTGGAAGAGTGTTGGGGGTCCTTTGGAAAGGGTCTCAACTGTTTAGACGCAATCCCCGGAGCATAACGGCGAGAAAGTAAGTAACCCTGTTAGCATTGTGGCTACTATGCTAGCGGTAGCAACGACTAACGTTAGCTAGCAAGCAATTTATAAAAAAAGACAGCAGATCTTTTAATTTCCGTTCACTGCCTTACAAACATCTATTAGTTTTGTTAATGTCGACTAAATATTGATTTAAATGTGTTTATGTTCTAGGGCTAGCGGAGGTCCGCACATTGAGCCACAATACAGGCAATATCCTCAGCTAACTCAGAAACAGAAATTTGAGTCAGAGTTCATCAGTGGTGTTATGTGGTTTTGGATCCTTTGGCACTGCTGGCACGATCCTGATGCAGTCCTGGTAAGTCCTTTCTGAACTGATGGTTTCAAGGGGCATTTCTGTTATTGTTTAAACTGAATTATTAGGGTATAGATAAGAAATATTGTGAATGTCACACAAGAAACTGATGTGATGCATATCGGGTATCAGGATAAAAGCTCTTTTTTTACTGATCATGGTAATTTTTATTAAAGAAAAATGCAGAGAATATAGATAAGTATGTATACAGCGTCTTTTTCCTTACAAAACCCCATCGTCCCGCCCTCATCTTGTTAAGTACACGCACGCCAGAATATGTAACATGATACAAAAATCATAAACTAGGGACAAAGCAAAACATACAATAAAAAAAAAACTAAACAAGACATGCACTGTATGAGATGATTTGTCTCCTAAGAAATGCCTTTAATGATTCCCAGACTGTTAAGGATGGAAATCTCTGGTGTTTGAACGCTTAAAAAACTCTATCTCAGATTTGATCAATCTTACAAATTCCTCATCCGAAAGGAGCCGTGAGTTAAATCTCCAGGGCCGATATTTTAATCCAGTGCTGGGGATGCAGATAGACAAATTTACAGGGTAATGGAACGTAACAATAGCTTTATAATGCAAATCATTAACAAAGGTCATATTTTTTTCGTCAATCATTTAATAGTCTATATTGGACCAGAGAATAGAATGAATATGCATCCGCAGCACCTCGGCCAACAATTTGGACACGGCTGCGGTAGATCTCGATCCCGGCCCCTCTGAAACACCTACGATCCGGATGTTGCACCTCCTCATCCATATCTTCACATTTCGTTCTCAATTCTGTCAAGTCCGTCAAGTCCGTTTGCAGGCTCCTAACAGGTCAGCACATGTGGCTGCGTTGCAGCTGACAATTTCAGCCCTTACCACCTTCAATTCACTTTTAAGGAGGTTAGTCTTTGGCAAGTGCGTTTTTCAGTTCTTCCTTAATTATCACTGAGATATCACTTGATATGATAGGTAGAGGAGGATCTGAGATTTAAAGTCTGTGGTGTCCATTACTTCGTGTCCCAGGCTAAGCTGTGGTGCGGTTGGGGGAGGACTTGAGACTCCGGTAATACTGTGTCGAGGAGGCGTTAGGCCTAGTGTTGGATGATGAGCTGTACTTACATTTTCTTAGGTTTGTCGCCATTGCCATCAATATAAAGTTGACCGACTTGTCCCTGAGTTGTTAGACATTATGTTAACGGGTTGGTTACTCGAGTACATGTTGAAGATACTTTTGAAAGGGAGTCCAGCAGGAGCCCAAACAAATGCGTCCTACTCCATTGTTGGCTCCTCCCGCATAAAAGCTCATTTGCCACCAAGTTTTTGAATCAGATTAAAACTCACAAAACCTGTGGACAGACAAAACAATGCATATTTCCATTAAATTTATAATTTCCAAGTTTTAAATTTCAATGTATCAACATTGTGAGGTTAGGGTGTTCATTGGATTATAGCTGATTATAAATCTCTCCTCCATAGGGTCACTTCCCCTGGCCTGATGCTTCTCAATGGACAGATGAGGAGCTTGGAATCCCCCCAGATGATGAGGAATGAGGTGATTTGTTATTTTGTATTTTTTTAATACCTTTTTTAAATGAAATGGCTACAGTTACCCTTGCCAATCAGGGGCCTGTACCACAACGTAACATAAAGGGAGTAATATTGGTCTGTTTAACTCGGTTTTTTGGTGTCCCTTAGCTGCATTACAGCAAGGTAATTTTAATGTGTATTTTTTTTCCTTGGATATTATTTCTGATATTGTTGGTGGTTTTATAGTATTATTCAATCCTTAGAAATTTTAGAAATAACAAAATATATACACTATCATGGGCGCAGGAATAAAAGCTGTTTGGAGTGCAGTACTAGGAGTTTTAGACCTTTCACAGAGTAAGGACATGTCTGAATGCAGTGAGGGATGGCTCCAGATAAATAAAGCGATAATATGCTGCAAACGGAAAGTAGAAAGTCTTGTAGATCATGTAAAAAGAGGAACCAGCTCGGACAGGTTTTGTCACTTATTGCCAAGGCGCTTTTTATGAAGGGAAGTGGCTTTTTAAATGTATCTGAGGAAACTAGAAAAGGTCCTAAAAAGCTGCACACAGATTAAGATAAGGACAGGAAGTATATACATAAACTGCCCAGTGACATTCTAACTGTGTATAAAACAAACTTGAGATGTGACTTTGTGGAAGCTCCTTAGGGTGAGAATGCATCTATCTATATATATATATATATATATAGGAAACTAGACTGTCATATATATAAAAAATTTACCATAAAGAATATATAAAATTCTTTATATATATGCATATTAGTCTAGTTTCCTAGGTGTGGTGTAGGACACTTCAGTGGATGCTTTGATTAATTAGCTGAGTTTAATAAGTAAATAAACACATCTGAAACCCCAGTGCCAAATTACCACAACTGTATGTATGTAGAGGGGACTAGAGCATCACTGGACAACAACTCTCTCTCTATCAATAATCAACTATTTTGATTCAAGATGAACCTCCATAACAACTACTTTAATTGTGGGGGATTGTATGACATCTCCCCACTGACCTGTCGTCCTGGCTCCCCCTTGCCATAGCATGTGTTGTACCTTGTCCATGAATGACTCCAGCCCTCACTGGATAATTTCCTAACCAGGAATTGAACCCACACTCTATGACAAGTGAAGGTGAGCAGTGTGAACCACTGAGCTAACCAGCTCAGGGTTGCCATGTCTATTACTACAGCCTTGTTCTCCTCTTTGTCCACAACTACAATGGCTGGCCATTACCATTTTGTCAGTGTGTATGTTTGTACATATTATATGCTGGGCAAAATAATGAGAGCTGCTGCTTTTGCAGTTTTTGTTAAACATAAAAGCAGCAGTTTGGGGGAACTTTATGGTAAATTTTTTTCTTTTCTTTGTAGGTGATTCAAGCTGCTGGTCAAACCTCTGGAAATCTTCACGATACTCCCAAAGTCATTGTTGTACATAGACAAATAAAATTCTTTAAGTAACATAGTGTCGTGTGATAAATACCTAAACCTCAAAAAGTAACACACAGAAGCTGTATCAGGCTAAATTAATAGACAATCCAAAAAGACTTATTTCATTAGTTTTATTTACACGCAATTTTTGAAATGCAGAAATAAAATGCAACGCATTAACAGTGTCACAGTTAGCCAGTGTTTGTATATTTTAAAATCAAGCCACTTAAATCTGGGGGAAACATCACGTATAACAAATGCCAGGAGTGCTGTATATAAAAGCAAAAGAGGACAGATTCTGTATGAATACTACAGCTTATAAACAAAATCCTGCCTGCAGGCCAGCTCGTGTGTTTTCATCGATTCGCCATGCAAAGAGTTCAAAGGTTGAAGTGTAGTGTAAGAAAAAAAAGGAGGAAATCAGCCTGGCAATGTGATTACCAGTAATTCTGTGAATTGGTTCTTTGTGTTAGGATTAGGTAAAACACCTCATCAGGGTTGAGTGATGGATCACACAGTCGCAGGTCATGTGCACAACAAGTCAACCTGAGCAAAGCTTTCAAAGTCACACCGTTCAAGGGGTGGTCTTAAAGCTACTTGGCAACATTGGGCCTGGATATCATTTACATGGATAGTAAATTCTTTAGAGTCGAGTAAACGCAGGCGTGTTACGTGTAATACTGAGCTTAGAGTGTGTTAGGAAGCTGTGGGGGACAATACCAAATACATGTTAACACAAGCTGTAAAAGTAGCCTATTGTCAAATGTAAAACAACTTATACCTCAACCATGACACACGTTTTGATCAATGCATAAACAAATAACCTTCAAGTCCAAAGCAAGAGGTGAATTTTCAAAGTCTTGAATGAGTGCTGAAAACATCTTGTCTGCATCCACAACGTGGCTGGTGGTTAATCGAAGGTTATGTCCGTGACATCATTCCCTGAGACTGAAGAACTGCGCGCACTGAACAAAATGCACATCAGCACTGGCATCATTTTTAAATATGAAAAGTCACTCACTCGTCCCGTTGAAGTTCCTCAAAACCCTCACTCGTGAATACGTCGACTACTTTGGATAAACCACAGTGGCTCAGAATACTTGCGGTTTTTGCTAAATGGTAAGTGGCACTAGTTGGAACAAAAGCTCAGGTGTAGTTATGGAAGTTGATGTTTGTCATCCTAACCTAGACTCTATTGGCACGTAGACCAACACTTCTGGCTACAGGGAGGATAGGAAACCAGAAGAGGCAAGAATCAACATAGAATCTATTCAACTTGTGACGATAGAAGGTAAAGATTCGTAGGTAAATTGCTACTCAACATATTATGGTCACGTGAACTCTAAAACATCCACATTTACAAAAAAAATAAGATTCAAAAAGAAATCCATGTAAAAAAGGGGGAAAAAACTCAATAGCTGAGGTTTTAGGGTCAAAATATAATAAAATCATTCTCTTTCAATTAATAAATACATCAGACTCCATAAAAATAGCACATTAAAAAAACATCACAGAAAAGAAATAAATTAAGTCATTTGTCATGTTTTTTTTTTTTTTTTTAAACGAGCGACTCGTAAATTCCTATTTAAATTCACTGAGAGGCAGCACTGTGAGCAACGTCCCTCATTAGCAGACAACACATTGCAGACTGGAGGGGGGTTTGTCTGTAGCACACATATTTAGACTTTTATACAAATAGTTCAAACACAAAGACATGGCCGGGGGAAAGGGGGGTTGGGGTGCCCCAAAGTGCTGCCTCTGACTTTTTCCTCTCTCCTCAGTCATTATTGCTGGTGTGATTGAGATAAAGGGGGGAGAGAAGTGAGGACTGGAAGGGACAAGCATGAGTGGAGAAAATTACAAACAATAAGCACCATTTTGAAATTTCAGTTCGACGCCTTCTCCTTAGCACCTCGTTTCCCCCTCCCTCAGGGCCAGCCGAGAAAGAAAAAAAAAAAAAACAGACCCTGCTAGAGAGACAGCTCCGTTTCGCCTGATCCTCTGTCCTATCCGAGCTAGCTGAAAGCTGTGGAGGGGTGCGTTCAGAGAGAGGGTCCGTCAGCACATGCCATGCAGATGATCTTGGCATCAGAAGCCATTTCTCCGGCAAAGCAAGCGTTTCTTTGTTTGTTTGGTAGACCTCCCACGTCTCCTCTGTCCATTCAAATGCCCGCAGGAGCTTCAGTCCACCTTTCCCTGCAGTAGAACGTTTCACAACGTTCTCATCTTCTCTGCTCGAAGCCCCTTTCTCTGTTTTGTTCTTAGTGTGCTTGTAGTGAAGTCGTGCACTTGCTTATTTCAAAACCAATACCCTGTCTCCCAAGCATGCACAGTGAGCGTGTTTATCGTGTCAAGGTTCGTTCAGCTACGGTCTTCTCCAGGCAGTGTGTGTGTGTTTGTGTGTTTGTCTGTCTTGTCTTCTTTTTCCCACATTTTCTACAGCACAAAAGTGTCTGGTAACAAATGCACAAATGTTTTTATTTAATTTTTCTTCAAGAATAAATCCCCAGCTTCTCACTCTGCCTCTGATGCCGTTACACAAAGACACGACTGTGCCTGTTGATTTTCAGGATCTTCCCCAGTCTCTGCTTGGCAGTAGCCATTCCTTTTTTGGGCCGTTTGCCTGAGAAGAGAGTGACCCCATTAAAAGAGAACAGCATATTGTCATGAGCATAATTAATAAACACAAATAAAATGGTGAAAATGGCATCTCAGTTTGCCAAACACAAGAAGACGAGATGCAGAAACACCATTACCAGTGAACAACAAAGAGTGTTGAAGATTCTACTAATGCTATTCATAATTTGCCAGGTTTGTTGAATATTTTTAAACCGGCTGATGACCTCAAGTAGTAGACACCACGTTGCTTTCTTGGATTGTTAAAGAAATATAAATATGCACACCACAACACACGGAAGATTTCACTGCTACAACCAGGAAAAAGTTGCTGCAACTTGATGAAATTAAATGCTAATGTTCCCCATCTGTTTTGAATATGTCCCACTTGCAACACAAAGTTTGATCCCAAGGAGTTTCCCCAATTGAAAAAACTATTACATCAGGGTTTAAATTGGGACTTGATGTGTCTTCCACTGATGGTTCAGTTACAAATGTGTACACATCACTTCAGCAATGCACCCGACAAGATAGCGGCTGTGCTAGTAACAGGTGATTTACAGTAGCTGCAGCAATAACAATGCTGTCCCCATAAGTAAAATCTACTTTAGAGCCTGAACAAATACCAATTTAAACTGGCCTTAGAAATGCAGAGGTGATCACAGCTAAGGACAACTCCAGACACTCTAATCAATTTCAAACTTGAAAGTGTCACATCTCAGTACCTGGCCTAGACATCAGACACGATTGCCTTAGGCGACGTTTAAAACAAACTCTGTCGCAGTTTTGTGTTTGTGGGAAATCATTGCGTTTTCTTTTTCCTGATCCCCTGTGCACGTGAAAACATTCTGGGACTTGGTGCTTACAAACCTTTCGTGGCCTGATTGCTGATAGGTGGGGGGTTGGGGGCGTGTCTCTTCGATGGGTGCAGCGGTGGAGACATTGAGGGGTCACAGTACTGGTAGTCTGTCTCTGGGCTGGTGGCGTGGGTCCGGCTGAAAGGGCTGGGAAGCCCCTGATTGTCCCAGGCCTCGCTGCTGCTGTTGCCCTGGCTGTCCATGGGGCTCTTGTCCCCCTGCAGTCGGCGCTGGTGCTGCGTCGAGTCCCTCTGGTCTAGTGAGGAGCACCGGCTCGGGCTGGACCACCAGGGCTCCTGGGACGAGGCTACCTTCTCTGGCTCGGAGGAGCACAGCAGACCAGCCATAGACAGCATCCCCTGAATGGCCTCCGCTGTGGTGGGTGAGGTAGGACGTTCTCTACGGGAAACAAAGACACCACAACCATCACTACCGCTCCGCTAATTAATACTAGTAATAACAATGCCTGAAGCATTCCTCTAAACACATTTCTCACCGTTTGAGTGGTTTGTGTTTGTGCCTGAGTTTCTGGTCCAGCTGCCCTGAGCCCTTCTCCCTCTCCTCCTCTTCCTCCCCCTGGGAACTCTCTGAATCCTCATCAGAAGAGGACGAGGACGACGACCCTTTATGCTACGTTGGCAAACCAATTTACAAAGATGCATCAGTTATGGAAGCATACATATTAAGCACAGTGTTACAATAAGAGAAAAAAGATTGTGTAAGAATGCAGCACATTAAAATGCCAATACCAATATAATGTATTTAAATTCCAAACATCAGAGGTCAGTCAGTGTACAAGAGAAACGCACTGAAATGTGTGAGATATTTGAGGCCGTTGGCTCGGTGCGGCACATATTTACCTCTGTGGAAGAGTCACTGTCTGACTCCACATCCGACACACTGGAGTGTCCTGAGACTTCTTCCCTGAGTTCAGTCTTCACCCTTTCTAGACCCCCTGAAAATACACAACACAACTGAATGTGCTGACAAACCACATTAATACAGACCTTTAAAATATGTTGGAAATTTTGAGCAATATCAGTTATATCAGCAACTCAGCTTTAACTTATATTTATTAATCATTTTGAGCTAGCAAAAATTCAAAGTCTCAGTTTATGGCAACTTCTGTTCAGCACTGAATCTTGCCTTTTTTACATAAAAAACAAAGCACTTGATTGTTCCTAGTTACTGACATGGTTAAAATTTCATCTTGTCCAAGAAATCATATTTCATCATTACGTTTATTATTTTAGCATTGAGCTGGTGAACTAACAGAAGTCAATGAGCCCATGAATGTACAAAATGTTTGACGGTTTCAGATTACGTTCATATTTTGCTTGAATGTCATGAGATCCAGGTCAATGATGTTGTGTATATGAAGATGATTTCTAAAAACTACAATTCTTCACAACTTAAACAAACGTACACAGACTATTCACAAAGAAAAATAGTCACTAAATTTCATGCCTGTCGAATTCCATTTCGGTTAAATACATTTATCTCATCGGTCTTTGGCCACTTACTGAGAAGCGTGGGTTTGTCGACCACACTTTGCTGCTCTTGACTGTCCTGTTTTCTCTCCAGCTTCTCATCCACACAACTCTTTGGTGGACCCTGACAAACAGAGGACTGTTCACCTTCTGATTTGACCGGGCTGCTGCCTGGCCGCCTCATATCTCTGCAAACACAAATATATGGTGTGTTTGAATACTGCCAGTTCTTGCATGAAACTAAACCTCAGCTGTAGAATCGCAGAAATATTTGAATTAAAAAATAAAATAAAATCAAGGGTTCGCCAATGTAACTATGAATTGTCCTGTTTAATAACAGCATTGCAATGTTCTGTTTCAATGCTATTTGAGTTTGATAATATTTTATTACCGTGTAATGTAGTTTATGTTACTAAATGCCATTTGTTTTAAGCACTTTTCCCCACACTGAGGTAGCATAATTGATATTGCCATGCAAGTTGCTGTATTGAGCTCACAGCCATGTGCTCTCACCTCATGATTCTGCCGTTGACCAGCATTAGCCGTAGGTGGTTGTCTTCTAAAGACTCTGCAGCGGCAGCTGCTGACGCAGTTGACACTTTGTTGAGCTTCCCGTGAACCTTGGCACAGAATGCTGGATCCTGAGTCAAACAGACCAGAGTGAGTCAGATTGTGTAATCCATTAAGCTACAGGATGACACTTTCTGTCCACCAGATAAATGCTAAAGCTGTGTTTTGTGCTGATAATTTAAAAAACAATTTTGTTAAAATGCTTTAAACCAGATACCAAATAAACAACTCTCCTTTCAAACATACTCAGACACAAATATGAGAACCACTAAAGAAACAACATTTTGCTGCTTGGAGGTTACCTCTTCAAGGGGTCCCATCTCCAGCCTCTTCAGCACCTCCTTCGTGTGTTGCTCTAAGATGTCCAGGTTGGATGGCACCTTAGGGCCTTGCCGCTGCTGCTCCCTCAGCAGTCTGGCGGCTCTTCTTGCCCGGCGAGCCTGGCACAGCCTCTCTAACGTTGAGCGAGTGGCTGGGCAGCCAGTCAATCCTACTCCGCACCCACTTCCCTGAGATTTCACTGGTTTGCTGCCACTGACCGGTTCCTCCTGGTGGGTAAATGAAAAGGAGTGGGTGTCATTTAAAGGGGCACAAGCTCATAAAGCTCAGCAAATATTAATATTAATATTTAGTAGGTTTGTGCATTAAACAGTGCATGTGTCTGTCTTGCGGATCCTCTGTGTGGCTTGTACAAGTGTTTTACATGGAATAGCAAAGACAGAAAAAAAGAAAATAATTTCAAGTTCATAAGCTATTTAGTAGCAATACTGTATATTTCTCTGTATAAGGGATATATATCAAATAATGCGAGTAACACTAACATTCAGGTTGGATTTGGCGTCTGAATACATTTTCAACAATGCTGCAAATCATAATCGACTTTGTTAGTCTTACACGTAAACTACAACTTGCTATAGAAGGCTGCAGCTGTCATGTGTTAAGAGGCACTGATGCTTCAGGTCATGGCCTTTCTTACCTCCAGGTAGCGGATTTCCTTGGTCAGCTCCTTAATGAGATGGTTAGGCCTGATATTGTCTGGTACCTCACTGGTGGGCTCAGTCACCTGCAAAGCCACAACAGACCACATACAGATAGGAGAAGTGAACAAAAAGACATTTGTTCCTGGGCACTGACACATCTAGAAGATAAGGAAAAACAGGGGTGACATCTCTTATTGGGGCTCAGGTGTCGTCTGAGCATAACCATCTCGGATGCAGATAATGAAGGTGCAGGTATTCACAGACGACCGTGAGAACACTGTGGCCGACTCTCACCTCTCTTTTCAACCAGGTCTTCAGTGCTATGATTAAAGCCTTGACTCCTTCGACTATATAGGCTGGTGGCGGACAGTTGTCCTCACGTAGCTCTGAAAATAACAAAGATAAAAACTTTTAGGTTTAAACAAAATAAAATTAAAAGAAAAGGAGCATCGTAAACAAGACTTGAAGGATGAATTCTATTATGAAATGTATAGTTTATTTAAGGTGTCCATTACATTTATTCCTTTACACTGTCACATTTGTTTTTACCGGTGTAAAAGTTACTAATCTGACTCACCCTTTAGCATTTCTAGAAGGTTTTTGGCCACATACCAACAGATGGCCTCGAAGTAAGGAAACTTAAAGAGGTCCGGGGTTTTCAAGCGACGCTCCATTTCATAACACCTATGAAACACACAAAAAACAAGAGTTTAGAGACAAACTAATACAACTGGGCCACATGAATTCTAGATCTAATCTAAAAACATGTAATTAAACCATTCATTTACCTGAGCTGCATGCCAATATTGAGGTTGTGAAGGAAGTTCCCTCCAAATGCCATGCAATCCTGAGAGGTGAGAACAGCATGGATCCAGCCTGTAGGTGGCGTCAGAGCAAAAACGTTAAATGAAGGACCAGAGAACAGCTGTAATCACCAGCTTACAGCATGCAACTTTGTGAGTTATGTCTGCAGAAATACTGTATTTGCCAGAGATTTATCTCAGCCAACTCTCTCCCAATGCATAACAGAGGCACGTGTATGAAAACAAACTTCTTATCTTCCCACAGACGAGCTCGGGAGATAAGGTTGTCTTTTACAAACAGTACTTTTTATACAACACAAAGTGAGAGAAAGCAGAGTGTGGGGGGGGTTGTTTTAAGGCTGATGGACAGGCCTGATAATGCCGTGGCTGACTGACCTACTGTGCTCTCTGACCCCAGCTTAATTCCCCACCTCACCACACCCTCTACCAAAAGCTCTCTATAACAATGCTGCCTCAGCTTGCTGAGAAAGCATGGGGCTGGAAGACGGATGGAGGATGAACTGAGCTTTGTCTGGCTGGGAGCATGGGGGATAGCAAAGGAACTTCAACAGCTTACAAAATCCACCGAGGGACTGATGGGTGGAAAATCGTGTGTCTGGAGAAGTTAACTTCACTTCAGCAAATGAAAGCATGTCATACTCTGTGAGTGACCCGAAACACAAATATCGTTTTACTCTTTCGCAACTTCTAATTAACAACGCTAGTTGAGGAATGTCACGTGGAGGAGAAAGCTGTGCCCACAGCATTATCACTTCTTTCATCATACAGCACAATAGCTCTGTTTCACTTCATCTTTCCGCTGTAATTATCATCATTAAGAACTGTTTGGCCTCTTGCTCGGGAAGAAATTCCCTCTGTTATATACCCCTGGCAATGACAGAGCACTTTGAAGAAGTCTATTTTCCTGGCAGGACCTTTGGAAAGCATGATTTATTTAACTTTTGAATTCCTGTTAAAAAAAGAAGCAACAAACAAATCTAGACAGGTGAGCTATGCTGGTGCAAAACAGTCTGCAAGACAAACAGCTGCTGCTTGGCTGCACATCAGAAATTTGTAATCGTTAGAAACCACATTCTTGATCGTCCAAGGTGTTTCCACACCTAATCTGTGGGGTTCACACAAACAGGTTCCGGTGCATGTGCCTGGTGACCGTGGGGTATTTGAGCTGCTGAGAAAGTTGCTAGTCTAACCCTGCTGTAGACCAAACAACTGGACTCCGATCACTAAAAAAAGGGTCTCTTGCAACTTCCCCACAGATTCTGGTCCAGCTTGGTTGTGGTCTAAAACCAACTGGACAAGTCACAATATTTTGTATGAGTTCAGTCTACTAATTCATATCCCAACAAACATTGTACAACACTGCGCAAAGGTTTTAGGCACCTGTATTCTGAACTGTTATACCAGCCCCCAAACATACAGCCAGAGCCAAAAAGAACCATCTTCACAGACACAACAAACAAGAAGGCCAGAAACAAATGGTATGACCCTCACAGAGCCGATCTCAACATCATTGAGTTCTAGAAAAAACAGAACACAGCGAGGTGTCAAGGGCAAGTTCGGAGCCAGTGCCCAATTTCTAACCAAGTACCACTTTTGTCAGGGACTGGAAGTGGGATTACTGTGGCAGTCATGACAGAATAAAGTTTTGTTGTAAAGATCAAAATCAATATTCTTTAATAGATTTGTGAAATTGCAATGTGATGAATACCAGTACAGCCGAAGCTAGTTAGCTAGGAAAAGGCTAAGGCTAATGAAGGTTACTGTTCAGCAAGAGACCAGACCAACAGTAGCACCTGGTGTGTGTATACTGGGTATAAGAGGTTGCACAGCACAGCGTGATCTGCAGTGCATCTTCAAAATTAGTTCTTTTCTGTATGGGAAAACCGACCCGAGCAGAAACAGGATGGGAAATGGTTTCCTTTGACTGAACCAAAGGCATGTGAAACCTGAACAAAAGAGTAAGAACTAAAGTTTCTACTAGAAAGATAACTACAGACCTGTTGGGATAAGCAGCGTGGTTCCCTGGGGTACAACACACTTGTAGCACTTATCCACTTTATCCCCAAAGAACACTTCACTTTGATTGGCGAGGAGCTCCATGCCTCATATAGTGCAAGGTTAGCGGGAGTGGGCTTGATCAAGTAGAAGACCTTCTCACCCTGTGGAGAAGATGAAGAGGAGTTTTGAATTAACAGGCGTCACACTTTGAGGACACTCTGATGTTGTGTGTTTAAGAATGGCAGCTGTGATGGTGATGCTTTTAAAAACACCCACACACACCCACACACATCTGAAAGTCTGAAAGTCATGTCTGCTAAAGTTTACAATAGAGATGGGCGAGATCATTGCTGTGGGTAGAGCACTGTCCCCGGAGCTTCATGATGCAGATGTGATGTGAGAACAAGGGTGACCTTTCATCAAGTGCTGGCAAATGAGCTGCAATTGCCTGCTCTAAAAATCTCAATCCATACACTAACACAAAAACCACTGATCCTGCCAGATGTAAAGGCAGCTTAGGCTCAGAATCAAACAGCGATCAAAAAAATTTGCCCTGTTTGTGATACAACTCTTTGACAAGCATCCACTTACCCAGAGAACATGGTACCAGACAGAGGTTCCTCCAAAGTCTATGTGGAAATCTGTGTAGCTGTCCTTGACCCCCATAAGGCAGTACTTCTGGACAAAGGGTTTGGGGAAAAAGGAGTCGTCTGGCCAGTAGTTCTCCACCCAGGACATCTTCTGAGCCACGTCAGGAACCTCCACCAGCTCTGACATTCTGGGTTGGTTAGAGTGAGACAACAGAATATATTGCATTTTAAAACTACCTCATGGCCGTGCGGTTCAGAAAGAATATCTCAGCGCCCTGTGCAGGTATGTTTAGCATGATACATAACACCCATCTCCAAACAATACAATGTATAATCCAAGTATCAGCAGACTGATTGAACTGAACTCAAATTCTTTTGTTTTAAAGTCGAACTGAAATGGGAAATAAATGTGACTGACCCTTATTACCTAGAACTGTTCTGCTTTTGAATATAGCAGTGGTATATTGACTGCATTTATTTCTATCTCATCTGTGCCCGAAGCGCTTTCCACTACTTATTCTTGCATTTAGAAGCACACGCGTACGCCTGCAGACACCATGGCCTACTAACATGAGTTTCGGTGTCTTACTTAAGTGTGTGTGTGTGTGTGTGTGAGACAGGAGGAGCTGGGAATCTACCCAACAACCGTGGGATTGTTGCCTTACAGGAGTTCACAGTGCACATGAATTTATTTGTAAGGAGTATTTACAGCTTTTCCACACCTGAAAAAATTTAGCAGTTTGAAAACTCTTTCCTGACCTTGGAGATAGTTAATAATAAAAAAGTAATAATAATAATGTGATTTCAATTTTGAAAGAATAACTGACCTGATGCAAAAACTATATTTCCCTGAAATAGTTAGGTGCCATTTCTGAAAACATTTTACAGCACATTGGCATGACAGACTTTTATTACTATATTTTAATAGATCCGTGTGCCAACTGAAGCTTTCCTTACTTAGTGTCAGAGAACTCCAGGCTGATGAGGTTGAGGACCTTGGGTCGATGCAGCTTGGAGAAATACTTGATAAACTCGCTGAGCTTCATCTTGCTGTCCGCCTGCCTTGCAACATCTATGACATCAATGACTTTGTCACCACCTAAATTGGAGAAGACCACAGTTTGGTAAATAAAATATCTTCTAGAGATGATCTACACTGAGATTGAAAATATCTTTTTCAATTTTAATTGGCTGCTGAGTGGGTGTGTGGTTCACTGGGGTCAGTGGCCTGCTGGCATTTCCATGTGCTTTCAGATATCAAGCCCTGAGGGAAACTGGCATCAATATGGCAGAATGAGGAGGGGTTATACTCAGACGCAAGTTAGACAATCTGTCTATCTGTACAGACCAGCAGTCCCTGAGGATGGGAAGTGGGTGGAGGTGAGAGGGCTATTGCATTTAATACCTTATGTGTGCGTGGGAGACCTCAAGCATAGAGAGGAAAAAATATATTGACGTGAGAAGCACTGCAAAGGCTGCATGTGGTGTTTACGTGTGAGAGACAGAAAACAGATGCTAAAAAAGGAAGAAGAAGAAAAAAAAAAAAGAGTCAATGCAGAGACGCGTAACACACAGTTGGGACGCTACAAATCACACTTGGGTGACACGCAGGGCCGGAAGTAGGGCCGAGGTGCAGTGTGTGTAGCCAGACAGCTGGTAGTTGTATTTTACCCACATCCCTCCCACACTCCTTTTTATTACTCCTTTGCGTGTTCTCTCTCCCTCCCTCCCTCACATGCACTTGTGCTCACAGACACCTCAAAAGCCCAGCTGGCCAGCGTCTGATGACAGAGAACAGCTGGACCAGAGGCCGACAGTCACACAGCGAGAGACAAAGCGGTTTTGAAACCGCACAACGCCAAACTCGCGCACCAGCTCTGCAAACATAACAGCAAGGAAAAAAAATATCAGCATCTAAAACCAACAGCTCGGCTGAAACACTTGCACCTGAACCACGTGATGTTTAACATAATCACTGTCAGGTTACAATAGCCATTATTGTTAAAGGTCAATAATTAAGTCAATTGCTGCAAATCTGTTAAACATGACTGTATGAAGAATAGTCTTCTCATTAATTAAAATTTTTTAATGCTTTTAATTCATTAATTTATGAGGAGAATATGCCCTTTGCAAAAGACTTAACAGTGACTACTCACACTACCGGTAAAGAGAAAAGAAAGCAACTACAATCAACGTAGCATTATCAAGATCAACAGAATAAATTACTTTTTTATTTTTAGGCCACACAATATCATATCATATCGTAACCTGTCTGTAACCGCATTCGCTTTAGAAACCACAGGAAAATCACGTTTTATGCATTATCCAGCAGCAAATTTCATCTTTAAATATGTTTTTGTGATCACACTGTCAACCTAAAGTTTTATAATATCAACCTGGAGCAAATCCAGTTTTTAAATATTTCCCCAGGTGATGCCTCTCTGCTCTTCTTATAACGATGTACATGACGTTTGTTGTACAAGATGCAGCAGCAATTGACCCAATCCGAGTGAACATGGGATTTATGTGGCTATGAGTTGTGCTAAAAGTGGCATTACTTTCATAAATGTCACAAATATTGACTTTGACCATGACAAACATTCATTATTTGGGACAAAATGTCTGCAATGGGGCTACTAAATTGTGGCTTGCAAAGGAAATGCTTTTTGACAGAATGACAAAATAATGGACGGAGGACTGAGGTCATAGATCGGGCCAATGATATTATCTTTCAAATCCTATCTTGCATCACATTACAGGGCATCTGGTTTCTAGGATATCACGGTGTTTTTACATTTCTCCAAATGCTTACTTTATTATGATTGTTGCTTAAGTTCTGTAATAATAATAAAATAATTATAATAAAAAAACTAATAAAAAAAACATTGATTTATATGCAAGTCACTGAAGTATCGGACTTTTGAAATTTTGCAAGTTACAACAGACATATGTACAAAATATAGGGCGCACAGAGAAGGCTATAGCATCTAAAGACACCTATAACTGAACCGTGGATGTGCTGGGTATACAGGATGTCTCTTTACCAGACACTATAACTTTTCGGGATACCACTTGAGTTTAACTTGAGTGCGAGCTATGGATGCAAATAGGTGAGTGTCTGTATCATTCCTCAGTATTCATGTGACCTCCATCGTGACCACTTACATCGGGATTCTTAAGTACTCTTGCACTGGTCTAAATTATCGACCACACACTAAGCTGACTCCACAACTGCTTAGACACCCATAAGTCAAAGAAAACACAAGCATTCACTCCTGTTGTCCCATTGTCTTCCAGTGGTAAGAAACGTAACCTGACACTCGGTCACCGATCACAACACCTGTGCCTTGGCTTAATGCTCAATAGGGCATGGGAGCGAGAGATAAGTGAGAGAGGGAGTCTGTAATCTGAACTTAATGATAAAAACACCAGTGGGCTTGGTAATGGGCTTGTAATAGGAGCTGGGAAGTGGCAGGCTGTTTCAATAAGGAAAAGCAGTGGTCACAGAAAGGGCACCGAAAGCTTAGCCTGCACTCGTTTAGAGCTCATTCAGCCATCGCCTGATGCCTGATAAGTGGGTTAAAACCCCATGAACCTGGAAACCTGTTCATATTGACACACAGATGGCGCCTGCTCAGCGATGGCCACTTAGTTGGCTGGTGCTGGGTGGTTTCATTAGCTTTTAAGCAGACTATGCTTTCCATTTGCTTCCTTCCCAACGGATAAACACAAATGTGTTATTGTAAATTCGATACAGCTGATGGCTGCTGTTTCTTACTTCAGAATCAATCTTGTTCATTACAAAGTGTCCTTACCTACATACTGCTCCACATCTTTCACAGAGAAGGTAGGGGGTGGTAGTCTGAGTCCCAGGCCCTCCATCTCAGTAACTGCTATGGGGTAGTTGAAGCTATGCCTCTCAAGGTACCTGGTTGTCACCAGCTCACCCTTCATCCGGATCAGAATCTCCTCGCCACTGAAATAAAATCGTAATTTTACTGAATGTACCGCAACCCATTAACATTTCATTAAGATGCATATATCCATCTTGAAAACGACACTGAAACCCCTCAGTGTAAAACAACTGAGGCTGTAGCTGGC
The DNA here is from genome assembly GCA_033026295.1 of Channa striata. Taxonomy (NCBI): domain Eukaryota; kingdom Metazoa; phylum Chordata; class Actinopteri; order Anabantiformes; family Channidae; genus Channa; species Channa striata. The sequence continues at coordinate 17,556,333 of CM065169.1, forward strand.
ATGCATCTCAAAGACAAAACAGCAAGGATACAGCAACTACAAAAACACTACAAGAATTGTGACAGGTTAGCGTGTGCTGCAATTTCCTCTACAAGTTTCTAATGTCAGTATGGATTGTTGAAAACAACATTAAGCAAGCTGAAGACTGGCTCAACTGTCTGCTGTTTCTATTGCTAATACAAATGTAGGAAGCGCCTCTCCACTGTAAACTGTAGGTTTCCCACAATTGTTGCTTTTTATCTGTCTGACTAAATAAATCTAAAAATGACAACTGAATGGCAACTCCATTCTCTTTCAGGATGTAACACCAGTTCTATAGCTTAAGTAGAATCACTGCTCGATAGAGCAAACTAAATGAACGAACCCTTCAGGAAACGCAGTTTCTGTGAGGAACACAAATAAATCACAATACGGCCTGATCAGATAAACCACATCAGTAGGGTGATCCAGTGGTGTCATTATAGGCCATTTCCAGGAAATCTTAATCTGGTTACACAGACGTGAATGTTGCTTGACCCTTTGTGGTCGGGTTAACAGGCAAGGCAATTTGTTGCAAATGTCCAAATTGATATCCACCTGGGGAAGGTCCTGTTCTGCAGCTCCTTGATAAACACAGGGGTGCCGGCCTGCACCGGCTTTGATCCGTCGTCTGGCTCTGTGTAGTCATGCCTGTGCCAGTTGTTGCGCTTTTTCACTAAAGCAAACAGAAGCACAGGAGATATGATACACTTGATTCATTCTAATGTTATCATGACTGTTCCCTCACAAAGTGCTACTCAATCATGCATATCACCACCAATTTTAGTGAGGACAATAATTCACTAGTCAAGACCTGCGCATAGAGATGGGGAAGCTTGTTCAATAACACCATTAAATTACTTTGGTAACTGAATGGTTGGCTCGACCCCCTAAAAACTGGACTTTTTTCCCCTTTGAACTAATCCAACAAATGTGGGAGGACATATACTGACTGGCAAGAGGGTTGTACATGAGAATGTAAGGCAGGAAATCAGGGGATGCTCTCTGACAATAAAGATACAGGGGAAACATGCCACTAATGAGGGAAACCATTACTCACTCAGGGAGGGTCCGTGTACAACATCACAGTTGGGACAGTGGTAAACATCAATATCCACAGCATGATGCTCTTCTACCTGCACACAGCTGGATATGAAGAAGCGACATTGTTAGACCAGGCTCATAACCTGTTGAAGCATAATTCAGAATTTGTGCTACACAGCAACCTCATGTTTGTAAAAAATTAAGAAAAAATATAATTCTAATGTAATGTAATATACTTTAACAATGTTTGTGGAAAATTAGTTTAAACCATCGCTATTTGATTCTTTAAAAAGCATGTGGTGACAATAATACAGGTGTCTAAAATTGTTAAACATGATCCTAAAAACTATTTAAGCGGACAAAATGTGAGTTCTATCTGGCCCTGTCAGATTGAAACACATTACTCAAACAAGTCAGTGTCACGCGTTGTCAAACCTTGTGTTATGAGAGAAGAGGCCAAGGGTCACAGTTTTTGGGTAAACATTAAAACACAGCTGCTACAATTAGGCATAAAGACTCCCTCATAAAAATAAAATCAGGTATTCTTCTGTTATTCTCATTCTGCTTGCACCTTCTGAGTTTAGAGAAAGGATAAAGCCTTGGCTGACCATTAACTGCTTGTACAGTGAGTTTGTGTCCCCCCATAGATCTGCACCAGTGTCACTCGCACCGCGACCCCCTTACTGTCCAGCCAAACCACAGGCATCAAAACACATGCATTCCTCTGCTGCATACCACAGTCCCAATCCGGAGAGGTATGGCTTGGAAAGCCACCAAGCTGCCATTCAGCCTAAACAGACAGCCGAAGCTGCATGGTTTTATGACACATACATGTGGACAGGTCATTTTTAGGGTCAAGATGTGCACAAAGAGGTGGAGAGGTCAAACACAAATGACCCACTGTGCTTAACAGGCCACTGCCAAAGCTGTAATTTTAAAGTGATTTCAGGTCTGAAAATAATGGGTCCTTGTTTTAAGGTGATAAATGTCCCAGCTTGACCTGGAAATAACTAATCTGAAGCACTTCCAATTTGTGTTGCATAATTGTTTTTGTGTGTATGTGTGTATGTGGGTGTATGTATACACAAAACACATTGCATGAACTTTTAAGTTCGTTATGATGCCCCCAGATTGGTTATTATTAGTTTAAAAAAGGCTAGAAAGAAGAAGATACTCACAACAACTGTGCTATCAATACTATTCTGACTTTGCAAAACACCAACACATATGCAATTATTTCACTTCCTATCCTGCTTTTCCTTCATCAAGAAATATCCCGCTAACCACCATTACGTGATGATGATGGGTGGCCACAAAAAAAAGACGATCCATGATTATGAACTGCATGCATGAAGAATTTAAACCATCCATTTGCCATGTTAAAACCATCACCAGCTTCTTAACTACTGTCTCCAAGTTGGTCGCTAGCAACAGCATAGCTACAGGGCAAAAAAAATATATAGATGCAAAAGCCTGCAGGAGGGTTGGAGCTTACCACAGCCAGCTTTGATGTACATGGAATTGCAGGAAACTGTAAAGGAAATGAAACTGAGGGCCATTAACTCATCAGGAAGTGGTGAGCTTGTGTGAATGCCAGCAACCCCCTCATATCATTAGTAGTTCCCTCTCCTCAGTTGATCGTGGTGTTAGAATTGGCTACATGACATTATTGTCACTCTCAGAGAAAACAAGCGCATTTTCAAAATTTCTACTAACTTCCAAAAGCATTTAAATGTACTTTTATTCAATACAGTAGAAAATGTAATCAGTCATGGTTTAGATTTTACTATTAGGTAGGCATTTGTATGTCAATTTTTTTTCAAACAAGGGTTTTTCCCTTACACATCTATTGGAAAAAAGAGTCAATAAAAAATAAAAAAGCTCAAATAGCGCTCCTGCTCCTGCACGTGAGCTAGCAGATGACCAACAATAACAATGCACAGTGCTTGGCTGTAGTACAAGACCTAGCTCACATATCTGGAATCCTGGTTCAAACATGTGGCTGTTCGCTAGGGAAAGCATGAGTCACAGCTCTGTCACGCAGAGCGAGAGCAGCGTCTGTTCAGCTGCGGTGACCTTGCTGTCCTCATTTTACTTGGTACTTTTCTTTAAGTAACACAGCAGCAGGAAATCAGGGCACTGTGCCACATTTACTGATCTGACTCAGCGTATGTGTCACCTGCAATGATTACTACTTAAAAAGGCAGCCAGGCTTGTGAAACTGCGTGGACACACACTGCAAAACAGAGAGGGAGAAAACTCAGCTAAAAGTAAAAGGGGGCCTTGCTCAGGCTTGATGATGTATTGCATCACCGTAAAGCCGGTGAGTGTGCAAACAGTTAGTGAACCGGCGTGAACCTTATTTGCATGGAGATCAACCAATGTGAGGATCAGACGTCAGTGTAATACAGAATGAAACAGTCTTATCACATGTTGTACAACAACAACCGAGCACATTTTAACAGAAGCTGACAGAGAGTACAGTCAATGTGCTCGATAAGATAAAAACTAAAAATTCTGACTGGAGGGTTGTGTGACGACAATGCAGCAGATTAACAAGCAAAACATCCCTTCCTGAAAGTGAGAAGATGTGTGTACTTGGCTAAACCCCAGCCATCAACAGCCCTCTCCCTCCACTTCCTCTCATCAAGGGCCTCCTTCCTGTGTGACTGAGAGGGCTTATTCATTAGTCCATGCACTGTGAGGGCTTCATTGTCCTCTATGATCAGTGCAGAAACACAAAAGCTGAAGGCGGGCATCGCCATTATTTTAAGCTCTAAATAACGGCTCTGCATGGGGCAGCGACACGCCTACATTAGGGAATTGGCAGATCCCTAATGGATGGGTGGCTGAGGCAGAGACAGGAGTTGAAGACAGTTAAACACACCTGACTATCTTTTCTGCCTCAGAGGAGTTACTAACCCTGTTTCTAATACACTCAGTCAGAGCTTACATAACAGTCCTAGACAACAGTAACAGAGCTACTGTCAGATGGATGACTGATCGATCATTTCAGACTTATGGCCAAAGAACATAGACCAGCCTGGCATCCATGCAGTGGTTACAGCTTGAGGGAGACTGTTGGGCTCTCTGTAGTTAGTTGGTAAATCATAAAGGAGGGTCACTTGGTTGTTTATGGAGCCCCAGGGAATTTTAACAACATAAGTGATTTTGGTGCAGGTTGCATTGCACTGAGGCTTCTAGTGCTGGGTTTCTTCCTCTACACGTCTTCAACAAGGTTGTCTTAGGGCTCCAGTGACCCTGTAAAACCTGCAAACTCATCAGTCCTGTGACTGTGTGTGCTGAAATAAAACTGAGCCTGAACTCAGCTCAAGACTGTTTTTTTTTTTTTAGATATTCTCCTCTCTTGTTACTAATCAATAGGCACTTTATAGTATCTCAGAAACACGCAAAGTCTGAAAAAAAGTGTTTTCACTGGATGTTGAATGGAAGTAAAACTGAGCTGTCCAGTTCTAACGCATCATTTATTGTCTTCAGTTGGGTGTATTTAATATGATGATGTCAAAATATGTAAATATAGAGAAGTCAAGTTCTTTTAAAATCCAAATTCACACTGACAAGCAAACCATACCTGAGGCTGTTGACCCCTAATCAACATTGACCAAACTAAAAGTAATGCAGTTTCCCTAGAGCCCCCTCCCCCCAGTGACAGGCCCAGACTAATGATGGTAAACACAGTTCTTAACAAGAGCAATGAGGCCCTTCTTTACTTTGGCCAATTACCTTATCAGACATCTAAACAGATAATTGGAAATGTCTCCTTTGTGAGCAGCAATTGTAGAAAAAAAAGATATATCCTTCCACGTTCTCATCCGCTAAGCATAAACATGAATAAGGCACTCTGCAGACGCAATCCATCTCTCTTTAGTGTGCTCACTCTGTGTGACACTGATGGATCGTTCATTGAACTTGGCTTGCCGGAGATACTATCAATCTTTGCCTCTGTCTCATCAAGCCCCGGTGTTCTATCGTCACCCTCCACCGCCCATACCTAAAAATCAGTCAATGTGCAGACTGGAGTTCCTGACACCTACACTGGGGTAAACCCTGTGATCTGACGTGGCCCACTGAGGATTTCCAGAAATCCAACTGCAATCCACAGTGTTGACATTAAGTGGCAGGTCAGAAAGACTGGTAACAATCCATTTAAAGAGGCAGGTCTTGTAATTAGGCAAGTCTCTAAATGGTAAATAACAGAGTTCAAACAAACATTTGTAATCTAAACCAAAGGCTCGAGCAAGCTTTGGTGTCAGCGCCTTGTAAAGTCCTGCAGGGCAGTGGTATCCTATATGAGGGTCTGCAAAATAAACCAAAGGGGTGAGGTATCTAACAGGAAATCTAAACACGTCTTTTACACATAATTAGTTTTAAAATTTTTTGATTTGTTTGAGATACTCTAGAAATCCATTTAGACAAATCAAACAAAGGGAGAAGAGTACACGTCTCCATGGTTCAACTGGTCACAACCCAGAATCAGAAACAGAAACAAATCTGTGAAAAAGGCGGGACATAGATTTAGTTTTTTTGGTCAAAGGCATAAACCAAAAAGATTGGGAATCACTGTTCTTATGTTCTTGATGTTCTACACTTTGACACTTTAGTGTAACTACAATCTACAAGAAAGAGTTAGCTGGGGTGGCACATGTTAATGGTTTGTTTTAATGGAAGTATTAAAACCAGCTACTAGAGTTCAAAAGAACGATAGAAAAGATATTCAACATATTATGTAACCACACATTATGCATTGAAGAAAAGATGACATTTTTCATATTTGAGAAAATAGGACCAGCAAACATATGGCACTTGAGAAGTTACTTGAGTCGAGTGTCAAATGTGGAACCCATACACGTGAGCAGAACTTATCCAAACAAACACCAGTTTTTTGTTTACCGCTTAAATCCCAGTGGCTAGTACGATGCTGCGTACAGCGCACAGTGTTTTGATTCCCAGAGTCTTTGCTCCATTAAAGTCCCAAGCTCTATTGTGTACTGAGATTGTAAGAGATACAGGTGATGGAAAACAGGATGCCTTCCAGAAACTGACACACAAACACTAAGACACAAGTCCCTCCACACAAACAGTAACTCAGCTAGCACACTGACAAACAGGCACTGGGAGGTTGAGCTTCTTTCCAATATTGGCACGGCATCATCCACAGCCAGAGAATATCCCTTTCCTTCTGGCCAGCGTCGTGGGAAAGAGGCTGGAAATGTGGCTGTTTTTGGAGCTCTGCTGCATGTGCGTGCATGTGTGTATGTGCTTATTAGTCATCAACGGGGGAAGCTCCAACATTTGTTCCTTTTCTTGCTGGCACATGACATACAGCCAGCCAGTCTTTTTTGGCTCTAGCATACCGCAAATTCTGGCCTGCAAGTTTTGTTGGCAGCACGCTTAATATGGTTACGCAATGGCTTCCATCATTTCAACACGAGCAAAAACAGATTATTGTATTCATAAACTGTTGCCGTGGAGATGCACCCACACAGGCTGATTCAAAAGATTGAAGAATGGGATGTGTGGAACTTGTGTTTAACTCATTCTATAAAAAAAGTGACCAAGATTTTGCTGATCACCTGAGTTTGAAATACAGCATATAACTTGACAACATTAAGACATTTTCTTGGTTCTCTTTGTAAAAACCACAAGCTCAGCTGAGTTGATAGTGTCTGATAAAGTAAATGTATAATTTGTTCCATTAACTATGCCACCCACAAGGGTAACCAGAAATCAGAATGATCTTAACCACAAAACACTGAGGATTTGTTGCACAAAACTTTTGACAAATCTGATATTTTAGGCAACACATTTACAGATGCACAATAGACTGATATTACACAACACCAAAATTCCTTTGAGAATTTTAACAGCCAACACCCAGTCGCCCACACCATGAATCATACAGGCTTCAATAACACCAATGGCCACACGTATAATCAGGTATGTCAATACAGATAAAACAGGACCAAAAAGAACACAGGCAGTTAAGGGACATGTGCCTGCCAATCCTGCTGTCCACCACTAGGGGCCCTCTGCCATGTGCCTCCCCTGCTTTAAAGGGGATTTAAATTTCTCAAACTGTCAATCAAAAGCCCGATCATAACAAGCCCCTTGTTCTCTACAATTTGCTTTGCAATAAAGTACACCACTAAACGCATAACATAAATACATATTAAACGTGTACTCAAAAGCTTAAAATGTGGTTATATGACATACATCCAAGTATAACAATAACCCAGACAGTGTCCAAACAAACAGAAGCTGTTAAGAAAATGTTGATCTAGTAAAAAGTTTTAAGTGCAACTGAAATCAAAGAATAAAAAATAACCTCTGCATTGAAGAACTTGATGCGAGCTCAGTTTCTCACACTGCTGCACTTGACTCATTTAACTGGGTCTTTATCACTAATATGAAAGTTAAATCTGTGAAGTGGGGCCCCGATGATGGCAAACACGCCGCCTTTGTATGTCACGAGAAGCCGGCCAAGCTGTCGCTCACTCAGCCTGACCGGCACAGCTCGGCGACCCGCTAACGTTAGATCCGCATATTAGTAGATTCAACTATTTGCTACGGGGATCTGTCGGAGTAAAAAAAGAATCATTCCCAGTGCGATCACTGGCAGCAAATACATGTCGTGGGCTGTAGACTTGCTGGCAGAGCCCCGGAGTAGACGTGCGCCTGTGAACGAAGCCCCACTTTCTTTCGTAAAGTCGAGTCAATAGACGGTTTAAAAGCCCCGTCGCCCACCGCTAGCATTAGCGAGCTAACTTAGCTACCAGTCAACACCGCTCACAGAAACGTCGCCTTTCCTTGGTAAGCAACTAATGTTTATCGTATCCAAGGCGCTAGATCTCGAAAGAACATTATAACCAACATACCCGCCGTGGAACCAGTCTTTACAGATGTCGCACTCGATCATAAACCGGCTCACATCATAGGGCTGCCGGCAAACACAGTACAGCGGGACCGCCGCCATCTTCCTACTGTCCCCAAACAACGCAGGAATGAAGCGGGGCGGGGATTTAACTCACCGTCCGGAAATACCCGAGGGAGAGCCGAGCAGGCCCGAGCCCCCCACGAGATTCGCCATTCTAGGCAATCCCACTTCTGACGTCAGTTTCCAAATGATTCATTTCCATCTGGTTGTGTAGGCAAACCAACAATAGACATAAACTTTTTCCAACAAAGGAATGACATAATGGCGCTGTTCTGGGCTTTTTTCTCAATTCAAATTCTTTAACAGAATCTGACTATTCTAAAATAGTGAGCATCACAAGAGAGCTTATTTTATATAGTATATTATTATCTAGTTAAAGTAAGTAAGGTAAGACTTGTATTTACAGGTTATAGATTAGAGCAAATGTATTCTTCAGTCCATCTGATCTATCATTACATAATAATAAATGTCCCCATCCTGTTTTAGTCAACGTTTTATAATTATATAAATCTTTAAGCATTGATAAATATAACAAATCAGAAAAATATTGAAAAAAAGTGTTTCAGCTCACTGTAGCTTTCACTATCCACTATCAGATTTGCAGCCTCGACACTGACTTAACAGAAACCTATTAACACAGCTATATGGTGCAAGTCTAAATGTGTCACCCAATCTAAAGCTGCTCTCTCAGCAATTTCCTTTTGTATTCACACCCTTTCTTTGCACAGAGGTAGTTCTTCAGTTAATATATCCAACCAATAGTAGACATTGCAAAAGCCAAATCACAATATCAACCCCTGGTATGTCTCCTTTGAGCGTGTCTGACATGCCCTACGTGCTTGTGTGGGGAATAGCAATGGGACCACCGACCCACAGCTTGATCTGTGAGCTGACAGCACCCATCCCCCAACACGCCCATCTGTGCCGCTCTGCATAGGCAAGCAGGCTTGGTGCACGCAAAGACTCACTGCACACAAGACACATGTGATCCACTAGGTTCTGCAGATCTCTATCTCTCTCTGTCTGTGAGTCTGTTTTCCTTTGGTGCATCCTCACTCTGCAGGAGCACGTAAAGATCTCCTTTGTCCTTAGTATGATAATAGCAGCCTTCAGCACTTGGTAGTAGTAGATCATTATCGTGTCTTCGTGTTAGGTTTTCTGTTTTGTCAGACGGGTTTTTGCAGTGCAGCTTCATGTCTGGTGTGCAGACCCACCACATGTCTGTGAACACTTCTCCTGGAAGTTAATTAACCCTTTGTAAGTGGAGGCAAACACTCCTTAAGATGATGTAATGTCACTGCTGATGGATACTCATGGAAAACTTTACTTCTTACATGAATCCTGTCAACTCCAAACATAGAAAACTAAATACAGCTGATGTTTTCAGTATTATCAGACACACTTCCAGGCCTTTGTACTATATTATAATTATATTTGTTTATGGAATACTGTTAAAAAACAAGGTGTAATGGGCCATTAACTTTTAGGTACAGGTGAACAACTCACTCGCTTATTGTGCCAGATCCCCAAACGTCTTGAAATAGCCAGTCTCTGGTTTCTGTCAGTCAGTGGCCTTGTAGTCTGTAGACCAAAATGTTAAGAAACAGCCCTGTTTTTAGATATAGAGAAAGAGATAGAAAATTAGCTTTGATTCAGTAGAAAAAAACTGACAGTGTTGGTTTCAGACTCAAGCTGACAAACACTTTAAAAGTTTGTCTTGTTTACCTTATTCAGTCAGGTCCTTTTCTACACTGGAGCTAACTAATGACAACAGGCATCGACAACAACAGCAGCAAAAGAGTCTGACTCTATTAGGTAAGCTATTATTTCATAAAGCAGGCAAATATGAAATGTGTGATATGAAGGCATCACTATACATGCACTTTGCATAAAAATGTAAGATTTTAATACCACATAACAAATAAATAAGAATATTATAGATTAGGGAGAAGAATATTAGAAAACAGAGAAAGGATCAGTGGAAAGTAAGAAATCTATCTAGTTATCATTTGTGTGAAAGTGATACATTTTGTAAATCCATAATAAATTATTGCTCAGATATTGAAGTCCTTGTCCATTCTAAAGTATTTTTAATTTACAGTATTATTATTATTTCAATTTGATGCTTGAGCTTCACTTTGCAGAAATCAAAACTAAACATGTTTTAAATATGACACTATCAAGGAAAAGTTAAATCTTCAGTTTGTAACAGCTTGGAAACTAGTTAAGATTTTAAAAAATATATTTACATTAAGATGATAAGACTTACACATTTATTTGTGAACAAGGCATTTTAATGTTTGTGTGTAAAAAATTAGATTAGGCCAAAGTCATTTAAAGCTGTTTCACTTTGTGTTGTTCAGAGCTACTGAAGTGTTATTCTTCATCAGGCCCCTTTTTTTCTATTTTCCAAAAACATTCTACTGTATAATATTTTATATTTTCCTCAAACTATTTTGTAACTTAACTCTGAAATAAAAGACAGTATGTAAGTGTAAAAGCGCCATCTTCTGACCAAATAACGTAACAGTCGGCTGCGCGTTCACGCTGTTCGGAGCGCGCACGTAACGCAGCCTCTGACGTCAGCCCAGAGTGTCTCCGCCCCTTGTGAGCTCGAACCACGGACGCATCGCGGCGTCCTGAAATCCAGATGTGATTCACGAGGCTGAGGACATGGACACACGACTAGAGACGGAAGACAAGCAACACACGAAGGAGGAACGTGGTGACGCTGCAGCAGCTGGGCCGAGAAGCGGACGAGGTGGGCGGCGATAGGTGGATGTCCCGAGGAAATGTGCGGAATCTGCATCGTCTCCACCGGATGTACAGGTTCATACGTGCTATTACTTTTAATATTCGATTGGTGTGTCAGTGTTTATGTAACATGTTTACGATATTAGCTATGTCATTAAAGCGTTTGTCGGCACAATTATATTTATGAATCGAGAAATTAATAGGCAGAAATTTCGTAAAACTAATTATTATTTGCAATTCCAAATATGCTACTGTGACTGTCATAAAATAAATACGTAAAAAGAAAACTTTTTTTATTCAAAACTTTATCGATATTTCAATTCAAACATTTACAGTCAAAATTTTATTAAAGCAACACCGCATCTTTAGAAAATATATTAATTACAAGGGGAAAGGCAGGAGCTTAGATCTGAGAGTAGGGACTCTTAACATTGGCACAATGACAGGGAAAGGTAGAGAGCTGGCAAACATGATGGAGAGAAGGAAGGTAGATGTACTGTGTGTGCAGGAGACGAGGTGGAAGGGTAGCAAAGCACGTAGTATTGGAGAAGGATACAAACTGTTCTACCATGGTGTGGATAGGTAGAGAAACGGAGTAGGAGTGATCCTGAAGGGGGAGTTTGTGAACAATGTTTTAGAGGTGAAAAGAGTCTCAGACAGGGTGATGAGCCTAAAGCTAGAAATCGAATGGGTGATGGTGAACATAGTCAGTGGGTATGCTCCACAAGTTGGCTGTGAGTTAGAAGAAAGGAGAGATTCTGGAGTGAGTTTGATGAGGTTGTAGAGAGTATCCCCAGAGGAGAGACAGTCGTTGTCGGAGCAGACTTTAATGGGCATGTTGGTGAGGGGAACAGAGGTGATGAGGAGGTGATGGGCAGGTTTGGTGTTAAGGAAAGGAATCCAGAAGGACAGATGGTGGTGGACTTTGCTAAGAGGATGGAAATGGCTGTAGTCAACACTTACTTCCAGAAGAGAGAGGAACACAGAGTTACATACAAGAGTGGAGGTAGGAGTACACAGGTGGACTACATCCTATGTAGACGAGGTCATTTGAGAGAGGTTAGTGACTGTAAAGTGGTGGTAGGAGAGAACGGAGCCAGACAGCACCGCATGGTGGTGTGTAAGATGACTCTGGTGGTCAGGAAGAAGAAGAGAGGAAAGACAGAAAAGAAGACCATGTGGTGGAAGCTAAAGAATGAAGAAACTTGTGAGGAATTCAGGCAGAAGTTGAGACAGGCTTTGGGTGGTCAGGAAGAGCTTCCAGATGACTGGGAAACTACAGCAGAGGTAATCAGGGAAACAGGTAAGAAGGTGCTTGGTGTGTCATCTGGAAAGAGGAAAGAAGATAAAGACACTTGATGGTGGAATGAGGAAGTACAGGACTGCATCCAGAGGAAGAGGTTGGCTAAAAGAAAGTGGGATGTAGAAAGGACTGAGGAAAGTAGACAGGAGTACAAGGAAGTGCAGCGCAGAGTGAAGAGGGAGGTGGCAAAGGCCAAACAGAAAGCTTACGATGAACTGTATGACAGGTTAGACACGAAGGAAGGAGAAAAGGGCTTGTACAGGATAGCCAGACAGAGAAATAGAGATGGGAAAGATGTGCAACAAATAAGAGTGATTAAAGACAAAGATGGAAAGGTGCTAACAAGCCAGGAGAGTGTGCAGAGAAGATGGAAGGAGTATTTTGAGGAGCTGATAAATGAGGAAAATGACAGGGAAAGAAGGGAGGAAGATGTGGATGTTGTGGAGCAGGAAATAGCAGAGATTAGAAAGGATGAGGTGAGGAAAGCTCTGAAAAGGATGAAGAGCGGAAAGGTTGTTGGTCCTGATGACATACCTGTGGAGGTGTGGAAGTGTCTAGGAGAGACAGCAGTGAAGTTTCTGACAAGTCTGTTTAACAGGATTTTAGAGAGTGAGAAGATGCCTGAGGAATGGAGGAAAAGCGTTTGGTGCTCTTAAGAACAAGCGTGACACGCAAAAACTGTAGCAACTATAGAGGGATAAAGCTGATGAGCCACACAATGAAGCTGTGGGAAAGAGTAGTGGAAGCCAGGCTTAGGAAGGAGGTGGAGATCTGTGAGCAGCAGTATGGTTTCATGCCCGTAAGAGCACCACTGACGCCATTTTCACTTTGAGGTTGTTGATGGAAAAGTACAGAGATGGTCAGAAGGAGCTGCATTGTGTCTTTGTGGATTTAGAGAAGGTGTATGACAGGGTGCCGAGGGAGGAGCTGTGGTACTGTATGAGGTTGTCAGGAGTGGCAGAGAAGTACGTCAGAGTAGTTCAGGACATGTATGAGAGAAGCATGACGGTGGTGAGATGTGCCGCAGGTCAGACAGAGGAGTTCAAGGTGGAGGTGGGACTACACCAAGGATCGGCTTTGAGTCCCTTCTTGTTTGCTATGCTGATGGACAGGTTGACAGATGAGGTCAGACAGAAATCTCCCTGCACAATGATGTTTGCAGATGACATTGTGATTTGCAGTGAGAGTAGAGAGCAGGTGGAGGAACAGCTGAAAAGGTGGATGTTTGCTCTGGAAAGAAGAGGCATGAAAGTCAGTCGTAGCAAGACAGAATACATGTGTGTAAAAGAGAGAGAGCAAGGTAGAAGAGTGAGGTTACAGGGGGCTGAGGTGAAGAAGGTGCAGGAATTTAAGTACTTGGGGTCAACAGTTCAGTCTGATGGGGAGTGTGGAAAAGAGGTGAAGAGGCGAGTGCAGGCGGGTTGGAGTGGGTGGAGGAAAGTGTCAGGAGTGTTGTGTGACAGAAGAATGTCAGCAAGACTCAAAGGAAAGGTGTACAGGACAGTGGTGAGACCAGCTCTGCTCTATGGGTTAGAGACAGTAGCAGTGAGAAAGAGACAAGAGGCAGAGATGGAAGCAGCAGAGATGAAGATGTTGAGGTTCTCCTTAGGAGTGACGAGGTTGGACAGAATAAGGAACGAGCTCATCAGAGGGACGGCACATGTTGCCTGTGTTAGCAACAAAGTCAGAGAGGCCAGATTGAGATGGTTTGGACATGTGCAGAGGAGGGACAGTGAATATATTGGTAGAAGGATGTTGGAGATGGAGCTGCCAGGCAAGAGGGCGAGAGGACGACGAAAAGCCGAAAGAGTAGTAGTAGACAGTACTTGAAATGGAAAGGATGTGCTTATGATGTCTCTGTCTGCATCAGACGCTTGCAGACAGGGGACTTTGATCTGATCTTTGATTAGGTAGATCAGTGTCCTGAACCTGAACATGAGGCGTCTGTCCCGGAAGAAAGCCCTGAGCCTGGTGAAGGAGCTTGACGCCTTCCCCAAAGTGTCAGAGAGCTACGTGGAGACGTCGGCCTCAGGAGGGACAGGTGAGGCATCTCATCATCAACAGATGAAGATATTGGCCCCTTGCTGATGTGCAGCGCGTTGTTTGATAGAACACCAACCACTGTTTCTGTCTCATCACAGTGTCGCTGATAGCTTTCAGTGCCATGGCACTTCTGGCGATCTTCGAGTTCTTCGTTTATCGAGACACTTGGATGAAGTACGAATATGCAGTTGACAAGGATTTTTCCAGGTAGGTTCTTATCATTGATCATGTAATGGTTAATAATTAAGCTGTAACCATCCCCTATATAAAATGTGATTCCCTGCGTATTTTTATGCACGTTGTTTATTGGTCTATAGCTGCAGTGTAGGAGGGGAATTTGTTGTAAAAAGGACAATTTCTCATGCTTCTTTTTTTTTTTTTTACAGTAAATTGAAAATTAATGTTGACATTACAGTGGCCATGAAATGCCAGCGTGAGTATCTAAGATTCCTTTTCTTTCATCTGGAGAAACCAATAATTTAACGGACCACTTAATTCTGTATCTCTTTACTGGTGTTTACAGACGTTGGAGCCGATATTCTGGACCTGGCTGAGACCATGATCACATCCAACGGACTCCAGTATGAGCCTGTGGGTGAAGCATATCTCCCATAATTTAATTCTATGCCTGATCACAAGTTATGGCTTTAGCCACAGCTTGTTAGACAGTTTTGACATGCATATTGTCATCATGGCATCTCGTGGGCTTCCAGGTTTTGGAAATGCTGTTATGGAACATCTTTTTTTCTTTACATGTGTTCAGGTTATTTTTGAACTGACTCCACAACAGAGACTGTGGCAAAGGTAAGCTTTCATCAAGTCGCCCAGAGAAAAGCTGAATGATAAAGTAAAACTTGTACGTTATGATTTGGTCAATCCTGTTTCTATCCGCTATTAAAGCTCATTTTAAACCAAACACAAACCAAAGCTTTTATCCGTCTTACAACCTGTCGTTTGTCCCCCAGGACGCTGCTTCTGGTACAGAGCAGGCTGAGAGAGGAGCATGCTCTCCAGGAAGTGCTTTATAAAACGCTACTTAAAGGAGCTCCCACTGCTTTGCCCCCACGGTCAGTTACACACACACACACACACAAACAAACAAAACTAGTTAATTGTGACGAATTCCTCACTTAATCGCAGGCACATAATTAAATGATGGTAGATATTATTCAAACTCTGGCAAACACAGTGAACCAGCTCAATATGTGGGTGTATGGCTGCAGGGAGGGTGCGTCCATGGAGCCGCTCAATGCCTGCAGGATTCACGGGCACGTCTACGTCAACAAGGTGGCAGGAAATCTACACATCACTGTGGGAAAGTAGGAAATTATTTGGATTGTATAAAAAAAAAAAAAAATGTACAGAGATGCTGTTTACACCAGTCTTCTAATAACCGTATTTTGCACTTTTCAGGCCTATTCACCATCCTCAGGGGCACGCTCACATTGCAGCCTTTGTGAGCCACGAGAGTATGTCTTTTTGTTTAGCATGTCTGCACATAAATGAGTCCTGTGACTAACTCTCCTGCTAAAGGTGCAGGTGTTCTTTTAAAAATAGAAGCTAAATGCTTCACAGTTTTCTATTTAATATTTAATATTCTATTTAATATTCTGAATATTTAAAATACACTTGTAGCAGATGTACAAAACATCCATTATAACACACAAAGCGTTAGATTGGTTTTGTGCTATCGCATGCTCACAAGTGGGGGATTAAAAGTCCTGAGAGCGTTTGCAGCCTCGATTGACCCAGAGTTTCCTCTCCCCTTTACAGCGTACAACTTCTCCCACCGAATAGACCATTTATCTTTCGGGGAGGAGATACCAGGCATCATCAATCCCCTGGACGGCACAGAGAAAATCACCTTTAGCAGTAAGTTATTGCACTTTTCACAGATGGGAAAGGAGGGGAATAAAATGTAAGTGGTTTCCTAACAGATAACACTGGAATGGAGTTGAGACGTTTACTGAAGCATGGGTTGACTTAAAATGTCCTTGAGAGAGCTATAACATGTCATTGTGGATTCTTCAGCTGTAATTCACTCAAAAATCATGTTTTTTTTTGTAAATTGTTCCTTGATCAGACAACCAGATGTTCCAGTACTTTATCACAGTGGTGCCGACCAGACTGAACACATACAAGATATCTGCAGACACACACCAGTTTTCTGTGACTGAGCGAGTGAGTAAAAAAACTCAATGAATTATTTAAAAAAGCAAAAATAAGAGCAGGATATTATGCCATTTTTAATTCCGTTTCCAAGGAGCGAGTGATAAACCACGCAGCAGGTAGTCATGGAGTGTCCGGCATCTTTGTGAAGTACGACACCAGCTCTCTGATGGTGACCGTCAGCGAGCAGCACATGCCCCTGTGGAGATTCCTGGTGCGACTTTGCGGCATTATTGGGGGGATTTTCTCCACAACAGGCAAGCCTGTTTTTAAGCTGCAGTCTTTTTTTAAATATACATAAAAAAAAAAGTTAGTGCAACAAAAATATAGGCATCAAGTTTCTTTTGTATAAATGTAAAAATAATTATTTGCATGAAATGACAAATGTGTGTTGAGTTAAAATACACATTTTCCCCTCTCCTTTAAGGCATGCTCCATGGGCTGGTTGGCTTCTGTGTTGATGTCATCTGCTGTCGCTTCAGGATAGGAGTCTATAGGGCCAGAGAGGTGAGTCCTCAGCGTTCTGAAAGACACTTGTTTTCTATTGTACAGCCGACAGGTCGTCTTTACAGATCAGGAGACTTGAGACGTTTGTGTTTAACTCTGTCCTAGGATGTGCAGCTTCACGACCAGATGAACAATCACCAGATTCCTCTGTTGGCTGATAATGTCCCTCAGGAGTAGCAAGTTTTCTGCCTTTGTCTGCATGGTTTAATAAAAGCTGCAACAAATACTTTCATTGCTTTGGCATACCAATAACTTATTGGTTGCTCAGTTTGTGAAAAGCATTTCTTAAACCTTGCTCTCCAACACTGTGCCGCTGTGAAACACATTAGATCATTGCACTACAAGAAAATGTGCATCTGTCACTGCATTATCAAGGACGCAATTTCTTTTAAAGCTGTATTACACACTTTGTATTTTGTTGGACTCAAGCACCACCCCCCAACAAAAAACAAACGTGACCAAAAAGTTGCAAAGTTTTACATTTCCATTGTACAGTATTTATGTATATGGATAATTGGTTCAAGTTAAAAAAAAAAAAAAAAAACAAACAGTCTTGTAACTGTTGGATGTGAAGAATCATTGTACTGGCAGCTAGCAAAATAATAAAGCCACTCAAACATTGCACTTGTCTCAGTGATTTAGCAGTCCTTTCAGGTATGTGCCATGTTGGGATCAAACTTAAATTGATCCCTTGTAATGTCAGCTCAACATTTACATTGTAACATGCCTTTTTTAATGAGCCACCACAAAAAAATAAAGCTTTTTTTAATAAATAAAAAAATATATATATAAAAAAAAAATTCTGGAAGAACCAGGACTTTAGAGCTTTAAGGTGAAGGAGTATTTATCGAAAAATCAATCAACTTGTATAAGTCAATAGTAAGAATTCTGTAATCAGTTTAAGTATTGTGAACAGTTTGAGCATAAAGAAATTCAAAATCTGCAGACAACTGGGAATGTTGCACATTCTCATACATGGCTGGATCAGTACTGCCAGCAAGCAGTTTGGGGGTGTGTTTGCAATTTCAATAACCACAAGAATCAGTTGACAGACTGATAAGTTAATGGGATAAAACAGTGAGGCAGAAGTCAAATTAAACAGACTGCAGGACAGTACAGTTGCATTTTCTCTTTGAGTTTATTTCAGTTTTGCCAAGCAGACGTGAAATGAAACGCCAGAGCAGGGAATAAAGGTGGTCAAACATGTTCCACATGACACCAGAACAAGATGAAGTCATTGGTTATGTGTTGCTCTTTGTTACATACTGTAACCATGGGTTCTGCCTGGGGTTTGGTCGGCAAACGGCAAAGACAGCAGAGACAACAGTGAAACGCCATAACAATGACACAATTACAATAGCCCTGTAGCTCTTAAAGAACAATCTGGAACAAACAAAAAAAAATAAATCACTGGATCATTCAGGCTGTGAACGACTGCAGACATTTTGGTTCATTACCACCCTCAGAAATTGAGGACAGTTACCATGGTTACAACATAGACATGAGCTTTGCATAAACATTTAGTTGTCCCTTTTTCTCCCATGAAAGGCTCAACTGTTATTTGTATTATGTCAGAAGTCAATTCTTACAACATATACAATAGTGTACAGTTCTCTCATTTGTTTAGTAAAAATCTGTCGTGCCTGTCACACCTAACACTTTTGGTTGACTCTGTGGGAAGCTCTGTGGTGGAATCCCGTGGAGACCCTCACCAAGCAAAAATAAACAGTCAAATACAGTTTTTGGTAGTGTAATAAGAATACGCAAGATCAACTATTTACAGCTCTTCCAAACACGGGTCCAGGGTGTAGAACCAGGAGGACTTCCAAGACCCCAGGCAATGATCTACCACTGCCGTGGATTAGGTCCAGACTAACAGAGGCCACAGTTCGTCTTGCTTAAATATAGTCAATCTCAGTCACAAACGTTCTTCCAACTTGGTTGACTATTTAATATACCCCTGTTCAGTACAATATGAAGCATTAATTTTCAATGAGATGCAGATTACAACTCCATATTGCAACATGTTGAAAGGCTTGTGTAAAGCAGCGTTCAACAGAATGTTACCAACTCTGGCCTCCTTGGTTTTACTTCCCATTAATGCTGGGACAGATTTTTTTTCAGTCTCCCTGTCCTCTTCAGTATCCAGAGGCCTGCCTCAAGAACTGTAAGAAACTATTGAGCAACAGAAGCTTTGTCTTCACAGGCTTGGCTGTCCTAAAAGGACATTCTTACCTGCTGGACATGCTGATTAGCATTACATTCAAGTCACTGGTAAGCAAATTTTTTTACAATAAGTTACCCAATGATGTTTGTAAAACCCAGAAGCCACACAAGATTGTAAAGGGATTTCCTGAAGCCTCAAAGACACTTCTATCCATCTTGATGAAAAATAATTCTGCTCACGCTATATTCAAAAGGCCTCACGGACATTGTGCAATGCTGTTTCCATACAAGTACCTGGTGGGCTGTCATCTGTTTCCAAAACAGGCGCAATTTGGGGAAAAGGTTAGGAGTATTTTCATACACAAGGGTAGAAGAGTGAGGTTTCTGGAAACTTTCCTGGGAAAATTTCCCCCAAACATATCTGGGTAATTAAAAAACAAAATGCATAGTCACCAGCGAGGGTTGAATGTATTGCTAAAAACATGACAGAAGCAGAAGAATTTTGGTCTCCATCTTTTTTACAACTTGGCCCATTAATCCAACTGACTGCCCACTTCAAATCCCCTAAAGTCACTCATTACCTGGGACATAACATGAGGGACCGACTTCAACTGGACCCAATTCTTCGATCTCTCAATGTTTATTTTCTTTCATCACCACTGGACCCTTTCTAAACCCACTGAAGTAGTTTGTCCCTCATTGGCTAAGGTTTTGGAGATTTTGTCTAAGGAAACCGACCACTTCAGGTACTGTTGGGAGACACCGTATGCAATGTTGGGATATACAAATAAACTTGACTGATGTAATGTTTTTTATACATAACACACTGCCAAGGTCTACTACATATAATCAGACTAATCTGATGCAAGTATAAAGATGTAAAAGTAGTAAACTTAGTTTCAGTACAAACTGCTGTACAAACAGGCAAAGAGTGGATGAGCTTTCAAACAACCAAGGTAAACGTTCAGAGACATACCAACATCATCTGAAATAACTCAACCTCAGGAGCAGGACAGATGGCAGGTCTGTATGTTCCGGTATGTGAAGAAATGCTGTTGTCTAATATGGTCAAATTTGAGTTTCAATGGTCTCAGTCTGGATTGGCCTTGAGACAGGAAACCAGTCAGTTATGTGTAATCTTAAAAAGGCAGTCGATACATGTAATGCAAGACCCACAGATATCCACATCACCTGAATATTAAAGAAAGGAACTGGATATCCCCACAGTGAGAAAAACCAAAAAACAAAAACACACCCCCCTTTACTGAAGCACTGCCACTATTCAAGTATGCAAAAAAGAAAAATAACAAGGCAATGCAATGTACCCAGATTCAAGGGGATGGAAACATTGGTGTGGACAACAAGATGGAAGTCACAAAAGGCTATTGTTGCATATATAATTGGCCACTGAGAAGAAAACAGTAGGTACTAAATGAGTGGACTACACCTGTTTTGGACGGGGTTCGGTGTTTGACAGTGCAGATTCCCAAACTAAACAAAGAATTCATGGCTGGTAGACCTCCCCTTCCTCTCCCCCCCACCCCTTCTAAGTGCTTTACTCAACTGCAGCTCCTCCCTCCCCCAGTGTAGAAAGCCCTGCTAACCCACACAAGGAGGAGTTGCAGTGTCCTTAGTGGATGTCAGAGTCTCAGATGTTTTGTCCAGCTAAAGGCGAGGGCTGCTGTCTCTGGTGTGACGTGGTGAGGAAGACTCAGTTGGTTAAGGTGCTGGATGCACGGAAGTAGGAGAGGAACTTGAAACAGAGACTAACCACAAAGTACCAGATGTTTCTGGCCATCTGTGAGCGGGCGATGAACACCCTCCATATGAAAACCACCAACACGGTGTTGAAGGTGTAGCGGATGTTTCTTAGTCTGGGAAATGAGAAAGTGTGGAGCAAGAAGTCAGGAAACAAACCGTGACCAAAATAAGCGTTAAACATGATTTCTATCTGGAACTCCAATAACATTAGCAATCCTCTAGCTAGTCTACAGATTAACAACCGCATTACAATCCATTCAAGTGTTTACTTACTTCCTCAGATGCTGCCTGGCAGCAGGAATGTCAGACATATCTTCATTCAGGACATATTTCTTGGTGCCGATGCAGTAATTCTCGATGTACTCGGGCCAGTTCAGCTGGCGCACATCAAAGTTAAATGTCTGCGGGGTGGGAGAGAATACAATTAATAGGATGCTGATGGCAGAGCCAAGATGAATGTGTTTTGCATTTAATGTACAATTCCACTGCCTGCCACTAGACGGAGCAGTGGCCTTTCTAATATCAATGGATTACATTTTCAGAGCCTCCTCGCTTTTAATCTGTCAGTTTCTTTAGTTGCTGTAGGACTTGGACCATTTAGCCAAGTAGTCATTCTACACTAAAAATAGCACAAGCAAAAGTCCTGCATATGTAGAACATTAAAATAAAATGTAGAAATAGCCCCGAGAAGGATGTTCTACTATAACCTAATTGATAATGTATGAACCAATTAGCATTTCAATGCCGTATTTGTTCAACATGGAGCCAATTTAGTGCATGAGAATTAGGTAGTGCATGAGAATTAGAGCAAGGAATCATTTCAGCATATTTGTTCTCACTGGGAATCTATCTGAAAACTAACTGAAGTGTAGGACTTAAACTGAAATACTTGCATCTGAAATGTCATGACTTGTCCAAGCTGGTAATAAATGATAACCTGAATACAATGAACTCATAGGTGAAGGTTTACATGAACAGGTAGCGTCACATGAATGTTTGGATACTCCCACCTTCCTGTCCTCAGGTGTTAGCTGGCTCATCAGCATGCTCATGTTCTCAGAATTCCACTCCCAGTCTTGGCTGCTGAAATACTCCAACAGGCTTATGGCCTTGTGCAGACGGTTGAAGATGCGCATCATCCTAGTGCAAGACACGATAGGCTCACTCAGGTGTTACAGCACAGTTTCAGGTACAAAAACGTTGTGGTGGAGCTTACTGCGGTTTCTGTCCAGAGAGACGCAGGAAGAGGTCATAAATGAGCGCAGGGAACTTGTGGCTCACTAGGATCCAGTACTGGTTGATCAGGTAGTTTGAGGTGATATTGGCGTTGGGTCTGCGGAAAGCCTGCTCCAAAGGGTTCCTCTTGAAGGACGAAATCACATGGTGCTCTTGAAACAGTACAAATTGCAGATGGGTTAGGTGCAAATTTTGCTTGGCGTTTACAGGTAAAGGAGTTAAACTAATTTGTGTTAAAGTTGAATGTGTCTGTATTTTTACATTTATTAATATATTAACTTTTTGCCATTTCAAACTAAGTGGATTATGGACTATGTGGATGCAAATTCTGCTCCAACAGTTTATAACTACCTGGCCCAAATCTGAAGGAATTTAAAGCCTCAAACATCTAGATGAAATAACACATGCATTTCCTACAAGCTGCTCTAATTCAGTAGCATCTTTTGGTTACTTTCCAGCTACCATCATTTTATGGATAAAGAAACGTAGCAACTTTCCCTGTGTCAAAGTGACTCTTTTATCCAGATGTTTTTTGAGGAATGGGGGCACTGGAAATGTTTCATTGGTGCCAAGTCTGTAACTGGTAATACAAAGAGCACACACCAGGGCTAGCCCTGCTTTTAAAGTCAGTGAAAAAGGCAATGCATTGATGAAATTAAAAAAGGGGTCAAAACCATTTCACATCCTGGGCATAAACATCCATACAGCAGTTACAATAGAACAGGTAAACACACTGATTGCTGTTTCCATACCAGGATCCTGCCTTCCAAGAACTATTGCTGGTCTTAATCATAACATGATTGCAGCCTGGCATTGTCAAAAAACACAAAGCAGCTGCGTGCCGATTTCCCCCAGTGGGCAGCAGAGCAGACGGTCCCCCTTTCTCCTCCTCCCATCCCTCCCACCCAGAACCCAGCAGCAGACATCCAGATACAGAGCAAAGCCATGTGACTGCACATTACATCACACTCAAACTACGCCTTGCACCATTTGTTTCCATGGCAACACATGTGTAGTGGTTGCAGGGGCTGTGATGACCAGATCTGAGGTGACAGCCAGCTGTGGCTCAGCTCCTTGCAGCCTGGTTGGAAGCGCCGCCGCCAACCTTGAGCTGCCCTCTGACGTCTGGGACAGACGTGAGTAAACTGGGTTGCAGTACCCACAATTCTTTGCAAGGGACACGAAGCTGGATCGTCCACCATTATTGTGCTCTGGAATTTCTCATTTCAGGAAGAAAGCATTTCCTGACAGGGCACGTACTGTCACTTCCCTCTGATCCTCTTGTCAAAGATTAGCTTCATTTGTAGCTCTCATTTGGGCCAGTGAGATTAGAATACACAGCTCCACTTTCATAACAGAGTAGCAGTGATGAGACCTAATCCTGCAACAAGCCATCTGGTAGTAATTTCCTCAGTGGAGGAAACATGTTTGCTAATCTGAGGGGACACAGGAAAGGGGGTCTGCAGTCATTCTGCCAGCCTCTAATCCCACTGTATCGGACGACTGGGTGGCAAAATGTGTTTTCACTCTTCATATGCATTTTAATCACTTCTGTCATCGTCTCTGTGAGAACTGTGCAAATGATAAAGTTTAGAGCAATAGAAATAATATCAACCGTACCCGAATGCATAATTTTAGACCTCCAACACAATTGGATTTAAATTTAAAAAAGCTCATGTCAGTTTCATTGTCAATAAATTGGTGTTCTATTACATTGGTTCTAAATTGTATCTTGATTAATGAGAGTAAATTTGAAATGGCACTGTACATCCAGTTACCAAATGGAGCAGAATTTATAGTGAACGAACAGTTAAATGGGAATTAGTCCTTTAAATCTCTAGGTCAAAACCCCCCAAATGTCAGTTGTTCTGATTTCCTGCTGGTTTTCTGGTCTGATTGTTAACAACTAGAGGTACAATCATTTGCTCAGGTCTGACAAGTAGCTGAGTCTTATTTCAAGTAAAAAAAAAACCCCAAGTGGTCTTGATCCTATTTGAGCCTCCCAAAGATTTACTGTGATTCATGGAGAAAAATAATCCAACAACCATCATTTGAAATAGTTTCTTGTAGCCCTGTCTGTGATGTCACCACCATCTGTCAACTCCAGATTTAGTTTTGTGGCTAAGAAAAAAAAAAAAACAAATCCCTTACACAATTGAGTCTCATATGGACATAGAACTTTGTAGCCCATAACAAATTTGATATCTCATGTCGTTAAGAGTAACTAAAGGTAAGAGTAATTTTAGTAAGAAATACATTGAAGGAATCCAATAAAATATGAATACAAAAATACAAACGCAATTAAAACCATTTATGTAAAAAAATTTTTTTAAATAAGATAAAAAAAGTTTCCGGTTACTAGACTGAAATTACATTTTGAGGGTTTGCCTAAAACTTTGGTTTGAAGGACCAAAAAAACATTTGTTTCCAAATGTTTTTTTTCACATATTTAACCTCAGAAATTAGGCAATTTACAGGACCAGCTCATAGGATAACGCGTCTTCCATCTGCTTCCAGCAGGTGGCAGAGCGTCTCCAAAAGATCCCCAACCACAGAACACAACTCAATAATAGGAACATCACAACACTGGAGTATTGATTTGTGATGAAAGTGAACCAGGACAACAAGATTGTGGGACGCCAGTAGGTGCAGACAAAATGACCAAAAAAAATAATAAAAAAAAAATCCCCCTGCAGTGACAAGTTGCCATTTCCTGAAAGCACAACAAAAACCCTGCACCTACCAACTTCTCCCCAGTGGAATGGATTGATGCCGCCAGTTGTGCAGTTATACACCAGAGCCGTTTTAGGCCTGCAAGGACAAAGAGGTTACATTAATAAAGATAAATGTACATTTGTCTACCCTGCACTTCACCAACAGACCTTCTAGTCTGCAAAATTATAGGTAGATCAAAAATCTAAACTTGAGCAATTCCTAAATCCTACTAAAAACAGTTACCAGGTGCATGGAATAACGGACATAACTTTATGCACCATTAGGTTTCCGAGATGTGATCCGCTCTTCTAAAATTTGGGACATTTGATGGTAATTTTGTCACCAATTTGGAATTTCCTATTTTTGCATGCCAGCATCTACAATAACTTTGTATGGGAGTGGTCAGGACACATTTTTTCCACATTGCATCCTGCAAAGGAAAACTCTGAGTCTCTCTCACACACACACACACACACACACATTGCGTAGATCTTTGTCACGTGTGAGCAACAGTATCTGATGGATCCATTTGGACCCATTAGGATTCCCACTAATGTGTGGTTTAATCAAATGTACTACGTCTGGTGCAAGACTTCATTTCTCTAAACTTGTGAAAAATAACTTTGTCCCTCCCTTGTAGATTGGAAGGAATCCTACTTGGTAAACTTTACTATATGATTAGATGATCTATTTAAACACGCTGTTCAATTTGTAGAATTGTATGTTGCGTTTGGTACAAGGCAATCTGGACTGAAGTATAGTGTTCTTACAATGTTCCGCCAGTAACTTTGTGAAAGTATTTTATCATTTTATCACTTTGAAAGCCATCTGTCTTCCACAACCACAGCATTATCGCCTTATTCAGTCAGACACTTGTACAATGTTCAAATAATACAGTACAATGCTTATTAGAAAGTATTAAAACATCAATACGCATTCTAAGGCAGCATGAAATTTAAAAGCCATACTGCCCTGTCCAGCCCTCTCGCTCAGCCCTTTAAATATTAGTCATTATCAGATAACAAAAACCTTACTTAGGAAGCAGATAACAAATTCTGTTTAACTTCCGCTCAAAGCCTTTTAGAGGCAAATGTGTGTTACTGCAAACAGGTGCACTGCCATCCTGCAGCATCTGATTAAAATGTATTAGGAAGAAATTCAATGTTTAAGTTACTTTCTTGTCTGGTTTGAGTTACAGCAGACTATACATGAAAAAAAAAAAAAATAAAAATAAAAAGGTGTGCACACAGTCCAACGACATTTCTGCTAGATGTACAATTTCATTCCATTCATCTTTTCAAAAAACAAACAAAAAAAAAAACAACACACGATTTATATATACTTAATATGGAAACACTGAATATATACAACTGATTTCATTGCCAGTCTAAAGTGTATCCTGTGAGACTCTGGGTGAGGTTTGGGGTTATTAGGATAAACTTCTGGTTCTGTTTACTGACCTGTGCACGGCAGTGTACCAGCCAGCAGCCAGGGTGAGGTTGATTACCACATCCACAGGAATAAAGTCAGCCACAGCGTCATTGCTGGCTCTCATGGTGCGCAGGATTCCCTTGCCAGCCTGACGTGGGACAGCAATGGTTTAACATGACTTTAAGACCTGTGTGTGCGTGCTTGAGATGAAGGGTCGTATTTATACTTACTGCTATAAAGAGCCCACTCGGCCCATTAAAGTTGTCGATCCAACCCTGAGATGTGAGGAGAGAGACATTTAGAAGTCCTTAGAGATGTAATCGGCTTGCCTCTTGAGATAATGACATCAACTTATACATCCTGAACTGCAACACATTTTGGTGGGAGATGTTTGTGCTAATTGACAGTGCACATTTATGTAACTTCCTGTAGTTGGACAAAGGGAGGCCAAATTTGTCTGCTTCAATTAGACTCCATTAGAAATAGATGAAACCACTGGTTATAGACTGCTGCAGCTTTCAAAGTGTGGGACTGAGAGCCATTATGTGGTCAAGGCGGATTCTTGTCCTGAGTCTAATAAGCTGTGGTGCAGATAAACGGCCCAAGATGGACAGACCACTGATGCCAGAGGTGTTTTAGCATTACAATCTGTTGATAGCTGTGTGGAGAGGTTTGGATTTATATTTTGCATCACGTGTCGCGCCCCCTCCCCCCACCAAAGACATTATGTTCTGTCATTTTTGACTCCGACGTATATTGTGGTTGTAAACACAAACAAGCTGTCCCCATCCCCCTTCGCCTCACATTGCACACTGGCATGATCTGCCAAGGCAATTGCATGGCCACGCGTGAGTGAGGCCTTTTGAAGAGTCGCTGCCAGGGCGAGCTTACAACTGAAGGCTGGGCACCGAGCCAGGCACTGGCGTCACAGCCCCAGTGCACAAACACAAGGCCTACATTTCCTGACAAAAGATAAACAAGGACTTCCAAGTATTTTTTGGACATTTTAGTCAAGCAGCACTGGCTTAAAGTCTGCCCGGATATCTTTGAGGATTCTTCAGAACTTTGCCATAAAATAAAAAACACTTATAAAATGGGGAAAATTATGAAAGATTCTGGGAGGGGCCCTCTTTCATATTCCACAACTGTGCACATTTGGGGGGATTGAAGAAGTTAGCTAGATCCAGCCATCTTCCTTTTTGGTTTCCCTTTGTACATTTATATATCATAAGTAATTAATTGTGTCAGACATGCTTTAAATTAAGGATGTGATGACATGCAAAATGCAGTTCAAGATTTGTGTCCAAAGCTGCCAGGTAGTCTCGCCTGAGGCAGACTCAAGGGCAACAGGGACGTAAATTGCTGTGTACAGAAAAACTAGTTAAGGCCTGTAGATATCAGAAGTCTAAATAAGTGAAAGTAGATTGGCTTGATAAACAGTCTTTAAGATGCATTGAAACAATGGTCACCTCAGAGAAATGTAAATGTTAACAAGATTTGGGTGCCTTTTACTGTGACATTCAGTTTGCTAGTGCCGTCTGTCCACAGCGTCTTAATTCTGCCTTATATTACACCACATCATTTCATTACAACAGCGGTTTAAGTTGACTGTAGGAGAGTCTTCAGCATCAGTTAAGTAGTTTGCATCAATCCTGAGCAACATAATGGTAGAACCCACCGGAGGTTTCACTTTAGAAGGAAACATACGTGGGACCTAGAAATCCAGCTACAACCATTATTGTTTACACCACAAAGGTTTCAACAGTAGCAGAGGCAAACATTTGCTGGACTCACAGGGAAAGGCTCCTGCCAGCTGGCTCCCACTATAGAGGGTCTAATGATGCCAATGTTGAGCCTGTGCTGCTCCTGCTGCACTACGTACTCGGCCAGAGCTTTGGTGTAGGTGTACGTGTTGGGTCTGCCGCCGATAAGCCGCGGTGTGATGTCCCGCACAATGCCATCATCCATCCACCTGAAAACAGGAATTAAAGTCTCAAATGAAGCGTGGGCAGGAATTGGATGCTTAGATTTACTCGTTCTAAATTTATTATTTCCATTTGATCCTTTTTGATATAGTTGTGATGTTGTACCTGGTGTGCAAATGCAAAATAGTCTCTCCTTGAAGACCGCTTCAAATTATACATATTTCTTGTGTCAGACAATACAAAGTACTAGGTAAAAGCACAAGTTGTTAAAATAAAAAGCTATGTAGAAAGTACATGAAGTTGAGAAATCAAGATGTGTTTTATTGTGTAAAGTCTGCAATGACCAAGCAATGCTGCATTCACATACTGTGAAAATCAGCACAGACTTCACAGTATAGACTTGGTAACTCCATAACTTGCTCGTTCACCTTGTATAGATTATTTACTATTTGCTTACATCAGAAACTACTTGTTTGGAACCAGGACAGTTTGGAAACTGTAAATGCTTCTTTAGTGCCAAACACTAAAAATATCAAACGCTGTAAACATAAGCCTGGTGAGAGTCTTTTATAAGACATCTGATCTTCAGAGAACTGGGAACTCTACCTAAATAAAATTGTTGGAACAAAAGCAGATTCCTTGCATGGCTGCATTATCTTATTCCATCTTTGGCATCCCTTAAAGAAAGGCCAAGTGACAAAAAACTATACATCCCTATACTGATACTGATCCCGTTTTGGAGTCAGCCCCAGTCTCTACAAAGATTAGCTTGCGAGTCTGGCTATTGTCTGCCACTACCGACAAGAAATGTTTGTTACAAGACCATTTGGAGTCAATTTGCTTTATCACTAAAATCAGCTTGTCATCTACTCACTCAAGAGACTCAATGAGTTTCTTGGGCTCAACAGGTGGCGGGTAGATGACCTCATCGATGTACTTGCGGTCACAGTTTGCATAGGCAGTGGAGATGTGAATGAAGGCCTCGAGGTGGTGCATCTGATGGGCCAGGCTAAGGAGCTGCTGTGTGGCGAGCACGTTCAGCTGCACAGCGTGCCTGAGAGAGAGAAGACAGATACTTATTTTAATAGTGTGTGTTCTGGGTGCATGTGGGAGGAGAAGGGTGTGCAAATGAGTGCATGTGTATGCTTGCTCTGGAGATTTAATACGTTGGGAAAAGACTGAGGGCGTGTGCACATTTGTCAGACTGCTAATATTTGAGCATTTGCATGCGAGAACATTTGTGTGTCGATGTGTTTCATTCAAATGAGAATTTGCAGACTAGAAGGAATTTGTAGAATATGATCACAAGATAGAGCAGACAACATAAAGAGGACGAGACATGAAACCCAACAGAGTAAGAGGGATGACAAGTTAGACAGGAGGGAGACGGTTAAACCTTGGGTTTTCTCAGAAATGTGCATCTCATTTTTAGTGTTCTCAGCTCATACTACCACTGAAAGCATCAACACTTTGGTTTAGCTCGTTATGGATAAAAGCTAAACAAATGTCAATTTAAAAGTCTACCAAAGCATTGAAATAAAATTACAAGGCTGGATTTGGAACCACAGAACCACTGAGACAAAAGCTTGAAGAACAAAAATCTGAGTTAGTGGAATTTTACAGAAATAGATTTGATCATTTAGTTGATCTCACTCAAACTCTGCTCAATCTCAACCTTAGCTCAATCATGCACAAAGTCTTATGACAAATTAATCTACATAAACTTGTCTGTTTAGTATTTCCCAAGAATCTTGGCGACTATTAAAACTAGTTTTGTTTTGTTTTACCATCACTGTTATACACATATATGCAAGATATATTCCTGGCTACTTCCAAGCCAGGACGCTTAAGGTAAAGATATGCTTTTCAAATAAAACAAGCAGACTAACAAAAAGATCTGCAATTGTAGAGACAAGAAACCACAATCTGCATTCTGGTCAGTTTACAATTAATTATTTTATTGAAAAGTATCCAGCTCTACGCTCTCATAAAAAGACAACTTTAAAATAGTGTTTCTGGAAGCAAAACATTTTGCAGTTTCAGTAAGAAAACAGCAGGTCTCATGTCCCCTGTATGCCAGGTAACCCTCCTGTGGCTCTCGCCAAGATTTTACTTCGTAAACCACTGCATTCAGCAGTAGATCTGTAACAGCTCTGCACACAGCAGCTTTTGCCAGAGGCGGCTAAAAAAACGAAGGTCTGTTTAACTGGAAACTGCAAGATTTACTGCCTCTCTGGTGGTGTGTGGGTGATAGGAAAAAAAGTGGTGCAGCAGGAGATGAGCGATGTGTATCTGCGTGGTGGCCGATGGGTCCACCAGCATGAATCAAATCCTGCTGCAAGCTTGTTAGTGGCAGTGTAGAACAAGCAAAGAGGCAACAGTTGCATCACAATGGAAGGTGGCGATGGTGGTTATTAGAGGACAAGCTCTGTGTGTGGGAGTCATCCTCCCACCACCTTCTGGGACCATATGCGGGGCATCAAATGAACAGAACACTCAGGAAAACAGGGACGCACCGCTGTGCCCCTTCCTGCAGCTGACTCATCACCCATCTGTTTTTTATGGTTCAGATGTTACATTACAGAACTGTAAAGCTCCTATAGGATCACATTATCTAACATCTGCATTTGGTTTTCCTGCATGGTTCACTAATTGACGAGAAAGTTTGGCATAAGCATAAGTTTGAGAAAATTTGATACTAAAAAAGAAAAGACAATAGAAAATTACCTGCAGCCTTGAATAGTTAAGACTCACTGCATGAGAATAATGCAGAGGAGTAACCTCATTTCAGACAGTTTTGTTAGTTTTACCTATAGCTGAAAGCTGATACATTGTGCTAGAGGAAACTGTAATAAGCAGTGTAACCAGTATACATACAGTTCAATAAGACTGGGCTAAGCTGGGGTCTGTCTGTCCAAAATTTAATAAAAAACAAACCAAACTGTGTAAGACAGAGGTTTTAGTGAGGGGGCTACTACATAACAGATAAGAGCCAAAACTTCAAAACAGCAACAATCCTTTAAGTGTGGATAGAGACAAGCAGAATTACAGAGCAGCTGAGAGGTCACCCTGAACATTGTCAGACCTTAAAACAAGGACGCCACAGTGGTCTGATTTATGCCTGCATATAAAACTGCTGCAGCAGAGTAATGGCTTTGAGATGACAGGGATGGGTGGGATGAGAAGA
Organism: Channa striata; assembly: GCA_033026295.1. Taxonomy (NCBI): domain Eukaryota; kingdom Metazoa; phylum Chordata; class Actinopteri; order Anabantiformes; family Channidae; genus Channa; species Channa striata. The sequence goes on from CM065169.1 coordinate 17,587,547, forward strand.
CAAGTGAAAGCCAGATGAAGACCGGTCAAGAGGAAGGGGAGAGCAAAAAAAAAAAAAAAAAAAAAAAAAAAGAAGGCCACCATGACAGAGATGGAATGTGAAGCTACATAAATAGGGAAGAGTCAGTCAGGAGGACAGAGAGAGATGTGAAAGCAGTGACAGATCAATACTGAGCTGTGTGGAGGGCAGTGCAGCTTCTAACTGAGCTGTCACTCAAAACCTCTAAACCCATCCTACCTGCTTAAAGACTACTTCTACATTTCTAAATAAATTCCTTGAAAAAAAAAAAAAAAAAAAAAAAAAAGCTGATTTTTTTTAACACAACACAATGTTTAGCTGTACTTAGGTCTTCCTCACTTTTAAGTCTGATCAATGCATCCTCCTGTTGTAGTCCATCTTTTGATACCTAAAGCTGCAGTCAGACACTACAGTGTGGCTTTCTAAAGGGCTGTGCAACCAACAGTGGGGTGTAGCAGCCTTCACCTTAATGAAACCTAATGAAACGTTTTAACCCATGATAAGTCACAAAGTGGCACAAGATGGTGAGAGATGAGACAGTCATACTATGAGTATCGCACAAATAAAAAGTCATGTTGATTAAACCAGCATTCCTGTAAGACAGAGGTAACCAGTCTACAGGTCTGCCAGCAGAACTAACAAGCTCCCGTATTAATATTTCAAATTAAAACCTCAGCTATTACACGGATTGCCATTCAATTTGTCAAACATCATATTGCCACCACACATCTGTAAATCTGATCAGTATAGAAAAAAAGAATTAATTACAATATGGAAGCCTGAGGCTGCAGCACATCCTTTTGCCCAACATTAGCACTAACGAAGCTGAACATTAGTCAGCCCAGACCACATCAGGTCCTGTGAACATATTACACTCAATGTCAACTACATGCTTAAGCCATGTGTAAAAAAGCATCCTATGCTCTGAAAAAAAGTGAAACAGCCGACAACACACGAATCATCTCTGTTTGATACCACCTCCACACTAATTAGGATCACAGCGCTGTTTCTACCTGGCAGATTAAAAACCTCTACATGTCTCATTATCTTATCATCTGTGACTCACTGAATAAAAACTGTATCCTCTATTGTTTGACAGGGTGTCACATTTATTTCTCTACATCCTCAGCCGGCTGTATAAACCTTGTAGTTGTTTTAAATTAACCAGCACTGCACATATGCTAGAGTGGCATCTCAACAAGAAGTTCCAGCTACAATACCATTTAACTAAAAGATCACTACAAAAAAAAAAAAAAAAAAAGTATTCATGCATTTAATCTACGTGGCGCTTACTTGAGCGGCTCGTCGAAGCGAATGGTGGCAGCACAGTGGAAGACAATGTTGATGCAGGCGCCGAGCTTCTCCACATCCTCTGGGCTTATGGCCAGGCCTGGCTGAGTCAGCTCGCTGCTGATGGGGATGATCTTCTGGTAGAATTCAGGGTCGTCCTCTCTCACACGGTCGAAAAGCTAGTAGACACAGAAGAACAAACAAGAGGGAAAAATAAAAATGCACAAGCTCAACAACTCTCTAGCTGACTTACAAAAAAATGGACCTGTATGAAAGGTCAGTCATAAATTCAGATCTTAATTGTGAGTCTGAAAACACTAACACTGCCAACGTGAGGGGCAGTCAGCATGAGCACTTACAAGCTGGTTGGCCAAGTGAAAGACACTCCACAGAAATTAGGACATGGCAATGAAACGCCAGGTTGTAGCACCAGGTGAAGGTCAAGGTTTCAATAAACTCACTCCACAAAAGCAACATGTTTGCTTTTGCAGTTTTTTAATGCACTAATGTAAGAATAGAGCTTTAGAGAAATAAACTCCGACTTAAAAAAATTTTTATCCAAATAAAATTAAGTATCTGCAGTTTGTTTTGACAATTTCATATGGACTTGCACATTGAAGAAAAAAAACATTTTTTGGCAAGTCAGGGTACTGTTACATTGATGCAGAAACATAGCTATGACAAATACACAAACAGCAGGAACTTGGTTGCATATTATTAAACTAGGAGGGCATGATCGTGTCAATATTAGCATTTATCCAGAATGAATGCATCAGTAAGCTGTAGGTGTGACAGAGGTGTGTGGTTGCACATGTAACAAAAGTAGCGTTACATGAACTAATGAGTTTCATCTGTCAGTGCCATGAGACCGGCCGAGGCGTGTTCAACTCTGAACCTGACAAACTCACAGGTCAGGGAGTCAGTCCTGGAAAGCGCCAATCCTCCACTAAAGAAATTCAACCCCTGGTGTAGATACACCAAACATAATTCCAAATATTTGACACAAAATATTTGTAGCATTAAACTTGTGTACCATGTGGCAGTAAATACAAGTATTGTCTGTACAAAAAATAAAAAAGTGAGCATACCTTCCACATGTTCATTTGTCTAACCAGCAACAAAACTTTAAAGACTAAACAGCGTTTTACTTCTCATACTGCTCATTCTTCAAGTGACTGCAAACAAATTCTACACTTCTGCGCTAAATATATTCAGGACATAACCCAGATGTAACACAAAGACCTGCTTACATGGCATTATTCCACCTGTTTACACTGCGGTTTGCTCAGTGAACACTACACATGACATTCCAACATGGAAGGGGATTAAGTGAACTCTCGTCTAGATTGACCAGCTCGTGTCTCACAACCTTGTCTCACAGCCTTGCTGCTGAAAAAACCACGTGCACCCTTCAGGATGCTGAGCACTACAGAGTCCCCTCAGGGCTGTTCAAGAAATCCCTGGTTTGATGAGACACTGACCAACAGCAGCAAAGACAGAGTCACATGTTTTCTTAAGTCAAGGCTTTCACTGTAGTACAAGTCAGGAGTGATTTCTGGCAGAGTGGCAGGTGTGCAAAAAGAATTTCCAGATTGATAATGGCATGAAAAAGAAGTGGGTGAGACTGCCATCAGAGTGCCAGCTGTCCCTGTATGCACAGCACTCCTGCTGGAGAGAACAGCTGTTGATCTAAAACCGTTTTAAACACATGTTTATATTCCTCCTTTGTATTTCCATCAGTCTCCTGATTTGTTATACCGTGCTCATCCCCAAATACGCCATGTTGCCATATTAGGTACATGTCCTGAGGTTCAGTATATTTTAGGAACACCTTTATTGCCAAGTGGGTTTCAACACTCACTGAGACAAATTCATTGCAAGTGACAAATTCCTTACACCACTCAACAAGGGGAGAGGAATGCATGCATCACCTGTGCAGTAGAACTACTTTTTCATTATGCAACGCAAAAATAAAAAACTTCTGCTGTAGGCCAACAGCTGGCAGTAACAAGCCGGCAGAGAGCACATCGGAAGAAAGATTCAGCATGTAGAGCTCACAAAAATGTCAAATGAGCCAGTGTTTTTGCTGCACAAACTGTTCACTGGATGATTTACAGAGCAGTTTCCTCTTCAGGGTGGGTAGCTTGGAAAAAAAATAAACGAGGCACCCAGATTTTCACAGCAGCTATTCAGCCACAGACTCCTGTTAGAGGTGCCCTAAAAACAAGAGCAATAGTGCAGTTGTTTAATAATTGACATGGCACACATACATCTTACAACTCTTAAAGTAGCAAAGAACTATTTCTACATTACGTTATAATATTTGGCAGATACACTCAGGTTTGCGACTGCTGAGATCAAAACCACGTTTCCCTCCATTTGACCAACAAACGGAATAGAGTTGCTTTAGACACAGCCAACCGTAGGGTAACAACTACATTTAAAATGAAGCATGTCCAAAAACAGGCCAAAATTAGTGATGCTAACGGGACCAGCAGTAACTGAAAAGTCCTGATTTGATACGGTCATACTAAATACTGCTGCACACAAATGTAGATTTGCAGTTTCACTGAAGCCAGATCAGTTTTGCTGTCTACAAACTGAAACATTGTGCTCAAGCACCATAATGGAGAAGAGCTTTGCGTCACACACCTTCCTTTGAAAGCAGGAGATTTTGAAAGCCTCCGTTTTCACTGCGGCAACAAAATGTGGGAAATTCACATGCATTTTACTCAATAGCATTTGAGCCACACCCAGTCCATGAGAAAGAAAAACAGCAATTCTATCGGTGCTGCCAACAACTGGCAACTTTGTCATCTTTGCATTAAACAAATTGTCGTTTCACCTGCTTATAAGCATTTGCCTGAGAGATTTAGTCAAACTGTAAAGGTTACATGCAAAATTCTGCAAGATAAGGGGGTGTAATTTAAAACATACAGGCAGAGGTAATGCAAAGTTTTTTAAATATATTTTAATTAATTATATTAATCTGTTAAAGCCGTTTGAGAGTTTAGCTACATGACACATAACCAGCAAGTACAGTTACTCCATCCCAAAACTAAAATGTTAATTCTGCCTTTGGTCTGTGGCAAGCAAGAAGTTTCCCCTTTTCTTTCCCTGCTGCTCATTTCATTCTTCTTAATGAACTGTGGGTCACACAAAACCGGCCATGCTGATATGCAAAGAGATACACACACTCATTTACTCTAAAGTTTAGAGTAATTTTTAACTTCTGATAGCGCCCATCTGCCAAATGACTAAATCTAACGTTTGAATACAGTTACTCTACTACTTTCACAAAAATAGCAAGTGTACCCACTAGGATACACTTAGCAAAAAGGTAATCCAAAGCATAACTATTTGCAAATTTACATTATGAAGAGACCCAGAAGGGAGAGAGCGCATCAGGGTCAGGAGGGTAAATGAGGGCACTGAATGTGGGCTTCAGAGTGCTCTTTGTTGCCGACAGATGCAGAGGATGACATTGTGGTGTTCTTTTGTAAAAGACTCTTTGGATGGCAAATGGTCTTGTGCCAGCCTTCCACTGCACTATTCTCCAGCCCCCACGCTGCCTTGCACAATAGTCCACTAGTATTTATGTCTTCACCGCTCTGTGTGGGACAAACATCAGTGGAGAAATGACATTTTGCAGTCAAAGTCATGGCCTTGCACAAGCAACAATCAATATCAGTTCTGCAAATTGCTTTTTGAATCAATGTGTAGAGGTGGCAACAACACCAGGTTACCGTACAGTACGTCCCATCACTGCACTGGACACTGACATTTTTAAGACTTTCACAAAACCCAACACTACTGGCACTGTCCTTAAAGCCCAGCAACCTGAGATGTCATTTAAACAGACTAATCCTGCCAACAGCCTTTTAACTGGGCTTCAACATTTTTAACAGCCCTCTTCACACAGACCTGCCCAGAAACAAAGGACTTTGGAAAAAGAAAAACAAAACACACCCCACCAAAAGGTTTGCAAGTTGTCAAAACTGATGGGGAAAGAAATAGTGAAGCATTACATTTATTATTGTCCAGAGGGAATGTCAACTGTGTCCAGCCTTTACAGAACTAAAGTGACATCATGGATGACATTCCTCTTAAGCATTTTCAGGTTAAGAGAAAAAAGCAATTATTCCAATCCATTTGTGAATAAAAATTCAGTTTTTGCTGCAGTTGGTCGTTTTCCTGCCGAGTAAGCCAAACGGCACCAATTGGAGGCAGCCAGGCTGAGAATTTACTGTAGCTAGGGAAGTTCTGCCAAAGTGTGTCAGACAGAAGCAATTAATGGCTGCACCCTCAGCGCTGACCTCCATTTCCTGACATGCACCGTCTAAATTAGTCGAATAAAAGGATATGAGCAGGATTACTGAAAAGGGGAAGAAAGTGATTTTCTCCTCAGGATACGACCGCAAACTCCAACACTGAACATTAGCATAAAATGGCACACAATGACACACAGGCAGCCATCACTTCTTAAAGTGCAAAAAAAAAACCCCAAAAACAACCAGTTTCCATTCTGAGAATTAAAGGCTATGGACATGGAGAAGTCTTGCAGGAATCTAAAGGACAAATGTGGACCCCAGGACTGTCACCATAGTGGAACAACATTTTGGTACATACCTGTAATTTTCCTCATTATAAACCACTTCCTAATAGGAAAAAAAAAAAAAAAAAAAAAAAAAAAAGGCTCCACACGGGAACAAGTTTTCCAGTCCGTGTAAAGGTAAACACTATATTTCATTATCAGCCCACTTAAGAGTGACTGCTGGCTTCCATTTCACCCTGACTGCTTCCATCATCACCACCACATTTCTCAGTTACCATGTACAAGAACATTATGCTTATACAGTGTGAACAGCTGTACTGTGGCAGATTTAGGCAATAGCCAATTTCCAGTGACATTTTATAGGCAGGTACAAACAGTTACTTTCAGTAACAGGGAAATTGTCCCATTTCTTTAAGCAGACAGCTTTTAGGGGTTCTACAGTCCCTGCTGAAATTGGACTTCAAGCCTCTGGGTTCTGTTCTGAGCAAAGTCGTTAATTTCTCTTTTCCAGCAGTGGAGCCGTGATGAGTTAATGTGAACACGAGATGAACCTAGGAATGTAGAAGAGCACTCTGGGATTGCAGTGAACAGCTCACAGCAAGATAATGAGGGGTCTGGCTTTGGGTCATCACTGTACACAACTACTGAAAATATCAATATGAGCAGAGCAATAAGGTTTACAGTAATACCTAAAGTGGAATTTCCCTGCTTGGCACTGTGTGCTGGTGGCATCACATTCCAGTCTTTCAGACAATCTCCTGCTGAGCAACAGAGAATTTTATTAGCCTCCAAGAGCAAACTGCCTGAAAGAAAAGACTGGTATATGATGCTTGCTACAAGCCGTCCGTTCAAATGTTCTCAGAAATTACAGGACTACAAAGGTGAAACCAGCAGTTCAGTTTGAACCTGGCTGTTTGAAGTGGCAACGTTCTGAATAGCTTTAGGTGCATGAGCAATGCAAACAAGCCATTCAGCAATGCATTTCTATCGCCCTATGAATATCCCCTCTCCTTGTAGTTCTGTTGTTCCACCCCCTGAGGGAAATGGGAGACTTTTAAGCAACTTAGCAGCAAGTTACTTCAGATAATTGGCAACTTTGCTGACATATCACTTCATTCAAAACATTTTACACAGTTGGGTGCAAAAGTTTGCATCACTTTTTTTTTTAAATGACACGTTAACAGATTTTCCTTTAGAAATAAAGGAAACTTTTAGTTTGTCAAACTTTGCACTAGTTGTCATTTTACTAGTACACACTTTATACATCATTTTTCTTCTGATAAAAAGGAACATTTGCTAAACTAAATGTCCATAATTAAGTCAGGATTATATTGACACCCTTTTACAAGCCATTTCAATGTAAGGGGATGCAAATGTTTACACCCAACTGCATGGGTCTACCGTGACTCAAGTTAAGGTTGTCATCCATCCTGCCACTGTCCTGAAGATTTCATACTTTTCCTTACAGAGCTAAAAGTCTGGCTCTCATTCATCCACCCAACATCTCCCTCTAAAATCGTAACTACTAATGCAAAAACAAGGAAAGGAATTCAAGATTTGAGAAAATGTAGCTCTGCATTTTGGGCTTGTGACACTTTATTGAAATTCCCTTTACTTTTAAGGTTTCCCCAAGGCTCTAGTCTACACTAACCCCAACCCTATAAAAGTTGGTTCATACAAATTGTGACAAAATGACAATTCAGTGTATAAGTATAAAGACGACTAGGGTCCCTTGTAAAAAAACCATTACATCTCAGAGGGCCTTTTGACAAAGACAACCGGAAACCTGGCTAATTGACAGAAAACTGGCTGGCAGACTTTCCCCATGCTGTGGAAGAACTGGGCTGAAACAGTTCCCAGAAGAACTGGGTCTACACTATGCATATCAGCACTGCCTTAATGACTTCACCAGCAACACTTCATGTGCTAATTTGTTTAATAAACTGGAGGTAATCTGCAGTCTAATTATATGCAAAAGCATTAAGTCCCTCTTGGCCCTCTCTGTGGGGAGGGGTTGTGAGGCTCTTGGTTGCCTTACTTCTGTTTGCCTGCAGCATCACATCAAATGCCTGCATGTGCCAGGCTGTCAGCCACAGCCCCTTTCACCTCAGAGCATCTGTCGCTGAGCAGGAGTCTCTACAGCTAATGCGCTATGCCTCCCACCAAGTTTCACCCCTAAAAGTTGCAGCTTTAATGAGAGCTTGACACATCTTAGACGCACTAGCACATAGCCACACAAAGGGCATAATGTATCTCATGAATGCATCTTCAGGGTTTAGAGCCGCAGCCTTTGTCAGAGTCATTGTCGGCTGACATTAACAACTCAGCCAGGACTGTCATCAGCGCCACAAGGGTAAGCGCAGTGCTGCCAGTTAGGGTAAGCAGGAATCGATAAATCTAGAATATTTATACTGATGGAAAGATCACCTAGTGAGGAGGCATATAAGAGGAAATACTACAACAACGCAGTGGTGTCTGACAGCATTAGACTGGCAACAGGCTGCAAATCAAAAAGGGGTGCTGTATGTCAGAGCATGGAATTAAAAATAAACTGAACACAATTCTAAAATGGTCTATAATATAATAGGAATGACAACAACAGGAAGAGTGCAAATGGGCTTGTACACAGATGAGCCTACTTATGTTTTCTTCAATTTATGGGTGTCTAAAAATGTACTATCATGATATCACTGCCATCATGTTGCAACTATTAGAACTTGCAACATATATATGCTCTTGCAATAAGGAGGAAGGAATTACTCAACTTTAAAAATATCAGCAATTTCCTAGAGATGCAGATGGCATCAGTTACTGCTTTAGCAATCATTTCTTAGGTATCAGAGCACGGGACAGTGTCTGTGGTTGTCCACATGCACTTACCTGATAAAAAAACCAAGGTTTATAATATTCTGCAGATACATTCTCCAGCAGCTGGGCATTATTATTATCTTTCCATTAGTGTGATTGTGTCTGGCATTTTAAGCAAATGATGAAGTTCTTCATCTATCACAGGATAGTCTGGTGGGGTTCATTTTAACTGTTTTTCATAAGGTAGTTACAGTTATCCAAGTAACATGAGAGTGATCAAAGGAGCCATAACTGATTTAATGAGCCATTTGCAGTTTCACTGTACTGGCCGTGTGTACTTAGACTTGCATGGCTTAATCTTAGAGACAAGTATACAATTACTAAACACTTCTCAAACGGATCATAGGCAGACCATGAGTCCGTTAAGGGTGTGCTGAAAACACAATTTCAGCTTATTAAAAGAAAAAACTTTTAAAAAAAAAAAAAAAGGACAAGAATTTCACCACCGCACACTGGTTTAGAAAGCAGCCCATAATTACAGTCTCATCACCCTCACACACAATTAGATTCTCAATGGGAATAAGTGTTAATAAAATACTGGAGTTAAGTGAAACTGACTAAAGCAACACAACATTGACAAAAGAGCAACCTACAAAACAAACCGAATAGACCAAGTGTGCAATGGAAAAGCTAGTATTTTACTTTGAAAATGTGCCACCCTATTGGAAAAAGTATTGGCATTAAGTTGTATCAGCCAATCATTTCAGAATCCATAACACTGATCAACAGTCCTATAGTAATACTGGCTAAACTACCTCCTCTTCAGGATTCTGCCTTATGGGCAAAATTCCACAAGAGCCCTCATCCTACCTAAAGCATTCCACCTCCCACCTCTACAGCCCACATTTGAGGCCATCTCTCACAGCTACAGAGCTGCTCCTGCAGGATGAAGATGCTGCACAGCCTCAGATGAAACATAAGACAGTTATTGGGATCAACAGCCTGTCAGTGGGTGGGAAAAGCATGCCACAGAGCAGGAGAGAGGCCCTGTGTGACCAGAGGCCTACTTCAAGTATCAAGTGCCTGACATGCCATTCAGTGGCTGGCACCGAAGCAACGGCTGCAGGCTTCTAAATATTTCCACTGTATCGGTGTAGCCTCTGCAAAGAGGGACAGAGCTTGAAATGTCAATGAGTTGGTGCAGCAGAGATGCACACAGACAATAAGATTCCTATCAGTGTGTCCTTTTCCTGCTCAGGGCAGCTGCCCTGATTGCATCCTTTGAAAACACACCGCAGGACAGATCTCTTGATCGTTACCTAGCAACAGGTGGTAAGGAAGATACTGGCCTGGCTTCAAGGATGATAGGAGAGGACACTTGAGAAAAACCACTGTTCTCCTTCATGAATTATCCCAATTCTGAATACTAGAATACCCACCTAAAGGCTGGCATGAATACCAAGTGGTACTTAGGGCTTGGTCATGGAAATTTAATGACCTCACTTCTGAATGTGGACCAAGCCTGAATGGGTTTGCACTTGGCAGAGGATCAAGCAGTGCTCTGACACCGAGTGATGCAAAAGCCAATGGAAAATTGTGATCGGAGTAATGCAAACACTACCAGTTGATAAATTATGTCACTTTCTGGGAGGAAATCGGTTGAATACATTTGTGAAAATTTGAAACATGGCTATGCACTTCTGTCAACTGCACCGTTGTGACACCTGTTAACACCACTTGATCTCAGTTTGCATTTATTCTGGGACATACGGCTTGTATTCTGAAGCAAGTTCAACCTATACGGACATAGAGTTGATTTACCCATCTCTGAAAAAGCCTTCATCACGTCATTTTGACCTTTTGGACATGTGGCATTAAATTCTAATTTGTTGCCATGTACAGATTAAACAACACACCGTCAGGATAAGAGGAACTTTCATAATGAACTTTCTTCCCCAAAAGCTAAGAACATTTTAAACTGTTTAAATTCTTGTGGCCCACACTCCCCATTTCAGTTGTGTAGAAATCACATGTTACGTGAACGGTGTTTCTACAGTACTGTTGTAGACTGAACCAATTGCAGGGTGAGAACGGTATTCTGTGAATTGCTGATGGCTAAGGCATCCTTGGTCACCTTTACAGGTGGAGGTGGATCAGGAGGAGGGGGAGGAAGCCAGTAGTAAGTAGAACAATGAATCTGCCTGAGGTTCAAACAAAAGTAAAAATATGCCATTAGAGGAAGACCAAAAAGAAAAAAGGTTAATGCAGAGGAAAGTGATTTTCTCAGGTGTACTGACAGTTTGAGGCCAACACCACCCAAACAGAGCAGCAGCACGAGCACAGCAGCTGTTTCCAAGCACATCACAACACACCCAACATCAGTCCTTCGGTCCTCATTAAGGCCAACATAGTTTTTTGTTGAGTCATGCTTTGCTTTTGGCCTGATCCCGCTGACGCCACATATTTGGAGCTCCTTCCCAGCCCCCCCTTACTTCTCCCTCTTCCTTTCACTGCTTATCAACCTTCTGCTTTGGAATTTGTCTGATCCTTTGGTCCCTGCATTTTCTGCAACCCATCCTCAAAATCTGCTGCCATCCTCCTCCTGATATAACACATACTGTATGTTCAATGAAACACCTTCCTGTGCAGTTAATCCTTTTTTCTTGATCAGACTCTGTATTTTGCTCTGACTTTAAAGCACACAGATGAACTATTGGGCTGCTCTGGGGTTCAGTTTGTGTCACCATGGCAACAGCCACTGCTATAGTTTGGACAGATCCCGATTGCTCTGTAAACACTTCTGACCACAGCGCCTTCTGAACAACCCTGGTTTGAATGGAAATTTGAATTAACAGCCGACTAATCCAATGCCTAATATACTTAATGTCACCTGGATTCGTGCAGTCAGTGCTTCTGAGATGGTTTAATGGAGGCTCTTCTTGCAAAAAAATGTCTGTCTTTTTCCCATGTTAACTGAAAATCTCACCACAATCAGTTTGTCTCAACATTTTGAAACTACAGATGGCAAAACACGTAAAGCCATACTGTGTCCACATCCATATTAACCAAGACAAATATGATTCAAGCACAAGGGAGAAGAGGAATGTCCATCATGCTCTTTTAATATGGTAGTGTAATAAGGCTTTATACAACAGAAAAATTTATCATTTTACTATATAGAATATTGTCTTTGTTCAGTCAGTGTAGTAATATTTTGTAAATTTGCTTGGCTCTGTCTTTTTCCACACAGCACTGATTCCTGCAGTGTGGCAAAACCAAAAGGTTGGGAAAAGGGTAAAAAACGGCAATGAAGTACCTACAAACATGAGAAGGAATGATGCATGTTGCAGTGTTTAATGAAGTTTTAAATTTGAAGGTTTTGTAAAAGTCAGGGGGCATTGGTGAAACTGATGCAATTGCCAAAAACAAAACAAAAAAAAAAACCCTAATTCCTGGTTTGTATGAACTTGGCAACTATGCCTTCAAATTACAATTGCTGATTCTCTAGTTCCTGTTTGCATTTTTAATTAACAAAACACAATTTTAGGTTCTAGAATGTAGAAAGACTAACACTTAACCAGCAGGTGCACGGTCTTGTCCACCAATAATTCAACAGGAAGAGCTTCATCCTCATTCAAGTGTTGTGCAATAAGACACCTGGCATCGTCTGTGCCTCGAGTAGATGAAATTCCTTCCCATCACAATTCTAGTTTAACAAACAAGATTCACTAAATCTTTGAGGCTATACTTGCAATGCAGCATATACTCAGAACTTAATGAATTAAACTAAACTTTGTGCAAGGCACATATCTAATGTTCCCCTTCGTTGTTATGTGGGGAAATGCCCAGTCTACAAGCAAATGTTTTTCCATAGACATGCATGTATAAAGTTCAAGTGTCATACCTTGCATTTCATCATGTCACTGACCCTCTGCTGCATGGACTGCCCAGCTTTGGGTCTAACCAGGATGTAGAGTGCTTTGACCTCAGGGCAAGATCGCAGCAGCTTCTCCACTAGCACCTTCCCCATAAAGCCAGTGGCTCCCGTGATCAGCACACTCTTGCCAGCGTAGTATTCTGCAATGGAAGCCATGCTGCTACCCACTGTGCCACTGCAGATGTCTGTCAGTCGGGTTGTTCCGTTTTCTTCCTGCTCCAACCCGTTGAGGTCCTGGCTTTCAGACAGTTCCTGCAGAGGGAGGGGAGGATATGAATACGATGCCTGGCAACATCATAACATAATGCTCAATCAGGAAGTACAGTTGAAGTGTGTGAACAGATGAATTCAACCCGACCGTGTAGAGACAAGACAAGTCTGACTCGTGAATCACAATGTAGTGACACGTAGGGTGAAATTACGCATATATGCCAGTCTGTCAGTTTGAAAGGCAAAACATGGTAGATCAGTTGGGCAACTTCTCTTTTCATAAACTACATGTGCCAGAGGAAACAGCCATCCATGCAAATTACATGAATATTCATAGAAGGCTACAGAACGAATGCAATGTTCAGGGGCAGTCCGACTAGGCTGTTGTGCATCTGGTCATGAGTACAAGTGGTTGCTGTGCTTTTTTTTATGCATTGATTGATATGACAGTTAAATGCCAACACACACACACACATATTAGGGTGGGCTATAAAACATCTTTTCCCAGCTATTAGAGGCAAATAAGAAAACACTCCTTCCATTCTCAAGGGCAGCACACTGAGATTATACTGTAGTATCTCTAGCTTGTTTGACCCAACAGCTCTAACCACGACAGTACAGAACGTACAATCAAAATCAGTTTGACAATATTCCACCAGAGTCTCTTGTATCTGCTTCAAGAACACTTTAATCTTATTTGAGATGTTTGCATGATGTCAGCCATTCCTGCGTGACGTTCTGTTTGCACAATTTTTGCAAATACAATTCCACCAGGTCTTGGTTGGGTTTGAGGAGAGATACTCAGATTGAGGCTTGTCATGTTCGCTTAAGGTTATACTTATCCAATGAGATTTACACGGCAACAGATCTAAACCAACATTAGCTGGACGCCACAACATTTACACAGTGACTCACACCTGACATGCCCAGCAAAGACACACATTTACCAAAGATAAAGTGACCTAGACCTGGCCTTAAAAGGAGTAGTTCACATTTTTTTAAAAAAAATCTGGTCTTAAAAAAAACAAACAAAAAAAAAAAAAACAACCAAGTGCCATTTATGAATCTGACTGGGACTGGCGTCGGGGGGGGGTGGAGGCACTTAAGAGGTTCAACTTAAATTTCACAGCAGCTGCAAAAGCCAATCTTTCAAACAGCTTAAGATACATTTCTCTCCTGCTTCAGAATTTCTTTGGCTGTCATCTGGACATGATGGATTTGTTTAATGGCAACGTGAAACGAGTTTGCTTTCATCTGTCATTTTGAAAGCAACGCTGCAAGAAAAGTGAAGCTGTAGCGTCACCAGCTAACAGCTGATGACTGGTAGGTGGAGAGAAGTAGAGTCTCTTCCTACCTCAGCTTTGTAGAAACTGTGCAATTCATGTCAGCTGGGTGCAAATTATGGAACAGAGATCGCATTACTGCTTATGTTGTAATTTTGTTTGTTTTAATTCACCCTTAGTCTGCTTTCTTCAGTTGTTTATATATGTGATTTATTGTAAATGCAAAATTTTAAAATCCAACGTCCCTCACAAATATTAGTTGGTACTCAACTACAAACTAATATTGTCCCCACCTAGTAAGCAAATAAAAACCTGATATGGCCACTTGCGTTTAGAAGGCTCAACTTACCAGGGTTAAAAAAAAAAAAAAAAAAAAAAAAAAAAAAAAAACAAGCTCAAAAACAGTTGGTGCTTTAATGAGCAAGTTTCATTTTCGTATCCACTGATGAAGACAGCTGCCCAATTAGTCACAATTTGGAGGCATCTGTAGTCAATCTAAATCATCTAAACATACGGTTTCTTCTCATCCCCTTCTCATTTTTACCCACCCATATAGTTAAGATGTGTAAGATTTCAACAAGAAAATAATTTGTGGTGCTCAAAGTCTGACATTTGTTCTAAGGACTCTTGATTTTTTTATTTTATTTTTTTAATTAGTGAGACCTATTAATCTCTGTGATATAACAATCCTACGAATGCAACCTTTATTGCAGCTAGATTTATTTGATTATACTATTGATTTTGACATGATTATCTGGCTATTAACGTTTACAAAAAACAAACAAACAAAAAAACCCCCTCAATTCCTGAGTTTTAGAGGCCAATGTGACTCGTTGATTTCTAAGTCAAAGCACCTTGATAGTGAATCTGACAGGAGACCCCTGGATAACACTGCTAGTCCATCTGTTCTAAAGGTTGTGGAAAAGACTAAACGTCCGTACCCTGACACACAAGGAGCCACATGGTTAACTTGCCCTATAGGTTTCAATGAGCAATGAGTCCCTCAGTGTACAGGAAAACAAATAGTCTTGCCTTATTAGTAACATTTTATGATTTTAACTTCTGAGTAACAAGGAATTTTTCCACAATTTATAATGAATTAAATATTAAATTTGAGGGTTTGACAATAAGCCAAATTTAAAACCAAAAAGCTACTTTGTTGGGCTTCTTTCCATAGAAAGAGCTAATATATAAACATTGTCTTTATTGATGCAACTCTGTTAACACACTGCGTTTTATTGCAGATTTAGTAAAAGCATTTTAGACTTTGTCACCCTTCAGAAAACAACTTGACTATGATAGCAATAGTCAGTGACTTGACTTCAGCCACGTTTTCTCTCACTCCATGGGCTGGCTGCAGCCATGTTTGATCAAACCCTTATGTGTAACCAACAATAAAAGCACAGGCCCTTAAAACTGAAGGGAAGCCTTCTTGTCCTGTTTAGTTTTACCCTTTTTCAAAACCCACCACAGGAGCAGAGTAGCGATTGTGGCAAAGGTTATCCTGTCTAATAGGAAAAACATGGCAGAAGCAATGCCTACTTGTAAAATTTTGCACGTGGCGACAGCACAACATTTGTCCAAGATTATGCTTGATCAGCACTTTCAGTGATTCAGCTGAGCTACAATTTGTATACAAGTTACAACCCCCCCGCCCCTTACGGCTTCATTCATGCTCTCTCCTAGGCAGCAGATTCTCACCATGTCTGCCCAAAGACGGGAGGGAAACCAAATCCTCTTGAGCCAAACATGGCCCAGATAACAAAACAATCTTGTATTCACTTGCACGTCGTCATCTGTGCAGCATGCAGTGCAGTGCCATACTGCATTGTCTTTACACACAACTGGGGGATAAAAAAAAAAAAAAAAGTGATGTGTTTTTCTGGTTTGCAGAGGAAAGGATGTAAAACTATAGCCTGAATTGGAGTCAGAGTTGAAACCCAAGTCCACATTTACACAAATTTTGACAAATTGAATTCTTTATCAGGGATCCATTTTATTAAAAAGGTAGGATCTACAGATTAACTCTGTACGTAGAGATGCCACAATAAAGGGAAAAACTAAAAAAAAAAAAAAAAAGTCATAGTCAAGGTTGATGCCCCCAGCATTCCAGCTCTGTGCTTCAGAGATTCCCCATGGATAGGAGGACAAAGGCAGAGGGGCTGAAAGTCACTACAGATTTATGCCTGACAATGGAAGTGTTCCTGCAGCTGGAATGAACACACACATTTCTGCTTCATGACACACACACACACACACACTAACTAAACAACCCCACCTCACTGTGTGCTGTCACAGTTAGGCTGATTATGTCCAGCTCCGTTACAAGCCAGCAGGGAAACAGGAGCTACACTGATTATATCAGCACATGTCCTTTTAGAACTCCTAACATTACTAATGCTGGGTACGGTTGGAAACTTTTGAACATTAGTCAGCAATATCAGACTCTAAAACCTTGGGCAGCAAATAAAGTTGTCACTAATAAATAAGTCAGCATCCTTCCTGGAGTGTTGCAACTTAAAAGGAAGAATCAAAGTAGTGGGCAGCAAGGACAAGCATCAAGGGAACAGCTTGACAAAGTATGACTGTGTCCAAGGTCGGAGCCATCTTGTCGTTTTTTCAGTAGCAAGACATGCTCCACATGGAGGAGTACACTGCTGCAGAGGTTACTGCCAATATAGCTGCACTCTGGCCTTATTCCATATAGTCTTCTCTTCTGATTGAGGGTTTTTCTGTGTTTTTCCTCGGCTTCTCGCCCCAGGAGGTCCATGCTTTTTATCGGAGGTGGGTTGTTTTAAGCCAGGGCTCTGCAGTCCTTCTGCCTCCGGCCTACCCCTCCATTAGTAGGTCAGCTGAGTGCTGCCGGAGATGGGTAAAAATTGAGTTTTACAGCCGCACACTGGCTAGGGCCATTATAAAAAGGGACAAGACCTGACAGCGGCAGGAGGTAAGGGAAGGACTGTGGGAAAAATGGGCTACATTACTCAATTTCAATACCAGTGTCGAGCAATACAAAAGTCCCCTTGTTCAAATAGCAGTGCCAACAGTGTGTTTAAAGGGAGCTAAAAAGCTGAAAGCTGTACAACTACAGAAGGCAGTTTATTTTTTACGTGTCCATGACAACATGTCCAAGTACTAAACTCATTCAGGAGACAGGAGTCCTTTAGGAGGGAACTACGTTGTGTTGTCATCCAGGTTTCAAGTAAGAACAAAAAACACATCACTTGGAACATGAGCCAGCATGTTCTGCATTTACAGGTAAAAACATCAACCACCTACAACCAGACCTCAACAAAGAACGTACACGGATCGTTGATAGGCTCTTTTAGCAGGTGCACCAAACAACAGTAGAACACTGTAGTTCAAGTCTGTACAATGTCAAGAAGAGGAAATGGGCAGGTCTGTTTTGTTACTCCGAGGGAGCAGATCGGGGTGAGGTAATGACCTGATAAGATTAGAGTGGCTCCTGGAGAAAAGCAGAGCAACTTTCTTATAACCAGCAGTTTAGAAACTGATTAAGTTCAGACTAGAGCTAACCCGAGACAAATGCTAAGCCATGCAGACCTTTCAGTTTTAGCATTCAACAGTTTACAATGTTGGCAGTCTCATGACTTTTTTTTAGGAAGTTCAGTTTTGGATGTCAGAGGTAGATATGAGCAGGCATCTAGTTTTGTAAGCACACATCCACTGAAGCAGATTGTGATTCATCTTGAGTCGAACCCAATCACTTATCTGGTGTGACCATGAGAGCAGCTCCTGGTACGTTGGCAGACCTCTAAGACCTTCATGATTGCAGTCAAAAATGGGCTCAAGGCTCAAGTGTCAGGATTACGAAAAACAAGGATGTTTCTGAACTGAAAAGGTAAATTAACATCAGTCTTTGTTAAAGTATCTTCTTAACCCACCAGGCCACCACAGCCTTCTCCAGTGGCATTTTCACCTTTTTTTGAAACAGACAGGAAAAAGTGTTGACTGTCCTGCTTTAGACTAAAGCTTTTAGTTGTTATGTTTAAACCTAGAAAATGTATTAATTATATTTACCATGGGCTCAATGTTCACAGAATAAGTGTACAGAGGCATGTTATTGATTCACTTATGTTGCAGCAAATTGTTTTCTCAAACTTCACACACACAGCCTTTGGTGTCCTAGTATGGTCACTAGACTAGAGCTGGAACTAAAAACTACGCTAAAACTAAAGTCATCCCATACACAATCCTTTCACGGCAGTGACTCACATCTTTTCCTGGATCCTCCAGCTCAGCTCCCCTGCACCAATAAGGTTGTGACACTGCCACTTACACATACCCACGTAATTGCACAGCACTTTCAAGGGCCCTTATCCCAGACTGCATAACTGCACCAAAAAAATAATTAAAAAAAGCAGGTCTCCTCTTTCTTTAAGGCAGCTAAAGGCTAATCTAATTAGAATTAATTCTATTAGCCATGGGCTTTGAGGATTTAAGCAGTATCTCTTAAGCCATGAGCCATTTCCAGATCTGAACATAAAGGTTGGTGCATATTTTCAGACCTCTGTCCCCAGAGATTGGCTTGGTGTGTGAATACTTACAGTAAGTTGGTGTATTGGCACACAGTCTACATTATGTATAGAGGCAGAGGCATTCTGTAATTACACCAGCCGTCTCTGAGTGATGGAGCCTCTCTGTGCTGTGGTGTCTGTTAACGCCTGGCTCAGACCCAAGCTGGCAATCATACTCTGCGGCAGGGGCAAGAGGTCAAAAACCTCCCGACAAATTAAACTAGTAGAATTGGAAACATGAACAACATCTGCAGAGGGGAAACTTTGTATATGCAAAAAATAAAATCACAGCATCATATGAACATTTTTAGAGCTGTCAAGTTTCTAATACAATTAAATCAAGGAAATTTGATGTTAGACTGTTGCTTCAATATTAAAGAAAAGCTTTTAAGGAAATTTAGCACTTCTAATTTAGCTAAGGCAGACCTCAGTCATTTTAGGACCAAAAATATTTACATATCTTAATAATTCAAATAGGTAAATTGCCAGGCTAAATAAGTGTAGACCATTTTAAACTAAAGACCCACACTCCGCACTGTTTACATTTGAATTACCCATGTAACAATAAATTTGTTAGTGAAGGTAAATGATAGAGACCCTACACAGGCATCTAAAATTTCAACTTCTCACTAAGGCTTTTGCTTTGAAAGACTATTGAACAAAGGAGTGTTAGGGATAGACTAACAAAATACTCACACAGCCCAGCTGCAAAGAAATAAATGGTCTTTTGTTCAAAGCAGCCTTCACTTTGAGTAGTTGGAAAAACTCACAACGTACATATTCAGCAGAACAGGCCTTAATTGATGAGCCAGTTTCAAACCCTTATCACAAAAACAGGAGGAGAATGGAGCACAGACCACAGCTGCCCTGTCACTTATCCCGCAGGCTCATTTTCCTAATGTGGAAAGAGTCGTGATCAGGATCAGTGTTGCTCAGCAAGCCATTCCTCAATTTTGCCTTCGCTGTTCCATATACGCAAGATGTGTGTAAAAAAAGCCTCAACACCACCTTGCACTTAATGACCCGCCTCTTCGGGTAGCTTGTGTGAAAACCAATATTGGTGATCAAGTGACTTAATCAGTTCTCCAGTGCAAAGGGATTACAGTAACATACACCCATAACAATAACGCAGCACTTTAAACATACTTCTAGCTTCACCTTGTGTTGCTGCCAGCTCAGTTTATAATTAATGACAGGGATCTCTGGCATCCATTCATCCTTTATGCACATAAGCAAGCAGAACTCAGTTTTGAACAAAGGATGCATGAACATCCAGATTACTAGCAGCATTAATTTGAAATATATATATTTTTTTTTAAACATGAGTGTTTCAGGAGGATGAAATTAGGTTTGATCTAGCTGAGAGATTAAAATAAAGGCTTCAATCTGGGAGGGAGGATGTTTCAGGAGCCACTTAAGTCTTTGCTAAACTTGAGGTTTATCCCCAAAGACTTGACAGTTTGCTGGGTTTCCACCAACCATCACAGATTTCTAATCTGAGTCAGGAAGGAGCACACACAAATGACCAAAACTTAAAAAGTAAAATCATTCAGATGTGTTGTTCATTTATTTCTGTCAAAAGTTTTCCCCCCAGCACAATTCAATTAGTACAATAAAAGTCAAAATTAAGCTTTAAAAAAGGAAACCAACCTATGTCATGCACAGTTAACACACTGGGAGATAGAGCAGACAGAATGTGTTCAAGAGCTTTAATAAAACCAGATAAACAGGGTTATTTATGGTCTTATCTAAATTCTTGGGCTCTTTCGTGGTTCAGAGAAGCCCAGGCAGTGGCTACTTTAATCCCCTCTGCACCCAGTCAATACAGTGATGCACAGTGTTCCCTGTGCAGAGGATACAACCACAATAAGCCGACAAGCTCTCGTTTCATTTGACTAATCAGCAGGCAAGTGAGAGGAAATACTATCAGATATTTATGCTCACGTCCCAAGGAAAGACAAGACTAGTTTGTAAAAAGAATCAATGCATAGGCAACATGGCCAACAGCCATGGCTTTGCATAGAGGACCAGGCACTCATCCAGAAAGTCAGTCAATCCACCAGACTGGGCCACCAGGCCATAAACATCCCTAAAGGGTTCCCAGACAAATCACACCCCTAACAAGCCCCAAAGCCATACACCACAGAACTTTTCATTAAACAGTTTGGCGTGTTCAGGTTCCCCAGACTGGTCAGTCCGGTTTATAATCACATCGTACAGTAACAATAGTGACTTGCCTGACAGGCTGGTTAAACTTATCTACAACTTAACAAGGAACTTTGTATCAGATCAACAAACTAGGCATCTTGAGAATTCACAAAAAATAAATACTGTAACAGCAACATTCAAACTGAAGCTCATAATATGGGCCAAAACCACCCATGACATCAAATTACAAAGTTTATTCATGATACTAAAGCATCTGCAAAATGTGTGTGTATTCAACCAACTTTGATCTCACTTTAGATTTTTACAAATTCAGTCGTTTTGGATGCAAGTTACAACTGCAAGGAATAGTTTACAATAAATACTTTGAGTGTGACTGCTAATGGCAGACTCATCTAAATACTGTCTCAGACAAATGTGGGGAATAAAATTGTTAAAGTAATTAAAGGGATAAAACAAAAAGATGAAACCACCTTTCACCCTTTAACAGTCCAAAACCTGAAGACTCAGTTATTTTAAGCAAACATAAACTCCTGTTAGCAGACACATAATTGTTTGGGCAGTGGCCCTAAAGCTTTTTAGAACATTTGTACCCTGCCTTACTTCAGTGAAACCAAAAGCTAGAAACAGAAAACACACCTGTTCAAGATCTCTGGACATGTTAATGTCATTATTTAACAAGACAGCTGAACCTCCCATCAACTCCAACAACTCCGTCCTCAGCTCACACCCGTCTGGTGTGAAGGCAGGAGCTGATGCGATTCTTAGCTCCCCAGCAACATGGTTTAAAATGTAAACAGGTCAGCTGTTCAATACGGCAGTTCTGCCGGTTGTGAGGGATACAATTACTATTGTACCACTTACTGTGTTAGCACAATGCCTCTACAACACACAGCACTGCTTTATACAAAGCTTCAGCATAATGTAGTTCCTGTACTTAACATACAAGGTCAAGCAAGTCTTGAATCATTAGATGCCAACTAATCCTGATTGCAAAAGTAAAGTAGCTTGTGTCAATAGAGGAACAACTGATGTTTAAAATGCACATTCACCGAATGTTGATTGAATACTTGTGGAAACACTTTAGTCTTTTGACGTGCTTTGTTTTTTGAACACGCATTTTGAAAAGTAGGAGGTAAAGAAACTGCATGAAGTGAATTTGACCAATTTTGCCTTCTGAATCATACTCTGTCAAACTTGACGTGCACTTATAAAAAGTCACAAGTCATCCAAAAAGAACAAGTTTAAAAAAAAAAAGTGAGGTTCCGTTTAATATCTAATATAAAAGTATAAAGGTCAGCGACAGGTGCCTGCTCTGGCAGACTGCTGATAGCACAGACGAAAAATCAATACTTATGCTCAAGGCTTCATTTTCTTCTTGCTTCATCATCTGTTCCTTAAGAATGCAATGCATTAGTGTCAACATGTCTATTCATTAGATTGACAAAGACAATTGACTTAATCCATGATTCCTACCATAGGGAAGGGCTTAAAAAAAAAGTAAATGTTTGGTGTGTCTAAGTTTAAGACTTATCATTTAGCTGCAGTTCAGCTCTGGCATGACTACAAGGTAAACTGAGCCATCTGTGATGAGAAGATCTGCAAGAAATCACAGAAGAGCAATCCAACTATGTTGCAGCAACTTGAAAATACGAAACATTTAATGTACCATGTTGGCATGAAATGAGAATGTAAGACTGGACATGTTAAAAAAAAAAAAAGTGAACGTAGTGACATTGTGTAATGCTGCATGCTGATGGAGAACATTGTATCTGCTAAACATGTAGGCATTACTGTAAGCATCACAATTTCTGCATTTGGCTTAAAGACAAGCTGTTCAACATTACCAAAACTCTGATAGCAAGTCTATATGAAATGCTGATGCATGACCTTAAATATCAGAGTTTCAAGCTGATGATTCTGTCCCAGCACCAGAGTTAATCTTTAGGGACACATGAATTGTCTGAGAGCTTCCTTCTTTTGATGCAGGCTTCCCTGTGTGATTGATTGCTTATCTGAAAAAAACTACCGTATTTTCCGGACCATAAGCCGCTACTTTTTTCCGACGTTTTGAACCATGCGGCTTTTACAGAGATGCGGCTTTTCTATGAATTTTTCTGCAGCCCTCAGATGGGCGCTGCAGATGGAAGTCAGTGCAAACAAAAAAGCGCCAGTTTTTATTCTTAGCGCATGCAACCCAAGACGCACAACAGCAAACATCAGCACTTTTACTGCCGTGTTACAGGCACCATTCAGGTTCAGGTGTATGAATAAAGACTTATGGTACAAAATCTTTTGTTGAGCGCAGCAACTCCTGCGTAATTCGTGAAGAATAAGAGAATTGGAACAAGCCGTTTATTTATAACAAGGACGTTTTTGTCGGCTCTGTACATTCGACATGTGTTATACCAGCCACACATACACGTAAACGCACTCTTTACCGTAATGCCGGTAAAACAGCGCACAGAACATCCTCATGCCTACTGTGAACAATGAGTAGGAGCGCATACAACAGATATTATTTCTCAGCCTGGATATTGGCGGCTTATAGTCCGATGCGGTTTATATGTGACAAAATATATATTTCTTTTAAATTTTAGCGGGGGCGGCTTAAATTTAGGTGCGCTCTATAGTCCAGAATTTACGGTATGTGGGTGCAAACCCAGAGATGATCCCTGTGTGTGAAATCATTCAACGAGGTGGAATGATGAAACCTGTGGCTAACACATGGAAACACTCCCAAAAAAGTATCAGCATTCAACGTGACGCTCTCCAGACACCAAGAAGAGACTTGGATTCATGCAGTGGGTGTTTCTTAGAGAAGGCACACTGCAGTCACTTCAGCCAAGATCATGTCTTTATATCACAGCCTTCTGAAAACTGCAGTCAGATACAAGGAAGAAACTGGTCCCACACTGCTCCCCCTCATGCCTCTGTGTTTAGCATAGCATGCTATTACTACTACTGTTATAGGGAAGCACACAAGCAGGTGGTTTGGCAGGAGCGGAAACTTATCTACATGGTATTTAAAGATTTATGTGGAGGTCCAACAGGAGACAGAAGTAAAGGAATGAATGTGGAAAAAATAATAAAAGTGAAGGAAAAGTGAAGATCATTTTAAATCTCCATCTCAGAAATAAACAGTTACAAAACAAAAGACTCTTAACTACCACAGACATATATGGGATTTTGATGTCATGAAGGGACAGCAGGCTGTATAAAACCGTCTGGTAGATCATACTTGTCGCAGCTATGAATATAAAACATGTGTTCATGCTCACCTAACACTTATGCGAACAAAATATAGGCCACTGCATAATAATTAGAGCTCTTTTTTGGATCCCAATTTAGAATCCACTCAAGACGCTACTCGTTTTGTCTCTTAAAGCTGTTCTAGTGACAGGAAGTATCACATTAAAAAAATACCTTTTGATGAGGACATCTCAGTGGTATGTGGTGTACCGTTTGTTCCTAGAAGAAAAGCGTACACTATATTCCCCACATCTATGGTGGCATCCTCATTTTAACTTTGTAGATATAAAGACTCTTTCATCTAGGAACTGTTTTACAATTAAAACACATCTACCTTATGAGGACCAAGTAGAATCTCCAGTATTGATAACTGACATCTACTTGTTTGCTGTTCGCAAATTACACATTTGAACTGAGACTATTGTTTGAGATGTGCACTCAGACACAAAGCTAATAGCCAATATTTTAATTCCATGCAGCAACTGTTTAAGGGAAAAAAAAAACATAATTGCTTAAAATGCATCTCCCCCATCATCGTTTTGCAGATAAATCAGATTAACCAATGAAGCATCCATTAGCTTCTGCTCTACTTTAAAGAGAAGAGCATGACTGAAGAGCACAAAAACAGCAAAGATCACGCAATATTCTTCAATTTGTGATTCCACACGCTTCTTTAATTATGATGTGATGCTATTCTCACATATGAAAAAGCTAGAACCACATTTAGCCTAAAGTAAAAAAACAATTTTTTTTCATTTTAACATGCCAATTGATTCTTTGACTGTTGCAGCTCGACTTGCAAAGTGTGTTGCTGTAGCAGTTCCGTCCATTGGGCCTGTCCCAGCAGGCATCCAGCACCGCACCTTCACAGGTGTGAGCTCTGTGGAAATCAAACGTTGGGCTTGCATAAGCATCCACGTGGGAGCTCGACGTTAATGTTCATCAACAGGAGAAAAAAAATTATTAAAATACGTGCACCAAGTACTGATGTGCACACGAGCTAGCACCCAGCTGCACCCCCCACCCGGGAGGAGAGTGAGCTCCGGCACAGCGATGAGGAGCCACAGCGGGCACAAGGTCGATGCCCCTGGACACGGCAAAAACACACGGATTCTTCCCGGAAATACGTTAAAGACTCATCTACGACAACACGAAAGACCGTTTTCTCAAATCCCAAATTGAGTCCACAGCATCAAGACGGAGGTTTCCATCGCCACTTCCGGTAACACTTTTCCAAACTAAACACCCCAAAATAGCAAGAGGGCGAACATCGGTGCAGCCCGAAAGAAAAACGCCAAAATTCGACATGGAAAAAGCCGAACCCGGAAACGGGTTTGATTCTGTTAAGGAACGTAGGAACCAGAGGCTGGTAGAACCTGGAAAACGTGCGTCCGCCGTTGACTCCAAGGCGCCTTTCAATTAGTTTAATCAGTTCAGTGTGTCCGGGTGGAGGCTGAGCGTAACTCAGCTGTGATTATGGATTTGATGATTATGGCTCCGGAATAAAAAGTCCTGTGGGGTTTTCTTCTAGTTTTTAAACTCTCGTTTCCGCTGCTAGTGACCACGTTAGCACACGGACCGGCCGTTTATGAGGTTCGGAAGTTGAGCTACAGTCACCGACAGCGGCCGAGCGTTTCCCGGCTCGGGGCTTTTGTTTCGAAGGCCGAGTCTCCACTTCCCGTGTGTTGGCCGCGAACCACCGCTGCTCCACGCCGACTGCGACGCCAACGAACCCGCCGCCCGCCCGCATCTTCCCCGCCTGACACGACACCGGCGGCAAAACGGTGCGAATTTTACCAAGCGGCGGCGTGTTCGCCACGGAACCCGAACCCCCGAGAGATGCTCGGGCAGCGGCGGTGCCACGACACGGCGCCGCTCAGCAACACTCTCCGTTACAGCCCGACCGAGGTCAGGGACGCGTCCTACCGTAGACATCGGTTGCTCCGGGCGGTTCTTCCCTCCTGCGTCTGTGCGATGCGGCAGCTGCGGACTCTCTGCCTCCTCCCACCAGCCGCCTCTGGGCTCTGGCTGCTCCGATCACTTCTAACCCCGGCGGGCTGCGCGTCTGCGGACTACGACGGCCGGACACGCCGCTACATAAATATGAGCGGGGAGGGCGGAGGGCGTGTCGCCCCGCCCGATCAGCCCGCCCCTTACTCCCGGTCAGCTACGCGCCGTTTCCACGCCAGATGTCATTCAAAAATCTGTGATCTTATCCGGAAGTAGGATTCGATAATCGGAATTGTTCGATTATTGTATCCGGTTAATTCTAAGCGCCAGATCCCAAAGATTGAACAGTTCACGGAGCGTACAGACGTAACGCGATGTTCCCACCAATCAGAAACAAGTTAGCCTCATCGCACCTCATCCTGCGCATGCGCACTGAGATCCTCCACTTTTCAGGAGCGACGTAAAACTTTGACGTTTCTTCAATAAAAAAAAAAAAAAAACCGGGCTATGATCACTTACTTTTATCATTTACATACATGCAAGTGGACGCTCTAATTTGCTAGCGCTTGTTTTTCCAGCAACGATTTTCACTTTGTAATTTCTTCCAAATTCCAAATCAACACATCACCACATTGTTCGTTATATTGAAATAGTTTATAGAATACAATAAAGTCACATCTCACGCACAGGCACTGCTTTAATATTGCTGCAGCTGACAATTTATCTACAAATTAGACTTGAATAGACAAAATCAAATGTTGCCATCAGCCCGATAACGGGACTTAACAGACTTGGTCTTAACAAAGCTAAATTGGCTGTATGGCTGTAAAACATAAAGTCTAATAAAAAGGGAAACACATTTTCAAGTAACAACCACGAACAACAAAGTGAAAAACAAATGATACACGTTTATGAACGACAACGGAAGGATAACTTCTATGAAAGCTCACTGAACTGTGTGTGGATAGTTTATACGTTTATAAGTTATTATTTGTGTGTGTGTCCATCTCTTTTGTCTGTGTGTGATGTAGCTTATGTGTGTGTCAGGGGATAAAGAAGGAAATTAGTCCACATCAGACAGTTGCTGCATGTCGCAACTGTTCCTTCACCTTGAACCACGTGCAGCAAACTTGCTTCACTGGCTTCACACAAAAGGTTTGACACGTTAACATTAACCTGTCAAATGTTTTAAATTTTCTGTATATGTATTTGTGATGCATATTGTCTGACGCCATGCTGTGCTACAAATTATCCCACTTGTGGGATCAAATAAAACATCTGATACCTCAGAAATTAAATAGATCTTTATCTTTTGAATAATATAGAAACTTAATATTAATATGTCATTCTTACATTTGCAGCTATTCATAAGAAAACATGCCTGTAGTGGGTATTTTGGTTTTATAGATAAAAGTGTGACTTTTGACCCCCCCCCCTTTTTTTTCTTACTATCAATCTTAAAACCTGGACCATTTTGCAACAAGAATAGACATGTACATATTTAAAAGATTTGTGACATTTATAGGTGAACACAGTTAGTAATATTTGTATATTTATTATATGATTTATGATACAATCCTCATATTATAAAACCGTCTCTCAGATCAACAGGTGAGTATCAAAATCTGACTTTTAGAGTCAATTAGGAATTATCCAACTCACTCTTTAAAATATCTTATTAATTCACTGTCTTGAGCATAAATCTGGGAAAACACAATCAGTGCAATTAGATACAGTTTGATTAATATAACTAGAAGTGTTTGAATACTGAATGCAACTTATTCCACTTGCATTAAAAAATGAATCACTCACTCATAAAATAAACCAGCACTGTACAGTTAATATCTCATGTCAGGAGAGACCCTGCTTGTTGACACTTACACAAATACACGTCAGTCCGATTTTGTGTGCAAGCCAGCATCAAATGCCCCCAGATCACTTATTCCATCCAGTTTGTTAACCAGAGAACCTTTAAAACAACAGATGACACCATTATTTCACACTTTACAGCTCACAGTCTATCATTCAAATTCAAATTCAACTTTATTTGTATAGAGCCAATTTACAACAATGTCATCTCAAGGCACTTTACATAATAAAGTCAAGACTATACAGACATTTAGAGAAAACCCCCAAAATCCCCCAACTCTGGGACAAAGAAGACACAGAGTTAATGTCATACAGTGGTGACATATAAATGTGGGCTGATGGAGGAAAGTGTCTTAGTGCATCAGGGGTTGGTCCCCCAGCAGTCTGAGCCTATAGCAGCAGGACTAGAACTAACTATAAGGTTTATCAAAGAGGAAGGTTTTGAGCCTCGTCTTAAAAGTAGAGAGGGTGTCTGCTTCCCGAATCTGGACTGGGAGCTGGTTCCACAGGAGAGGAGCTTGATAGCTGAAGGCTCTGACTCCCATTCTGGGAAACACATAAGTTGGCCTGCATTCTGAGACTAAAGTGGTCTAGTAGGATGATCTGGTAAGAGGATCTTTTAGATATGATGGAGCTTTACTGTTTAGAGCTTTATAGGTAAGAAGAAGGGTTTTAAATTCTATTCTACATTTAATGGGAAGCCAATGTAGAGAAGCTAATGAAGGTGAAATATGATCTCTCTTACCAATGCTGGTCAGTAATCTTGTTGCAGCATTTTGGATTAATTGAAGGATTTTTAGAGAGTTACTGGGAGAGCCTGAGAGTAGAGAGTTACAGTAGTTTAATCTAGAAGTAACAAACGCGTGGACAAGTTTTTCAGCATCATAGTTTTATAGCATTAAGTCAAAGATGGAGCTTTGTGACAGCTGCACAATAACTATATAAATCCATGTATTCATATGTGAAGGCAACGCAAATTACTAACAATGTATCAGAAAGCATAAAGAGGCGGCTGCCAGCTGGGCTCTGACCCACAAACCTCAGCGTGGCCCGGGCACGCCAACAGCGTGCTGTAACAGGGCAATCTGTAATTTTTCATAAAAGGCTGTTTGACAGCTAATCCTTGTTGTGCAACACAATAGTTGATGCACCTTATATTTCAGTTTTTCTCTGCAGCATTTGCAGCAACTGCACCCTGTCTTAGGTTGTACGTTTTTTTGCTGATTGCAGCAATGTAACATAAAAAGTTACGATGGATCCACTATGTGTTAGTCACATGACTGAGTTTGATGATTATTGACCATGAAGCACATTTTAAACTCAGTACAACTAGCCAAACAACGCACTTTCTAAAGCCTCTGTTACTTGATAATCCATTGATTTTTTGGGAGAAAATCTGACTGACCGGGACGGAAACCAAGCTTTGCTGTTTTGTAAGTCTGCACAGCTTGTCTGGCTTCCCACGTGAAGTATGAAACACGTCAAAATGAGACAAGAAGTTCCTATGTAACAAAACAATTCCTGACTCACTAGATAAAAGCACAAATTCCGTTGCTCCAGGGTGAGATGGTCTGGGGCCGAGATAGTGGAAGCCTTGATGCAGTTTAAAGATGTCACGTGCGCTACGATGTTGGCATAATGACGTTTCTCATTCTCCCGGTAACCTTGTCGTGCTCACTCTGTAATTGCTCTGTCCTGATATTGACTGATATTTACAGCACAGCACAAACCGCTCTGTGATTGATGTTTGTGATTGATGTTATATGGAGTGAGCAGATGGGGTTTCTGGACATTTATGTGCCGTTTGTGTTTGTTTTCTAATCACCTGATCTCATGGTAAAGAACTTGCCTGGCTCTATATTGAGTAACTTTATTACCTACTTTATTGCACAACTGGCTCTTTCTGCCCCCTTTGTGAACTCACTTGTCGTAACTTCTTTGTCTGTAATATCTTTACATTTACACTCAGCTGTCTCCCTGTGCTGTGCATCGCCAGGGTTATTTTACTGGCAAAATGTTTATTGTTAAAGAGATTCTACATGAAGCAATTCAGGGAGGGAGAATAACAGACACAAGGGTGGAGGAGGCAGGAACCCAGCAAACACTGGTGTGAAGATATGACTCACACATATGGTCAGTTACATATAGTCTGTGTGTGTGGTGTCATCAATGCAACTGAGAAAGAGGCATATGAGCCATAAACAGTCATTTGTGCAGCTTGGATGAACAGTTTCAGCTCATAAATCAGATCAGCTGTGTAACACAATGCTCATCACTGCTACAGTGTTTGTGTGGAACACTGCAAATGATTGAAGCCCCACAACCTGCAAAATATGAATAATACATTCAAATGCTATTTAACAAACACGTCAAATGTGTGTCCTTAAAAAAGAGACACGGAGAACACTGGAGCTGCCCGTTGAAGCCCGTCGTTCTCCAAGTGGGGACGTGCGTACAGCTCGGGATTGATTCGCTCCTGCAGAGAATGCAGGGACCAGCCAGCAGCTTCCAGAAGGCAGCAGGGCCGCCTCTGCAGGGGAAATCGTTGTCCGGCTCCTGGGGAGCTTCATCTCTCACCTGGTGTCTGTCTCCTGTATCTGGATGGTGCACTGACCCCTGAATACAAACATGAGAGAGTATATATACATATATATATATATGTGTGTGTACGTTTGTGTGCAGAGGTCAATGCCAAACAATGCGAAAAAATATTTGGTGGCACTGGCTTGTTAACTTTAATATGTGCTAAAATGTAAAATCCAGTGTTAAAAGGTAACTTCCTCTTTTACTCGTGCAGTTCAACAGGAAGTATGCTTGAAAACCACAATATCAAGTGAAGGAAGTTGATTTCACTAGCGTCAGAAGTTCTTACCTTCAAAGAGGCACATGATGAAATATTAAATACGATGGAATATTCAGGAGTTTATGAAATCACACAACGCTGGAAAAACCCTATATGAGTTTATAAGAGTCAACATCTGACTAATAACTTTATGTAAGGGCAACAATTATGAAATCAAGCAGCGGAAAACAGCCAAGCCTGGTCTACACTGACCTCTAGTGCGGCCATGGAGAAAGTGCAAAAAGGGTCAATGTGCAAAGTCTTATTCTGCTCAACCTGCTCAATGTGACGAGAGGAGGAGATCAGCGATGAAACAGGAAACATTTTAGAGCAACATTCACTTTAGAAAAACAAATTATTATCGATGAGCTGTTTTATTTGTGCGTTATATATCTCAGGCATCACACGGCCCCATGTGGCCAAACGGATGCACTACAACACTGGGAATTTTAAGGAGGATGGTCACAACTTGTTCTGTACGACAGAGCTTCATGATCCAGGAGTTTGCACTGACAGTTGGCTACAGGTGAACTGCATTTACATCCAGGCGCGAAGGGCTTTGAATTGGAAATATTGCTCTCTCTATATATTTATGTAGTAAATATTGGCAATTGTAGTTATTAAATATTAAAAAGGTCCCTCTGCTGATGAAAGGGACAAACTTGGGAAGAAATCTTTATTCCCTGGGATAAAATAATATAAAAGCACAAAGCTCTATGTACATTTATAGTAGTAGTTAATGTTTTATAACACACAGTAAGGATTTGTAAATGTATAATCGTGTATAATTAAAGGATAGTTACATATTCTGACTGTATGTTTTTTTGATTTCTTGCAAACACTCAGATGACAAGGTTGACACTCTCACGTCCTAAATGCCTGATATAAATGCACAAAATATGTCCCTAACTTGCCCTTTAGTTATTATACAGGCACAACATTTATTTGCTGGTTATAAATGCACGAGATGGGGCTTAACGTAAAAACACGGGCAACAACAATAAATCACACGGACGAAGAGCCTGAATGAATCTTCTAAGTTGTGTCAAGTTTTTTCTTTTATTTTGACAGCGTTTCAGAATATCATACAGGTAAACAAGATTTTTGCAAAAGTTAATATATCCGTAGTGTTGCATTTCATAAAAATAGTTGCTGCACTTACAGTCTTTGTGACCATCGATAGTACACGGAGTCATATTTATAGATATTTGTTCAGGGTCTACACACTGCTATAAACACTACACAGTGATGCTGAGCTGCTGGGGTGTTGGGGGTTCTGCTGCGCGTATCGTGACGTCAGCACACAGCTGGTTGTTTTTTTTGTTCTTTTTGCTTTCCATAGAAAACTACTTACAATTTGGCTCAATGGAGACAGCTCAGATGTAGAAAGCAATGAGTTGTGCAAAGGCTGAAGGGAGGGAGGGGTGGGGGGAGAGCACATATTGTGTTTCTGCTTCAAACCAAAGTCACCAAATAAAGGGTCGCTCCGGTAAAGTGGGCATGGTGTCGCAGTACACAGGCAGCGCTTGCTACCCTTAGTCTTGACATAGATGAATTTTAGGTTTGGTGTCGTGAAGGGACTAGCTGTGTGCGCCTGGCTGATGATTCACATTCCAAACCCTCAGAGTGAGATTGTGCTTTAAAGTCAGTCAGCTTATTCCTCGAGTAATAACCAATTACAATGGCAGACACAACGACTTGGAGGGAGAGGAAACCTTTGTTCCAGATCATCATTCTTTTTCAACGGTAACTGTTTGAAACTAAATTTACCACCTAAACGTTTGAAGATACGGATGCTAGGAAAAGATTAGCAGTCACAACTAGTGGGCCTGTCAAGCTTTAGATTTCTCCATGTGCATGGGGATGCAATACTTGTATTAGGAGCTTGAAAGTGTGTTTACTGCGAGCGGCAATTGCTGGGACGTCCAGCTCACTACATTAGCAGGGTTAGTTAGCAGGGCCGTCTCAATTTTTAAGCATTTTGACTCAAGCAACTCCAGCCAGTGTTACTCAAGACGCCTCACGTTTGGCAACCTGTTCCCCAGCAACATTAAAAGTGATCGTTAGATACTGTAAAACTACAAACAAGTATGTGAGCTAAGCAAACGAAAATGGTTATGTTAGAATGAAATAACAGTCTGATCTTACATTTATTATCATTAATAGAAAACTAGGACTTCTTTTCTCTACACTGCAATACAATAACAATGATATGTCGCCATCAAGTGCATATTTAAGACACCTTTTTTTTACATTATAAGAAGAAACATTATAAAGTGAGTCTCATTTTCAACCAACGTGTGGGGATTATTAAGCTACAGCTGAAAACATCTGCGTGCTACAGGTGTCATTTTAGCAGTTGCAGGCTACAAATTACAGGCCAGCCTTTGTCCGCCTCGTCTAGAACTAAAAAACTGTCATTTCAAAACGAAATCAGAGCAGTAGATTTGCCACTGTTGTCACTATCAACTGCAAACTGAATGAAGGAACAAAAAGCTCAACGGGTGTAGCAGCAGTAACTGGGGGGGTGGGGGGTTACTGTAAAGCTACGTTCAGGTTTCTGTTTGCTGAGTTCGTAAAACCTACAGAGAGCTTTGGTTTGGACATTTTCACACAGTGCAAACAAAATCACCCACCACAAATTTAATTTATCAACTGATGGTGGTCGTGACTGGTGCAACCTCTTCTCAGCTGATCTGGAAATGACATAAATATTAAATTTTCCAATTGAGGGCATTGATTTGTCAAGGTACCAGACTGTTAGAGACGCGATGTCAATATCAGAGTTTACTCGTTTATTTTGATTTAGGTGCAAAGCTTTACCCTGTGGTGACATTCTGGTTATACCAGCGCCAGAGCTCATCAAGAAATCAGTAAGGAAATGCATCATGACCTAAAACGAACTGCATCCAGCCCCTGGTAATAGACTCATTTCTGTAGATAAGGTTGTGAGATAAAATATTTTCTCCATATCACACTTGTATCTGAAAAAAGAAAATACAGTTTTATACCTGTGAATTTGGTCTTGTATAGCAGCCTGTTTGAAACTAAGTGTTTTGGATTTGAACCCTTAACTTTGAAGCCAACCTCTCCGTCAGTCTAAGGCACTCTGCCCCTCGGTCGGTATCGTGTGAGCTCCTCCTCCTCTTCTGTCGCGAATCGCTTTGTTTGTGAAGCACAGAAATGAGAAAAATGGATTGACACGACACCCCGCGTTGAACTCGGGATGGTTGGATCACAAATAGACCATGCAGTCAACAGCAGCCGGCCTGTGGAGACCCCCAAACTGCCATTACAGGGCTGAACGGGACAACAGAGGAGGGAGAGGTCGGTGCACTGAAAGTTGTGGTCCATGCCGTGCTGCTTTGCTCGTCTAATTGCGGCTCGATTATTAGATTCTGTTCACTTAAAAATGATCTTATTTACAAAATGATCCCACATATTCATATTCATTATAATATATCTATGTCTATAATGATCTGATAAGATTTTTCAAGACAGATTCAGGCCCACACAGTCTCTGTTAAGGCAAAGTTCTGTTGATGAGTAGATTTCATCTCCGCTGTCACTCTTTGTTCCATTCGCTCTCGTCAAAAACAGGCAAACCTTCTTCTTAAACATTCCATTTCATAAAATAGACTCCGTTGTGTAGGTATATAAAAAAATTACAATGGCAACCGATTGTCCCCGGTTCTGCTCTGGGAGAACTCAAAATAAAGTTCTTTTTCAAGTTTCTACCCCCCCAAAATGATTCCCCTATCACAATACACACACATTCTACTTGCTCTTCCTTGTCAAAAAGTGAATGACTTTCCAGTTCTTAAGGTGGTGGGTGTAGAATATTTTTCAAAATAATTTAGAGTACAGTATCATAAATAAAACTCTAAACACATGAGGTCCAGGTCACCCTGCCCCCTTGGTTTTGATTCTGTGGTCTGTGGGGGAATGGGATTGAGATGGGATAAAGGGGCACAGGAAGATGGTGGTTTGATCCCGGTGGGGTGGTTCAGTTCAGATGAGTGGGGCCGTTTGTTTCCGGGGAGCTGCGCTGTTATCTGCTCAGCGTGGACGTGCCTGTGCGCAGTGTGCTGGGCAGCTTGTCTGATCCAGGGATCTTCCAAGGCCCAGGAGAGACCGTGGTCTTCCTCCCTGCTGCGCTGCCGCTGCTGGTGCTCTTGTTGGGCAGGCTGGGTCGGCTCTCTCCCAGGCTCCGGTCTAGTTCCCTGGGCCTGGGCTTTGTCGGCTCCAGCTCCTCCCGCTGCTGCGCGCTGCCGTAAAACTCCGCATCTTCCCTGCTGTTCCCATTTGTATGTGGGAGCTTGGAGCTGCTGGGAGAGTGAGTGGATTCTCTGCTGTCCCCAATGTTTCTCTCCTTGGACCTCCCTCTGGTGCTCCTGGAGTGTTTGGGGTCCCCGCTGTGACCCTCTTTACCCCCTTCCCCCTCAGGTATGGGCTGCACCCTATGCCCCTTATGGGTGGACCTGCCACCCTCTTTCTTAGCTCTGCTGCCGCCGCCCGTCGTGGCCGCTCTCCTTCCCTGGCTGACGTGGTCTGGGTTTAGCAGCTCGGCCTTCTGGGGGCTCTTTGAACGCTCTGTCCTGCTGTCTCGTGCCACCGGGTCTCGAGGGACGTCCAGAGGCGGCAGGTGAGGTGGGTCGGGGGCTGGGGCCAGATGAGATGGAGGCGATGACATGGAAAGGCTGTCGATGGGAGGGGCTATTTCCGACAGGCTTGGGGAGGCTGAAGGACGAGCATCCCATGGGGTGGCATTGTCTGGAACACATGTACCCACAGTCAGTAATATGAAAACACACCAGCACACTCAGCAAGCATGCCACTGCACAGCCACACACTACACCAACACAAAAACAGTCACGGCAACCGCTGCTAGTCGACAAGCTGAAAGCATTAAAGTTCATATTGAAGCAGCCCTACGAGCTACTTTAAGACAACATCAACGTGCCTCCCGTGGCCCTGTTTAAAGCTTGAGCCAATCTAAAACCTTGGCGGAAAATTGAAAACAGTAGTGTGGCGCTTTAGTAAGAGCGAAACCCTCAGGGGTCGAGGGCCTCTTTCTCTCTGTCTCAAGCCAGAAGAAGTTTGTATCCAGTGCAGCAGCTGCAGTGAATCTGCTGCACGTTCCCCCACAACCCTCCACTCTCACGGACCGTTAGCTTCTGTTTCTGCCCCGGCGAGTCTCGGTCCCTCGGCCATCAGTCATTTTCAGTGGGCCAGGCAGGGGCCAGAGACTAGGCTAGCTGCACTAACACCATGAGACCCAATTATGAGGAGACTCGCGTGCAGGGCTGCTGCATATTAGACCGAGGACCAATTCGTTTCTGAGAACACAGGAACGTACGTCTTCTACAATGAACGATAGAAGACTCGTAACGGGCCCTAGGTGTGTGTGTGTGTGTGTGTGCTGGACTAAACTGTGACTACTTCATGCTGCGTTAATGAGTGTTGTCAGCTCAGCTAAGGTTCTGGCCTCCTTACATTTATGCTGAGTCAGCATAACACATTACAAATTACCGGGGGGAAATTTGCTCTACACGAAAGGAGCCAAACTCTTGAGCCTGTCCTCATTAAAGTGAAAAAGGGAAACGTTGGACTGTTCAGACCTACACACACCTAGTCACACATCCAGCACATACATGCATACAAAATTCAGTCTTGATTTAAAGTTCACCTGGCAAACCTAAGCCAACACTGACTGTAGTTAAAGCTTGTGTTTGGCTTTTCCGACTCCCGAGAGAAATATCAGGATCTTTAGTTGCTAAATGTTTACCAGTTAGTCTTTTAGCTTTATCTGTCGCTTAATTTTGTGCGAAATTGCTTTCTGCTGCAGCAGGGTAATAGCAGAGTTAATAAATATAATTACCTGTGTGATCAGGATCAACCCATTTCCCTTTATTTGTACACGCTGCTGTTTAAAAAAAAAAGCTTTATGACTTGCTGTTATCGGTAACTCCTGTTAACACAGGCCTCCAAACCCTCCAAATGAGGCTGAAAACCACAGTCCATCTCTGTAAAAGCAACTTAAAAAGTTTATCTGAAGACAATCAGCAGCTTCAACCTTCCAAAGGACGACTTCACTAACTTTCGACTTGCTTTCCATGGCTTAATTTAGCGTGTTAATGCACATTAATGCTTCACTCTGACTTTTTAAAAAAATTTCTCTACTTCTAGCTGGAAAACGTCTGGGTGATGTCATCTGGAGGAGTTCTCCATCATTAGGAGGTTCATATGATGTCATCTGGAGGAGCTCTGGAAAAGCAGGTTGACCGAGATTGCTACCTCCAAAGTGTGAGCAACAAAATGACAGAATCTGAACTGGAGGTTCCTCCTAGTGATGTCACCTGGAGGAGTTTTTTGGCTAGAAAAAGAGAGATATTTGAAAGCAGGGTTGCAGCAGGTTGAGGAACTTTAACTTTGGAAGATATATCTCCCATATATAAGATATTAAGTTCAAATTCAAACTGCTTAAGCCTAATTTTAGATC
This sequence comes from Channa striata, assembly GCA_033026295.1. Classification (NCBI taxonomy): domain Eukaryota; kingdom Metazoa; phylum Chordata; class Actinopteri; order Anabantiformes; family Channidae; genus Channa; species Channa striata. Next base: position 17,624,767 of record CM065169.1, read on the forward strand.
TAGACACACATTTGAACAAAGATTTGCAGAGAACAATGATTGTGGATTTTGGTTCCCATCATTTCCATTTGACAGAAATTCCTCAAACGTTAAACGGTCTGTACTTATACAGCGCTGTTCTACCTGTTGGTACTCAAAGCGCTTTTCACCTGCTGTATGAACAGGAGGAACGATCATAAGACTTTCAGTGTCCATATGAACAACTTGCCCTTTAAAATTCTCTCAAAAGTAAGAGAACAGGAATTATCTCAAGCTGTTTTTTCGTTCACGCTAACACCAATTCCCTACAATATAGTTTCTATTTATAAGATTGAAGGTTAATTTCACTCACTAAAAAGACATCCCACTGATTTTGCATGTTAAAGTCAATTTACCTGTCACACAAAGTCCTATTCAGCCTGGATGAACCTTAACTTGTAATCTGGCTGTGTAATCAGCTTTAAAACAATTACTAGAGTAGTTCTCTCTCTCACAAGCACATCAAACTTTAAGGAAATGCAATTCTCATTAGAAAGTTTTTTTTGTTCAACTGTCCAAAAGCCATAAAAAAAGGACAGACCCTTTTTGGTAATCTATAGATTTTTATTCTCAAATGAATAATGGTGCAGCTGCTGGATAAACCCCAGCGTCTGTCTGGCTTTTTTATTAGACTATACATGTGATTAATTGTTGAATGTCATTCTGCGGTTTGCTCTGGTGTGTGATGTTGATACGAGTAAAGAAGAACCTCTCCTCCCAATTTAGCTTCTGAGAGCTCTGATAAGGTAATTCTCAAGACTGTGATAAATGTGTGCCCTGGGGGAGCAGCTCTTATGCTATAGAGAAGCAGCAAACCTCACACAATGCCACACACAGACAGGCACACAATAATATCCATGCACATGCCCACAACCTTGTCTTTATGTCTTTTAACATTACACCGCATTTATTCTTGTTTTTCTGTTCCGCATGTTTCAAATAGCAGTTCCTAAAAAGCACGGCACTAGAACAAAAATAACTCCTTTGAACATTGTAGGCTAATGTTTTAAATAGCCACATTAATCACCGTAGTTGATTTGCATAATGTTCCAGTATGCAAACAGAATGCCTGAAAGGTTCGAGTGACAAAATGCTGAATCGAGCCCACGCAGAACCGAACATGTGGGCTCAAATGCAGTTTTTTTTTTAGGCGGCAGGGGAACTCAAAAAGAACGCCAAAGGTTTCTAATGATGAAGCACCGTGTCTTCAGGAAGACCACACCAGGACCGTGTGTGCGTATACCGAGGCTGGAGAAGCACCTCGAGGCAAGTGACACAAAAGCTCTCCACAAAGAGATTAAATTCCTGGCAGGAAGGGCGCTGGCAGTAAAGGGTTGACATGGGAGAGTGACATCACCCTCTGTTTCCTGTGTTTAACAGCTGGAGGGTGACCGCCGAGGCTAAACGCTGATGAAAGCACGTCGGGGACGGGGGGGGCTTTAGTGACGTGACGTTCCCCTGAAACGTGCCAGAGTGCAGAAAAGTCTGCGTCATGCCGGTGTGGAAGCCACAGGAGTGAGTGATGCATTGGAGTTTTATTACCTGCAGTGTCACACAAATAAATGTCCCCTTCCAGGCTCAGTTGGTGCTCTGCAGAGATTTTTCTGGGTAAATAATCTGCTGCAATATTTCAAGTTCACCACCTCTGGGTGACTCATGGAGAACACTCATTTTGATACGGCATATTTTTGGACATGGAGGGAGCTGATGGGAGCCCATTTATCTTTCGATCTGAAGGAGAGTGATGTTCACTAGTTTTGCTTCTTCCGGCAGCGTGCGGCGTTTTTTGTTGAATATTTCACAAGCTGAAGGAAAATTCAACTATTTGGGGTGATCAAGGTTGTAAATGCCGCTGAGCTAAGACATGCACTAAGCTAAGTGCATCCTGAACAGGCGGTTACAAAAAAAACACACACACAAAACCACAGCACAGAAAGCCCGGGTTAGGTGAAGAGAAAAACATTGGTATGATCACAAACCGTGTCTTTAGAGTGGCCCATTAGGAAGAAATAGGGGGAGCCATGCGTGTCACTTTTCATGCACATGGAGAGACTGGAAGATACCATTCCTATAGAACGGGAAGTAACAACCTAGACCAATCAATTAGTGATAGATCACTGAAATGGACAGAAGATAAACTAGTGTTAGTCACGACAGAAGAGACAAATCAGTTCTTATAGTATTGTGAAATACAGAAGAATACACAGTGTAAAAAGACAGAAGATATCACATGAATATACATGCCGGAAAAAGGTTATTAAGAGTTGAAGCGACATTACGATGTTAAAGAAGTGAGACGGCAGATAAGACAGGATCCTGAACTTAAGTATAACTTACCGTACTCTGGGACCTGGCCTGTACCCCGCTTTAGGAGAAGACGGACACGCCGGCCTCCAGACTTGATAAGCTCGATGGCCCTAGCGTGGGTCATGTCCCGAGTGCTCTCTCCATTGATCTCAATGATTTGGTCCCCAACCTGGATGTCGGGGCAGAGAAAAAATACAATTTGTGAACATGAATCTGAGAGAAAAATGTGATGCGAACTTACAGATTGTCATGTTTGCTATTTCTTTAAAGATATCAAGAAAAAAGCCCCCGAGCTGCAAAAATATGCAGCTTAGGAGTATCTGTTTCAGAAGGAAAATCTTTCAATTTCTGTGGTGGAATTATTCAGATAACCATGTCTTAGAGGAAGAAAGTAGTATTTTTATCTGCCATAAACTCTAGGCAGCTTTGTTCAGTGACTGATAAATACTGTGTGAGTTCAGAGCAGCCAAGTGCAGAAAGCGCCGGATCAAGACGGAAGCAGCATTTTCAGATGTCAGAGTAGCAATAAAACTTCAGTAACTGAGAAGCATGGAACTAAACCATGAGAAAATCTGAATAACCTTTTGTGTACACTGAAATTAATGCGTGTGTGTGCTGCATTTGAGCATGCGGCAAAGTGTGAGAAGCAGACAAAAATAAATTATTATTTGTTGCACAAACCTTCACAAAGGCACAAATGAGATGAGCAAATTAACAGAGGTGTTTGCAAAGCTACAAGTGAGTCAATTACAGTTTGGCAGGTTTGGAAATGAGTCCGTCACATATCAAATCGAATATTAACAAGCTTCATTTATTATGGATGACAGTGATTCTGTAAGCGTTAATAAGTGGCACCAGTCATTAACTGGTGTCGGGGATTTATAGTGTTAGAATTTTGGCAGGGTTTCTACATGTTGAGGAACATCTCATCATCCCGATAAGATGTCGTTCACATGTAGAGTGTCCAGCAAAACCACCACAAAGGATACAATACTTGTTTTTCTTCTGTAGACAAAAGTTCCAATTTCCAGTTTTCATTCAATGGCATTTACACCTGGACAGAAAAGATCTCGAAAAGAAAGAAACCTTTGGTGTACTGAGCAACATACACAGAATAGGAAACAACAGTTGATGATATGACATCACCATGTGCATTCAATGAAGTTATGAATGGATCCCTATGTACATGAAGGTTTGCCACAGGAAAACATCAAGGTGTCTGCAAGGTGAAGCTGGGTGATGCAGCGGGACGACGACCCCCAACATCGAAGTAAATCCACTACAGGAAGTTCTTTAAGGCAAAATGGTCCAAAACTGTCCTGAATGTAGTGCAGGTCTAATAAACAGCTACAGGAAGTGCTTGCTTCAGGCTATTGCTGCACATGTTATTTAAACATGTTGCCATTATGTTTTCGCCCATCACTTTGAATGTTTATTGGGTGAGTTAAATAAAGGCATGAAAGATTCAGGCTGATTGTGTTTGCAGATATCTCTTCGTTTTGAGTCCACTCCCTGATGGAAATGGGCCAAATGTCAGTCAACCCTCCTTCAAGACTCTTACCTCTCAGCCCCTGACGCTCCGCGCTTGACTAATCGGGGGGATTCATGGGGAACAGGACAAAACGTGGTGGCCAATTACCCAAACAAATGGAAGTCCAGCGGTAATGGCCGCGGTAATTTGAAAGTCAGGAGCGGGCTCAAGTCGAGAGAGGGGGAGTCATTAGGTGTCATTACAGTCGTCTGAAGAGAGGTGGAAGGCAAGATGGCTCGCTCATTAATCCTTACCTCCTAACAGCTGAGGAGAGCGGTCTTCATCTTTATCTCTAATAAAGAGGGAACTAAAGTTGAATGGACGACACATAAATGCTGAGCGAGCGGTGGAAATGAATCGGAGGTTGCTTCTATTGCACAAGACGCCCACGCACATCGAAGGCTTAAAGCTTAGAGAGGTAATTAGATGTACTGAATGATCATCTGTAATAACTAATCACTTCACTCGATTTTCTTAAAAGCCTCTACACTGCCACTTGAACTTGGACAAAAGCTTGTTAGAATTTGTTAGTGCCCCTAGTTCCTGATTAGACTGTGGGTCAAAATGGACCCCCCCCCCTTTTTTTTTTTTGAAAAGATGTGACAAAGTGCCTGCAGAAGGGAAATGACTTGGCTTAAACTCAAAATGTCACACTGACTGCAGGGAGTCACAGTGCAAGTCGGCTTTTTTGCATGCTGCACCTTAGTATGTGTCAAATTTAAAGTGACAGGCGAATCAAACGCTTTTTACACAGCGACTCGTCTTCACTTAAGGAAAACGCAGACTGATTCCTCTCTGCACAGGGCAACATGGATCGATGAGAGTTGGAGGAGGATCCGAGAGCTGGAGAGGTGTGGTGTATTCACGCAGGTACAACATCCTGACATTTCAGTAAAGAATTATTTCATGCTCCTTCATACATCTACTTTGCAACATACTACAGGGAAATGTGCAACTGCATCAATCTGAAACCTGATTTTAAAAAAGACGAGATGAGATTATAATTCACAACCTAATATTAAAAATTAAAACTGTGACTTATCATCTCACAGCCCTCCTAATTCATCTGTGACCACTAACTGATAACCAGTATATAAAGAAGAACTAGCCACACCTCAACCAGTCAGACAGTAGAATGTTGTTTCTGCATCGGTGGATTATTTGTAGATTGTGATATCGGTAAATATACCCAATTAAAAGGTTTGAATGCTACTGTGCTTCCACCACCGATGACACAGACTTTAAGGCAGCACATATGCTGCGGGGCTCAAGAGGGATTCCCTCTTCTTCTTCCACCTGCATCTGGGTCCACTGAACCCCATCGACTATACCGAGAAAGGAAAGAAATGCCTCCCCGGGGGGCATTTTGCACACATTATCTCTGACAGGTTCATTACAGATAAGGAATGTAGAGCAGAGCAAAGCTATCAGTGGCATACCTAAAGATTCAGGAACATACAAGTAAAAGAAAAGGAGAAAGTAGGCGACTGAGAGCAGGATGAAATCTGCACTGACAAATAAAGAGAAGCTCCTGTGGAAGTTGTAAATTATGTTGATAGCGGCACACGTGGAAACTGAGCAGTGAAGTTAAAAGCGCTGAGTAAGGTGCCTTATTCCTATAGATGTTGTATTAAACCTATGAATTCAGAGAATGTGTCTGTTCTGAACAAATACAGAACAGCTACAGTATTAAGTAAATTCAGGCCTGGACAGATAACCTCAGACAATCTGTAATGTAATCCCACTTAACCTTTTAAAGGGGGCGCAGTGAACTTCATCACACCTACCCTCATCCTCCCATTGCGGATGGCCGGTCCATCCTCTGCCAGTCGCAGGACAAACAGGTCCATCTTGTACTCCCGCCCTCCACGGATGCTAAAACCAAAGCCCTTCACGCTTTTCTCCAGCTCCACCGTGAAGAAGTCAAAGTCTTGTGAAAGCTGAGCGAAGCAAAGATCGGATGCGATTAGAGTCGATATTGTCTGATGTGAAAAAACAGGCTGTTAAAGCAGAAAGCAGTTTCAGGAATCAGCAGTGTAAAATAACGGAGGAACGGAGCAAATGCAAGGTAAACATTATGCAAGAACTGTATAAAAGGTAATAAAGGTAAAGAAGTGAGCAAAGCCCCGAGAAATCTGTGTCAGCTGTGCACTTTTTTCTGCTCAGTTTTACCAACACAAAGGACGACAAAGGAAAAAATATAAATTATTCTTATAGCTCATTTCTGCTGTCAAAAATGATTTTTGCCACCATATGAGTGTTTGAAGCCATTTACCAAGACACCCTAATTAATTATTTTTGTGAGAAACCTGATGGTTATAATGATTTAAGATTGATACAGATTTAACATTCAGAGAAGGCAAATATGAATGTGGGATCAGAACCAGTGTCAGCTGATGCCTCAGAGTAAAGATACAGATCTGTAATCAAATAAAAAAAAAAAAATGAATTGGCACATCCCTAGTTGTTGCAGCATATATTTTGTCTCTAGACAGGTCTTTAAAATGCATAAAACTCAACAGTAAAATTCTTACATTATAGCACAAAACAATTTATGATGATGCATTAAAATAACAGGGCACAAATCTCTAATAAACACCTACATACTGAAAATATAGATTAATGCAGCTTTTAGGGGTCAATAACTTCTTACTCTCAACTCCCCATGTAGGTGCCAGTCTCACTGATCCAGTAACAGTCAGGAAAAGCGGAGAGAGGCTGAATTGTGACGACTAAAGAACCACATTCTTACTTGAACTGGCGGCATTCGGTAATCTGGGATGGCAAACTGCCTGGCGTCAGTGGCGAGCTGTCTGTAGTCCAGCAGCGGCGGGTGTCTGTAGTCCAGCGTGGGCGGTTGGCGGTAGTCTGCCACTGGGGGGTGCCGATAGTCCACCGGAGGCTGGCGGTAGTCTGTGAACGGCGGCTGTCGGATGTCTGGTTTAACATCTTGCCTCGCCTTCACCTCAGACCTGTAACTAACAGACCAATCAGAATGAAGAACGAACTCACGCGGCCACTTCTGTTAATGCCACAGTTACGTCTGGACGTATGCTACGTTACTGGTGTTACTTTTATATATTTTGAATATTGCTTTACTGACAAACTGCGGGGTTGCCCGGTGCGGACAGACATAGCTTGTTCTGGTCCATTAAACTGGCGGTAAGTGAGAAAATTAAACTGTTTCTTTTCACACATCACATAAAATGTTTATACGAAAACAAGTTCTCTCAGCTGCTGCTGATGCGGAGAACAAACAGATGTAGCTACTGTGCAAAATGAAGGGAAAATGCAACAACCCTGAAGATTTTAAACCTGTGTAGTTCTTGCTAAAATATTCAATAGATCTCGATAAAGAAGCTATTTATGTAAATAATTTAGTAGTCCATAAGAGTTAAGTGATGTTATACAACAAACTGAGGAGAGAGATGAAGACGGTGAGAAAGGAACAGACAATGTTAGTGTGAGAAAGAGGAACAGGTGGAAGACAGAGGAGTAAGATGCAGGTAGAGGTAGAGAGGGCTGGGACAGAGAGGTGAGAGTGTCTAAATGTCCTCAGAAGAACAGTGTGTGGCCCCAGAGACAGACAAAGAGTAGTCTGTAACAATGCTTCACTGCCTCGGAAAATCGACTCTGCTGTACATTTGACACTATAACACAACAACGGACGGAAAAAGATTTTGTTACTGTTGCAAGCACTTGTGTCACGCTGTATTGGTTTCTGTATAAACCGAACAGTCCCTGCAGGACTTTGTGGCCTGATGTCCTGACAGCTTCTTTAAAAATATTGCGACGCGTGCTGTAATTGCAGAGTCGCACAGAATTCATTTGAAGTTAATTGAATTATTTGTTGCGATTGTCTAAATCTTACCTGCTCTCGTAGGTGTAGGTCTGAGGGGGAGGGGCCGGCAGCTGGGTGGCTGGGCTCTGGTGGGGGATGGCCTTGGGCTGGTTAACAGAAGGGTTGGTTTCCATCACTGCTGGGGTGGGCTGGGATGCTGCAGTGCTGGGCTGGGTCTTAGGGCTGTGCTGCTGGGCCATGGGACTCTGCTTCTCTGAGCTGGGGGCTGATGGGGGGTTGCTGATCTCTGTGATTTGGGAAACGAGGATGGACGTTTTTAAAACCTTTTACAGCTCAGCAAACATGTTTTAAAGCTCAAAACTGCATTAACTAATTTGTTTGGCCAGCTGGACACAGGGGACAAAGCTGGTTGTCAAATGACTGTGGTTTTACACAATTCAAAAATTCAGATTTCTCAATTTCACTCTTGTTTTAGCTGTTTCTATCCATATGTTAAACAAAAAAAGAATAAAATCAGAGTAGCTTTTTGTTTTTATTGAAACATGAGAAGCCTGGCAGGCTGCGACCTATGTGTCTGGGTAGATAAAGATAAAATGATTTGCAGGAGGAAATCTCAGCCAGTGATGACCAAAGCATCTGGACAGCACAGTCACAGTCTGTCTAAGACATCTGGAATGAACGCTAATCAAAGTTCTAAACTGGACAATTTCTAGAATTTAGACTGGCTGCACATATTTGTTAGGCAATGTCAGGACCCAACCTGTGTCCCCCCCCAAGCAAAAACACAGACTAGCCAATGCTAATGCTCCAGTGGATGAAACTGGAGAAACCCCTTTTTCAAGCATTTATCATTTGCTCTGCTTTTTTAAATATATAAATAAATTAAAGAACAAGCAATGTGGAGTATTACTCCTTTACTATGACAAACAATTTTTTGGTTTGCACATGAAAAAATTTATAATATCATTTAATAAATATTAATATAATTGAATGTTTAGATCCATTGTACTTGAAGCATTCTCCTTTAGTGCCTCTGTTGGTCTTTGTTGGCTAATTAACACGAACAGCACGACATGTTAGTAGGATGTGAACTGTGCAGCACAGCACATACAAAACAGGACCTACTCGTAAATGCATTGCTCAGTAGCACAAATTGTGGTGAAAACTCCCCTGTGCACTTTTAATGTACCTTTAAATAAGTTATTAATCCCCATATATGGCAAAGCATATAAATGAAAAAAGCAGGTAAAGAGTCATGTGTCAGTCTTGCTTGTCTCTTTGAACTGAAATCTCTTTTCAGAGGGAACAATGCCATGATTGCAGAATACAAGGGTAATCACTTTGATTTCAATTTGTAGTGATTTTATAGAGCAGAAGGAAATAACTCAAGTCAATGACAAGTGGGCAGCTCATTTAAAAAGAATCACATTTTTCATTTAACACTGCCAATTTAATTACCACTGGAAATCACTGTCTACCCAAAGTATTGCATTTTCACACACTCATCTGCAATGTCTGTGTGTGTGTGTCCACGTGCTCTCTCACCTTCCTGTGGTATGATCCTCAGGGTGACACTGAGGCCTGCATCCTTGATCAGCTTAACGATGTCGGCGTGTGGCATGTTGATGATGGACTGACTGTTCACGGCGAGTATCCTGTCTCCCACCTTCAGCTTCCCACAGCGGTCAGCCGGGCTGCTCTCGATGATGCGGCCAATTTTATGGGGCACAGCTGTCGGAGGGATAAAACGCAACACGCTGCAGGTAAAAACACACTTAGCAGCAAATTGGAGGATTATGCCTGTGTGTTCTCACGCACTCACTGACTGCCTGAATGTGTCTGTCTCTCTCATTCTGCTGTTCACCCCAGGCTTACGTAAGGCTTCCAGGTTTTTTTGGTGTGTGGGCGATGCACTGATGCTCACAACTGCATATCAGAGATGTGTGTGTGTGTGTGACTGACGTACTGTGGGTGGGCCTGTATAATTGAGGGGATAAAATAAGAGGCGCTTCACTTTTTTATACTTAAACTTAAATTTGCCACTTGCCACTATGTAAACGTGACCTGGCAGTTTACATGTGTGAGAGTCTTGACATGAGGTCGAACACTTGAAGCTGTTGTTACGCACATGAGAGGATCGCTCGCGATGCACAAGCATTAACCTAACTCAATGAAACTCCACTAAGACCATCGCTGGACTTACTGTTAGTGGCGGTTGCCTCGGGCCGGTTGAGCGAGCTGATAATAACGAAGCCGAAGCCTTCGCTCTCTTTCCGACTGATCGTGACGTCGCTCGGTTGCGTGTTTGGGATTGATGTCCCATCTGAAGTGGCTGCGTTGCCCATGCTGGTGTTGGGAGCCTGGGTAGCGCTGGTGCTGTTGCCATATGTGAAGTCACTGCGTGGGGAGCTGTGCTGCGTGGAGACGGAGCCTGGGCTGCGGCCGTTCTCTGGACAGGACTCGCCTGAAAGAGGGGGTAGAGAGCTGAGCTGTGCATCTACTGACTGAGCTGAGATCTTTTACAAAAGGTATTCGTGTTATTGAGAACAAGGGAGGCCAGGCGAGAAGTTGGCTACTGTCACTGTTATTTCTGTTGGAGACGGGGCTTCTGTCACTTTACATAAATGTGGTACAAACATATTGTAGTTTTGTCGAGTGTTTTCCAGCCTAGGAGACAGGACCCACCAAAGGGTCACAGGAAAATCTGGGGACTGTTAGATGATCAGTGGGTCGAAATAAAATTTACTTTGTGAATTACTGGATAGCTTTACATCTTTGACTTTAAGGAAAACTTTGTTCATCAATCTGCCTTGATTGGTTTATTTGTCTGTGCCATAGAACTTGGCTGTTGACCGAAAATGATTCAAAAACAAATGCTGTCCCAAGTGAATCACCTTAACAACCAAATATAACACAAATATAACACAAATATAACACATCATCAGGCTCAAGTGCTTTTAACAGTTTTTGGACAACAACCGAGCTCTACAGCACAGCACAGCACAGCACTTTTAGACTGCGCTGCCTTTAATACCATTATTAAACATTATAGAGTACACAATTTGTATAAAATATTAACCCGCAGAAGTTGCCAACGTAATGTAATAATTTCTTACTTCATTTCTGTCTTGTCGTTTTTCTACAACTAGTAATGTGAAATTCATTACATGTACAGAAACAGCAGTATTTCCATGCGACAGTACTTTCTGTGCTACTCCCCAAAATTGGACAAGCTGCATCTTTTTCTTGTGAAGAATCAAGAGGCAAATACAAGTCAGCAATGGTGAAAAAAAACCAACGATCAGTCTCGACACAGTAAAACACATCATTAAAATGCAGCACCGTGTCAATCCAGCCAGAGATGAAGCAGCTCCTTGCGTCTTTGGCTTTTTTTCGCGTGCGTGTACATTCTGGCACACGGGATGATCAAACCTGATGTTGCTTGTGAGCACAGCTCACTGAGAAGCACAGCAGAATCTGTTGTTAGAAATTTAAACTGTGACTTCAGGTTACTAGCGTAAAAGGTAAAGTGAGATTTGCCACTGTAAGAAGGTAGATACCGACATAGTATTTTTTTAAGTAACAAACAAGCGCACAAATAGTTATTTTATGAGGAGAGGAAATAATTGACAAAAAGATAAATAAATTGTGTGAAATGTGGGGCATCAGGTGTAGGCAGAAGCATGAGCTGAGAGCAGAGAGCACAGTCTGACACCTTGCAAAGTGCCAGTGGGTGTCAGACAATTAGGATTGGAAGTAAGGGCCACAGAGGAGGCCAGGCATGAGTCAGGCAGTAGCCTTTGGTGAGGTGAAATTGACAGTGTGGGCAGAACAGAGTGGAAAGAAGTGGATTGTGAGAAGAATGCGAGTGTCTGTGTGCGCGTGGGGAGGCAGTGATAATAATGAGAAAAGAGGAGGCCGGAGATCACAGGAGGAAGGGTCTTCCCAGTCTCCAGACTCCACAGAGTAGATGCTTGAATAGAGACTAGAGAGCAATGGTGTGTGTGAGAGCAAGTGTGTTTTTATAGGAAGGCCCTGGTGTAATTACTCAGAGATTAGAGCTTCAGTTTCTGACTGATTAAATCCTGTTTACTGAATAATTATAGGACAAGAATGGTAGCGGTGAAGGAAAAAAGCAGGAGATAACACAGGCATCGAGTGGAATAGGAGGAACAGGATCATATCAGTTTATTTTATAATCCAGCATCTTAAAGCTGTTCTGTGCAGGATTAACCGTGATCTTTTAAAGGCCACGATAAAAGACATTTTCAGTGAGCGAGCAGTCAGTTTTTTCAAATTCTAACTTGCTTCATATGTTTTTGATTAAATTTTACTGTTAAAAAAATCGCATGAAAAACACGTTTGTCAAAACTCTCCATGTTCCCCAGCCTGTCTGTGGCTCTCAGTCTCCAAACAATTTAGTTTCTGATATAAATCTAAAAAAAAAGTTCACAAATATAAAAATAATATGTTTGTAAAAGCAACACATTTCCTACAAACAGCTGTAGTTTTGGCAAACCTTTCTATAGCAGGAAGCTTTTGGGGTGCACTATATTCTGTGGCGGATTAACACATATTTTGGATGGTTTACACATGTGGACAAAATTATTGGTACTAATAGAAAAAAAGAAACACACATTTTGCTGTAAAATAATTTGAAAAAAATATATAAAATATATAAATATATATATATTTTTTTATGCCATAGCATATTTCAATAATACAACATCGATTTTCGAGAAAAGCTAATAAAATAACTGGATTATATGGTTTCCCATAAATAATTTCACATCTTGAATGTCATAATCATTTTTGCCTATTTTAATAGAAAAAAGGTCACTCCTCTGTTTGGTTTGGCCCTAGTTGTATTATTCAAAATATATAGTTAATTCAAAAATCAAACACAAAGGCTATACTTTTTATTTATTTAGTTTCTTGCTTTTGTCAGTTGGACAGAAATAATTGCAGATACTCTTTAGTCATGGAAGGGCACCAACAACTTTCTCAACATCTGTAACAGCTATGAATTAAAATGGATAAATAAAGAGAGTTCCCATCGTCATTGTGATGAATGATTCATCAGCTCATTACTTAAGAAGAAGTACAAATATTTTTTGTCTTATCGTTTAACAATATAAATACGTCCCAATGTTTCAGATATACTGGAAAACATCCAGTCAGAGAACACACAGCAACTCGACTCACTTGTTGCCTGTACCCTCCTCCTGATGACCAGGTTGACCTGACCGTTACGTGCTGCTCCGTGCATCAAGTCGATGACGTATCTGTGTGGCTTTCCTACCACCGGGATCCCATCCACGAACAGCAGCTCATCACCGGGCCGCAAGCGCCCATCTACGTCTGCGGGGCTCTTCTCGATGATCGCCCCGATCAAGATCTGTTAGGAAACATGGACTGTCATCGATGGGAAACAGGTGTCCAGTGGGTTCAGACGCTGGACTAGGGTGTTTGAGTGTGACATGCAGTGGGTGTTAACGTGGTTGTTATTGTGAGAAATAATTAGCTAAATAAATTTTGTTTTGTTATGTTAACAGACAGGGAAAAAACAATAAAGCAGCTAAAGCCACCAATCTCCCAGGGACAAAGGTCAAGGGTTAGGTGTACATTGTGTGCATAGTGGGTTAGAGAGGAGAAAATGACAGGGTGCCACGCCCATCACCATACGAGCCTTCTCACGCGTCTCCGGACTCACAGGCTGCCCGGCCTCATCGCCACCCAGCACCCGGAAACCAAAGCCCGACTTCTGTCTGCGCAGGTGCACTTCTATGTCCTGGTACTCTGCTCCTGAAGCAATCCAGGTACAGACAAAGTCAAAATAATGTCAGCTTACAATATTTGATGTTTAAAAGTTGTTTCTTAACCTTTAGATTGCATTTTTACCTGTAGAGTCCACGGGAAATACCGTTCTCGGTAGTCCAGGTTCTAGACAAAAAAAAAAGACACAGGAAGCAGCCATAAACAATAACAAGTGGACAAATATTGCACTGCCAGACACTCACAATTACACACACAGGCAGCACACCAGAAAATACACAAGGCTCCCACAAATGCTAGAACAAGGCAGAAAGGTCCTGCCTCAGCATTAATGTCACAGCAGAAATCCAGCGTCATCCATAAAAGTCAGGAAGTGCTTACAGCGTGTAATATACCCATCCTTTATTTACAGTGTGAGGTGGGGTGCGAGCACTGATCTGCAATCAGGGGCTTCGCACAACACCGTGATCTGCAAAGTAGCAAAATGAACTCAACCGCAGACAAGTGGCTGCAAATGAAAAATTGATTCCAATTGTAACAGTTTTAATCACACTGAACACTCTGCTGGGACTCAGCAAGGATGATGGGAGGAAGAAAATCATGACTGCAAAGACAAGAGGAGTGATGCTGCTGTTGCCACAGAAACCACATACAGTGCTCCCCGTCGAGACTGTGCTGGTTTCAGTGGTACGTACAGGGGAGTCTGCAAAATTACAAAGTGTTTAAAAGCATGTCCAAGCAATTTGGATTTTGACACCGTGTTAGACGTGTCAGGGGCCTTGACTAATGCAGAGGGACGCTAAGTAGTAGCTACTGGTGCGTTTGGGGATATATACAGTGACAGCGGTTGGACAAACTAGTGGCCTGGCTCCTAAATGCAATGCAGATGTAGGGCTGAGTCATGCAGCCAAGTATCTGTTCTTCCTCAAGTGTGGAAGAGTTTTAAGAACCCTTTAAACGTGTAGTAGCTAGAGTCAAGCTGCTGAGTGTTTACTCTTCGCTTAAGCGTAAAAGCCGAGGACGACTTGGAGGTAGGTAAAACAATAACTTTGGTCACAGCTGTTTTTTAATAATCTCCAAACAGATGCAAAATCTAGCAGTGAACATGCGTCAGTCTGAGCCTGGATTAGCTCAGTCGTCTACTGTAAACGCTGATAAACGCTTCTGCAGCATGTACAGTAACATTTATCAATGCCCCTGTCAAATAAAGTAAGACATCAAGTCGACTTTAGACCTTTTTACTAATTCACACAGATTTATAATTGAGGCTGTAAAGCTACGTATGAGTCAAACGTGTCTTCTCCCTGCTGAGCTTCACCACACATTAACCCCTTGAATTTTCCACTGAATGATCTCCGTGTCCACTGCTGCAGAGAGACAAAGAGGTTGGATATGGAGACTTGAATGATCACCTTTTGTAATGGCCACAGTCACTTTGAAATTAACAGAAGGAAACCACAGGGTTCTACAACCTGTGCTGAGGCACAATACACAAATCACAAGCCTACATCCCTGTTTCAGCAAGGAACAGCCAGAGTAAAGCACCAGACTGATGTTCATTCACAGCTCAGAGCTGAGAAAATGACTCATTTATGTTGGGACACTCTTCAAGGTGCAGAGGTTGAACAATCACTCAGACTAAAAACATGCTCAAATACATGTTGAATACTGTACATGTTGACGTGTTGTTAAGGCCTGAACCCTTAAGGCAAATTAAATTTATACGAACTAAAAGCAAAAATTTGACAAAGATCTACCAGGTGGAGATAATTTAAATCACTCTATGTATTTATAGCATAGTTCATCATATATGGTTTTGAATTAAGAATCATCTGCAAAAGTCACCAGTAAATAAAGCTGTAAAGTGTAATGGAGTAGAAAGTGCAGTCGGGTAAAATAAAAGTACCTAAAAACTGAATTCAGTTATTGCACTAAACGTGCTTATCTCATCTGTTCCCGTGTTACATAATTCTGATTTTAGTTTTTGTAAACCACATATGTGCAAATGTGAGGTCAAGTCCTCAGCACTTCAGTTTTTCGGCAAGTCGGGGGGGCAACCTGTTGTCCAAGTGCAATTATACTTTATGATTACAAAAGCTGGCAGAATGTCAAAATCTGAATAAAAAGGCTTCCATCAGGCGATGGAAGATTGCATTTTTGTGTGTGAGTGTATTGATTTACAAAGGCATTTAATGAACAAAGATCAAAGGAGATAATCGGAGGATAAGTAGCTGCAAATGGTAATGAGGGAATCCATGTGAAAAGCTTCTGATGATGGTATAAAGCCGCCGTGTTTGTGCTAAAAATTCAGCAACAGTGCTTGCGCTTTGATAGAAAGAGGTCACCTTGTTTCAACAAGCTTATTAAGCTTTCTGTGGAGCAATAAATGCAAATACAGAATGTTCTGAGTGTGTTTGTGTGAGAAAAAGAAAAGCGGGAGGAATCTCCACTGATCCATCCACCAATGAGAAGAGCCCACTGTGCTTCAGTGCTACAGAGGGGTGTGGCTTTCTCACAGCGCTACACTTGCAGTAACAGCTCTGGTACTTACGCCTACTCTCATAGATAGCTCTGGACTTCTCATAAAGGTCATAAGGGTCTGGTTTAGCCAGGGCCAAGGCCTCGGAGGCTGAGTCTGGGACTGAGGCCCTGTGAAGATGGAGTGTTGGAAAGGGGGCGCTGTGTGGGATAACGGGGGCTGACAGGCTGGTCTGAGCAGGGCTGCTCTGGCCCTGCTGGGACTCCCACTGCTCCAGCACCTGTAAAGCACAGCGGCATGAGGGGGTCAGTATTTCCCTTCAAGCTTTCCCACTCCCGAAACTGGAACTTAACTACATGACCTATAAACAAAAACTGAATCAGAGGTTGTTCTGTTCAATTCAAGATGGACAGACGGTGAGCGAGACAGTTAGTGAGGTTAGTTGTTAAAACAAGCAAAACAGTTCCAGCCTCTTTTTGCCATTTAGAGAAAACAGGAAAAGTAGATAACTGAAGCCCTGCTTTGGAGGGAATTTGAGGAGAAAAGCAAATGTCACCTGATTATCATAAATGGATGTCCATTTTCATGTATACTGCACCAAATTTGCCTCAAAACACGTTCCGAAATGCTGTCAAGTGTCTGAGGTGACAGCGTCAGTCAGAGTGTCAGCGCTGATGTGTCAGATAAGCCGGCCCGCTTTAGTCGCCGCACGGCACTAAGCTGATGACACGTCGACATGTCAGAGAGCGTGGGAGACGGGAACCACAGGGAGGGGAAGGCTTTTTGTGAAACTGAGACGCCATGACTGGCTGCATATGGAACACTTTAATGTTGACAATTACGGGGCATCGGGTTCAAGATGCACCCAGAATCAATGACAGCTTCACAAAAGCAGCCCGAATCAAACGTGTTTGTGCTCGTTGTGGCTCCAGTTGTACCTGCGCGTCTGCACGGGGATGCGGGCGAGACTGGGGACCTTGTTAGTGACTGGATTAGACTGCTGCGTCCCCGTCTCTTTTACACTGTCTGTCTCCTTTTGTCTGTTTGATTAAGATTTTAGCAGCAAGCAATACTACGGTTATAATCGAGCTGGTCAGATGAATGGAGAACACTACAGGGAGGTGGCCTTTATAAGACAGTGTTACAGACTGAGAACACCTGCACATGCTCCAACAGTAAGCAGCTGTTACCTACAGGATTGGCTGGATTTGACAGACAAATCTCGATAAGCTCATTTGCAAACCAACTCTCTGGAGCTGCAGGCTGAGCTTTGGCTTGACTGCATTAGGCGATTCCCCCGTTCATCCCTTATTAGTCAAATTCCTCCATATTTCATTCTCAGAGCTGCAGAAGACTTCCTGTAACAAATTACACCCAATTAAACTGAAACTGAACTCTGATGTGCAGCTGGAGAAGAGGGGCAGGGCAGGGCAGGGACGCTAACAAATGAGCACTAGGGGGTAAAAAAAGAGAGAGCGAGGGTGAACAGAAAAGGCAAGAGAGAGAGGCTCTGCATGCCGTTTGCTACTTTGTTCAAAGATTTCCCCCAGAGCTTAGTATTACAATTATTCCGAGGAAGATGAAGGAGACTGATTAAAGCGAGATGGAGCAGAAAGGATGTACAATGAGGGGACGACTCGTGTCTTAAAAGCTGCACAGCGGAGGTCTCCTGTGTTGTCAGTTGTGATTGGGAATGTGGACAACATGAGCTGGGGTCAGGAGCTGGCCAGAGCAGCACTGACAGGACGTTCGGGCGAGAAATTGATTAACACACAGAGACGCACAAAGAGAAACAAAGAAAGACAGAAACACTTGTGTGCAGGCATGTGAACGTGACAAATGCACATGAGGACAAAGTGAGTCTGATCTAAGAGGATGTTTGGTGGATAGTTATTGGAGCGCCTAGGGACCACACGTACTACAGCAGTGTATTTATAGGTGCAGAGAAAGCTGTGGAGTGGAGGAGTAGAGGGCGCTAGATGCTTGCAGAGATACCACACGAGGCCTTCGCTTTAATGTGAAAAAAGGAAATAAAGACAAGATGAAAGGCATGTATGTAAAGAGAGTGCAAAAAGCTTTTAAAAAATATCAAAGAATGGACAAATGCTATGAAACGCAGATAAAAAGAGCAACGGAAAAGCTTCTTGGCCATGCCAAAGCTCTCTGATCACAAACAGATAGCAGCACTACAGCTGTAGCATAATTCTATGGCACTCAGTCAGGCTATGATTCAAGTCTGACTTGCAGGATCAAGAGTCTAGCGGTGTTATGAATGGGCTACTTGAACTTTTTGACAATAAAAAGGGGCATATATTACGGGTTATCTGATGTAAGGCCCCCAGACTTACAGTGAATCATCAGTAGAGTTAGTATGACGAAGGGAGGAAGAGTAAAACAAGACTGGAGTCGTTTCAATTAGCACATATGGCATGCACACTGCAGCCACTGGTACTAAAACCTATATTAATGATTAAAAAGCAGAAATGGGGACAGTCTAGACTTTAGAGGCTGACACATGTTACCTGCTTAGGGGTCTTCCAAGGTGAATAGTGACCTGCAATGTTGAGAGAACAAAACATGCTTTAGACTGAAAAAGATGGCAGAAACAGATCATGAGATGTGCGGCTGAATTTGGGCTGCGAAGGCTCTGAGGAGAGTAAAATGAAGCAGATAAACCAACAAAAAGTAGAACAGTGTTTGTGAATGACAGAAAGGACAAAGAAAAACACAAGTCACTCGGACAAAGCAGATAAATGTGTATGAGGGGCAAACTTCTTTCGAAAGTAAAGAGAAATTAACAAAACCGCAAACCATAAATTTAAAAAAGCACTGAAACAAAGAACAATTTTTTACAAGGTGTCATCACACTGAAATGGTGGCACTGTGATCACCAGCCTGCAAAGAACGAATTAAAATAATGGTTTTACAAGCAGTAATGTGTTCATCCTTTTCCAGTAATGATTAGGGTTTAATAAAAGAATGCGAGTCCTACTTTTCCACGTGGAGAAAAAAAATGCTGCAATAATAATTAATACAGAAATGCATTGAATATTATAATGTTAAACTCGTAGTAGTGTATTTCTTTGCCACTTGGGGGCAGTGGAAACAAGGTCAAAATACAACTGTAACATGTCACCCTTAGATAGCCGAAGCTGATATGGTGAATTTATCACCAGACATTCACAGCAGAAGGTATGAATCAACACGAGCATTCGTTTGTCCGACCCCGATGTATTTTTGGCCACATTGTCACTCAAGTGCATGGCTTTTAGTTCCTAATACACCACGGTGGTCATCTGCTGTTTGCTAACTTTGACTGGCTGCTGGGCAGGTTAAGTTGCCGAAAAAACAAGTGCAGCCTAGAAAGCCAAAAGCGGAGAGGAACGTCAGCTTTGGATGATAAATCTCCATGATTATGAGTGACCCCGTTTATCTCACAACAAAGAGATTTCAGTTTGTTAACACAGCGCAGCAAAGTAAAGGGCACGTGTTTTCATTTGACTTCGCTATTCATTTTGCAGTGACCTTTGAGAAAGTGCACAGCACTTTTTCTGTTGGTTATAACCAGCAACCGCCAGAAATCTATCTTGGATGATGAAAGAAAACAATCAGTTAAAACAGTAGCAGCTGATATCAGCGCGTGGCTACGTGAAAGTGCACACACGGTGATGAAACATATGCTCATTTTATCTACAGTCTAATTCACAGGAGCATTTAAAAACAGGTGAACGCTGCCATCTTCCTGATTCAGTTCCTCCCGTTCCTGTCTTTCAAGTGCTGCCGCGTCTTTCCCTCTGGGAAGCTACAAGCATATGCAAATGGAGGAATAAAATTATGGGGTGACTGCTCAAATTATGTGCCAGCCTTCCCAGTCTTGGCCTGGCGAGGCTCCAATCGCACTGTAAAAACATTCGTCTCACTGAGCCGCCAGTGGAATTGTGACAACATGGAAATTAACAAAAGCTACACACACACAAAAAAAAAAAAATCTGGCGATGTGTTTCAGACTGTGTCAGCTTCTCTCAGTCAAAATTAGCCCAATAAAACCTTGAAAGACAATACAGTTATGACAGCTTATCGAGAAACTGATGCCAATTCCACTTTCAGTGCACATGGGAATAATTTATCAGCCAAAACAAGAAAGAATATATTATTGAAAAGTATAATAACTGAAAAGGACACAGGGGATTTTTGCTCGTCTGCCTAAAGAAGATCAATCTGTGAAAGACGTTGTGCTCAGAATACCTAAGTCTGATCCAATGTGAAGGACAATTTGAGCAAAAGAGGCAATAACTGAGCAGTGCTCTTAGTGGGTGACACAACCTGAGCTGAGGTGGACACACAGAAGGGAGGGCTACCACCAGGCATCACTGACTGAGGTGATCCTCAGGGTAGAGGCACTGTTAAGTCAGGCGTACCAGACATTTAGTTGGACGTGGGTGTTCAATGTCCCATGGCTAAAAGTTGAGAAAGGGAGGAGAGACAGAACGGGAGACTGTGTGAAGAGTGCTGTCCGTGGTGCTGAAAGCCCTTCCACTGAGTTCTAATCAGAGCTGTCAGCTCTGCTGCACAGAGCTACATCAGCCCTGCAGGGTCCAACTTGCACTCAGGTTCTAAACTGCCCGGTGAAAGTGTTATTGTTCCCGTGCATGCAGGGCCAGTGTCGCACCAGTAATGAGGGCAGAATATCTCGCTGCAAGTTTCCACGATGGGAGTGCAGTTCCTAAATCCATGATGTTTGATGGTGTGCACCCTCTTGTTATTTTTTTTATCCCCAACCTCGGCCCTGGAATGACTCCAGCAGTGATTGATTTGGTCGAAGTTGTGCCCCGCTTTCAATTTCTGACAAAAAAACTCCAATTACAGAGTTGTGAACTGGGAGGTGTTTCCAGAGAGGGTTTCTGCTCCAGGGGCGACGAGTCATCTAGTTTCTCTGGAAACAACGCTGCCGTTGTAATCAGACCCGTTGCCAGCGACCCACAAAGACTTTGCAACATGACAACTAGACTCATGTGGGATGATTGTGATTCAGATGTCTCGAAAAGTAGAAAGTTAGACCAAGATGTTAGGGTGTTGATGCAGAAGTAAGCAGGATCCAAAAATGGTAGAATTTTGTACATTAGGTCAAAAATGTGTCGTCTACAAATTGCTGGATGTGAAAAAAGTATGGCCCCCTCAAAGACCATGTTTTAAAATCAGCAATAAAGTTATTAAAATACAATTTTAACTCTGAAGATCCCAATAAAATGTTTAGTATAAAAATATGAGCATGAAGCATCTATGCTCCTTCTCCTGCTGCGCTGCACTGCGCTCAGCCTGGCGCTTTGGATTATTGTCATTATTAAATTACATTAAATACAAATACTTTAAAACACAGTAATTCAAATTCTCTGTTGGAAGCAAGAGCCTTGCTCAGTGAACACTTCAGTACTGCAGACGATAAGTCGACATCACCACAATAAGATACATTTGGATGCTTTGGAGGATCAGTAAAGAAAGTTTCTGAAATTTGACAGACTGTGTGATAAAATACACCAACTAAAACAGGTCCTGCAAAATAGAATTTTTGAAATCCCCACACAGTGTATATTTTTCAAGAAGTCAAACAACATTACATGGTACTTTGGGGGATCCTTAAGAACTTATTAGCTACAAGGGTTAAACAAAAATAACATATTCATGTGTAACTATCGTCGCACATTTGCACAAAGTTTGACTGTGACCACAATTTAGCAAACTATGAATAAATCACAGGATCCAGACGGGCGAAGGCTAAATTTCCACAGTGTGCATACATCCAAGCATCTGAAACAGCTAAAGTTACACTGTTCATCCACAGAAAAACACAAACCTCTTCAACCCTAGGGGCCACCACAAGCCCTACACTAATTTAAATGAAACACTAGAAGCGATGTTAGCATGCATTAATCTTTCAGCTCTTCATGAATATCCACCTCATAACAAAGTCTGGCAGGTGCACGAACTGATTCTATCCACTTCTGTTCGAATGTCTGCTTCATGTTCTTCTGATGTTCTTCAAAACCAGTGTCACTGTAGCCGTGTGCAAAACAAATTACGTGGTTCACACTCAAATCACTGGGCAATCACCCCCCCCCCATAAAACACAAATAGGAGCACTTGATTTGCTTAAGAGGCAACCAAAGTTGGCTATTCTAGCCCTGCCATACACACACACACACACACACAAATAACTTTTGCTGCTGTGGTCTAACTTGATGAAAATACGCCTAAACATCATCAGCTTTGTTTAACGCCCTCCTGCTCTGCTATAATCTGATCTCAGCATCTCACCCTTCGTGCACAAGGCACTTGGCTGTCTTCTCGAGGCGGACGGGATGGGATATTGATCCTCGTCGGGCAGCTCCTTAGGTTTGGAGCTGGTGGGGACAGAGCTGTAAGTGCGAACATGGCTGACAGTCTGTGCTCTGTTGGCAGAGAACCGAACTCATCACTCTCTTGCTATCTCATCCCTTTTTTTTCCCTTTCTCTCTTTTGTTTCCACCTATTCTATCCTGCACATCCAATGAATCACTGTCTAGTTACATACCTATTCCCTGGGATGCTGGAGGAGGCTCGGTGAATCAAATCATTCTTCTTTATTTCTTTCTCTACAAAGCAGACGTTAGCTGAAGCTTTTGAGAGAGACCTCTGGCCATCACATGACCAGCCTCAGGTAAAAGGTGACACCAAAATGTACAATTTACCCGCGACGGCAAATGAAAGCAGTTTGTGCATGTGTGCAGAGGACAGCCTCAGGATGTGTGCAAATGAGACGGAGAAAGTGTGCGCCTGGCTGTTGTGTAGGTGTGCGTACAACCTGTGTGAATCAAACCATGTGGCTCAGCATTTGTGCGAGTGCGTGGGTGGACGTCGGCGAGAGAGAATGCAGCGTGTTAGTGGAAGCTAAATGGGCGAGCGTACATGCGAACAAGCTGAAAGTCTTTGCAGCTAATTAGAGCCCCGCGTCTGTGCTGGTGTGGCAATGAGGACACAGCCTGTTAATGGTCTAGATGGCCACTAATGAGGCTGTCTGCAACGCACACGCACACACAATTATGCTGGTGCACACACGGGCACGATAATTACAGGTGATGAGAAGCTGAGTGCCTATTTGTTGAGCAAAATGGCTTAGGAGTCAAAGTCAAATTTAAGGGATGGATAGATATCACAACTATGTTACGAGTGTGGGCTTTCCAAGGGGATGGGACTTAATTGACTGGATGGTTTGATCATAAAATGCTTCATTTTTATGTGGTGAATTTCCCGTCAATTTGGTTCTAATCATTAACTTTTGAGATAAAGATCCCTATCATTACAATGACACCAGAATCACCACGGCCGTTTTAGGAAACAGGAAATCTTATTTCTATGTGGGCAACATGGGGGTCCCACCTTGGGAAAGAAGTGGAAGAAGCGAGTTTCCACTGGACATTTCCTGGTACTGCTCTCTCCCAGGAACTAAAGTGGTGGACGTCCCTCAAGATCATTGTAGTTTGCACTTTCAAAGTAAGGCCAAGGCCCTGGAAAGATTTAAGCAGCTTACACAGTGGATGTGTCAAAAGCGTGATGGTCGGTTAACACGTGGGAAAAATGCTGTGCAGAAATTTCATCAATCTGCAAAGTTCATGCTGCAGGCCACGCACCTACAACTGCTCATGAACTTCACCTCATTGAGCGGTGGAACTAAAACCCTGGAAATAAAATTAGATCCCGGATCCTCCACTGAGCCCACAAGTAGATTAACTACAGGCCCTAAAATGTTCCTGGTCCCTGGAAAAGTTCCTGCAGAGGAAAAGGGCCTCGAATCTTTGAGCATTATTTCCGAGCAAAAGTTTCACCTGGGCTGGGAGTGTGACTTGCTGCCCCAAGCAAAGGAGTGTAGCATAAAAAAGATTGACAGAGAGATTAGTGTGGCGTCAGCATTAATGTGGGCTGTTGGGGTGATGATGGAGCTGAGTCGGACAGCAATGCTTCCAATTTACAGGTCGATGAATGTTCCGCTGCTCGGCCATGTCTCCTGAGCTTTGGGTATTTACTGAAAGAATGAGATCAAAGATATATGGTACATGCTCAAGAGTTTCCTGTGAGGTTGGTGGAGCTCACCCTCAGAGATAAGGATGGAGATGGAGTGTCCGCATGCATCAAAAGCCAGTTCAGGTGGTTTGGGCATCTATTCAAGTTGCCTTCCTGGCGCTTTCTCCTCAGTACATTGTATATTGGTGTTTTGAGAGCTTAGTGTAATTTAGTGTGCTTCCACACTTCTGAATCACTGCCCAGATCTTTGATTTGTTCAGCAATACAAATAGGTCTGGTTTTACTCCAACGCTGCAGTTGGCAATACAGTGGGCCAATCAGAGCTTTATAGGTGCTATTAAGAATGGGAAAGTCATCTTTCAACATAAATAAGAAGCTACAGTAACTAGCCACATTGATGAAAAACAGAAACAGAGAAATGAACTGAACAGTCTAGCATCAATTTAAAAAGACACAACTGTCAAATTCATATATTTCTTTTGAAGGATTAATTGTTAAATGCAACTGCTGCAATAACTTCCATGTCAACTAAAAACGACTTGGGCGGGATGAATTTGTCACTTGAAAGCACAAGAAATCTGCACAAAGTCAGGATGAATGAATGAAGCGAACCACAGTGGCAATTCAGTCTGATTATCATGTTGGTTGCATTTATCACAGAGCTGAAATAATTAGCTGATTAATCCATTAGTTGACTGATTCACAACACGAGTCACAGCTCTATTATTACTGTGAACACATGTATTCATAGCAAGTGGTGGCTCTGCATTTCTTCTCTTCCCTGAAGAAGATAAACATGTCAGATTCTGCAGTAGCCCTTCACTTAGCCCACAATCTTCCTTCACAACAAGCTCCAAGGGCTCTGCTCTGCTCTCAATGAAACCGTTAAGTGAAAAGAGCAGATCTCCAGACTTTTGCGTCAAACCTGCAGATTGTAAAAACGGTGTCAAGGATGCCAGGAGGAGCCACTTGTCTTCCCGATTGTCTCCTTTGTTAATGATGATTATAGCTGCTCCTCAAAACGTGGCAGTGATTTATCTGTGCTAAAAAGCCGCACATCCTGTCTGCATTACAACAATAACTCACTGCTGCACTCTTTGACTCTTTACCGTGTCCATGACAACACCAAGCCAAGCAAGACGAGTCTTGCTGAACAGACACTGTGGCACGCTGACTCCCTCGGTTTTTTAATTCTCACTCCGAAAAAGAATTTCTCTGCTCTTTTGTTTC
Source organism: Channa striata (assembly GCA_033026295.1). Classification (NCBI taxonomy): domain Eukaryota; kingdom Metazoa; phylum Chordata; class Actinopteri; order Anabantiformes; family Channidae; genus Channa; species Channa striata. The sequence continues at coordinate 17,649,964 of CM065169.1, forward strand.
AGATTCACTTTTCCCAGCGTGCACCTCCTTTCTGTTTCTCTGTACATTGCACCTATAGAGCTACAGGAAGGCGGCACAGACAGAAGGTGTGCGTATGAAAGAGAGAACTGTTAACAGTTATTATAGATGGACCTCTACTCGCCTCACCAGCCATTTGTGATCTCTGATGCTGGACGTTAGGGGTTAGTTGCCATAGCAACAGCACCATTAAAAAAGACATTAAAGAATTGCTGTATTGTGGTTGTGGGAGTTTGCGAAATATGTGGAAGCTTGAAGGCTCTAATGCTGTCAATCCAAACTGGATGCAAATCAGAGCTTGTTGTGTCTGCAGGAGAAAGGGCCAATAAAACCTAACTTCAGTCGTGTACAAAGGTGCACGGCAGCACTCCTCAATCCTCTGATTGCGTTTTCAGTAAAAATGAGGAACTGTGTGCTTGCTCCTGAATGGGCATGTGTGTGTGGGCCAGAAACACAAGTGTGACAGTTGTTTGATGATAAAAATCAGTTGGGTGTCCCTCTCGTTCTCTTTCTCTGCTGCACTGGCAAAGGCCTTAACTAGAGAAACACTGAGTTCAATTAGACTGTGTGTCCAGTGTCCATTGGTCCAAAGGAGCGGATCACACTGTGGTGTGTTAAGAGGTGGAACATCATTTCCGCAGCGTGATGACAGTTTTATTACAATCGGTTGTAGCTTGGCTACATGCTCAGAGCTGGCACTTCTGAAGACGCTGGGTGTAAAGACTGAATTAAATACACATAATTTCTCATGGGCGATGTGAGTGTGACATCATTAACACTTTATATATGCAGAATACTCACTACAACAATGTTTGCATTACAAGAATGTCTTATGATATATTCACAGACGAAATGAGATGTGTACTGAACAATTGTTTGTCTGAGAGCACATGTGACAACATTTTGACCAATTTACTGCGATGCATCATCATTTTCCGTGGCATCTGTAAAAATCTTGTTTTGTCTGAATAACAATCAGAAGATTCAATTACACTTGTTGAGCTTTGCACTTGGTTCTTGATGGCTGATTAGCAAGATCATTCTTAATTAACAATTTGTCCATCAGCACTAGCAGGTTACAAGTACATAAGTCAAAAACGTCACTACTGGAATAATGGCTCCGCGGACTGTTTTAGCCCCTGAAAACCAACACAGCATGTAGGGCACATGTCAATGAGTTATGAGCAGTTCAAATGAGACCTGATTTTCCCCTTTCACATAATCCTATGAAGTAGAACTATGCAACAATCAGGAAATTTTGTGAATTGCAGTTTTTTTAATTATTTCTTACCCGGACAAATATTTGACCGACTAGGTGCATTTTGCAGCACGTGTTGTTAACACACGGACGGCGCCATAACCCCTCGAATGATTTCAAAGCGTGTGACTTGCAGAGACAACCAGAGAGGTAAAGGTAAACCTGAACAAATATAGAAGCTTTGCTGCATGAAACACAGAGCTTTGAGCTTTCCACCTCAGCCCTGTTTAAACTTGTTCATCTCTATCATGAAGAAATGAATTTAAAAAAGAACTCAAAGTCTTTGTTGTGAATATTTTCCCCCAGGACGGTCTGAAGACTCTGATCTTAATGAGCTTAAAGTCTGACGGTGTTTTTGTGGTTAAATCCCTAAAATAGTCTCCGGGGATTCAGCGTTTAAAACCCCACCCAGACGAGATATTCTGGCACTTTTTCTTTGCCTTATTAATTTCCACACACACATTAACCATGTGTCAGTGCCATGCAATCTGCTCTTATGGTAGCCATGCTACCGTAGGAGCAGACTGGGTGGCACTGATTTTTTTTTTATACCTCTAGCACCCACAGCTTGTCATGTCACAGGAAATCAACACACACAGATGTGACACTGCACCCTGGCGTATTGTTGTTTAGTGCTGCTAAGCCATATCCAGATTTGGAATAATGAGATGATATATAGCATGTAAATAGGGTTGCCATTTTCTCCACGGGCCATCAGGCTGCTTTCTAGATGGGAGCACTTGTTTTGACCTTCTGAAGCTCTGCCGTGAGTGAAGTACCCGGACAGATGGCGGGAGCACTTCACCGTCAACTTCCTGTGCAGATGGCAGAGTGTGTGTTTTTATGTTTAGTGTGTGGGGAGTGGGTTGACAGATTGGAGAATTTTGAGATGGTGGCACAAAACTTTTGACCTCTCCCATGTGTGTTTGTGTGTTTATATGTTGGCAGATGATGTTTTAGAGGTACAGGCTTAAAATATTTGCTTTTCTCCTATTCTGGATTTTTTTAAAAATATCTTCACTCACTTTCTCCACTTTTCAGTTTGTTGGCTCCCTGTTCACTAACAGAGACAAGGGCAGACTAATAAAGAAATAAATGGCAATGAATCTATTCAGAGGATGCTGCTGACCTTTGTGGGTTAGTCTCGGTGGTGTCTGTGGCAGCAGGCCATTGGCATGATGATTGGTATGTGACATTACAGAACAGAAGAGGCAACAGTCACCACTACCAACTGGTTCCGCACAACAGCACCAGCAGTACTGGTTCCTCAGACCCGTTAGCTTGGCTTCGAGCTCGAGTTATAAACAAGCTCACATGTCAACAGTCGGAGGATGCTAAGATGAATTAAAGACAGGTAAACTCAAAAGGGGGGAGTCGTTTAACAACATGATTTGGGAGACAGATCCTATCTGCTTGGTTGATGAAGAGCTGCTGTTGCTGTTTCTAGATTTAATTAAAATCCAACATTTTCATTTTCATGTCTGCACTTTGGCTGAGTCATCGCTGGCAGATGCACCACCTCTACAATTCAATAACAAGGCAATCTCAGTTTGCAGTCATATCACAGCAGGCATACAACTTACGCTCTGTCATTTGTGGTGTACACACATTTAGGCCTGACAGGAATTTTTCCTCTTTTTTAGTTCACTGTCAAACACATCAGCCATCGAAAGGGAACTGTCTGAGGGTCTCAGACGTTACATACGTACTCTGAAACAACCCGAAAACAAGTCAGCTACCTGTTGATTCGGCAAATAACAGCCCTGCGTGTGGCTCAGGACAAAGTGCAGTGCATAATTATGACTTTCAGGGGGACACAGAGTTCAAAAAGCACAGTGTAGAAAGCACTTTGCCATTCGTAGTCCACCAGTATTTTGAGGAAAAACTGTGCCGCTTTTGACACGCTTTAATTTTGTCGCTTTTACTCGTGGCTCACAAAAGATACATAAGAAACTGACATCATAAAAAAATCTAATCGGACTTAAAAAAACAACTTGTCACTGCCGGAAGCATTCCCATTTTCCATCAATCAAAGGATATTTGTTGACAACTAGGAGGTATGGCTAAGTGAGCAGAGGTGAGAAGAATAAATTTCAGTGAAGCAAAGACGCTGTTTTCTCTGGACTGAGAAGGCCAATTGAGAGTCGCCGTGCATCGGCCTGCTATTGTTGAGCACTGGAGGCCTGTAAAATAGGTTTTTGCATCAGACACACTTGGCTACAACAGCAAAAGATGACACAGATGAACAGACACACAGATATGCAGCTAGAAACACGAGGCAGACGTGGAGGGATTCAAGCACTCCTGCTGAGACACAATCTCCTGCCCAACATCTGTGCCTGAAGCCGACGCTCTTACCTGTTCCACCTCTCTGAACCACCAGACTGGTCTCCGCTCCAACGGCACACTCCTTGAGCAGCTCCACCACCTGGGTGTGTGTGAAACTCTGCACGGACTGCTTGTTAATCTCCACGATCAGGTCGCCCTCGCACAGGCCGGGGCAACCCTGTGGCTCCAGCACCTGTTTAACACGTTGCCCTGTGGCGCTGTCCGCGATGGTGAAACCAAAACCATCCATTCCTTTCACCATGGTTAGGGTGAGCAGCTCTCCCTGGGTCGCCCCTGATGACGCCATGGAGACGCTGTCGGGCGGCGTGGTGCCGGTGGTGGGGGGGAGGGAGCCGTCCAAGTGGGTGTCACCAGGGTGAGGGGGGAGCAGCTGCTGCTGGGCATTGACCTGGTCCTGACTCGGGTCTGTGACGAAGCGCGCTGTACGGGACAGATAGTCCAGGTAGTTATCGTAGCCCACCCTGCCATTCACCATGATGGGTCTCTGCTCCATGATGCCCAACGGAGACATGATGGTGGCGGTGTTGTTAGTGTTGGCAGCATCCTCTGGGTCGTAGGGCAACGGGTAGCCTCGACACAAGACCAGGGTCACGCTTTGGCCAATGGGGACCGACTGAAAAACTTTCACCACATCGGCATGAGTGGTACCCAGGACACACACGTCGTTGATATAGACAATGACATCGCCTGCAGAAAAAACAACGGCCAGACAAAAAAATACAGTCAGGTGGTATGACAGAAGCATTAGAAATAATAGCAAATAAGAGACAGTGTCTTCTAAAGAAAGAAATCTAATTTAAATCACAGTCACAGTGACGTTTGCAAGGCGCTTTCTAAGCTTTTCAGCACAGCATTGCCTAGCACCCACACAGATGTTTTTAATTAATCTTCCTCATTAAAGTCTTGGTCAGGTTGAAATGCGGAGGAGCTGCGCTGGGAAAACTCATCAAACTAGGTAAAAATAACAATAATAACCATGTATGGCAAGTTGTCAAGGTCTAAGTGCCGCAACAGGGTGGAGATGGAGAAAATTGTCTGTACACACCAACCGCAAAGCTGGAGGATCACTTGTGTGGTTTGCCCATGGGTGTGCAGAGGCTTATGTCACTAACTTTACAATTTCTATAGGCCTACAAGGCTTTGAAAAATTAAACAAAACCAACTTCATAAAAACAAGCCACTGTGATCTAAACTCTAAGACCTAAGATAACAGAGTAGGTCTGATTGTGAACAACACTCACAAAAATGAACTCTATGCTCCAAATGAAACCATCCGAAAGCATCAGATAATATTTTTCCGAAATAGTAACAATGAACCTTCTTACTCAGTTTATAATTATATATAATACAACATGCCTTCTGCTGGACTGCAAAGAAAATGACAACACGGACTTGAAACTGTAATACATGCACTGCACAGGCTGTTCTCCGGAGAATAAGAAAACCTAGAAAGCACTGCTGCAGAAATAGCTTAGCAATCGCTGTGAGACAAGCCTTCATTGAGTTAAAGCTACTGTGGTGTGAAGCACATTTAAAGTAGTGGAACAGCATCTGGCCTGGAGTTCAGCTCTCCGCAACGATTCCACTTCTCAATCAACTCCGCAGTTCGTCAGCACTGTCTCTACTTGGTTTCCCCCTATAGCCACAAATTATTTTTACAGATAAACAATAGCACAGATAACGTTGTGTCCCCTTCAAGTGTAAAACAGAGCAGATGACAAGTGGCTCCGATATTTGCCTTTTATGGAGCCAAACGCTGCAATATACGGTACTGTAGATAAAACTTCTGTCCACATCCAGTTGTATCTCCCCAGATTAACTAAATATTGTGTTTTGTGTTGCATTGTACAGGCACCATGCGGGCTTTTAAAATGTTGGCCAAACGGGAACACAAAACACAGTCTTTATTAACATCGGACAAAGAGCATTACCTGGGTTGATAATGAAAACAATTATTTTCTAATTGCAGGTGTAATTGTTGCGCTCTTTACCGAGATGGCAGAGTGAGCGTGTGTGTTGCAGAGGAGGAGAGTGAAAAACATGTGCTTGGGTGATTGGCTCCCACCTTGATAATCATGAGCTCCATGCTGTCTAATTCCCTTAATACGTGAGCAGGAGAGTATAAAAGCAATAATAGTTGGGTCAGTGACACCTTTTCTAAAACAACATGGCAATTCACATTGATTTCCTGCACCGACCTTTGAAGTGGAGCCAAGCTGCTGACCCCTCTGAGTGACATCAGATGATGTAAATGGAGGTTAAGATATCACCAAAATGTTCTTTTTCTGGTGAGAACAGTTTTTAAAGCTCTGCCGGTACTGATCGAGGAAGCTCAAAGCTCCAGGCAACGTGACGTGAGGGACTTTTTTAATTAATCCGGGTAAACGTGGCCGACATTTGCCTTGAGCATCAGTGTCTGGATCAATAGTTTAGCGCACCAGGAGCAAACAAATGATGGTGCCGTGACCTCGTGGTGCCCTCGCCCTGCCCACAGATCTAATTCTTTGTGAGTGGAGAGGAAATGCGGAGAGATGGAGGGCTCAGCTGGTTTACTAAGAAAAAAGAAAAGTCCTATCATCCATGAGCGGTTACTCCAAAAACAGCAGTTATAAAAACCTTTATCTCACCTCCGTGCTATGCAGACAGATTTGATTTTATGTGCCACATAACTGCTTCTGACACATCTGTACCACCATAATAAATCAGCACTCAATTTGAAGTGAAAAGCAGCTGGAGACAACTCAGACTAGTTGTTGGAGCTACAGCTGATCTACTAACATCAGACTATTTTTTTCAATTGCTGGCTAGAAACTAAAAGGCTGCTGTCATCTGTGTTTAAATCACTAAGATTTTGTCAGCTGTAATAACAGAGAGAGATTTTTGGAGGACTGTAGACAAAAAAATCCTCAGTATTAGAAGAAAAAAATATTTTAAAATGTACAAATTTCTTTGGAACAAGGAATATATTTAAACATCTTGTAACTCCTCAGCTGAATCTTCTAACCGCTCGATGGATCCTGAAGCCCAGTTTAAAAAACATCCTGAGAATAAATCTAGAGATCTTCCTCAGTGAAGAAAATTATATCTCTGAACAATTATCTTACTGTATCCAAGTCTTATCCAGAGTGTTTGGGATGCAATTTCTTGCCAATAAATATATGTTGCTATTGATTTTTTTAATTTAGCTGTTTTCTTTCTCAACGCACCAAAACTAAACCCAACTGTCAGATATGCCAGAATGTCAGTAAATGAAAGAAAACCCTGAATGGTCAGATGTGACTAGAACTTAAAAGAAAAAGATGTATTTTTGTGAATCAAAGGTCAGAGAAATGGACACATCACCAGTAAGACAAAAACACACAAAAAGCTTTCTCTCCATCCATTAAAAAACCTCCTGCAGGTCCGGGTTATATGCTCCAAATCACACTGACCTTATCCGGTACACACCACTCTAACTGGGCCCAAAGCTCGTGCTCATAGCTGCTAAATCTTTCACTGTCCTGTTCTTGCATAATCCTTGTGACATATTCATCTCCTGCTAATGGTGTGTTCAAGAGTCTGTCAAGATAATGAGAGGTCTCTGTGGCCCCGCTGAGAAGACGAAGCCACAATAACAGGACAGTTTAGACTCTTAGCTGGGTGCTAGCCTTTGTTAGACACTGTGCTCTTTTGTGTATCAGTGCACGTTTGTCCATAGCAGGATAAATAGCATGACGCTGAGCCCAAAGTACATTGCAGTTGCATGTTTTTTTTCTAACACGCTTTTCTCTTTTCTGTGTGGAAGCAGGTCTCCCCCCAAAATAAAAGAGAGGTTATGAGAAAAATCAAGTTGAAACTTTTCTCTGATAAAACTGCACAAATCGACACTGAACGAGTGCAAAATGTTTACCGTGGCAGGAAAGTACCTTTGTTCCCTGCGACATGTGGTATGGGGTCTGGTGTTCATGAAGGCGGGAATATGTCTACACTGTATAAGAGCTATTATGGAATTGTGAAAATGTCTTTTCCAGCCCCAAATGCTCATGTGCAGTATAATCAGTTATTTGCAGATGTAAAACCTTTCTATACATCAGCTTTTATTACTAAGCCAACTTTCAATCAAATCTATCTATCGACCTTTATTTACCCTGAAATCTTGTTGATGAAGCAATAATTCTGAAGTGTTTATTTGCTTAGTTTTTCTAAACACAAGTTAATAGTTGAGTTAGAAGTTGATTTTTGAGTGGCCAATTAAAATCAGGATGTTTTAGAGGCAGAATCAAGCAGCGGTGAGTGGCTCTGCACTTTAGGATAATGTTCAGCGTGGGCTTCAGCTGATCGGCTGTGGTGGCTGACATGGGAAATTTGTGCAGGTCTTTGTCATTTCGGCTGCGTGTCTGTTTGTTTAATCAATTATGATGCTGCATAAGTTAAAAAAAAGAAAAGAAAAAAAAGCCAATTTTGCCAACATATTTTTCAGTGTCTTATCCGAGGACAACACACACTGAAGGATATGGAAGTAGTTCAGCGGAATCACCCTCTGGTGCTGAAGGAGTGTTGTAGCAGATAGACCCCCCACTATGAAACATACTTTAGCAGAAAAAACACACTTCTTTTGCATTTAATGCTGCCTCTGGCATCCAAACTGAGCTGCTCCACTTGAAGCTAAGAACACTTTGCTCTGTATTCCACAAAACTATAACAGCTAAGAAACTCACATTTTTACTACAGACACACATACATTCAACACATAAAATCTCACATTTCTAGCCTGGACAAGAGTGCACTGATGGGATTTAGCAGCTATAAACCACCCCTTGTTGGGTTATCATGCAGTGGAGACAGTGGAATTTCACACTACTGTAGGTCTGGGTTTCCCAAGTATGGGCTCCGTGAGAGAGAGCTGGCTCTGCTGCTGGAGAACTAGGACACAAAGTCTGGGGGGGGGGTGGAGGGCGGATGATGAGATAGAGATTGAGATATGCTGAAGGGAGGAAGTGTTAGTGAGGAGACAGGAGGTGGGAGAACAAAAACGTGGGAGGGACTCGGTGGTTATTTTCGGAGAGATAATACACATAAAAGAGGGGGATTCTTAAAGAAAGAGGGAAGACAAAGAGGGAAGACAGGGACCTAAAATGTGTATCAGCAGTACGGTGAGGACAAGCTTTATTAGTCATCAAGGTCTATTTTAGACTGCTGCACCCACACCTTCACAAAAACACAAAACATTTTTGACCCAGTGTTCTGAAACAAGTCTGTTAACACAACCACAAAAAGAGGAGCAGTTTTATAAACTCCACGGCCAGCTTATGTAACGTGTGATAAATTATAATTATAAGCTCTGCATTTACTTAGAGTTTACAGACAGAGACACCACTGCATGCTGAGCGCACGACAAACCCGCTAGTACAGCTGGTTTTTCTCCGTGTGTGTGTGTTTTAGGTACTGCAATCCCATCCCCATGTGGCTACATCCAGGAGTTATGGTGCTCATGAAGTCCTATCTATGATTAATAGAGGACCAAAACTCTGCAGTTGGTGCACACACATGTGCACACACACTGCAGTGCGAGCTCAGTAAGCTGCATGATCGCAGACAAAACACACAACACATACAAATGTCACATGCATTATTTGTAAATGTGTCTGAACTGCACTTGCAGCTATTTCACTCTCTTAAATGTCGGTGAACTTCATGCTCTGTGCATATTCATGTTTGTTTAAATTTGTGAATGAAAAACACTTCTTCTGATGTACGCTAATATATAGACCAGATGCTGCAAAAACCTCCAAGATAAGAAATCCATCATTTTCATTAGGATGTTGCAACTCTCGATGTCTGCAGGAAATGTATTTAAGCGTCAGCAAAACAACAATCCAAATGGTGATTTTCTACCTCATCATTTTTAAATAATTTGTTGCAGGTCTGACTTCATTGAGATATATGCACCGATCGATAATCGTTCACTTCAAGATACATCTTAATTAAAGAAAGGATCAGATTCTAGCTTTAGTGTTACTCAGTCCCCTTGTGAAGCTCACCTGTGGCCATCTTTCCATCGGCTGCTGCAGGTCCATCTGGGATAACGCTCTTGACCTGGAGGAATTCATCTGGCTCGTCGCCTCCAATAATAGTGAAGCCAAAGCCCATGTTGCTCTTTTGTAGTGATGTAGACAAGAAACTGCCTTTCAGCTGAGTCGGGTCCCTCGTGAACAGCGGCTTCTCTACAAAGGACACAAGGACACACAAATGAACAGAATACAACCCTCTATACTTTACAAACTTGATAGGAAAGACTAAAGGGCCTTAAAGCTAGTGCAGGGCAGTGCTCAGAGGGTGGGGGCATGGGTAAAGCTTATCCATTAACATATGGGTTTAGCCACAGGAAAACTGGCAGGATATGCTCTTAACTGCAAAACAGCAAACTTGCACAGAGGTGGGGCTGTGGTGCCAAAAGATGCAGGTGTGGTTCAACAAATCTGGCTCCCGTGCAGGGTTAAAAGTACGAAACCTCTCCCGGACACTCAAACACACTGCACTAATATAAAGTTGTCCTCCGCCCATGCTGGGGTTTAGTGGGGTGCAGACAGCATCAGTGGTGCAGGTCTTCAGTCTCATCCAAAATGCTACTAAGGAAGCAGCAAAATGACATGCTGTCAATCAGTTCCAAGAAAAGATGCTTGGGAGGGCTAGGGAAGAGCTGGCACATTTCTGAAGGACGGAGAGCTGGGAGATTTCTAGAGGAGGAGGACCAACAAGCTTAGCCACACTTAACCAAGTCTCCCGTCTTTTCACCTCGGAGAGGAGATGTGGTTAGGGTGCGAGATTTCAGCCTTTGTTTGCCATCTCTGGCCCAGGCATACACTGAGTGAATACACTCCTTATGCAAGGCAATAACTAAACGCAAGTCACACAAAACCGTTAACTGGCTCTAGAAAAAAAGCTTCCTCTCGAGCTAGCATGCTTACAGTAAGGAAAACGAGTGCAAGCAGCCATGAGAACGGCAGTCAGCCTCCTTTGCTTCTCTCTCTTGGCCTACTTACTGACAAAATGCCACAGGGAGAACGGGCTACAGACAGGCTGCTCTAGCACCACAGTGCAGGCGGTGGTGCGAAGTGGCTGCGGCTGCTGCTGCTGGTTAAGGCTGATATTCATCCGCCGAGTCAGAACGCGCCGGAGCGGGGAGACATCGGCGGAAGAGGACGTAGCATATGCAGCCGCTCTCCGACCCAGAGTCGGTGAGCGTGAGAGGTCGCCAAGGCTACGGCAGCGCTCGGGCACTGGGCCGACCTGCGCGAGGGGGGGTCTGGGGAGGGTGGCACAGGGGCTGGCATCCTCCACTGGCATCAAAGTTTGGAGGGAAAAGGAGGGGGAGGGAAAAGGAGAGGGAGGGAGGGAGGTGGAGGTGTGGAGAGGGAAGAGAGAGAGCCTCACTGAAATGTACACAAAGTGTAACCACGGAGACAGGCTCTCGACTCAGAGCGACAGACTACTACGTTACTACAGAAACGAACCTCCACTTCATCAGGCCAGAAAGTCTTTTTCTAGCCGTACATACTCATGGCTGGTGGAGTACAAGCACTGGAATCAGGCAACAAAACAGTGACATAACAACATATTTACAATAAACTTGTGTATATAAAGCTGCATTAGAGTTGAGTCCTAAAAAGAAGAAATTAATTCCCAAAATAAGGTGAAAAGACCTTTCACTGCACAGAAAACCAATTCCATTTTTTTAAGTGGGCAGATGCTGACAAGTGGCTAAATGACACTGCAGAGGTTGTTGGGAACATTAAACGTCATCATACTTCACACAGATAATCATCTGGTACAGGTCGCAATAAGAAGAAAGACAGTTGGAGAGGAGGCTAGTGGTGGTGACAAAGTCTGTGTGGTTGTTGTGGCATCCATTTACAGCCCAGCAATCTGGCAATTGTGTTTAAACTTCAAAAATCATAGATTTGGTGTTTGTCTATGAGGATTATAAAAGAATTTCTATTCTATCTGTTTGTCGAAAAAAAAAAGGAAATCCAGGGAGAAGCAGGCTGGCCTACAGAAATATGTCATCTCAATGGCACTCTAAGAGTACGAATGCTGTCTAAATCATAAAGGACAGTTAATAACAAGAATAAATACTCCGATAGTAAGAAATATGGCTGTCTTACCTCTGTAGATGGTAGGAAGGGGCAGTGAGGACAGACCCTGGCTTTGCATCTGCTGCTGCTGCTGGAGTCGTCTCTTTGCCTCCAGGACTGGGTTCTCAAACTGGGTCCTTCTGTTTATATGACTACGAAGACATAAATAAATAAATAAATAAATAATCGTCTAAAAGGATTTTATATTTCACACTGACCTGCTGCTCTTAACTTAGCTCCCTCTCTTGGCGAAGATCAGATCTAAAAACGCTGGCACTACAACAGCCACAGCTATGATGATTAATTAAATGGCCGATCCCCAGATTATGTAACAGAGCTGCAGAATGGCGTTGCCAAGTTAAAAAAAAAAAAAGAACAAGTGACTGATTTGGAGCTTTTCTTCAACTTTATAATCTGGAATTATGCGAATCAGACACTTGGAGGAAATTTGCACATAAAACAGTGATTTCCTTCAGCGTCCCACGTTGTCCTTAAATTAGTTTGCAAGGGGGAAGATAGTCAATGACTACAAATACTGTAATTTGCCAGTGTGAAATAATTAGTCATCATTAGATACTTCCTCTCACTCTTTGAGCCGGCATTGTGCACTCACACACACTTTCCTTATCTTTTCACGAGCACCCCAGTATCACAGCGCTAATTACAAAACAGCTTGACAGTATAGTTTTTTTTTTTTTTTTTTTTTTACATAGTTACATAATTTCAAGGTCTGGCAAATTCTTTCATGATTTCTGCACGATGACACAGCAACACAATGAGAGCAGAAGCATCTCGAGCAGGGAGCGCAGTATACAGTATGGAGCAATGTGTAATCAAGTGTCATTCATAAGCAAAGTCGAGCCGAATGACTCCCCCTGCCTGACTAAAAATAGAGTGCTGTCCCTAAGCCCCAGAGTGGAGAGCGTCCAGCCGAAGACATGACACCTCTGAGGATGAGGGGACAAAGGACAGGCTACTGCAGCAGTTCTATGTAGGTGAGCGCGGTGTAGATCTGGATGGACACACATGCAGAATGTGGCGAAACACTGACTACCGCTCATGAGCTACTCCACAGATATAGACGTGCCATAAGGAGCGATAACACAGAAATATGGATAAGCACGTGCAGACAAATAAACTTCCCCCTGCAAACAAACAGCGAGCTGTCAGCAGGCGGACAAAGGGAGCTGGCTGCTTCCTGGCTGCAGCGCCAGTCTGCTCCTAATAAATATGATTAATACAGCACCAGCGGGCTACGTTGAAAATCAAAAAGCAAGTCATTACATATTAAAGATGTAGCCGACTTACTCGACATAGTAGCTGCCGTAAATGGGGTCATCGATTTTCTCCCAGCCGTACGGAAGCTCTGAACGAAGAAACAAACAAACAAAAAAAAAACACACACAAAGAAAAAAGGAAAAACAACAGCAGTGAGAGTACAGTAATGAAGGGCTTGTTCATTCAATGAACTTGCAGCAGCATATTGATCTAGCATGAAAACATTTTTTGAACAGAATTAATTTACAGGCAGTAAAATGATGCTGTATATCCCTGCTGTTACTGTGCAATAACCCATTAACTGTAGGAGTAGTTGTTTTTTCCCCAGTGGGCTGTGTTCAGGCTTGTGAATATTCCAAAATCTTTTATAAAAATTTTATGGCGACAAGAAATAAGAAATAAATGTAACTATGTATTTTCTCACTTGATTGATTTAAAAAGTTCACTGGCCCTTTAAAGCTGTGCATAAAATGTATCCGTCTACAAGAACAAGTTTCCAAAATAACACACAGAAAATTGATAAATCAAGTAGCTGAATTTAATATCAGTGAAAATATTCATGCCTTGCATCTGCTCCCTGCTGTAAATATTGTGTTTTGATGTGAGATCTTTGCATAGATTAACAGCTTCAACTCAAACAAGCAAACCCTCAGCGTGTTGAACCGTTCACAGTTTCTGCTACTGACAGCTGATACATATTCCAGCTTGATTCCAGATGTTACAGGCTAAAGATTGAATGCACTTACAGACACGACAGTCAATTACTGACAAATGACAGACAGATCAAACACCATGGCGACTGTGAGAAGAACTTGCATGACACAAATGGTTAAAGTACTACTAGCTACTAGTAACTACTAGCAGCAAATGTCGCAGGCTTAATTTTAATAACTATTTCAATATAGATTCCCTATAGTTGTAAGAGGCTGACTGTAAACATTTCGAAGTGGCCATACACGGTTTACAACTTCAGGTTGATTTTTTTCCCTGGGTCTATTGAAATAAGTCATAATTCGGGCTCATTTTTCTTTAATGGACTTTTGTGTGACTTCTTCAGTTCCGTGTGAACCAGTTCTCTTTAAGGACTTCCTCACCTGCTTGTGCTTTGTTGTGATTGGCCAGCTTGTCCAATAAAGGTCCATTTATGGACTGACAACATTAATACACAGGACTGTCAGGAATATGCTGAAAGGGTTTTGGGAAAGTCTGACAGACAAGCTCTTGTTTTGTGTCTGTATTTACTTTCAGCTCATTTAATATGGCCACTGATCATTACTGTGCAACAATAAGACTGTGTTCACCGTGTTCTCGGTGACGAGGTGACTGTAAAATGATTTTCAGCAGGTAAAATCCACCAAACGATGGTTTAGTGTGCATTCATCTAAATGTTGGCATTTCATTTCTAATCACTAATGCAAACTTTGTGACAGAGTTTTTAAGTTGGCATTTTCATAGTGCCGTTGCCGTTTCCATAGTTTCGTGAGAAGGTAGAGTTATGTGCATTTTCAGCTTCTCTGTTTGTTGACTGTACTGCAGAACAAGCTTTTGTTCCTAGTGACCAAAGCTGTCGTTCCTTCGAAACCCTGACAGTCATCAATCACGCTGGACTGGATTTTCTTTTCTTTGTCCACAGCTCAGTGACACAACACAGCTCCTAAAAACATCTCCGGTTTTTTGTTTGCTCCTGAGCATATAGGCAATTTTCAGTTTAAGCTTATCGCCTCACGTTGACTCTTTTGTTTTACCATAGCAGCACAATCGCTGAAAACCAACTAGACGTGTAGTGTGAGAGTCTCCCGTTAAAATAGCATCTACACCTAATGTGGCACGGAGCAGGGACAGCGTGTTCCAGTGCAGCTCAGTTCAGCATCCCACAAGCTTTGATTCGTTGGAACAGCAGAGGAAATGCTTTGGAAAAGCAAGCACCCAGAGTGTGAGCTAGAGCACCTCGCAAAGATCAGCATGTATCAAGAGCCGTACGCCAAGGACCCTAATCTGTACGGTCATTGCATATGTTTTGCATTACTTCTCGGCCTAGTTTAAAGACTGGAGAGAGAGCTGTGTCTACTCCTATCCCTCCTAATCCATCCACGCAGAGCGCAAATATCAAACAATGCCGGTGCAGTGCTCATGCTCGTGCCATATGCTTCTCGGAACCCCTGCCCCCATCGCCTCCAAACAATTATTAAACTTTCAGTAGGACACATCCATACTCACCACACACACACACACACACACACACACCCCCATGGGGATAACTCTGTGAACTGTGAACACTGCAACATTCCTTAGCCCCATCTCTACTCATTAAATATAAGAAAGAGAGTTTCATGTGCTCACCTTTACCCGGTGCCCCACACACACACACACACACACACACACACACACACACACACACTATGTTACAAACTCTACATGCACACACGCCCAGTTTGCATATGCACAGACACAAATACTGGAGATCAAAGGGCTGTCATGTATCTCCGTAATAATGAAGAGCTTTTCTATTAAAATATTCACAAAGAAAAAGGACCTGACAACAACGAGAGTGTGTAATTTATTACAAACTAGTTTTGTAATTTTAGCCATACTTTCCATAAACTGATTATATTGCAATCATCTGATTAAACACACGGAAACATCACTAAATCACAAATGCAGCAAAAGACGAGTTTTAATCAACTTTATGAGGAGCTAAAAAGGAAAGTGAAATGTTTAAAAGCTCTATGACTTAATATGAATAGAATAAATTGTTTATATTCTCGACAATTAAACAAAGAGTCAAACCTTTTAAGTGATTCTTTTTTATTCACTTATTTTTTTGGAAAGAGTCAGATGACGATTCGATCGATACCGTGCTCACACCCATTTCTTCAGCGTGGAGCTGGAGCCAGGATGTGATCAGCTTAGCTCAGCAAATGAGGGGCAGCGAGGCAAAAACAGCAAGCCCGGCTCTCTCCAGACTTAAAAAATACATCTAGCAGCACCTCCAAACACTTTAATTAATGAGCTTTATAGGTTCTGATAGGCTTATTTTTCATCTTTGGACAGACCCTGGCTATCTGCTTTTCCCTGCTTCCAGTCTCACAGTTAAGCTAAGCTAAATGTCTCCTGGCCCCAACTGCTGTATATAGTTTTTTGATGAATAGCAGCCACTGCTGCCACAAGAGACGGACCGATAACAGTTAATGCTAAAATACTGCATAAAAGCGGTAGTATTGGCACAGTAATTAGTAACAAACTTTTCTTTTAATGCTTTTGAATACAAATTTTCATTTGTGAGAGTGCAAGGTCTTTTTAAAGGTTCACTTTAAAAGGCTAATTTCACCCATTTTCAACTGTCTATCCATGGCTGTGGTTTATGGTGTAAATGTACATTAATGCTTTAAAGCTTCCCTCTGACCTCACTTTATTAAAATGTTTTGCTGCTGCAAGCAGAAAAACTCCTCCACGTGATGTAATCTGGAGGAGTTTTTCATTATTATGAGTTCAGATGGTGAAAAGCAGGTTGAGCACGATCACAAACCTCCATAGTGTGAGGACGAACAACATAACATATTCTGAACTATGGTGGCTATTTTTTCAGCTGGAAGTAGAGAGATATGTTAATATAGGGAAGTCAGATGGAAGGCGTTATTTCAACGAATGGTTCATCTGATTGTATAAAAGGGCAGGAACAAAGGATTCATCGTAGGACTTTTGAATCAGAGGGTAGAAGAGCACACTGTAGCAGGGCAAGCAGAGTGATGACTTCAAGTCCCACAGTACTAAATTGTTTTTTATTTTTATTATACGAGTTAATGTGAAATTGCGATCCTCTTCTGAATTCAGAGACAGTGAAGCTGGTAGTTGAATGTTACCTAATGACACTGTGTAATAGACATCACTCACTTTATGGTTTCCCTCCCGTGGGAACAGTAGCTGCTCTTCATCACAATCTGCACAGTTTTGCTTGAGGCAAATTCCCGTCAGGGCTACACACACTCCACACACACACACGTTTGTTTTTATCAGCTTTAATTCTCTGGAGAATTACCCTCCATTACCATAACTGCTACTTGCCAAACCTTAAGTTTAACTATAGCCCTAAACAATTAGGCACTATTCACCATTTACAAGGTGGGGACCAGCATCTGTCTGCACAATGTGAGCGTGCAAACAGGTTTCGTTCTACACAATGAGCATATGCACACGCGCACACACACACACACACTGAAATGCTGTTACTTTTACCGTGCTGATAAATGCTGAACGTAGGAGGATTGTCTCTTTGCTCGCTCTTTTGTCTGGCTCCACTGAGTGCCGTCTATAACCCCTCTGTCAGCAGCCTGCAATGGAGTGCTAACTCCCCGGGACAAGAAGAGAGAGCTCGTGTGTGTGTGTGTGTGCGCGTCATACTGTATAAAGCTGGCACTGCTTATCACTGCTATGCTGCATGCATCCTGGAAGGAAATGTCAAACGGGTGTGAAATTGTCAGGTGGAAGCTCGTACAGTATGATAAAGCCCTGAAGCGAGTGAGAAAATGTTTGCGACCTCTAGTCATGCCACAAGATTCATCCTGCAGTCACAGGTGGAGGGCCACTTACCACCAGCAGGAGGCGTCCTGGCTTCTTTCCTATATTTTCTCTCCCTCACTGCTTCTAAATAATCTCTCTCTCTCTCTCTCCTCATGCCTCACCTTTCTTCCTCTTCTTCTTCTAGTATCTTACTACTGCCTTTTTAAAGTATCGTCTCATCTCACTTCCTCATATGTAGGTTAGCAGAGAATAAAAAAAGCCTTTTTTGAAGTGAAGTTTCATGCTCACAAGCTTGTGCATTTTTTATTCAGCTTTTGTAATTTGGTGTGGGGACCAGGGCTGCAAACCACAGAGCCCTCAGACTCTGCAGGGATTTACTTGTGTAACGTTTCTCTTCTCCATTCTTATGTTTCTGTTGTCTTTTGAGGAGCAAACTAAATCATATTCAGTGCCTTAAGCTTTCACTAGTCGCCAAAAATTAAAGTCATTTCCTCCTGGATACTGCACTGTACTGGGCTTCATTTGTCATGTCACCTTTGAATGCAGCACACATTATAGCAGCCTGGTTACTGTGAAAAATATCCCTCAGACTGATTAATTAAAGTTTCTTCCGGTCAATGGGAACATAAAATACACAAGACTATGACCGGAGGATGTGGAAATTGAACCACAATCCAAACAAATACAGACGTGGTTAAACCTTTTGTTAAAGAAAGAAAAACCCACAATGATCAATGAATAGACTTGAAACTCACAAAGGTAATAATAAAAACAAATTTACAAAAAATTAACTAATGAAAATCAGACACTGCTTTGGAAATGTGGATCAACAGAAGCATTCAAGACGGAAGCAATAACAGCCTGGATAAAAATGACCCCTAAAAAGAAAGTACCCCTAAAAAAGATGAAAATATGTTGACCATAGGAAAAGGTTAAACTAAAGAGTGTCCTGTAATTAGTCTGTCTATTTAGGATAAAAAGTAGTCACTGCGCCGTATGGTATCACTGAACGTGGAGAGAGTCGTCTCAGCAGATTAGAAGGAACATTCTAGACAAACATGTTAAAGGTGAAGGCCATAAGACCATCTCAGAGCAGCCTGATGTTCCTGTGACCACAGTCTCACATGTTATTCAGACGTTTAAGGTCCACAGAACTGAAGCCAACCTCCCTGGACGTGGCCGCAAGAGGAAAATTGATGACAAATTGAAGAGAAGGATAATGCGAAAGAAAGAAATGAGACGTGAACTCGAAGGTCAAGGAACATCAGTGTCACTGTTTGAGCTAAAGTGGACTTAATGGAAGACAGCTGAAGACTTCACTTTTGGAGGCAAATCATAAAAACGTGGAACTTTCCAAAGTCCATTTCGACAAGTCACAAAGTTTGTCATGAGGAACCTTATGGCAAGTCACATCGACTCTACAGACTCAAAGATGAAGCATACAAAGAATCTTTGCAGGGCCAATGAAATTTCAAGACTATCAGAGGATTCTGGAGTGAAATGTGCTGCCCAGTGTCAGAAACCTTGGTTTGAGTCGCAGGTCATGGGTCCTAAATACACCCCTGAAAACACGCAAGAATAATGAGAACAAAACTTTGAATTATTCTGTGGCCTTCTAGAATCGTCTGTGGAAAGAACTGGAACATGAAGTCTGGGGAAGGCACCTTTCAAACCTGAGACAGCTGGAGCAGTTTCCTCATGAGGAGTGGGCCAGAATACGGGTCGACAGGAAGTCCCACTAAGAGTTACAGAAATCGCTTAATTGCAGTGATTTCCTCAAAAGGTTGTGCAACAAAATATGAAGTTAAAAGGTAAAAGATATTTAAAATGGTTCTGTGCCACCAAAATTCAAAACCACTGTTAGATTTTTATTATTTCATTTTTAGTACATTTTATTCATTACCTCTGTCAGTTTCAAGTCTATTCGCTGACCATCGTGGGTTTTCTTTCTTTAGCGAAAGGGGACCAACAATTTTATCCACGTCTGTATACAAATGAACAACTTCAACACAAATAACTGTAGTTTCATTTACTTTTGCTGGAGGAATGTTTGAGACACTGCTGATCCCAAAAGTACAATCAAACTAAGTTTGTGTAGTAAAACAGTAAAATGCTACTATAGACACAGAAATAGTGATGACGTTACAATACTGGCCTTCATTATCTGAGTTTCCTTTCTGAAATGTCACTGAATTCACATGTATATATATTTAACAGTGATTTTGATAACGTGAAATGACCTTCTAAATATAAAAGAGAGAAGCGCTGTGCACAGAGACCGCAGGGTTCCTAATTGTAAAAACTTTTGTATCAGTTCTTTAAGATTTCAGGTTTGGAAATGTTTCTGTTTCCAGTGGCAGCCAGACAAACTCACACACTGTTTAATGAAGAAAAATAAAAAAATCTAACAACAATCTGCATTAATATAAGCTGATTTCATGTTAGTGTCGTGCTGTTTTCATGTCTTAGTGAATCAAGGTTCCACACATTATTAGGGCAGAATAATCTCGGTTAACTTGCCGTGCGGTTTACCTCTTCATCCAGCACCTGGTTGTTCAGCTCTTCTCTGAAGTGTCACAGAAATGATACAAATGACTTGTTTTCTACACGCATTTTTTTGATGAATGATTTCTGTCAGAGCCGACTTCAGTGACAAATGCATTGATGTACAATGAATGGCGCACTGCAAAACAAACATTTGATAATGCGGAGGCCCTGTGAAATGTTCACAGTTTGGATTAGCAGTGACTAAACACGGCTCTGATACAGCTGAAGAAAGGCTGATATCAATGAGATGAAATGAAAACAATAAAACTAATATACACAAAGGTAATTACAGAATGTATCCTGCAGTGGCTATTGACTTGTTCTCTTCCCGAAATCAACCATCAACATCAAGAGGCTGAATTAAACAAAGAAAAGAATCAAACAAAAAAAAATCGCATCAGCATTGACTGGAACTGAGGTTCTGTTGTATTTAGTTAGATCTCGAGTTTATTATTTGTCACATTTAATTCTTTTACTATTGAGCTGCCATGGTGAAGCCAACAGACCCCTCTTAGAGAAATGCTGTGTACCATGAGCAGCAGCGACAGAACTGTTTTGCCCAGCTAAACGTTAAAACATCCAGAGCACCTGTGAATTCAATTCACACTATGCTCAAAGTGATAAATAGTGGCGTGTGCAGAAAAATTAAGCCGTGTGTTTTGAAATTATCCAGGGTCGCCGCTACACTGCGAAGACCAGCGGAGACGTGAGTGGTGGGAACCTCAGGTAACCTACTCATGGATCTACCAACCCATACTGTAACGCAACAAAGTGCTTAATGGAGCTGCTTTTATTATTATGTTCTCCGAAACCACCAAGCTGATATTACATGATATTTTCATACTCATACTCAGCATCAATAGGAACACGGAAACTGGTTTTACCGGCAGAGCCATATCCCCAAACATATGTTACGGCACCTTAATGCGTGACACGCTACTGTCAGGATCCCAAGAAGATCACAAGCTCAGTCATACTAATAGATGGACGGCAAAGAATATGACAAAAAGCTGCACAGGCTGGGACAGGGTTCGACTTAGATTGATGATGAGCTGAGATTTAAAGTTTTGTTTTTACATCACACACCATAAGACATTAAACAGAGGTACATTTTTTCCTCCTGGGAAAAGATTGTTAATTTAAGCCTTTTAGAAGATGATTAACGGACCAATACATCTCCACCGTGACAAGAAAAGTCAATAGAACAGCCAGGGCTCTGACAACAAATCAGTTAACTGTGTCACTCGTTGGCAACAGTGCTCTCCTCTGGAGTATTATGCTCCATTTCAATGAGCTACTGTTTCTCCACAACTTGTTTTCCTATTCGCTGCACCTGTGCCGCGTGGAGAAATCCATGTCCTTATATTCCCTCTACTGCAAAGTCCCACTGGTGTCTGCACCGAGTGAACAGACAATAGTTAAGCGCCGGAATAAAAATGGTGGGGGGGGGACCATTCGCAAGCTTGTAGCTTATCAGGACATTCCAGGGACAGGAAGAGTCGCACTGAACTGTGACCTGGCACATATTCGCTTCTCATTTGCTTCCAAAGTTCTGGTTTGTTTGGCTAGGTGTTTGTGAAAAAACACACACACATTTCTCCTCTTCTACTTTGCATCTGCTAAAACGTCTCCTTGTCCCGGTGGGGTCAAGAGTGGAGCAGAGAATGCATTTTTTTAGGCGCTAAAACCAATAATTGTATGTAAAGTGGCTTGTTTTATAATAGGCTTCTAGATGCTGTTGATTAGATAAGATTATGTATTAAGGTTAATTAGATTCAACTAGTTTCTAACTCAATTAGAGTCCAAAGACAAATAATATGTAATCAAATGTAAATTAAATGTAAAAAAACAATGTGAGTTGTACTAGTGGTGCAATTGTGGGATTTCACAAGCCTAATGTGAGATTATTTGCAACATACTGAGACAAGGCTATTTTGAGAATAATCAAATGTTAACATCTCCCAACAGTGCACTAAATTAGGCTGAGAGAGCAGCACTTAGCGGTTAGGGTGTGATATATAAAGTCCATGTTGTCTCACACATGTACAGCTGGCTGAAAAACCTTTGCATTCTCTGAGTTTGTAATGGAAACAAAATTGTAAAACATAATATTTCAACATAATATTTAATGCACATTCAACTAGTGTCACTATTTCTTTATCAGAAACCTTTTTATTAGGGACGGAAACTTTTGCACTGATAACATTTTTAGTATTTGTCTTTCTATACACTCCTTGACCATTTTTGTTACTGCTAATGATATTCAGCCGTAGCCGAATGTGCATTATTATTGTTTAAGATTCAGGATTAATTCTGCAGCCCTGTTTATGCCATTTCAGTGTCAGGGGACACAAACGTAATCCTAAATCTTAAATAATAATACGCACAGTCAGCGAGTACAAAAACACCCAGCTGTACAACTGTTTTATTACAACTTTTTTCTGGTTATCGGATGATTGATAAGAAACTTTCAAGTCATTTTCAGCCTCTTTAAGTATTTGCTTAATAATAATTATTAATACTTCCTAATTAAGTATTTCAGGTAGCTGGAGTGTGTATGTGGGACTGATTCCCACAAGACAACAGCAGGTGAAACTGTATGTGCTAACAGTGTGTTTCAGAGTGTTTGGGTAAAAGTAAAGTGCTGCAGCATAGTGCATTTAATCTGGCTAAGGATGCTTGCATGTACCGGAATGTTATATGGGATTGTAATAAAGAGAAAACAAAAATACAAGATCACCAGATGTTTCCAGCACATCCTTTTAGACCACATTAGAGTAACCGATAAAGATCCCGCTATCAAGAACATTTTCATTTACTGTCCAGCTCGGCTTAGTATGTCAACTGACTTGGGTGCAGTTAAAAAAAACTAAAAACGTTGAGGCTGATATACCCACTCACTGACAGCAAATTCAGCATGCACACATCACACACGTACACACCTGCCACACAAAGTCTTTTAAATCCTGCTTCCAATCTCCAGGCCTCAGGCATGCTCTGCTGGGGATGTTCTCAAAATACACCCATCAATCATGTGGAAGACAGCTACACCTGCCCCTCCTCACTACACCGCTCCCGACCGCTGGTGTCTCAAGGTGAAGAAGGGCGCTGTGCCTCTTCGTCTATAATAACTCACCTGTGGGACTGTACCCACTGTGGAAAGAGTGGTGCGCTCACGTTGAGTGTCCCCTAAGAAAAACTTCTTGCATCCTGCAAAAATCCATCTTTAAGGCGACCAGGCTAAGAAGACAGCAGAGTGTGTGTGAGAGATGATGTTTCCCAAGGTGATGAAGTTTCACCTTGTACACTAGCATCTATCTGGACTTAGGTGATGAAGTAATGGAGTAACACACACACACACACACACACACACACACACACACACACACACACACACACACACACACACACACACACACACACAGAGAGAGTCCAGCAGTTTTTAGCTGCAGACGTGAGAAAAGGAAAGAGGAGCTGGTAAAACACCAGCCCTGCTATTACCCCTGGAGAGAGGACAAGAAAGGAGCCCAGTGCTAGCCTCTAAGCGACAATAATAACTGCGTCTCTGTGCCCGTGAAGCTCCTCACATGACCCAAATGTAATTACACGTCTGCATTTGTTGCTCTCTGTATTCACACGAAGGCCGTCTACAGGGATGCACAGAGGTAAACGCCAGAGAAGAGCTCTAACTGGATTAAAATCCTTCAAACCCGAGCACCATCAAAGTTGTAGTCCCTCCGTCTGCCTCCACTCGTATACTGTAGACTCACCATTGTATGCGCTTAGCGTCTGCAGATAAGACACTGTCATCTGATGAAACATGCTGAAATAGCGAGGAACAACATCTTACAATTTTGTCTGCCTTTAATTCACTTGTCAGGGGGATTCTCGTTACCTGTGTTGGCGTACACGAGGTGGAAAACAGGCTGAATAAGTAAAGAATCAAGTGAGACAACAGCGGGGCCTGCTCGGTTTTCTTTTTACCCAGGCAACAAATATTTGGCAGGGCAGGAGGAAAAAATACAAAAAAACAACAACCAACTTTAAGAGGGTGAGAGTGGGGGGAATTAAAGCAAACAGCGAGGTTCTGTAAAGAGTCTGTCCTAGTTCTTTTTGTGTCTACTAAAACAAAAAGAGCAGACAAGAGGACAGGGTGGAGGGAGGGGGACAAAGATGGAGACGGAAGCGGAGAAAGGAGGTGAGAAAGACAGAGGCAGAGGGAGAGAAAATACCAACTTATGTAACTACAAGGCGCCTGTGATGTTAACTGCTCAGTCTTCACCAGAGCAGACGCTCTTTGAACACACAGGAAGGAGCGTGCTAAAGCCAACGCGCATTTTTCTGCATGTTTTGACAGAATCTGGTTATATGTGTGTTGCAACTGTCTTTCCACATAAGAGTGAACAAGTTGTCTTTAGCAGCGGTGAAAGTACTTACCTACGAGTGATGAGATACTTGGCTTGTATATCTCAGGTTTACCATACTCCATATGTCAGGGGGAGGGAGTTACACTACATTTGTCTGACAGCTGGAGTTAGGATTTTACAAAACCTTCCACCAGCTAAAACCAAACCAATAATTGGGGATGTGCATGCTGTAAGTAAATCTCAAACAGTATCTGTAATCCAAGAATTGTCATAACTGTTGTTCCGCCACAGCTACGTCCATCCCGGTGTTTCCCAACATGCTTAAAATCTCCCTTAATACCATCCTGCTCTTCGTCCTGCTATCAGCCTGTTGTTCCTTCACAGCTCACGGACTCCACCCGGCGATCCTGTTAGCGCTTATCAGAGCATGGCTGACACACACACAAACGCACACACACACACACAAACACCTACCTTTTGCACCAATCAATACCAAATTTACAGAGGCAGCATTTCTCTTCCTAACTGAGCTCAGCTCTCTGGAGTGTCTGGTGCCAACAGGTTGTGGATGTTAGGTGTGAGCAGCACTCGTTTAATATTACTGCTTACACAGAGCTGATAAACTGGAAAAATATTTATTTTTTGAAACTTGAAAAGGCCAAACATCCTAATCATATTTACTATTTCACCCAACAATCACACAGATATTTTACACGTGTACATCTACAGAGAAGTTCACAATAAACAGCATGAGCAAGTATTGTGCTCACTGAAAAGTACAGTACTGTGATTAAATACGGCACAAGCAAACCTCTGGGATTCTATGACCATTTGGATATTACCATATCTAATTAGAAAAGGGAAGCTGTGAAAAGCTAATCACCTTTGTTTAATGTCACCAGACAGAGTACAAATGTTTTCATATGAAAAAGAAAAAAATATATACCGTATTTTCCGGACTATAAGCTGCTACTTTTTTCCGACGTTTTGAACCATGCGGCTTTTACAGAGATGCGGCTTTTCTATGAATTTTCTGCAGCCCTCAGATGGGCGCTGTAGATGGAAGTCAGTGCAAACAAAAAAGCGCCAGTTTTTATTCTTAGCGCATGCAACCCAAGACGCACAACAGCAAACATCAGCACTTTTACTGCCGTGTTACAGGCACCATTCAGGCTTCAGGTGTATGAATAAACACTTATGGTACAAAATCTTTCTATGTAAATATCTTATTTCTCAGCCTGGATATTGGCGGCTTATAGTCCGATGCGGTTTATTTGTGACAAAATATATATTTCTTTTAAATTTTAGCGGGTGCGGCTTAAATTTAGGTGCGCTCTATAGTCCAGAATTTACGGTATATATATATTTTTTTAAATATAAAATTTCTTTCTTCTGCTCTCACTTTGTCGTGCTGGAGTCACATAGTGTTTTCAAATGTTTATGCTGGTCAGGGCAGCAAATCGGTACTGGAATTTTTTCCAATGCTGGCTATGTATACTGTTAAACATTCAGTTACAAACCAGTTATTAGACACTAGTTCAGAGGTCCCCAAACTTTTCCATGACAAACCCCCACATGGCATCAGCTTCTGTCCAGGGAAACAATAATAAGGCATGTATAGGTCAAAAAAATTTTTAAAATATGTTTAATCATAAACACTGTGGAACCATTCATTTCGAAAAGTAAACATAATTCTAATTTTATTTTAGTATTTTCTCCCATCTTTTGTCCCCTTTTTGTATTAGCATGTAAGGCTTCTCAAACATCAATTTGGCCTTTAAGCACTTTTATTAACCCTAAGGAATCTATGATCAAGTCACATGACTGGTTCAGTGGTAAGCCATCTTTTATTTAAGGGTTAACACAGTAGCGAATACAACAATATTGTTAGTTTTACAGGTATTTGTTCATAAAAAGCGTAATTAAATTGACCATTTTGTCACCGTTGACTGTGGACTTTAATAACCACAAAGAAGAAGAAGGTCTGGTTAATGTGCAACTGTATCTTACAAAACAAAACCAATAGCAAAAACCACAAGACAGTCTTTTCTCATCAGTTGTCTCGGTTTATCTTCAACTAAAGTCCTTCTACTCAGCTCCACTGGCTCCCTGTCTATAACTAGCTGATATATCTTGTCTCGGTTTCACACATAAAAAAAAGACAAATGGGGAGGTTGGGAGGCGGGGTGAGGCGGAAAGAGATAGATGACACACTGGTGTATATGTACGTTCGTCTCTAAATGCTCGCCAGCATTGATATTCATCGCTCTCCTTTCTTTTTAGTGTGTTTGTCGTGTGTGTGTGGGCGGGTGAAGGACACTCCGCATTTCTCTCAGTAGGGGATAAAGAACTCTTTGTAACATCCAGTCTCTGTGGACCTGGGCTTTAAAAACACACATGACGGGGGCTTCCTGTCCACAGCAACCACGCTTGACACACACATGAACACTGTCACGGCGTCACCCCTAAGAATTCGAAACGCTACACAAAAATCTGCAAAAGTTCCTTCAGTGGACTAAATTGTAGAATAAGACTAAGCTCACCGTGCATCTCATCAGATCAACGGTTAACGTTTATTGCTGTGGCCAATTTTAAAAAAATCAATGAGAAAAGAGCAAAAGAAGAGGAAAAATAGAAAAGAGAGACACAGCACTCACCATCTTCTTTGCATTCCTCGGGCGGCTTTGCCTTCTTGGCTAGCCTCGGGTCCAGCCACGATGTTGTCTTGGTGTTGTGGCTGTGAAGAGACGACAGAGAGAGAGTGAGAGGGAGTGTGATAGATGGCGAGAGAGAGGAGACTTGGCAGAAAGAGAGAAGGAGGTTGGTGGATACTTAATTCAGCAGGATAGTCATTTCAGAGAGGAGAGATTTGCGTCTGCTGGTAAAAAGGTGATGAGAGGCGGGGAAAAAAGCTTTAGGTTAAGAAATTAGCAATCGATACTTTTAATTTGCTTACTGTCGCTCATTAGCAGACGGTGAAAAAGAGGAGGGAAGGGGGCAGAAAAGGACAGAGGGGTGACAGAGAGGGTGATGGAGGAGAACAGCTGTGGGCTGGGCAGATTCATCCAGAGCCTCAGGCACAGAGCTGGATCTAGATCAGATATGATGATGTGCCAGGGAAACACGGCGCGTCCCTACAGCTCATCGGAGGCCCTGGAGCCACAGTGGCCTCCGTTCATGATGTCAGAAGAATACCATTCATTCAAAAAAAAAAAAAAAAGGCAGGATGCAGGAACAAGTCCTGCTTCCCTCTTCTTAGCTCATTTGTGGATGGGGATTTACAACAGAATTACTGCCTACGTCTTTGTAATCAGCTCTTCCATGACTACACGTGGACATTTGATATTCCCGATATTCCCTCAATACTGCGTTAACGAGAACGGGACAGATGTGAGGTCACACTGACTCTGATCTTTGACTTCTCCTCTCCCAACACTTCGTCTTTGAGGATCTTTATACCGATTCCCTCAAGGTGTTCCTGAGAATGAGGATGTAACAGACGGAATAATGAATAATATATGTTGGTAGAACACCTCATGGCATTGGAGATGTTTCAGTTCAGGCCAAAGTGACAGACCTGAACTAAGAGCAGATGTAGTTGTAAGTGGGAGATTAAGAACCACATCAAATACTAAACTGATTAAAGTGCGTTTAAACCTCCAGGTAATTTTTATTAGTTGCTTTGATTCTTCTTCCTTTCCATCTCCTCCTCCTTTTCTTTCCCGTCCTCCGTTGCCTTCTATCACTATTTATAGTATGAAAAATCTACTAGCCCTCTGTCTTTCTTGTCCTCCCGCTCACCTTCTCTTTTTCAAACCGTTACTATTTTAATCGCTATCACTTTTCCCTTCACCCCGATCTCCCTTTTTTTCCTTCCCTCAGCCGCTTCACTTCAAGGGCTGTAGGTAAACGAATTGATCTCATATGGAGGCCAATCAAAGGCAAGCATCCTCTTGGCAACCACTATCACTTTACCACAGCATCACTTACGCCTAGAAAAAAACCAAACACGCACACACACACAAATTCAGAGGGCTAACTGCATTAGTTGTGTAAAGTGCTTGATGGATGTGGGAGCATGAAGTTTCTGTGTTTGGGGGAGGAGACGTGGTGATTTGTTTTCAGTGGAAGGAATTAAAGCGTTCCTCTGTGGCCCACAGTCACGGAGAGGCAACATGTGCCTGGCTGGATGACAACGCCGTTTCATTTCTTGGTATGGCGTTGTTGCACAGCTCCTACCAGTTTGTGCTTCGTTGGGATTTAATCGACACTGTAGAGACATTTTGCCTAATCACTGAAATTAATAAATGTAGTAATAAAAACACAATACTCTCCCCTTATGGCTACGTTAGTTAAACCTGTGTCCACATACGTGAACATACAATTCCCTCCACACTACTACAAAAACACACTGCAGCTTCATTATCCTGATGTAAGAAAAACTCACCTCCGCAGTTTTACTGCAGCTGTAAAAAGCTAAAAACGCCAATGAATTAAACTTTAGAGCTTGCATAACAGGGTTCTGTACAGTAAGGGATTTCTGGGGGCCCCTAAATCTCATTAAACCACAAAGAATCGATTATGGTCTATGTGCGTTGTTAATATCCGTACAGGAGGGAAATAAAGTAGTAATTTACCTGGTTACCTGGCTCTAATTGACTTCAATATATAAGATATGCTGAAAAGACAGACTGACTGGACGGTGCACACTGATCTGAGCAGAAGGAGGAGGACGTCAAGTGTAAAGTGACAATGGTTATCGCTTATTTGGACATAGTGAGATGTCTCCTATAAAAAGCAATAAAGGTGTGACTGCAGAGGGACAACTGTCACCACTGAGGACAACAGAGCTTCAGCAGCACTGCGGCAAGCCAGGTAATCTGCTAACAGGTTTACTGCTGGTTGTCAAAGACGTTCTGGCTGCGGGATTCAAAAACGTGGCTTTCTGCGAATGCATATTTGAAATGTACAGTTTTCTACACTCAGCTGCTGATGTTTGTCCTGCTACACATTTTTAGTCGAGTTGGCAGTGAAAATCTTTTGCTTGGTGAAATATTTAAGAATTCAAGTGAAATGTCAGTGACCATTTTTTTTAATGGCAGTGGTTTTATGAACTTCCTCACTCATTACATTAGACTGTATCAATTCCAGGAGACACACTAGTGACACTATCAAATACTAGTCCTATTAGCAAGTACATGAACTGTAAAATAGCTAGTTAAAGGCTGACAAATTCACTTTATTCCCAAATACATGTAGAGTACAGCACACCCCCTGGAATATATGTCACGGAGCTGATAGAACATACATTAGCAGCTAATGTACATGCACTTATTTACAGAATATAGTTCAATAAATAATTTTTAAATAAAAATTACCATTTGTCATAGTTTAATTTGTTTTTTTTCTTATATTTAACTGTCCACCTGTGACTGGCATGATTAAAATATTTTTAAATCACTAATACCTTTCATCAACTAAGCACACACACGCATTACTATACTCACTACTGCACTCATATCTGACCCATTACTTTTTACTTTATGCAGGCAGGGACACTTGTTGCTGGTTGCAACTTCCAGTCACAATCATGGTAAAAATCATCGATGGTGCTGAATTTCTTCCCATCTACCTTTAATAAAGTGCAGCAGTGAACTCAGTGCTGCCACTAGTGGGTGAAAAAAAACACAAAAAATCTTTAATAAATGCAGCACTGCCGCAATGTGACTTGCCGCAATTCAGTCGGAGGAGCGCCTCTATTTCTGAATATTTTTTGTTGCATCCCCCTGAAGTTAGTTTTTCGGAGCTTAAAATTCTCAAAACACATTACCCATCACCTGTCCTAACAGCATTATTGTTAGGAAAATGTTTGATATGCCAAACGTATGATGATCGGTGTTAGATGGAACCATGACACTTACTCTATGAAGTAGACTTCTCCTTTCTCAGTGTAGGCCATCTCCCAGTTGTCAGGCAGTGGCCCTAGCTCATCATTCTCCTCTGGTTTGGGTATTGTAGTCTTCGGGGACTGTCCGTCTTCCTGGGGCACCTCGGTGGTGGCCTCCGCCCGGTTGCACTGCGGAGCGATGTCCCCCGAAGCATCTGTGCTCTTGTCCTCATGTTCGCTCGACTCTGAGGTGACGAAAGGGCAGGATGAGTCAGATATGACATTATCGCTCAGAAGTGACTCGGGAACGAGAAGCAAGGTGACGGGAGGAATAATTGAGGAGTGATTGAGGTTAACAAGACAGAAAGATGAACAAAGTAGAGGAGACAGCACATGCTGAGAGACAAGCAGGCTGTGATGCCCTGCTTTGAGCTGTGGTAGTGTTTGAATATGTTAGAAAGTGAAAAATGGGGTCTGTGGAGGAAAGGAGATGAAGGCAGTGGCGAGGGGAGAAGACAGAGAGATAATCTTTGAAGGGGGAAAGAGCAAGGTAGCCATCGCCTCGGATCACACAGTTTGGACAGCCACAGAGACAAAGCTCCTCCTGAGCTGAGTGCAGCAGCCCACTTAAACACCAACGAGGCTCAATGAGCCGCCCAGGGCCTGAAGTTACAGAGTGTCCAAGTATATCGCTGATCGAAATCGGTTAAAGCTGTTTTATCTCAGTCCATCTGCATCATTAACAAATAAATGACAAACGTGCACTGGGATATTTTCTACATATCTTATGGAATTAACTCTTCATGATTCTGTGCACTACCAAAATGTTCTTCTCAAATCAACTCTTATGCAACACAGTTTTTGCCACTACGGTTTGGAGTTAGAACGTATGTGCAGGCTCTACTTGGGAGCTCAAAACCATATCTAACATTGCGTTGGATCCTCCGGATTTCTCCAAATTTCAAGACAATTTTTTTCCGTTTAGAGTCATTAGCTTGATTAATTTTTATATGTTCTTTACACCACTGCACATCCCAAATCCTAATTAAGTCGGTTATGATTTGTTTCACTGTCTCAGTTTGTGGCAAAGTGAGGCGTTAATGCCTTCTACAATGCAGTATTTGCTTTTATTAAGGTCAAAAGAAAAAGAGAAAAGAGTTCTGCAATTATTATTTTCACACATGCACACACCCACAGGAGTAGGAGCCCAAACAAGGAGAAAGGAAAGTCAACGTGAAAAGAAAACAAAAGTTAAATAGCCTCCAAATGCCTAATTTTAGCAACTAGACTTCTTTTCTTTAGCTACTGTCTTTTCATGTTTCACGGTATTTCTTTTTCACATAATTGCTTATATATTGTTATATTTTCACCTAAAATTTTCTTTTTACATTTGCAGAATATCATTTCTTGCATCTTTTTTGGCGTTTAATTGAGTACCCCTTCAATTGTACTCTTATTCTGTGAGGCACTAAAGCATGTTAGGAAAATTCTAATTCTAACACCATTATCATTAATATTCTATGTGCACAATCAAAACTAAGCTTATTCCTGTGTATTTGCAAATTAGAATCCTACCTTGTATCAGCTCCTTGTGATAGGAAAACCAAAATCTCATCCTTTAACTAAATTGTTCTAGAACACTACGATTTCCCTAAAGATGGTGCAAGTGCCTAAAAAATGGCAACAAGTCACGTATAAGTTAATTTAAAAAAGTAAGTGTAGGCACTAACTGGGACTGAGGTATTTGTTTTCTGCTGCTCTGACTGATGCTGTGTTTTGAGATCTCAGCCTGTCCTGGGGATATAAACCCAGCTTAGAAAGTCACAGGACCCAAGCATGGTTTTGGATTTGGAATCACAAAAATCAAACTCATAATGCCCCTTTCATGATTATCCTTTCATGTGATCACGGGATGCATTCAAAAGGGTTTGTGTGTGAGTGTGTACATGTATGTTTAGGAGTGTTTGTGTGCAGATTTGGACCCAATAAAAGGTACGTTCAGATGTGTCCTCGTCTGTACCATATTCTGAGTGTTGTTACTGAGGCTGAACATCTGTTTGAACAACCTCAGAAAGGTTTGGCCTAGCGCACGACATGCTACACATCACTTCTGACTATTTAGAGGCTCACAGAACGGACAGCTGCAGCTGGACAGGGTTGATTCACAAGTGAGAGAAAACACTTAATAAAAATGTCCTTGTTGATTTCTGAAGAGGCCGCAGGCTCCCGTTAAATTGGAGAGCAGAACGTATACGCCCTATGGCTATCTGGGCAGAGGCGGTGCGTAATAATGATACCTAATGAATCACATTCTAGGGAGCAATGGCACCAGTGCTTTAATCATAAACAGTCTGGACTGCTGAGGAAATCAATGACTGTGAGAGTGAATTTTAATTTACATTTAACATATTATGTCATTAAAATGCATATGAAGATATTTGTGTAACCAATTAAAAAGTGATAATCTGCCATAAAATAATTATCCAACAAATCCATGTAAAAGCAATCTGTTACTGTCTCTGTTTCCAGGCAACCACCGCCCTAGACGATTGTGACTGTGGCTTTAACTCCTGCAGTTCAGCCTGACCCTGTGACCTCATATCTAACTGCCACGACACGCGTTTGTTTCTGTGGAGGTCGTTATCGGGGCTGACCTGGGGTAACGGTGACACCGTTGCCGTTGACAACAGGCCTCTCCTCTTCCTCCTCCTCGGGTGGCTCGATGCTGGCTTTCTCCATGTTGCTGACCGACTTGTTGCGTCTCCTCTTGCCCTCAGAGCTGGGTCTGGCGCCCGGCAGCAGCTGGTCTGTTACATTCAGCAGCAGAGCGCTGGGCTCGGCCGGAGGCTTCGGGGTGCCGTAAAAGTTATCTAGAACAGACAGACATTTACACCAAAGTCATTTTTTATGCTAAATTCTGGCATTTTATATATTCCAGGTGCCAAGAGGCTGAATTGTAAACCACTGTGTTAAGGAAAATCTTGCATGTGACCTCAAATTCATACAAACAAATGCAATCCCACTTTGTGTATAATTCTAATTGACATGCTAACACATATTAAACATAGCAAAATTATGACTGCAGCTTGTCAGCATACGGATGTTCTTTCATATTTCATTTCATGTATCTCCCAAAGGAAAATTAATGCACTACTAAACAAGACTGGGATTCAAACCCTTATCCATGCAGTTCGTTCTGAGGAGCCCCCAAAAATTCCATTTCAGCTGCTCAAACCTGGGTTTGAACCACGAGACTTTAGATTTGCAATATTACAATGCATCAAACACGTTATCATTATTGTTATTCATTTAAAGCACCAATGTGAACAAGAACAGCCTCTTTATTAGCATTCTTGATTGAAGCTAAATTTACTGCACATACGATGCATGATACATGGAGAAATGGTGATTTTGTGAGAAAAAGTGAAGCAAAAACCCAGAAAAGAGAATCACAGAAAAAGGTAAAGATGGAAAGAGGTTTGTGACACCACTGCAGCCTGCCTCCACCACAGGGATGATGAGGTGTTCTGTGCACTTGATTTTCAGTTTCATGTCAAAGCCATCCATGAGCCAAATCCATGAACACGCAAGCTGAGGCTCAGGATGAAACCATGCTGTTACAGCAACTAGAAGGTTGGCAACAAAGCAACAAACATTTGCAAACTAAAACATTATCCTACATTGATTTCACTCGTTTCTGGAGGATATTTTTGTTAACAAATTCGTCCACCTTACACCACCCACACCTTTTGTGGGCGTACGGTTTGACGGCGCGTGTTTGATTGACTTGAATTGAATAATCACTGCACCTCTCTGGTCAGAGCCAACTACCCACCTCAGGGAAATGCAGTATTTCACTTGGCTGACTCAAACAGCCCCTTCCAAAGTCTTCGATGTTGATTTTACATTTTACTGTCCTTTGGTCTGTCGGCTGGCAGCAGCCCAGTACCACTGACAGTCTCCATCCATCATTGTGAAAACATCATGAATTCATGTTTGGGGATTTAAGCGCTTTTTTCCCCTTTCTTGTTACAAGGGTCACTGTCATGATTTTGTTTTAGGGATGTATTTCTACCAAAGCTATAAAAATGATAAAAAGTCCATGAATAAAAAGCAAACGCAGAGATTGTTTTTGCAAAATTCAAGAAATGAAGACTTTCATTTTAATGCTTTGACCAGAACAAACAAAATGCAATTCACAGTCGTTGTACTGCAGCGGCAGCAGAAATCTCAGCAGTGGATGTCTCACAACAAGAGCAAATAATCTGTGTGAGGTTAAGTGGGAGTTTGTGTTTTTTTAGAGGAGAACGAAACCATCAAATCAAAAGGCACGTGGCCTTTCGATTCCTCTGCTGTGTTGAGAATGTGTGCATCTCTCAGGCAAAACCAAGTGGAATAACTGCAACAGTGGGCTTCTATTTTTAACTTCTAAGACATGACTGGACCGAGTTTTCTTTTCATGTAACAACAGGAAGTCTTTGTGCTTGAGACACAGATGCTGGAGTGAGGTGTTGAATCACGTTGGTTGGACACTAAATGTACCTGCCTCTGAGGCTTCTGAAATCTCAGTTTGAAAGAAATGTTGCCATGGCAGAAAATCACTTTCAGTCACAGAGCAGGTCTGGAGTAGTTCATATAAGGTTTGCTATTAGAATGACTAACACCAATGTCCTCAAAGTGTCCCTGGTACAGGAGAAAGAAGATCCACACAGATTAATAATCTCTGGCCATTGTTACTGCACTGGGCCTGAGTATTACAAACTAACTCCAACTACAAGGGGGCACAAAAAATAGTGTGAGATTAAAAAAATGTTAGTGTCTCCTTCTGTACTGGGAAAACCAATTGAAACATGGCGTTGTTCTGGAAAACATGAACGCTGCAGCAAAGAAGCTGTAAAAAGATTATGGGGACTGTCGGGATTAGAACCTCCGAACCACAGACACAAATCCGGGAGCCTTAACGAGCTGAAGATTTGCCTCTGAGAAGAGAGTATTCTCCACATGTGAACTTAAATAACCCGCAGCATCACAGAAACCTGAACTTTGAAGTTTGAGTAAGTGGTGGAACTGCTGTCACATCTGACATCCACACTGGTTTCAGTGTCTCCTACATGCTGACTTAAGACAGAGAAAAAGACATGAAAGTCTCAATTAGCAAATTCTAGCAAACTAGAAAGAGAAAGTATTCAAAGGAAATATAAAAAAAAACATCATGATTAAAATTCTTAAAAGCCAAAATGACCACATTTGTTTGAAGGTTTTACACTTTTCTTTAGACAAGTAAAACAGAGGGCTACTTTTTAATAAAAGCACGATAAATAAGGTGGAAGACAGATTCTGACATTAAAGGAGCATTTCAGCATATATAAAACTTTTTACTTCCCACACACGGGGCCTTCAGGTTATATGGCTTATGCTACATAACTTACCTACATATACTGTATGTAGTTGAATGAGCTAATGACGCAGAATATGTCTTTGACAAACGGTTGTGTGACAATCCGTGCTGCTTCCATTGTGCACCGGTGAAAAACATCCAGTCACCAATTATTGCACAGCTAATGAAAAACTAGAGGCACACTTTTACAGTTGTATTTAAGTAATTGTTGTAGGAATTCAGAAAGTATGGCGCAGTGTTTAATTCCTAATTGCACCAGTCAAACGTTCTCATTTTGCTACGCGTCTGAGAAATGCCTCTAACCAGATTTCTATGGCAACAGAAGCTACATAAAGCTGCAGACAGGCCTTGAGGGGAAAATACCACCCATGTCATGATTTCATAAGACCCCACATGCATATACACAGAACACATTGCAATTTATTGTTAACCTGAAATTGCAAATTACATTTTTATTCTTCTCATTTAAATTTCCCGTGTCTTTCAGCTTGAAGTAAGCATTTTATTTTTTGAGTAAGGCTGCTGAATGTGTATATTAACTCTGATGGATAACCCATTCACTGTTATGTCTCTAACAAGTCAGGTTACAGAGCAGCACTTTAAATATGTTTGCTCGGTGTTAAGCTGAGATCTCAGAGCCTAACAAACATCAGCAAATGTTGAAGTAATTAAAACTGAGTCAACTTCATGTTTCTGTGCACACTTTCCCTTTAAATTTCCCCTCTTCTCCTTTTCCTCCACATCTAATTGACCATTAAATTATTAAACTATATAAAATGCTGAATGACGGCTGAGAAACCATGCAGAAAGAAAGAAAAGGACTATGCATCTCCCCCTGTGGAAAGCAGCTCCAATCACCAAAAGGATCTAACATTGCTTCTGGCAGCCAACTGTTAAATTGGCCATCTGCAATTTTCCTCTGTCCTGCAGTGGTGACAGGCCAACAGAGACTGGAGTCAGGTGGGAGAGGAGAAAGTTAGCTGTGTTATCTCTATAATAGCAATGGTCTCCTAAGAGTTGGAGGTGGCCAGTGGTTTAAAATCTAAACCTCTGGGCTTTCTGACCACAGAAGAGAGGGGATGGAGAGTGTCTGTTTGTTTCGATTAGGAAACTGAAGAGTCGCAGCAGCTCCAGCTCCAGGACTGAGCCAAGACAAAGCCAGCATGAAGGTATTGCATAGATATTCACTGTGTGTGTGTGTGTTGGCTTCTCTTCATTCAGAATCCACAGAAGATTCCTTTCGATCTCTTTCATAAATGATGAAAGCCTTCTCTCCACCAAGCCAGAAGATGGATGCATGGACGTAGACGTGTGAGTGTGCATGTGTTTGTGTACACGGAGAGCGATGAGCACTGTCCCAGCATTCATTCAAACTGCTGTCACCTGCATGGAAAAATGCCTGGTGTGCCACAGTGAACTACCAACTCCGGATAAAAAAAAAGACAAAATTTGTTTTTTTTTGGAGAAATCACAAAGACGAATGACCCGCAATCACACGGGTTGTTAAGCATAACTTAACTAAATCCTTACCTTCATATGTTCCACTCTCTAGCAGGGCTCCACTTTTCTCCAATTCCATAAACCGGTCAACGGTCACGAAATTATAATCCACCCCTGGGACCTCTCCTTCCTTGGGCTGCCTGGTTGTGCCTGCAGGAGATAAGAGAGAAGAGTTAGTGCTGCTGGAGCCATGAATGCCTCATCACTGCCGAATGAGAGGAGACTTTGAGCAGCCTTTGTGAAGGTTTCAGGAAAGTTCGGAACATACCGGCACGGAAACACACTGACCTCCAGCCAACTCTAAGTGCCCTCTTTGTTCCACTTTGTCCTTTTTGTCTCGTAGCTGAGGCTGAATGTTTGAGCAGTGTGCTTTCAGTGCGGGTGCTGTTTCAGGAGCTAAGTGATGCAATTTGGACACCGGGAGAAGAAATCAAGTCAATTTGCATGGAAGCTGACAGCAAGTCGACGACTCTCTGACAGGAGCCACAGTGCTGCCAGCTGACTGCGAGACTAAATAATGAAAATATTTTACCCAGTAATAGCAGCATTTTAAGTCAAGTTCACCGACAGGACAATCATCTCTGTTGCAGTTCCTAAAATATCGTGCGTCAAAGTGTTGCTGATGTTTAACTCCGGTACAAACGACTTACTAAACACTTTCTCGTGACGGTATGCTAATTAGAGTCGTTAAACTGATCCTGGCTGTGATAACACGCAGGCGCTCTACCCCTGAGGCGCTCAATGGGTTTTCACTTGTGAGCGAGGAGCCTCTAAAATACACTTGTTATACTCTCACTATGGCATATAAAGTAACCATCTGTTAGCAACAACTGTGCCACTGATCACCCATAGTAGGCGGTGCAGTGTGGCACGTCTTTAACAAGGCAACTGACCAAAAGTATGCAGGATTAGGTTTTGATCAACACTGATTATCACACTTAAATTATAGCAACAGTGAAAGGAGCTTGTCCTACGACTACACACAGGGACAAAAAATGGGGACACTTAAGATCCCAGAGGAGGACGTGTTTGTTTTTCTTGGATGGCTAAGAAAATATGAAGGGGTGGCTTCGGCTGTCGCTCTGCATCCTACAGTCCCCAAAGGGATCAGTGCACTTCAAACTAAACGATGAATCATGGTTCTCCTGTAAGTCAGTAAAAACATTTCTCTGATACTTGTATGCCTGTACTAAATTTGTGTAACAATTTATGAGCCAGCAACCTGCCTGGTACCGTTTAAATTGCCTGACTGTCACCTATGCTTCCCAATAACCAGCATTATCTGCGTTCGCTCCCGTACTTGCTTACAGTATGGGTCTCTTGTTGGATGGTCAAACAGCACCTCTGGAACATTGGTGACAGCTTCAGACAATTGTTTTTGGAACTGAAACCACTCGACAGCTGTGCCGCCTTCACACAGCAATTTCTATCCCTTTTCATATTCACGGCCAAAAACATTAACATGAATGCCTTGATGCGCTTACTGCTGGACGTTAGGCCATTTGGAAAAACATCTTTGCATTGAGATGTGGTGGGACTTTTCACATAAACAAGTTCATTTAAAGTAAATCCAAGACTTAATCCTGAGCCTTGTTGTTGTAACGTAATGTTGTACTGTAGTTTGGCATTGTGTTAATGAATTAACGCAGTCTGGATAGCAGCATATATTGCTCGAAAACAAATAAACTGTGACAAGTCAGATGGTCCCTCTGCTCTTCGTCTTGGAGGACACAGTGTCCGTGGTTTCTAAAATTCAAATTTCAACTTGACAGGCTTCCCTTCCCTTCGGTCCTTTTCAAATGAACTTTAGCTTACAGGAGGCGATGACATTTCGGGATCTTGTTTATGTATTGTTGTTTCTTTGCATGCACATTAAGGATTTTGAGAATAGCAACTCACCCTCAATTATAATCGTAGAGATTATGATTCAAATTTGACTACTGAAAAATAGTGCCCATAGTACTTATCTGAAGAATCGTTGTCCAATAGATGCCTTGGATTTCTTTTCTAATGGGTAAAGCATTAACCATAATGAGGAGGAGGAGGAGGAGGAGGAGGAGGAGGAGGAGAAGAAGCAGAAGCAGAAGAAGAATAAGCCTAAAGTATAATCCTTTTCCAAATGAATCTTCTAAACTGCATAAATCTTTTTTGGGTGAACAGTAGAATGTGTTTAATCAAAACTATAGTCAAGAGATAAGGGTTCAACTTCTCCAGACAGTATAAAACAATGTAATGAGCAGAAAATGAATCCAAATGAGGGGGTTAAGCTGCTTGACGAGCCTTTCCCAAGTTGTCTTGCTAATATTCTAATTAATTGGTCCTTAAATGGGGAAACGCAGCACACAAAAGGATTCATGATCAGCTCGTCTTATGGCGACTGGAGCAGCTTAGCACTGGTTTTTGTCATTTTCCTCCTCAAGCAATCAAGATGTCACAATTTTGTGGTACCTTGGACGCACTTTTCTGGACCTGAAGGGTAGAAATTTACTGTAAACAACCTTTTGAAGCTAAAACATCAAACTGGAACCTGCTGACAGGGTAATTTCTAAGAGCTTATAGCAGCAAATGAGCAGCAAGGAACACTGTTGTGTGAAATGTATGTGTGCCTCCTGTGTGTGTGTGGGGGGGGGGGGGGGTGGGGGGGGGGGTGGATTGTGTCTCACCTCCAGTGGAGAATCTCTTGATTATGGCTGGCTGCATGGGGGCTTGTGTACCCGTCAGATTAGCCTCAGTCATGGGCAGAGCTACTGACGGAGGCACGCACACACACATTTCCCAGCACCTTTGATGTGGCACAACTATATTTAGCAGCATCTTCTGGTGGGGACTTTCTCTCCAGTAACAATTTCTAAGAGGAACCCACAATGCCTCTCAATTTCCAGCCTTTTTGTTCGGGGGTCACGATCCTGGATTGTGTATAAGCAATTCTTTAATTGTAGAGACCTCTCTTGAGCGAACAAATAGCAATTTCGGATATTTTTAGGAAGACATTTAATGGTTATTTGCAATGGCTTGTTTGACAGAAAATTGCAAAAAACCCATTTTACCAACATATTAAATACAGCATCCATCATTTCGCTAGCCTACCGGAGCCTGGATTCTCAAAAGCCCTCAGGTATGTTTCTGATTTGGGGCCAATTCAGAAGTGTGGGAAGCTGTAACTAAAAATAGGTATTGCTGTTTTCCTTGCACAGACATCAATTCTCTGTAGCAAGTTCCTGTTTAGTCAAGAGGCAGGATGAGACAGAGAAGAGAGACTGATCTCACCACATAAATGATATTAATATTCAATACTGAGCATGATTCAGTTTAAAGTACACAGTAGCGTAGCTCTCAAACGGTAACTTATGTAGTTACCGTTTGAGAGGTACCACCAGAGCTGTTCTTTGGTGTTACAGTGACAAAAATGTCAAGAAAGTTCAAGTAAATCTTAACAATCCTCACATTTCCAAAACATGGGACTTGTACTGTAGAATGTAAACAGGATGACTTTAAAAACCAGGCTATGCTAGACCACAGAAGTGTAGACATAAACACAGAGGCTTACTTGGGCTTTGTCATTATCAGATTAACAGAAGCAGAGGCAGAGATGTGACAGAGCAGTGAGAACATTATTCCACATGTGCCAATTAGGCTGATGATGTTGCAAGTTTAATCACTTTTAGTCTTGTTCTCTTTACCCAGTTTTTGTTTCATACACACACACACACACACACACACACACACACACACACACACACACACACACACACACACACACACACACACACACACACACACACACACATATATACATACATATATAAGCATTAAACACAACACACAACTCCTCTTCCCTCATTGTGCCTCCACCTCTTGTTGATTTCAGTTTCTGACACTTGAAAATCACAGATGTTTGATTCACATCTAAATGCTGCAGAGCCATTTCCAAATGAAAGAAAAGCTCTTTTCTTCACACTGTACGACGGTGGGAGCTTCGCTCACAGTAACAGCATATACGCAAGCCCGTAATTACACAATTATACTGTCAAAATCCCAATATGACAAGTGTTTATCATAGGGAGGAAATACTGATGATATTTACAATATACAATATGATTATATAGTATGGCACAGTCCCGATCTCATGTATTATGAGAACAACTATGGAAAAGAAAACTGAAAAGCTGGAATCTATGAATGTCAAGAACAAATTTATATTTATTTTAGTGAGATATTAAGAGTTAACAT
This sequence comes from Channa striata, assembly GCA_033026295.1. Taxonomy (NCBI): domain Eukaryota; kingdom Metazoa; phylum Chordata; class Actinopteri; order Anabantiformes; family Channidae; genus Channa; species Channa striata. The sequence continues at coordinate 17,691,428 of CM065169.1, forward strand.
CGATTCTTTTAGGATTTCAAAGTTTGTCATTCATTTCTGCTCCTGATGATAGTGTTAAAGGGAACACAGAAATATATAAATGCAAATGTTTCTGTGTCTTTGCATTAACTGTACTTTAATAGTGTGATTTTAAAAACCAGATAGTCAAAGCAAACCTTTCTATCATTGCTCCATATCCCAAAGGGAATATAAACACAACTACTCTGGGCTAGACTGTATAATTAAAGCAGAATACGATAAGATAATGTGTAACACAGAGCGGTGGTGCTATAAACAGAAGAAATCTGACACTGAACTATAAATCAATTCCTACACTAGAGGCATCTACAGCAGAATTTTTAGTGCTGAGCATTAAACACGAGTATAAATCCACTTTAACCTTACTGCAACTTGTAGGAATCTCTAAAAGCAACGGCGTATAACAAACAGATCATGGCAGCGAAAAGTGGCACGGTGTGAAAACATTTAGGGAATTATTTGTTTTCTCGTGATAGAAGACAGGAAACATGACAGAGCTGCGGCATGAAAAAAGAAAAGGAGCGCCATAACAACCGCTGCTAAGGCCATGGTAGTGGTGGTAGTAGTAGTGGAAAGTGATCACAGGAAGACATGTGTGTATGGAAAGAGGCAGCACATGTAACAATAGGAGCGCAACGTGTAACATGGGCTGAGGCGCTTGCATCAGTACATCCTCAAGTCAGATTCGACTTCACGACCACAGGCCACAAGTCCAGACAGAGAATAGTGCTCCTACAGGTCACATTAATACAGTGTTGGGCTGTGTGTATGTTAATAAAGCGGTATTAAATAAATAACCTCTGTGTTTGGCTTTATGTTTGAACACAGTACAAACATTATGATGGGCGCAATTTCAATCTGTGTTAACTGTGGGCAATATAAAAATGCTCAAAAGGAACCCCGGACAATCTTTGGAAAGCAGAAACACTGCACTCTATTTGAAACAAAGGATTTATATCCAGCAAATATCCCAAGGCGTCACAGAGAGAAACTGTACTTTATATTCATGACAGGGAGTCAAAGCGTGTGTAAAGACCCTCAGGAAATGATTATACCCCGAATTTTCAAGCTAATCATTTCCACACTGATGCGTGGCAGGATGTAAAAAAATCAAAACAAAGGTAAACAGAAGTGACACAAACTTTGTCTCTAATATATTTGCATTATGTTGAGTGTTGTGTAATATCCTTTTACTAAATATAGACAGCGAGGCAGAAATGGGACATATCTCTACATAATAAGAAGACATGTGACGTGTTTGGCATTTCAGGGAGAAGATTAAGAAAGCAAGGCAGTATAAGGCAGGGATGGGACAGAAAGTACCTTGTCTCCATAAAACATGACACCACTGCTTGCTCAGAACCCACAGCAGCTGAATTTGAATACATGCAGGCTACAAGAATTTTAAGTCCGGGCAGGTTATTTAGACAGCTGCTGTTTTTGTTGGTGGTCTTGCCTGGCCAGTTTGTAGTGTTGCTTTTAGCTTGCAGCGTGGCTGCAGGGATGGAAATGTTGGCTGGTTTTGTCAGCCCACCACTCTGGTCCAGACTAAAATAACTCAATAGCTTTTTGTTTCCACAAAGTTTGTTGCTGACAATCATGATCCCCAGAAGATGATTTTGATGGAAACGTCTTGACAGCTACTGCACTGACAGTCCACTGAATGCAGTTCAACTCAATTCAGTCGCGCTTCTCAGTGTCTCAGGCGGCAGCACAGAGAAAAGTCCTGCTTACTGCACCAGGAAGGGAAGAACTGGGAAGACTCTGGGTCTTTCGGAAGAGTTTTCAAACACCCAAGTCTACTTTTGTAAGAGAAAAAGACTTTAAGGGTGTGTACTGAATATACAGAATAAACAGGAAGCAGAAGTAAAGCACTCTTTGAAATGACTACACTAAAATTGTTGTATAGAGAGAACAACCTCATCAGCTAGCCGCTGCTCTACCTGCTCTGTCTTCCTTTTCTTTTTCCCCACTTTTCTTCATTGATTTCTTTTCCATTTCAATCCTGCCTCCCGACTTCATTATATTAACCGATCTGCTTCTCTACGTCCAACTCCGCACATTGTGTTCTTGAGATTTGGAGTTCAGACCAGCGGTTGCCTGCAAACGGCTGCATAGATATTTACTCGTATACACAGAGAAGCACCATTTTGTCTTAAATGGTAGGATCCAGTTCGGCTGCCTGTCCTGTTCACTGCTGTCATCACTTTCACGATCTTTATCTACATGTTCAAAAGCTCGGTTCTGAACGTGTGGACCGTTTCTTTCACGCACCCTAAATGTGAAGCACTGCTCCTCCCTGGGTGTTGACAGGTTAATTAATGAGGCAGCTACTTGAGAGAATGGCGACTTGCCAACCACTATGAAGCAGGAAACTCATTTGTCTGGAGTATTCACCATGAAAAATACTGGTCAACGTTTAGAGCCCCCAACATTTGTTTAGCAAAATGCATCTCGGTAAACAAGACGTGGCATTTAGTGGAGCTCGTCAGGTGCCTGTTTTCCTTAATGTACTGACAATTGGTGGCAGTAACACTATACTTAAATTGAGAGCACCAAGATATTATACTGTTATTGCTGTAGCTTTGGGTGGACAATAACATTAAACAGCTTGTTGGCATCACTAAAATAATGCGTCCATCTTTTCCCATCTGGTTTAAATGCAAACACAATAAAATAAAAGCATTGTTAGGCCTTCACTGAGTGCTCGTCCTGAACAGATTTGGTGCACTGTAATTCGGGTGAGTTAGTATCTACGAGCCAATGTGCAGTATACTGTAGTTAGTAACCATAGTGAGATGACAGACTGCAGGAAAGAGCCTATTCATCCATATGCTGAACCATCTTTGCTCTCCCCTCTGTTCTTTCCATCTTCCCTCATGCTTCTTTCATCTTCTACTCTAAATTTCAAATGCACAAAGTAATAACACTTTCATCCAGCTACTGAGTTGCAGCCACTTCCATCTCCATTGTGTCAAAGCTTGAGAATCATCCTCTAACTCATCTGCTTGGATTTATATTTAACTTTTATCGCGGGGGAAAAAAACAGCCTCTAGACTTTTGTACATTTAGTGGATTACAGCAGCTTCTGATGTTGCCACTCAACCAATGGGAGAGGTCCGTCTTTATTACGCTGCTGACAAAGTAAAAAAAAGGTTCAAGTTCGGGTGCATTAGCGCTGGACAGGTTTTGCACATATCTTTAAAAATACAGTATATGCCGTGTAATGAGGGTGAGCAGGGGGTGTGGAGTCAGAGACAGGATCGGCTAACGCCGAGCCTCCAGCACTGTTCACAGTCCCTTTTGGTGTTTTTAGAACAGTCCAGTGTTGTGAACAATAGCCTCAGGCCGGACGTATGAGGCATGTCTTGCCCTTTTACACACTAAACCCTCTGTTATGAATGGCCAAGACAGTGTCAGCACAGCCTATTGTAACCACCCTAATCTAGCTATTAGCCAATTAGGAAGTGACGGGCAGCAGTAATGCCTTTGCATTAGAGCGATGGATTAGTTTGCCATTCAGCGCCTGCCCGCCGCCTGTGGGCAAATGGACTGATGGAGGACGGTGTACTGCTGCAGCGCCACAGAAAGCTGCTTTTGCTGCACTTTGCTCGTTAGACAGCGAGCGCGGTGAGGTGCTTATTTGCTGTTTTCACTGATGATGCGGAGCAGAGTTTTAATCAACGGTGATTACGTATCATTTAAGCAGTAATAAAGTCTATCGAGCAGAGAGTGTAGAGGAGCTGTTTTAACTGAGCTGCTGATGAAAGTTAATATTGTTGTCTGCAGTTTAATCATATTGACTGGGAGTGTCTCATTCTTTCAGAAAAAGTGCAGATGCTTTTGCTTCTTGACCAAATATCACTTTTTTTTGTCTTCCATTTCACATAATGAGATTTCAAGTTCATCCGAGTTCATCCAAGTTCAGTGGGAATGTTGCTCCCCTGCTTATTGACAGCCAGTAATGTGGGATAGATCAGAGAAAGCCAGGCAGTGAACCACAGTCCCCTGCCTGTTGGCCCTCTGCCGCCCTCCCCTGAATTCCATTAATAGTTCTGCCCTCCAGGAGGTGCTGGGTGGATCGCCTGTAACGCAGCCAGATATTGATGACTGCATCCTCCCCCCAAGGAGAGAAGGGAGGAAGGGAGGCGAGAACGAGTGAAAAGAGCCGATAAAACAGATAAAGATGTGGTAAAAAGGAGAGTGCATAAGGAGAATCATTATGAAGGTTGATGGTTTTTCAGAGCTGACCACTTTACATTCATCACGAAGCATGAAATGCAACACGAAATCCTATCGACTGTGTAACCAATCTGCATACAAAAGACATGCCTAAAAAAACTGTTCAGGGACAGACCAGCACAAGTAGAGGAGAAAAACTGTAAGAGGACAATTTTTTTCCCTTAAATTTAAGCTACATTTTTAAATCATGTTTGCTCACTGTGAACATTCCTTAGGGATCTGTTCTCCGCAAAACATTTTGCATGATATTCCCTTTGCAACTCCTTCTTGTCTCCTGTCAACTCATAGCCACAAATGTAACAAAACAAGTTTATTTTTTTACTGAAAACCTCTCAATAATCATTATCCAAACTGAATTAATACTGCTTGCTAATGAGAAAGAACGTTTCCCCCAAAATTCACAGTGACACTGTTGCTGCAAGTTGATGTAAGACATTCAAGGAGGGTTGCTGTAAATCTAATTTATTCAAACACATGTCAGTGTGAAGCTGGAGCAAAAGCTTTAAAATTTCTTCCAAACCACATCAAGTGAGGACAGGTTGCAGCATCTGATAATCTAATACCCCGTCAAAATGCGATAAGACTTCCCTGTAAATGGGCTGAGAAAGTATTAATGCTGGTAAATGATGTGACACATAAATACATAGAGCTGCTGTTTGAGCCTCATGAGCAGTGATTGTGTAATAATTTTATGAAATTGAACTTTGAAATTGAAATTGAAATTAAGTCTTAGCAGTAACTTGTAAAAGTAATTGTTTAAAAAATAAAATAATAAATACATAAAATTATTAGTCGGTTTTAGGCACAATGACCAAAAGGTTATTGGAAACTAACATACTATAATCATATTCCACTAAGGTCTTCCTGTGGAGGTTTCTTCCAAACAAATGTTGTTATGTTAACAATCATTGTTACTAGGCAAAATTAAAAGTTTGCATCTTATAACATAATAATAGCAGAATTGTTTTTGTCAGATTACAGTTTTTTTCTTCACTGCATTCCCACCGTGCCGCCATCAACAACTTTGAACTTTGATTGCATACACAGGAAGTACTTATCACGGCATTTTGCATTTGCATCATCTACCCAGTCCTGCCTCTCCCTGCTCCGCTCTGCTCCTCTCCAGTCTGCTACGCTCCGCTGAAGTTTGCATAGTCAATCAGGTATTAGTAACTGTCAGACTACAATAAATAAGAAGCTGCAAAATGTACTAAGTAGGCAAATATCTGAAATGTTTCAAGTGTTTTTCTGAGTCTGAGACTGTGACAGCACCTCTTTACAATAAGTTATAATTTGGAGCATATTTTAAGTGTATAGTGTAGTGGTAAAATCTTTAATTAGCATATTACCACAAAAGCACTTTATACAGGTAACCGTGCTGACTCAAAAGATTAAGGTGCATAAAGTACAGTTCTAACATAAAGAAAGATTCCTTTGTTTAAGAATAGATTTGTATTAGGAAAACTATAAATGTAAATAAATGTTATAAGAATTACATAGCACCACCTCCTGCTTAAGGAAAATGTTTCTAAAACACTAGCTCAGCACTTTTTAATAAACATATTTTTAGTTCAGGACTATAAGTGATTCAGCTATTGCTGCATACATACCCTCTACTTAATGGTCAATAGTAACACCTCCTCAATATGCTGTCACTGTGTGCAAATCAAGTTGTTGGCTCAGTGCAGATGTTCCTCTAGAGCCCATGCAAAGCAGTCAAACGCTTTAGCAAGTGATAAACTACCGCAGAGTCGATGACAGTGACAGATTGGCTTGTCATTCCAAAGAGTTCTTGGTATTGATTAAGTGTTGTATCAAACGCATTTGGAACAAGACGTGGTTCAGAAACCTAAAACCTTGGCAGCAACAAGTAAACCACACATTCAGAATATAACGTGTGTTTCTAAAACAACGCCCCCCCCACATATGTGATACAGTATGCAGCCAATAAACACAGTGCAAAAACAACCTACCCCGACACAGGCTTGTCATCATCATATCTGTTATCATTGAGAATTGAATTAGAGCAAGCTCCTCTAGCCTCGTTTCTGTCGTTCTCGTGGGAAGATGTGAATGGCTCCTTTCATCGCCTCTCAAGCCTCCCTCTATTTCTTCTTGCTCCACCAGCATGCCACTAAAAGAGATTGCCTTTGGTCTTGCTCCGCATCTCAACTTCCATGGGAATCAAAGCCATCATGTTTGCAGTAGGAGGAGAATGTTGAAATGAAGAAGACGAGGAAGGAAAAAAAAAAAAAAAGCAGACACCCTAATAATAATTCAGAGCCGTGGAGGAGACTTTTGACAGGCAGCAGCTGAGCGGGCGTTCACGCCAACAACTTTAATCTGGAGAGATCCAGCAAAACAAAATAAAATCAAAATCAGAGGAAACACAACAAGGCCATTTCGTGTTCTCTCCAGCTACTCTGCTTTTGCTCTGAATCCACAGAGGACTGATGTATAGTAGCACACATTCACACGCACACAGAGCTGACAATGGGCAGGTAAAAAGAGAGCAGAAGAAGAAGAGGGAAGAGGAAGACAGGGCAGAGCTATAGACAGATTAAGGGAGAGCTGATGTCATCCATTCGGATGTGTTGCCCTATGGTGGGTGTTTTCACTTTCAGAGTGTGTACAGTGATCAGGGATGCGAACGTGCTGCTGCGTCAGCCTAATCCCCGCAGCCTGGCCCACACCGACTCGAGCACATTACCACCCAATGACACAATGTGTTTGTCAGGACAGAGCGTGCCGCTTTTATTAATTTATAAAGCCCCGTCACGACTGCTTAGCCTGTAGGCTCTGACTTACACTTCTACCAGAACAACAACCCGACACGTATCCCATCAACCCTTGTTTCAACCTCGCTCGCTATCCAACATCATCCGGTTCTCCAGTGTCAACAGCTGCAGTGTCAGGAGAGCCAATTTATGTGTTTCCACTAACCTCTTTGGATCAAGCGAGGGATTTGAACCAACACCCGGCAGGTCACAAAGGCTGGAATAATCATCACACTCCACATGGTGGTAATCATCTCATACTGAGACCTTTTGGCCCTTTAATACCAGAGGCTAAGCTATCTCATACCGCCATCACCTCTGCCCCCTTCCTGCTGTCGGACCTACAGCAGCTCCGTGTGTGTGAGGTTGTGTGTGAATGCGATTTAAAAGTGTTAACTTGGGGGACCATGGAACCATGATTGCAAGTGCAGAAATATGTAATCAAGCTTGTGTTTTTCAGTCTTTACCTGGATTGAGCAACAAGCTGTCATCAGACTTCTAGCTGAGCCACCAAAAGCCGTTGCTATGCATGCCATGTATTTTCAACACCAACGCCTAAAAAGCCATAATTTTTCTGTCAGTGGCCTTACCAGTTACTAAACTGCCATATGTTGTCGCCTTAATTGTGATCATTTCTGTTTCAGGAGGCTGTGAATTTTAGTTTTGTCTTAAGAATTACAGTGAGTAATGTTTTCATGCTGCTGATAAAGGCAGGTAGCATTGCAAGAAATCCCGTCCCTCTTGTTAATCCTGTCTACAGCCCTGTGTGGAACTCAGGTGTCGCCACCTGACAGAAACTGCCTCGCTGAAAAAAACGCTAATCCTACATCAGTTGCTTCACAAATCAAAAATGCACGCAGCAATTTAAAGGTGCTGAACCAGGCTAACATTTCTGAAAACGTTTAACAATTTAAATAATTTACGTGCTTCTCCTAAAACTAAAAGCAAATACAAATACATGCGTGTCAGTATTCTACACATGTGGTTTTGTTAAATAATATACTGACAAAAAGCATGGATTGTTTAACTTTTATTGCTCCATTTTGGAAGAAAATATTGCTGTGATTAACGTTGCCATCATGCTTTGGGTGATGTTGCAAGTACCGTAGTAATACAAGTTGTTTTTCCTAAGACAGCATGTGATTATGCTCACGCAAGAACAGATTCAGTATCTCAGAAAGGCCTGAGGGAACTTCCTTCATCCAACTAGATTCCAGGCATGAACTGATTAGATTGTGATCAAAGATCAAAGTCAGTGTGACCTCTTTCCTTAGAATGCAAAAATCTCAGGAACACCTGGAGAACATCCCAAAAATCTGGCAAAAATATCCACTCAGGCCTATGGATAAACTGATTAGACAACTTGTTTGGACAGACATGCATGTAAACAGCAAAGTGACCTATTGATGGAGTCATAAAACCACAAGACACCAGTGATTATGTTTTTTTGCCAGAAGTGTGAAAAAATATATAGCAAAAATTATATATTTTTTTTATAACAAGTGCATCATGATGTGTTTTTGTACCATTTTTAAGTAGCTACTAGTTTATGTCTATACTTTAGTCACTTAGGAAAAACTGAGAAAAAACTGAGAAATTATAACACTGTAAAAGTACAATTCATTCAGCTGCTGTATTTTATTTTATATATATATATATATACATATATATATATACGTGTAGCTATATATATATATATACATACACACACACACATGTATTTTATATTTATATATATATATATATATATATATATATATATATATATATATATATATATATATATATATATATATATATATATATATATATATATATATATATGTATGTATATGTATATATATGTGTGTGTGTGTGTATTTATAAAATATAACTCCTTTGATTTTAATTGGTAGGGTCTTGGTCTTGGTCTTGGTCTGTGTTACGGTGGTCTTGTTTTTAAGATTTAGGGATGAGTACGTTTATTAAAGTTCAATGTCCTCTGCTAATTTAAGTAGAATGAGTTGGACATCTGCTTTCCTCTGTGGCTGAGTTATTCCACTGAGAAGAAAAAGGGTGTAATTTAGACTCAGACTGCAACAGTGACCATTGTAAGGTTTGATGGCGACTCCAATCAATGCCACATAAATTTCAGCAGGAGCGGTGAGTAAAAGGACAGAAAGCCCGTAGCTCCTTTGCAAGAATCTTTTTCCCGAATTGCAATTAAGCTGTGACAGTGAAGAGGATGACCTTAATCACTCCAATAGATTTTCACTGGGACCTTGGTTTCAAACTGCAAGTGCTGTTTGTGTACACTGTTCCTACACACTGTGACTCACAAAAACACTAAAGACTGCATTTGTGATAAATGAATGAATAAAAGCTCAAGCGACTTCACAGGGAGCAAAGATTCCCCAATAAAAAAAAAGAAAAAAAAAAAAAACAAAAACTGATTTTGTTGTCATTGTTACATTTAAGTAATCAGGGTGTTTTCAAGCTTCCACTAAAATCCACTCAAAAGTTGTCCAAAGGATATTTAAAGTATCCAAGCTCATACAAATCCATGAATAATGAATTTTTAAGGAATGACTGCAGATTATTCATGAATTCTATCTTTCTTCTTTTTACTTGCTTTAGGCACAAAAAAAAAAAAACAGTGTTCCTGGAAGCTTTCAGAGTAACGTGGTCTGCACTGAGTAAATAGTTTGTGGAAAATGCCTCCATAAATAATAATGAAGGCAGTGTTTAGATGGAAATGGAAATAGAGCTGTTCTTCTGAAGGTGGGTAGAGCGAGGTTCAACAAACAGAGGAGAAATTAACTCTTTGAAATGATTTCTTTACTTTGTGTCTACAAGCATTACAGCAATACAAATCAGTGTGTTGTTTCTAATCAAATGTGACATTGTTTAGGAAGTCGTGTTTCCTCTGACAAATCCAGCCATTAATTCACTCTTGATTACCACCCAATGAAGGACTGAACGGGCGGCAAGCAAATGACTAACAGAAATATGAAATGCTGTAGAAGTGATCAGTGATGAATTAAAACATCTCATTTCACTAGCAGGAACTCACACCAAGGCAGAGCAATTATCTCGTTTTATAGTTATAACTGGACATAACTCTCAGCTGCTCTTTTTCCTGTCACTTATGTTTTAAAGTGACATGTCGTCTAAAAACAGTCCCAAAAGCAAATTTGGAGGCTACTTCTAGTCCCCTTTTGGAGTTTCCCAACGATTATAATCAGTAAATAGTAACACTATACAATATATTTCTAAAGAATTCTAAAAGAAACACAGTGATATGATGATCATACAGGTTTCAAATGAACCAGAGACGTCAGCAAAATTTACAATTATAAGCAATCAAACAATAATATAAATCTTGGCTGAAAAAGTTGGGAAATAAACTTTTTGTAAAGAGAGGATGACATGCTCTCTGCCACTTTTGCCTCCAGGCCAATCCGTCCCATCAAACTATACAGTATATTATATGCAATTTACTAAGTTAATCCACTCTGAGTTCTCTGACTCCCTGCTCTGCTATTCTCTTCTACCATCTGCTACACCGTACATCACACCCCCGACAATCCCCCAGGTATTAGTTATGAAATGACAATAAATGTGAAATGGGAAGCTCCAAAACTTTGTGACAAAGCAGGGTGAGCCTCCCTCAAATACTTTTGGATGGGAATATCCCCCAGCACGGTTCCGCGAGTCAGATTTCATGCTTTGAAAAAACCTCTAGAGGTTTTGGCCTTTTTTCACGAGGACAAACAAAAAAGGTTTACACAGGATTACACACTGCTGCTTTAACTGTGAGCCCAACATCTACTCCTCTACTCTTTTGGCTTTCGATTGACATTAAGACCAATTTAAGCCATGACTGGAGACTTAGCTGTGTGGCTGCTATGAATATTGTGCTTCCCACACCAGAGTTATTAAGGCGTATGTTGTTATTAAAGTTGAGAGAAAAAACATTTTCTTGTAAGCGGGTTTTGGATGATGATAACAGGTGATATCAGGTAAATGCAGTATAAGCTAAACAAATCTGTCCCCGTCCAGGTGCTTAGATATAACAGAGTACCTCATTGAACCACAGGCAGTAAATAAATCATTTCCTGTAAAGGCTATTCGTTAAGGAAATCTACTGTCCTTTTACAGGGCACATAGAAAATCTAACTGAACTTTACAACCTGTCTGGTCTGATTTGTCTAAACACTGATTGGCCATTTCTTTTCACATTATACAACGCTGTAGCAATAAGTTCCCGTTTTGGACGCTGGCGAGTGCAGTGTTACAGTAATTGATACAAATAAAACCCACATTGTAATACACCGCAATCGAAATGGAATCTCTCTGTGTGTTTGCCTCATGTTGTTTGAATAAGAATCACCACAAACGGCTCACATTTCCCTTGACCTTAATATTTCACAGTAATTCATTCATAAGTACAGTCAGAAACAAACATCAAACGACCCTTCTGCAGTAACAGCATAGATTCTCCTTATTTTAGACATTTTAAATTGAATTAGTCAGCAGGTCTTGCGTTTGTAAAGTGTCTTTTGATTGAATTCACATACACCTACGTTCGTCGTCTTTTCCTCTCCATCTCTCTCTCTCACCTCTCTCTTACACTGTCACTTTCGTTCAGTCGCTCTTTGATACAAGTGTCCATTAATTCAGCATCCAATTACTTGGACCGCTCTCAAGCCCCACCCTCCCACCATTCATCTGTGATAGCTTGGCCAATGGATGGCTCTCTCTGAGCGACAGATCAAATTCCACAAATAATCCCACACACCAGAACGCTGCAGCCAGCACTGCACAAACTTTAATTGGATCCTTTTAATAGTGCTCACTTTGGCCACGTTGGGCCATGTAATCAGGTTTCTCTTTCGATAGAGTTTAATGGTTGTGGGGTGGGTAAGTCGAGTGTGGGGATGGAGATGGAGGGAGAGAGCTGGAAAAAAGAAGGCCACACTCTCCATTTTACACTAGGCTTAATCCAATTTCACCCACAGAGAAATCATCTCATGCCATATATACTTTTTCAATGGGTTTTTTATGGGCCACCATAAAAACCATAGAGTAGTGTTGAATATCCAGCCTCATTGATTTTTTTGCCTGTGAGCAAAGTGGCTTTTGCAGTGTCTCTCATTTTGAGCTTCACCTTTCCAACGGGGTCCCCGGTTAACACAATGCTCCGCATGAAAAAAAAAAAACCAAATTCCCTAAATGCTGCCGCAAAACTCCCCGAACAAAATGCAAATTAGGGGATTTGTGGAATGATTAATTTCTGCCACTTGTGAGGTGATTAGGGAGAGTCAATCAAATGAATAATATATGTATAAGCACTCTATCGGAAGGCAGTGGAACAGTTACAGGGATGAATGGATGAATAGATGATGGGAGAACGGTAATCAGCTTAATGACAATAGATACAAAGGCCACTCGCAGGGATAAAGACAGACGTAAGAGAGAAAATGGAAAGAGGGAGGAGAAAAATGAGAAGGAGCAACACCACCGTGGACCTGCAGTAGATGGATGCGTCACTCACCTGTCCAGGAGAGGAGAGGCATTCAGAGTTTCTGATTTGTTCTGACAGTTTTTGTTTACAGGTGCTTCCAAACCATTTACATCACAAAGACAGATAATCCTGACCTTGAAATGACCAGCACTGAACAAACAGCTGGGCAGTCCATCACCACCACAAGGACAAATGACTGGACAACACATATTTTCTAAAAGACACCTGATGCCACATTCATAAATACAGATATTTTGCCATCAGTAAAAGAGATGGAAACTCTGGTACTGGACATCCAATGTGGACAATGAAAACTAAATAATTCAGAGGTGCCTGAAGACAACAAAAAATAAAACAAAACGTTGATTCCTCACATCCCTTATGCGACCAAAACCTGCAACGAGTCGTCCGACCTTAATGCCTACTGTATATACTGTAGGTTGTTTGTCGCTACCCTATTATACGAGCCAGTGAACCGTTCGCTTAAATAGTGCTGCTACACAAGCAGGAAGGCGTTTGCTGAAATTGTACTAAAACAAGGCTGATACTGTTGCCTGTAGTTTTGCGATAGTTTTCTGTTCTCGACACTCAAACACACAGGATTAAAACGGAGCTAACACTGCAGTTCGGCGAGGCCTAGGCACAAAAACATCAAGGTTATGTGTAGGCACTAAATAAACTTTAGGTTAGGGTTGGGAAAAAAAAAGTCACATTTTAACTTAAAAATCACCACGTCCTTAATGCCACAACAACGATGGCAGTTGGTTTATCGCATTGGGCTTGAACTCTGGTCTCTTGTGGGAAGGTCCTGTGTTTCGTGACCCATCCAATCACCCCAGCCACCTCCAGACAAACTTATGAGTGTCTAAATACCACATGATGGTAGCAGCACAGAGATGCTGACAACACATTAAGTCCAACGTACAATAACCGTACATGAGAGTAAGGTTTAAACCTACATCATCATATCCTTACTAAATCCAACATATTGGTAGCAGAGAGTAGAAAAGAGTGTTTACACGGGGTGAGAGCTGTCAGACAGAGCCAATCCAACAGATCAAATAAAATGTAAGGACGATTTCAATGAAAGATCTATAGAACAAACGCTCTAGTCCTAAACATGGACATGGTTTCCATGGCTACTGTATATTACATGAATGTGAAAACCGCACAACATTCTAGTTTTTCTCATTTACACTTTTGTCCACTCAAAGCCGTTAACACACACAGGCTGAAACCGAAGAAGAAGGAAGATCACCAAACTATTTTGCAAAAATAACAAAACCCTGAAGACATGCAACAAAAGCTAGTTTTACCCCCCCTAAACAACAAAACCTGTGGTCAAACTAATACATTCTTTCAATCATTCTTCGCACAATGGAGAATGAAATACAAAATACATCAATCAATATAACAATATCCCAAGGTGATTCTACAGGAGATTACAAACCACTTTTTGAGATGGCCTGTTGAAATAATTTAATAAAAGGTTTCCCTGAGACGTTTTCTTAATTCATTCCTATGTGCAGCTCTTTCTGTGCCCATGAACTGTTCTTGCCATGAAAGAACCACTGTACAGCAAGAATCTGGACAAAAGGTATGGCACCTTTTAAAATTAAGATCTTAAGAATTCACTCTTTTCTCCATATTTCTAAACAGAAAAGCTGAACAATGCAAGTAGTTTAAAAAATACAATAAAAACCAGACCTCAAAATGAAAAGTTGAAAGAATATGACATTTAGTTGATTTGCTCCCGTCAATTAGACCACAGGTTCTCATTAGCTAATTACAGAGTTGACTTCCTTTAAAGATGGATAAGGACTGATTGTTGTCTGAAGATGATTGCGTGGGACGTTGCACACTTACATATTAGCGATTCAGAATTTTGCATGTAATTTCCATTAGCTGGGGACATGTGTTTTTGTTTTGTTTCATACAGTTAATTCAATAAAGTTTTGGGTCAGTGAATGACATGTGTGTTAACGGTTTGGAAAATAGAATAAAAATATGTGAAACCAATGTAAAAATGTTAACACGTTTGCAAAGAAGAGAAATGGAAATAAAGCAGATTCCAGTTTCATTAAGTGCATCTAAGCAACTGAGAGAAACTGTAAATTATTATTACGAGTAGCACAGTCTTTCTTTGTGAATGCACAGATGTTTCTGCAGGCTTCTGGCTGACAATTAGCTCGCAAGCTTTCTTTGAAGAAATACAGTACAGCGACGATACTGGTGTCTTTTCCGCTTTCTAGCAATAAGTGAAAAGTCGTAGCACACGTAGACTGAAAGCTGCCACTTTGAGTTGGTCAACGACGTGAGCGCTGGCAGTGGCCCAAAAACCCTTCGCTTCATTAGCTTTCCCTCCACATCCTATGACAGTGGCTAAACTCATACAGCACAGTCAAGGTCAAACATCTGAGAAAAACTAGACCGAAAGGTTCTGTGTCATCTGTGTTTTTCTATCACCTCACAGGTGCTGCAGGAGTGGAAGGAGGAAATGAGGAAGAGCAGGAACTCGGGAGAAGTGGAGAACAGGAAACAACGGGAGCAGCAAAATGTGGCTTTTTGCACTGAAAACAAAGCATTCAAATTCTTCCCACCCGCACAGCCCTGAACCGCAGTGTAACGTTAAAATGTATGGTGGAACACAAATTCCAACCATCTGGCTGCAGCCTAATTGAATACACTTAATCACATTGAAACATATGCAACACATTTTATGCCACAGCAGTTTAGCAGGCTGGGTGGGACAAAAATAAAATCCATTTTGATTAAGAATAAAGGACAATTTCTGAGTGGCACAAAACATCATTAGGGTAGCATTACGAAACGGCGGCGCTCAAAGTGATTCATTCATCACTTCTGTTATGTTAACCTTTCTCCATCTCCCACCTGCTGGAAACCTCACGCATTAATCTGCCTCCTTGTGTTAGCGCTAATGACGGCTTGACGGAGAGCGTGGGCTGCACACATGTTGAGTCTATGAAACGCTCTTCTCAGTGGCAGCTGAGTAGAACGAATGCACGTATAGTTCATAAAGGTTCGCCATATGATTGTATGTGTCCCTGCAGTTTGTCAGGTGTCTAGAGATACACTTTGAATGCGTTTTGCATGTATGAATATTTCGGTGAAAGTCGGGACTAATTCCATTTTTTGCAATCAAACTGTCTAAGTCACTGGATACAATTGTGGAGGCCAAGTGAATTAACACGGGGGTTTTGGATAGTATTTAACTTTAGTGAACTCTGGCCACGTTTGCATTTATGAAACTGCCAACAACAATCGCAACAATAAATTCAAATTATAAATTGCTGTGTGTCTATTATATGTCACGTTATCGCCACACATTGCTGTTCTGCTAGGTTACAAAGGAGCACACGGAAAAAGGAATAAGTGGTTTAATCATTTGACCCAGAATTTTTAGGGTGTATGTAACATCATCTTCACACATTGTTGTTTTTATGCCTGGCACAAATGAGTAAATTAATTTGATTTCCGTGTCAGGATGTTATCATCTGGGCTGAGCTTTGTGTTAAGATCTGAACATGATGCCCAGCAATGCAAACAGCATCAATGTGGAGGCCCGGTCAATCTGTGCTTCCATCTATCCATCCAGAGTCCCAGCTGTCATCGAGCAGTAAGTGAGGGACTGTACACCCTGGTCTCTCTCAGGGCCAACACAGAGACAAATACAACGACAGACAATTTACAGTCACCAAGTAACCTCACATGCACGTCTTTGGAGGAAACGGAGAAAACATGCAAACAGAAAGGCCACCGTTGGCCTGGGACACGAACGCAAAACCTTCGAGCTGTGAGGCGGCAGCATGAAAGCGTTTTTATTCTCAAGCAGTTTTGCTAATTCTAAATCGCTTTATAGCAATTGCATGAGGCAAGTTTTACCTAGTTGCATGTGGTGTAATTTCACTTTTTCAAATGTTTCTTAACAAAATGCCATTTCCCCATTAAATTTACGTTTCAAACCTAAAGATATTAATCATTTCTGTAGTTTACAGTAACCAGGGCCCTCTTACAATGAGTGCAGCTCACAACAAAGTTCAGGTACTAAAAAATGAAAAATGTCACAATAAAATTTTAATTAATGCCAATGAATGTCTTGATTATTAAATAATTGTGTATGCATACAAATACAGCACTGCCTCCTTGTGTATGAGAACTATCTAAGCTGTCCCTGCAAGCAGCTGATGGAAGCCCCTTATCATGGATGCTCAGAGCCCCACATTCCTCAATTCAAACCAGCGCGAGAGAAAAGTGGAAGAAAAAAGGCTTTTAAAGAAAAATAACCTCCAGAAACTGAGTGCCCGGAGATGTGTCATGCATTCTTGCTTTTTATTAGTCTTCTCAAGTATGTGTCATGATTAAAGAAGGGTCAGGCAGGCATTTTTTTAAAAATACCATAGGGGGTGGTGAGGTAGAGTGGGTGTTGGTGCTACAGAGCTGAGCATCATGCAATATATTCTTTCCAACTCCCTAGAGACAGAACGGTTCATGTTCACTTTAGAGCTGGTTCGACTTGAGGAAAAAAAAATCACGAAGAGCAAGGCAAAAACAAAAAACAGAAGAATTGAAAGGCTCAAACTAACAAGGAGAAATGCTACTGATCAGTGAATTAGACCTGAAGAGTTTCCTTCAGCAGACGCACTGGTGATGTGACAATACCAGACACGGAGAGGCAGAGGCGGATGGATAGAGAAGAAATAAGAGGCATGAAAACTGGCAGAACAGGGTGGAAATGTAATAAGGTTCAGCACTAGTATTTGCAGTGTCAATTGTGGAATTCTAATTATTTTGTTCCTTTTTTTTGTACCTACTGTACATTAGTAAGCTAGAAACTAAGCTGTCCATTTGCAGTCTCAAAGCTAATGAGGACGGTATTGATTTGCTAATCTAAATCTCATCAGTGGAGCGAATGTTTTTCAAAACATTATGAGCTTGTTCTGTTTTCAGAGGGAGGCTTTGGAGCTTTCCTCATCATTTTAACAAAAACTTATTTTAATTTTGCATTGTCGGTGGTCAAGTAAAGCAATCTGAAGATGTGGTGACCCAAATTCGGTTGCATTCATTCAGGAGGTGACAAAATGCTCTTCCTCACTGTCAGACTACAGGGGCTGAAGAGAAGTGATGGAGTGAAAATACAACATCCTGCACACCTGATTATCCAGAGACTACAAACCAGGCCGGAGGAATTTGACAATGCATCCTGATGAGTGGCTGTGGTTTGACTGACAGCTTAGAGTGGTGCAAAGAAATAAAAATAAAAAAGAGGGACAGCTGAGCAGACATCCCCAGAGAGCACTCAGGACATCAGAAAGCTGGGAGGTGAAATTACAACACAAACGACAGGGAAATGCATTTGTTCTTCCTGATCTGGCATGTGCTGCTGCAGCAACTTTAAAAGTTATTTGAATTATCTGAAACTGACAAATATGAGAGTTTTAAGCAATAAATGGTTTTGATGATAATTTCTTAAACAATGAAATTCAACGAATGGTTTTAAAACTTCTTGTTTGATTTTTTTAAATTTTACCTTTCACTTGTCTCTATTAATAATAATGAAACGTCTCATATAAATTCAATAAAAGATTACCTTACCTTCCCTGCCTTTTTCATAAAGAACCACTTATGATTTTATGTTGTCCATGGTGTAGCTTAGTATTCCATCATGTTGTGTCAAGAATTACACATTGAG
The DNA here is from genome assembly GCA_033026295.1 of Channa striata. NCBI lineage: Eukaryota > Metazoa > Chordata > Actinopteri > Anabantiformes > Channidae > Channa > Channa striata. The sequence goes on from CM065169.1 coordinate 17,709,681, forward strand.
CCTTCAAGTAAATATAGGTGTTAAACAGTATGACGGGTAAATTATATGTTATTTAACACTGATAAAGTGAATCTGCTCTCACAAATTAACAAAATTGTGCAAACTAAAGAAAACAGGAGGACTGACGAACTGAGAGGACACAATATGCATGGTAAGCCCTTAAGTTAAAGTCAGCATTTTGTCCCCTTGATGTCTGAATCTGGATTTTAGGCCTTGGTGTTTTTTTGTGTGTGTTTCTTTTTCCTTTTTTTCCCCTGTAGTTGCTTCTAGTCTCTGTGCTGCACTGATCTCTTTCCAAAACAAAAGTTAGACAAAAGGCCTGAATAAGACGGAGACTAATTAGGACAAATTCTGGGATACACATGGGGAGATGAAAGAGGAGAGGAAACACGTGAGAGCAGGAGAGAGGCGGAAGTGGACATTTAGTTTGATTCAGTCAAATAATGCCACTGAACTGAGCACAACTGTGCGATCAATCTGAAACTTGGATCAGTTGCAGTTTTGATCTTACTGCACACACAAAGCTGAACAGTGAAAAAGAACTATAAAATGCACAGCACAAGTTTACGTACCGCCAACTAACATTTTCCTTTTAGTGTGAGGATTTGGATAATTATTAATAATTATCAATACGTAAGAGGTGAAACTCTCTCTTACCAGACTTTCTGATGTGCCCATGCTATTACCTCATCCTGACTGTCAACCGTTACAAGCACCGACCCCATAGAATTTGAAAATAGGAGCAAAGATCCACTTTATATATTTAATCTCTAAAGCGAGAGCATTAACAAATATTCAAATATTAACAAATAAGGCCACCTTAAACCTATTAATTTTTTATGACCAAAAATTCAGTTTCTGACAGAAAAAATTAAACTCTGCAGATGTTTACATCACAGAAACTTAAAAAAGCAAATGATTGGCAGTTTCACTATGGTATCACTGCTGTTTACATTCTTATGTGCAGATCGATGGATCAACTAATTGTTTTAATAGTAGAACTGAATATGCATGTTGTTACTGAGGCGAAGCAGCATTTTGCTTGTCCCAACAGGATGGAAATACATATTTATGTCCCACTTTTCATTTTTTCAATTATTCTACATCAGGCAAAAGTCTATGAACAATGGAGATGCCAGTCTATTACTCAGCAAAGCAGAGATACGCCGTTGGAGAGACAAACAAGGGAGGAGAATCATTTTATTATCACTTCCTCCTTTTGATCTTCTATGGATTCGACGATGTGTGATGTATGAAAAGGGAGACGTTTTTTAAATGTGTAAGACATGTAAAAACAGTGAAGAGAGAGGAAGGCATATCTGTTCCAAATGCACATGTCACCCCAGCCCAACTTCATTACAATCGAATCCATCGCACAAGAACAGCACAGGCTCTTTTTCTATCCCACCATGCCCCAAATGATGGGACTATTTCGGAGCTTTCAGGAGCTTTTAGAGTACACCGGTCTTCATTGTACTGTATCATGCTGTCTGCTCCTGGGAGAGCATCTGTCATCACTATTTCAACATGCTGTGTCAGTGTGGCCACGCTTGTGCCAAGACAATTTAGCAACTGTGTGTTTACATGTGGGAAAGCATATGCGAGGACTTTGTGTATTCCCGTTTAAGCATGATACAACTGGTACTTCTGATGCGTTGCACGGCATTATGAGCGAAGTTAAACAAGTTTTCACATCCATCTGCTTCTGCTGCTGAGCATGCCAGTGCGGATGTGTGAGGCTGCGGCGTTGGAGCATGAGTTGGTGTGTACTTTTCATTCGAGTCAAATGAGGGAGAATTTAATGAGCTAGTGAGAAAGAAACAACAGAATGCAGAGCATGCATTTGGGAATGTCTTGGCAGACGTCTCAGCCACCAGGCCAGTGAACAACAGTTGATATTTAAAATTCTTTAGTTTTGAGATTTGTTTTCAGATTTGAGTAAAATAAGGAAGACAAAGTACTATGTTTTATTTATCATAACAATTCTGATAGTTATAGTTATATTTATATTTTTAAAAAATATTACAATTAATCCTCTGCAGACAACGGATGTCTGTGCAAAACTATATGACTCCAACTTGTCTGACATATTTTAGTCCAGACCAAAGTGATGAAATTATGAAAGACTACTGCTGGGGCCACACGGCCGCAGATTTTATTATGATCATTAGTTTTAGCCTTATATTTTTCCTACATGTTAACTATGAAATCCCTAAATTGACTTGTTGACCACTGTCCACTTGTCTCATTAAGCAGCAGCCGTATAACAATCATCCGTAGCTTGCTTTTCCAACCAGCCAGAGGATTTCAGTTACGTCTGCTCGATTTGGACGTTTTGGAGAATCCTCGTTTATTGTGAATCTAGAACGTGAACATAAGGCGCTGCAGATTGTGCCGGAGCGTAGCAGAGTACATTGATTAAATATCAAGCGATATTGGACTGGTCATTTATGTGTAATTCTAAAATCTAAACCCCTCCCTAATCATGCTGTTGAATCCCTCAAAGTCAGAGCAACAATAGTGAGGACAAGACCTCTGCATCTGCACTGGCTGCACACAAAGTGCACATGAATGGACACGTGGATCCACAAAGTTTATTGAATCAAATGCAAGATGTATTCAAGGCAGCAGGTGGGAAAGCAAAGGACGAAACTTTGCTCTGTACCTCCGACACCACTACCCCGCTGTGGTGAAATAAATAAGAAATAAGAATCAAAGCGAGAGGTGGGGATGGGCTTTTCTGGTTGACAAGGCAATTGTCACTTATCTGCCTCTCTTTGATGAGTATCTGCTTTCAAAGAAAAGAGCAAATTATGCAAAAGCACTTCAGGAGCCAAAGAACTGAGCACGCATTTTACTGCCGTTCTGAGACATATGTCATACCTCTACCCCTAGTTCAGTGGTGTCGAATCGAATCAAGCGCACTCGAAGAGTTGTGTTTGCGATAGTCCCGATAATCTGGGCGACCTGCGGCCAGAACATCTGGACGCATGATGTGGCATTACCAGAGAGCAGGGAGGAAGACGGCTTAGGTGCTTGGACTCTTTGTGATCCGTCACAAATGACATACCGCTTGGAAATGTCTTGATGGGCCGTCTTTGATGCTTGGATGAGTAGTGATAATAGAGCACAGTCCCCTGTTGAACCCTCATGGGTCAAACTACCCAGACACAGAGAGATCTGTGACATTAGATGCTAAAAGGAGAGAAATGCACCCTAGAGGTAAATAGACCCATATAACACAATTAGCTTCCTTCGGTGGACTACAGGGGACAATGACATCCAGGGTTATTTTCTAAAGCATGGTGTTTAACCTCATTACAGCCCTCCAGGCTGCGGTCATTAGCTCAGGGGTACCTGACAGATGCATCACCGTTACCTGCTATTTGGGTTCATTGTCAGCGAGCGGCACATTCATACAGGTGAAAGTGTATCATAAACCCAAACCTGCCGCTGGTTTAAATTCACACATGGAACAAACATACACGGCTAAACTAACTTATTCTGAACCACCAAATGTTGAAATGGGTGTAGAGAGCCTGTAAAAAACACAAACACCCTGCTTGGAAGATGTTGTCTTGTTATTTATGCATTTCTTTTTTTTACGTTTCACATTTTATATCATTGAATCATTGTTGATTTAGTTTTGGATTTTTCGGCTAATAAAAAGAATCTTTGACCACGGCCTTTTCTGTGGGAAGTTACCCAATATGTGGAAAAAATGTAGAGGTGTACAAAAAGGATTTTGAAAATGCAACCATCATACAGTATGTTCTTTGCTTTCACTGCAGCTCTCCTCATATTTTGCACCATACAATACATATTTTCCACTTTTAATTTATGTTTCACAGTTAGGAAATAACCAGTTTGTTGTTGGGTTGAGTGAAAAGCCAAAAATAGGTGAGAATGATTTGAAGATCTGTGATTAACTATTAGTAATCTGCTTTATTCCAAGATTTCCAAGGAATATAGTGGGTATGTCACAAGCAGCTTAGTTTTGGGCACGGAACCAAGAAAGAAAAAAAAAAAAACGACTGATTTCTGCTACGAGAAAGTGATGGGAACAGGCTGCGGAGGTGATCTTCTCCCCTAACTTGAAAAGAAGGACAGAGGCAGTGTGGTTTTGTAACTCCTGCTTTGTAATGCGGTAAATACACCACTATCTGGACTGCTAAGGCTGAAAAGAGCGGAAGATTATGCCCTAGATTTTACTAAGCATGAATTATGCTGGGAGGACGGCACCAACAAAGCACAAACGCTGCTCAGCCTGGTTTTACCCAGGCTGTCTCTTCTTTACCACATGTTCCTTTTTTCTTTTCTTTCCATTTGGTGTGGATGAGCTCGGGGAAAGCTAATGAAAACCTCAAAGCTTCCTGACTACACAAGCGCACATTTTTCTCACTGACTCTCTACCAAATGAGCAACTCAGTACTCTGAATGCAGCATCCCCATGAAAAGAAATGTTGACTGATTGCCATTTTGCCTGCATGCTATGTGGCGAGTCCACTGTCAGCTATGGAAGTGAAACATCTCGAGAGTCCAGGGACCAGTCCTTCTGGGGATGCTAATGAAGACAGAGAGGTCCCTTTAACTATGCACACACACATACATGCTAAACAGCATTTCTCTGTCAACAAGAGAGGGTCGAGTAATAGACCATGAAGAAGAGAGAGCTGGAGAACAAGCGAGGCTTTGATGTGGAGTGACAGACAGGCCCAGAGCAAGACTACACCAGTACATTACCACTGACTTCGAATAGACAGGAAAGGGAAAGGAAACAGGAGGAAGGAGCCGGAGGAAGAAAAATATAGGGGGAAAGAGGAGGACTTATAGATAGATGCACAGCGGATGACAAACAGCAGAGATAAGAGGGTGACAGGGGAGACACTGGCTGCTCTACATATTCGATGTCTTGTTTTCACTCTTTTCAGAGCAGAAAATGATTCACCTTGGTGACGGTGAGTTAAGTTGTAAATACGTGGATTAAAAAAAAAAGGTTCGCTGAGGAAAGAGAGACAACGGATTAATAAATACAACGATTCTCTTTGCATTTATCACCCATAGAAGCAGCTGTGGACTCATACGTAAGCCGTGCCCTAAATACACTCGTGTACATATTTTATGAGTCACTTCATCCTCACGTAAATCGCCTTAATTATTTGACATTTTTTGGCCACTTGAAGCTCGTGGTTCACCATAGGAAAAAGCGCACAGCTATACTGAATTAATGAGAAGATGCAACAGAAGCGACAAAACGGCACGGGTTAAACGGGGGCTCGGCGTTTCCTGCCGGGCCTTGTCGACACAGTGCTCACACAAGCGTTGGATCCTCATCTGCTTTGACAGCTCTCGTATAGAAGCCATTACACAAACATTTCCTATGGGGCTGACCACACAGCAAGAGCCGAAGATCAATCTGAGCTTCCCACAATCCCTGCAGGAGATATGTCAAGGAGAAAACAGGGGGGATCCAGAGGATAAAAAACACAGAGAGGGAAACTTGTAAATCTGAGATTCAGTGAGACGGGACTGTATTAAATAACACAATGAAAGGGTATAAAATTTTGAAGAATGACTGCTATATAATAAGAAGGTTTCTTCTTTTTGTGATTTCTGGTTATCACAGCTCCTGCTACACCAAAATGATTCAGGCGCATCAAAAAAATGAAAGTTTGTCTTTAAACTTTAAACCAGCAGATCTTGGGAGCAGCCAGGACCTATTTTGTCATCGCATTGATTTGTATAAGCAGATATACACTTCACATCACAAATATGACCCGCTGTTGATATTTTCAGTGATTTGTTTTATCCAGATAACAGTCCAAACTGCTCGGTGGGAAAAGTAATGCACGACCTGATCTGACCAATTTCCGACATGAAGCCAAACTGGCTGAAAAACTGCCAACTGGAGCCCAACTAGTGCCAACGCCGCAGAACACACAGATAAAACTAAGGTGACGAACGCTCACAACAACTCAGCTTTGGCCTTAGTCAGGCCTTCTCTAATGCAAGCTGTATGTCTACCATGGGGATATGGACAGAGGTCGACCATCAGGAAAGGTAAAAGACTAGATAAGCCAGTCTAACCATAAAATATATGTGGTGTTTATGCACTAATGCCATAGTTACCAGTTAAAACATCATCATTGCATGCATGCAAAAATTATATCTTTTTATATGTAGTTTTATCGCGGCTGCAAATACATAAGTTTATGTCTGGAATAATTCAAATAATGCGGACCAATCACCAAAGAGTAGTGCACTCATTTGCCGAAGACAGATCATCTTAAAATGTAAAAGTTCACAATGACTGAATGAATCTGCATATTCCACTAAAGGTCACTGGTGGCCCATCAGCTCTCATTTTCTGTGAATTCACATCGACATTGTGCCACATGTACAATTAGGCAGCAGCTACACCAGAAGACTGTGGGCCTGTATCCTCAGAGCTCCATAGTTCTGTGTACTAGTGGCCTCAATAGATTCCAAAGGGACGACAACCATTGAGTGAAGATATATATATATATATATATATATATATATATATAAAAAATCAGGGTACATTGTGTTACAGTATGTTTACTGTTGAATGCAACAGTCTGTGCAGTACTTAGGTGCAGTTAAACATATTTTAAACATTTCTCAAAGTTTGGGATTTGTTAGCACACAATAAATACCACTGTACAATATGAAGTGAGCCTCAGAGGCAGCCGGCATTGGTAACACCAATAAAATGCCCACTTTTCTGAAATAACTACATAACTCTGCTGTTATTTTCTTCTAATTTCACTCAACAGGGGTCTTGGGCCTCTCAGCACTCATTGACTTCATTAGGTGAATGCATACAGTACCTGCATACAGAACTTGAGATGATTATCGAATTTCCTAAACTTCGGACCTTCTGCTGCCGTGAGCCAGATGGTTGGAATATGAAGCCAAAGCCGTTTGTGCACCTGCTCGCCTATTTTTCCACCAAAGGAAAAGTGGTAAAATACAAGCAGCTTTTTTTGTTTCAGTAATTTTTTTAAAAGCCAAAAATAGGATAAAAGTAGAGATGTTACAGAAGCTATTCCAGTTCCCTGCTCAGCTTTTCACTCGTTTGCAGCGGGAATAATGTTTAAAGACAAAGCTAAATTTAAAACATTCAAAATAGTTACCCAGTACATACAGTACGAGGAAACATCAAGTTAAAAATCCTTGGCAATCTGTTGATCTGCATAACTGACAATCCAAAACTCTATGTTGTATAGATGTTTGTTTAAAGCTCTAAAAACACCCCAATAAACATAACCCAGGAGTAAAACAAAGTATCAAAGCTCACATTCACACGATGAATGTTGATCATCAATTAATAAAGTTCCAAGAGTCCAAGACCAAACATGGGGAACAGTTTTCACAATGCAATTCTTGAGGAGAGAGCCGGAGTTAAGGTGGCGGATCAGAAAAAATAGAAAAACAGAAAGATAACAATTTAATAAGCTCATATCCCAGGAAAAGGTAACAAATAAAAGCAGGGAGCAGCTTATGGGAGTGCTGCCCAGCTGAATAGGCTGTGACAGGTCTAAATGAATGTTAGCCTTGGCCAGGCCTCCGAGCTGAAGGTCTACATCCTATCACCTGAATAATTCACCTGCTGGGCTACTGATTCACCCCTCGGTCTCAGCGTGATATAACCTGACTCCGATGCTGCGACAGTAGCAGCAACAGTCTCATCATTGTTGGGATTGAGGTTGTTGGTCAGAAAAAGTAAAGGTCCCCATGAGAAGAAATATGACTTTTCCATTACCAAGACCGAACAGGATTGAGTCCTAGTGTTTTCAGCCCAAGAAAGCAAGCTTCAGCCTTAGAAAGAACAAATAATTAGGAGGAAACTGTACGGCTTCTGACGATTTTAAAGAAGACTTTAGAGGAGTTGACTGCAATTTACATCCTGATTTAAAATCCAGATTTATGAGATACATCCCCCACTATTCATCATGACTGGTTAATGAGGCTATTAGATGTCTGGGTTTATAGGACATGATAAATATCACAACATGAATCATGTTATTACTTAAATGGCTGATGAGCTTGATGATCGGTGACAGTTTGCTCAAGGGGTTTGAGTCGGAATCAAACTGTTACATTACAAAACCAATATTAGCCTGTCACACGCAACCTAAAGTGTGGTGCAATGCAGCTGACGTTGGATGGTTGTGGAGAGCTCCAGCATTTAGCCAATTCTGACCTGCAGTGGAGGAAAAGGGGGAAGGGACCAACCTACCGACTGCAGATTAAAGCTTTAAAACAATCAAGTCCTGAGGAGAAGAACATGGTTTCACCAAAATGTACTAAATGTATCAGAAATATTAAAAGATAATGTGCTAGAGCAAGAGTAAATGGAGCATGCAGCGGTCAGCAATATAGGAGAGTCCAAACTAGAGTGTGTAAATCTGAGAAGAATTTGGGCAAACCAGTGACTTGAAAGTTGTTCATCGTCGGCAGTGGTAGCTGCTGTAGGCAACATTCCGCTAGCAGTTTCTCATTTGACCACTGCAGTTGTTGGTAAATTGACAAATGTCTTTGGCAGTAACTGGTTGTTTGGGAAGAGGATGCCCCACCCTGTGGGGGGGTTACAAGTTTGCTGTAAGTTCAAGGACGAGACTGAGCCTCCCCTTTATTCTTCTATCACCCGCTTCATCACATCCTTTCCACCACTGCACACGTTCAGTCTCCTCTCGTTTACAGTATAAACTGTCAGACCCCAACACCAAGAAGGCTCAGGGACCCGTTCTGGAGCAGGCTCAGATGTCATCCTGCAGAGCAACCAGCTTTAGTTTCAGTCCGCAGTCTTCACCCAAACTTGATCAAATTACTGTCATCACATATTCCAGCGGCAAAATCTCTTCTAGTTGAACTGACAGGAGTTTACTGACAAGCATCTATGAGAAGATACTACTTGCACGTTTCTGTTGCAAAAATAGGTTAGGAAAAAACTAAGTCCTCTTCTCAAAATCAAAAACAAGTGTCCACAGGTTGCTTTTTAGTCATAATTCAGTAGAAAACCCTGAGCATCCAGTAACATTAGAAGTAAAATTCTCCCCATTATTGTTTCATTCACACCCCCCCCCCAAAAAAAATCGATATTGAAACAGGATTTTGAAAACTAAAGAGAGTAAAGAAACAGTTGTTACCTCAAATCTCTAATTGTCAAATATAGTGTCTGATAATCAGTGCCTCCGTATATTTAGAGACTAAGGACTATATGCAGAATGCCGTTTCTTTCTTTAGCTCTAAAACTGCTCACAAAAGGAAGTCAACCCATGTGAAATAATTATATATAACTGTATTAAGGAGGTTATTTCCACTTACATCAAGAAACACAAATATTTTTCCAAGAGGAAACAACGAAAGGCGACGTCCAGTTGTACTTGATCCAAAAGGCCTGCAAAAACCAAAACTACCTGTAAAGTCCGTGTAGATTGTTTCCTCACTCACATTTCTATTCCTCAGATTCTGAGGGTGAAATGGATAAAAGCCAAAGGTGCCGGTAAACTAATATCACTCTTATTCTTTTGTGGACCGTCTATTCCCATATGAGCGAACGCTAGAACTGCACAAACTGCAGCAGTTGGCTTGTGTGTATCAGTCGACTTGTTCCCTACAGCGCTGATCAAAGTGTCCGTGTTTTCATAACGGTTGTGTGACGGTCTGATGAACATGGCTGCCATGCAATTAATCAAGACTTTAGATACAAGCGCCTTAAAATCTCCTCAGGAAAACAAGACCAAAGCACTTTTGATTAAAGGAAAAGTTCAAATGAAAAGCAGCAGTGCACACAGTTTTTATATGGAGAAGAGACATGAGGTCAGCTGCACCCGTTTATGTGCAGTGTCTGAATAAAGCTTAACAATACAAAAATGGAAATGAGTCCATGTAACAATGTAATCCTAACAGCAAATATGCAAAGCAGAAACTAAACAGTTAGAGAAAGAAAGCAGAAGAAGAGGAGTTTCTTTGAGGCACAGGTGGAGATGAAGCACACTTTTCAGTGTTCACCAGAGCCCTGACACGTGTTACTTAGCAGTTAGTGCTGTTCCCAAGGAAGAAGCTCTGGCAAGAAATTACAGTGTTCAAGAAGTGAAACAAAAATGGTTTGACATTAGACTTGATAAGGAATGTGATGGCATGCAGGCAAACAGTCCACGACAGGAGAATTCAGGAACAGAGGAGGGTTCACTGGTGAGGGTAGAGTGTGCAGTAGCATCCCAGTTACATCCCAGTGCCGACCAAAGCGGCCGTCGTGCCACTCGGGTAGAAAACAGTGTCAAAAATATGCATCTGTCAATGAATATCAATTCTGCACATTTGAGTTACGCTACTCATTATCCACAATATCTGTACACAGATACCAACTGCCCATTCTCGCTCTTTCTTCACACACACACACAAACACGGTTGGACACTCTGGTTTTAAAGGCCTGATCTAAAGAAAAATATAAACTTAAACTAAAATAGAAACTTGCATCTCAAGCGATTTATGTCCTTGCACGGTGTTCACCTGACCCACCGGAAGCAACTTGGGGTTTAGTGTCTTGGACACTTCAGCACGCTCAGAGGGAACTGGGCATCAAATGTGGCATTAAATATGGTATTGAACAGAGATATTATTATTACTATTGCATCAAATTTAGAAATTTCTGTATTGTGATAGACCTTATGTAACAAAGTAGTGCTGTGTGATATGACCAAACTTTCATATCCAGATGTAGTTGATTTTATACCCCCATAACAATATCCCAACAGAGTATGTTTTTCTGTAAATTCAAAAATCACTTGGGAATGTTTTATCAGAACTTCTCTTTTTAACAAATGACAATTTAATGACCTTTTTAAATATATGGCATTTGAAACTATGAATTTAAATCAAAACAAGTCAAACTCAAAGCGCTTTTTATGAAGCTCATGTTTCTGTGTAAATGTCAGCACTAAAGATTTCTGGAACATTTCATTATTTGTATAATGAGGACCATTGTTCTTCCTGTCAGGAAAGTTAAAAGTGATTAGAAGTTTGAACTTTTCTTTAAAAAAACACACACACACTATTAATCAGAGTGAAAGTGGACAAATACACTCCTCATGTCCTCCCAACCAATTTAAGTGTTTCTTATTCCAATGTTTTGCTGCTACCACTTCTACGACACTGTGTTTGGACTCCAGGTTCGTACAGAGAGTGTCCAGCTCTGCTGCTTTCACTGACGAAGCGAAAAGGCTGCGAGTCACACACTGTTGGAGAGAAGTGGACTTCAGATGCCCGGAGACAGAACGAGAAACAGAGCCAGAGCTGCGTTCAGCAGAGACGACGCTCGACGACGTGCGTTTTTTACAGAAGCACAAACTGCTCGACATTTGGCTGGACCCTTCCTCCGCCCTGCTCCCCCTCCCACCCGTCCGACTTGGGTACAAAGCAAAAAAGCTGAGGAGCACACTGGTTCTGCGGCGGCAGGGAGGAATGGAGGCCTGCCCAGCCTAAATGATCCCATCCTGGGTGCAATCAGAGTGCAGCACAGGAGGTGGAGGCTCAGGAAGCATGTTAATGAAGGTTTCCTCTCTGTTTATCAGCAGCGCTCATTAACAGAGCCACAAATATTAAGCACAGGCAAACACATGTTGATTGCCTCTTTTGATGCAAGAGTCCAGCTTCTAGTTCCTGTTTCCTCACATTTCCTCACAGCATTTATCAGATGTGTGACTCTCTAAATGGATTCATATGGGGTAAGCAGCCAAGTGTAATAACCTTCCTCCCCAGTTTTTCCTGCTCATTTTGATTCTTCCATCTTGTTCTCATCTCTTTTCCTATTTTCTGTCCCGTTCCCATCCCTCATTGTAACTTCTAGACCTGCGGCCCCTCCCTTCAGATAATGGGTGGTACAGTGCTCGTAAAAAACTTCACAGACCTTTTCATCACAATGGATTTTTGCTCAGTAAAGCGCTGATTCGAGAAAACCGGCTTCACTGCAGGTAAACAACAAAACAGTCATTAAACAGCCAGGGATCATTGGATCCAATGTGGAGAATTCTATACTGGAGAAAAACATGGACAGAGTGCCGGTCTTATACGGATGAGACACTCCTAAAGCAAGACTATATAACTTTTACACTAACTTTTAAGAGGGGAAACTTTCGTAAGAGGAAACAATTTTCTTCCAAGTGAAAAGTTGAACTCAGTGAAATGTAACATTGACCACTTTTTCACACTCAGCGGCCTGGCTGCTACCACTTGATGGGGCTGGGTGATACTGACAAATATTTATATGTCATTATTTTTGGCTAGATGGTGATATACAAATAAATAAAATATATCTAGGTATTTTCTACAAAATGAGTTACAAGTTGCGCTGAAAGTTAAAGCCATGTTAAGCTGCAAAAACTTTTAGTGCCCTGTACCATTTCTATTTCTGTAGGATATTACTATGGTTACATGTGTTCTAGCCTGTCACAAGATTAATGGGAAAGTATGTTTGATGTTAACTCAGTAGAAAGGCCAGGTTTCTCAAGCAATTGAGTTTATAACGGGAAACTTGAATATAGACTTATTATAGAAGCATGGCTCACAGATTTTAACTGTACAGTGAGAGACGAGGCTGGTTGCTGTTATAAGTTGTAAGTCGTATTCACAGAAAACTGATCGTTAACCCAAGAAGACACATGAGAATGAAAGCAGTAGTATGATTTGAAAGGTTACACATGTTCGTCACTACTTTAATGCGTGGACCTTACTGTGCCGTGTGCTGAATGAACAGCGTTCACGGAGGGATGTAGCCCCAGGAGCCTGCAAAGAGACACGCGGCTGATTTGATTCCACTGAGTCATGTGTCTGTGGTGGATTTTGTTAAATGAATCTGTCTGAGGCCAAAACTTTCTGCGTCTCTGATCAAACTTCAAGTCAATGATATGGGTTCACACAAACAGCACAACTGCTTGCAAATCAAAGGTGCCTCCCTGACCCGGCAAACCCCAGAAGACTTTGTTCATTTTTGTGAATTCCCTACCCCAACGCCACAGACAGTAATCATCCACGAATTGCAGCAATTTAGTGTTGCTTGCAGCAGCGACGGCACTGGCTGTCACCTCCGTCCTGACTTGTCCTCTTTTAGGGCCACTCTTTCCTTTCACACGACACACACCCGGCACAGAAAGAAACACAGCCAGGTGTGTTTAGCATGGCTGTATTTGTTTGTGCATTATACTGTATACAGCTGCTTCTGCACATGGTATGTTTGCTCCTTTGAAAATTGCTCCTTTGAAAACCTCCAACTGTGGGTCCTGCAACCAACATTCAAAAGTTTAGTTTGCGTCTCCGTCCATTGTCCTGCCTTTCCAGCCACGACAATGCATTCAGCTTCTTTTAGGCTTTTCTCTTCTGTGTGATGCACACACACACACACACACATTGACTCCCACACCCTTCTCGTCCGGTCCAGGTGGTCAAAGAGTCATTCTGGGGGTGGCAAACAGACTGGTGTCTAATTAACTTTAGAGGCAACAAACAAATATGCAACAAACCAAGGGTAGTGGCCATGGAACACATTTAATCAGAATATTTCCTGTACACAGGACGAAGCTACAGATTTTCAGTTTACTGTTACATAATCACTTTCCTGCATTTAGTACTAAAGGTTGAAAGTACTTAGTCACCCCAATATTTAAAGCTATGCAGTACATAGACAAGACCAGAATCTCGATTCGAATGTGCATTCACTGGGTATTCACACATAAACAGCTGCAGGCAGACAGACAAACCTGTTTAAAGGCTGCTTGTAGCTCTTGTTAAACCCTGTAATAAGACAAAACGATGTGTTCAAACAGTAAAGTGTGTTCAAACAGTAAAGGTGCAAGTCCTATTTTTGTAATAATTCAGATGGAAGCGTGTGCATTTTGTATAGAGCTGCCCCCAGAGATCTGTGCATGGAATCATCCGCCTCAGTTACGTGACTTACATTCTTCACGTCAAGCATTTCCTCTGAATTTATTCCAACATGCACAATGGTAACAATCATTTACATAAGGAAATATGAATAAAAGGAATCATAAATACATTTATATTTTGTGTAGAGAAGCTCAAACGTGAGTGAGTGGATGTTAAAGTAGGGTAGCGGTAACGCCAGCCCAGTCAGGAATCAGAAGGGATATTGTATCATTTCTATAGCCCAGGAGTTACCGTCACGGAACATAAATACTTTGTTGGCTGCCACTCTGCCTGCGCTCATCGGTATGAAGACATGCCACCTGCGAGTGCAGCTCGCTGCAGAACGTGACAGGAGGTGAGAGCTGACGGGGGGATTTCAAAGCAGCATGCAAACCACAGTTCCCGAGCCAAGTTTTTTTTTTTTTTTTTTACATCCTTAGAGCATGTTTAATGTGACATTTGTGCATTCATTTTTTAAATGAAATAATAAAAAAACGTCTAAAAGAGCTTCAACTGAAATACGTGTTTGCTGCTTGTCTCATTACTCAGACAAATCCATAGTCAGCAATTCAAAAACAGTAGCTGTCTTTTATTGGTTTTTAAATACTCAAATTATATTCCTCTCTGAAAGTCATGTCGATATGAACAAAATGAACAAATACACTTTGTGAACAGCTGCATCTGTTTCAAGTGACAAAAGTCTCAGTTGGGCATATACCTACTTTAATAAAAAGTATTCAAATATCTTCTGCAATGTACACAGGGGCTTATCTATTAAGCACTACACATGACTTTACTACTTCTGTGTGCATCTTTATCTCCTCATATTAGATCAGTCTGAAGTACAGTGTTTGCCATTATAGAAATAGTCAGTGGAACAAACATAAAATATTATTTCATATTTATATACCTAACAAGCTAAGAGAGCTACTTTAATGCGCTCATTTAATTTTCACAGTTCACAGCAGCAGCACATGAAGAAGCGCCAGAAAAATGCCCCTATTTATGATAAATGTACAATTTTCTCTCCATCCTGATGTAACTACTCTTTTTTTTTTTTTGTTTGCCTTTTCTTTCTCTTCCTCATTGACAGCTAGTTTGGATTATGTAGCATTATCTCCAGCTAATGTATACTCAATATTTCACTGCCAAAATCAAGCAATTAATCAAAGAATCTAACAGAAAGCGACACCGGTGTACATAAGTAGAGCAAAAACACAATTGTTTAATGGAACAAATGGAAGTCTTGTTGTGATAAAGTGTAGCAGCAATGCTCCTGTGCATCTCGACCATGGAGCAGCTTATTGGATGTGAGCTTCGGTCGGGTATCAAAACGTGCTTTCACGTCTCTACACAGTTCTGCTCATCTCATAACACGGACGTATTGGTTTACGCTGTGCGGCAGACCTTATGGGAACCAAACTGGGCCTTAGACAAATGAGTCAAAGCCCGAGTTTCTACTGGGAGCTGCTATTAAACAGATCTGTTTACCAGGTGCTGAGGGTGAGAGACTGCATATGTGTGTCCGTCTTTGCAGGACAGGAACACATGTTCATGGTGCACTTTGCTCACAAGGTCCCTGATGACCCGGGAGCTGTTTTCCTTTGAATATAAAATAGAGAGAGAAACGAAGGTTGAGAGCTTTACAGTACATAAGACAGAGAAAGAGATGAATGGCTAAGGAGGAAAGAGAGATTTCTCAAAACTCCAGGACGGAGGTATTTATAGCTTTTCGCAGCGGTGTCCCTTTACGTCCCTGCTCCAACCTTGAGAGTCATTGAGCAAAGTCTGGATGCCTCTGAGCAGAATATCGAATGATTAGAAGAAGTAAAACAACAGCGAAGCTCAATCTGCCATCACTGTTATTACCTACTCCAACAGCCCAGCGCTGCTGCTTTTCCCTTTCCCTCAAGAGGCTCTCAAGCACAATACGGACAAGAACTGAACGCCAACAAGGACACAAATCTAAAACTCCGGTTAGTAGGGATACCGCTGAACACACATAAAACAGATCCAAACATGAACTTGAAGGTGCTTCTGATTCCGATCGTTTTTAATAACCGAAATAATAACAGCAACAGTATGACACTCAGCAATAATGTTCAGGCTAGAACCAAAACAATAATGTAAAGTAAATGGGTTTAAAACACACCTGAGAGGAATTATAGAGTTGGAAGATAATTCCATGGTCAGTGATCAACTCGTAGTATCCTACTATTGTCCTTAAATCAATAATCACTCCATTTACATTTCTGTACATTTGTGTACATTTCTTCATCAATTTTTAACCTACTTCCTTCATATTCAGGAGTACAAATACATAGTACTGAAGTTCTCTATGCCTTACATATATTAAAATATCTATTATATTTTATATAATATATATATAACTGGTTCTGAAAAACAGAAAAAAATGATCATAATGTAATCATCTGGAAGTTTAATATCATGCCTTTCCACAATTAGCCAGTTAATCACATAGGTCGAATAAAACTTTGGGCTTGAACGTGATACTGCAGAAAATGAAATCATTGCTTGAATAAATAAAAAACGTCAAATGATTGTTGATTATAAAATCATTTGTCCACGTACAGGATGATGTCTATAGGAAAATGAGTTTTCTGACAAACAAGGTGTTTTTCACTGGGCTCTATATTCCTGCAAACACTAAGATTTACCACTCAACAGTGAACACACTAATGGGAGCATTTTTCTGCTGCTGGATTAATCTCTTCCTTCAGGCTATGACCGCATGTTTAGAAAGGGGAGAAACAATAGAGTGAAAGGCAGCAGTGAAAGGATTGTGTGATTCTGTGGCTCTAGCCGTGAATCATTTGTGTTTGTACCATGTTCCAGCAAGTCCACCTAGTAAACAGTATACACCTAGTAAAATAAATTTTTTTATAAACTTCGAAAAAGGGAAACTGCAATTCAAGCAAATCTCCTGAACTAGGTTGAGGCAGCGATGTCCCTCTAAATTCATGGTTTAAAAGTACGGATTTACTGTTGTGTCACAATCAACTTGGAAATTAAAAACAGTTGCAGGGAGTCAAACAATAAATTAACCTTACCAGAAAATAAATCAATTTGCATAAAAAAAAAGAATTGGCTTTAATAAATGCAAAACATCAAATTATACCAACACTTTCTGTATGCTGAGAGCTTTACAGGCACAAATCTCAAACAAATTTTTTTACAAAATTAAGTGAACAGCAAGTGAACGTTAGTTTTGTCAGTTAACTAGTTCAGTCAGCTGTACACATTATGATTGGCAGCTTCGGAATATTTTCTTATAACTAATTTCTATGTAGAAAACTGAACGATTCACACTGACCTATTACATTCACTCGTGTTGCATTAGCAAGACTGAATCACAAAGAGCTGCTGCAACAGGCTCCAGGAGAGCAAACACAAGACAAATCTGCAATGATTACTTTACTACTCATATTTGCTCTCCTGTGTTTAGTATCTAATCTGATGTTTTGTTTTGCAGCGCACATATGCCAAGGCTAATATAGACAGTTCATACAAGGGATCCGTTTCTCATAAATATTGGAGTAAGCAGTGCAAGCAGATAAGCATAGATGCTGGTTGACGGACACATGACTGTTGGCAGAGCTGCTGCGGCTTGGCAGGAGAACATACCCCATATCTGGTCTGTATCAGGATGCGCTGCCCCTGTAGACACGAACATACATTAAAAATGAAGTACAAACTTGACAAACATGTCTGCACAACCCACATAAGCTCACGAAGACAGGTGAGACACCGCTAGGGGTCTCTCTGTGTGGGGGAGGAGTTGTGCTGGTGAGAGCTCATTTCTCTCAAGCAGACCCTGGAGAGGGAGTGAATAGATGAGATGTGAAGAAGGGCCACTCTCTGGAAGTGCAGCTCTCTGACAGAGAAACAAGGACAGAAAACGTGAGCTGGGCTTCTAATGCGCACCAGACCTAGACTACTTTTAAGGTTTCTGAAATGCTGCGAAGTGCAGCAAAGTCAAACGTCTCTGTGAAGAGCAGCTGAAAGGGTCTACTGATTGTTTCAGTCTGGTTTTCTGCTCAATGCAGACATTTCCACCACAAAGTGGCTCCGTCAGCTTTAAGAAGCAGAAACGTTTGCGGCCTGTTCAGAATAACGTCCACTAAATGTAAATGTCAAAATATTAAAAGATGGGTATGGCACACAAAGACCTAGTTTAAAACAATGTATATAAAATACAACATTTATTTTCCCTGAAATGAAAGTCAACCCCATCAAGCGTCACACGGGTAAAAAGAATTAGAACAATATAGAAATATCTCCAGATTCTATAGAAAATACTCCATTCAAACTGGCTGTTCTACATTAGCCACATTCCGCACAATAAGTGTTTTAAATGCCAGTAATAAAATACTTTATGTGAAAAACATTGTGATTCAGTATTAATAAGATGTGAAGACAACAGTCCTGGATCCATGATCATGCATGATACAGCAAGACATCTGTGCCAGAAATCATGTCAAAGAGTGCAGCTCTCTGTTTCATCTGCATTGTATTACATAATGACGGAGCCCGGCTGTTATGCAATCTCTGTTACTGTGGGGCTAGCCTGCTTTTTAATTGGAGACTGAATTAAGAACCATTCCCACCATAAATAGGCTTGACTCTGCGAGAGCACAGCGACGGGGGGATCATTTTTAATCGAATGGAGGGAAATTTCGCTGCATGAATAGTGGTGAATTTGTAATATGTTGCCTGTGGGGGAGTTTCAGTCGTGAGCTTCAGTCCTAAACTACTACCATTCACTTACCACCATAATGGCTATTGTAACATTAGTCTTTTAATCTCAGCATTGCAATCACAGTTATCAGTCAACCCCTCAAACCTCTCAGTGGAGATCACTGAACAGATACGATCCCTGGCCTCTTTCCGTCTAGAGTCTACTTGAATGCGTTTTTCTCGTGTGTGCCTAAGAGACTGCTCAGACTTACTGTCACTGGTTTACGCAACCACAACGTCTGTGACAAAAACACGGGGAATTTCTGGTTTCTGACGATAAGAAAGATTTTAACGTCAACTTGGGGGCGAGAGTGAAGACGTGTTAACATGCGGGACACTGAGTTTAAAGGACATAGTGAGGACATATCGACAGTAGCACTATTGAGGAAGTTTGAATGTCTTTGCATATTGTACATTTTATGCAGGATTGAACTACTGAAGGGCAAGATCGAATTGCCGTACTGAATTATTTAGCCATTTTTCAATAATAATGATATAATATTAATTTTTATTTATAATGCAGTTTACATTTAAAGCGAACCTCAACGTGCTACAAGGAAGATGCAAAATAAGAAAAAAAGTGTAAAAATACTTCACTACAACATTTCACTACTAGTCTATCCTACTGTTTCTACACCTGCATCTACCTGTCTGCATTCACTTTCACTGTGTCTGAACATTTGCCAGAGTGTGTGCAATGTCTGAGTGTGCGGCAAACTGTTCAAGTGTCTAAAATAACGTGTGTGTGTGTGTGTGTGAGAGAGAGAGAGACAGAGAGATGAAGAGCGACTGAGACACACATGGAGAGTAGACAAAACGATGAAAGTGTGTGTGTGTGTGTGTGTGTGTGTGTGTGTACGTGTGTGGGCTCATCAAAGAACAGCAGCGGGTTGAATCAACTCACGGGAGCCGTGAAGAGCAGCATACAGTCATCATTAGCTTCTCAGCTGGAACGCCACACAGACACACACGCACACACGCAAACATACACAATGCATTCAAAATATGCGCCGCCCACTCTCTCGCACACACACTGTCATCAGCGAAACCTTCTCTGAGAGGTAATCCTCAATGGACCCTATAGAGTCGTCTTCAGTCAGTCACCAGTCTACATCACTATGGCAATGGCCTAAATTCCTCCTCAGTGTGTGTGTGTGTGTGTGTGTGTGTCTTCACAGTGCCTGTCTACTGTGCACAAATGTAAAAATATGTGTGTGTGTGTGTGTATTGCTTTGTCTACACAAAGTTTGTTCAACATATCCTCATGCTCAGACTACTACAAATTCCCTACGTCAATGACATTTATCCAGTATTACTATTAGATTTAAGTCACAGAGCGGAGCTTCTTCGTCTCTATTATTATTATTTGTACCAGTTCATACTCTGTAAGTACAGTTCTATGCTGGTTTAGTTCACAGACGGATGCTGCTGCTGCTGCTGCTGCTGCTGATCCCATCTGATCATCAAAAACAGCAGCATCTCCTTGACAATTAATTGAGAGGTTATCTAACATTTTTAATTATTTGATCTTTAGTGCACATGGAAATTGTGGGTAAATGTGTAATTCCAATATGTATTTCTCAGGTGCAGATATGTCACTTGATGTCAAATTAATCAAACTTTAACACATTACAACTGGAAAAATAAATAATGAGAAATGAACAAAAAAACACATGGAACTATTAAATATAAATGAATAATGCAAAGCAATTAAAACGGAGCAGATTTTTGATGCTGCTCCTCATATTTGAGATTTTCCCTACATATGGCAGCGGGCTCCTAATTTAGTCTTGGGTGTAGTGCCTCTGCTCTTTGATGGAAGCATCACCTTTACCTCAGCACCTGAGACCCAGCAGTGGAGTGTGCAATTACCTTCTCTGAGGCAGGGGAGACATTAGATGATAGTTAGGCTGATTATATTCACTATTTGGCCATCGTGACTAATTTTAAAGATCAGACAGAAGCAGCAGTAGTTTGGAGGAAGGCAAATGGAACAATCTGAGGTGTCTAGGGGTTAAATACTCTAAACGCTTGCTCTCCGAGCCAGTTGTGACCACTCCACTAACTTGACACATGATTGTTTTTCTCTTGCTCTTCCACTGAATCCAGGTCAATGACTCAATTCATCACTAGAGAAGAATAGGAAAAATCAATTCAATGCTTCTATATTGCATAATGTCTTCTGCTCCTTACAATTAATGAAAAGTTCTCTCCAAAGCAAATCAAATGTTTCCACCACAGGAACTTTGCTTGCATTTTCACCCAGACCCATAATTCCAAGTGTGACAAGAAAGAAAGCCTTAGAGTTTTGTGCTGCCTCATTTATGTTGGCAGGAGTTACTCTGAGGAGTTACACTTTTTGTAACAATTCTACAGCTAAATCTGCACGGTAAAAATAATCTAATCAGAACCGCCATGTCAGCTTGCATGAATATACAACTCCAAAAGTGTGCCGGTTTGTTAATACACACTGTGTAAATGTGAGGTGAGAAATACATCAAAGTGATAAGTAATCTACAGGTTTTTTTAACAAAAGCAAATCACATTTATTGCCTACAATAACAGAAATATGACTTTTTCACTAATTTGTGCAGCCCTTCTAACATTGGAAGAAGTACCGTGTTTTCCGGACTATAAGCCGCTACTTTTTTCCGACGTTTTGAACCATGCGGCTTTTACAGAGATGCGGCTTTTCTATGAATTTTTCTGCAGCCCTCAGATGGGCGCTGTAGATGGAAGTCAGTGCAAACAAAAAAGCGCCAGTTTTTATTCTTAGCGCATGCAACCCAAGACGCACAACAGCAAACATCAGCACTTTTACTGCTGGTTACAGGCACCATTCAGGTTCAGGTGTATGAATAAACACTTATGGTACAAAATCTTTCTATGTAAATATCTTATTTCTCAGCCTGGATATTGGCGGCTTATAGTCCGATGCGGTTTATATGTGACAAAATATATATTTCTTTTAAATTTTAGCGGGTGCGGCTTAAATTTAGGTGCGCTCTATAGTCCAGCATTTACGGTAAACAGAATGAAAGAATTATGAACGTTGCTGGATGATTGGCTGTTGTTTATGAAAGTTAAACATGAAGTTAGGTTTGGATGTTGGCTAACCAGTAAGTGTACACAGAGAAGGGAGGGATGGCAGACAGAACTACTGTGGGGAGTACGTGTGAGAATTACCACAGGGAAAAGCAGAAATAAATAACCAGCAGACTCTCAGCACATTGTCAGTAACGTGGAGAGACTTTCAGTTTTCTTCTCCACCTGTCCATGTCTCATTTTCAATAATTCATTACAACTCAGAAAAACAACAGAAATCAGTGTTGATGCTTCCTTGTGGTGGGAAATTGTGTTTGAAAAGACACTCTTCCTAATCTGTCACCACACTAATTAGCTTAATCTTTATTTTCATTCATAAATTAACGTGTAAGTTTAGCTCCACAGGTTCCCAAATCGGTGGAACTTCCTGGTCATAATAAGCTGCTACTTAAATCTAAAATCTTCAGCGAAGTCAACTAACTGTAAGAGTATTCTGATAATCGTTGCAGGTCTTTTACTTCTTAGCTTTGTCTGACAAATAGATTGAATGCTGACTTTAGAAATGTCAAGATCAGTTACCTTGAAGTTTTAATAATCTAATAAGAACGGTGCTCGACATGAAAATCCTTATCTTTATGTTTGAAAATGTAAAGAAAATTGCCCTGAGCCATTTGATTTTCTGGAGCTTTTCTTCTCTGCTGTTGTAAAAGCAAAAGAAATGAAGGCAGCCCAGACGTGGTGTTTGCATTGCATGTCAACCCAAACCCTATACGTGTATATCGCTATTAATGTGTAGGACAAACTCAATTGTGTAACCTCAGAGGCCAAGTTCATCTCAAGTGTGTGTAGCTTCACAAGAGAAGAATGAAACAAAATCATGAAAGAAACCTGCTCAGTCTTCTGGTGTCTCTCCTGCCTTCTGTTCCTCAGAACTGAGCATAATAACGCTCTACCACCTGTGCTTGTTGCAAATCATCCTTTTCCACTAAGTCTCTAATTAGCATGTGTCTGAAGCCTGGCTCCCCATGCTGATAAAAGTTGCCAAATAAGATGTCTTGTTCCATCTGGGAGTTTATCGATCGGTGGTCCTTGAGAAAGCATTTGATTTCTGTGCCAGGTGGTCCAGGTAGGTAATGTGTGCTTTAATAACCTTTAGGGTGATGCTGATTGCAGAGGGGGAATGAGTTTATAGTCTGACAAACCTCCGCAGACCAGCACTGACATCACGTCTGTCTCCATGGCGATGTGGAAGAAACGTAGGCTGCTGGTGTCTGGATGCAGGCCGTGTGAGGAAAGCAGGAGATGGCGAGAGACAAACAGAGAGAAAGAGTGTGTCGGAAATCCTCTAGGAAAGGCGTGAAGGAACATAGTGTCAGGAAGCTA
This sequence comes from Channa striata, assembly GCA_033026295.1. NCBI lineage: Eukaryota > Metazoa > Chordata > Actinopteri > Anabantiformes > Channidae > Channa > Channa striata. The sequence goes on from CM065169.1 coordinate 17,732,815, forward strand.
CCAGCACTGAATACTAATATCCGAGGCTATAGATGGACAGGCGAGCACGTGTGCGCACACGCGCACAAACGCACGAGTCAGTGGCGTGCTTGCTGCCACGGTGTCTCTCTCAGTTTTGTCAACAGTCGGTATCAAGTGAAAAACAGCCTTTGAGCACAAATGTCACCACAGCCTACGGTGACATTAAAGCCTATTGGACTAAAGGTTTAGACTGCTCCCTCTGCAAAAAACCACCGGAGAAATGAGGGAAGACAGATCAGGGCGGAGAAAAGTAAAAACTGGAATATGATAACATGTTCCTAGCTTTGCCAAACTGTACATCATGTGTGTCAATGTTCCACCTTGGAAAACAGCACACATACAGTAAAGTATGTTACTAACCTACTGTTTTTGTTAACCCTCGACCTTCAAATAAATTAATGACAACCTAATAATGATATCGACTACGCATTTGCTATAAATGTCAACATCTATGGGCATAAAGTTCAACTCAATCCCAGACTCACATTGTTTTCGCTTATGAATGTCAACAGCATCAGGTCTTTATGCCTCGGATATAGTATCTATGCATTTATTCAAGAGCTGAAATGTAGATAAAATGTCACTGCGACAGGTGGGTGGTCACCAAGGAAATGATAAATATACATTAAAAAAAAAAAGAAAACATTAAAAGAACGGATTTAATATCCTGCACCTTTTCTTTAAACAAGTGAGAAGCCATGACTATTTAATATATATAAAAAAATCCTTTATTTGTCACTGAGCACATATACATTTGCACATACAAGTTACAGTGAAATTCATCTTCTGCATTTAGCCCATCCCCCTTGGGTGTCTTGCTCAGGGACGCACCTGGTGGGGATTGCAAGTAGGGTGGGATACCACACCGGGATTCGATCCCACAATGTCTGTTTTGCCCTCCAGCGTCTCTACCCATGTAGCAATGGAAAAGACATTCACAAGTGTGCACTTGATGATGGTGCACGTGATTTAGATCACGTTACAACTTCTCTATATTATAATTATAATTAAATCCACACAATAATAGGGACACAAACCCGTATCATATACTGTAAAGAGGGAACACAGCCATAACACATGGAACACACATCAGTATTGTCATATGGTAACTGTAAATATCATCAGCAGTTCTTCCCCATCTTGACAATTTGTCGTATCCTGATATTGACTATTCATCTATGGGACCATCGTGTACCATTAACATGGGCGTCTCACACAGCTCTACAAACAGAACAAGCACGGTAGTAGGCTAAGCTAACACCTTGAAAGACACTGAGGACAAATTAAATCTTAAAAAAGGTTTCCTACAGTTTCCTGGCCACTAATCAGATGACAAACATAAGTGAGTTTAGCCTCAGATTATTTTAACCATAATTAATATTTAGAACTGACATTAGCATCAATCAAGGAAGCTCTATATTAAATAGAACTGCACTTTGTTTTACAAAGTTCTTTTCTTTTGTAGATGCTACTGTCCATAATATCAGTGACTCACGCAGGATCTCACCCTGCATCTTTGCTTTGTTCATCTTTCTTTATTCTGCTTCTGTTTATAAAATGCTGATCGCTGCCATGTTTGTTTTGGCAGAAGAAAACTGGATTTGCGGATTTGTCTACCTCTGAATTTCTAGTCGTTAGTTGTGTGCTTCTGCCAAACTGTGAGAGGCTAAAAATCTGTAACAGTTGGTGGAAACAGTGGTTAAGTCTGAACTGTCTTTGAAAATCTTAGTCTTTTAGAAGTTTACTACTTGTATCCGTACTCGGAACCAGCAAGTACTCGAACATAAGTAATCCATCATAAGTGCGTGTATTCACTCTGGGAAAAAGTGGTATCCAGACATCCCTACTGTGAAGGATGACATGCTATCAAACGTCCAACTCTGATTTAACCCTGTCGGTTTATGTGGTATCTAATCAAATGCGATCCAGGATGACATTTCAAAAACCGTCCAGAGGTGTTCACTCTACAGTCTGCAGGATAAGAATGTGAACCACTGGCAGTATCTTGTGCCTAATATTTTCCAAAATATTACTCTGTTCCTTCTGGTTACACAAAAATTCTCCCCCTTAACTTGCAGCTGTAGCAGCTTTGTTTTGTCTCAGCGGTGATGAGGGGGTTTGCAACACATGAAAAATTGACGTCAATGCATCTATATAGCACACAGAGCCTCCACTTGTGCTTGGCAATCCAAGTGGGTGAGTGTGTGCGTGTGTGTTTGCGTCTGGTGTGAGCTTTGCACACAGCGGCTATATCCCACACATAGCAGCAGCACTAAAAACGTAACACCGAAAATGAAATTCTGAATTTATAATGAAAAAGTCCATCTCCCGGATTTTTCGTAAAGGAATAAAGTGTGGACTCTGACCTGGCTGGTTCAGGGCATCTTGGCAGCTGCTAAGAAACAAGGATTGCAAGACAGAGATCGGGCTGCTGATACAATAAGATTCAAAGAAATTTATGTTTGGACCCAGGCATTCAATCAGAATGTGTCACACACAGGAACCGTGACACATGCAATACAGTTAAAAAATTAGGTCATCCATCTAACGTTGGCTTAAACCTCCAGAGAAGTCGTGAGGAAACCCGCACAATGTGGACTTCTTGTGTATTTCTCAACAGCTTTGACCTATTTGCCTAGTAAAGTCACCCATCTAAATATAGACATCGGGGGGGCTGGAAAGAAAAAGAGGAAAGAGGAAAGAAGGAGGCAGAATTATCAAAGCACTTTATAGTTGGGCTCAGTTCGAATTAAATCCACTTTCTGAGACAAAAAGGGAAAGAGGCGGAGAATGAAGCAGACGAGGAGAACGCAAGACAAAGGAATAAAGGAGCATAGCATAATTAGCTGAGGCACAGATCAAACTGAGGAAGCAAAGCAAACAGAAGTGGCCTGCTCGGTGTCACGTATTCTTTGACTGCAGCGCACTCTCCCTGCTTCGAGAGCTCTTTACCTGCACTCGCTCTTCCTTTTTTTGTTTCAAATATCAGCAGGCGGCTAACAGTCTCTGAAGTACGGAGCATTATGTTTCCATTTCTGGGAGGGAATGTTGAATTCAGCAGATGGAGGCTGTATTGTGCCTGTTTACTGCACCAAACACTTTGGTTGGTTCATCAAACAGTCCTCCGCAGGCTCCCTCTTCCTCTACGCGTTCAGTTCGAGAAGCATCGAGATATTGATTCTGCTGTTTTGCTAGCCTTTCTTTATAAAACCAGCACCTCCTTCATTTTCAGTTGTTGCACTTCAGGCAGCTTTATGCACAGGTTCCTATTCATATGCGTGGGTGCATAAACAGTATATGCTGCGCGTGTGTCTAGATAGTTGTACAAGTAACAAGTACTTGTTATATTGCTGCTGTAAGACTTCTTGTACATGTGCATGCATCTTCTATCAGTGTTGTTCCTTCCCAGGCACAATGCTTGTCCACCTAATCCAGTCCCACTGCTCTAATTGGCTAACTGCAGCCATTTTCTCTGCTCCGGGGAGCGTGGAGATTAGGGGGAGTGTGTGCTCTGAGCTGCCCGGCGTCTAAATGAGTCACGCTGTGGGTACAACGTCTCTCAGAGGGATAGATGGAGCACACCCACACACACAGAATCAGACTACTGAAGTGTTCTCCAGACTTGCTGGCACAGTTGTGCTGGAATCGACATAAAACTGAAACACGTGCAGGTGTTGATGCTTCTCTTTTTCCCCACTGATGTCACACGGTGAAACACTACCATCAACCTCTGCAAATCTGTGTCACCTGTGCTTACCTAGCTCCTGCAGAGAGGCATCCTGCCCTCATGTAAGCATCAATAATGAATGTAGCCTGCAGCTAAACACCCTGTCATGCTGTTCACAATGCTCAAAGTTCAGGCACACTACACCACACACCGCTACAAAGTTGTTCCGCTGTAGGCTGAAAATGTAAAGACATGTACGTATTCCTTGCACAGCCCCATCTATCAAATGATATAATGTATGAACGCCTCAGTTTATGGGTAAAAAAAAGTGATTCAGGCATTGTTACATAAAGGATGATGGCAACCGTTGTGAAATATACATATGATGCACTGAGAGATTGTATTGGATCAGTCTTTTGTATTAATCAATACTGTGAGTTCAGTTTTTAGTGCTGGGAGGGGAAATGTAAAATCAATGCATCCATGCTTGCAATGGCCAATTTTCAAAACAAAAAAACTGGAGGGTTGGTGCAGCTTGCTAAATGCCCGTAGACAATGTGGTACGCATTTGATTTAAACACAGTATTAGTCACTCTCACAAACATTTAGAAACAAAATTGCTGCTAAGCTACTGTTCACATTCCATCTCCCACGAACACTGGAGCAGCCAGCGCAAGAATAGATGCCGGCTGATGGACACATGACTGTTGGCAGAGCTGCTGTGGCTTGGCAGGAGAACAGGCCACATATCGCTGGTCTGTATCAGGGCACGATGCTCCCACTGGCACAAGCATGCATAATGAAACAACCAACACGTCTGCAGAACTGCATAACTCACACAGACAGGTAAGACGCCGCTAGAGGTCTCTCTGTGTGAAGGAGGTGTTACGCTGTCGAGAGCTCATTTCTCTCAAGCAGACCCCGGGGAAAGGGAGTGGATGGAGGAGATGTGAGGAAGGGCCACTTCCTGAAAGTGCAGCTCTCTAACGGAGAAACAAACAGAGCCAACGTGAGCTAAGCCTCCAATGCCCACCAGACCAAGATTTCTTTTAAGCTTTCTGAAGCTCTTCAAGGTGCAGAAAAGTCAAATGGCTCAGTTGAAAAAGCCAGAAGGCACTTACTGATCATTGGGGCCCTTGTGCTCAAAGGAAGCCTTTCCACTGCGAACAAAGGCTAGGAACTCTGCGCAGAAAACATGGAGTTACAATATTTCTATCGGTTCTTTAAATAAATTTAATTCACATCTCATCTGTTTTTAATTAGTGGATGGACTGTAAGTGAAGTTGCGTTATTTTGCTCCAGTTTGGGAAGGAAGGAAACCATCTATTTACATGTGTTAGTATGTACCAGGAGAGGTACTAGCTATAATCCCATTAATCAGCATAATTGGCTCATAATTGCCTCTCATCAAGTCCCCACAGATGCCATCACTCAAGCCTCAACATTATTGCCAGACATCTCAAACACTGGCTCACTCTCCCTGCAGAGATGATACAGGGTTTGTCCAATTTCTGCTGTTTCACACACACAACAAATTACATACCTTATGTTTCACTGAAAGTCATGCTATTATCCGGTGAACAGGCCATGAGTGAATAATGCGCTGAGACAAACGGTCCCCGCAAACTCAAGAAACAAACATCTGCCCACATATCCAAAAAATAACTCTTCAGCGCTGAGAGAATTCAATAATATTCTTATAGCGCGTGTGTGTAAGCAGGTGGGTGTGTGTGACAAATCACTGTAATATAAACAGACTTACAGATGTGTGTTGCTTTGGGGAATTAGCGTTCTACTTAATTACAACCTGGCCGCTACAGCGGACACATTACATTTAAGTTATAATGGCTCACATGAGATTTGTGATCACCTTTTGGCCTGAGAAGGCTGGAACACAGTTTTTAGCATTATAATTAATGTAACAACCCATAGTTACAGTTGGAAAATGAGCTGAGTACAATATGTAATGTGAAATATTTGCAGCTCAGTGACTTTTGCATTCTACTCAAACCACAGTCATAGTAAGACTGTAAAAATGAGAGACTGTACAAAGGCAACATGTTACATCTGTTGGCCCCCAGACTTAATGCTTGACGCGGGTCAAGAACCTGGGCTGCAGTTGTATGTCAGCTGCTGAAGCTTGAGGAGTCATGTGTGTCTTGTTAATTTAGTTTAGGTTAATTTAGGCTAAATAAACGTGGTTAATTGTGTTGAAAATGATGAAGTTCTGCTTTAATTCACTGATGAATTTTACTGCCTGCTACATGAATGTTTTGTCCTTTTTTTTGTAAGGAGCAAAGAAATGCTGAAGAAGCTTCATATGATGTTTGTTAACCTCTGAGGGAACATTAGACGTTGGTATTTTCTCAAATGCAAAATGCAAATGGATACCTATGAACTGTGAGTGCGTTTGCGGGTCTGTGGGTGAGCGCATTGTATGCTGCTCATGTAAAAATGAAGGAAACATGCGCTCGCTCATTGTTTATCAGTACACGAGTTTAACCACGAGCAGCCACAGCATGTTCCTGGATAGTGGAGAGAGAAGAAAGTAAAGGAATGAGGTAAGAGACCGCCAAGCATTTTTATCACTAAATTGATAGGCAGAAGTGGAAAATGAGAAAAAGAGCCTGACGTTTGCTGTGGTGGTGCAGTTTATCCAAACAACCAGAAAATAAATGACACTGCAAAATTTCTCTTGTGTGAGCAGGAACAAAACGAGTGCTGGCATGCATTTTGTGGAACTGGGTGAAACAACTGGCTTTTTTCTCCTCTTGTATTTTACAATGGGAAGATTGTGGGCCATGGTAAAATCATAGTGAAACCGAGCGAGGTTGGGAACTACAAAACAAAACTAAATCACTTCTGGAAGATGATTTGCCATACACAGTGAGAGCTGATCCTCCAGCTTTTGATGCTCATTTAATTCACCACTGTAAACTATAACTAGCTGTGAGGCGTCTGCACTCCATCATTTTAGTGGGCTGCATAACGGCGAGCATTTACGTCTTCAACCAGGCCCAGGAGAGCAGGATGACGGGTAGGGAGAAATGTGCCCATAATAAGATCATCGTCGCTTTTTAACAGCTAAATCCTCTGGGAAGATGGTGCTGAAGTCCAATAGTACACGCTCATTTAGGACGGTGCTCTGCAGAGTGAAATACTCTGCATGCTGTGGTTTGGGTTTTTCGACAACAAAGAACAAGTCTCATCACGGCACTGACATAACAGCCAGTTAAATGCCTGGTGTCATACACTACCCATAGTGCAACTGGGATGTGGACCTGCTGGCAAAGGTCGTGTGTTACACTGACTGTAAAGGCACTGACGCAAATTTGTTAATTGTGATAATTATTATTAACAGGCTTTATGGATACGTTTATATTCCCCTTGATAAATTAGTTACAGTTCTTATGAATGAACACATGCACTAGCTGAATATAAATGTTCAATTTGTTTTGCACTATTTTGAACATTTTAACGTAGGGCATAAACACTGGCAATCAACTGTAAGTCGTACAGCAGCTGAATTAGTTAAGCGGCAGATTGACACTGTCCCCCACTAGAAGTGCTGTTGAGCAGTGTTTAATAACCAAAGGAAGGCGGATCCATTCACTCGCTTTAACAGGGCAAAATATTATGGCACCCAACAATCTGTGACACATAAGTTATCACAACCATAACTATAAATTCATAAAAATCACACTGCCAAACTGCATGGTGGGTAGCTGTTCGCTAGACGACCAGGTAGCGTAACAGTCCCCTAACAGCTGGGAGAGGCTCACTACAGCAGATTAACAACAGAAAACAGATGGAGGATGAAGAAAGTGAAAGAGAGAAGCTGTGTCGGCAGTTTGGAAGTGTTGTTGGTAAAAAATAAATAAAATCGCCAGCAAATCATAAGAGCACTGCTAATGCTAAGAACAGCAGCTTTGCGGTCCAGCAGACGGAGTACATGGTTTTCAGATTCATGGGTAAAAGCGAAGACACACATCGCTTCAAACATCACTTGAAGAGGCCTTTTCTCGAGGGGCTGGAGTGACAGAGTTTTCACCTATCCAGACAGCCAGGAAAAATGGGTTAAAAGCAAGTATGGAAAATATTATTCATTAATAGAGAACCAAGGGATTTAGGACAAATCATACATTCCAATACTTACATGCCTTGGCCTGAGGAGCAACATCTCTGAATACTTTTTTATTTGATGTACTCCTGACAGCAGGATAAGCCACAAAGCTACATGTAAATAAAGGTCTATAGATGCAATAAATAAATAAATAAATGAATGATATACTGTGAAACCATCAGAGTCTAATTGTGATACAGAATATTGGTCATTCTAAAATTTCAGTCTTTTATTGCAAATTTGTCCAAAAAGCCAAATCAAATTGACTGTGAGTCAATGTTTAAAGGAAATAAAAAGGAAAGCCTTTAAAAGGAGGAAAAACTTTTTATAAGTACAATTTAGTTCAAAGAAAAACAAAGATTATGCATTTATTGCTCATTCCCTCCCCTCCAGAATGAGATGTTAGACAAATGTGAACATTAAAGTGATCAAAATCCCAAGCCTGTATAGTCTTATAATTGAAAGAAAGTAGGAAACCCTTAAAATGGCAGCGTGGGCGGCTCAGGTTGTTTCAACCAAAAGTCCCACCAGCATCACATTCGCACGTTTTTTTGTCTTTTCTACTGACAGTTTAGTTTTAAAGAGCAACTGCAGCTGAATCCTGCCTCTTTTCCAGTTTCCTATGAAATGGATCAGAGCTGATAATATTAAGCCCATCTGTTCAGCAGCACGAGACGTCTCATGTGCCACTATAATGAACACATGAAAGCAATCAAAAAAACAAAAAAATAAATAACCTAAATATGGGAAGACTTCTTTTTTTATTTCAAAACATGTAGAAATCGAATGTTCTTTTCAACAGACTCTGTAAGTGCTGAGGCCAGATTCCTATTCATGTTGAGCACAGATTCAGGGTGGGTCAGCCTGCGGAGCCTGAATTAGCTCTCTAACCTGCATGATAACCCTGTTTGAAGATACGATGAAAGTCCCGCCTGTAGGGAGACGTGGCCACTGCAGCAGCATAAGCAGGATATAGGCAACGATTAAACTAATTAACAGAAAAAGTAATGAAACTGTCAGCAAATGTTACCTGTGCAGTTCTTTACTAGTTTAAAAAATTTTGTTGTTTTTCTACCCGCTGTTCTGCTGTTGGTTGGTTGTTTGACCGAGGCATTTGCTGCATTGCACCATGCACTTCAGAATAAAACAACAGCATCTCAATGAAGAGGCCTGTTAGATTTAATTTTCCCACAGTCTGTGACTTTCTTATGAAACATGTGGAAAAACTGTACCTGTGTCAGTCAGAGCCGGGCTCCAACATCAAGTAAGGCACGGTAAATTTCAATCCGTCCAATTTGCGGCATGGTACCACCATTTGCCATAAGTGAATATTTTCTGGAGTAACATCATTACCTTCTAGACTGAATACTTGTACTGCCGAGCTTATTTGCAGTAATCACAGCAAATAATGATACAGGCAATCTGACATTCTGATAGCTTTCTCTCATTCAGCAGGTCACAGTTTGAGACAGCAGCCACTGCACGTTCATTTCCCCCATCACACGGTTGTGGCAAAGATGGAATATTTCATTAGGGTCTTGGATAAACAGAATCAAAGCTCCTATGTGTCTGTTTGAGCATGCAGGCTAAGCAGACTAAGCAGTTGTCTTGCTGTTACCTAAAGCCATGGAGAGCAGGGGCTAGATTGAATCTGTGATTGCAGAGACCTCCCAGACTAAATTATTGCTCAAATATTGCAGGGACATGGAGGTCAAAATCAGCCCGAGCTGCAGGACACTTTGCTAAGTTTTTGGCCAAATTCTGCAACAGTGTGCAGGCCATCATTCACGCTCAGTCCGGCCAACGAGTTCCTTACAGTGGGATGCAATGTCTCAGCTCAACAGACGGCTGGGGGACAGAATAGGAAAGCTTTGTTTGTGGGAAACCTGACGTAAGAGAGAATGATCTTTAATAAAAAGGCTGAAACGCTGAAACCTGATTTGTACACAAACGAATTAGCACCGTCTTTGAAAACAACTGTGGTCTCCATTACTCTGGGCTCTGCTTCGTCTTGTCCCTCTCTTTCTCGTTCCCGCCCTGTGCTTTAGCTTTAGCATCCAGGAAGAGCCAATTACTCATACAGCCTCAGTAATTAACATGAGGGATGGAGAACCTTAATGCTGCTCAGACCAAAGAGAAGTGACAGGGAAACTGTCTCTAATGAGACAGACACGGGCAATTCTCCTATGTCATCTCTGGCCACTGCCGACTGTCCCGGTGTCAACGCCGGATGGTGCTAATTGCTATGACTTAAAGCCACTGTACAGCACAAAGGATGTATGACAGACAAAAGTGACAGTGATTTTACGGAGGCAAAACAAACGGTGCCATCATCTTCTACCCTGACATGTTGAATGTATTAGCAAGCTTTTTGCATGCATAAACAGATATTTGTAATATTAAGGCTAGAGTCACAATACTATCACATTTAACATTCATTCTCCTGTTAAACTCTGTATCTGGTTGTGGGCTATTAAACCAAAAGGGGTTCACAGAAGTGAACAGAACTGTAGAGCTGGATCAGAAAAATGAATGAGAAAAGTGTTGTAGGGTTGTTACAAGCACAAAAAAATAAAACTACTACTATGATCCACTTACATGCAGTTTTAAAAAATGCTGCACTAATCCATAGTTTCATATTAACAAGCTATGAATCAAGTGTCCGTCTCAGTCTGAGTAACCTTTGTGGTTAAGAATCAAAACATTGAAAGACTTGAGCTGTTTACCCGACAAAAGTGATTCTACAGACTGATGAATACCAAACATCTGTTAATCAAGTTATGATTAATCTGGAAATGACCTTGATATGAGTAAGATAACATGATTAAGATGTTTACATGACTGTAGCTGTAATCAGAGTGCTCCCTTCCTCTGGTCATAATCAAATCATTGGAGTTTATGTTACTAAAGAATAATTGTTGTGGGCAGCTGCACACGGGGGGGGGGGGGGGGGGGGTTGGTCCACACTTGGCCAAAGAAAGGCCCCTTCGGTCACAAAGGCTCTGGCTATGAATATTAAGGCTGTAGGTCGGCATGTCCTCAAGCTGCTCTGTGGACCAAATCAAACACTATTCTCTGTCCTCAGTCTAAAGGCAGGGGCCTGAGCCATACGTCACCCAGGAGTGTGACAGACACCCGAAATGGCACACAAGGTCGTGAAGACTTAATACAGGGAGACTGAAAATATTGGAAAATATTCAGAGCCTAAAAAAACAAAATGATTTGGGCACCTTTGTCTGCTGCCATAGAGTGTGTTCTAACCAAAACAGCAAGAGTCCAATCACGGTTACAACGGTTACAACGAGCAAATGTTATTAGTCCAGCCTTGTTAACCGTTGGGGGATACAGTGGTTGCAATGGGTTACCTGTGTATTATAAAGAGGAAGAAAATGAGAAATTCCATCTTAATAGTTCAAGTATTTGGGCAAAAAAAAAACAAATATTAAATTCAGTTTTCAAGTGGCTTGATGCGAGATCTGCTTATTCATAAGCTGGCAAACTGGCAGGGACGGCTGTACTTGCAGAGGTAAGGTGGCACTGACCCACTATGACTGACCTACAGTAGTGAGTCCAACAAAACCCCTCAACATTCCATGAAACGGACACACATGCCCCCAAGGGCTAAAACGTTCTCTACAGCTCAGGAATTGTTGAGGATAGTGACTTGCTGCCTGGGATGCAGCATATGTAATGTAAATAAGCATCATCGCTTAATTAGCTTCCCGGCAGAGATTACATTAAAGATGAAATCTAGTTTTTCTTGGTGTAAGTGCAGGAACTGGGACTCAAAGGATGCTCACCAGCAAGCCTGACACACCTGGAAGTGCCCAGACAAAAAAACTCGCTGTTTGATGGCCACTGCAAAACATATCTCACCTCCACTTTACTGCAGCACAGTTCAGATTCAAAAACCTCTCAGGTTTTCACATTTTTCAGAACCGGCAGCACTATCACAACATACACACTCTGGTTCCTGATAAACACCCTAAATTCCCATATCTGCTGTGTCATTGTTTAAAAAAGGAGGAGGAAATTCTTCTGTCAAGTCAAAGCTGGGCTTAAAATAATGTCCCGGGGTTTGCAGTTGCATTTACCTCTCGGGTGATAAGGCCAGCAGACGCTCAGCCCGGCGGGGAGTTTATGCAGTGTCAAATGGATGCCGACTGTTTAGATGGAAGATAAAAAACTGAGGTTCAGTTTGGAAAAGCAAAGTTGGGACGTTTAGTGTTCGATTTAGATTTGGTTGGTTGGGAAGCATGGAGGCAAAAAACTGCAGTTGGCCCAAAGGACACAGAGTAAAGCTTGTGTGTCCCAGATATGCACAGATTTTGTCCTGGCACATTTAATGTGAGGACATATTCTTTTTAAACATGAAATAGTGTAAAAACGTGGAGACAAATGTTCACTTTGCTGCAAAGAGTTTAAAACGTTCTTTTATCAGTGCTGATATGTTTGTGTAGGATTTACAAGCAATAAAACAAAAAAGTTTTCAAAGAGCTCTTTCAACATGTCCTTGACATCAACGACTGAAGCTGAAATCTGGTGTGTATTAGCAAATGTTATCAATAAAGCTGATTCTGATTTCCCAAATAAAAGTTTTCCCGTGACTTACATTTGAGTACTTAATAATACAGGGTACCATTACAAGTACCCAAGGTTGTACAGCTAGTATAACTTTCTGTTCAGTAAAATCCATAATCAATCAATAAGCTGATTAGAGACACTGACAGTCACTTCTGGTCCACATAGTTGTGAAGACACAGCGGAAAGCTAAATGAGACACTCTCAGTCTCTTGACAGTCTAGAAGGAGCCCAAGGAGTCTCCGGAAGTTCTAATAAAAAATACAAACGTGCAAATCTCGAAAGATTTCCGAATTTCTGGTGTGCTAAAACAAAAATGGTGGCAACCAACATTTTATGACTCTGTGTGAAGCTGAGCACTAAAAAAAGATTTCAAATTTCATTAGTCCACATCAGAAAATAAAACAAACTAAAACAAGCAGTATCCAAAAACCAAACGGGTTAACAGATTATTCCGGTCCAGCCTTACTGCACATTAACAAACAAGATTCTAAAAGTAAAGTAAGTGTGAATTTTGTCTCTTCCTGCCCTGGGCTCTGTGGTGACAGCACCGTGTGAATAAGACATACTTAGAATACTCCTTGTGGACACAATTAGGCAAGCTGAGGTCCATTTTTCACTCTCTTACCCAGAAGTTTTGATTATCTCCAGTTTCCATCTTAAAGAAGCTGTCGTTTCCTATCACTAATACCGCGCAGATGTATTCCTGGAAAATCCAGCAGGCTGTCACACGTCATGGGAGCAAGGAGGTGCGATGGAACTGAGCTCCATTAGGATCCCGCTGCTGAGCTGTCATTGCCTTAGCTCTTGTTCAAAATGATGAATAAGTTACAAAATTAATGATTTGGCACACCTAAGGCATGGAAAGTGGCTCTGTGCAGGTTCAGGAGTCACAGACGGCTTTAAATAAAAAAGCCTTGTAAATAAAACATTACATTACTTTTGTGTCTTCTCAAATTCCAAACTAGCAGAACTGTCTTGTTATGAATCACAGTTTCCTCTGCCTCCTTCTCATTTTCCCACAGACATCACATACTGTAATTACATCCCAGATTATGCAAACACTTCCATGGTGAGGTGACCACAGGTAGGGCACCTGATGGATGTGCCTATTCAACACCATTACTGTGCTGATGGGGGTAAAGAACAGCTGGAGTTTGGGGTCTTTGTGTGACGAAGACCAATTAGGGAGCAAATTTCACACCTCTTCCCCATCACAACGTAGGCCGCATCTGCAGTCGGGCATCAAGCATCATGTCACGCTCACCACCCGGCACATCCACATCTGTGTCCCGCCTTGTCAGTCAAGCCCTCCCACCCTACTGCACATCCTGCTCACACACACACACACACTTCATCTCCCTTTTAATGGCCGCCTCTATGCACAAAGCCAGGGTGAGTGTTGTCAGACAGGATATTGCTTGTCAAAGTAACACATCTCAGAAAAAGTCAGCGATGACAGTGTGTTATTTTTTGTTGAACTTGATATTATGAGTTTATTGGATGTCTCCTTTTGCCGTGGATTTCCAACAAGCATGCTTGCCGTACTTGGTGTCTAGCCTGCATTTCCCATCTGCCCTCACCTGCAGTCTCTGGGACAAAAGTGGGAAGTGAGAAGAAATGGAGAGAGGGGACTTGAAGAGGAGAGCGTAAGGAGGGGAAGGAAAAAGAAAGCGGGCTGAGAGTTTAAGAGGAGTCAATCTTTGACGCAGATGGGGAGTGGAAACGGTTGCCATGGAAACCCCACCCTGCCTCCAATGAGTCAATGAGTAAAGAAAAAAAAACAGTAAATGGAGGGATGAGACAAAGTGAGCTTTTGACTGAAGGTGTTCGTCTGATCTGCTTAACCTAGGCAAACAACAAACACACTGTATAATATTCATGTTTCCTAATCTCCACGCACACACACCGCACACTATACTACACTACTATCAGCCTAAGCCCAACTGTCTCAAAAGCCTCAATCTATTCGTCATTCTTTTTCTCAGCTCCAGCTGAGATCTGTGGACTGAGGCCCCCCTCTGTCTGAGCTCCTCAGTGGCACTTACACCATTTATTAGACTTCTCTTCTCTAAGAGATGCTAAATAATGAATGAACACAAGGGAGCTGTTAGTGTTTTTATTATCCCAATTATTGCTGCCATTCATCAGACATCAGGTTATTTAACAGAAATCCTGACATGTGGCAAACCGAGGGAAGTAAGAAGGGCCCCTCATATTTTTCTGGCAGATAAAAGATTTGGAACGTGCTCTCAAAAGTTAAATTGCAGACTTTTAGGCGAGCAGCAAACTGAAGGAAATTAAAAGCAATGCACTTGGAGTTGCACACACACACACACACACAGGAAAAAAAAGAAAGAAGTTGAGCAGGAGAAAAATGATAATGACAGAAGGAAGTAAAGATAAGGACAGTGCCACTGTGCAGCAGGAGAGAAAGTGAGAGACAGGCAGAGATTCATATTTCCTGCTATGCCGCAAGACTCTGGGATGATCAAACCAACAACTGTGGATAGACAGATGGACTTGCAGTCTCACTCTGATTAGTGAACACCATCAGCATTGCGTGGAGTTGCCCAAGCCATTAACACAAACTCAATGCCCCCTGTGGGCATCTCACTCCCCATTAACTCACAGTCTCTACCAATACTTCCTGCTACTAAAGCATATGTTGTTTGTGCATTCATGTAAAGGCTAAAGCACACATACATAATTGCAAGGGCTTACAAGCGCTGCAGTGAGAAGTGATAAAACAGACACGCACTCGCACACTTTAAAGACAGATGTTGGAACATCCAATCACACCCTTCATAAACTTTAAGCCTGCATTAGTGCATGTTAATTGGGTGTTCTTTTTAGGGATCCCTTCTCTGCTATCGAACCACTTCCTGAATTCTTTGCATGGATACACAGCTATTATCAACGGAGGCCGTGTTCGCGAAAGGATCATGTCTTAGGGTTGATGATAGCTGTTAGATTTGGGTTAAGCATAGTCACAAATTACAAACTGTGTCAACTGTCCGAGATTTCTGTTCATGTTGGTGCACAGTTATGCGTCTGTCCTTTAGGCTGCATAGGGTCATTAGTATTGAAGTTGAAACTCAATGAGCAGGACTGCTTTTTGGCAACTGGATTTAGTGGATTTTCTTGATGAAGTCAGTTTATCTGCTATTACTATCTTTAATATGGTTATATTAAATATATTTCCAATTGAGAATGTGAAGCTGACTGTTGGGGGGTGTGGGCACCATCTTGTGGGATCTGCCTTTTCTATTGGTGAGCTGGAGTAAAAATAAATGGTCGGCATATATATAACCTGTTGGTACTCACTTTAACCTGCTTCTTATTTACCCATTGACACACACACACACACCGAGGGGGGAGCTGCTATGCATGTTACTCACTGAGAGCAACTTGCTCAAGGACCCTTCGATATGTGACCAAAGGAGCTGGAGGAGCTGGGGATTGAACCAACAACTGTAGAACTGGTGACTGGCGCTACCAGAGTCTGTGTTTTGACTTTCTGTCGTGGTTCTGACTAGGTCGGAGCTGCTGCCATAGTAGGACAGTAGAGGACTGCAACATTTCCCTTTGAGAGTACAACTGTATTCAAAACAGCAGACATTGGACAAAAAAACCCTTGGTATTTATTGTTATTAGATTTTCCAAATATCATTTCCTGCTTTTGGATGTTAATTTCCCCAGGTAGGGGCACTTTTGTTTCTCTTCATCTTTTTCTATCTTCATCAAATTTGAAATGTTAAAACAAAGAAGGTTAGTTAAACAAAAAGATGCAAGTAAGCTATTCAAACAAATTGCAGTAGATCAATACAACCAAATCTGTATTTGACACGATGGATAACTGTGCATGATTTCTGTACTGTCTAATTTCCCGGACTCTTTTTCTCAAAAACGAACAGCAAACTGAGATTTTAGGCACCTGTTAACGGTCATCCTCTTAAAATAATAATAATAATAATAATAATAATAATAATAATAATCATCATAATCATCATCATCATCATCATCATAATAATCATAATAATAATCATAATAATAATAATTACAGTAATGGACATTTTTGCATTTGAGAAGAGCATGCAGCTCATAAAGTTAACACCCAAACACAACACAAGTATTGGCCACTATGAAGAAATAAAGAATGAAAGCAGACACAGTCATGGCGTCCACATGCACTGTAGGACTGAGGGCTGAGAGCAGAGGCAGAATGTGTCAGCGTCTCTTCACCTTTTTACCTGCAGTTGACCTGCTGTTACTCAGCCCTGGTCAAAGACGGACCCCGTGGCCACTCATCACTACATAAGTGCCTTACTGTGTCCACCGAGCTAAAAGGCGCCCTGAATATAAATGTGGGCGAACGCTTGTGTGAAGCAAGAACCGACAAAGAAGAGGAAAGCCACCAAGCAGGAAGCAACGAGCGAAAAAGAAATATAATGAGTACATAAAAGACTTGCCTTATGGGAAATGAGTCACATAATCCTGACGACCTTCATATTTTTGTGCACGTAGTTTTATTTTCCTTCTTCGGAGGCGCTGCACATATTTATATTTGATGTAGCATTTGGGGGGAACATGAGAGACACTTGTTTTTTAATCTTTCAGTTGATGTGCCCAGCCTTCAAGTTATTTACTCTAAGTGTCTAAGTTTACACTAAATACATGCCCGCTAAGTCAAACGCTCTGAAATTAGCTCAATTATTTAAAATGGTTTCCAAATATTTCTCTGCTTGGCTCTGGAGTCTTCGAGTGAAAACACATGCACTGCCTATAAATGTGAGTGTGTCTGAAAGTTAGATTATTAAATTACAAAAGTACAGGAGTTATTTTTTCTAAATATTTCAACTGTTGCCTACTTAGGTGATACAGCTAGTCCGCACGCACGTATTCCTCACTGCTCTCTATCCCCCCATCAAATCTGTGTGGATTACCAAACGATGGGCCTGATTTCACATGGGCTCAGGCTATTAACGCTCTGACCTTGGACTTCAACCAGCCAATTTGTCTAAGAGTTGGCACAGCCTTAGCTGCCCCGACCGACTCTGTCCAAGCTCCACGATTGGTGTGAGTGGCAGTAACTCTCCCACTGTCTGCACGTCAGCCTCCACGCCCTAGAAAACATGTCTTTTTCTTCGTCGATCAAGGGTTGCTTTTACATTGCAACGATGAACTGCTTCAGATCCATCAGTTCCTTTTCTCTCTTACCCCCTTGCCTTATTTAGATTTATCA
This sequence comes from Channa striata, assembly GCA_033026295.1. Lineage (NCBI taxonomy): Eukaryota > Metazoa > Chordata > Actinopteri > Anabantiformes > Channidae > Channa > Channa striata. The sequence continues at coordinate 17,750,452 of CM065169.1, forward strand.
CACATCACTTCACTCCAATTTATTCCACTGTTTCTCAACTATACATTAAGTGTTTAGTGTCATCTGCCTGAAGCTCCATATGATTTGTCGGCATGCGGTCCTTTTCAAAATCAACAGTTCAACTTACACCTGTATTTACACATATGTATTGCTTTATGTTCTTATCTGGCCACATAATTACATAAACTTATAAGTTTCATTGTGTGGGTGGATTTTTTTTCTTACAATAGGATCATGCTGTACAAACTGCAATTACACCTTTTGAGATATAATCACAGCAAGGACCAGGACCACCTCTACATGTGTTCTGGCTGATTAAATCACAACACTATCACGATGGATTCTGTGTGCGGTTACAGTTCTCATTAGCATGGCTTCTTCCCTATCTAGATAAGATAAACAGATACAGATGTTACGCTTGTGCAAGGTGTAAATTAGGCTTGATTGTCTAAAAAAGCTTAAGTGTCCCAGAATAACTAGAATACAGGAGCCCATTGTGCAGGTCTTTTGTTTTGTTTGCATTGTACAGTATATGATGTTAAGACGACCTGCTAATTGGTCTGGTTGAATTTAATGTAAAAAAAAAAAAAAGGTAGAAAACCCCCAAAATAACTAATCAGGGCGCTAAGTGATTCTACCATCCTCCCAGATTTTTCCCAAAATGCAATCCAAGACATCTTAAAATGAAAGTGGACCTTCACAAAAAAGTATTTTTCAATAAAAGCTACATCATCACTAAATAAAATCATTCAAATGTTGCTTTACTGTTTTGCTAAACCTAAACTCCAAGATTAACGTAATGTGACATTTTCTTCTATTACTACATTTCAGCACCGACATACAAACCTAAACATTTAACATTAACATTTATCATTTATCTAAAGCGACTTACAGAGTTATCTGGTATACACACAAACATGATGGTGGGCAACTAGGGGTTCAGTGTCTTGCCCAAGGACACTTGGAACATCCGGCATGGAAGGACTGGGGATTGAACCACTGTGGACGACTGCCTTACCAACCAATACAGCCGCCTGTATAAAAACTTATTGTAAAGAAAGTTTCATAGCATCAGAGATACAAAACACATCTTCCTTATTCAGATAAGACAGCATTTTTCCCCTGCTCAGTACTGGCTCGGCTCGCCTCAACTCTTCTCTGCTCGCCTTTTTTCCATTTTCATTAGGTAAAAGTTGTAGATAATACATAGTATCGCCTCCATTAATGTTCCTTGCAAGCTTATCACCAAACGCGACGTGAAAACACTGCGGATTACCGATTGGTCAAAAAGAACTGACTACCACTGTGTCCACAGCTGTCCCGTCATCTAAAGCAAACAGTGAAGCAGTATTTTCAAAACTCTCCCGACAAAAAAAAAGTCTCCTTGCTGTGACTGAGAGTGACATACCGCGAGTCCAGAGCAGTTTCCCTTCAATATTCTCATTACTCCTGTGTGTTGCGTTGACGGTCACGTCACCGATGCTTCATGCACCGCCAGAATAATGACCAGGTGGTACTACATTTGCAGTGGAAAACAAAGCACATTGTCCCAGAAGCGAGTAAAGCAAAACAAAGCCGAGCTGAGCCAGAACAGTGCATTGGAAACACACTTATAGTAACCGCCTGCATGTACAAGGCAGGGGGAGAGTTGCTGTCAGCTCTGTCTTGTCCATCTGTGTGCTGTCATCAGATACAAAGCTGTTTTTCACGTGCTATGAAAGTTTTACTCTTTCCAGACTCCAATTAGTCCCAAAACTGACTTTCATCCTTTCGCTCCTCCTTTTATTTGGCCCTGGAGTCACGGGATATCTTGAGCCCTGCTAGTCTGTAAAAATTGGCCACGCATGTTTTGCATTTTGAGCTGCAATAGCAGGAAGATTCCTAAAGATGCCCTGAGATTCGTGAAAACATCCCATGCATGAAAACAGAGAAACAGTTCTACTTTCTTATTCAGTGCAGTTGTCTCTAATACTCTATCAGTGAACAGATGTCACTGTATCTAATCATCCTCCCATCAGACAAGAACAATCTGTTTGTTACTGTACTGAAAGTTGCTTACATTTTTATTGTATATTTTCCTTTGATCTTGACAGTATTTGAATAAGATGGTTTCTTAAAGATTTGATTTATGCTAAAGAGAGTCATTGTCCAACTATTTGCTAGGTCAAAATGAAGAAGCAGCAGAAAATATAGAAATAAATACATGAAATAATGGTTTTAAATACCTGTTAGGGTGGTTCTGTTGTGTGTTTAAAGAGTGTAAATCGATGCGTCCATCAGTTAGGATTTAAGAAAGGCCCAGCTCAAGCCTCTTCCTCTAAGCAGAACTGAGGTCCATTGTTGGAGCTTCATTAATACACCAGTTCGCCTCTCCTTACCTCTCTCTCTCTCTCTGTCTCTCACACAACAGTTTATCTGCAGTCCATTTACTCATGTGGTTATCATAGTCTGTGTCCCATCATCAAGGCTCCTCTACGCTTCCCTCCGCCCCCCCTTTTTTTATCTCTCCCTCTATTTGTTCTCCCATTTGTTCTCATGGTTTACTGTTCACCTCTATCTCTATCTCCAATGCCACACCGGCAGCGGCTCTGTGAGTGGTTATCAGAGAAAATTACGCTTCTGTTGCAAACAAATAGCTTGTTTGTGTGTGTTTCTCCTGTCGTGTACTGTTAAGAGAGGAAGACCGAAATGTGACCCCAGTGAAATCAGCCTGCTCTTGGTCCTAGAATGCACCTCCATTTGGGATTCAGTGGTGAGTTAGCCACCAGACAGCCGGGCCTGATGGTAGGGCTAGGCTAACATGCGCCGTACAGAAGAGAGTGTACACACACAGACATACAGAAAATCACAAGCCACTGACGGATGGCAATGAGCATATATACGGAATACAGGATGAAGAAGACTATAAATGAAACACCAGTAGGTTCGTATGAGCAATGCAGGTTAATGTACACACACATTAATACACATGCATGCACACAATAGTCCTGGCGTTCACTTTGAAATGGCGTCCTGAACAAAAAAACAAACATATCAATACCTTAACGCCCTCCCAATCTTATCTTTGATTGTCCATGAAACAATCTGCTATGGGCTCCTGTGAAGCAGTTACTGCAGTTAATTGGAGACAGAGCTGCACTCAACAGAGTCGAACTTCTAGACAAGCCTGATTCCAGCTAAACCAGCTCTCCAGCAGCTAATCGATTACCACCCCAGACACATGCCGGGACTGAAGCCAATGGATGGAATTTCAAATGTCCAACACGTTCTGTCCCTACTCTGAAGTAAAGCAGCTAAACACATGAAAGCTAACCTGTTCCTGTCTGGTCTCAGGTTTGCTGAGAGTTTGTCGAACTTTTTAAAAATGTGCTGGTCAAATGTTTGTTGACCTTAGAAATAACCAGTTTTAAATACTAATTTATTCAGAAGCTTATGGATGTATGAGATCATTGTCTTTATTTAGTTGCCATGGAAATAGAGCTGTTTTATGACCGTCTAGGAGTATTATCCAACTTAACAAACAATGGATTTTGATTAGCGGCAGTGACAGAAATACACATCAAACATGTAAACTAACAATCTCCTAAAATAACAAAAGCCCTAAGAATAGATTTGAATCAGGGTTTGGGATATAAGTCCATATTGTACTGCATTCTGCTTTTTGTCAAAGGAGCAATCAATTGATTTTACTAGCCATGAATAATATCGCTGAATAAAATGTTCTCGGTAGCTCTGAAGGGAGATATTGAAACTATAAAAAAAATCCGCTCCTGATATGAGTTAAGTCATTTGTGGTTCTCTTGAATGGGGCAAGCTGGCAGTGTGGTGTTTGAAGCAACTGGGCAATTATTGTAGGATGCAATGACTGTAGAACTTAACTCATGAGGAGTAAAAAAACATAAAGGCAAATTATCATAAAGTTGTAAGTAATAACTTCTCAATTGTAGCAGGAACGTCAAGCAAATTTCCAATTAATCATGTTATCACAGACAAGAACACACAGTGAATGTGGAGATTTAGGGCTCTGCTAGCTCAATCCAGCTTTGGCAAGACAGAAAAAAATACTCCAGAGTATGACTCAAGGAGGTTAGGGAGGTGACAAGTGTGTAAAGGGAGGATGGTAATTTCAAGGTAACTCACAGGGGACTGTGCGGAGGTAGAGGTTGTCCCGAATGATCTGCTGCAGCTCGTGGTCCACCGAGCCTTTCTGGAAGCGCAGGTTGAGGTAGTGGCGCAGGTCCTTGTCTATCACGCCCCCTGGAGGAACACAATGATCAAAATCAGACCTCTCCCATCAAATCAATCACTCTGACACGGAGTCCTTGTACATTTTTCCTCCGGCATAAATAAAAAAAAAACGGTTTGAGGAAAAAGACCCTACTCAGGCCTTTGTCAGAAATGGGGACAGCTGCAAGAAAGAAATGTTTGCCTCACACTGTTTTCTGTGCAACTTCAAAACTTGCAAGCAGAAGGCGCTGCAAACCAAATGACCCAGAAATTACGGAGGATAATTTGAATTTTCTAAACTGCTACAAACAAACACATCCAGCATTAATAATTGCCAGTCTGGCTTCTCTCAGATTCAGCATGTGTCAAGGGAAGCTCCAGAATGGTGGAGGTGTTAATTGGAGCGATGGCCAAACACGTGTGAAGAGATGTCTACACATAAATCAGCCGCGGAACCCCACCCCCTGTGGGGCTATTTTTACTTCCGTTGTCCTCATCCTCAACCTCTCCCTCCCTCCCTCCTCCCCTTCTTCTCTGTGTCTCCAGCGCACCCAGTGGTGTGAATGGACTTCCACTTTAAACCAGTAAATCTCGCTGGCTCAGCAGGACAGAAGATAAAACAAAAGTGATGGAAGGAGCGACAGGGAAATGAAGGGCAAGGGCAAATCCCAGGGGGGAGCGGAAAGGGGAGATCCAGCTAGAACAAGCAATAAGTCCAACGGCACCACCACCCTCACTCAACAAACACTCCATTTCTCTCTCTCTGCCACACACTCATCTTATCACATTTTAGACTGATGCAGGACAGGACGCAGGAGAAGGAGAGGGGCCACTGGACTGGCCTTACTTAAGGGACTGTCCCCGGTGCTGCTTCAGCCAACACACTTGTCATTCCTGTTACTGCTCTGCATAGAAGAAGCAGCGAGACAGATGGAGTGGGTGCCCAGGCCGAAAAGACATTCGTCTAACCTTCATCGTCCTCTTTAAAGAAACAACTTGGCACAGTGCCACATAGCATTTAGCTTTCTCCTCATCCCTCTGGCATTCCAAGGCAATAACATCCAATCGCGATATGTGAGAGAGTGTACATGTCAGCAGTGCACGCATATAGTGACAGATGCGTGCAAACACTAAAACACATGTAGATGCATATGAACGCGCTCAGACAGAGGGTGGAGGACATTGTGAGTGTCACATTAACTCGGCGATAACCTAGTTTGGGAGTTTTCTGTCATATCGGGCAGATCTATTATTTAGCACCTTCTGGTTCTTCAGTTTTGTGTTCTTGAAACATTCACTCACACACACACACACACACACACGAACATGCACTGATCCATTAGAGCTGAACTAAATCACGGTGTGTTGCATTGTAATCATGCAAACCTGAATTACTAACACCAGCTCCGTCTGTGTCTCTGCCAAAGATGTGGAGCAGCATGACCAGCCGCTGCACATTTGCATGATAAAAGAAGCCAAAGAAATGAATCTGCATGCTGAAAAGGTGATCAGACTCAGAATCCCTCTCGCTCTCTCTCACACACACACACAGACATTAATGCACTAAATGGCACCTCTTGAGCGGACAGCGGTAGTCCAGTCAGTATAGTGTCACAGTCCTCTTTCCACAGGTTTTGTGATGCAAATAATCTCCGCTGGAGGAAATCTCGCACCAGATCTTTCTCACTGGAATCTCCCCGGTACTGTCCCTTCCCTCGGGTCCCCAACTCTGTCTCTGTTTGCCCCAATCTAGCCACTTCTAGGCAGCCGGGGAGCCGAATCACCTCTCTCTGTACTCCACGGTGGAGAGATGAATGAGGAGAGCACGGCAGAATGAGTTGCTGAGAGACACCGAGGCAAAGAGAGAGTGTGTGTGCGTGTGTGTGAGACGGAGAGCGGGAAACAGGAGGGGAAGGGCTGAAGTGTGTGTGTGTGTGCAAGAGAGTGTGTGTTTCTGCGAGTGAGGGAGAGCGACCGTTGGAAGCGCAGTTCTGGTTGCAGGGACCACTGCGATCCCTTTTCCTCTTGGATCCTCCAGGTTCCCAGGTCCTACAATGCCCCCCATCTGCAGCACGGGTTACTACATCTGTTTCCCATGGCACCTTTTCAGCATGCCCCCTTCAGCTCATAGCATCCACATGGCCTGGCTCTGACCCTCCACCATCGACAACTGTGTGGTGAAACTAAACATTATCTTTTAGCCAAATGCTCCGCCGTCTCACTCCCACAGAACACTATTCCTACTAATTAGGTTGTTTGTTTACTCTGTGTTTGGAAGCCAACATAAGTGGTGTCTGCTAACTCTTCAGTGTCACATATTATATCCATTCTGCAGGCATTCTATTCATCTCCGTGCCCCCTTTTTCCCCCTCTACTAATAGCATATATTTCTCTATAGTTCAGTGCTTGTGTTCACATTTAAAAAGTCACAAACACAGCTTGACTTTAATGGCTGCTCCATCCAAATGGAACTAAACAGTGTCAGGTTTTATGGCTGTTATTTCAGCTTTCAGAGAAATAAAAACAGACGTTTCACATTTGTGCGTGAATAGGACATGTTGTTTGAAATTTCTGTGTATTGTCAAATATTTAATTAGCATCCTCAAGAAGTAAAAACTAGCAAAATGTGTTTTTGCTTGTTAAATAACAGTAATTCCCAAATGTTTTCAGTCCCACCTGAACTAAATTTTAAGACCTCCCACCCTATCAACACCTACTTGTAAATCACATTCATTTTTAAAATAAAAAGAGGGTCAAAATTGATCACAAAAAAGGTTGTAGGTTATTAAAAGAACAACCTGATAAATGTACCGTAGACTTATATTATTTAAGTTTCTATTATGCAAAATGTAGCTGTAGAGTCCCTGAGGTGTGCGGTTGTATTGACAGTCAACGTGAACTCAGCAAAGGTTACACTTTTGATCAATTTATCTTTGCTTCCTTAATAAATTCCTGTCTATCCTGCAGGGACCATAAATGTGCAAGTATTTCAGTCTGGATCAAAGCTACTGACCATAAATGCTTTTGCATACTGAATAAATTTCACCAACCTGAATCCTGATAGCCTTACTAGCATCAGTGGACTCTGCAGATTCACGTGTTCAACATTTCACTCCATGTTGTTCCCAACAGTCACATCCCCCGCTATGTAGTGAACCACACCGTAATCGATTTTTTGGCAATAAACTACTGTATGTGTGATTGGAACGCCGAGTGTGGCTCTCCTCAATATGGCTGAGTATTTGGGCGTGTATCTAAAAATAGATTATGTGTGTTTGTGTGCGTGTGTGTGTGTGTGCGCGTGCATGCAACGGTGCAAGACAGTCCAGTTCTAGAGTCAGCTAGGAGTATGAGGCTTAAGGAGGCCATTTAAACACCAGTGATGCTCTGTCGTTTTTCTCTCAAGGTTGTTCTTTGTCACTTCTTCCTGCTGTGACAGCGCTGCTATCGAGACACAAGTGATATGTGACGCTGCTGATGGGGAAAGGTGAGTGACAAGGAGAGGAAATGACGAAGTTAGAGCTATGGATTGCAAGTACCTCCAAATCAGAGTCAAAATCTACTCACTGGCGCAGGAGCCAATCAGCTAAACATTCCCTAAGGCAATTCATGCATTAGTTATTAGTTGTTATTATTTCTATTCTGAGGTAGCAGACATACGTAAGGTGCTGTACATTTAAAGTTTAAGAAAGCATGTACGGAGCACGTTTAGCATGACATAAGCTGAAACGAGTCTTCCTTGTTATTTAGTAAATTATTTCTTGCATCTTCACACCCAAAAGCAGGCATAATAACAGTTTCCTAAACAGATTGGTGAATGAAATGTGTTGTTATCGTGCAGAAGAACAGACTCCACCATCTACGCTCAGCAGGTGTCAGGTAAATCCCCTGGGAGGCCGAGAGCGAAAGCACAACCTGTGGAGAGTGGAAAAACAAGAGAGCAGCTGGTTCCTCTGGGGGATAGAGGTGCTGTAATAGTCTAATACCCTGGCTCAAACTGCTGGAGCTCGCAGAGAAGCACTGACTACTTCTGAAGCTTTGAATGCATGGCCTACATTCTTGCTGCATGTTTGCTTTCGTAATTTTTCATACAATTGCATGTGCAATGCATTAATAGGATTTTATTACTTTAGTTTACAGCTGAAAACTGAAAATGTGTCACTTGTAAGGTTTATTCAATGCTTATTTTCCGTTTTTGCAAATTAGGTGTTTTCATTCTGAAAAACAAAAAGCAAATGGCAAAAAATCCTGGCAACCTGTATAGTTTCTTCCAAGGAAAAAAACATACAAGATGATAAATGAGCCACCATCTGACAACCCTAGACTGCCAGTTAGTACTTTTAATCATTGTTATTAACTTGGTTCAGAAAATGATGGACCAGAGTGACAACTCCGCTTTTAGTTGGAAGTGCAAAGGAAAGTCCACACAGTCCACAGGTTCAACATTATGAACATAATCAGAAACACACATAGAAAACACAAGGTTTAAATAAAAAGTTTAGCAACACTGTGATAAAATCAAACCCTCCAAGTCTCCTGCTGAAGTTGGAGAACTTTGGAGCCTATCACCAAAAAGAAAAAAAAATAAATTCAAATCAACACTGAGCTCGGAGTGCCGTCATCAGAGCCTTGCTGACTACATTTATCACCTAGCTCTGAAGGCACCCAACGGCAGTCACATTTGTAGCATTATCGCAGTGTGTGTGTGTGTGTGTGTCTGTGTGTGTGTGTGCATTTAAGTCAGAGGGAGCACCAACAGACAGCTGTTTGGATAATCAGACTAATTAAAAGATCAGGATGGGCTTAAAACCTAGCCGGTTTGCCAGCTCCGTTGATTAGTCGTCAGTGAACGTGTCTGATGCCAGCTCTGTTGTGAAAGTGCTGGAATCCATAAACACCAACTGTTTTTCCAAATGGCTTTACACATACCAAATACTAAAAATTCAACATTTTCAGAACAAGCTTTTGATCCTACACTCCTATTTTGTTATTCTTGATCATAGCATATGTTGACTGTAGGTTTTTTTGTTAAACTGCAATATCACTTTTCTCCAACAATAAATGGATTCATCTCAACCTTAGCCGAGCAGTTATAACTGTATCTATGACCACAAAGGCCTGTGACATTTACCAGGTAGTAAATGTACCACTAAAAGACCCAGTATCCGATCCTTGAGCATGACTTTAAACGTTTAAGTTCATACATTTGTCCTACAGTGATGTGGAAAGGTAATAAAGGACTGTCAGATCAAAAAAAGTGAAACGCAATTTTACAGTCAAACCCAAGTACTGTAAAATAATTGCTCAGTAGAGACAACACAAAAACACAGCACCATTTGCTGTAATTAGAGGACACCAGCCTAAAACACACCCCACATAGCCTCCACCTCTCAAAGTCCCACAGGTCCTCGTAAAATGTACCGTCCTTCTGCTGCTCAATGCTGACCGTCCCCAGCTCACCCACTGCCATGGAAATTCACTCAGCCCACCAGATGCTTGCTCGTGTGTGAGCATGTGTGTTTTTCTGATGTGCAGCATCTGTCTCCTGGCGTGGGGGGGGGGTCCCAGTCCATTTTATCCTGGGAATGGGACACTGATAGTGCCGCTGGAGCAGGAAATGGAAAATGTCCTTTGCGTGCTGCCGTGTGGCCGCATTGAGCAGCGGATTGATGAGGGACAGTGTGGGAGAGCAGGCTGCTACCTGAAATCACAGAGCCGCTCTCATATACAATCACATATGGCTCCATTTATACCTATCAAACTGTGATCTGTGCACAGATTTGCTTCTTTGGATGGGGATCAACCTAATCAAGCTGCGATGCCGTTAGCTCGGCTATAAATATGAATCTTGTTATCCGCATTGTGTCAAAGCAAAACAACGTCATGTTTAAGTCATTCTGTCATTAAACTGAGTGTGTCCTCACATCTTTATTCGGGGTTTTCCTGGAATGACACTAATCAATCAAAAAGTTGGCAAAACGTCATTTGAACCTGATTTTGTAAAAAACATATAATTACACAAGGTGCTCTGCCTTTGCAGCAATTTGCATACATGTACTGAACACTATTACAGCAGGCAGCATCATACATGCAAACTCGGAAAATTTTAGCATTAGCTAAATTTTTTGAAGATGCTGTAAATTTCTATGTTGTTTTGGGAGCGTTAAATATGACATGCAAAGTGTATCTGCTGTGTAACGCGCATAGTAATAAAGCGGCTGACTCGCTTACTGTGTGGACACCGTGACAGGAACGCTACGCCTAAACACAAACAGCACACAAGGCAAGACTTTGGGAATAACAGACCGAATCCAAGGTTGCAGACGACACGAATCCTGCCGGCCTTCATACCCCCGTACTGCACTCCACTTGACTTTTACGGTTTATGAAATTACATACTGACTCTGCTTTAGCTGAAAAACTCTTTTTGCTCATCCTGCTGCTTCCTCTCTCCTCTCTCCTGCCCTATGCAGACAAAGCCTGCCAAAATCTCTGCTGCTCTTTACCTACAATATCATTATGTTTAGGTGCTGCCTGGTTTTGAGCTTTATTTCCAACCCTGGCAGCAACATCCCTGACCTAACCTTTGCACATTTATAATATTTTTTTAAAACTTTTTAAACAGCTTTCTGATGTAAAAAGTAATAACTCAAACTGCTCTAGCTTGGACGTATGAGCATCTGATAAGACTGTAAACACCACAGCTTCAAATATTGGTAGAGTAGGGCTGAACGAATAAATCCTAAATTTTCCACTACACTGTCCTTAAATGCCTCCAACAAGCACAAGCAGATACACCACCTGTTGCCACTGTAACAGGTGCTACTTTTGTAACCTGGAGCACACACACACACACACACACAAAAGCAAATGAGAGGAACAGGAGGTGGGATGTCTGACATTTACATATCAATGAGGTAACATGACTAGCTTTCTTTGGTATTACTTTACTCGCTGTGGCCACTGATTCTCCAACTTGCTGACTGGTAAATCACACTTGTGCTGGTGTCTCCAAAGAAACGGCAACAGCTGACGTTACTGGCCTAACTCATAAAAACTGCAGATGCAGATTTTTTGGATTGTGAAAGACGTGAATGAATTCAGTACTGCACAGCCCTAGTACAAGGTATGGAACATTTCTGTCAAATTAACTAGTTTCTGCTGCATTGCTCATCACTGAGATTGTTTGAAAGCCAGTTCCCAAATTAAAGATAATAAAATGTTTTCAAAGAATAAACACAGCAAATAGAAATGCACAATGTTTCTGCACCTCTTAATTAGCGTGAAAAGCTTGAGTTATCTCTGACATTTATAGAGCCGCTCGGTTTCTTAATGTGCTCCTGGCCATTTAGAGTCGCATCAGGCCTCCTGCCCTGTGCCCGGCTGATAATTTTCCAAATAGATTTAAACTTCAATACGAGTCACTGTTTGATTACAGTTATGTAATGACATTGACCTAACTCGCCTCTTCTCCCTCCCCACCTACTGTTCTCTTTGTTGAATCACCATTTCACATTTTCTTCTTTCAGGCCACCCCCCCTTGAACCTTCCTTTTCCTTTGTCACTCTTCTCCTTGTTATTGTATTTGTAGAAGAAACACAATAATCCTCCAAAGGTGCTGTTTATTTATTCATGACTAGCGTCAGTCCTTTGCCTGATAAAGCTTGTGGGAATGATTTTAAAAAGATTGATAATACAAACAGGTCTATCAAAGCCGGGTTTATTGCAGCAATACACCACCTCTCCGTTCTGAATAAAAGCACACAGCGGGGTGATTTCACCCCAGCATCTGTGTAAAAGGGAGCGAAGTGAAGTTGCGATGACAGTTTATGGTGAGACCAGTCACTACCGGGGCTGTTTTTGCTCGAAGACTCTTCTCTGTACATGAGAGGAAAAAGCAGCATTTGTGACATGACAGACTCGAGCAAAGTTGCCATGCATTATGCACCATTTGTTACATTCAGGTTTAAGTGGTTCGACGTAACGCCACACTGGAGGAGAACAGGTCACGCCAACAATTAGATCCAAGTGGTCAGCTTTTTAGGGATGTGTGTAACCAGTCATGTATATCGATGCTTAACCAGACCACAGTCTTACTACAGCCAATACTCAGCTCCCAGTTATTGTTTTGAATAAATGTAAAAGTAAATTTCTGTGTGTCACATTATCTGTCATGCAATTCACAACCAGGTGCCTATACCTATTTAAAATGAGCATCAGAGCTTTTTTTTTTGGCAGGCTAAACACCAACAAGGCAAGGCTTTTGCATTAAACGAGCTTCAGTCATGAAAGCTCTATTGCCAGTCGTGAGGACGAACAAATTTCCGGGGTGACAGGGAGCTACCACGAGGAGCAGCGTGTATGGAGCTAAAGAAGTTGTCATTAAGATGTTAAAGGGGAATCATAAAGTGAAAGAAAGATTAAATAATCTTAAAAAGGGCATAGAGATTGCCATGGCTGAGCCCTTTCAGTGAAGAATCAACAGCAGCGAGACACTGCAAACGGAGCGAGCACACAGAAGCTGCTCCCAAATGAGGACTTTGAAGTCCAGGAGAGTGTGAAATAGCCTCACCTCAGTCGACTGGTGGAGAGCTGCGCCCAGAGTGAACATGCTAATGTCACTGTGGTGGCAGCCAGGAGGAAAACCTCACCTGACAAGGATCCATCTCGTGGCATCCCCTGTCAAACTGTCGCCTCACAAACACGTCCTTTGCCTGCAACAGTGTGACGGTTTCACAGACACCAAGAAAATCATCCCCACTGAGAGACTCAAACTGTCGCCAAACTCACAAACACGCCTTGACTTTGCCTGCAGCAAATGCACACAATGTTATAATCAATTTCAAGTGATTTTTGTAAATCTGGGTAACACCAAGAAAATCATCCCCACTGAGAGACTCAGAGGATTTCAGACATACAGTGTACGTGGACAGAGCGGACAAACTCTTAGTGCTTAACAATTTGGTTGCCTTGACAACACCATTAATTCTATCACAGTAAAGACAGCAGTGAATGGTGCCTGTAACACGGCAGGGACCAGAAAAGTCATGGTTTTATTAATCTTCCTCCTGCACTAAAACCAAGTTGCTTTATTTTTCTTCCTCCTGCAACTGAAACAATGTTATAATCAATTTCAAGTGATCCCATTTTGTAAATCTGGGTAAAGATGCCAGAGAGACAAGAAAGACTGAACACTATTATGAAAAAAATATTACTTTTTGCAACCCTGGGTTGCATGCGCACTGGCGCTTTTTTGTTTGCACTGACTTTACACAGAGCTCTGAGGGCTGCAGAAAAATTCATAGAAAAGCCGCTCTCTGTTAAAGATTGCAATATTTCTATTAATTACTCCAACTATAAGAAAATTTAAACTGAGCTACGCTGAACTCCGTGAGGTTTATTAGGAGATGATAAATGCTGAAATGTCAAGAGAGAAAAGAATAAAACTTTGGATATGGTCGGCTAGAGACCTCTAGAGCTACAAGAAAAGGGACCAATCAATATTTTATCTCTTATCTAGACTTTTATTTAGATGCAGGAACCATATCCATAAATCAGTAATCTACAGTAATAGGGCCATTTCAGTCTACTGAGCTATGCAGAAAACCATAGAGGGAAGGAGTGGAGCAGAGTAGAGAAAGGCTTTTGAAAATAGAAGCAGAATATTTAATTAAAGTTTTTCTGACCAACACTGCAAATGTTATTAACAGGTAAAAATGATTTTCTATTTTTAAACTACTTGTCTTTGACAAGTTGTGCCAGCAAGGTTTATATAATTAAAATCATGGCTCCCGTCTTTTCATAATGCCAATTTTTAAAAAAACAAACAAAAAAAACAATAGTTTCTCTCTTGAGAGGAAGCTAAATATCACACACAATATCTCCAGAAATGACAGAGAATGAATTAAACCATTGTAGACAGACATCCCATTGGCTTGTTTATATCGTAGTACATTACCATCTCACTGATGTGAGGTGTCTGGCTGAACGGAGTAATGGCTGAGTCAGGGAAGCCCAAAAAGGAAAACAAGGTCTTGTTGGTATTAATATATTGCTGACTAATGGCCGAGCTATAAAGGCCACCACCAAGTTCACTCCTACGCACTGTCACTGATAGAGCACAGTTCTCATTAGACCCTTTAGGTGTGGCCAATTTAATTGAACTAACCTAATCATAGCCCGGGAGTGCTCCAGTCTGCTGAGCTCAGCAGTGCTGGTTCCATAGGCCGATGGAAGAAAGATTAAAAAATGTTGCAGAGCACTCACTCCTTGCATATCCCACGTTCCCAGCCATGGCCGTCGTGTAAGCTGCTCATGAAAGCAGGCAGAACTAAGATGATCCATCCATCCATTATCTTTACTGTGTATCTTGCTGAGGGTTGCCACTGGGCAACTGTACAGGACTAGACAGAAAACCACGGTCACACCTTCAGGTAATTTACGCGTTTGGATTGTAGATCGAGTTCCTGCGGTAAACCCACGCAGGCTGGGCAGCCGGCAGGTTTGTACCCAGGACCTTCTTGCTGTGGGGTGAGTGTGCTACCCACTGATATAATATTTGTAAATGTTTCTGTGGCACGTGCAAAGGGGAAATGTAGTACTGTGTGCGTGCTTAGTGAGGTGCTGAATATTCAGTTTTTTGAATTATGTTTTAATGAGCTGTGACAATAATGGGGTTCGGAGAGGAAATGCCAATTAAATATTTGCTTGAAATTTAATTTTAAAGAGGGGAAGCTCCAGGAGGGCTGTGCAAAGATGCACAGGGGGATGTTGGCTGTCTGATTCCACACACACAAACCACCAACAACACACAAACTTCATTCTGGAGAGCTGAAAGGAATCTATCAAGACTTTCTCTCCACACAAACACACACACACACACACACAAGGTTACATTTGAGATTTATGGAGAGCTAGCCCAGTGTGACCTACAGGATTACTGTTGCTTCAACAACTGCCTCCTCGTCACAACCTGTGCTGTCAAAATAGACGCCACACGCAGCCAATCATGGCACACTTCAAAGGCCTTTCCACCCAATTGCATCTGGCAGCCTCACTCCAGATCACAGCTTACTGAGCAAAGCAGAGAACTGTGTCTGAGTTAACATCCCCCAGCTGAGTGCCTTTTATGGACAAACCAATACACTGCAAGAAAACCGAGGAGCACCAGAAACACATACAAATAAGCAATACACACAGAAACAGTAATTACAAGCATGTATGCTGAGGATGAAAATGTGGAGTGCAGTTTAGAAGCTGCGTGTGTAGATCATCTGAGGTAATCAAACTCCAAGAGGAACCTTTGTCAGGTCAGATCTCAATAGGATTTCAACACGAAACTGTCTGAAGCTCTCCACTGTGGTACAGAGTACGTTTGGGAATGGAAATGCCCTGCGAAGGCTACAGTGCATTATTAAGCACCCAGCACTGTATCTGGGACATAGTGCTAAGTAACATGTCATCTGCATAGTTTGAAGATGGATCATGTAAACAAACTGCTTTAAATGTGCATAGGAATGAAGAGTTGCTATTATGTACAATTTTGGTCTTAGCTTGATTCATGACATGTTTCAGAAACACTTTAACACAGTTTTGGTGAAACTAGCTGGAAAAACAGCTGCACCAATAAGAATTTTGTACCACAAATGTGTCCAACAAACATTGTCACTCATCTCTGCAAGTCCCTTCAGGTATAAGAAGCATATGATAGCACTTGACAGAAACACTCTCTGTGTGATATTTGTATTGCAAAATGACCATGGCACCACATCCAACCTGAGAAAGCACATGGTCACACACAAAATACATCTGAAATACGAAGAGTGTATTTAAAGTGTTAGCAACAGCTGCAGCTAATGTGAGCAGCACACCTGCAGACAGCTCAGCTTAAAGTTAAACCCTGTGTGGAAGCATCGAGGATCTCGTCGTCATCTTCAGTCAATTATTTAGCTATTTGGATTTTTTGTTGGGAGTAAACTAATCATTTTTAACCTGTTGGTCGATGTAAATTTTTATGTCACTGAAAATTCTGTACCAGCTGCATAAAACCAGGAGATACACAGTAGCGTGCAGACACTGCTATAGTGATGACAAAAACATTCAATGTGGTTACGTGCACTTAAATAACTCTTAAGTGCATGCAAATGCGGTTCATTCATCATTCATGTTGTCTGAGACAAATGGCTCTGGCATAATGTCTATAACACATCTATACAGTTTAGCTTTAGCAGAAGTAGAGTGGTATAAGCTTTTACTTTGCCTGGAGCAATATATTTTTTAATTAGTTCATGAGTCCTGGATTGCCTGTGGTTCAGGAGGTAAAAATATCGCCCACCCGCCAGGGGGTTGAAGGTTTGATCTCTGGCTCCTCCGTTCTATATACTAAATTGTCCTGGGGCAAGACACTGAACCCCAAGTTGCACCCAGTGGGACGGACGAGCACACTGTACGGGCGCTAGTGACGCAGAACCATATAAGCAGACCACTAACTATTTATTTATACTCCTGCTTTCACTAAGACCTGCGTCCTCTGAGAGACATGGCAGTGGGATCACGCATTGTCCTGGTGACAGGCTGGAGGGGGAAGGGATGATTTTGGGATGGGGGGGGTTAGTTTTATTCAGTAAAGTCACAGTGTGTATGTTGTTCTAAATAGATGTTAACATTATGAAACTGAGAAGTTTAGACAAGTTGTAGCACTGAAATACGTTTTAGTTACTACAGAGGGAGTAAAGGACAGAAAATGAAATAATGCTGCGTTCGCTTACAGAATTTCAGGTACCAGGACTGACACCAGTATTGGTTCAAATGTGAATGGTGAAGTTTCCCCAGCACTGAATGGCGACAGAGTAAGTAACTAACTAGCTGCCAAAAACAGTTGAGCATTTAGCAGTTAGAGACAGAGGTTTCCCAAAGGAAACTACATTAGAACTAAAATAGGAATTGATACTCATATTAAATTTCTCAGGCAGCAGGGAAAATAACTTTAGGTGAACGTTAATGTTGCTGCTGCTTAAGCGTAATGCACTTTCCATGCTTGGTGTATGAAAATGGATTTATTACTTCCAACTTTTTTTAAATAGGGTAAAGGTAAATGCTTTATTTGTCAGTGTACGTACAAGTCGTACAACAAAATGGCATCCGACAGTCAGATGGAGGGTTAGTTCTGAGCGACTGAGTGTGTCGCCGCTATGGGCCAGCCTGACCTGGTCACTAACACAAGAAAACCTACACTGACAAAGGGAGAACATGCAAACTTCCCACAACGAAAGTCTGCAGATCAATCCCAGGATTTTCTTGATGTGAGAAGAATGCTAGTGCTACCTTTCTGAGTAGAATTAAAGGTCTAAAATCTAAACAAATAAACTCAAAATGTAGCTCCAATTCAGAGTGCACTTCAGGTCACACTCACACTAGGCACAGTTTCCTAGCACCGTGCCTGAGCACAACTGTCCCGCCCCCTCCTCTTTAAGCTGCTGGCCTGAGCTCACAGTGCACTAAGTAATCCATGCCTGAGAATGCTTAAGTCACCATGATGTGAGTTATTGTGTTTAAGAGCAGCACACATTCATAATCACAACATCAGAGTTTGAGTGACAACATTAGTCAAACACAGCAGACAGGCTGCAAAGCGTTCTCGAGTGTGGTACAAATTACCTAGTGCAAGTAAGCCCTTAAAATAAAACAGGCAAGTGTAGATACCGCGAAACCCTAAATGATCCCCCTTTTTCATCTCTTTGATATGTCCGTCAGACATGTAACCACAGTGTGATGAACTTTTAGGAATACTAGACCCCACTGCCCCACTGATGCTGGTCTGAAGATATTATTAACTTGTGCCTGCATGTACCCCTGGAAGTAAAGCCAGTATGGGTCCATCAAAGGCATCCCTCTTAGATCACCACCAATCAGCCTGGCAAAATCCATTTCACATTTTGCCCGTGGCTGTCTGCACTGGATTCAAAGCACTGGTGCTAGCACACATCCGTAAAAGTCTGCAGTCCCTAACTTGAAGACACGGTCCAATGAGGACAGCAAACACAAGGGGCTCGGTATCTTCGCTCACACGTTGGGTTTTGCCGAGTTGCTCTTCTTCAAGTTTTACAGAGCTTCTTTCTTACAAGATTACTCTTGACCCAGCAAATGGACTACTGCTCCATCATATCTTTCAATAATTCGTGACATTTCATTGATGCCTCCCACCTGACATTTCTTTTCTTTTCAATAATGCCATTTGGTATTTTCGTAAAGTGCCCTTTAGTTTTGGGGCATTCCACTCGAGCATAGGGATGTAATGAATAGAAACAGCAATATTGGGATTCTGTATGTGCACTGTTGGAAATGAAATGTGAAAAGGCAAACTCGCAAAAACTCGTCTTTTATTCGTTGGTATTCCCGTCACTTTGGCTTCCACAAGTCAAATTAAAATACACAGTGCTGCCAATTAGCACTCATTTGATAACTGTCACATGTCGTGTCAAGTATTAAAGTAATAAATGCAACCGACCAAACAAGTTGATGCCTTTGAATTTTGAGGGCTTTACCTGTGAAGCTCTCAAACAGAGCAAGAGTGAGTGAAGAAAATCAACATTTAAACAGACCAATGTTGCACAGTCTATTTTCCCAATAATGACTGTGCAAAGCATCTCATTGATTTTTCTGCGTGTGAGAGGAGGTTAATTACAATCTCAGCAGCGGTCAGCGACATGCATTCATCTAGAGGTAATGACTAAAGACTGAACACAAATACGTGTGTAAGTGCAGGTAAGAAATGCAAGTGAAGTTTTCGTCCTATAAACTCTAGGCTAATTTCAGCACCACAACAGGGCTGGCACAGGAAATTGACCTCAGTTTGAAGGACTACACCAGAGCGGCTGATGAAAAGAGAAAGACGGTGTTTTTCCACTACTCATCTATACCGCCCATTTACTGTCTAAGGCTCCCTAAAGTGCTCGATTTTGTTCTAGCATGAGAGGACACTCGACATAAAGGCTTTCATGTCTTCAAGAGCAGAGGAGAAAGAACCTCTCTACAGGGTGGCTTTCAAAGCTCATCTTTGATTTGAGCCCTGGATGTTTTCCATGTTCTCAATCTCATCTGATGCCGAGCAGTCTGAACCAAGTGGTTCCTAAACTGGGGGCGTATCCCAACAGAGGAACTGAATGTGCCCAGCTGCTGATTATCAAACCTTCTTTTTTGTGTCTGATCTGCAGCCTCGTCTGTTCAGTGAGTTTTTTCCCACAGCATCACAGAATTTGTGATCAATTTGTAAAAACTCAAAGTACTTAAAAGCAAAGGAACAATGCAATCCTATAATTACCCAGTCACTCATTGAGTTAAATACGACAATTCACGAATCCGATCAATTCAGTCCCTAGTGGATAAAATAAAATAAGTAACATTAAATACAATATGTGGCTTTGCATGATTTTGTAAGTCTGTCATATATCTATATCTACTGTATATTTTTATCTATATATGTCGATACAGGTCGTCTCAGGGCCAAGACAAGGAGACATATTGTACACTACAAACCATTTGGGAGTTTAGAGTAAGTCATTAATCCAACACGGATGTCCTCGGACTGTAGGAGGAAACTGGAGAACCTGGAAGGAACCAACAATGACACATGGGGAGAACTGGCCTGAAGCATCGTTCGGTTGCCACACGGTCCTACAGTGTGGTCCAGTTCAGTCCGCTGCTCTGTGTTATTCAGTCACGGTGGCATTTCCCTGTACCCAGCCTGGTGTTCCTGCTCTTGGCTTCCATGAGTTTAGTTTAAAGTCTTTTATTGGAGAAAGTTGTTTGAAAAGTTCACAGATCCCAAATCAAAAGCCAAACTGTTCTTTTCCAGCTTCTTCAGCAATGTGTCTATCGCCTCTTCGACCTCTCAGTCTGTCACTGATGTCTGCCCATCGCCTGATGGGTCTCTCACGCTGACTTTCAAACTTTCACGCCGCCATCGAAGCTTACACCTAGCTCAAAGTCAGACAGCTGATAATCACTTAAACAATCAGGTCATAAATGGGATGGGGACATAAATATCTTCTCAATAAATATTGCCTAGTTCCAGTCTCCTGTGACGTATTGGAGGATTTGCTTCTCTACCCTGTGCTGTAGATTTGTAAAGTGACTCTCTTTAAGGTTTAAACCAGATCAAGAAATCAAGAGGATATTTTACCCAGGACATGACTTTGGGCTCTGATCAACAGATTATTAATAAAAATAATCATTACAGTAAATCTCGCTCATGCAATTGTACCAAGAAAACACATGAGAACATGGTTTTTGTTATACGAGCTCATTTTGTATGTTCTTTTCTAGGCACCACCAGGGGAAATTCCACCTGTCATGTCCCATCACTGTTGAATGCTGGTTCACGTAGTTCAAGTAGCTAAAGGCTGCAGAGAAATCAAACTTCCACAGACAGCTCCATCAACTGTTTACCGACATCTCTCTCTGAAGAAACAACTTTTCTATTCCTCTTGCAGTCTCAGGCAGAGAGACAAATTCATGCAGTCCTGCAGAGACAGCCCATGCTGGCTGTGGCCCTGGTCTCCCCAAGGCCAACTTAGAAGACACAGCATGACGTGCGATTCAGTCTCCCGCCCAGGGCCTTCCACAAATGTGACTTTTTGCTCCACAGTTCATCAGCATCAATGTCAAAGCCCCACAATATTACTTCCAGTATCTGGGCCAGTGAGCTGCCAGGATTTGACCTCTGACTTCTGTGAATTAGTCTCTTCTTCAGAAATATTTACAGATGGAGTGCTGCATCACTTTCACTTACAAATGAAATGAAGCCTAAGCTGCCAGATAGCAAATGGAGCTGCCTCATTGAGGACACCTTCAGCCTTGAAATTTCGTCTTCCCTGAATCATATTATTCCCTCGTGCTTTCCTCCTCCTGTAGCTCCCCACCTGCCTCACTCCCACCCCACCCCCGTCATAACAAGAGTGGTGTTGGCAGAAGACTCTGGAGAAGGAAAGGTTCATCAGCAAATGGGTCCCTAAAACCCATTCTCATTTATATGCAGATGAAATAAATATTGATGTGCTGCCACGCTCTTGTCGTGTTTTCCCTAATTGATGCCTGCGTTGCTGTATCACTCGTGCTAGTTATGACTATTGGCAAGAGGTTTTCTTGGTGATATGACTTGTCACAGACAAAACAAAGCTAGACCATGGGCTTAAAGTGAGCAGACAAACCGACAGCACTACGCAGTCCCCTGAAACAAAGCAAACAGATGAACTGAAGTGACACAGAGACGGGAGAGAGCGCGCCTGAAATGATTCATTGATAGGGTAGGTGTGTGTGGAATACAGATTTTAAAAGCTCTTACATCATGCTCGTGTGGCTGTGGGATATGCACAAACAAAGCTAAACAAAAACAATTGTTTTTTCAGTACAATTATATTGTTATTAATGCAACTAACACGTTCCCAGGAGTCATAGCTGATATTGTTTGAAATAAAATACTGTAGCTAATGGAAGTCAAGTGGCCACTCTGGACCCAGTTTAAATATCTCAAAACCTAAGTTCAAGTCTCAAGCTTTGGTTTACGACTAAACACCTGAAAGACTTAGCTCAGCGCTAAACATTTGCATAACATGCTAGAAATAGATCATACACAACGAGAGACATCAAATGTATTTTAAAATAAGATAAAATTATATTTTTGCCAATCAATTTGCCTACAATAATGGAATAATGCCTAATGATAAAGTAACAAAAAAATTAATAAACAATTTCCAATGTAACTAAAAGTGTTTTCATAATAAAAATTGATAACTACAATAATAAATTTGGCGTCAGTGATTCAAGCACATCCTACTCTCCTCCACAAATTGAGTTACCCATCTAATTACCCAGTGGACCATGTCAGCTGTTGCTATCAGGCAAGCCACATTAACAGCGATCCAATCACTACCAATCTGCAGGTGACCGTCATTAGCTCAAAGACCTAAAGGAACATTGTCAACAACAATTACAGCAAAAGCGTTAATTAGTTTGACTCTGGCTAGCTGCTGTCTGGGAACAAAGTAAATACGTCCACTTTAGGAAAGGCAATAAAAACGGAGGAACGTATGCTCTCGCTTCAACTGACAATACGAGGTTTTACGTAAGTGCCACAATGTGAGGTATAGAAAAAGCAAGTAAAAAAGAGACCAGTCTTTTGAGCTGTCAGAAGATTGCAGCGCAGTACGAATCCTTTTCAGCACGAGCAAAAAAGTTTCCTGACGTATGAAAATGCTTCCAAGCTGATATCGGAGCTATTATATTTCAGATACTTGTGGCAATGAGCTCTGCACGAGCTCTGAACCATTATTCATCTGACAGAAAATTACTCTGTAGTAAATCTAATACAACATATTTTAATGGTAGCCTGCTTAGTTATTTGTAGACAACTAGATACATACTGTACAGTTCGCTTAAATACACTTTTTCGGTCAGAAAACAGTAAAGCCTAACAAATATGTAGACTTGTTTTTTATATATATTTTGAAACCTGCACTGCTCAGCTAGAAGTCTTTTATTCTCCTGAGTCTTCCTGGTGCACTGCTACATTTATTGGTCACCTACTGTCGGTAATTGGAAGCTGTATCGTGTTATTTTATGCGTGGTATGGATGCTTGGTAAAGACCGCTCCACAACTCCAACAGTGATCAAAAACAGAGTTATGTAATGTATTTATCGTTTGTGGAGGGCTGCATTTCAACGACACATAATGTGATAAAACATTCGCTTTGTTTGCAAAGATTGTTAGACTTATTTTTAAGGAACAATAATATCCGTGACCTCAATAAAAGAGCAGAAGTGAGCAGCACTTGTTTCAGCGCCCCAGTCAGTTGATTAGATCAACAATCTTCAGTCCTCACGTTGCTTGTGAGCATTCTGCAGTGGGAACTACACACCTGGTAGAGTGTGCAATTACGTCGAGAACCCGAAGTTGTCCAGGGCTGTGCTCCAGCACTGAGCTGTGCAGAGGGACAGAGCCTGCAGCCTCAGTCCTATTTTCAGCTTCAGTGGGCAGAGGAGAGAGCCGGGCCAACTCAGGGCAGACAGGATCAACCCCAGCCCCGTTTAACCCTACACACTCCACTTCACACGCACATATGTACGCAAAGTGGCTCGTTCAAACCAGCACTGCTCACAAGGTGAAAAACATTACAGTGACAGAGGTGGCAAGGCATAAATAATATGGCAGGAGACATGGCTGGTAAAAGAAATACAGTGTTTCTGAAAAGATATTTGTTTTGGGAGTAAAAGTTAAAATATCATAATTCATCTAAAGCAGTAAGCCAAAAAACTATCATTTGTGTGTATGTGTTAAGAGCAAAACAATTACTGGAATGAGCATAAAGTATTTAGTGTTTAGTCTGCACTGACCAATGCTTTGAACGCAGCATCGGTGATCAGTAGAGTGGTTAAATGGCCGTCAGTTCGACACCCAGGCAATTTTACAAATGTGTATATGGCTCATTATTGATTGTCAAGTGAAGTGTCATTTCGTTTCACCTCATTAGAAGGAACCGATCACATACCATTAGTGTCAATGGCGCTGACACATGCTAACAAAACCGCCACACGGTGAATACAATTGTCCCCTGTTTAGGTCCTATGTGTCCCTGAATCCAGGGTGGATTCAGGGAAAACAACACTTTAATTTGTTTTAAACCTTTGCTCTCTTCAACTACGTTTAACACAGGCAGTTTTCATTTCTACAACTGAATAACCGGGACAAATAGAATAGGGGGTTCTGTGATAGTGCATGTCAAACGTGCCCTCCACTGCACATTTATGTTTCATGCCCAAACCCAATTTTGCCACTGCATCCCATTGTTTTAAATATTGAAGACTGAAATAAAATACTTTTCTTCGGCAACACATTCCTCGTAGTACAGATTTGTCTTTTCTACTTTGCCTGGCTAGCTCCACAATCCAAAAAAGAAAATGAAAAAAAAAAAACACGAAAGAATGAAGGTTTTATATTCAGGGACACATCAATAGGGTGCAGTTGTCTGCTGGGTCATAACAGGAGTGTCACAATTTTTTATGTAACCCATTCTCATAAAATCTAGAGTAGAGGAGTGAGGATTTTAAGTATGATCCATCGCCAGTCCCACTTTCTTTCACAGGACCTGATTACAGCGGTCACCATTGCTGCCTTTTATAGGGACCAGTCAGATTTGAGCATCAGTTGTTAGCACACAAGATTAAACATTTATGTAAGGCTGCGAGTCTCTAAAACCCGAACCCCTCTGCATCTCTGATCTGTACTCTCACTTAACAGAGGCAAAACAATTCTTCTGCCTCATGTTTCCCGTCCCATTTCTTTGTATTTTTAGGGTGAATGCTATTTTTGCATGCAGGTGTGTTCTGTGAACAAGAAGGCTGTGTAAGCACGTGAGGATACGTGTGTGTGTGTACGTGTCATGTCGGTGTCTTTCTGTTGCATGAGAAGGGGGTGGTTGTATTGTAGTGCAGCTCAAGATTGCCATCTATGGGGACCGACAAGCTCACATGATGGAGATCCAGCAGAAGACAAGTCACAAGGAATTTGGTGCTGAGGGTTTTCCCTCGCTCCTCGTGTCACGCATACTGATGGACAGGCAATGACAGGATGATAAAGAACTGCTACAACACGTCACATTTAACTAATTCCACAGCACAGATGAACCACAATACAGTTTGCTCAAAATTGGACCAAGACCTTCCTTTTCAGAGTTTGACACCCACCTCAACAAACTGAAGCAAGAATTTGTTTGAACTGAACCAAACAGCTTGGTGAGGAAGCACCTCAAGAGTGACTAATGTATTTAATGACTTTTCTGTGAAGATGGTAGCTATACTGAAGCTGCCAAAGAATCATTAATGACAAAAATAACCATAATCAAAAAATATCCCATATGGTATTTTGGGAGTGCAGCCAATGACTCATGATCATTTCGTTTCGGCAAAGATGAAATGAAAAGAGGACGGAAACAGCACCTTTCAGTGCGTATTGGATTGATCAGTTAAAATACTTCAGACAGTGAACTTCCAACAGAGAGCATTTTCACAACCACAAAAACACCTCACACACCATGACTAACAAAATTACTAAACTGTAAAATGCCAGTCCATGACAGGCAAATATAAAGCAGTCAGTTTGGCTTTTAGAGTCGTGTCCAACAAGACCCTGGTAAACAAAAACGGTTTTAGTGTCACAAAAAGACATAAAAAGCTTTTTCTTTAAAGGCAAAAATGAAAACCTGAATTTACAAAGTCAAAGGTTTAACGACAGGAGGCTGTTTAGAGGAATGAAATCCAAATTATCTGCATAGTCTGCTCGAAAATCTCTGTTTTACCTCAATCTTAAGCAAACAAATCATCCCTATGACATCATTTGATGTGAGTAAATTTATACAACCATGCTGTGTGCTCTGTCTGTCTCTCATTACTTGCAGATTACCTCTTCAGTCCTTCATAATAAGGCCAGCCCTGAAGATGGTAATCACAGTCTGTCAAAGGCAGCAGGGGGAACAACGGCTCATACTCCATAAACAGAGCAATTTTCTTCCAACTATCAACTCACACTGCAGCATCGTTTGACCACACTACCTGCCCTGGAAATCGACAATGATGGCAAGATTGCATAACCAGAAATTCAACAGAAAGGTAGAGCGTGTCCATGAGGATGGCCTGCTAAGCTCTAAGATAGAAGTGGAGTAAAGTTTCGAGAAAGCTGAGAGTGTTGCTGCATCCACTCACACAGGGTAGACTTCCAACTTTTATTAGAGCAGTACTCTTAGATATCCTTAATTATTCAGGAACTCTGAAAGTGGGGTCTTTATGGAATAAAACAGTGTGGACTTGATAATGCAGAGCTCTCTTCTTCATCCCCAAAAAGACTTTGATGTCTTTTTATCATCCAAAGGAAAAAAAAAGACTTTTTCATGCTGACGTCTGTATGGAAAAAAGAATTTCTAATGCTGAAATAATCACTACAGATAAAATAAGAATTGTCTTTTTACTGTCCTCCAGTTGACTTTTTCTCTCCAGCACCAAGCTTATAGTTTCCTGGTCGAGAAAAGAATCCCCTCACCCCCAGCCCAACGGACGTTTTCACCTAATATATTTCTACAACATCACATTATGGTCCATTTAATTTGGTATTTTTCCCCCCAACAACTTCCCAAAAAGACTCAAAGTGAAAACTAATATCTACAAAGTAACTCCAATTAATAAACAATATAAAAATGAAATCAGTGACTGGACAAAGATTCATCCCCTTTAATATTCCTCAGCTAAATCATTAGTGCACTTATTTGGTTTCCCAAGTGAGTGAAGTGAATGAATTAAAAGAATTTTAGGTGAAAACTTCAAAGGGAGGCGATTCTTTCTCTTACCCAATGTACATGAGTGAGAAATAAAGAGCATTCCCGGCCCTTCAGGTGTCCTCCGTTGGAAGTGCACAGTAAATCAACATAAAACTGAAAACAACAGATGCATATAAAAGAGCAAGTTATTTACAAGCATTGCATCTCAGTCTGACTCTTAGATCCCAGACACAGTCTTCATTTCCTTTTGTGTCAAACCTGTCTGGTTCAATTACCTGAAGCAAGTGTTTTCTGACACTCGTGCAACATCTGTATCCTAATTGCTCATAAACTGTCAGTGCAATGCGCTGCGAGGCTCGGCTTCAGCGGTGACGGCGCAATTAGTTCACAAATGAGCAGCTTAAACTTGTAGCATCACAACGCTGAGATTATTCATCTCCCAGCGGTGGCAAGGGAAAGGTAGGAGACGCTTGCTCAGCATCCACCTCTTCAGCCAGATATCCTAAAGACCCCACAGTGGAAATCATACCGCCGTGAATACATGCTCATCACACTCATGGTGTAAAACTGGAAAAAAAATACAGGAACTGAAAACATACGCAAGTGAAATTCATAAGTAAAAATGTACATTTTAAAGACCACCAACACATGCATTAATTCATTCTGTAACAAACAATAGGTTATGCCCACACATAAGAGTAACTGTAAATAATCATACCAGTACATCTGTATTCCTTTTCCTAATTTGACCAACATTGGACTTATAGTATTTTGTAATGGAGCAGATTAAGGGGAAAAGGAAAAAATGTGTTTCCTGCTACAGTAACACTCTCTGCTGCATTTTAGAGTAAAAAAAAAATCTCCAAAAAGTGGAAAGTCTACTAATAACACACAGTTAAAAGAAAAATGCAAATGAGCTGCTGATTATATCTTAATCTAATTGCTTAAAAACACAAATGGTGAATAAGTGGTATTTGTTTCCTAAAATAACTGCATTAATAACAGATGAAAATAATAAGGCTTTTACATATTTAGCTGAGTCGCAAGGTGACACTATCAGAGGGCAAAATATTAGATTTAAAAAATGTTAGGGCTTTTAGTATAACAAAATTAAATCACAGAAAACTCCCTTTTAACAGGGAAAACTGTCACAATATATTGTGTATGACATATAATGGCACACAAATAACTTTGATTTCCTTTACAGAGCCGAGCATAACAACAGGTGTGACGACAGGCTGGCCAAAGATGCATGATCTGATTGACTGTTGCCAAGAACACATTCAGCCCAATGTTAAAAAGTGGACCACACATAGTGAAAATCTGTTTTTAGCCATGTAACTGGTTGATTCATTAGATGATGTCCAGGTTTATTATTTTTGATCACTTATTGTGTTTGCATGGCTCCGAAGAAAGTTTACTCTTCAATTTTCATATCATGTCATTAATATTGTTACTGCACAAGTGTTGTAAAGTATTGAGACAGTTTTAAGTCTATATCGCACACCAACCATTTCAAGTTGAGCTTTTTCCAAAGCTAGCAGTGCAGCACCTCTAGCCATCCTGTCTCTGAGGCAGAGCCTCTGTGGGTCTATGATCCTGCCCCAGAGAGAACTGTAGCTGAGATGTATTCTGATGGTCTGGGTGGAGTCACCTCTGTGCTGCTGCTGCTGCTGCTATCGGAGGTAGTTTGTATATTCAAGACTAATGACACTTGACATTCATTTTGACAGCATTTCATATTCCAAACGCCCATCAAGCACAAAGTGAGCATCTTCACTAGGGAGTGAGCAAACACATTTTTCTCCTGAAAACAAATCAGCTTCATTTCCTCTAAGACAAATGCTGGAGGCAATAACATCTCTCAGCTCTAAAAAACACCCTAATAATATATTCACCTGACTACTGG
The DNA here is from genome assembly GCA_033026295.1 of Channa striata. NCBI lineage: Eukaryota > Metazoa > Chordata > Actinopteri > Anabantiformes > Channidae > Channa > Channa striata. Next base: position 17,778,910 of record CM065169.1, read on the forward strand.
GACACATTAATGTGCCTGCTTCAGTCTCCAAAGTATGCTTTTTCCATATTCTCAGAGTTTTCGATTTCAGCATCAGAGGTATAATGACATCTATTTTTCATTTAGATTTGCTGTGGACGTCAGATGTTACAGCGAGAGAATAATTATGTATTTGGATAAAGGAAACTCTGCTCAATATACTACACCAGAGAAAAGGCTGGATCATATTATGCTGCTTCATTTTAAAGGAATCAAATATACAAGTGTTTGTGTGTAAAAAAACTTAATATGAAAAGCCGACACAGTTTTACAAATTTATGTTACCATTTTATGAATACAGTGTTATCTTCATCTTTCTGGGGACTGTATCCAAATAAAATGGTTCAAATTTAGGGAGAGTTTATGGTCAGGGTTAAACTTAAGGACAGAGCTCTTCACCCATGCATTCAAAAAATGTTGGTATAAAAACAGATTTTATAGGTAGAAAAAAGGTGTTTGTTCAAACAACTGCAAAGTTTCAGGTATGTTGCACATGTCACCACTAACATCCTAACAGCCCGAATCACATATAATCAGTCTCAGAAACAACGCAACAACCACATTAAAGAGCAGCAAAAATCTTCCTGCACAATGGACACCAAGACTGTCCATTCAATTTACACAATTGGAATTCCGCAATCCGTTTTTATAGGAGAGAGTGGGCATCTGTCTTTTGTATCGACACACATGCAAACACACTCACACACAGGAGCAAAGCCTTTGACAAACTCCTTGACGCACTGATGACAAACTTGACTGGTGGCAACAGGCACACCTCCTCCTTTACTTACAGTAATGCCTCCATGCTACAGTGGCACAGAGAAACGGCAGTATGTATATTACATAAGTGGGGGAGCGAAAGCAGCAACGTACCTGGAGGCTGAGGGTGAACTTATTTCAGCTGTCAAGCACATTTTAGGGCCAACGTTTGAAATGTCACAAAAATGAAATATGAATTGGTTCCATTTCTCACAGAAGGTGAGAATGAATAAATGCATACCAAAAAAAAAGAAAAAGGAAGGAGTTACATAGAAATTAGTATTGCCCGATTTTCTTGGGTAATGTGTGCCAAAAATCTCAGCGCCTAAAAATAAAAATGTAACAAAAACAAGCTCCGGCAATGACCAAACACCTGCCATGAGCAGTTTTTCCATTACAGTGGGAGCATCTTCTGAGCATCTAAATCATTTTCTATAACTTCATACAAAAATATTTGAGTGAGGCTCATATAGATGCGGCACACTGGACTGTGCTCACTGGATTTAAACTCCGGTCGCAGCAAACGAGATCTCGGAGAATCATATTAGCCTGTTACAACCTTCCACATCCCTCTCAGGCATTACTTCCATCTAATTTGTCTGTAATTATATGACCAGGATTCAATCCTACTGGGTGATTAATTACTCACAAAGATAATGAGAGCCCCTCCTCCCAAGTAGTAACCAAGGCGATGAGAGTGGCACAGGCACTCATATGAAGGAGATGCTGATTTGAAACAACCCCAACAAAAGCAAAAAAAAAAAAAAAACCTAATTCAAAACTATCTTTTTAACATTTCCATTTATTTGTTGTTTTTTTTAACCACAAAATTCTCTGGCTGACAATACGTGAACCCTGGTCAAAGTTTCTGGCCAAACTTGTAATCAAGAAAAAAAAATTTATGAAATGAAAAAAATAATCATATGTTGCAGCCATTAAATTGATAAGATAGTAATGAATACTTTTAATCTAGCCAAAGGGGTTGCAAGCCAGTAACTTCTGTGCCGGTCCCAAGCCCGGATAAATAGGGAGGGTTGCGTCAGGAAGGGCATCCAGTGTAAAAGTTTACCAAGTGCAACCATGCAAGTCATCCATACCACTTTCATACCAGATCGGGCGAGGCCCGGGTCAACAACGACCGCCACCGGTGCTGTTAACCTACAGGGTACCGGTGGAAATTGGACTACTGTTGGTCGAAGAAGGAGAAGAGGCACAAGGGTTCGTGGTCAGAGAGAGAAGATGAAAGGCAGGAGCTTAGATCTGAGAGTAGAGACTCTTAACGTTGGGAACAATGACAGGGAAAGGTAGAGAGCTGGCAGACATGATGGAGAGAAGGAAGGTAGATGTACTGTGTGTGCAGGAGACGAGGTGGAAGGGTAGCAAAGCACGTAGTATTGGAGAAGGATACAAACTGTTCTACCATGGTGTGGATAGGTAGAGAAACGGAGTAGGAGTGATCCTGAAGGGGGAGTTTGTGAAAAATGTTCTAGAGGTGAAAAGAGTCTCAGACAGGGTGATGATCCTAAAGCTAGAAATCGAAGGGGTGATGGTGAACGTAGTCAGTGGGTATGCCCCACAAGTTGGCTGTGAGTTAGAAGAGAAGGAGAGATTCTGGAGTGAGTTTGATGAGGTTGTAGAGAGTATCCCCAGAGGAGAGACAGTCGTTGTCGGAGCAGACTTTAATGGGCATGTTGGTGAGGGGAACAGAGGTGATGAGGAGGTGATGGGCATGTTTGGTGTAAAGGAAAGGAATCCAGAAGGACAGATGGTAGTGGACTTTGCTAAGAGGATGGAAATGGCTGTAGTCAACACTTACTTCCAGAAGAGAGAGGAACACAGAGTAACATACAAGAGTGGAGGTAGGAGTACACAGGTGGACTACATTCTATGTAGACGAGGTCATTTGAGAGAGGTTAGTGACTGTAAAGTGGTGGTAGGAGAGAGTGTAGCCAGACAGCACACATGGTGGTGTGACTCTGGTGGTCAGGAAGAAGAAGAGAGGAAAGACAGAAAAGAAGACCAAGTGGTGGAAGCTAAAGAATGAAGAAACTTGCAAGGAATTCAGGCAGAAGTTGAGACAGGCTTTGGATGGTCAGGAAGAGCTTCCAGATGACTGGGAAACTACAGCAGAGGTAATCAGGGAAACAGGTAAGAAGGTGCTTGGTGTGTCATCTGGAAAGAGGAAAGAAGATAAAGACACTTGGTGGTGGAATGAGGAAGTACAGGACTGCATCCAGAGGAAGAGGTTAGCTAAAAGGATGTGGGATGTAGAAAGGACTGAGGAAAGTAAACAGGAGTACAAGGAAGTGCAGCACAGAGTGAAGAGGGAGGTGGCAAAGGCCAAACAGAAAGCGTACGATGAGCTGTATGACAGGTTAGACACGAAGGAAGGAGAGAAGGACTTGTGCAGGATAGCCAGACAGAGAGATAGAGATGGAAAAGATGTGCAACAGATAAGAGTGATTAAAGACAAAGATGGAAAGGTGCTAACAAGCCAGGAGAGTGTGCAGAGAAGATGGAAGGAGTATTTTGAGGAGCTGATGAATGAGGAAAATGACAGGGAAAGAAGGGAGGAAGATGTGGATGTTGTGGAGCAGGAAATAGCAGAGATTAGAAAGGATGAGGTGAGGAAGGCTCTGAAAAGGATGAAGAGCGGAAAGGTTGTTGGTCCTGATGACGTACCTGTGGAGGTGTGGAAGTGTCTAGGAGAGACAGCAGTGAAGTTTCTGACAAGTCTGTTTAACAGGATTTTAGAGAGTGAGAAGATGCCTGAGGAATGGAGGAAAAGCGTTCTGGTGCCGATCTTTAAGAACAAGGGTGACACGCAGAACTGCAGAAACTACAGAGGGATAAAGCTGATGAGCCACACAATGAAGCTGTGGGAAAGAGTAGTGGAAGCCAGGCTTAGGAAGGAGGTTGAGATTTGTGAGCAGCAGTGTGGTTTCATGCCCCGTAAGAGCACCACTGATGCCATTTTCGCTTTGAGGTTGTTGATGAAAAAGTACAGAGATGGTCAGAAGGAGCTGCATTGTGTCTTTGTGATTTAGAGAAGGCGTATGTCAGGGGTCCGAGGGAGGAGCTGTCGTACTGTATGAGGTTTTCGGGAGTGGCAGAGAAGTACGTCAGAGTAGTTCAGGACATGTATGAGAGAAGCATGACGGTGGTGAGATGTGCCGTAGGTCAGACAGAGGAGTTCAAGGTGGAGGTGGGACTACACCAAGGATCAGCTTTGAGTCCCTTCTTGTTTGCTATGCTGATGGACAGGTTGACAGGTGGACAATGATGTTTGCAGATGACATTGTGATTTGCAGTGAGAGTAGAGAGCAGGTGGAGGAACAGCTGGAGAGGTGGAGGTTTGCTCTGGAAAGAAGAGGCATGAAAGTCAGTCGTAGCAAGACGGAATACATGTGTGTAAACGAGAGGGAGCAAGGTAGAAGCGTGAGGTTACAGGGGGCTGAGGTGAAGAAGGTGCAGGAGTTTAAGTACTTGGGGTCAACAGTTCAGTCTGATGGGGAGTGTGGAAAAGAGGTGAAGAGGCGAGTGCAGGCAGGTTGGAGTGGGTGGAGGAAAGTGTCAGGAGTGTTGTGTGACAGAAGAGTGTCAGCAAGACTCAAAGGAAAGGTGTACAGGACAGTGGTGAGACCAGCTCTGCTCTATGGGTTAGAGACAGTAGCAGTGAGAAAGAGACAAGAAGCAGCGATGGAAGCAGCAGAGATGAAGATGTTGAGGTTCTCCTTAGGAGTCACAAGGTTGGATAGAATAAGGAACGAGTTCATCAGAGGGACAGCGCACGTCGCGTGTGTTAGCAACAAAGTCAGAGAGGCCAGATTGAGATGGTTTGGACATGTGCAGAGGAGGGATAGTGAATATATTGTTAAAAGGATGTTGGAGATGGAGCTGCCAGGCAAGAGGGCGAGAGGACGACCAAAGAGGAGATATATGGACCTTCTAACAGAGGACATGAGGTTAGCTGGTGTCAGAGAGGAAGATGCCCAGGATAGAGGGAAGTGGAAAAGGATGATTCGCTGTGGCGACCCTTGATGGGAAAAAGCTGAAAGAGAAGTAGTAGTAGTAATGAATACTTTAAAACAACTGACAAATTAAAGAGGTACATCATCACACTCCTAGAACTCACTTTGTGATTTCATTTCAAGTAGTCAGCTCTTAATGACCCAACACCAGCTATAGTAAAGAAAAGACCCTTTCACACACGCACTGGAATTCTGACTGTCGCCTGACTTTGTCCAAAGTGGGTGTATGTCAGAACGCCAGTGTCCAAGCGAGACACGTCTCACAACAACATGCAAGCAAATGAAGGAATCGTCTCCGAAATGTACAGCAAGTCATAAACAACAGACACAAGATTTGACCGTGTTCGTAAGTTTTTAAACACTCTTGGCCACTCTTCCTAATCCACACCATTAATATAAAACCTGGGCTTCTCCACACAAAGATAGAATGCATTATACTTTTATTATTTGTGTACATAAATGTTGGTGTCACTTCACAAACCGCTGCAGACTAAAAGCCTCTTGTTACACAAACCCCAGGTTATAACAATAAATTAGCAGCTATGGCCGCAGTAACATCTGGAGTGCATTGGTATATACTGTAGTAACACATAAGCAATGTATGCAAAAGTAACATTTGGATTATTTGAGTGGTATCGCATGCCAGTGCAGCAGGAAAATATGCACAGACACCTATATAAAACACAAACATATAGACAAATAGACACAAACAACAACAGACAAAGCCTGAAGATTATGGAAATACACAGAGATGGCTGACCATGCAGAATGCAAAAGGCAGAGGGAGAGACGGAGACGTTATACATTTAAATTTGCCAGTTGCCTCAGGGGGGTCTCAAGGGAGCAGTTAGGGTTGGAGAGCAAAGCAAATACTAAAGTGTTTGGTTAGCAACAAAACATTACCATGGAGCGCATAGTAATTTAACAGTTTGTTTGTATGGTGTTTCAGTGTGTGTGTGTGTGTGTGTGTGTGTGTGCGCACGTGCATGTGTGTGTGTGCGTGTGCGTGCGCATGTGACACATCGTGCACCACAGCAGATGACAGAGCTTTAGGGGGCATAGATGTTAAATGAATTCTGAGCAGCTTACTGCAAAATGCGAACACTGATTCTTTAAAAGAGCTGATCTCAGTATTTCTGATCTTGAATGTAAATTTTACATACATGACAAATGTGATTTATAAGAAAAAAAGGTCATGCACGTAGAATGTTAACATTAAATTACTTCAGAGTGGAAATAATACATAAGCAGTTGCATCACTGAGAATTTCAAAGGAAATGTGTGTCAAGCTTTGTATTTTTGATTGGATCCAAGTGCGGGAACGAGAGGGAGTGTGTTGACAAAATGAACTTTATTAAAAACAGAAAAAACAACAGAAATCTCTCTGCCGTGTAACCTAACATGGAGCAGTAATAACATAAACCAGGACTAGAGAAACTAAAGGACGGGTAAGGAAACCGAGCATGAATCAGGACTTGGAGGAAACAAGAATCTAACACAAAAGGAATAAACAAGATGAAGTCAATTAACTAAAGACAGGATGACTCGACAACTACTGAAATATAAATGCAGATAAGATGGGAAAATAAACACAAGAAAGAAAGCTAACAATATGAGATGAGGATAGTTGGGGAAACCAAATATATGTGCTACAGAAAATAATTCAATATTAAATAAACCAAACGACGTATCTAAAGAGCAAGAGGAACAAATTAATACACAAATACACAATTACACAAACCAAAGCGACTAACTAATATATAGATAAACCTAAAGGTTACAGAAACGGCTGGAAACATAATGAGAACACAGACCAAACCTCAGACCACACGTGAACTGAGTCCAAATAAACTTGAGTCAATAGCTCAAGCAACAGAGGTCCGTTAATCCAAAAGCAGAGAGTTCCTTCGGGGGGTAATGACGAGGACCTAGCAGGAAAGTGAGGGGAGAACTGAGTTTAAATGGACGGGGGAAAAGGTAAAAACAATAATGACTGAGGAGAAGTGGAGAAGATGAGGGAATAAAGCAGGAACAGGAAATGGCAGAAAAGGGCTACAAAATAAAAGCCCCAGGAGGAAGTGGAACTGAAGGGCGAGATCATCAAAATGTGATTGGTTACAAAACTTTATTCACAGCCCATATAAGAAAAAAGGCAGCTTTTCATGAAGCACAAGTGGAGCTAATACTTAATATTAAAAAAAAAGCCGGAGGAATAAGTGGAATTATTTGCAGCACATGCATTTAAAGTAAAAGTAAAAGAAAAATGAAAGATGCTTCTTCCAGAAGGGCACATAGGTCACGATCTTTAAACTTTCTTGTGCTTGGTGTGACGCTAGCTTGCCTCATAGCCAACTGGAAGGTCTTCTCACACAAGCTGAGGCAAGTTTATGTCCAATAATGTCAAAATGGGGTCAAGCTGTGGTTGTGGTGTGAGTGGGTGTGAGCTTGTATCATCTGCAAGGCTTATATGTAAGTGTGTGTATGTGTGTGTCTAACCCCCATCTGTTTCTAAAAAAGCACCTTTACCACCGAGCTAAACCAATTTTCCATGCCAAGTCATGGGCTATAAGGAGTTAAATAATGGTGTTAGCTATTAGTTTTCATACGCTTCATTATCAACTCTCAAAGTGTTTTAATATGAACTATATAATATAAAACCTACTTAAATGTTATGTACTGCTATATAATCAATCACTTAGTGCATGTCAGGTTACATTCAAGCAGACTTACAAACATATCTTGATAACATGTCTATCACTGTTCTGAAAAACATGCTGACCTGAAAAAAACTACTTTATTTCATAAGATGATGACAGCCGTGAAATCTTCTTTATCCAAAAGAGTAACTTTAAATCATAAAATGAGAAAAACGAGTAAGTAATCGAATATTTGCTCGCTTTCTGTTGGGGTGGTACTGAAGAACAGTTATATTTTAAAAAAAAGTAAAGGAAGTAAAAGGCCACAAGTGAGCAAGAGAGGACAGCGAAAGAAGGAAAAAAAAGACACAAAAAAGGGCCCCAGGTGTACGACGGCCCTTTCACAAAGTTTTAAATAAGGACACAGCAGTGTTTGAAACTATATATATATGTGTCTAGCAAGAAACTAAACCCAGCACAACAGTGGCTGAAGCAAAGGTTACCAAATGCAGTATTCATGGAAAGATAACAGCCTGCAGTCATGTGACATTATTCAAAAAACCTTATTCTGTTCTGAGAGCTTCTGAAAAACGTCTGCCTCCATTTTCATTTTCTTTATAGCCAAGGCCTGCCTGTCTGCTTTGCTCTGCGTGTCAGATGAAATTTGGAATGCACTACTTTCTCCAAATCTGATCTGCTGAGAACAGCACCTCCACTTGATTGAATCCCAAACCAAATTTTAGTTCTGCAGGACACAACTGCGCCGCTGACGGAACGAGGCCAGAAACACAAGTGCGTGGCCTCGCTGGCCAGCTCCCAGGTGTAAATGTGAAGCTGAGGTCATTAGACATTCCTTGCATAAAGGGAGGTTAAAAACAAGACTAATTTGTCTACACCTATGCCAGAGGCTCCACGAGGCACTGAAGTGCTTGTAGCTAAATGCTACTATCAACAGTTTAAGATGCTTATAATTACAGTACAATATTAAAATCCGTAGCAGGTGGCGATTACCATTAGCTGTTTGCATGCTGCACAAAAAGAGCGAAGATCGCTAAAGTCATCTCACGGTTCCATGGCAGTCCGTCTGTTTAGATATCCGAGTGGCGAACGGACTGATGCTATCCACTCAGCCATGTGACTAGAGAAACGTAATGGATTTTGAGCGAGATAAACCCACGTGATAATCCCTAATATCAAAAGAGCTGCATCTGAGAAGAGCATCTCCCCTTCTCTAATTGAGGCCCTGCAGATTTGCTCTATTTGCATACGTGTCATATTAAGTACTGGAGTTAGCTGGAGGGTCCTTCCTACTGGAGAACCTCTATCACCTTATCACCAAGACTTAAAAAAACAAAAAGGTTATTTTCATTTGAAAAAGTGACAATCAACACTCCGATGTCACATGTGTAAATTATGAGCCGAATGTTGAATTTAGAGCATCAGAAATCCAACTGGTACTTTGCAGAATGTTTTAGAGGTCAGTTGTGAAAACCCACAGCAACACAAAATACTCGCTCTGTGTGCTTGACAGAGTGATAATTACCTCCCCTCACAGTGCTGTCAGGTGAACAGCCAGTGAAGACTGCACTGAATCACCATTTTAATCACTGAACTACAATTACAACATGCACGTTTAATTTTGTTTGATCGTCTGACAATCTGTGGGATTTTTTTAAATTTATTTTCTTTTTAATTTCCCAGCCTCAGCTGCCAGGGAAGACAGGCTTTCATGGCTAAAACTAGAAAGCTGAGGTATGAAACTGTGCAAATGATATTCTAGTGACTGGTGTGGACACTGGCAGGAAACTCTGCACACATAAAAAAAGATGACATTGCGAAACTTTGAAATGAAAAACAAACTGTCTGCTGGACTGTTCTGCCAAGAGAAATCTGGATTTGCCAATATTAAATCTCCTATCTCTGTAATTGTTTTGCCATCTTTGGGAACAAAGCATTGCAAACAAGCACAAGTTCAGAGACACCACCTTCAGGGAGTTACCTCTCACTGTAATTTTAAACTAATGGACAAAGCCGTCTTAACACTGTATTAATACCTAAACAAAAACAACAAAGCACCAAAGTGATCATATTTTACAGTCAGTCTCTACACCAGGAATGGCAAACATCTGTCATTACAAACACACTGTGACAGACTGGCCTCATCCCATGCTGGAGTATATTTATTTGACGGGAACAGTCTCTTCCGTTCAGAGATTAAAAATCCATCCAAAGGGCATGATACTTTGTGTCACTGAATGATTTATTGAGCAGTAGTATAATAATATAATCTCATGGAAACAAAATGCCAAGGCTACCTTAGTCAGCAGGGACGCATGGTCAATCTTTCTCAGTGAAACACAAGTTCGTACATTTTGTGGACAAGTAATAATAATGTTGTGTCCTTCAAAAGTTTCTGGCAATTTGTAAAACCAGTTAAGGCACATATAAGCTAAATGAGTCATTCATGTAGTCAATCACAGCCATGTATTGATATAAAACGGAGTATTTAGTAGCTCTGACAGGAAATGAAGAGTGTTGTCAGTGTAGTGCCTTCAAACCATTCCCATACTCAACAGGTAACCGTTCGATTTACTACAAGGCAGTAAAAATAGCCCTTTGTCCCTTTTCTCTCCAACTTGAATTGGGGAGAGTCGCTCCTGCCGCAAAAGATTTTAATTGCTTTAAGCCAATAAGAAAATGCAAGCGCTGGGAATGAATGGCTTATGTTCTGCTTCCCAGGCAAAACGGCAAAACAAACCCTCCTGCTCGCACAGATTTCCTCGCAGCTAAATCCCACAGACTGTCTCATTGTTTCTCTCCGGAAGGAGGATAGGAGAGAGGGAGGTCACAGCAGAGAGAATGAGAAGAGAGAGATGTTGAGTGAGCAGAGTTTTATTTTGACTCGGCTGCTCCCGAGACACCAATTGCTCAGTTGGAATTAGTGTTGCTGTCATGAATGTTTCAGCACTTGTGATTGTGGAGACAAAGTCTACAATACCAGAAAGTATAAGAAACACAAATATGTCATCACGAGAACGCTGACAATAAATAAGGTGACTGTGTTGTTGTTTCTTGGTTATCCCGGCTGCTGAGCACCTATTAATGAGTTTATGGCCTGTAGTTGTCTGTTGTCAGACTAGTGATTAATCTGCCCATCTGGGGAGGGGACTGGAGACAGAATGGATCATTCTGGGATCTCAGGGCTTTCTTGCCACTTTATTGCCCTGGTGAGGCCATCTGGGCCAGATGAGAAGGAATCAGTCATAAGCAAGCCGCAAGCTTGATCCCATGTGGCCGTCTGATCGCACAGCAGCAGCCACGTTCGAATCAGAGTAACTTTCACCATCACCAGTTGAGATAAATGCCTTTTTGGCAGTTTGCAGGGACTAATGACAAACAAGCCGTACTCTAAATGGAACAGAACTGTATTGTGGATCTGACATGATTTGGCAGTTCACTTAATAAGGCCGGCTTTAACATCAATCTGCTGTATTGGATCAGTGCATCCCTGGACCAAACATGGACTTCAAGGCATTCAAAAGAGTATCTACTGTATCCACCAGGACTGGGATCACTTGGGTATAAAGTGGTAATACGGAACACGTATGAGAAATAGAAATAAATTACTATTCTATATTAACAAAATGGAAGCAAACAAACAGTTCTTATAATTTTAATTTTAAATATAGCCACGTTGTACAATTTATTTTCGCCCTTTCACATCATCATAATAATTCTTTTTCACAGGTTCAGTTCATCATCTATTCTCAACCTGGTGGGAGGTTAAGGTCACAGAGGCACGGTAATACATACCTTTAGGGGCCGCTACACAATTAAAAGGTTAGAAAAAGACAAATTCACAGATCTCTGCCAAACCTGGTTTGCCTCAGTTATTCACAGTTACAGCAGCAGGATGACTCTATTTTTTTTATTGAAAATCTGATACGTAGCATTTGAGGGGCAACAGGAAGGAGCAACAAAGCATCAACGAGAAAAAGTTCAGGACTTCAATTGTGGATAGAACAATACCATTTGTCTTGATTTTGGTAACAAAAAAACTTCAAACTATACATATTGCATGTAAGGAGGGAGACAGTCTGTTTGTGTTTGCATATCTGAACACATGATGGGTCACTCAAAAGATGTCTCCTGAATGAATCAAGGGATCATCATGTTTTGGGTTAAAACGTTATTATATAAGATAAAGAAAACAATGCCATGCACAGTCTGTTTAGACTGATTCGATTTCAATAGTCTGTCTCATAATGACTCATTATCAACTCCTGGCTCAGAGACGTGATTTTCTACATTTTAGGTGCAACATTTAAGATCCAGGTAAAATTTCACAAGGAGCAGAAAGAAGTTTTTTCCTACTTCTGAGTACAGGGCTTCTCTTCAAAGACCTCATAGAGCAATTGTCATTTAACCTCAAGATATCTTTGCTGCAAGCATGTGGTGCCGCATCTGTCACGCAGTTTATCCTCAGTCCTTTACTCTTTGGAAGGAGAAGGGAAACAATCTACTGCCTGAATGGTTTTCTTTAACACTTAGATGAGGTTGCACATCTGTCACAAGTGCTTGCTTTTCTGCTACATTCCTTACATTCCAGCAGCTGTGACTCCCTTTGACTGGAGGAGGGGGCGAAACACTCACTGACTCACTCGTTAAACTTGTTATTTAGCAGATTTGGAGCCATCGTAGGACCGTTTTTAGGTTCATTAAAAAACAAAAAGATTTAACGCAATGAGGGCCGTCAACACAGGAAACTCAACCCACAATATATAATAGCACCGGCATTTACATTTAGTGATTTGCCAGATGATTTTGTCCAAAGCAACTTACTAGTGAGGTACACGGTTAGAAAACAATCTAAGTCAAGGAGAAAATATTAAAGCAAAGTGCTATGTGAAAAGGTCATTCCTTTTCAAGAGATGCAAGTGCAGGAGAGGCCAGATAGGATTTTTTCTTTTTAACTTTACGTACATAGGAAGAGAGGCTTACCTACACTTTGCTGTGGAGCCAAAATGGGGCCATATGTTTTGTCAATTTGAAGGACATATTTGTACATGAAAAACAAAAAGTTACACAGAAAGCAGAAATACTCATCTTGTTCACAGGCTTATAGAGAACTGGGAAATATGACCTTTTTGATAACACCTATTTTTGGTTTTACGGATTGGTGTCATCTATAGTCTGGAAACCTGGCAACTTTCTCCCTCATGTCCATCACTTAAAAATCTTTTGAGTCACAGTCCTCACAATTACTGCAGAGCAGAGCATGACCAGCTGTTGGGCCCAAAAGTCTCAAAAAAGGTACAACTGTAAAACAGAGGCAAAAGAAATAATATCTGTTTTCATTAACAGACGTTTTTCTAAAGATTTCATATACTGTCATTCCCTGGTTATATATACGGCCAGAGAACTCCCTAAAATCTGCTGACCAGCACCGGTTGCAGTAAGTGTGGCAAAGTATTCAATCAGGAGAGGGTGGACAGTCTCAAAGAACAAGAAAACCATTCACATTTTCTGTCAATAATAATTCATGAGCCTACACAAGTGACTAAAAGGCATACCCTAAATTAACCATAATTTTGGATCAGCCATTTGTTGATATGAGCTTCACTCACAGGAGCTTTTATCTCGTGGTAGACAGAAAGTGTTTGCTTTGGTATTACTGCAAGTCTTCATAACATCCTAATGCCCTGGCAAATCATCTCATTAAGCAATAAGGCAAACATCTAAGAAAGGTGACTAATCTGAATAAATAATATTTTTGGTAGAAGAGAATCAAAGTATCATAGTATCATAGTTTTAAGACTTTTATACAAGTGGTATGTGTGGCCTGGGAATTAAGAAAAATAAACAAAGGGCAAGCAAATTATCATTTAAGAGGACGGCCTTCCAACACTGATATCTGGCATTACAATCAACGGCCAAGAAGCCTGTGTAGATATTTTAAGCCTATTCCAGGCACTGTGAGTGCTGCGAGATGGAGAGTTTGGCTGTCAACATCAGCTGCCTATAAACAGTTTATATGGTTCTTGAATATAGAGTTTTATGTGCATAAGGAGCCGATTCTCCACCCTGTGGGTCTAGTAAGAGGAGGCTACTGATAAGTTACAGTACAACACTAAATTCTCATCTATCCTAACAGCGTTAAGACATGAATCTTCACATGCCTTAGGCCAAGCTGCTGTGATAATTTGCCGGACCACGGTAACCACGGCTTTGTACGAGGAGCAGCCGTGCCTCCAGGCTACGCAGTGGCTGTGCTGGAATGTCTTGGACAGAGCTGTTTAGGGAACAGGGTATATCTGTTTGACCTCATTAGTTCGCGAGCTGCGGTTGTACAGTCCATGTGCCAAGTCTGTACTCTCCCTCCGCTCTTATACACACCACTGGAAGGAAGCTCATTTGCTTGAATGAATAAGAGGGATCGAGAGAGAAACAGTGTTTGTGTTTATTTACACCGGGATTAACTTACACTGTTGGCATGTTGATAAGGGCATCGTAGTTGTAAAATGAGAGGATTTGAGTGTTGGAGCTGGAGAATGCTAAGTACTAAAACACACCACACAGCTTCTTTGGCATACTAGTAACGCAAAAATGCACAACTGTACAACTGTAACAGTCACTTGGTCAGGATAAGCATGCTCCGTTACCCAGATACATCTATTCTAGACACTGTTCTCTTTCGCTTAGTTCCTTGAATATAAAATCTCAAAAGCAGACACAAAAATCTTTGTGCATGCAGACATGTGCACACAGCGGATTCCTCTCACAAACCAGCTTGCAACTGTAAAGGTGCACAGTGCAATGCAACACAGGAGTGTAATGTGTGATGACAAGAGGTCAGGATTCGTATTCATCCTCCACCACGTTTAGTGGAGAGAAGAAGGCATTCAGTTTCGCAGCATTTAGAAATGTCTCTGCGCCTTTCTGCACAGGCGGTCATTGTATGACTTAACCAAAGCGGGCACATTCAGTGTGTACCCTTCAAGTAGGTACAGGTAGGTGTAACAGAGGCAGCCAGATTGGTTATGACAATCCCAGGGAAGTGGAAAGGTAGGTACAGTAGGCCAGAAACACGGCATGGTTTGCCATTCCTCTTATGTATGGATTCGAGCAGATTTACTGTCTATGTACTTGAAGTAGTCTGAATGGTGTCGCTTTAAAAGTGATGCACAGTCACACACAATGCTGATTCATTCCAGGCCAAACGGACCTACAACCATATAAAACCCCTCCAGTACAATACTGCTGAACAGGGAGCTGGTTCATAGTGAAGTGATGCAAAGATCTAAGCTACTGCAGCCCAAAATAATTCTCAATACAGTCACCATTAGCTGCCATTCGGGTGTGTGTGATGTCAGCTCAGTAATGGATCACTGAGTGGATCTATTTATGGAGCTGTTGTGTGTACACACATTACCTTAGGGCCAGGACCACCTTCCAACACAGACCTGTTTGACCCTGCTAAGTTACTAGTATTTACCCAGACTGATTAAAAGGATCAGGTCTGGGTCAGATCCAAAGCCTGGTCCATTTCTGGTTCTTTGTCATTTTTTTTTAGAGTTATTCATCTTTCAAAAATGCCAAATTGCATGCATGAAAATGCTCAAAATGCAGAACACAAAGTTGAAGAAAGCATAACACTCAGATGAAAGAACTACACATTAAAGAGAGAAAAAGCTGTGCTTTCCTGATTGTTATCAATGTTTTTTTAACTTGATATGTTATGTACGTTATCAGGACCATGTTGATTAAACTGGAAAATGAAGCAAAAGTCATTTTACAACGCAGATAAATGATAAACTAAAATGACCTGATTATTACCGATGTGCGTTTAACATGCTGTGTAAGTTACTGAAACAAAACTAAACAAGGATGACTTTCACAGACAATCCACAACGACTCAACTGCCAAGGAAACAGTGACAGGCGACACTATTCATAATGTATGATACTTTCTGCCAAGTATGCCAAGTTTAAAATTTTGCCAATATTCCAATGATTATCAATACAGAAATAAACTTACTCAGCTACAATTTTTATTTGGACATTCACATGTATGGCAAAAGACAGAGGCAGGGGGTAGGAAGCAGTAGCTACCCTGCTAAAAGCATTAGGGGGCAGAGAACTCATTCTTTCTCATCAAGACGTGAAGCTAAACTAGTTTATGTGCACACAGCTGAGACAGTTCTGTTTCTTTTTAGCTGAGCATCTTTTCAGTAGTAGTAAAACTGTGGTTGGCAATGCACACACATTTGGGACCAACCTGCCGCCAAGGCTTTTCCGGCAGCGTTTCATCACAGATTTAGCAAAATACTGCATGAAGTCTGGGTGTTGCAGGGACAGGATGACAACACCCACAATACGTATTATCACGGGAAGAGAGGAAGTGAGAAATGGTCGGAAAGCAACAGAGAGTAGATGTTTAAAAAAAAAGTAGAGAGATAGAAAGGAAGCTCAGCAATGCAGCCCTCATTTGCCACGCCTAATTAGAATAACAATGGGCGCATTCAAGTTAGAATAATAGAGACCCATCACTCATCATAATGATGAGACGCATGGCCTGGCCAGGGCTAAACCCATGCAGTCTGCCACAGGAACCAAAGGGAGGCTCGCATGGTAGTCAGTCTGTGGACTGAAGAAGCGGCTAATTGAGACATTGGTCTGGGCCAATGGGCTGAAGCCAGCTACTGGACAGTTTAACCAGCATAGAGAAGCCAGTGTTACCAGGGAACAACATTAAGACTTCACTTTAACGGTAGAGCACACACAGCAAGAATGAGCTGAGTGGAGTACATTCACAATGAAACAACTAAATTGACTTGGATATTTTATAAATACGACGGGCACAATTCTACATGAGCATCAGGAGAATAGCAAAAAGTGACCTGTCTGTAGCTTCACTGAGAAGGTAAAAAGGAATAAATCCCATAAGAGGAGGAATAACATTTAGATGCGGGAGGGGAAGGAGAACAAGAGGGTGGCTGGCCCTTTATTTTCATTCTCCTCACTTCATTAAAGTCTGCTTTTCCCACTGCCTTCCCACTGGAAGACCGTGTTTAAAAGGATGAGTGGAATGACGGGGGGGAAAGGAGTCAGAGAAAGGCATATTAATGATTGTGGAGTCGAGAGAGTGGGAAGGCAGGGCGTTTTTGTTAATTGTCAGGCAACATTTGCTGTCCCACTTCTTAAAGGGATGTTACGTAGGGAAAGTAGGAGAGAGGCCAAACACTCCCCTGACCTCAGTCTAATTACTGCACAGCTTATGTTGAATAACAGCAGTTCTGCAGAGACTCAGGGAAGCGATGAGGACCATGTGATGCCAGACGGCTGCCTGGTCCCCTTCGTATCTCCCCGCGGTTCAAAAAGCAGCACAGCATGGTTCTGCTACCCCTCCGGCAATGAGAACCTGTGGGGAAAGTGTATCTGTCTGCTCTACATTCTCCACTTCCTTCATCACAAGCTGCAACTGCACACTCTTCCCTGGCATAAAATGTGGAAATGTAAGAATTCTTAAAATTCAACACAAATCTGGACTCAATGCAGATCTCGCAATAGCCTTGAGCTGGATGACTTTTCAATCAACTGTCAAGTCTGTGTTTCGTTTTTTTTTTTTTTTAACTATAAACAGCGAGCCCGTAATGTCTGACTCAATGGTGCTGCGAGGATAAAGTCAAAAAGGGCATATTTTGGACAACATATTTTCAGTGTGCATGAAGCTCTTGAAGCATAAAATCAATGTTTAAAGAAACCACGCACAGGGGAGCAAATAACAGCCAAGAGCCATAAGTTATTTAGAACAGAGCGTAGCCAGAGCACAGGATTGACACTGAATTGAAGACTTTTCTACTTTTTACTTTGGCATCAGGTCAAGCAAGACAGCCATCTAAGAGAGGAGATCAATTTTAACGTTTAATGCAAACTGTAAAAAAAAGGTTGGGTCTCTTATAAAGTGTGTATTAAATGTTAAATTGTAAAAATTCCATTAATTTATTCAAATTACTTGTTACGAACAAGCAACAGTCCACAACCCAAATATAAGTTCAGTTTAGTTTAGGGAGAAGAACCTAATCCTCACATCTAGGAAGCTACAATCTGAACTAGCTGACTCGGCTGGTTAATGGACACTCTTGAAAACTGCCACTCAATAAAACGCAACAAGTAAAAAGACAGAGGGACGATTGAGTGGAGGGTCATTACAATCAAGGGTGAGTCACTGACAGTATATTATCCCCATCGCTGGCTCAGAGCTTGTTCGCCAGCACTGTGAAAGAGGTAATGTTATATTATATGGCAATGAGCATTGTGTGTTACTCCATCACATTGTCATCCTTGATGCAACAGCGACCTCTGACACGTTGCAGTCGTAAATGTGTCATTTCGCTGAAGACACAACAGTGCTGAGCACCAGGGGTTACTGAAATATTAAGATTTAGAATAAGCGTTCTGACAGCTTTAAAAGCATGACCCATTTGAAAAATTAGTTGTCCTACCGCTTGCCAAATGATAAAAGACAAGCTTCCTGAGTCTGTGCCAAGTCACAAAGCACCATCTTCCTTATATCCAAATCGACCTGATCTAAATGAAAACATACGCTCAAACTGAATAAGGATGTGTGCTACCTAGGAAATAGCTGAATATTAGCAGGATGCCATCTAAATGATACACATGTTTTTTACATTGTTACAGTGTTTTAACACCTCTGCTAGAAAACTTGATACACTTTTCTGTAATACGACGAGAGAGGCACAATTTCAAACAGCTTATTGCATTTTTTTAAATAAATGATGACTGAAGATGTGCCAAAGCGGCTTTGAGCCTGCCACAGTGCCAAAAATGCGACTATTACTATGTTTCTATATTGTTTAATCTAATCTACAGGTGGGTTATGTAGGGAATTTTATGAAATAAGGTTATGACTAATGTGGCTATAATGTCCAAGCAGGTAAGTATTTACTTTCCCAGCTCACTTAATTCAGTCATCATTTAACTAATGTAGCCATTAGCATCAAACTAGATGATATCTTGCGATGTCTCGCGCCATAAATATCGCAGCACATTCCCCCAGCTCTGTTATTGTATCAAATTACTGGCAATTGCAGGTCTAAACATAAATCGGACTTCAGATCTAGATCATCAAAAAGGGGATGGAACACATAAAAAGTATGCAGAAAAGTCAAATGATAAAACCATGTATTTACTTTGTTTATACATTTTGTATACGAGTTTGAACATAATAAAATAAACCCAAGATTTGTTGATTTGTTGATCTATCCCTACTTGCCGTATCATTTTGTTGTATTAGTGACAGAAAAAGTCACAGTGAATATAATGAAAGTCATTCATAATGATTTCTCAACTTACTGAGGTGACAGTTTAATCTCATGCCAACTATTTGTGGTAGAGAAAAAAGTAGAAAATGAATTGCAGTGAAAAACAACAGTCTTATCTGTCAAACAGCTGATCCTATTCTGCTGTTCAGCTATTCAGAAGAAGATTTGGACTTTCACATACATACAACAGAAAATAAATAAAAAAGTATTTTGTGTTGAGTGAAACGTACACTGAAGCGAAGCGGTGTCCTTCCTCCCGGTGCTCTGAGAAAGAACACAGGAATAGCCTCGCTGTGGTCGTCATTCAAATTAAAGCCAGAATAACGTGCCTGTCAGCACTCCTTCCTTCACTCCCTTTCTTTGCGTCTATTGAGCATCAGGTGTGTGTGTGTGTCTCTCTTTCTTTCTCTTTCATGGCCAGTCTGGCTTTCAAAGGGTCCCTGCTCTCTCACCGACATTTAGGAAGGAATGAAAATGTGTGCAAGCACAGTGACTGTCGGGCCAAGCTGCGTATTCAGTCTCTTCAACTCCCGAACCTATTAAAACGAGCCTCTCTCAGTTCCCAGCAGAGAAGGGGATGAAATGAGTGAGTGAATGGTAAGGAGGGGGACCAGAAAGAAGCAAATGCGAAAGACAGTTCTGCATACAGAAAATCATCCCCAGGAGAGGTGATGTGAGCTGGGTTAAAGTAGCTAGAGGTGACCTCGCTGCTGGCAAAACGAGCAGGGTGAGGTGAGTGACGGGGGGTTGTTAAAGGGAGGCTAGTATACGATTTGACAGGAATCTGCCCAAAAGATCAAAAGTATTCGCAGAAAATACTGACCTGAAGAACATATGAATGGTGAACGTGATGTGGTCAATCCATAGACTCGTTAAAGCAAAGACTGCTGCGACGCAGAGCCTGTGGCAGGCATTATTGAATGGACATGCTAATAATGCGTCTCATCGTTCCTTGTAGAATCTATAGTGGCCGGCACTAAATCAATGCCTTGTTTACGGTCTTATTGCAGACTCTTTATCTTGTCAGAAACTGCTGCTCTCACAGTTCTGGACTGCAATGCTTGCTTGGAACAGTATACGTACGTACGCACGCACGCACGCACGCACACACACACACCTAAATCAATATATCAGACAGACATTAGATTTGTGCAGTTTTGTTTTCTCTATTGTAGACTCTTGCTCACACGATGCTACAGTGTTAGTTTAATTATTTATTGCCTTACAAATCAATACTTTCTACAAGCAGCACTTAACCACTGTGGGATTTTGATACGATACTGATGCTTGTAGGGTGGCTAATATTATTATTACTTATTAACTGAACATGTTTTTTTTTATTTGTACACAAGCAAAAATGTAAAATATAAATCTAAAAATGTAAAAATACACAAATGTAAAAATGAAGATGTGCAGTTTTACAGGCAGTTACATCCTGCTTCCAGTCTTTATGCCAAGTTAGAATAACTGTTTCTTGGATCTAGTCCCATAATAAAAGCACACATATAAGAGGGGCATTAATCTTCTCATCTAAAACATGGCGATGGCAATAAAGTGAATAAGCTCATCTCTCAAACTGCTGCTTTGAGTATCTAATCATCTCTCTGCTGCATCTGCAATGCTCTCCTATGCTGATCAAAAACTTTTAAATATGATAAAATCATTCTCTTTCAGTCGCTGACATTTCAACTCCAGTTTAAAATCCTTTTATCAGTATTTAAGAATGCCTGCAGACCATTGGAAATGGGGTGCATTCTGACTTTATATCTCATCATTCCCACTTTCTCCACCTACATAGGTAAACATCTCGTCAAATTAGATGCAGGGGTTTTAAGTTCAGTCTATTTTTGTGTTGTCTCCTAAATACAATTAATGTCAAACTAAAATACCAGACACACACAAATGAATAATTTAAGGGTAAAACAAAAAAATTCAGCAAAAACACAAAGTTAAATGCGACTGAAGTAACTCCTGGCATACTCAGCAGAGCTGTCAGATACATGCAGCAACTTACCATTACCGTGATAATGAAAATTAGCAACGCAACCGCTTAATGTTATTAGTGGGTAGTACACAAAGCATTTGAATAAATGTGACCATGTCCGTGGAGATTACCCAACTTGCTGTCCAACTCAGCATTAGTTCAAAGGTCTGCCAGGGTAGGGTTACAGGTAGCCTTTGGGAAAAAAAGCCCCCATTCACGATACTGCATCGTAACACAAGGGCTAACAAGATCTATCTTACAATACAAGAACAATGCTGCTCCTCTTTTTTGTATACATGGCTCATTAATTGATGTGTGTGTTGACTTTTGCTTACACTTGTTAGTTTTAGCCTAGTTACAAATGCATAATATCATGCATGCAGCCATTATATCTGTAGTCCACTTCAGTCTGAGACAATGTTTTTAAAAACATCACAATATATTAATTGAAATAATGCCTCCCAGTGACAGCAGTCTTTTGGCAGGAATATGCAGTAGTTGTTGACTAAAAAAATCAAAAATCATAATGGTAGGAATAGGAAGTCTGCCCGTTTTTCAATAAAAACTGCATAAGTAAAGCATTGAGTGACAGATGTATCAACAACAAAAAAACATACATATTTGTTGTCAGTTTCCAAGACAACCAGGTAACAACATTTTGTCCAATGCACAGGGGACACAGTATGTCTCGTCAGTCTTTTGTCAACCATTGTCCAGCATTTGTAGCACTAAGCCATAAAAATCCATCATGGTCCAGCCCTGATCTACTCTGAAACACACATACTGAATTGGTCACAAAAGCAAACAGTCCCGCTCACGCACACACACTTATCCGTGTAGAATACGAAGACAAGACTATTTGATCCTTGCCAAGCGACGGGTGGAGAAGGACAGACCAACCACCGGTGTTCTCAGAAAGGCTTTAATAGCTCCGTATTGATTTTTCCCTTTTTTGGTGAATCAGCAACAACTGGTGTGGGCTGAGGACTTTGCTTAATATTCCCCTCTCTCTGTGAGCAGGTCAGCCAATTCCCTCCCCAATGCCTTTGCTCCAAAATATCCAATTTAGATCTCATTTATATTCATATCACTGGCACTATTAGAGTGTAGAAATATTAACTTTTCTCAACATGAAATATGAAATCTTACATTATTTCCCTTGCCATAATCTTACAGTATCCGGAGCTGGGAGAACTGCACACAATCCAAAGCCACTTTGTGATGCATCACAGCTTCACAACTCATATCTGATGTTTACATTTGCTTCATCATCTGCCTACAATGCTGTTCACTCTGCGATATTTGTCTTTCAGACTGGGATTGCTTTTTTTGGTTTGTGTGTTTGTTTTAAATAAAGACGAGACCCGAAGGAGGCCAAGGAAACACTGCTCTACAAGCAAGAAAGACAAAAAATGACTAAAGAAGACAGCACAGATTTGTTGCAAATATGAGGAGAATCACTGCATCTTTGGGACAAAAGAGGTGTCACTAAGACTTGACAACAAACATCACAGTGAGACGTTTTATGACAAAGGAGAAATCCTGTGAAACAAAAGACACATTCCCTGGTGTCACTCAGCTCAAAATTGTGTACATGCACAGAGCACTGTAAATAAATACAGCACAAAGTACAATATGTAAACACTGACAGCTGTAGTGTCAGTGACAAAGCACATCAGCTAAAAGAATTCAAGGTGGCTCTACACAGGCTTTGGCTGCTTTTATGAAAATTACTCACAACAGAAACAGCTTTGTTAATTGCTGAATTGCCAAAATGAATCATTCTACAATCCAGCTACACGTGGTTTCCCTCCCACCGCCTCTGCACACGTAAGCAGACTCCTCTTTGCTTGTAGTGCCGTTGACACAAAGTGTGGGTATCTTTGATGCAGAGATACTTAACATCCTTGCAAGCACGTTTTTTTTCTGTTTTCATTTAGCACACCATGCATGCAAGAAGCATTAATTCAGAGTTACACTACTATATTGTAGACACTTATCTAAACCTGAGCAGATGCACAAAGCATAGACACAATAGAAAATGTGAATTTGCAGCTTTACGGGACCAACAGCAACAGAAACATATACTGTACGTACACATTACATCGCTTATAATTAGAGAATAAAGACCTTCTTTAAATAAAGACTCTCATTCCCCGTTAAAAGAGAACAAAAGGCCTTTTACTTGCAATAGAGACACAGCTTAACTGACTCCTTGATAGATTTAGTTACTGTTAACTCAGTTCCACTGAGGCACAAATACACATAAACACCAGCATAGACTGGTATCTACCTTAGAAATGCACAGCAGCACACAACACATCATCCATGTACACAAAGGTTTGCAGCCACCATTCCACTTCTCAGTGCTTGGCATCCTTCCACTTGCCACAACAGATGGCTGACATTGACAAGGGGAGGAAGACACTTATGTGTGTGTGTGTGCGTGTGTGCGTGCATGCGCTTGTGAGTTTGCCTTATCATTACCTGTCCCCAGAGGTGAGCCTGGCAGTCAGACAGCGTAACAGAGGCAACGACAACAAGATCTCTCCACCAAACCTCTGTCAAGCATGATTGGACAGCATGTGGTAAGTAGTGCTAAGGCCCCAGGGATGCATTTATGCACACACGTAAACACACACTCACAGGAGGAGAGCAGCTCTTTATGCATGTGTGTGTGTGTGTGTGTATTACGCTCTCTGTGTTGCACTTGCTGGTGCAACTTAACACTCTCAATGGGACCATGGCAAGAAGACGGATGAGTCTGACTGCCCTGAGAATCATTACTGCCCTCCCACACAACTGTGCGTGTCTGACTCAACACAACTTCTTGGGGATTGTCCTGTTCCATCTTTCAAACCCTCAACACACTAGTGACCAGTCCAAAGTCATTATCATTCACATCAGTCATTTCATTACAAGAACGCGCGCTAATTGATAATGTCATAACATACTGGTTTTCCCTTGAGCTTTTCTTGATAGCCTGTGTGATGGTGTTTTATGAATTGTTTCTGGAACACATCTTTACCTCTGGGATTCTTGTCTGCAAAACAGTTTTATCTCTGTGCAACAACATGGTTGACATTCAAATTCAGCTGACATCAGCTAATTACAGCAGACTTTGCTAGTCACAACACGGTAACTTGACCATCAAATGAACAATACTGGTAAAACATGTTCAAACCGAACAATATACATTATTCAATATGCATCGCAGTGCTTAGGCTGCAAGTCGAGAAATAAATTAGCATAAAAGGTCAACAAACCTGTGGGACGTTAGGATGTACTTGAATGTGTAAATATATGTTTTGTTCTCAAGTTGGCCTACAACAGACAGGAAAAATTATGTTATTTAGCGGTTTTGGCCAAAATCTATTTTTTTATTGGAGCACAGTGCAAGTATTTTACAAGCATTTTAGACATAGTATTTTAGACATAGGTTTGGGCTTTATCACCCACCCTTTATCACAAATCTTCCAGCAAATACTTGAAATAAAATGTCAGCAACAGCAACATCTCCACTGACCCGTTCAGGGTCACTGAAAGGGTCAGTGTTGGGTTTGATGTGCCGGCTCCACATCTTACCACAACACTTGTTGGCTTTTCCTTTGATTTAACCCATTTGTTTGTACCCACATGTAATGCAATGACCTGGGTTTCTTCTGTGTATGACCTGAGAATCACACCTCATCATAGCTGACTATGCTCAAAAAACACATGCAACAATAAGCAACTCAACCTAGTGCTTCCAATCAAACCAGTTAAGCCAGGAATTAACTTAAGTTTATTTTCTGTTTTTGTATGCAGGAAACCAACAAAGCCACTAGGATCTCTGAGAATAATTATGTAATTATGTCTATATCAGCTTCATGGTAATCTTTCCAATAATTTCCACACTTAGAAACAAAGTGTATGGTTAACAGACAAACTGATACTGCCAGAGAGCCAGGCTGTAAACTACAAAAAACCTTTTAAAACAAGAAAGGCACTGCCACCATTTTTGCTCGGGCTGCTGTAATGACTTTCCCCAACACCGGCTAACATTAAGTGGGCACCCTGCAAGCACACTGATTACCTTGGGCTGACCTGGAAATGTCTGCTCTTACCTGCACCCACCACCACTCGGTGAGCCTCAATCAGCATACGGTTCTCAGCTGCACTAGAGAACAGCTACAGAAAGGGCTCCTCACTACAGTGGCAGTAAAAGATGCAGTGACAGCCTCCATAGCTGGCTGCATTAATCCTTCACTGGGGCTGAAATGGGAAACTGAATTGGGGCCTTAGAGTGTGTGTATGTGTGTATGTGTGAGAGAGTAGGAGGAAACAAGCGAGGAATATGATGTAAAGCTAATTTATTTTGATGCTTCGGTGGCAATATTTGTGAAATGCGGAAGAAACTTTGAATTTTTGCTCTTTGTGCAGATTATCCAAATAAAGACTGAGTAAAAAAAGAATGGATTTGTAACACTGACATCCTTGCTTTGTACCATTTTGCAGGCGGGTGTGATGTGAGTGGCATTGTTCACACACTATTCTGCATGCTTTGTGTGATACCTGGAGGATTTAACAATATCCCCTAAGCAGCAGATAACTGAATCATCGCTGCCTTGTTCCACTACCTTTCTGAGAATTTCTCAATGCCCAGCAAAAACATGATGTCGACACTTCCAGCACTATAATCTGACCTGGATATCCAAATCCTATTGTTAAGATACTTCATGAAATTCATATATCATTATATACATATTGGGTAGGGAGTCATCACATATTTTGGTGAACCCTGACGCAGTGTCAATGTTTTAATCACAGCAATAAAAGCAGTGTCGGCAACAAGGTTTTTTAAACCTCTCTGTAAGCATGCACACTATACCATCGTACGGTACACATCAGATCAGATCAGATTCAACTTCATGCAAAAAGGTTGTTCAAAGCATGCCCAAATTTGAGATCTCTGGCATTAAATATGCAGGTACAGTCCACAGTAGCAACAGCTGGGAGTCTTCACATAATGGGCATTCACCATGTATCAGGGAATGTAATTGTGCCCTGTGTTCTCTTATACCCATCAGTGTTTTGTGGAGAGCCTAATTATGTCCTACAGGGCAGCGCTGATTGCTGGTGGCAATCTAATCTAATCCTCACCTCTGGGACTAATAAAAGGTCTAAAACAGAGTGTGTGTGTGTTTGTGTGTGTGTGTGTGAATGTTTGCAGAAAATGGGATAATGCCCTAGGAGAAAAAGTTCCACACAATCAAGATAAGCTATCCCAAAAGAAAGGGCCAGCACTTAGAGAGTGAAGCTGAGGATGACTGATGTCTGATTAAAAGAGGCCATAAACAACAGTTTATGGCACTTTGAATGGGATGTAGATGGTCTATTGTAAGCTAATATCTAAGAACTTTTCAAGTTTAATTGGTGAAAGTTTCATTTGAAGTCTTCATAGTATAAAATAGAAGTTACACAAAGCGACAGCTCAAACTCCTGAAGGTAACCACTTGATTTGTCGGGTTACTGTGGATCAATTCCGCTCACACCAAGCAGCTACTCGCTGTGAGCAAGTTTTTTTCCATCCACGACTGACCAAAACCTTCACCTAATATCAAGTACAGCGCTGAGGTAGAGAAACAGTTCTCCGAATTGAAAAGACTACTACCCTATCATTACTAGAGAATGGTATTCATCTTTGAACTATATTTGTGCTTGTAAATGCCGCAGTTTTTTCAAGTACACCCAATAGTGGATGAGGAAATTACATTTTTCCTGCTAGAGTCGTACGCCCTAGCACTGTTTACAATAACTACTATTTATCTAAATCTGAAGACCCCTGCCTAAGAGATGTGTCAGCCATCTAAACAACTGAGGGGAGGCGAAAAACATGAGTGTAAGCACAAAGGAAAAAAGCTCAGCTGATAAAGTAATTAAAAACAAACACGAAATTCAATAAAGCATTTCCAAATTCGTATATAGCTTCTATTCTACAGTATCAAAGAGGTAATAGCCACTACACCCAGCTATGATATATTCTCCTAACGAGTAGGATCTGGGGTGTTTTCTATGTCTACTTTAACTACACTGTAGGCTTCTCCTCTTGTGGCGATGATTACAGAGCTTTTTAAATAAGGCTTTGAGAAGCCCTCTGTGGGCCCACACCATGCAAAGCCCGGGTCTGCAAAATAAATAACAACAAATGTCTGACTATGAAACACTGTTTTGAATATTCTGAGTTGGATATTGTTTTTAATTCTGAGGGCACACTATATTACAGCAGACCAAGGAGACGTGTTGTGCATCATCTTGCAGGCTTAATGAGAGCATATTCTTTGACTTTTTCCTCACTCAATAAATAATCAATTAAAACAGACTATATGCCTTTATTGTTCCTTTGCTAGGAAGTGAAAAAATATCTGTTATTGAACACATTGCAGAATAGGATCCTGCAGAATTTTCTCCGTAATATACATATCCATCTTATCGAAAACAACTACACACTGTAAACAAGCAATCAAGCAAACACAAGCAGTGCAACGGGAGAATATCAATCACTTCAGCAATCACTGGAGGATATTAAATATTTCATGAAAAAAGCAACACATTAGTTTGATACAGGCTTGGCTGCCTTTTGAATAAATCCCTTGTGTGGCACTGAACTGCACATACACACACATATCGTCACACAGATACAAACACACAGGCTAAGACTTTGATCCAAAGCCTCTTACGGGGGGTTTTGCTGATTTCTCACCCTAAAATGAGAGCCCACACATCCTCCTGTTCCTAGCTCACAATGCAAGACTCCCAGTGTCATTAACTGCAAGGATCAAAGGAGCGAGAGGAGTGTGTCCACGACATCGGAGCTTCACATCCACTGGACAAAGTTGTCAAGCATTAGTTGGGGCTTGCAGTTGGAGCAAGTTAGGCAAATTTGCAAGGCCCGAGCTCTTTTTGAATGTGAGAGTCAACGTGGGTGTTCTGGCCACTGCGTGTGTTGCAATTCATGCATTTTTCCAAAGGCTATGGACTTTTTGGACAGAGTAATCTCAGAATCATGTGCCTATACAGAAACCACAGCACTCGCTTAACAAATCCACTGCACTTCCCGCTCCAAACTCCCCTGTAATATTCCCGAGAGGACTTCTGCTGTGCTTGTAGCGCTCTTATAGTGAGCCAATGTGACCTCATCATACTTTATGGTATTTTTCACTTCCTGTGACACCACTATAATTTTGAAATAGGGACTTTGGGATTTGCTCTAATACTATACAATATCCAATTTGTCAGCTCAATACAGCACAAATTGGATAATAAATATTGCGTACTTAAATGTCTTCATAGCAAATAAAATTTACATATATGAGACTTAGAGGTTAAACTGAAAATGTCACGCATTTGTCTGCCCTTCATAAAGAAAGAAAAGTCACAACACGAGCACCTGAGAAGTAACTATTGGGTAATGTCAGGCTTTAAAATGCACATGTAGGGCTGTAATTGATATTTTCGCATAGCTAAGCACTTCCTCAAATATATTTTGGGTCTTAAAAACTTAACTCAGCTTGATCTATTGAGAGTTGTTTTAGACAAACTACACTCCTAAGTGAACACATCGATTTTTGCTGCCTTGTACCTCACTTGTAAGTCGCTTTGAATAAAAGCGTCTGACAAATGACTAAATGTAAATGTAAAGATTCAGTTTATTGACATAGAAAATACTTAACTTTATTTTTTGAGGGAGGAGTGGCATTATTCCGTTTTCTGTCTACTATTCAACTTCTTAATTACCTTGTACTTTCATATGAACAATTAAATCTGTTATTAAACATTTTTCACAGTACAGTGAACATTATTGTGCTTTATGTGATTTTTTTGGAGCATGTTAATCAGACTTGATTTGGGAGATTTCCAGAGGGCTTCACCAATAAAGTGCAGTCGTATTAAAGCTAATCCAATCTTTATGTCCGTGTATGAGGATATTACACCTAAACTATTGGATATTACATAATGCTGAGCCACAGTGTGGTAGCCGCATGACATTTAGAAATATTACAGCGAGCCCCTGCGGTGTTGTAAAAGTTATTGTTCATTCTACAAGGTTTGAAGCATTCAAGCAATAAATTTAAATCACTGTGTGTTTGCAATGTGTAGCTGTTGGAGTGACTTTTTCCTGACAGCCTCAAATGTAACACACCCCCTTCAAACTCCAGCAACACGTCGGAAACACCTTCACTGCTACGAAGACTGTGTAAAAACAAACACACACACACATTTATGAGTGAGGAAAACTTGGAACAATATTTTAAAAAGCAGGAAAAAGTTCCATTTCGCTACGTGAGCTCAGTTTTTTTTGGGGGGGGAACAATAGCGCCGCTGTCACAACACAGCAGCGTGTTTAGCGGCTAACGGTTTTCAAAAATGTCGGGAAAAAAAACCAAGTACGACATGCGGGAAAGTTGGTGCGAAGGCGCAAAAAAAGATAAGAGTGAAAAATAAAAGCTCACCTTGTTTGACGCACTTGAGGCGGACGGGGTCTTTGCTGTGTTTGACCACGGCGTGGACGTCCCTGGTGGTGAGTCCGGCCACCGGGGTATCATTGACTTCCAGCAGGAGTTCATCCGGGAAGAGTTTGCCGCTGCTGAGAGCCGCTCTGCCCGGGAGAAGCTCGCCGACCACCGGGAAGTGTCCATTCTCCGCGCCGCCCTTCACCTCCAGCCCCAGCTCCCCCTCTCCGCTCCTGCAAAGGACACTCTCGTGGACTTTGTTGGTCCAGTGGTTCTTCTTCTTCTTCAGGCTTTTGGACATGGCTCAAACAAGAGAGACAGGGGGGGTGGGGGGAGACCGAAGAAAATCACATGAGTGCGGCCGCGGAGGAAGTTTTAGTCGCCCCGTCAAGTCCCGCGGTGTCACAGTCGCACCGAGGCAGCTGCGTCCACATGAGCGGACTCACGCTGAAGCGCACGGCGGCGGATCGTCCGTCTGCGCGAACAAGAAACTGCGAGCTGCTCAACTTGTGGCGCCTTCGCGGCCCGCCCCCGAGCTCGGAGACGACAGGGTTCGCGTACGCCGCGCAGCACGGCGCAGGGTCCCGAGTAGTTTTTGTGACCACCTTCTCCACGCCTGGGCTTCCACCTCGTATTTATGAAGCGTTATTAACTTCAAGTGGACATTTACTTCCTGCTTTGTGCCCAAAGAGAAAGAAAAATGCAAACCGCAATATATAAACAAATAAGTCTGACATGTGTTTTTACATAGTTCTGACATACAGTCATATTGACGTCATAAAGCAAAGACGCTACTGCCAACAGCTCATTAGCTGTATTTTAATAAACACACCTTTGTCATAAGGAACTGCAAAACTTGTAAAACGAACCAAACTTATCTCTAGCTCATTGCTTCAGCTTGACATTAAACCACATTTAAAGAACTGTTTTTCTTTAAAGTGTTGTTCAGCCTGAAAATTTGCGAGAAACAAATCCCTGCATTAATCAATAACTTACATCATTATAAATTTAATTTTGCTGAGATTTGAATCTCTAAGCAACACTCCAAAAACCTTAAAGATTGTTTAAATGCATCAGTGCGAGGTGTTAACAGCGTCAAAACTTGGAAGTTGACAACTTTACGAGCGGCGTGTGAAGGCATCATCCTGCTCCAACCAACTCAAGTGACCCGGATGTGAAGGCTGGAGGAGCTGGAGGAGGAGGAGAGAGGCAAGGATTTTCCCAAATCCAGCTTTCCATGGAAAAAAAAATAGGGAAAGGAGAGAGGGACAAGCGGAGCCGCCGTATTTCCACTGGCATGGCAGCAGAGCATAATAATATAGGTTTGACATACCACAGATATGTGTCTTTTTTTCTTATTTGCTGACAGATACTTCAATTGCTGCAGTTAACTTAGTAAAACAAGTGGGACTTTTCTGATACAAAACACGTTAAACTAAGTTGAAAGTCTGACAGCATATCAGATGTCACATCAGTGGCCTGTTACTTGTGTACATGTATACTTAAGAAAGTTGATCCATATCTATTTCTTTTTTCCATCTACTTTCTCCTTGAAAGTAGGACAACATTAATTAAGTATTTCTGCTTAGACAAGGACCTAGAAAGGTCATTTGATTCAAGTACTTGCTCTTTGCTAGAGAAGCTCGTAAAAGATACTGTCATTATTTTTTGAAACCCTCGGGTGAAATTGACAAGGAAAGCTTTTCTTTCCTCAAACACCCTCAGGCTCCTTAGTGAATGATGTGTTTGTATTTTATAAAAGACTTCCAAGGGCAGCGAGGATTTTCTCCGCTGATTTTTTGTCCTCGTTAGCGATATTTACATTTCTAACAGCATTTGTGATGCACAGCTGTAATAGTTTTGTCATGCAAAATTCCCCTTGTGCTTATCTCAAACTGGAGGAAGAGGACAGACAACAAACAGAGAACTGAGTGAGCATAATCCGTCTTTAAACAAATGTGTGTTGTGGGTTTTTCCTTCACGAGGTTGACATCTTTAAACTTGCAGTCCGCTTTGTGACAAAGCGTCTTCTAACAGTTGCTCAGAGACTGGGATCATTTTCACTAATGATCGTTTGCTGCTTTACTGCCATAATTGTCTAGATATAAGTTACAGTCATTGTTATTCTGTGTTGCAGGGTTATCTGTCATAGTAATTTAATATTTTTCGGCCTTTAAAGTCACGTTTTTCTCATAACAAATAAAAACCCCCAGTTGTGAGTTAAGTGCACTTGTTTCCCACACAAAGAATCTTCTTCTGTCATTAGGATCAACTGTCATTTATTCTGCCTTATTCAAAGGTGTTCTTTCTTATTATTTTTATTTCCTTAATAGTTTACAGTTCAGTATGGGAACCTGCTCTGTCTGATTGTTAAGGTCTGTTCAGACAGAAAGCAAAAGCAAACTTTAGAGGCACATCTATCAAAATATGTCATCACACAATAAGAGTCACAATTTTGACTCAAAAGAATTAAATTTCAAGGAACTGTTTAAAATTACGGGAAATACAGTATGTTTTAACAAAATAACAAATTAATTGTACTAGTTCAATGTGCATTAAATATTATGTAGATGGAAAAAAATCTTGGTTTTACCCATTTTCTAACTTGAGAAAACAAGGGGATGCAAACTTTTGCACCCAGACGTAGTTTAAGCTTCCTTCTCGCTGAGAGTTGGATGCAAAGTTTAAAACCAGTCGATTGTCTCTGCTGCTGGTTAGAGGTGATTGCCGCATTCAAGGAATATCGTTCAAACCTCTTTTGCAAGCAACCAAGTGGGATAAGCATTCACTTCTTTGTGCCAAGGGGGAGAGACTGTATTGGTCAGAACTTCCTGAGCTCCTCGACCCTCTCAGGCATGTCGTAGATGATTGATGTAAACCCCTTTATACACTTAGCTGCCCATAATTACAGTGAAAAACTAGGGGCCTTGAACGCAGCACACGGCATGAACACTCCTGAATCGTTTTTTACGGGAACTACTTAGCTTAGCTTAGCACAGACATTGGAAACAGCTAATGTGTAATCACTGAAAGATCACAGCTTTATTCTTTATTTTTTTATCAATTAAACTCACAAGATATTGGATAACATTTGAATTAGTGAGCTTTAAAAGTGTTTTAAAGATTATTTCCTTAACGTTACCTCTGGTAAGCGCTAAACAGCTGCTAACTGTGGCTTCAAAATTATCCCACAGGAAGGAAATTTGTATTAAACTTTGTTTTAAAAAAAACGATGTATGTATGTATGTATGTATGCTAACAACGCACTCCTCTTAAGTTGCTAAAACTGCTAAATTCCCAGACAAAAACCTGACTTCCTTTATAACATGCTTGTACTTGTGAACATGTGAGCTGATTGCCCGATTATTTGGTCTGTCTTAAAACAAAGGGATAAAAAGCAGACTGAAAAAAACAACAACAACCAAAAAAAAAAAAAATCCCCCATGTTGCAATCAATTTCTCTCCAAAACAATTATAGCTGTCCTTGAGCTGCAATGACGGCAAAGCATCAGACAATGCAGCGTTTTATCCTCGGCAGGATTTGGAGAAGTGCCTGTGCATTCCAGAGGTGGGAGCTGTGTGGAGAGAAAATTAAAAAAGAAAAAGAAAGCGAAAGAGGAGGGGAGTATTTTAACAAGGGCAGGAATTCTGGAGGCAGTGTTTGAACAAGGAGTGGAATGCTCTGTGCGACGCAGAATAAGTCGCAGGGAGGAGAAGAGAACATCAACAGTTCAGGGAATGAAAGAACTGGAAAAACAACGTGGGATAAAACCGTGAAAGCTATGCCAGGTGGGCCCACGAGGCCACGAGCGTGGTTGGATGAGAGTACGTTTTACGATCGCTAAACAGAATGTATGCTGTATGTTTAGAGAACAACATTTCACATGCCTCCGCTCATATAATTGACACTTTTTCTGGGAAATGTGATGCACAGTAGAGCAGTTTTCATCCTTCCTGTAGATTCATTTAGCAGGAAACCACTCTGTTCAGCCATCAGTCACATCTACACGACCAGATGGGAGTTCATCGGCTCAGCCAGTGATGCAGCCCCTGGGATTGCCACACTGCTCTGCTACATGATGTAATGGTTATGACAGGCTTCAATGCAGGATAATTAAAGCTGGTCAGGAATAAAGTGAAATTACCCGATGATGGCGTCCGCTGCTAATGAAAAAGGAAGTTATTATCCACTTTGTTTGAATGAACGCTGCTATTCCACCTCCACCACAGAGTCATTGTTGCAATTTGCCCGATTGTTTTGTCACATAATACAGGCAGGAATGATGTGAGCTGAAGCTGCTCTTTAAAAGGCATCTGTGTGCTTAGTTCGTTGTACGCATTGAGGCCACGTGACCTTTTCATTTGGCTTTCGTGTCCTCGACTTTGCAGCCCGGGACAGGTGCAGTCGGTCACTCCATCCTCCTGCTGCTCGACAACCAAGGATGAAGGGATGCCAAGAAGTCGTCCTCTTTACTGCCAACATCATCTCCGGCTTTGGCTTAGCTGGCAGAAAAAAGAGAGAAACTGGGACAATGTACAGCACGGGACAAAACGAGTTAGGCCAATAAAAAGCATTAATTCATGCCCCATTCATTTATTCTCAGAATGTTTTTACATTTCTTTTTAAGGCTCTTCTCCTCCGATCAATGAAAAAACTTCATGCTGCAGCGTACAATAATATTTTAGAATGTTGTGTTGTTAAGTTACTGCCAGTTTGGGGAAGACCAATGAGCACAAGTCCATAAAGACATACATTAGTTGACTTTTTGCTAGGCCTTAACGCACTTGGGATTTCTGTGCTGCATCATCAGCTGTCCTGAGACCGCTCTTTCTGAATCTCTGGTCTCCTTCTTGCTCTTCTGTGCATTTGTTCATTAATCCTTTATGTGTGACACATGCTTGAGTTTCACCTCTTTTGTTTTTGTGTGGTCTGTCCTCTCCGCGGTCGAGAGGTCTTATGCATCAGTTCTTGTGCACCAGGTGCTAGAGTCACACTTGGTGACACCTTCAAGTTTATTAGTTTATTAGTAAGACTCATATTCCTCATATATGATTTTTCACTTTAAATCTACTTCTAATTGTGGCATGTGAAGCACTGTTTGCTCTATGATGCAAATTTGTGATCCTGGGATATACAAATGAAATATGACTTGACTTATAATCAGATCAGTATCTGACCTCACTAATGCTTTTGTGGCTGAAAGGGAGCAAATCCCTGCGAGGGGCTGAAAAGTCGTCCTAAAAGTAGCAGTGGATTAACGCCCAGATTTAGAATGAGATGTTCAATAATCACTTATGGGTGTAAATGGTGTTTCAGCACCATTACACTTGCATTTACGTAATGTATTTTTTCCCCTTTTGTCTTTTTTGCACTCCTTTACTTCAGTGTTCAGCCGATTTAATTTCTTAACAACGTATATGATAGGATTTGTTGATGGCCTTGAACATACAGTCATATCACTTTCTTACTCCAAGAAAATTCTGCCTTTTTCAGTTCAATACACTAGTTGGTTTTGAAATTCGTGTCTTATTTTTAGCTTCTCACCTTGCATATTTCCTGTCGTCATCAGTCAGCATCAGCATCTCGCAGTCAGGTAAAAATAAACAGAGGGGAACAACAGCAGAGATGGAATTGAATAGAGAAATGAGGAGGTGTCCAATCGATCGGTTATATATGCAGAAGCATCTGTTCAAGCCAAACTGGAAGGAACATAATAATAACCAACCACTTTCCGAGAGAGCTGTGATTTTGCTGTCGCACAGTTGCCATTGTTGTTGCTATTGTAACATGCGGCGCACATGTCAGATAATGTGCGCGTGCGTCTCACTGTAGGACTCCAGCTGTGTCCTCACGGGCGCTGGGTGCGTGTCACAAACATGGCATTAAACCACCAACACAAAAAGATCAGATCGGACTAAAAACCAGGAATTGGGGCCTTTGAGTTTCCATAACACAATGTTTTATCACAAAACGGCAGCTTCTTAAAGTTACAAAGTCTGAATGATGAAGGCAGCTAACGTGTAATTCAGTCTGTCAGCTGAGTGATGAAATTTAGTTTCCAGTGGAATGTGGGTTTTTGAAGAGTTATCCCCCTGTTTCGTGAGACACGATTAGCTGCAAAATTATAGACGTAAACAGGATTTCATCAACATATTTCATCATCGCATGCCTAACGTGCACTGGCAAGTTTTAGCGCCATGTGACTTGTTAGCTCTAAAAAGTGTGTTGTCGGAGTGTGATGAGTGCTGCCTCCAAGCCTCCGTGGAGTTATAATAAGAGTCGCAGCCTCCCGTGCAGCTCCACCACAGGGCCCCCTGCTGCTTTCTCTGCACTGATAACACCACCAGTTAATCAGAGAACCTCAGGATGAAATGCAGAGCTCCTACCCACTAAGTTTGATTTGATTGCCCTCTGTTTGATTATTCTTGGGTTTTAGCTTCAGTTGTGACCGCTCCTTCCTCCTCTCTGCTCGGCTGTCTGATTGTTAATTCATTCCCTCCTCTCTTGCTATTGCAGAGGATGATTTAGACGGGATTCTGGAGTAGTCTGGCTCACGGGGGACCACCACTTCACAAGTCTCTCCAACAACATCCAACATCCCCACTGCATCCTCCCTCCCTCGACCCCCCCTCCCCCACACCATCAGCTCAGACAGATAAGTACCTTTTCCTACAGCAAGGATTTCTAACTACCTCAAGGACTGTAAAGAGTCCCGCAGCTCACTCCTGCAGAAAACATTTAAAAAGGGTCTCTATTTTCTTCTCACTGGGGGAAACTTACATTCACACTATCACATTTCGTCCACACATCTGTCCTCAGCAGTTGCTCTTCACAGACTCCGTCATCCATCAAGGGGTGGATGACACTATTGCCGTGCGCTTAACAGCTTCAAAGCAACACAGTGGGGACAGGTCATTAAATTAGAAGATAGGAGCTTTTAGTCTGTTAGAGATTGTTTGTGAAATAGTGAGATATAACATTTTGACTCCACATCACGTCATACACGTGGAGAATCTGTTGAATAAAAACAGATTTGTCTGCATGTTGTGTGTAGACCGATGGCTGGGAGAGTAAACAAGCTGCTAAATTTGTGAGATTTTTATTGAATGTTCTTCAAAAGCATAAAGATGTTGCATCTCTATGTGGCTCAGCGTGCTTGTTTTTTGGCCCACACTCAAAGCACACACACACACATTCCACAGCATATTTCCAAAAATAAAAAAACTCTTTGTGTACTGATAAGTATTTAATATTTTAGATGTAACTTTATCATATAGGTGTATCGAAAGATCACAGGCTCATTAAAAAGCTCAAATCACCCTTTAAAAAATTGTCAGCTCTACCCACTTTCAAAATGAACCAAGTTTTTCTGCTGCAGCATCGTTGCATCTTTGAAGAACAGCAAGAGCTTCTGGTCGGATTTATCCGAGCATTAGTTATTCTGCTCTCCACCTTATCCGATCCGCACATACATTTATACATAAGGTTTCTTATCACTGCCTGTCATGTGGGCACATTTATGCGGTCAGACATACGACTCACATTATAAAACCCTGGCACAGACAATAACATCCTCGTGGCATCAATATAACTGGGCTTTTCTGCATATTAGTCTTTATATACACCAGCGTCCACAGCAGCCACTGAACAGCCAGAACTTCACAAAGGCTGAGCAGGTAAAATAAAAGCTCCAATTAGATAAAATTGCATACAATCAACAAAATCACTCGAAAATTTTTGGCTTCTGTGTATAAAACCACACATAATTATAGCAAGAAATTACTTAAAATATCCAGCAAGAAATACTAACCTTGAATTTCTGTTACATGCACCGTCAGAGTGTACAAACTGTTCACCCTTAATGTCAGAGGGCAAACACAGGTCGAGGAAAGCTCACAGTCAGTAACAAGCAGAGGCTGACAACAGGTACAGTGAGTAATAGTGCAAAACTGGCTAGTGTACAAAATGGGCAAAGCAAAGACAGGAATGCAACAACTAGCAAACATAATAAGCACAGGAATAAACTGTTGGGAAAGATGTGGCAACATGAGCACACAAGAATTTGGCAGAGGAGAGAAACAAATACACTGATACATGTGCTGGTCGAGCTAATCGGGGGAGATGAGCAGCGGGGGAAAGCTCCGAAACTAGGAAGCATCCGGGGAAGGTCAGGAGGAATAGAAACAATCCCGAAATAACTGACTGCAGAATGATCAGAGGGTGAGAGCGTGACATAACCAGTGTTGGGAAAACAGGCAATATCTGTCACATTATGTTAACCATGGCGCCATTCTTTCTCACAAATTGAATGACTATTGAGCTTCAAGTGTAACAAACAAAGTTGACATAATTGAAGGTGGTGATAACACTGTCGAAACCAAAAAAAAAAAGTCACCACCTGGACTTAACCACGCAAATAGTTGGGAGCCTTTCATTGGATAATGACTGTGGTAATTAATATGTCTCAGCTGGCAACAAGTTATTCATCCATAACTGATGCAAATGAGTCACTGAATACCTGAATATACTGAATGGCCAGATTTTTCCATTAGTGTATTTTTCCTTCTTTGATGAAATGTGCATATTTTAAGATGACAATGCCGGGATTTATCAGGCTCAAACTGTAAAAGAGTAATTTACGAAGTATTAAACATCGTTTTTACACTGGGATTGGCCAGTTTATACCCAAATGAGCATCTTGAGATGTGTTGGAGAAGACTGTGCAGTGGTTCTACTCTCCCATCATTGATACAAATTAAAAACATTAGTGAAACATTAATGCAACACTTGGTGAAAATAAATGTTGTGACATTGCATAAACTCATTGAAATGATGCCGCAGCGAATCTGTTCTGTAATTAAAGCTAAAGGCGATCCTGAGTGTGTGCCTCTTTTTGGCCAGGCAGTGTAGAATAAAATTCAGCATGATCACAAACACTTCTAATTACAAATGTAGTGAGCCCTGGTTTGTCGCACACTTTCTTTGCAATTTGCTAATAGGGTAAACATGTCTTAATGTGTGTTATGTTGAAGACATTAAAGGGTTCTATACACCAACAGAAATGTTATGTCCATGTCCATCACAAAAGAGTAAAAAATAAAGGTATATCCCATTGAGAGGTACATCCTTTCGTGACTCTAACCCTCCATGAATCTTCAGACGTCGTATGCCAAGTGTATTTTGTACCATGGTAACCTGTAAATACAACATGCAGTACTGTGCCAAGGTGTTAGGCACTTTAGATGTTCGCATTGCTGTTCATCGTCAGAGAGGCGTCTGAGCGCTCCCAAATTCATCCTGCAGCATGACAATAAACCCAGGAGTCATGGAGCCTGAGTCACAAAGAACTGCCTTCAATGACAAAAAGAACAAGCAGTCCTGAAACAGATGGTATGATCTACACATCATGACGTCAGCCTGGAATTACAGGACAGGAAGGGACGGACGACACTAAAAACTGTTGCGTGTTCTCCAAGATACTTGGTAGAGCCCTGGTACTGTAGTGATTGAGTGATCAAGTAGCCTTAAAAAAAACAAAAATTCAAGCATTGCCAATTTTTTTAAAGTGTCCTCATTTTACTTTTAATGCCAAAAGCATTAATTACGTAAACATTTGATTGTTGGGGTTTCATTACCCCCTGAATAATCTTCCATGCAAACACCAGACTAACCCTCAGTGCTGCTGACACAGAAGGGGAATCTAAAGTTCATGCAGCAGACACGAGAGGTCAGATACGTCCTGCCGCCTGCAGCACCGACGACACCCGCTGGCACCTCTGTGAAGGAAAGAGGATTAAGAGAGCAAAGTTAATCTCAAGGTTTAGAATATCCAAAAACCACTGGGTTGGAGAAATTAGGCTTTGATTATCCTTCTAATTATTATTCACACACTGCAACTATCCAAGCTAGTGCCCCTTTGCCCTCCCTGTAGTCCCCGTTTGTCCGGAGTGAAGGAGTTTGTGTTTGAAGACAGATCTCTTCGTGTCCAGCTAACTCTAGGCCTCACTCTGCTGCTAAATGACTGGATGACCCCAGACAAGCTTGTCCCAGAGGCCCGTTTGGTATTCTGTTCACAAAGCCCTGCCTAAAGACCCTCATTGATCAGCGGCTCCTTAAGATCTTCTCTTCTCGTTTAGTGAGGGGCAACTGTTACATCACTGTCACAGAAAACAGATAAATGGTCAGCTGATTTATGAGAGACTGGCTGTGTCACGGTAACAGTGTGTTCTTCGACTTACAAATGTATGTCTCTATATAGTGCGTTTCAATTGCACCTGCAAAACTAAGCGTTGTGGTGGGGGGGTGACAACTTTTACTACTGTACAATGCCACATGCTCATTAAGGAATAATACTCCCATTCATTTAAAGAGAAGTACAATTTCTGAAGGTAGGATGTTTCATAATAGGCAATTGAGTCTAAAAGTCTTTTAAAGGCTGACTTTTACATTAGTTGAGCTTGAAGGTTCAATACAGACCTTGGAAGAAGTTAAACACAAAAGAGAAATAAAGGAAAGAACCAGGAGACCCTCTAATATCTAATACAAAGGAATAAAGACACTCCAACGAAGGACGGAGGCATGGCAGCAGTTTTCTCTCAGGCGTTTGGCTCACAGAGTCAAGATTAGCAGAACAATTTACTGTGTATGTCTCTGTCACCCTTGAAAAAACCTTGGAAAGATATGAACCTATTGCTTTGATCAGTTATCCACTTAATAAAAACAGATTTTTCTTTTTAGTTTCTCTCTGCCTGATCTACAGTTTCCTCACAAGTCTGAACTAAATCAACTAACTCACAATCCATGTTGTAAACTGCTCTAGCGGATGAACGGTTTAACATAAAATTGGTAAAAGGTCCAGTTGCTGTAAATCATCAAGAGCTGGCGAGCACAACAATGGCCTCTTTAACTAGATGAAGTTCACTCAGTTGCCATGGCGACCGTTCGGTTGTTCAGGTGGTAGTGACTGGGCTGAGGGTCGTCATCCCTGTCGCTTGTCTCTGTCTGCCTGCTTATCTATACGTTTCTGTTGTTAATTTGACCTGCTTTCATGTGGCCAAAATTATAGAGCTAAATCAAAAGATGTGGCTTACGGCTTGGAAAGTAGAGCTTGTGCTAAGAATTTGTTAAAGAATGGAAATAACAGCAAATAGTGTAACCACACAAAATTAAAAGGCTATTAAGCATTTAAAGTTCGATTAAGAAAGATATTTTATGATGACTGTTCACGATAAAGGCAGAAACAAACAAAAAACAGAATAGCATCTTCATCATTGCTGATGAAGGCCATGGGATGTGGCTGAAAGCTGTGGTGTTAAAAGTTGTATTAGGACATGGGCGACAGGAGTTTTGGACAATATCAGTCTGAATTAAATGTAGTTCTTTACAACTGTTGGAATTCTTGTTTAAAGCCACTATATGAAAATTACACCAGCGCTAACGTGAGACTTGCATGCAGCCCTTCCTGTTCGCTGCTTTGCTCATTCTCTGGACAAGAAGCATTAAGAAGGGAAAATCTCTGCACAGCTGCCAGTGCTGTTCAATGTCACGTGAAGCTCTCACTCTGTAACTTTAAAATAACTGGCACAACAACGACAAACCAGAGGAATTTTGTCATATTTTTGCCATCATATAATAAGAACAGGTGTTACCAGCACAGATGGCTTCATTTTATTAAAATGCCTGAGCAACGGTGTGACAGTGTGTCAGCGTGCACCACACCAGGACCCTTAAACTGAAGCAGCTATTCAGCCATTGTTCATATCGTATTTGTGCTTTTCTGCAACATGCCAAAATGTCTTTGTGAAACGGCTGAAACCCCAACAGTTTTCTCAGCCATATTTCCACAGTTTTCTGAAGCCCTCCGCTGCTTTGTCAGCTCACCTGAAGGTTAGCGGATCAGAATTTCCGGCTCTGATATCAGCTAAGGCCCTCACATCCCGTGTCAAACAGCCACCACGGCCACCGAAACTCCAAAGCACATCCTCCCCAAACCTGCCACATTAATCCACTGCCTTATTTTTATTCATCACTCTGCTGCCGTTCTCCTTGCAGCTTTTTTTGCTTAACAACTAGCTCACTGCACACAACTGTACGCACCTCCTCTGTCATGCAAATGCAGCCCACAACTTAATTATTCATCCCCAATCTATCCATTAGCAGCAGCCTACACTGCAAGTCACTCACCTCCAGTCAATAAATATTCTCTTTGCCAAGATTAGAAGATTTCACATGACCTAGATATTAAATCAACTTATTGTTCCAGCTCTGTCATGCTAAATTTTGTCTGGCAGTGAGGAGAAAGGAGAGAGAGTGAGAGCAGGGAAGTTGAATGGATGCTTCAGTTCAACAGTGACCCCTGCTGTAGACTGCGGACGGGTTTCTCTTTCCTCAGGGCAGGCAGCTTTGAAGACACGTAAGTTCACCAGGGCGACGGGAGTGCGTGTTCAGAGGGGCTCCTCCATGGCAAAATGTTCAGAGAGGTTTGTACAGCGCAGACCTCATCTTCTTCTCTGTGTGACTCCTCATGTGCACGTGTCTTAAATAATCTTAACTGATTGTATTGAGTTTTTTTTATGCATTGAGACATAAAACAATAATGCCTATACTAAGAAAGATGGAATTTAACAATTGTTTTAGCAGGACCTTTATACCCTGTTTCCTAAAAATGATGCTTCTATACAGCTAAAGTGCACATGAAATTACATTTTTGAAGGGAACATATGTATATCATTGCAATAAGTTGTACATAAAAAACTGAAGTCAGAGTAGTAGTAAAGTTGAAAATTGATCATTTCATTTAAAAAAGTTACTAATAAAAAACAAGCCATTTGTTTCTCGCAATGCTCACTAATCTAAGCATAAATATAAATAAATTCACACATTTAAAGACCTTTTGCTTTTAGTTTGAGTCACAAAATGCCTAAAGAAATATGTGTTAATAGTCACTTTATGAAAAGTCAAGTCAATTAAAAAAAATTGAGTTTGGTGTCTCCAAACAGTTGTCAGAATCTGTCCCTGCCCAGAGTATGTCAGGAATCCGGCGTCCTCCAAAAGCCCAGACTCATCCAGGACATGTAATCCAGCCCTAATCCTCACTTTGGCCATTTCTCTGAGTGACAGTTGTAATCTTTGTTCAAGGTTTGCAGACCACTGTTTTCAGCTGGTGGAGCGGGTGGAGCCACCGTCCACGAAGCCTCTTCTGCTGCCATCTCGTGCAGCCACAGCATTGTCAGCGCACGCAGCGTTCTTTGCGCTTCCCCTTTGCTGGGAAGAGTAATCACTGGTTGAAGATTTAGCAGTCGTGTTACCTTCAGCCCAGAACGTCAGTCACTCAGAGCAGAGCAGCCGCCCTCAGGCTGCCAGTCGAAGAATACATCAACCACCCATCATATCCTCCTCCTGCTGCTTAACCACCCAACACCTCATGAATCAGCACGTTAGAGGGAAATATTCATGAAAGGCAATTAAAATAACTAAAAGATCGATGACCCGTGAACATGGGAGTTGACAAGAATACCGCCTTGATGAATATTTATCGCAAGACGCAGCAAAATCAAAGGCTTTTCCCCCCGGTAGAGCATACACAGACCTGCTCTCTCAGAGCAAACAAACAGAAACCATCACGTGTTGTGGTGCTGGTGATGCACTTTGCGCGTGATGACTTTGGTAAATGATAAGGATGTTGGTTTGAAAAGACACCGGGGGCTTGTTGGCACACATGGCTGCCGGAGGAGCAAAAGCCCAAGTGTTCTAGGGAGAAGTGAGTAACTCTTGCAGGCTCCAGGGTGTTTAGGAAGAAAGTCCTGAAACTGAAGGAGATTTTTAAAAGGCTCCGTCAGATAAAACACTGCAAACTGCGCTCAGAGTATTTTACTGCAAGTAACGCAGGCTTGCACTCCTCACAGGAGGATGATTTAAGGATTGCAAGAAGCAAAAAGTTGAAAGAGACATCATATTGCAATAAAAACAATGTGAATTTTAGTTTATTATACTGCAGCATATTTTGTGGCAAATAGCTTTAGGTAAAAATCACGTGTAGTGAGCACTCAAGACCAGCAGGCGATGTGATGTTGTCGCCGAGCGATGTGTAAAACAGCTAGAGAAGGTTTAGAGACTTTCAAAACGGCCGCAGACAGGAAAAGGAGCAAGACAGATGCCAGACTTTTTCCAAAGTCCATTAAAAGTATCATTAAATTTGCATGTGACCTGGAACGGAAGGTTGTTAAACCTTAGCAGATCGTTTGAACATCGGATAGAGTCGAACCTCAGTTTCTTCATTCAAGGCTAAACTCTGCCATCAGCATTCAGACAGGATGAGCTATAGCCTTGTCCTGCACGAGCCTTGGGTGTCAAGTGAATTAACATTCTGCTCAGAACGGAGGACGTATAACAGCAGAAACTTTTGCTGCTATGTAGAAAGGAAAGAAAGCTTGAAAAACAAAAGGGGGACACCGGGGAACGGTCGGACACAAAACAAAGCAGGACCTTGCTGAAGGTTTTAAATGATTTTCTGTGATACCAGTGGGTGTGAAATGGAATCAGGGATCAGGGGTGAAGCAGATGGTAGGAGGTTAGGTGAAGCGAGGATACAGCCGGTAAGGTTACTACAAGGACCCTCATCACTCCAGTGCCATCGGCGTCTTCAAACGCGCTCCGCTGTCGACTGTCTGGATTCTTTCTTATCCAGCCAAGCTGATATGTAAGTGAGAGCGAGGGGAGATAGCCTCCTGTGCTCTCCCTCTGGCTACCGACAGAGACTCTCTGTTTACCAATGAGCCTGAGAAGGAGATGGCGTCTTTCAGGGTGATGGTCAGGGCTGATGTGCGCTGACGGCCCACCATTTTTCATTATCAGCCCCACGAAATAGGAGGAGGAGGCGTCTGAGGAGAGCTTTCGTAGAGCTTAGAGCGGCTGTGGCGATAAACCCACAAGGGAATCATCACCCCACTCTTCTAGCCGTGGCACTTTTTAGGATCTTTTAGCTCATTGTCTTGGTTTTCTATCCCACTTTTTAAGTGTTTCACCCGAACTGACAGCTGTTCTCTGCAAAAAGGCTTTGATAAAGCTTTGATAAGTCTCAGGAGTTTGTTGCGAGCAAAACAGAGCTGTATGGAAAGTGAATGTTAAGCTTGTGTCTAACACATTTGTCTTATGCACAAAACCCTGACGTGTCTGTGTGCTGCTTACGGCTAAATACCACTTAAATACCACTGTTAAGTGATGTTCAAACCTGCTGCCACTATCATTATTATCCAAGAGAGTCATACTTTCAGTATTCACTGCTAGATGTTTGCGTCCTTGTTGTTTGCTGCTGGGCAGGTAAAAACTGCTGGAAAAGCTACAGAATCGTGTTAACTGCCACCTCTAATCAAAAAGCTACAGGAGGCCGTGAAAAGCTGCGTTTATCTCCCTGAGTGACCGTGTTCAAGTTTTACAAGGATGTTTTATTCAGCGTCAGTGGAGAAAAGGTTTGGGTGACTGCAACACGCAGATTTAAGAGCTCAGCTGAAGTCCACATGGTCCGGATGATTTCAAACGGCAGAGGAACGAGGACAGTAGCCGTTCGTTCTCCAACGGGGCTGGTTTCACCTGAGCTGGCCTCTGCCCTGATTACACCCTGATCCAGCTCATAACCTCGCAGCTTAATTCCAGGAGCTCAGATGTGACACCTTA
The DNA here is from genome assembly GCA_033026295.1 of Channa striata. Classification (NCBI taxonomy): domain Eukaryota; kingdom Metazoa; phylum Chordata; class Actinopteri; order Anabantiformes; family Channidae; genus Channa; species Channa striata. The sequence goes on from CM065169.1 coordinate 17,823,847, forward strand.
GGGAGTCTTTGCGTTTAATCTCAAAGCGAGGTCCAGCCATTTAGCGACACTGAATCAAATTGTTCTGTGGAATAGAGAAAGGAATTACAGGACAAATGGCGGCCAACCAGTGAACAGCAGTGGCCGTTATCAGAGCGAAGCAGGGCACTGGAGCTTTTACCTCAGCTCAGGGTGCAATACAGTTGGGAAGGGAACAGACACAGATGTTGGGCTGCCTGATGTGTCAAAATTCATTCCAGGGGAAAAAGGGAAATAGAATCTGAAATTCACTTTATTGATCCACGCATGTTCAAAGCTCTCTTTTAAATGCAGAGGGCCTACAGTAGATCTGTTTCAGAGAGATAGAACCATCACACTGTGTGTCTTACCACCTTCTCCCCCCTCCCCTCATTTGCCCTGAGTCAGTCTCTATAAAAGAATCCCAATCACACACTGTCTCAGTTATGAGGGAAGGATCCCCGTCTAATACTGTGCTGACAGATTGCTTTCCACACCAGCAGCGACGGCCGCTCAGAGCTCCATTGCTAATTCTGTCAGACGTCACACAGTTGTGGTAACACTAACACCCCCCCCTCCACACACACATGCACACACACACAACCTTTCCCCATCTTCCCTCAGCTGCCTCAAACAGACATGAAAAGCCTCAGAGTCTGACAGTCGAGCTGAAACTGATGTCTGTCAGATGGGAAGGCAGGAAAAGTCAAAGATTGACGTGCCTGACAAGCACACACGCGGTCAGCGGCCAGCCGACTTGCACAGCGATGTATCCGCCGGGATGAACACGCTCCTTCAACAGCGTGCCTGCATGTTAACGTTTCACATCACACAACTCACATCCCAGCCCGAGCTTCACAAGTCCGGCTTAGTTCTTCTGAATGTGCGACCTTGTTAAGACCCAGGAAATGTAAACAGAGTCTCACACCGGCAGATCAGAACGTCACTGTCAGCTTACACTTTTTTCAATGCAAACCGTCCACCTTTCAGGCCGTGTGTAGTAAAAATGTACACTCACCGGCCGCTTCAACAGGCACGCCTGTTCAATCGAATGCACTGCAATACAGCAGCTCTGCCATGAAAGTTATAATTTGTCCGTTTTTTTGTTCGTAAGTTGATAATTCGTACTGCAGTGCATTATAAGAGGTGGGTCTAATGTTTTGGCCATTGCAGCAGATAACCTCACAAATACATCTATTAAAAACCTTTGTCAGTGCGAGTCCTACCAAATGTTCATGTGCGGTCCAGTCCATCCACCAGCAGCTCACAGGTCCCGACTATCAAACAGGAAGTGAGAGGTCTGAAAGGGTTTTATAAAAGAGGGAAAATTAGGCTGTACCATCCCGGGCTGAAATAGAGGGGAGTTTTATGACACACTCCTAAAAGTGCCCTTAATAACATTTGCTGTTAACCTTTCCAGGTGAGATATATTAAAATAATATTTTGAAGACGCTATATTGTTACTATAGAAAATAACTTGTTTTGGTTGATTGTGATTGCTTGTATTAATTAGTTGGGATTTGTCTTTGTGGGCTTCAGGTGTATCGGGCCTGCAGTAGAAGGTTTATTTGGTTGTTAATTTTTCATTCTTTTGTATATAGTTTTCCACACATGCACAAAAGCACTTTGTGTGTCTGGTTCAACTAAATCTCACACTGCTTGAAGAAAACTTTGGCCTCCCTGTGTGCGTGTCAGTCTACCAAACGAGATATAGAAAAACTTTTTCCTCTTTTCCCTTTGCTTCATTGCTGTACGTTACACATTAAAATGTTAAACTTTAACAAAATCTGTTCATCCTCTCATTGTTTTTTTCTTAGAGGGTTCAATTTGAGTATTTTGTGATTCTGAAAAGTCTCTGCAGATCTCAATATTTGACAGTTGGGCAGAAAACTCAAACTTTCAAAATCAACAAAAAGTCCTACAGTGCTGCTGTAAAATGTATTATTAACAACAGTTTCACGTAAATGTTGTACATTAATAAATATCACAGTTTGCAGGATTTATCAAATGGTTGTTCATTTTGTTTTTGTGGTCATTTTAATTTTTACAACTGTTTGTTGCTAACATTGAGGTCCATCTGTGATGGGTATCCAGTTCATTCGGCGTAAGGCACGAATATAAATGACTAAACTAAAAAAAGTCCAGTGGGTCTTACTTAAAGCAGCTGAAGTACACTCATCACTGCAGTAATGAACGTAATTAGAAAGATATGGGCATCCAACAGTCCTTTCTTTCATCTATTTTTTTTTTTAGTTTCACAAAATGAAGGTTAATTTATGCTTCTGAAGGACCTCTGAAGTGCAACCAAAATGGCAGGGTTACGTTTGACCTTTACAATAAAATAAGTATGGTGATACTTTATTCTTCTGAAAAGACAGATAATACCACAGTAGAAAAGGTTGTGGTATGTACCACAGTGGGGGTTCATTTTAACAAAGTGTTTACAATCAAGTGCCCACATAATAAAATCTAAAAATAATCTGTCTGCAATTGTATAATTATGTATAATTGGACCCACAGAGTTAATTGTGTAGCTACACAGACTACAGAAAAGTAAATTGGTGCAGAGTGGTCCAAGTTAGAGAGTGTGTGTTGTCCCCCATGGCACTGAATGCAGCAAAACAGATGAGAGGGATTCTGGATGGATTATAAGCATTAGCACCCCCCAACACACACGCACACACACACACACACACACACACACACACACACACACACACACACACACACACACACACACACACACACACACCCTGCTTGCTGCTTCTTATTATTAGTTGGTGGGAACGTCTTTCTCTGACTGTGTATTTTGCAGAAGTGAATCTTTTATTTGATGATAACTGCCGGTGTTTTTGACAGTTTGCATCTTCAGAGAAGAAGAAAGATGGAGGTCAAAAACTAGCTTGGCAAAATGAGCATCCGCATGCACCTTGTACAGTGTCCTACAGCAGGCCCCTCATTTCGCCATTTGGCCCGACAAGCCACGATAAAGCCTTTTCTTAAAGTGACCTAATTGCAGAGAAACACCTTGCGTGAGATGGAAGATGGTATAAAAGTAGCAAAAATAATAAAAATTCCACATTCTCTCTCATGTATATTATCAATATAGTTTATAGGCTCAGTACTTTCAATAAAATATATTGACAGTGTTTAATGATACTTGATTCCAGACGCCCACTTACAGTTTTCTGCTTGTATTTCTTTTTCTCTTTCTCTCTCTTTCTACCTCCAGCTTCTAAAATCCGCTTTATTGATGTAATTTTTGTGAGAGCTACCCCTGTCATTGATAGATGAAACTGGGAGACACCTCTGCCCCCCCGCCAAAAAAAAAAAACTTGGATGATCAAGACTAGTCAACTTTTAGTTTGTGGGGGATTTCAGTGGCGTCGCCGGTGTCGTTGCAGCAGAGCGCCTCATCGAGTAAACACGATGAATAATTGAATTGGGTCTGGACAAACATGCTTCACCATGAAAAACAGGGTGTGACAACATTAAACCTTGACAAACACAAATCTGGAGGAGTTGTGCTGGAAAACGGAGGGTGCAGACAGGAAATTGCTGGGGTCCAACAATGGCACCCTGGGGGACGACCTGCTTCCCTGAACTGGCGATTTCAAATTAAGAAACTGTGGCTGCAGCTAATAGAGGCACGCTCCCTTGCTGTCGGCTGGGAGTGCTGTGGGACAGAGTTGAGCTCTCTGCGGGAATGGCTTTTACTTGTACTTCAGACTGTAAAGCAGGAATAGCGATGAGAAATTTATAACTAGGACTGCAGCCAAAACAAGCTTTCAAAGCCTCCTCACCACATAGGCTCTGATGCTCCTGCTCAGTTCAGTACTAAGAAGCTGGAATTAAGTCTTGAGCGGTGCAGGAACGCCTCTTTACATCTTATACTCCGACTGTAGGTGGGGGTTAAGTGGGTATATTAAGCAAAGATAAAAGCGATGATTAGGATGTACTGTGAAGCTGTACTTGAGTGTAAAACGCTCCTTGGCAATGTGTCATTATTGTAAACAGGTTTTACTGCTGCACAGCGTAAAAAGGCAGGTTTGATTGGGATGTTGTGAGCCCCATTAAAAAGGGTTATTAACGACTAAACCTCCGTGGAGTCTCACTGTCTTTCACAGCAGAGTGAGAATGTCTTTATTTGCATTAAAGGTGCAACTGTGATGCCAAAGTGCTAATGGGATCATGAATAAGTATGCGCTATTAATCAAAATAGTATCCCGTGCCGGCTTGAATTTGAGGAATATAAGTTCACCGACTATTTAAGGCAGCAAAACATTTCCAGTTTCACATCTTCAGTGTTGACTTATGCACTTTATCGCAGTGTTTAAAGCACAATGTTAAGTCACTTTTTCAAAAGCCAATAAAAACAACCATGAATTGATCCCACTTAAAGGAACTTTCAGATAAGGTCTGACATTCAGTGTCAAATCCGTGTCTGACACAACCCAAAACACACCTAAAGTGATTAAAAACTGACACAAATGACCCAAATCACAGAAGACAACAAAACTGGATGAAAACCATCCAAATCTGAATGTAAAGTTACCGCAGACATACTCGAAGAGACAGGATTAAGGTCTTCCCACTCCTACAGTATGAGCGTTCCGCCATGTTCTTTAACAGGTTTACCAGATAATCAAAGCGTGATCGTAAAATATCGTTGACACAATCCTGATTCTGTTGATTCTTTCCAAGTCATGTTGAGTTTGTTGTCGTGGCAACAAATCCACACTCTCAAACCTACTCAGGAGCAGGTTTAATCTCAGACTAAAGTAAACAAGACAGCCTTTCACATTTAAACGTGAAAATGATGAAGAGAGACGTGTGTTTATACTCAGAGGATGTTGCACTATCCAACAATACGTGAGTCAGAGAAGCACGTTCCTCCGTCATCGACAGCAGTCTCATTACAATCCTTGGAGCAGTTACCACAAAAGCCCATAAATATTAATTCCACAATAGGCCTACGTGTATGTGGCATCGTGCTTGTTCTGAGTAAACGCTGGGGTTATCCAAATTATTTGCCAGTAGATCAATGCAGCTGTGGTGCCACTAAGGATTTACATTTAATTTGTCAGACACCCGTGACTCCATCTTTTTGCATTTTTGCAGCGTCGTTCTGTCAGAGTAAAAAATGTGCTTCGTCCCTCCGTCTCTGCCTGTCGCCCACTCTGTTTTCCTCTCTGTGTTTTCTCATTAGGGTTTAGTCAGTGGACCCGCTGATCACAGATCCTAGTCATACTTGGTCACGTCAAGAATCACAAATGATGATTGAATGATTGAATCCAGATGATTGAATCCAGCTTTTCTAATCCACTTCAAGTTGGATAACCTGATCCAGGATATGAACATCCAGAATGATTCATTTGATTGTAGATGTTTTAAGCCACGCATGAAGAGTCTAAGAGGAGTTTGAGTCCAGTGTAAAACAAGTTTTCGTTTTTTTAATGAAAGCAGTCATGACTGAGTGAAGCCTTAACATTTAAATTCCATCTAATTATGTTTATTTAGTGCCTGAACAAAACCAAACTGCTCTTGCATCAGCCACTATTGTGGCATCCTCGAAGGAGATGGCACTATTGAAACAAAAACTTGCGGGTTATATGGGATGATATAGAGACACGCACTGGTCTGAGTGACACGTTTCTTCAATAATCAACATGGAAACTGTATTTTATTTTGACTAACTCTTTCAGCAAACATTTTAAATATTAAACACAGTCAGTTTTTAAAGGTTATAGAGTTAAACTTTTTTTGGGTGAGATTCCCTGTCAAACGACTTCTGGTTCAGCTTTGGAGTCTAATGAAGTTCCTCCAGACATGGAGAGAAATATGAGTCTATTTGTCTTTAACATATTTGATGCATGCATCTTTTGGGGTTTCTTTGGATAAATTATGAGCCAGTTTGTGAGTGTAATTCTGGAGCCCGGGGATGGTAGCAAATGTTTTTCAAAGTGTTCTCAAAAAGCCTTGAGTTATGTTGAATGTGGTTGTTGAAGTAAACATTTATTTGACTTGAAAAACATTTGCAAAACAACATTTCAGGTCACATTTTATGGGAGAGTGATGTGGCGTTGTAGTGTGTCATGTTTCCCTCCAGAGGGCAGGGTCACGACATTATGAAGACCTGTCGAGGCCTCTGCCTCTGCTGGCACTTTGTCCTGCACATATTCCTCACTTATTGGGGGGTTCAATTATTGTCTAAATTAATTATACATCAAATGAAACATATTTGAGGCCAACACCAGTGCAATAAAAAAAAACTTTTTTGAAATAAAAAACAAATAATATATTAAGACCCAAACTAATTGAAAGAAAACCCTTCTCTATGAAAAATAAATCATTTTGTTTTGTAGTTTCCAGCTTTTGCTATTTTTCTCTTCCAAGCTTTTTCTCTCTCTGTTCAATTTTCCTCTTTGTGATTCAAAAACGTTTGCAGTTCATGTTACAACGAAGTGGGAGGGCTGTAGGTAATACTGCATTTCTATTGGTTACTCAAGGCTGGAATGACAGCTACAATGAGCGAATCACTTTGGCCTGAGCTGTCTGGCCTCCACTCTTTCTGTTTCATCGGACCAGACTCCACTAATGTCAACGAATGGACTGAAACAGAAAAGAACGAAAATATTTTCAGGTGAGCTCACACAGAATATATAATTTAGTCACTTTTTATATATTTCAGCTATGTATTTAAACATCTGTTAACTCCTAATATTAGCATTGGGCTGCAGAGACCCCCAGAGCAACTTGGGGTTCAGTGTCTTGCCCACGACCTTTCAAACCACTGACCCTGTGGACGTCTTACAAAAAAGCGGCTTCTCTGCTCGTCAGTTACCTGTTCTGTGTGAACTCCCCACCGTGTCCATTTTCTAACGTTGGCTCAGCTTGACACTGATTCCGATGCCCCGGAACATGGATTTATTGAAAAGGGCAGAGGTCAGACAGCGCCGACCAAAGCCACTGGCTTGTCAGAGCTGTCATTCCAGCATTGATTGGCCAATGGAAACGCAGTATTACCCCCAACCCTCCCACTTTGTTCACTTCAAGTGCAAACGTTTTTGAATAACAAACAAGAAAACTGAACCAAGAAGCGGGAAACTACAAGCAAAAGGAAACATTTAAAATGACTTATTTTTTATGGAAAAGGTTTTTCTATTAGTTTCATTCTCAATTTATTAATTTCTAATCCCCAAACTGTTTTTTAATTGCAGTACCTGTTTTTTGATTGAACTACTAAAGTTTTGCTCTTGAATGTGTTTTGTTGCATAATTAGAGACAAATCGACCCCCACTGTCGTTAATGTGCAGTTCTCTCAGCTTTGCTGCTCCCAGGACTTTTCAGTCGACTGTGCCCAAAGTGGATGTTGTTCAGGCATCAGAGGGACAGAGAGGAACAGAAAGGAACAGTGTGAATGTGTGTGAGCATCCGTTCATCACATGGAAATGATAAAGGGCTTTGTTTTTCCTTGCATATGCTTCTTGCTTGAATAGAGCTACACGGCCTCTACAGTATCTGGGCTGTGCCCACTTCCCTTCGCGCCTCACTTGACCCGTTTCGCTCTCTGTTCCCCCCAAAGAGCCGCCCCGCCCTTACCTCTTTGCCTGTTTATCCTCGTCTCTCTGTGGCAATGTATTTTTCAGACTGAGCAATGTGAAACTTTATCAGGAGTGTTAGTAGCTTTTACTGCTCTGAGACAAAGTTGTGATTCTTGACCTAGCCTCGTTTTATTTGTCTGACATGTTTCTTGTAAAATACTGTGAAGGAACATGAAGGCCACAGGAAATGATAAAGCAAAGAGGTAAGTGTGGCAAAAAGAAAACGTGCAAGGAGCCAAAATGAAGCCCAGTTTCACCCTCATTCTTTGCTCTAAAACCTGTAAAAAGTAAACTGCGCACACACACACACACACACACACTCACACACCAGTTTGGTTAGAGTTTGGCACACACACATCTGGGTGGGTTAGGTCTGGGTAAGACACTATCGCTTGATCATTTTTAGTGGCCAGTAGAAAAGACAAACCTTTATGTATCACTGGATGACATTCTCTACAGCTTAGCTGATGAGAGTAATCCGAGCACACAGCATATTACTTCTTGTAAAAAGGTAAAGCCAACACTAAGGATGCAGCCATCTTGTTTCAATAAACTTTATTGAAATTATCTATTGAAAAAAGCTTTAGTGCTGTGACGCCTCTCCTGTTGGATGACGGATTTCTTTTTAAGACAGGAAAAAATTATCAATCATAATTAGTACTTTAAGTAGAAAAATAATAGCATTTTTGTGGTTTTGGTTGTCAAGTCAAAGGCGGAGATCTGAGCAGAATATGAGCAGCAGTGAAATGTGGAAGCGAAAACAAAAGCAAAAGGTACAAATTATTATCTAAACCATCTGCTTCACAGTTTGTAGGTCAAATTTGTAGTTCAGCGTCGATGCGCTGTACTCACCATATGTACCCAATAACTGCACCGAGGGATTGCTGCTTACATTATGACTGCATTTATATTTCCTTTTAACTTGTTTACAGTGAGTCTATGGCCTGATTAATTGTGTTTTTTGCAGTGTCTCCATATTCCCAGGCTGCATAGCTATTTGCAAATCCATTACCAACTTTAATAGTCGCCGTGTGTGAAACCGCACAAAAGCCAAAGCCGCGATGACGCTCCCACAGTCCTCGCTGTAAGCTCCGTCACCAGCCTGCTAAAGGTCAGCCAGAGCGTTGATCATAAAAGGCCCCGTCACGAGACACCAAGCTCAGAGCCAGGGCGCAAATTGCCGGCCTGAACCGCTGGCTTCCACTTCAGTCCTCTTCAGGGTGCCAACACAACAGGCAACAGCTTTCCAATCTTTGCTGAGTGTCATCCTGCAGCGGGGCCATGCATAAAAGATGAGTCATGGAATAATGTCTAAGTGCTTACGAGTCAGAGCCTAAGTGCATGTCCGTGAGTTTTTGACTGCGAGTTTGTCACTTTGGACAGGAAGAAGACACACCGAACCCGCTGCTTCTTCTACGGCCTGCTTTTGTCATTCTTTCTCTTCCCCCGTTTTTCCCCTCATGGGGATTAAAAAAGCAAAACAAAAGCAGCATCCATCGACTTCCTGTCTCAACCTCAGCCATATCTCAAAAGGTGGATAGGTTGCGCGGGGGCTTCATAAACGACCAGCTGAGTTTGTGTTTGTAAGACGCAGGGAGAGAAAGGGCAAAAGCACAGTGGGGCTTTTGTGGAGAACTTTTTTTCTCTTCTGGGGGAAGTTGAGGTGAAGGTACAGACAAGGTGAAGTGGAGATGAGATATGGCTTGTTGGAAAAAAAAAGCAGCAGAGATTGTGCTTGTACACACACAGGACCATCGTCTGTCTGTGTGTGTGTGTGTGTGTGTGTGTGTGTGTGTGCAGATGATTATGCATCTCCCTGCACCACAGAGGACGGGTGAGGATGACAGATTTCGCTCCCCTTGACTGTCAAAGCTCCCGGTCGCTGTGTGGGCTGATAACACAGGAGCCTGCTAATTAAGTACTTACTGATGCATTCATCGTCAAGCGCGAGCATTCATAACAGTCAAACCCCCCGTGGCCTTCAGGACGGCGACTGCTGATACCCTGCGGACACTCAGCTTCAACGTACCACTGAAAAGATGTAGTCAGCGTATTCCTGGAACACCTCTGAGCCACTTAAAAGCAAATAAAGCCTATTAAAACCATAAATCAGAAGGCATTCACGCTTTAGCGCGAAAACATAAGGAATAAGAAAAGGGCTTTTCACCATCGAATTAAAATGAAGGCAAAGTGGGAACTACAGCTTCAACATGTCTACACATTTATAAAAATGACAATTAGGTGTCACCTGTAGCAGTTTAACATTATTAACGTATTGGGATTTGAAGCAGCACTTATCAGTTTTTTTGTATTTCAACTGTGAGATGCCAAAGGATGAGGTATTAACTCACAAATATCGGCCCACTTTGCAGATCCTCTCATCTTTATTGAGAAAAACAGTCTCCGCATTAGCTCAGCAGGCACCGAAACGTTCGCACTGACCAAGAGAGCAACTTCTCAGGGAACGCTGTGAACCGTTTATCCGTCGTACATTTACGCTGGAGATCTAAAATGAGATGAGTCCTGTATTCAGATTCAACAAAGAACAACTATGTGCTGGATGTGCACGTCGGTAAATATAACAGTTAACACAGTCTGACACGTTGTCATTTTACAGTCTGTTCAAATAACAGGTTTAATTTTACGTGGTGGGAGTCAATAGGGATGTTAGTGAGCAGCAGCGTGATCTGACAAAGTCTCACTTATTTCTAAAATCAAATTATCTGCATGGTTTTGCACTCTGGTGTGTATTTGTGTGACTTCAGAACTATTTGGACGTATTGGGTTTCATCAAGTGTCCAATTGGACGTTTGTGCCAGATGTCATGAAGTCTCCTCCACTTGTTCCAGGGACGTGGTGTGAGTGAGAATGGAATAGGTAACTTTGACCACCAAACATCACATCAGTTCACCTTTGAGTCCCCAAAGGTGCTCACGAAATACAATGTTCACTGAAATGGGAGGGAGAAACAAGCAATTCATAAACATAATGACACCAACCATGTCGAATTACGCTGCAGAGGCATAAGAATAGATACGAATTTATGGAAGATGTTGTTAGACCATGTAAGCTGACATTGTTAAAAATATATCAAAAAGACAAATGAATAATGAGGATAAAAACTTTCTACACTGACATGAAAAGTTGCTCACCTACTCATCAAAAGCCAAAACTACACTTACACGCAAGAATAAATGTTCAGGGAAACGTGTTATTAAACAAATAAAAACACTACAAAAGCCTTTTGAATTTCCATCACTAATGGACAAAGATAAAGATCACAACTGAGTGTCCATCTATAGTTCATCTCCTTCCACGTTATAATTAATGTGACAGAACCGGACCATTACGGCGAGGACCTGCAGCTTCTGTGGGCTTCTACACCACATTTCAACTTCCGTACCAAACGGGTCGGGTTTCATGGGAAATGTGCTAATATGCTTTATGTAACTTTAGCTACACAGTTTCAGTTTTATCGTTCTTGCTTGCAGAAACCGAGAGTTTGGGGAAATATGGGTTTAATTGTGGAAAAAACCTAAACAAAGTGGCGAGGTTCAACAAGTCTGACGTTACAAAGAGTCACCAGGGCCCCACACGCCATGAAACTCTACCTGAGCGTGTAAAAAAATAATAAAACTGGAAATAAATGGCAGCAATTACAGCCATATCCACTGAATTCTTAATGAAGTGAAGATATGAGCACGTCTTCGAAAACTGGGAGAGTCGGAGCGTCTTGAAGATTAGATAAAAACATCAATGACCTTCTTTAAATCTGTGGAGGATTACAGTGTTCTGCTGTTTGAAATGATCCTCAATTGGCAAAGTGGATTATTGACTCTATGTGCTGAAGTCGCTCAGCATCTCAGTTCACTTTCAGGCCGCTGGTTTGAAGCTGAAGGACAAACCTCTAAGATCAAATGTTTTTCTCTCATCATCGTCATCCAATTTGCAATAAATGCCCGGAAAGCGAGAATTATTGCTCCGGGGCCGATCTCGTCTTCCGCGCTCTTGTGACAGTGTGTGATGTTGCACGGTGATTGGGTTTGCACCCCCGCGCCGTCCCATCCCACCCACAGCATTGCTCATCTGCTTGGTTTACATGGACCCATGCGTGATGACGTGGCTCTTTTTATAGCTGCCATACTTTCATTAAGCTAACATCGCCATGGCAATAAATGCAAATGACTCATTTGTCATGTTTTGGCTAGTTTGTTCTGTTTTTAGACTGATCCTGAATCTGTCAAGCAGATGAGCGGAACAACCCAAATGTTACTTGAAGCGACAGAATAATGATGAGCTGAAAAACATTTGATGCGTCTGAAAAATTGACAATTGAAGTTCAAACATGGGGAGAACATGCAAAAATGGGTAGTCTATTACTCATTTCTGCATTTTTTTGGGGGGGGTCTCTAGCTTTGATGAAAACCCCAGAAAATATTACATCGAATCACGCACAGCCTACAGAGAGAGGTAGGGTCTAACTGACGTTTGTGGAAACTAAAAAGTGCTGGACTCTCAGTTAGTTGCTGCACAGGAACCTGGTTTCACATGAGTGTCAGCTGCGTGTCCAAATATGCGGCTGTTTGCTCAGATGTCAATTTCGAAGGCGATGCGGGTAGTTCAGGACAGAACAAATGGGTGGAGGTTGGAGGTTTCTGCTCTTATTCACGGCGCTGCAGCAGAAGCTGACAGCTCATCTCAGTGAGTCACGGCACCATAATCCACAGAGTTTACTGGGAGTCATGTAAGGCATCAGTGACTCAATCTGATGGAGCAGTGCGGACCAATAGGGATGGATAAATGATCCTGACCCCGGGCGCCGAGAGCTGAACGTTCGCACACTGATCCTGTTCTGCTCGTTTTCAAGCAAATTCCCAGCTGTTCAAATCTTCTTTAGAAAACTCTTTGGCCCAGTGTGAAACTCATTACTGTTCTTTATCGTGCTTAAGGTGACTGCAGCTCACACTGAGCTCACTCTTACACGGGAAGATTAGAGGAGCCTTTCTTTTCACCGCAGGGTGCAGGAGGTGAGGGGAGAGAGGCGTCAGGTTTGAGCAGAGGCGTATTTCACTGGCACTGGAACATTGTGCCGTCTGATCTTCCTCTTTCGTTCACATTTTGGAGCTCAACAGCTTGACTCAAAGTCTGACGCAGAGGGTCCACAAAGTGGGCCTGGATTTGGGAATCATCATGCTCCAAGTTTGTGTCTGTGGGCATATTAAAATGAAGAACATGATATCATAGAGTTAGTTAGGTGTATATAAAAATCAAATCCTGTTTACATTTGGACCAATCAGCACCATTAAAATGAAATGAGCAGTTAAAGGTCGTCTTCACTGATTTTAAACTTGCTGCTTTTAGTCACGTTAGGTAGTATGTGTACATAAATGCCAACAAACATCCCCTCAACTTCCCTACATCAAAATATCTCTACAGTAAAAAAATGCCTCCAGATGACATCACTCGGAGGAACGCTCAGTTCAGATGATGTCATCTTGTTGCAAATGAAATCATCTGAACGCCTAATCTGAACTCCTAAAGAGAGTTTTTAATATAGTGAAGCATGAATGTACATTTACACCCTAAACTAAAGCTACAGAGAGAAAGCCGAAAATTGGTGAAGTCGCCCTTTAACTATCTGCAGGTCACTCATCCAACTAAATGTAACAAAGGAAGAAGCTTTAAGCCATAGGAAGCGTTTTTCTTTCACATGAAGTTGAGCTATGAACAGTAACTCACAGTGGACATCTGAGATAACGACTCCTGCGGCCCTCATTACCTCACCTTGGTCCTAAGCGAGTCACAGTTCCTGTCAGAACATTTGCATGCACCTGTCTCCGTCACCTCACGCCGCATCTTTAACTCAGTTTGAAAACCCCGTCTCTGAAGTGCTTAGTGGGCCATTGATCGGGCCCCGCGGAGCAGTTTAGAGGTTACAAACCTCTACCTGTAGACGTGGATAATTATTCAGCCCTAATTGTTCAGACTTGGGATCCAGACCGGCAACCAAAACATTAGCTGGCACAGATGGGGCCGAGGGGGCACCGCAGTGTGTAAATTGCTTGAACAGGGCAATCAGTATTGCTTATCCAAGTCACTCCTGCTTATCACAAAGTCATTACAGCCCAAGGCGGATTTGAAAGGGAAGCGCTGTCCAAACAGCAAAGTGTGCTGAGTGCGAGGAGCAGGAGACTGGCCTCGGACAGTTTGACACAGCAGCGACTTCTGTTGGGCGCATTGCGTCGTGCGTTTGGGAGACAGTGTGAGTTTGCAAGGAGAGAGCGTGTTCTCCTCACGCTCCACTGAAGCGTGAAAAACTGTGTCGACGAGCAGGCTGGCAGTTACATGAACACACCCTGTTGGTCCGAGCAACATTTTAACCTCTTGTTACTTCAAACAAAATTTTTCATGAAAAATAAATGCTTAAAAAAAAAAAAAACATCTAGGCAGATTTAACTTACGTTCTGATTAGGCAAAACTAATTTAAGCAGCAGAAAGTCGAAAAAATGATAAGTTGACCATTACAATGATGATACGATTAGAGTGAAAGTCAAAATAAAAGTTAAATTAATTATTCCCTGGCCGTAAAACTGCAAGGTATCAATTATCAATTCAATCTTTTCAAAGCTTAAAAATACATTCCTAATCAGTAATTCCTCATTTGCAGACTAATGAGAGGAAATTTCAGATGAGTGAACAGCTTGTACTCTGATAACCGCACAAATTGGTCCATCAGCCGTGGTGGAGGGAAGCAGCCATGCTGCCATCTGCTGGTGGACAACACCAGTGAGGAGGCACCTGCAGAGGAAACCGGTGAGTGGGACTGTTTTCTCCTCCGGGGGGACATGGAAGATGCTTTTGCGTGATAATTAGAGGCGTTAATGTGACCGGAGAAAGAGACAAACAGAAGAATAAAAAACCAACATCCAAACAAAGGCTAAACTCGTGCTGGAGGAAAAGAAAATACACCGATCAGCCATAACATTAATACCACTGGGTTCTAATGCTGTGGTGGACTGTATGACCAGTGTGACGACTCCAGTGATTCGTTGTGTCGTGGCTAATTAGTGAATCTTCATCAGTGAGCTGAAGGGTTAAACATAGAGGGAGGAAGATGTCCTTTCTCTGACAAGGAAGAAGAGGAAGAGTCACTGGGACGAATCAGTAGGAAGCTGATAGGTGGTTCAATTCAAATTATTCATGTTTGTGTGGGTAAAGTCATCAGAAAATCATTGAGATTACGCTCAATAAATCCTAAAGGGAAAGGATGCTGTCAAAATGCTTTTTTTTGTCATCCGTGTCTGGGAGAAACCCAGGCCGCGAAAAGATGGCACGTAAATGTACACGCACTGGTCACACCTGTACAATCCAATGCAGACCGCAATACCGCAGCTCTGCCATGAATCCATGAAACTTTTACAAGGTTATAATTTCTCTGTTTTTAAGTTGAAACTGTCTGAAAGGTGATCAGTGTGGATAGTGGGAAGAACTGGAGCGAATTATATTACCAGATGGTTCTAATGTTTTGCCCAACTTATTTAGAATGAATGCGGAGGCCGAAGTTTAGAACAAGCGGACTGCACCGTTGCAGTCTCCAGGCTTTGACAGACATGGCCTTTGCTCTGGCTGAAGGTGTCACGATTTTGTTTTTGGACCCAGAAATATAGGACTCACCAGGAAGTTTGAGGAAGTTATATGGTGATGAATGGTAACGCACCAGTAATGGACGGGCAGGTACAATAAGCCAGCAGAGAGGCAGGTAGCAGGTGTGCTGCAGGTTTAGCCGGTGAATATGAACAGCCAGGTTACCAAATAAGCAGGGAGGTAAACAAGAGGAGCAGGCAGATAGACCAGGACGGATTTAAGAAAGTAGAGGATTAGCAAGCAGGTTACCAGTAGACAGGTTCGCACATGAGTGGACAAGCAGACCTGTCATCCAGACAGGTAGCAGGTGGGTGGCAGATTAGCAGCAGGGTAGCAGAGTACCAAGGTCCAAAACATAACACATGAAAGGTTGGAAAGCTCCTTGGAGTGCTGTGGAGCAGACATGACTCTTCATGATCTGGCAGGGAGCTGTGGTGAAGGCCTGGTGTAAATAGGGAGGGGGGACAGGTGAAACCGATCAAGGCCAATGATTGGTGGTGAAGTTGGCAGAATTAACTTTAGAGCAGGACGTGGGGAAAACAAAATAAGAGTCCAGGAGAGGAAGTGGGGATGAGGAGCGGCATCATGACAGAAGAAGAGATTTTCTGAACAGAGGATCCTGCACAGTTGACTGACTGGACAAAGCCTCTGAGATGTGGCCAGCTGCTGCACTCAGACAGGAAACCCACAATGTCTGCAACCTGATGGAGAAGATAAAAGGAACCAAGACCAAAACTGATCATTGTTTACTCAGGAGGGTCCTACCGGGTCTTAAGTGGAATGGACTTTGACACAAAGCTCCTACTTGCTTTGGATAAAAGGTTTTCTTTAAAGTTACATGTGCCTGTCCTCAGGGTGGTGTGGGTCCACAGAGTCTGAGTGGCTGGTTCACATGTGTTGACTGGGTCAGCGGCTTTCAGCTTGTCCCTTCAGTGACTGTGTTCCTGCTGCAACCCTCCTGTTCTTTCAGTGCCACCCTGGGATTCAAACCCACAGCCTTCTGTATCCCAACACAGGGCTCTGCCCCCTATAGTTTACAACCAGTGACTCTGGACTCGAAAATAATCTCTTTAGGTTGTGACGTTCAATGTGACAAACTGTTGGTGGGTAGTGATCGAATCCACGAGTCCTTTGAGGGGCACGTGTACTGCACGGATCTGTAAAAAACTCCCATCGTTTGCATCATGAGTCCACTCACGCTGTATGAACTGACACACACACTCGTGACCTGAAGCTGCAGCTGAGCTGCTCTCTCATTGATTCGTTGGCTTCTCCTCCCCCCGTTCTGCCGCCGGCTTTTGCTTTCTCCTGCTGCTGTGTGTCCTCTCACTGATCAGCCAGCTGATTGAAGATACATTTCACAGCCACACGCCACAACCCCGGGCCTTCTACAGCTTAATCCACTTACGTCTCCTAATTACTGGAGTGTGTCACACAATGGATTGCAGCAAAATATAATTCCTATATTCTCAGATGTGTCCAACACACCGAAACCTTCTTGCAGAGCCTTCGCCTGTGGGCAGCCCCGTGATGTGACTTCCAATGAGCTTCTCTGCCTGACGGGAGCCAAGGCCGATCATCCCGAATGCGAGGACCTTTGGACAGATACGCGACAGCAGACGCCGTCCCCTCTGCGGCCAAACAATGGGGTGCTGTTTCGAGGCATGATCACATCAGCAGGGAGGAAGTGACACAAACGCACCCCATCGGCAAAAATCGATGACTTGTGCCTCTGCCAGTGAGACATCCACACAGTGACGTGCGGACGTGGAAATGGACAGCAGGAAGTTGAACTCCATTTTACACTTTCACTTATTCAATCAGTTGCTTCACTGTCTCCCACCCGAATCCATTTCCCTTCCTCCAGGAGGGAGGCTGCATGCTGAGATGAAAGGCACAGATGATTTATTGATTTCCAAACGTCCTGATTTAGTTTCATCGTTTTATTGCCTACAGCACTTGATTGGAGCAAAAAAAAAGCTTATTTCAGTCACAGGGAATCCTCCATTAAGCTTTATCCAAGCCATCGACTCACTGAGGGGCTCTGGCAAACAGGAAGTGAACGGTGGAACATCAGAAACAATGATGCACTTCATCGAGGGCGTCTGTTCTTTCTCACTGCCTCTTAAAAACCTTGAAATACACAATCAGCCGGGGCCTGTTTTTTTCGCTGTGATAAAACGATGATTGTGCTGAAGCAGGTGGAGGGGGCTTGAGAACACACACACACACACACACACACACTAATACATACACCCAGGAATGCATCGTCTGATGGATGCCAACCACGCGTGTCCTTGGTTGATGTGCTGTTTCCACAGCAACACAGAGTCTTTATCGTCATCACAGGGAGAGCTGGGTTATGCCAGAGCAGGAGTTCTTTAAATAGCCATCAGCAGTTCACAGCAGCACAACATCACATGATTGGGCCGACCTCCACCAACTCGAAAATTGCTTTTGTCATCGGAGCAATATTTATAGAACACAAAGCCAGAAAGGTGCCTCAAAAACACGAATGAATGGTTTAAGCACTGCTGCTTCCAAAAGTCAAAATAAACCAATCACTTCAGGTGCAGAGATGCAAGAAATGGAAGAAATAAGACACACAAGGACTAAAACACACAAACAGTCACTGCAGCTAAAAACAGAACCAAGGCCCTGTTTGGTTCTGTTTTTGCTCTTTTGTGTGGTTTAAAAATGTTACAGCATTTATGATTGTGCCTTATATGATTTTATATCCTCACAGCCGCATCTGCTGTGCCTGTGATTTCCTGCTGTGTTAACTGTTGGCACATGTAGGCGCCATCTTGTGAGATTTCTCTTGCCTTTCTTACCTTTGGGGGTACGACTGGCAGTTCACTTCTTGTGAACTAGCACATGATTGCACCGAACCAACCGGAGAACCGTTTATATATATCAGGAGATTGTCCTTCCGTGAAAAATGACAGAGTAGGTTTTATGTTCCCAAATGATCCAAACTGCTGTTTGCACGGTTTAAACTCTGCATTTTTGAATGTTTGGAGCACAAAATGAGAATGAAACTGGCTGCCATTTTGGCTCCACTGTATGACACATTAACCGCACACTTTGTTGCCAAACGGTCAGTTTTACTAATTTCTCTCTGTCTCAACATGTGGCAGTTCACGTGTAAGGACGAGGACAAACAAACCACATGGTCGGTGGAGGACAGCTTGTCTTACCTGTTGCGTACTGCGATTTACATTCTCAGGTAGACTTCCTTTTTTCCCATCTCCATCAAATCTAAATAATTTAGCCAACAGGTTTTTAGCCAAACTAAAGATACAGAGATGATTCATCATAGCTGGTTTAGTGGGCAAAGGGAAACACTTTACGTCAACTGCTCAAGCTTAGAAAGAATAAATATGTAGTGGACACAGTGACATCACTGATCCTTCCTCCAGACACTATAAGCCAATGATTGACAGATTCATTGTATAAATTTAATCACTGGCACATTATGTTTTATAATCCTTCATGTGACGCGCCGTGTTGGGTTGGATCATGGGCCTGATTGTTAGTTTTATGTTGGACAACACGGCAGGTTAACTGTCAGCTGCAGAGCCCACGGACGTGCTTAGGATGAAACATAATTGGGATAAATTAAAGTTCTATGAATAACCTTGTTCTTCAAATAGAACCAAAAACCAAAGATGAAATGACTCAAGGCAAAGTGAAGGTGCCAGCTACAGCACACACCACCAACTCAGTCTATTCATACAGCCATAATTTCCAGTTTGATTAGAAATTCTTTACATGGCTTCTTCTGAAATCTGACGGATGACGTTTGACACTCTTATGTTCGGCGGTTAGTTCGTCATTAGCTCTGCTCTGACCCTGCTTTACGCTTCATTACTGATTAGTGTGGGCAATTTAATCTGAAATCACATTTTCTACACATATAACGTTCAAACTCAGAGACATTTTACATTATAAGATGTACAAATAGAACAAACAACAACAAGAATGAATCCAAACAGATTTACACTTCACATTACGTTGAGAACTGTTATTTCCCTAATTGGCTGTTTACATGATGCTTCTCCAAAAATGGCTCATTTATCAGCTGACTGGCTACCAGCTGACTATCATACAGGCCTCACGCAGGTGCACCAATCATCCAGCATGATGCTTCTGCTGGTGCCCTTAGGCTCCGGCCTCCTGCAAAGTGGCTTTGTGGATTGTTGGATTTGCTGATATTTACAGTGTTCATTAAAGGCGGTGGGATTAGTCCCATAATGTGATATTCTGGCTGCCCGTCTATGTTTTTTTGTTATTTTTTCTATTTTCTCTGATGCTTTCAAGTGTCAATTACATGTTGTCACATGCATGTTAATGCATTTTACCCTGTTTGTTATTTTTATTTCAATCCCGTCCTCACAGTATGGACACTAAGAAAAATACACACACACACACACACACACACACACACACACAGAACCCCCCCCGCCTGTGGCCACACATCATCTAGTCCACGCCGCTTAGTCACAGATGAGATTACCAGCGCCTTGTGGGTGGCGACTCACTCATGCGGGAAAAGCATCAGTGGCAGCAGTGTCACCATTAAGGTGTCGTGACATCAGCTGCATCTTTCAGCAGCTGGAAATGTAGGAAGTGACAACACAGTCTATTCCAATCAGATCTAAACACCTCTGAGTTATTGCCCCAGTTATGATATTACTACAGGAAATTTGCACTAATTGATGTGTGAGGTCATTGTCCGGATGGATGCAGTGTTGAGGAATTATCTCTAGAGGGAGCTACGAGTACGGAAGCCAGAGCCCGAGACGCTGATCATGATGTCAAACGTAAAACTATTTAACGTTTTCCTTCTCAGAAGAGGAAGATTCCATTGGACATTGAGGCAGTGACAGCATTCGGTGGACTCCAGCCGTGGTGGATCCACTGTGAAACTGCTCACTGTTGACAGTCAGCTGCTGCTCCTCCTCCTCCTCTTTCTCTGTTGGATCACAGGCTGACAGTAATTTCCTGGACACAGACAAATGAGGTGGACGTTTCTGTGCGATGGCTGGTTTGGACATGGGAGTGAGCAGCGCGCAGCAATAAATAATTAAAGGCAGTTTTCTGGCATGAAACACGTGGGAACATAAATGATTTTAAAAAGACACAGACAGAGAGGATGATAATTACAGCCCCTATTGATTATGTGCTGGGCCTCAGAGTTTTTTCCCCCTTTGTAATTAGGCATCGGATTCTGCGGGAAGTGCCTTTTAAATGACCATTTACAGGATTAAATATAGATGAGTGCTGGCCAGAACCCCCATGAGCCCCCACTTCCTGTTCCATTAACATCTTTGTCTCAACAGAAGTTAGTGGAGGACCGGGTCCAGTCTGCAAACAGGACAGGAAGTGAAGCAAAGCTGCAAACATTCCTGTTTGGACACATGCAACCAAGTGAAAAGGTTTCCACCGACTCTGACGGACTTTCATCTTTAAAAAGTTCATGTGATCAGATGATAAACGAAGAGCGGTGGTTTCAGCATCCTGCCGTACCTGCACGAATCCGGGAAAGAGACACCTGCATGTTTGTATTTACTCTGCAGCACCGTCTGCTCAGTGTGAGACGATGAGTGAACCTACTAGTAGTTACTGAATCATCAGGCAGCTGCAACAGCTTATTTTGGAACTGGGAGTGTGATCTAGGAATTTGGGTGGGGAAAGCTGATGCTACTGTTACAGACTGGTGGGCGTCGTCCGCAGTTTTAGGGAAAGAGTTCATGTGACTGGTGCTGGACCTCAGCAGGAATGTTAAGAGTGTGGAAATGTGCTGTTTAATCCCAAACGTCCTGATCCAAACCTGCAGGGCTGCTCTCACTGGACCATTGTTCAGGCGGTTGCACAGGAGAGAGAACCTTGACACGCCCTTTACGTGTTAATAAATTTGGATTATGTGGAGGTATAAGACAGAAATGTACAGTATAGTTTAGCAGGTCCAGAACTTATCCCCTCATGAGCCTAATGCCAGTCAGATCCTATTTGCCTCCACAGATGTTTCATACGTCAATAACTTTTACATTTTCCATCTTAGATTGTTTCATTGGACCCATTTTTCAAGGTCAAAATGATAAAACGTGATGATTAGCTTCATTCTCAGTCCACACAGGGACAAAATAAAGCCAAGAAATGACAAATCATCTTACATCATACAAATAAAAAGTTGAACTCACAAACAATATACAGTAACGCAACAGGTCAGGTCTAATTAGGTAAATGTTCTGCACATTTAATGAAGCTCCTGCTTCTGTGCTAATGTTAGTTCGGCTTTTCAACCTACATGCCGATTGCTTATCAATGTCTGATTCTTACAATTGATAAAATATGTCGATTTAAAAGTGGCTATTTGTTAATGGCTCCAAATGCTTGTATGACTGCATGAACACGTGGGTGTCGCCTGCATCCTAAGGTCCGCGACACACCAAGCCAGCGCCGAAGAACTGGGTTCGACCAAAGACAACATCTGCGAGAGGACGAGCGCATGGAAGACATGAGACAGAAAAGCGTCGCTCATTTAACACAGATGGGTTAAGGAAAGTCTGACCACCGCTGACGGTGCAGGACACGCTGCAAACCAAAAGAGAAACAGCTGTGAATGGAACGGAATTCACACGTGGGACTAAAAACAAGCCTGAAACGTCAGATTAAAGGCAAAAATATTTCATGTATTGGTCATGCACAACAATGTGTTACACGCCCTCTGATTTATCTTGACCCCCCCTGAAGGGATCACCCTGACTGACCCCCCCTCACCCACACTGACAACCACCAGGACTCACAGCCAAACATCTCACCACAGATTGGCAAGAAACTCAAGACCAAAGTCAGGATCAGAGAGAGCAGCGATGTGGCAGAACAAATTGGAGAGCTGGAGGGAATTAAAACTAATCACATGGACGCAGGAAGGGGGAATGATTGAGGACAGAGAAGAATAAGAAAGTTATTAGATGAACAGAGCCAGTGAGGGTGGCTGGGCCAGCTGTGAGCCGTTTTTAGCCCACTGAACTCACTGCGCAGCTTTCTGCTCCAGTGACCACGCTGATAAAGCCCAGAAATAACATACCTATTTCTGACAAAAACTTTCCGCTGGAGGCCAACGACAACTTGCGTCACCACGAGTGATCTGAAATTGCCACTTGACAATGACACAATGTTCTCTGTGAAATACCTCGGCCCTGTTGCGTAAAAGCAAAGCCGCCCGAGTCCCACCCGCCGCTGTCGTTAGACACCTGGAAACATCAGGAGCTATTTTTAACAACTCTGTCTCCTCAGTATGAAGGAATATCTCTCCCTTTTCCTTCTCCCTCTCTCCTCTCGCTTCCTCGCTCACAGTTGCCATGGAGCTTGGAATCAGTGACATCACAGACAGAGTGTGTGTCTGCTGGTGTGTGTGTGTTTGGAGATGAAAACTGGAATTTGCGGACTGCAGGAACACGGTTTGCAAATATCTGGCGATGGCAGGAGCACAGTCTGTGAGCGTGAAGCTGGAGTGCACACAAAAAACACACACGTGAAGACACACACGTGGCACACAGACGTAGACACATCAAACCTTCAACTCGCCCACTCACCAACCCACACACACACACACACACACACACACGGGATCTGTCAAGCACACAAACGCAGGCAGGAAAAGCTAATTGGGTTAATGATGATCACTCGACAGGCGTTTTAAAAATGGCTGCTCTGTTATGCCATGACACAACATCCAGCACAAACACAAAATATAATTCTAAATATTGTGGAGCGCAGCTTCTCACATCACTGGTTTTGGTTCAGCTCTGGTAATTTTTACACTTCCCACACGAAAGAGGAAATAAAGCACACTGTCTAAATGCAACCCAAGACGTCATTTCACGTAAATCACCTTAAAAAGATTTATTTAAATCAATTAATTTAAAATCTTTAAATATAAATTACTTTGTTAAAGGTCGTCTGATGTATCTTTTGTCTGTAAAAGGTCAGAAGGATTAACTATTTTGAATTTTGAGTTTGAGTTTACAGCCAAAAATCTGACTTTTTTAGAGCTGACTTTGGCATTTCGAATCCCTTGTCTAATAATTCAACTGACCCTTTTTTCTAGTACTAATCACTGAATCCTAACGCTAATAACGTCTCCACTCATCAGGACCAGGAGTGAACTGTATGCAGCATGTTTACGACGCATTAAATCTTTAAAAAATGTCCCTTTATTTTCCTTTGTCTAGTTACAAGTCCACAGATCTTCATGAAGCAAAAGTCACTTGAGTGCACTGTGATTTCCATTTCCACAACAGCGTCAAAGCTGCAAGATTAAGCAAATTCTCCTTGTGACCTGTGGCCCTCAGTCACTTTTTACATCCCTGAACACACAAAAAAAATCTGGCTGTGGAAATATAAGTGGAAACAGGCCTTTACGTTTTTTTGTGGCCTGTTACCATTTTGTCTTCAGTTAAATGCTGCATAATGTATGATAATGTTTGATCACTGACCCTTTAAACATTTCGCCCACAGGCCGGCTGAACAGCGGCCTTTCGTTGACGGGGTTGAGTGGATGGCGAAAGCTGCAGAAAATAGAAATCACTTGGAAGATGGTGGAGCTGTGCGATAAAAGAGTGACCCATAAATAATCGACATGCGTGTTTGGACCCGGAGACAGACGTTGGACACGTGACGTCCACAGTTCTGCGAAAGATCCACTGTGTGGAAGAACGTGCAGCACCGACTCAAAGTGCGTCTTGTTCGGTGTAACAGAGCGTCCTGTCCGACATGCTGCACAGCTGATAAGTCTGTCTTATCTGTGCTGCCAACTGCTGCCCCCGAGAAAGTGTCTGAGGGGAGAGGAGACAGTAAACACAGCAGCAGAACAACACTCCAATAAGACCTCTATTGTTCCGTCTATTTGCACTCTCCTCCTCCTCCTCCTCCTCCGCCGCCTCACAAACACACACTTCAAACACTCCCCGCTCTCTGTTTATTGCTGAGAGAAACCTCAACAGTGTCACCCGTGTTGCTTTTACACCGATACATCATGGCCGCCCCCCTGCTCACTCGCTCTTGTTTTCCCTCTCTCATCTTTATAGGTGCTATAAATACAGCATATGCACCCCTGCCCACACACACACACACACACACTTAACTACTCCAACTGGCGGCACCCATGGGAGCCGAGGCTCAGCATCACATAAACCCATCCCACACGCCTCGCCGATAACGCTCCTCCCGTTTGTGTCTCTCAGACTTGTGGCACCTCTCTGTGAAGTAACAGAAACTCAGACACGGGGGTTACCGTTGCTGCTCGGGAGGGTGAAGGCACATATGCAAATCATAAGTGTTCCTGCCTGCGCAAAGAACCCACACATGCAAATTATTTATGGCTGGACTAATGAAAAAGGGCATCCCTTACATCAGGAGAGACAAAGGCTGTTTTTTATCAGTACTTTCACAAGCAACAACAGCCAGTTTGCTGCTACAGCCTCACCACTATATGACTTAATGTTTGCAAATTCTAGTTAAATATTTCTTAGTCAGTTCTCTCTCACTTGTGTCAGCCTTTGCAAAAGCTGTTGTATATTTAGTTGAGTTGGTTTGAACCATTACAAAGAAAAAGGCTTACTTTTTATTAGAACGCTTGAGTCTCAGATTATTGATCTTTTTCCTCCGAATTCCTACTGTAATTTCAGAAATCCAACTTTAAAGATTAGGCATTAAAGATTACATTCTGTAAAGACTAAAGTCAGAATTCTGAAGCTAAAGTTGGAATTCTGAAGCCAGAATTTCAAGTTTAAATTCAGAATTTTACATTAAAAATCTGTATTCTGAGATTTAAGTCAGAATTTTGAGTTCAAGAATGAGAAAAAAAGAGACTAAACTCAGAAATTTGAAATTAAAGTTGGATAGAGTTTCAAGTTTAAAGTCTTAGTATTTTTAAGTTTTAAATCTGAAGTTTGAGGTAAAAAATTCACCTCTAAAGAACAATTTAAACAGAGAACTTAAAAAAGGAGAAAAGAGCTCAAACATGACGAATAAATTCTTCAGCAGCTGGTTGTGTAATAGCGAGTGTTGGCCAAGTTCCCCACATCCACTTTATAATGTCAGCGTTGTTACTGCTTGTTCTGCTGCTCCCATGTTAATGTCCTGCAGGTTAACAAAAGCAGGTTATTTTTAGCAAGTTAAACCATCACCGACGGTCGTCACAGCACATTTCCAATGCAAACTGTCTGATACACATCAGTCAGTATGGTCTCGTTAGCAAATAGGAAAATAAGGTTAAGGTGGCTTCTATATTCGAACACACGTCAACCTTTACGATGTCCAGACAAGATCAGTTTTTATCCAAACCGGCTACCATGAGGTAGCTCTGCAGCCATAAATGCCACAGACTGGAACCCAAAAGTTGAATTCTGTGTGTATGTAATTGCCCACGTGGGACTTCCATGTTTGGGGAATGCAAGGAATCAGTCTTCGATAAGCGCACAGAGCATAAAGGGACGTGCTGTGTGTGGCAAGACTCACGTAATGAGAAGTGGCCCAATCTGGCATCGAGTGCATGACCCACTTATAACAGCATGTCCTCACAAAATGAATTTTACATTTGAGATGCATGATGGATGAAACAACTCATCTTTAAGAGGAAATGCTTTCAGCAGTCATTCAATTACTCGGATGCAGCAACGCATTAGGAGAGATACGTGAAAGGAGTCATTTAAATGCAAGATCCAACTTATCAAGATTAAACACGGCAGGTGCTGAAGCAGGTAATTAATAGTGCTACGAATGAGCTTTTATTATTGTCAAATTAACTGCTGAAGACAGAAACGGCGACTCTAAGCAGTTTGTAAATGGTTTTTATTAGCAAAATAAGGGAGATGAGTCTACAAAGTTTCTCCTCTGGTGGAGAACATACACATACATTGACAGTTGTGGCAGTTGCTTTACACGAAACAGATCCAGGAACATATTTATCATCCCTCTTCTTGGCAAAGTAGCACTGATCAAAAAATCACAGACCAGTTTTCCTTGACCAGCACGGTCTTCGTAACCTAAACGAAAGGCTTCGTGGATCCTGATGCAGCGCCTCTACCCTTAAATCATCACTAGGCAGGATCCAAGAACCGTTTCATATTTTCGACTCCGACCTCGCCTTTATAACCATCATTTATCTGGTGCAGTTTCTCTCTCCACATACGCTCCTCCAAGTACATTAAAATATACAGAAAAATGTGCCTATTCTGGTCTTTGTACTTTTATCAATTTAATGTATTGTAAGCTTGGCGCCTCAACTAAACCATTTTCCGAATAGCTGGGAAAAATGGAAATTTTATACACCGTTTAAAAAGCCGAACCCCAGATTCGTGGGGTAAATGTAACAATATACATCTCAGTATTGTACTGTGTGATGGGCCAGGAAGGCCTTCCGCTGTCATGGGGGGGGGTGGGGGTGGGGGTGTTGAGGACAAGGGATTGTGGAGGCTACATGTTGGTCACCATGGAGACCCATGTACCTTTAAAACCAGTGGGAAATCCTCCTCTTCCCAATAGCTCAGTGGTGTGTACATACAAGATAGCAGAGACACTAACATATGAAAACAGTTAACCTCTTTATGTTCAGAACAATTCAGCAGGCAACAGAACAAGCATCGGGACTACGACCGCAGTAAAAGGCATGCGAAGGCACAAGTACCAACAAACTGAACTCAAAGTTTTACCCCTTTTCTTCCCTTTTGGGCTGTAGGGAAGGAAGAAAAGGAGCATTTCCACCAACAGCAAAGTTTCCTTTTCCAGAGAGAGAGCGGTAGAAATAACAGCAAAAACGTGATCTTGGTTTAAAAAATTAAAAACATAAAGGAGGAGAAAAAAAACCCAATAAAAAACAAGTGTGAACGTTTACTGTGATGTTTTTACAATGACACAAACATCCTACACAAATGTCGTGACGCTAGTTCAAAATGTTCCAAGACGAAAACATAAATAAAGCTGTTAAAAGTGGCATATAGTACAGCACTGGTCTGTGACTGGTCCTCCGACTCTTCTCATCTTCCACACCAAGGATGCACAGGAATCTGGCTCCACTGCCTGAGGACACAAGAGAACAATTGTTGACACAAGAGAACAAGTGTTCAATTTCAACTCTACCATAATCCTGCTTTATCTTTAGAAACAAACAAGGAAGTGAATTTGTTAAACACACTGATAAGAAAGGCCAGATTGCAGGGAGCCACTGAAACCAGGTTCTAGCAGTCTGGTCAACAACTCAGTCACACATGCACCGTGGCTGTTCATACCATGAAAAAAGGGCTGTCGTCTTCATCGCTCTTGTCCTCAGAAGAGACCACAGTCTTTCAGGTTGTTCTTGATAATGACGTCGGTGACGGCGTCAAACACAAACTGCACATTCTTGGTGTCTGTGGCGCAGGTGAAGTGAGTGTAAATTTCTTTGGTGTCCTTCCTCTTGTTCAGGTCCTCGAACTGACACTGGATGTAGGCAGCTGCTTCCTCGTATGTGTTGGAGCCTGGAAATGGAAAAAATAAAAATAAAAAAAGAGCAGGAAGTGACGGAGCCAGGAAGTCGCTATGTAAGAAAAGGCGTTAAAATTGTCCATTTCTATACTCTGAGCTTGGAGTGATATGGCTCCGTGCAGGCAGAGCCGATCTGTGTGAAAATTCACCGCCATCATCAGCCGAGAGCGTAAAGGTACAGTTCAACCTTTTAGGAAATCATTACCTTGTTTGGTTTTTTGAGAAAACTGAACCGTAAATATAAAGCTACAGCCAGCTACTACCAACGCTTTTAAAGGTCACAAACTACAAAGACACATGTAGGGATGTCACAATGGCAGACATGTAGCAGTCAGGACCCACAGCACTGACATCCTTAATACTTCATCCTAAAAAAACCAAAACACAGATATCGCTCTTTGACGTGCTTCGCTAAGTTGGAGGCGTTTCTTTCTCTTGCTCCAAAAGCTCTGAGGCGTCATTTGCATTCTAGCTTTTGGTAGTCAACAGCTCGTCTCTGGTCAACCAATTCAAATGCAAAATATCTCTGCACGAGTCGCAGAGGATCGGCACAATCCGACCACATTTCAAGTGATGATTTCTCGCTCATTAGTGCAGGAGGAATTCACACGGTGCCTTTGACAGCTTCTGCACAAAACAAATACCCACACATCTTCAGAATTTTAGCATCATCATGATAACAAAGTATGAGTTCTTGTAACATCCCTTATCTCTAACTGTAAATTAAAAATATTAGTAGTAAATGATTTCATGATTTATTCTTTCTAACCATGTATTTGCTGTATTAATTTATTTTAATTGTGTTTATTTCTATTTTATTCTTGTGCATTACTCTTAAAAATTTGTTTTTTTTGTACCATCATAACTTCTGTAATACACTTTGAACCGCGTACACATATACAAATAGAATGTGACTGGCTGAAGAAAAATTGATGTTGCTATGTGCCGGACTATTTATTGCACACCTTGCTGGTTACCTGGCAGCCGAACCACCTTGACAAGGCTGTAGGAAGTTGTTGCTTATAAATAGTATCTAAAACATCTCCTAATTTCAGACAATGTAATATTATATGACAGATTCAAAATTTTCCGCTGTGACAGAATGTCCACGTCAAACCAAGTAAGCAAGTTTTAAAAATACTCCTTATTTTCTCGTGAAAAACAAACTTCTTCTGCCACTGTTGGAACATTTTCTACGAATTGCTGCCAACCTCACCAGCATATTCTGGGTAGCAGATGGTGAGAGGACTCTTCTTGATCTTCTCCTCGAACAAGTCCTTCTTGTTGAGGAAGAGGATGATAGAGGTGTCTGTGAACCACTTGTTGTTGCAGATGCTGTCGAACAGCTTCATACTCTCATGCATTCGGTTCTGAGGGGAGAAGGAAGAGCGCGTCAGTCAGCGTGCTTCACACTGGTAAGGAGAGTTGTGTGCACGGCTGCCCATCCTTTATTTCTCTGACCCATCACGATTCCGGAAAACAACGATTACACTATGTGTGAACACAGAGTGCCTGCTATTATGGTTCTCTGTAAGTCAGTGGCTGAACCACTCACCATCTCCTCATCCTCAGCCAGCACCAGGTCATAATCACTGAGGGCCACACAGAAAATGATGGCGGTCACACCCTCAAAGCAATGGATCCACTTCTTCCTCTCAGATCGCTGACCGCCAACATCAAACATTCTGCATGGAAGAAAGAAAGCAACAGGTGAGCACGTTTCCCGGCTCAAAACACAATGAAAGCCAAATCAGTAAATCATTCCGCAGAAATGGTTTGGTTATTAAAAATAATCTAGATAAAGCTGTGCAGAAAAACACATACATCGTTTACTCTATGAGTCCCTACGTTCCCTGATCCCACATTGGTGGGGAGGCGTTCAGGGACTGTGCACAACGTAGGTCAAATATGTTTCAACTGCAAACATTACCTCAATAATTCCAGCAAAATTACTCCATTGAGCTATTCATCTGTTTGGAAAGGACTAAAGTCTTAGGTCATCTGGTGAAAGTTCCTGTATTTTTCATATCGCAGTATAGAACGACAAAATTTTGCAATGTCAGTTTTTTCCAGTATTGTGCAGCCCTAGTGCTGTGGCAGAAGAGGAACAGACGAGCAGCTTTTGCACTTTATTCACCATCTGCTCAGTCAAAAGACAAGAAGTGGGTGATTTTACCGCTCGCTGAATTGTTTAATGTGAAGCCTGGTGCATGAACTGTAATCCACTCAGACATGATTTATACCTCTGCACATTTCTCACATTAAAGACAATTATAAAATCAGACTGTATAAAACACTCAAATGTATGCAACATCTCAAAAGAAGCAACAATGGCCTCATTAAGTTCATGTAGAAGTTCATAAAGGTCTGTTCAGAAAGAAAACTCGAAAAGTCCCGCCTGGAAACGATTTGCTTTAAACCCAGATGGTGAATGAATATAAAAATAAACCTACAACGGAGGATAAAATGCACGTGAACAACTGCAAATGAGCGAAATAAAAACATTCGACTTGTCAAAACGTGAAGGAACACCGTCCTTGCTCAACAGGTCCGACCCCCCTTTGCTCTGTTTACCTTCGCAGCCACAAAGTTAGTCATTAACTGCTGGAATGAGAAGAAAAATACTTTTAAATAGTTGGCAAGACACTGCTGTGTAATTTCCAGTTACTTTACATTGTGTAAAGTGTAGACATATGCATCAGTGACTGTAATGGACAGTCATCAAGACTTCAATAAAGAAACGCGTGTGTCTCACTTCTGTTTTGGGGCTACTGGTAATCGTGTCAACAACAGTGGCATTGCCTATCAAACTTCTGGTATCTTGACATCATCAGGCCCGCTGCCTCCACTTCCTGTGTTTTGTGACACACAGCCACCACTGAGTCATCGCTGATGTTCGCGACACCTTCACAGATTGTGTCACAACTCACAGCTGTACGTGCACAAAGGGAATTTCTATTGGTGGGTGAATCATTAACAGGAAGGGCAGCTAATTAAGTCACCGTGTCACACACTGTTGGGCTGTTACGGTGACTGAAGCAGTTGTTACAGTGCAGAAATTCTCACTTGAAGTGCAGGTCCTTGAATGTGAAGTGTGTCTCCACGATGCCTGTGGTTTTGACTCGAGTCCTCAGGACATCCTGCTGAGTTGGGATGTAGGTGGCCTGGGATATCCTGTCCAAATCGTTCAAGTAGCTGAGGGAGGGGACACAAAGCAAAAGACGTGAGAGACAAAACAAAAGACAGAGAGATTCAGAAAGAGAAAGGGACGGGGAGGAAGTGAGAGAAACGGTGTCAGAAGTATCAAGGTCAAGTGCAGAACTTTCAGATAAACTAAGTTGCTTTTTGCATTTCACAACTGTAAACAAGTCGTGATAAATTCTGGTTGAATAACTCTGTATGTTCCACATGCCTCAATATCAAGCTCAGAGGATTCTTTAGGTTTTGTCAGTTGCAATAAACCTTTGGGTTTAGATGAAAATCTGAATGTGCATTTGAAGGGACGCGATTCAAAGTTTGCCTGGGTTAAAATATATCCACATAATGGCTCGGTGGTTAGAGCTGCTGTCGAACAGCCAACGAGGTCCAGGGTTTTAATCTGTTTTTCTCGGTGGTGAACGTGCATTGTTTTCTGTGTTTAGCGGATTCCCACTGCGTCCCTCCCACATCCCAGGGATATGCAGCTCAATTGGAAACTCCTGAGAGTCAAACCGGTAATGGAGCCCGGATCTGTCAAGGCTGCTGTCCCACATTTAGCCAAATCCCATCTGGGATACACCGCAGTTCTCTTCAGGGCTAATTTATACTTTCTGTGTGTGCGTCGTCTCTAATGTGTCCAAAATGTAAATTTGGTCCCCTCCTCAGTCCACGAGGGTCAGGGCCAACCCTATAATTCTGCTTTACACACAAGGACTTTGCAATTTCTCTTATCCGAGTGGTACAGTCTCATCTACAATTAAGCCAAACTAAACTGTACAATAAATTTTTCTTAAATCGCTGAACTCTTCTTACAGATATAACTGTTTTGACAGGTTATTACACATAAACACACACCTCTGGATGCATTATGACCAACATCAACAAATCAAGGTTATTGCTGATAAACTACAGGAAAAAGGGATTAGAGATTAGTGATGTCCAGTTTCGAGAAGACAAACATAAGAAATCTCCCCTTCAATTAAACAAACCCCCCGTTTGTCCCGCAGGGTATTAAATAAGATAAAAACAGACAAAGTTTCCTATTCACCAAAAGCCTCCAGGATTAGAGGAACCAATTAGAAAATGGTCAACAACTGCAGTTCCACCGGCCTCTAGCGTCACCGCTGATGTTTGTTCTGCAGCAACAACACAAAGCAAGTGGCTTTTTGTCCCAGAAAAACTCAGGAGCTGCCGTGCGATGACGACAGCTGGTTTAGCACTCGCACAATACGTGTGATAATAAAACGCTTGGTGAGGTGAACGGCAAGTTTTCTCAGCATTTGTGTAAGTTTGTTTTCACTTTTCAAGCATGTGGAAAATGTTCCGGTGCTGCGGTGTGAGGTCAAGGATCGAACAGTCACTCCCCAGCCACTGCCTTTTCGGCTCGGTCGAGGAGGACAAATATTGACAGTCTAAAAGTCAGGACAGATGCACAACGCTGCAGCTGAAGCCTGGGACGGCCTGCGCCTGTCTGCATATGGCAGCTGATTTTCACGTGTGCACCAGCAACGTTGACTTCTGGTCATCGGACATAAATCAGTGCGTTTAGGAGCACAGAGTCTTTCCTGTGTGTGACTCACAGTTATGGCAAACCTCGCTGTTTACGTGTGTGTGTGACTCACTATGCCGCTGAGTCGTTGAGCTGATATTCGCGGGACCGACTGAAGCAGGCTTGAACGCCCCCGTCCTTCCACAGTCGCTTAATGACACCAGCCAGCTCTGCCGTCATGAAGCCTTCCTCTGCTGATCCCGCCAGCACGAACAGCTGCCGCGCATCGTCCTGGGAGAGGAGTTGGTGCGGCGTCAGCATCATCAACCAACCATCAAAGGCGTTAAACCGCCGTTACAATCAGTGCAATTCAGCTACGCAAGTGAAACACCAGTGGCAGGGTTAAAAGGACGTTTGAGAGCCAGCTGCTGATCAAACGTCCAGAACTATTCACTCTGCTTCTACACGTCACAGCAGTTCCCAGACCCGCTTCAGGTTCCTACTCTAAAATCGACCACGTTTCATCAGTGGCACTCACAGCTCTCGCAGCATCTCCGAAGTCGATCTTGAGGCGCCCCATGGCTCTGATGATGGCGATGATGGACTGGATAGTGTTGCTGTAGACCACAGCCTTGTACTGCTTACACTCCTCTTCCGAATATCCTGCCTCATGGATGATCCTGCAGAATGGTGAGGAACACTGGTCAGTAGTTGAACAATTTTCATACACTGATAAAAAAAAAAAAAAAAAAAACAGCAGCGAACAACCATGAACTAACTTGACCGAATGACATCTCCTTATTTCTTGAAAAAAAAAAAAAAAAAAATTTCTTACCAGCTCTCATTTTAAAGGTGCACTGTGTAAGATTTAATGGCACCAAGTGTGAGAGAGAATCTACAGCGTCTGTTAGGAGCCACGTTGGCTGTGACAGCAAATGTCAGCGACAGGAGACTTAATTTGAACATTCCTAATGTGAAGGAGGTTCGACAGACAACATCGAGCTAAAACGCGACCGATACTATGTAAACACCATTTACAGATGCTTTAACTGCAACCTTTCTGCATATCAAAATTTCTAGATCTTTCCATTGGTTTCCATTGCGAGAACATCAGCAGCCAAATGCATGAACGCAGGTTTTATCAAATTAATTAGTTTAAGACGTTAAGACTTCCACTAACAGAGCCTGGTAAATCTTAGACGCTGGACTTTCCCTGCTCATCGTTATGTCAGCAGAAAAACTGCCAAACCAGGACGGGTCTGATCTCTCCGCTCTAAATAACTGTCATCCAGGGAAAAGCAGCTGAGCGCAAGTTGCTCTGGACGAGTGCTTCAGTCGAATGCTAACAATGTACAAGAAGAACCTATTGTGCGTTTGACCTTTAGAAGCAGTTCAGTACTTAAGGGAAAAGACTCACATCATTTCATTTTATTTACTGTTAACAAAATTTCCACCTTCTCCCTCATGCAGTGGCTTCCCGCCCCGAGCCCATACGGTAAATAACTACCTCAGATCAGACACCTCTCTATGTCTCTCTCATTTGTGCTCCATTTGATGTATGTAAGCAAGTAAAATCATAACAGAAATACTGATTAAAAATGTTCCAACGCTGCACTTTTGACACGCGTATGTCTGCTGATTGATGACTGCACCCATAAAGCGTTTATGAAACGCGGCGCACGCAGCATATGGATAACGTACAGGCTGACTCGGTGCACACTAATGGATTCTGCTGGGTCGCCTCGTGATCTACGATGCACGGTGCCCGTTTGCACTTGGCTTCACAAAGTGGCATATCAGCCAGAGTGATGCAATAAAAGCACGACTGGTTGTTTGACACTGTTTGTGTTGTGGAAAATGATAATAATATCGAGTGCGGCGCCATTATGCATATCTGATGAGAAAAGACATTATTCATACGCAGGGAGACGGGGGGAGAAAAGTTTGTTTTCATGGTTCAGGGTGTAGAATGATTAGATGTAGCAGTAAATGAACTCACTTCATCTGCTTGACAATTGTACTTTTTCCTGATTCACCAGCACCTGGAAAAGAGAGAGATGAAGGAAAGATTTATTAGGGAGCATAAACATTTCAAGGTAACGTCACCTTTAACATGGTGGATTTGTCCATTTTTAACCAAAGTGTGAGCGAGCGCACTTCCTTTTATCTGCGTATTAAAAAAAGTGATGTAATGAAAGACAACAAGGAACCGTGAAAATGAAACCTGAGCAGAAAACACCTCCAGCGAAAGAAGTGAGAAACAAAAGTGTGCGCACCTCTCGAGTGGTGAAGTTAACGGGAGCTTTGAAACTTTTGCTTTGGCCTCAGCCTGGGGGCACTTCCACAATAACACGCTGATTAATTAACGCCAAGCAGCTCGCGTGAATGACGGTTTTGTGCTCTACAGTAGTTTGCTGTGGCACTGTATGAGAAAAGTGTCCGTTTTGTACCTGTTAATAAAATTAAATTTGAAAAACCCACATCATTACTGACGGTGCCAAATCACCGGTTGTCACTTCGGGATGGGAAGCCACTCAGTGCTGACAACTAATCACACTGATGAGACAATGCTGTGATAAAAACACTGAAGGCCATAAACGGAGTCAGGCTGTCGCCACGTTTTTGGCTTTGCTTTTGCTCGTCCCAACGCCATGGCAACTGCTCTTGTTACATCCAGGACATGTGACGCCAAAGTCACCTGAGGCGGCTTTGTGGTTGTGATCATTCTGTATCCGTTTTTCCTCTTTCCTCCGCTGTACTTGATGCTCCATAACCAGTCACTTGGAAAAGCCCTTTTATTAAAACATTTCCTCGGCCAATCAGAAGCAGCTGTGATGTCCTCATAAACCACATTCATTAGACTCTTACGCTCTAATGGGTTTCACCATAAACAACATTAGTTCTCCTAATGTGCACTCTGTGTCCTCACGTTACAGTAGTGGTGACTTGGTAATAAGGGAGGATATCGGCTAGTTGTCCCTGACGTAAGGGTCCTCTACCTCTGGGGAAGGTTGTTATTGCCTGAGTGAAAACCCCCAGGTTCTCTCTAGTCTCCAGAAACCGAATAAAGAGGAAGCAGAATCATATCAGGCTCTGGTACCTCGTGATAGTGTCAGCAGAGACAACAAGGTTTTGCTCTTGCATAACAAATCATCCGCCTAATCTAGTTCCGCTTTCCTCGATGTTAAAAAACGAAACACAACAAAGCACAACACACTGCATTTGTGACAAATGCCACTTCCTGCAATAGATAACGGCTTCTCCTGGTCATTATTTATGAAAAAGTGCAACACACGCTGAATAAATAAATGTACGTGCATCCTGCTGTAGCGCCACAGGACTGAATTCCAACAAACGTCCCGGCAAATCACCTTCTGTACACCTGGAGGAGATCACCCCGAGGACTCATTCTTTTAATTATGTGCCACCACTTGGGTGCTGGAACGGCCCCCAGAGGAGCGTGGCGATGGTAAAGAGGCAGCTCCCTGTGCTCGGGGGCTAAACCCTCCCTGAAGGACTCGCACACAGATGCTGCTTGACCGGGCACGGCCTGTTGGCGAGCTGGCACAGTTGCACCCTTCAGGCCTGCCCAGGAGCCATTTTGACAACGCCACACACACACACACACACACACACACACACACACACACACACTCGACATATCGGCGCAGCGCCTCTCGTTGTGGAATGCATGAAAATCCACTTGGGCAAAGCTATGAGCTCACACTGAAGTTCAAAGTAACAGCCTTAGAAAGAGAAACGTTTGCCTACTGCTAGTGATTCTGGGGATTTTCTACAGCAACGTTTATTTTTAAGCTCTGACCAGATCACACGACTTTGTTGACCATTTAGTCATCTACCTGAGATTAAACAACAAATAAGCCAATGTAAGACATTTGAAAATGTCACTTTTGAATTCTTTTGTGACAAATCACCAACTGGAAAATTAAAAAAAAACTTAATTATTTTACTTTTTACACACAGTCAAAAAACACATTTTTAAACCACTAAATTGCAGAAGACAAATTTAAAATCAGGAATTACATGCCTCAGACCAGGCACGTGTAGAAAGGGGGGGCTTTGGGGGCTCAAACCACGCCACGTACATCCAAACGGCCCCTCTCAACATTAATTCACCCTCTAACAGGGCTGCAACAGATCAGCAAACACAGAACTCGCTTGACGATTGAAAGTTTCCATTTAGAATGTGATCGAGACATCTTAATGATGATATCATGTTCCATCGGACAATTGTAAACTGTAGTGTCAGTCCAGCTATTTATATACATTTTATATGGACACACACCTGAAGAGCTGCAGCAGAGATGCAGCAGAATAGAAACTTCTGTTTGATTGTGTAGCTGTGCAGCCTGCGGTTCACACGTGTGTTAAACAGTGTTACACCACAAACTTTCACGGTTCGTTTTATTACTAGTGCTATAGTCAAACACAATGTTGCATCCTGATGCTTTTGTCATCATATTTTTTAACACATCATGTGCCGTTTAAAATGTTTAGCGCAGGTAAGCCCACCATACCAAACAATCGAAATATTCGATGGTCACATCTGCACTAGTGCTAGTGAAGAACTGATGGGGATATACAGCTGATTGGATCTTACATAAACCACCGTGTAAGTTGAGGCAGATCTGTTCTTTGTTTTCTCAGTCGCACCAGGACGATTGCGAGCGAGTTATCGCATGTTAGTTGTCCTGCCAGCTTTTCGAGTTTCTTCCAGATCATGTTATCTCCAGAGATCACCTCCGTTTCGTCGGTTTAAACCAAAGTAGGTCCAAACTCAGAGTCGGCAAACGTTTGCTTTACAAGGTGCTGCATCTCGGAGTTGTTTTTGTTCCTTTCGAGCACTTTGTTGTTGCTTAAGAATTCTTGGTGGCAGCTTATCGATTACGTCTCGCAAACTTAAAAACATGAGGAATCTTATGTTTTTATAATTGTAATATTGTAAATAACTGAACACAATGAAAACTCCACACTTGCCCCTGAAGAACTCTGCACACGCCCGTTTCAGACTCTTGTTTCCACATAAACAAGGACGGCTAACTTGGAAGACATTTGTGCGAGCTGTTCCTTTACTTGTGATCGCCGCGTGTCAGAAAGACAAACAGTGACGTTGGGCGAATCATGAAATATAAGGCAATAGTGAAAGTCTAGCAGTAAACTGTGGCACAGGGATCGTTTTGCCACCTACTGTGCAGAATTCAGAACCAGTGACGAATTCAGAACCTCCGTGTGAATGAGCTGCCTACTCATTTGAAGCATTCCAGCGGTTCAGAGTGGATCGATACCGAACAATCCAACTCTGTATCAGAGTCAGTGTCAGTGTCTCTACACCCCAGTGAAATCACAGGGTGCGGCTCTAGTCAAAGCTTCTATGAAAACAGTACAAAGACTTGTCCTGATGTTGACCCACACACACACACACACACACACACAACAGACCTTTAAGGGTTACACAGAACCACAGGGCTGACCTATTGCTCCGTGTGCAGACTCATGTTACACACCCACAGCTTTGATACGCCCACTCCAAAACAGCTCCACAGCCCAAACCGCTGGAGCAGCTGGTTTCTGTTTCTAGCGGTTCAAACTATTTTAAGAAAATCCGAGCTAACCCCCCGATGAAACACTTTTTTCCCCCCACTGTTTTTCACTTCTTCCTCCACAGAGAACAGAGTCGTATCTGTCCACCATCTTTCCTCTCGGAACTCCCTCTGGTTCGCTTCATCGCTCACTTGACGCAAAAGACGAAGGGTAAAACCTCCACCATTTCTGGGCCTTCTCCATTTGCACACACCGCCGTGTGTCTCTGCTTTTCCTCGTGGAGAACGAGCAACATGTTTATGCACGCTAACAACAATCAGAAGTTCATGATGCCTTTGGGGTAAAATCAATGGCATAAAGACAAATCTGAGGAGGCCCAACCAATCGTGTGTGCACAGCCCAAGGACTTGAAGAGAGCTTACGAAGTTTGGCACAGTGTGCAAACCACATTAGTGAGGCCACATTAACAGCACAAGCCCAACATAACCCCCCTGCTCCCCCCCTCAGTGCTCCACCATTATTCAGCCGTATACGTCCCTCTTCCTCTTTTACATTCTCTCTGTCGGCTACAGTCATATTCCCTTTATGATTTATTGTTCCTCTCGCTAACCATGCAGTTCCTCTTTTTTATTCTCTGTCCCTCTCTCTCCAGGGGGGGATTTAAGTATGAGTCAATCACGAAAGATTCCAGGAGCCTTCAAGCAGTGCTACCCACCGGGGGAAATGACCATGCTAAATCTCAGGAATTGATCTGCCAACAAGCAGATCGATGGCTGAAAGACTCACACGCACGTTGGCACAGACTTAACTACTCACGCAGATGTAGAATGATGCCTGCGGTCATAAAGTAACGTGCAAAATTGACGTCGTCTGATTTGTCTGTGCGAATTGTGCGAGGTCCCCCTCTACTCTCACCCCCCCCACCCCACCCCCGTGTCACAGTCATGCTGCACTTCACGTTTGGCAACGCTGGTTACATAATAGTAAGAAAGAGGGAACAGCGACAAAAGTTCGAAAAAATCTAAGGATTATTAATAAAATCTGCCCACAGTTGCTCGACAGCTATAGAAAGACTAATTAGGCTGAGGAAATTGTAATCTATTTTAGCATGTAGATATGAATAGTAGGATAATTGGATCCTGGGGATGGTGGAAGTAAAAGTGAAAGTCACAGAAAGGCTGGGAGCTAACAGAGAAATATGCCAAGTGTTCAGGAAAACAATCACGTTCCCTCTTTTTCAACAGACTAGTTTGGGACTTGAACGCTGCACGGACTCACTAAGATTTTTTTACATTCTGGTTTCCAGTGTAATTGTGTGACTGACACACCGAGCCACCACGGGTTTGCTGTGTCCGCAAACATCTGGGCACCGAGACGAGAGTCACCTTCCCGTGGCGTTCAGTCCACAGCTCCCAGCCTTTTCCCACCCAGCCACATGTTTTCTTCACTGCTCTCTTTGTGGACAGACTCTGTTTAGAGCAGCGTATTCTCCAGGACTGCTTGCACATCAAAAACCCCAAACCAATATCTGTTTAGCGACTGTTTATCTCCAAGGTAAACAGCTCAAACTCCCAACTCAGGCCTCAAGCTTTTTAATTTTTAATGCTTGAGTCATTAGCAGCGCTCTCATCTTACAGGCCCTCCTTTCCGTTCTCCTGCCACTGCAGCCTTCTGTCAGGTGTCACTTCAGGCGGTAACCTGAAGAGGCCGAGCGCGTTACCTGGCTACCGCTGTGAAAGGATCAAACACAAAACCGTAGGAAACAGTGCCAAGGCGGGCACACACGAGCTGGCAACGCCGCCATCGCGACTAAAAAGCGGCTACGCGACCAGGCCTGGGGCAGCATAGCAGAAACTTGAACTAACTTGCTCACTTCCAATCAACAAGCCCCATCTGGCCTCCGAGCACCTGAGGAATGAAGAAAGAAAACAGGAAGAGAATCAAACTAAACAACACTAACAAACTTTTTGTGATTTGTTTTTTGTTGCGGGAGATGCACAGATCGTGTTCTTTTCATATGTGATGTGCCACAGAGTAAACGTGTCCCAGCTCTTGTTTACCCTGAGCCTTGTGTCAGGTGCCTGCCTGCTACCGGTCTTGGCTTCAGACGGCGTGTTCTGCTAACCCACATAGCGTGTGTGTGCATGTCAACATTCCCAACCGGCTGATGGGAAGGTTTCTCACCTCAGCTCTTCATTTAGAAGCTTCGCTCTCCCACGCGTGGAACCGACGCCGTTCACTTAAACACGCGCGCACACACAATTCCCTTCATGTTCATAGACGATTAGGAGAAGGAGCGAGGAAATGAAGAAATGTATGATAATAGATGATTGCAAGTAAACGGGCTTCTGTGGGTGAACCATGCCATTCATAATACACACTGCTGGGGGAATTTATATGGATTTATACAGCTTTCCAATAGCAGAAGTCGGATCGGGGGATAAATGGTGCACAAATGTAACACAAACCTGACCACTGCTAAGAGACATGAAGAAACTCTCTCAAGGGCAGCGAAGTCTGCGGCAGCTTGTTGACATGGCTGCTAATTCTTATTTACTCATGTTTATGTGGTTTCTGGAAAAAATCTGACTTCATTTTTCGTCACTTTGCTCTACTGTCCTGCCTTTTATTGCACAACGTGCGTTTTTGAAGCAACATCTCTGCATGTACGTCATTCCTGAGTTTATACATTTATGATATACAGCCTGGCCTCCAAACACAGAAAACTACAAGGAGCACATGAGAAAAACCCTCTGCAGCAGTCCGGGAAGCTCGAGTTTGAAATGAAAAAGTGGAACTGAGGCCCCAAAATGACTGGAAGTAAAGTTTTTTGTCACACTGAGTCAGGCCTGGGCCCCTAATGAGCCACAGGCCTTTTGTCAGTCTGCACAGGGGCAGAGCAGAGGAAACGGGCCATTGTTGGAAGGATTTAGTCAATAGAAAACCTCCACAGGAAGGGATGAATGAATCTGATGCCAACAGCAGGAAAAAAGAGAGAGGATGAAAAAAAAACTTGCAAATCTGCAAATCTGCCAAAACCAAATTTGAATAAAGCGGATTCAAGCCGCAGTAAAAAAAAAAAAAAAAAAAAACCCGCTGCTGCTGTGCGCGATGTGGCGTTCACTGGACCACAGTTGGCGGTGACGTGAACGCAGCACGGATGGGAGTGTGCTAGCGATGCGGAATTGAAACTCCGTGACACTTCGCTCAACACGGCCGACAAACAGCCACCAACGCGGGCAGACGCGCTCGTCGCCCCGCTGGGTGTGTCCCCCCCCCCTCCCACCCCACAGTGCTGCGAGCGAAGCCGCGGCGAAGTTCGCCCCCTCTTACCGAGCAGCAGCAGCTTGACCTCCCGGGCCGCCTTCTCCCCGTCGTCCCGCAGGTTCCTGTCGATCATCTTGCTGCGCTCCACCGCCGCCTTGTCCTCCGTGCTCAGGGTGCATCCCATCCTGGACCGTGTCCTTCAGAGCCCGGTGCCGAACGAAAAGATCCCAAACAGCATAAATACAAACATGAAACGGTTCGAACCGCCTTCGCCCCGAACACACGCCCTATTTTCTCCGCGTCTTTGCTGTTTTTTTTTTAATTGACGGGCGATCGACGTGTTCGCCGAGTTCAAAAGAAGGACGCGGCGACAGAAAGTGCCGCGTTTCTCCCGCGCTGGACTTTGTTCAGAGCGAACAGTC
This sequence comes from Channa striata, assembly GCA_033026295.1. Taxonomy (NCBI): domain Eukaryota; kingdom Metazoa; phylum Chordata; class Actinopteri; order Anabantiformes; family Channidae; genus Channa; species Channa striata. Next base: position 17,865,564 of record CM065169.1, read on the forward strand.
CTGCTCGGTTCCGACCCGCAGCGGTTTGGCCAGACTAACAGTTCCGTGGCGATGAGCTCCGTCCCAGCCGTTCGCCTCCATTCGCTGCAGCGCTGACTGTTAGTGTCGTACGTGCAGCCGCGACGGAGACACGGCGGCGCGGCGCTGCTTCCGCTGGGGCGCTTCACAATAAAGGTCACCTGATCGCAGGCCGAATATTAAAAAGACATAGCGTTCAATGCAAAACCTTAATAAGTTACATTATTATAAAAAATAATAAAGAATTAATAGGCAACAAACACTACCGCATTCCTTAATACATTATTATTATTATCTGCTGTTACATGCGATAGAAAAGGAAGAGAGACGTCATTTATTGTCACATATCTGCTGTATGTCACACTGAAGATACTGATAATAAAATACAAATTGAAATATATGACTAACATGATATTTATTCAGCTATCCCACCTGTAACGTGTGGTTGATGGTATTTTAAAGTCAATCAGAAAACGTTTGACTGGAAGTTGTGCAGGACTTATCAGGTCACAGTGATTTCAGCTGACAACCTCCACTCTTTTAAGAGCAGCTGGAAAAAGGCCTTGGTGTTTTTCAGTTTCAAGAAGTACAGCTGTCTGACGCTTTTATTTTGAAGGTAGACGCCCAAACCGGAAACGCAGTCAAACACGACTGTATTTCAAATCCGCACAGAAACTTTACTCCCCCCTCACACTTTTTCATGACAGACTGTGACCTTTATTTTTTAATACATTGAACTAACGAAAATAAAATGGTTATTTATTTAATTAGAAATTTAAATGTCTTTAAATTTACATTTCTGAGATATATTCAAGCCTGCTCAATCATTAACCAGCTGGGCCTTAACACATTCCTTTTGTTCTGAATAGTTTAAGTCATGTTTGGTTCTTTAATGAACCAAATCTCCAGCAGTGGCAGTCAGTCCTTGTACCGGCCCATTCAGTTTGACGTGAGTGTTTGTGGTTTGTGGCTTGAGTTGGTGGATTTCAGTTCAACAGTTTTCACAAACATCCCAGCAGCGTGAACATTAACATTTCCCTCACAATTTTCATTTCAGATGTGGCTTTTTGGAAGTGCATGCAAATGTCTGGATGTGACCTTTCCATTGAAAACCCTGTGCTGGTTGGAGGTTTCCCCGTGTCACCTCTGGGTCTGAGATAACGAGAAACAGAGGGTGTATCGTGTACTTGGCAAAAAAGGTTATGTAATTTTATCTCACACAGAAAACACCACAGACGTTGACTGTGTTCATGTTCTTTGAAAAGGACAGTGTTTCTAGTTTTCATGCTCATGCATTAATGTGCTCACATTATGAATCTGTCTGTTCATCTGAAACCACATGTGATGCAATAGAAAAGTGAAATCACTACCTGCTCTTCTGTAAAGTCGCAGATTATTAAAGCATGAAAATAAACCACAAAAAAAAGAAGGTACGCAGTTTGTGGAAGTGGTGACCACCCCTCCAAAAAAGGACATTTAAGTTAATGGTTCAGGTAATAGTACATTTGTTGCACAAACCCAACATTAAAATATTAATTAAAAAGTAAATTATTTAAAATATGTCTAATAGTGCCTGAAAGTGAGGACATTCAGTAAGGTGTTCCTGGAAAAAGTACATTTTCTTCAGTTGTAGGTGCTGTGTGAGATGCCAAACTGCACTTAGGTTTCAAAGGATGAAAAACTGACTCAAACAAAATATAAAAAAATATAAAAAAACACATACACTGACAGAAATAAGCTGCACTTGCAGGTCATCAATGAGCAGTGAGATGATGAGGGAGGGCTGGTGCTGCCCCCCAGTGGAAATAATATGACACACCCCAACCCTCATGCTTTAACCAGGGTTTTACCAGTTTCGAAGCATCCTCCCAAAGTGCACAGCGTTGTGTCATGTCTGCTGTAGTCTTTGGGAAATCGCCTCTCATCCGGTCGTGGATGTGATCAAAGTGATGTAATCGATTATGTTGCATTGTGGGAAACGTGGGATTCCAGGATTTGGGAACTTGACCCACATTTTGACACCATATTGCTCTATTCTTGTTTAATACACCAGCAAGAAAAATGCTTCATTTATTCTTGTTTTGAGAAAGTAGAAAACACAGCACGTGCAAAAAAACAATTTTATAACACTGACCCCAAATTACTCGGTGATGGTTCGTTGACGTGTTCATAATCAGCTGTTGGTTGGATTCCAAAAAACGAACCATTGCACTGATATCATTTATATCACTGCAATGGTTCAAGATAAGCACAAGCAAATGTTATATCTTCTCTGGTATAAAGCAATTCACATTAATATCCCCCATGAAACTACACAGCCACAAATACAGATAAGCCTGTGCACAATGTGAACATGCTTAATCATTTATGTGTTCCCCCTTTTACGTTTGTAAGCCCGTGTGCCGAGCACCAAGGCAGAAGACGAGCTGAAATGACAGAAAACACACACACACATTGCACAGATAGAGAAAAATACAGAACAGGAAACGATAAAATGTTGCTGCAGCGTGTCATCGCTGGGTCACCGGATGCCTACAGTGTCTCGCACTCTCATATGCAAATGTCTCATCAGTGTTAGACTTTAGACTTTAGCAAACTGAACGAAACTAAACTTAAAGGATCAGAAATGAATGTGCTTTACTGTGTGCCCTGCCTCTCCGTGTGCCAACTGCTCCTGCAACCTTTCTCCTCAGCCCACCGCAGCAGTTATCACCTGGTCTGATAATGTTGTGTGATACCTCGTGAGGAGGGGGGGGGGTGTGGCTGAGCTGAACCTTAAACCTTCTGTGTCGTTATATAACTTGATTTATAATAGGTCCCTGGGTGTTTGCCAGAGGTATCTGTACCTTTATCTGGCCTCTGTTGCTCTGTCAGCTCCTTCTGATGGTACAGCCTGCCTGTGCTGCTGCCGCCTCGGTCGGGACACAAACACACACACACGGGCTGCACACACACTAGCAAACACCACAAACACAGAGACAGAAGGAGGACAGGCTGCCAGGCAGGCAGACGGTCGTACGCAGGGAGAAGCACACCACCATGGGCTGCTGCAACATAAGGTGTGGGCTGATCGCTGGGGCTGTGTTTGGGGCGGCGGTGGCCATCCTGGGAGGCATCCTCATCCCACTGGGGAGCAGCATCATTCAGGGGACAGTGAAGCAGGTACGGTGCTCAGTTTCACCCCGACTTGGAGAACAGGGAGTGACAGAGTGTGAGTGTGTGTGTGTGGACGGGAATGATCAAGGTGAATCAGGAGAAACGATATGCAGGCAGGCGTGTGTGTTTGTGAGCGCTGATTCAACTGGTAAACAAGAATCCGTGCAGAATGCCAAGTGTGTCTCGTCTCATCCATCAAAATCAGCATCCGCGATTTTTTCCCCCTTTTTTTTAAGATGCTGTGATGCCGAAAAGCTGAAACAGTTTAAAACTATTTCACAGCAGAACATCTACCTTGTTTCACGTGCCAGTGGGGCAGCTGGCCTGCTGGCAGTCTTGAGGATATGTTAAAAATAGACTGTCTGTGTTTCTGTGGGGTTTAGGAAGCTGTCATTGAGCCTGGAACTACAGCTTATGACAACTGGGTGTCTACAGGGGCATTTGTGTACAGGCAGCTCTGGCTCTTTGACTTGAAAAACCCCATAGAGGTTTTGCAGTACGGAGCACGTCCCGTGGTGGTGGAGAAAGGACCCTACACGTATAAGTAAGAGGGCACTTCATCTCTTTGACACGATGATGAATGATCTGTTCTTTCCCCTTGGTTTCACGAGCTCTGTCCTCCTGCAGGATCAGGTATCTTCCTAAAGAGAACATCACATTCAACCCCAACCACACTGTCTCCTTCCTGCTGCCCATGGGCGCCATCTTCCAGCCGTCCATGTCCGTGGGACCAGAGGACGATAACGTCACCTCCCTCAACCTGGCTGTGGCTGTAAGTGAGTTTCACCCCACTGTGCGGTGATTCCTGACCTGTCTATCAAAAGCTGTGTCGTCCTGTGGTGGATGCTGTGGTTTGCAAACATTTCTCGTAGTGGCAGGTCCCAACCCGTCTGGCTCGCTAATAAACTGCAGATTGATCTTCTATTGCTTCCAATAGATTTATGGGACAGAAAGACCATTTTTCAATCTGTGCTTCAGGCTGGGACTCAGTACACTTAGAGAACTGTAGTGACCTGGTGTTGTGCAGTAGCAGTGTCGAGACAATATATATGTATTAAATACGTTTTACACTCCTTACTGACGTTTTAAAATTAAAGCTAGTAATAATAATTGTATTAAAAATTTACTGTATTTGCCTGCACAGTCGCGAAACATTAATTTCTACTAAATCCCTTTGTCCTTTTATGTAACAAAAGTAGAATGTATACTAATTAAAATACCTTATCAAGCAGGTATCTATTTAAGATTAGAATGCAGCACAGTGGTGGTGTGGTTGTGTGCTGACGTCTCACGCCTACAAGGGTCCCCGGTTTGAATCCCTGGCCAGCTGTGTGAGCTTGTCACCTAATAACAGCTGGGATGGGCTCCAGCCACCTGCGACCCTAAACAGGATCAGTGATTAAAATCATGGCTGGATGAGGTGCAGCTGTGGTTGGCTGGCAACTATCTCTGAAAACTGCATTCACGTAACAATAAAAGCTAATGCACTTTGGCTAATTACTGTGATTCTCTTTGATAAATGCATAGCAGGAATTTCACCTGATGCAGCCCAACATGTCTGACACGTGTTCATCTCAGCGCTGAACTAATCCATGTTGTTGCTGAAGAGCAAAATTTGTTAAGTGACTTCTGATGATTAAAAACTGCAGGCGACGCAATAATTGCAGAGTCACTAAAGACATAAAGTCGGCGTGAGCATTTAAACACGCCGACCTATTGGACATGTCAGCGCGCTATCAATGAAAATGCTTGTTATCACTCAGATAGACGTTGGCAGTTTATTAAAGACAGCAGCTGCCAGCCAGCAAATGTCTGGGCAGAGTTCAAGCTGAGCGCAGCTATAAAGCAGAGACAAAACCAACAAACTCAACTTTGTTGTTATATCAGCATCAGTCCATACTTAAAACATTCTCATTATTATTAGTATTGTTCTGTGTTATTTTGTGGTCCCGGTTACTATTTCAGATTAAGATCCATGAATCTGAATCATACAGCCTACACGCTTGTCAGTGTTGTCACTCTAGTTACTCACAAAAACTGAGTGAGTCGAGCTGATCTGGTTGAAACTGGCATGGAGGCAGGATCCGGGCTGCTGCACCGGGCAGGTAGTTTTCTTAGTTTCTTTGATTGGTTTGATGGAGCTCAGTCAAAAGATACAAAGAGATAAACTACAAATCAAAGGAAATGTAGTCAATAGTGGCATGAACCTACCCATAAGAGCAATTAAAATACCACAAACAGACACAAAGCTTTTAAAAATAGACCCAAAACAGATGTAATATTACCTCAAAACGATCATCTCCATTTCCTATAATTCACCCGTCCATGCATGTGTCCTATAATTGACACAATGTTTCATCCAAACCTAAAGGAAGTGATCAAAAATTCAAAAGCTTATTTAATTATTGCTTATTATTGTGCCTGATATTACTGGTTGACTTGCATGTTTCCTCACCTTTCTGCATGAACTCATCATAAACCTGTTTTTTTGGTCAGTGACTTTTCCACACCTCTGCCTAAAGACGTGACACCGTTGTTTTTTAGAAATTATAAACAGCTGGGAAATCATAATTTCACAACAACCAATCTTTGTTTATGGTGGCAGCGTATGTGCTTTCTCTTCCAACTTTGATAAGCTCAAATGTAAGCAATACTGAAGCTTGGCAGTAATTGTGTAGCTCCAGAGCCGTAAAAGAGCCTCATTTTCGGGCTTATCTCCTCGAGCAGCAGCAGCTGTTGTGTGCACAACGGTTTTGCATGTGAACGTCACTTTTGCCTTTTAGAAGTGGCACCGCCACCAATTCATCGTTTAATATTTGCCGAGCTTTTCCTGAAAGCAAAGATGTTTGGATTTTCCCTTCTTGTCTTTCTTCTCCTCAGGGAGCGTATTCACTGGTTCCACAAGGGTTACATCCTCTGCTGGAGACCATGATAAATAAGAACAAGGCGTCGTTGTTCCAGCGCCGCACAGTCAAGGAAATGCTCTATGGCTACACAGACCCATTGCTGAATGCCACCGTTGGCCTGTTTGTCCCTGTAAGTAAAGACAAACACAGCTTCCCCGCGACCCACAAACACAGTCTCACCTCAGCAATAACAACTTTATTAATTTATTGTGTCCAGTACAATGGCACCTATGATGGTTACTACAACGTCTACAATGGAAAGGATGACATCTCAAAAGTAGGAACTATTGACCGGTGGCATGGAGAAAGGTTAGTCTGGACTTGGGGCCTGTGTCATACTTTAAAGAGTGGGAATAAAGCTGTAAAATGTCCTCTGACGAATCTAATTTTGCTTCACAGGAGCTTAAATTTCTGGGACGACCAGTACTGCGACATGATCAACGGGACGGGTATGGCTCCCTCCAGTTCTGCAGCTTTAAATGCAGATACGGAACTTTTCTGACCTGATTTCTTCTCCTCTGTTCCTCAGATGCATCCTCCTTCGCTCCCTTCGTCGACAAGAAGAAGCCACTGTACTTCTTCTCTTCAGACATCTGCAGGTGATGATGAAATGTTTTGAATCTTGAAAGAAGATTTTTACTATGACCTGCTAATGTTTACTGGGCCACTGTGAGAACAGTGACCTTTTAGACCTTACACTCAGCTGCCACCAGGGGTCAGAACGTGCCAACACCAAAACAACAGTCAGGAACTCGAGTCAGTCTGAATTAAGCTGCACAGCAGAGCCACAGATTCTTGAAGAAGCCGTTTTGTCCTTAGGTCTGTGTCAGCCAGTTTTGAGCAGAGCTTGGATCTGAAAGGGATTGAGGTGTACCGCTACACCCTCCTGCCATCCACCCTGGCCTCCCCAACGGTCAACCCAGACAACCGGTGTTTCTGCAGAAACCTTAAGAGCACCAAGAACTGCACCATGGCTGGAGTCCTGGATATCAGCTCCTGTCAGGATGGTCAGTTTGCATGTGGTTTGCTCCATCACCCATAAGGTTCCTCTACTGCTTCATTATTCACCTTAGCTACGTTTTCTTGCCATCTGAACAGGAAGACCCATCTACATCTCTCTGCCCCACTTCCTTCATGGTAGTCCGTCCCTGCGAGAGGATGTGCTGGGCCTCAATCCCAGCGAGGAGCACCATAGCACCTTCTTGGATGTAGAACCTGTAAGAACCTCTAAATGTTCATTATGGGGATTTTTCTCTTGCGATTGAAGGAGATGCTTGAATGGACTCTGTACAGGTTTAATGGTTACAGGCTCAGGGGTCCGAGACTTCAAGGGTCCCCCTGGATCTGTGCCTCTGTCGGATGTTTTAATGTGGCTTGTCTGAAAGTCTTAAACCACAGAAAAATAACTAAACACACACACAATTTCATAAAAAATTGGCACAAAATGATTGACTAAAACAACCAGGTGCCTCAGTTGTAGTCACTGTGGGTCTCTAACAGTCGGGTGTCCTGTAGTGGAGGGATGGGTGACCATTTAGCATTTTCTCATAATCTCTCCTTGCTCCAGTGTTAAATGTTTTGCGGTTTCCCACCAGACAACCGGGTTTACCCTGAGGTTTGCCAAGAGAATTCAAGTGAACATGATGTACGGACCATCAAAGGTCATCACGTAAGTAGTGTTTCGCCTTTTGTAGAAATATGCAAACGCTAATGTACCAAACTGGCACTTTAAAAAAGTTTGAGACAGACTCGTGCACTGAATGCCAGCGGTGATGTACTTTGCCTGCAGGGTGCTAAAGAAAGTCAAGGATTACACCATATTCCCTCTTGTTTGGCTGAATGAGGTAAGATAAAAAAGGAGCCCTCAGTCATGAAGTGAGTTGTCGGGTAACGCTGGATGCATGTTAACGAACCTTTTCCTTTTCGGTCTCCGGCGTGTTACCAGACGGCTTCGTTGGATGACGAAACAGCAGACATGTTTAAGGAGGAGCTGACCTCCCGTATCCAGATGTTGGACATAATACAGAAAGTGCTGCTGGGCACAGGTGTGTCCATTTTCATCATCTGTCTCGTCTCCTACTGCGTGGAGAGGTGGATACATAGCCAAGGCAAACACGTGTGAATGAGCCATATTCAAACTACGTGTCGTATGTGAGAGCACAGTGCATATAAGCTGCTACGGGACATCAAATCTTTTGATATAGACTAACACGTTTTTGTAATTTCTGTGGTATTTATAGTATACTTTCTTTGATACTTGGGGGAATACTGTGATTTTGTAAAGCTGAAGAGCTGCATTCCTTTGCCAAGTATTATTTTAATTGCAAACACTGTAACATTTACTCAATCAGGGATCAAGTGAAGGCTCCTCTGAGCTGTCAGGTTGTCCTTTAGATCTCCAGGAATAGGTTTGTTTGACATCCCTTAACAGAAATTTACATGAATCTAAACTTGCAAATGTTCCTATCCTTTGCCAAACTGCTGTCTTAAGAACCAATAAAAGCTCCAAAAATATGAACTCTCGGGTTGTTCTTACTCTGCACCAGTCCATCTACTGCATAGCCTGTTTTTTGTCCTTAGTGTAGCTTCGGCTGTCCTGCTGCTGAGACAAACCACGGCACTGTGCATGCTAAAGCAGAATTACTCCCAGAAATCAAAAGATATTTTAAAAAGTGCAAAAAAACCCACACTGGGAATAATTACAGTGCGGTTATGAAGCGTGCTTGGGTTTGTTTAGTGAAAGCTGTATTTTTGCCAAGCAGGAGACTGTTGTGGTTCTATGAGTTTTAAATGACCCTGACCGTCTCCTGGGCGTCTTTGAGTGTTTGTCTGAGATGAAAACAGACACATCCTACTCCACTTAATGGACGCAAACTCAAACATGACTGATAAATTATCCTATGTAATTCAGTTGGTTTCTTACATTTAATAGTCTACATCTCCCAAAATGTCAAACATTCGTTTAACAGCAAAAACGACACGACCATTATGTCACAGCATGTAGACACAGAGATGAGGCGGTGGCTAGAAACAGAAAAAGAAAGCTGATACAATCCCAATCAAAAATGTCGACTGATAATAAAATACATTCATCGCAACAGATTTATTCAGGCTATCATGACATTAATAAATATGTTTCAGAAATAACACTGAGATTACGCTGCGGTGAAGTTGACATCATGCTGGTCACACAGCTTTACCAGATTATATAGCAAAGATCTGCAGGAACCTAAAAGTCTTTTCCCAAAATGAAAACAACACTGGATATCTCTGCAATTTGCAGATACAGTCAGAGTTACTTGGTGAGATATGCAGAAGTTATGTACACAATGAACGCATTTCCACAAAACCTGGCACAACTTTAAATTAATAGAATGGAACAAACAGAACAGTCTGTACACAAGCAAAAAATAATCTCTATCTACATGAAAATGGTTCGAAAAAAGATTATTCACATATGTCTTCGACAATTACTACTTCTGAATTGTAACTGTGTCCACTTTGCAGTGTCGACTACAGAAAGTGTGGGTCCAAAGAACGAAAGTGTCAGTTTTCAGCGCAACTTTTTATTTTCAGGCAATTAAAAACTAAAATGCGCATATCTGCTAGTTTGGCTTCTAAAATCCAGTCCAGCTAAAAAATTTAATGTAATAGTGTGACATTTGGAGAGATACACTTTTCTCACTGGCTCCAACTTTATGATCTTCAAGAAAGATGAACAAACCAACAGTATCTGCCCAAACTTTACATGAAGTTAGTTTGCGTTACTGATGGATTTCTACACACACGCTTTTGAGCTGAACGGCAGTGAGTCACATTCTCTCTCTGCGTACGTGAGGACAGGGGTCACACTGCAGTTCACCTTCTCCATTTCTGTTTGGTTAACGCGAGCGCTGGATGTCAGCTCGGTACTTTTCACTTGTGGCACTGAATTATACACTTCTCATCTGGAGCGCCCGTCTTTAGTCGGTTTTTATTACTCACACATGGCCGCAGAGGCCTGCTGTCGTAACCGAGGAGAGAGAGATGTTTGTTAAAAAGTAAACACTCAGCTGTGAGAAGAATCTCAGAATCTAAATAGATACTAATTGACCAAAGGAGGGGGGGCACTCACGGTCAGACTATCTCAGATTTGTCCCTTTTCAATTAACGACCTTCAGTTTATTGCGAGCTAACTTTCAGCTGGTCCAATTTTCCCATAATCCCACACTTAAAATACGATAAGCTCGTTTATCATGGGAAAAATCAGCAGTTCATTAGCGGCGCCCGTTCAGTTTGTGTTGTGACTGTGACAGCAAACAAATGGTTTGTGGATGGCTGTGCGTGTGATTTGCTGTACGCTATGTCACAGTCATCTGGTCACAGTCCTGCATGCAAATAAAAGGAGATATTTCCGAGTAACAGCCCCCCACAACCGTGTCCTCGCCTTACTGCACATCCACAGTGCACCGTGTGGTTTGAGATGAGAGTTGGAAAATCAGGAAGTGGGTGTACAAACAGAGGAAGGTGTGCATCAAGTTCCGCTGCTCCGGTGTCAGACCTCTGGGAGGTGATTCCGCCGGTTGCGGCTCTTCCTCCGGTCCAACAGGGGCTTCAACTTAGCCAGGTCCCCTCTGAGGGGTCCAGGCGGCTGCTGCTGCTGCTTCCTCTGCTGGAGCTTCTGGAACTCCTTTCTCTCTTTGCAGTACTGTTGCACAGCCAGGCTCTCTGCGGGACTGAAGGCCGCCAGCAGGACCTTAGGGTGCAGGGAGCTGGCCCACGCCCACGGCGACCGCTGCTTGTCTGTCAGCATGCTCACCATGGCCTCGCTCAGCACGCGCAGGCGGATCTTGGCGACGGTGCGCTTGAAGCCGTTCTCGGTGGTCAGGCAGTAGTAAAGGCCCTGGTCGGACAGCTGGACGGAGCGGATCAAGAGGCCGTGCTCGGTGGAGAGGACGCGCTCACTCAGCTTCACCTGCAGTGGGCAAAGTTGGACCGGAAAATGCAAATCAATACTAAACGCAAATTCAAAGGAAAGGTGGGTGGGGGGTTCTTAATGGTTGGATGAAAACTACATGAATCATGCTGTGGCCTTCGAAGGCAACAGAATGGACCTTGAACATATGAGGTTTTGGAGCGACATCTTACCGAGATCTTCTGTTTTCTGAATTCAGTTTATACAAACTTGTCTTGTAAAAACATGCAAGCTGGGCATTTTCCGGAGGTCGGAGGAATAAGTCCTGCTCCTTTTTCCGCTGACTACTTTGGGATCAGCCAGGTTGGAAAACACTTCAGTGATTATACACCCAAAACTAGAGTGATTTATTTGAAGTCCAGCTTGTATTCTCTCCTGAGGAAATGGCTATAAAACGGCCATTACTCTCCGTCCGCTCCACAGTGGGGAGAGCGAAACCCGTAAAAGATGTGTCTTTATCATGCGGCCGCCCTGTTGCCCAGCTTTGTTCAATCTTTCACAGCTTGTTGCTGTTTAAGCAGCGTCAAATATCTGCTAATCTGTTCATGTTTCCTCGCTGAGAATCCAGTCATTAGTCAGGGCCCGTATCATGTCTGATCTGTATCACCACCCATTATGATTCTCCGTAAAAGTGACACAAATGCAAATCCTGATCAAGAATGAGCTCACTTGATGCTATGAAATGTTTAATGTTTGATGTTATATTGAACTTTGTCAGTGGCTGTAGATCAGCACGGAATCAGTCCAGCCTGCTCCACTTTAGCTTGTTCTATATGAGCGACGGTGGGCTGTGATGATAATGTTTGACTGACCTCTTTCCTCCTGTCATTGTCCCTCTGAATAAGCCAGCGAATGGACGCCTGGGGAGACTTGGGCAGGCACTCCAGGAAGGTGGTGTTGTTTTTCACACCATACTGCGTCATCTCCACTGCATTTCTGTAGGCTACAACACACAGACACACACTCAGAGGGAGGCACATCATGCGTCACTTGCTGACAGACACGAAAGCCCACAGATGGACTTGGATCTGCCTCGAGCCCCAACAGTGAGACTGAAATGTTGACTCAAGGCTTAGTCCGACACCTGCAGCAGCACCAGACTCCACCCACACGTCTTCTGTTTCCACGGAGCAACAAAATAACCTTCGTTCCATTGGACCAACTCGGTTTCATGTCATTTACCGAGTCGTTTCTGTTGCACCTAAATGGTTCATCACTCAGCCGCCTGTGTGACAGGGCCGTGACTAATTAGTAGTAATAGCCATATGGTCGGTTCCCCGAGCTCGTGTTAATTTAGGGATGTAAACGGTTCATGGAAATAGAAAACTCCGGGGAGCAAATCATCTCCTCATTAAACTGCATCCGGCCTGACGACTGGGTGAATTTTTTTGCGAACCGGTGAACGAACGCAAACACCCCAGAACACAGCGTAAGCCACTGTGTTGTCTTTTAATCCATGGGAATTCATAATTTTAACTGTGGACATGTTCTGCACAGGAATAAACCTTTGCAAATACACATTTAGGCATTGAAATCTGCAGAGCAACCTAACGCAAATTGTCCCAGCCTCTACAGTATGTCCCATCCAACAGACATGGGACATCATTACCATGCATCCAAGATGTGGTCTTCATTCAGCTCTGCTTTTCATTTCCTGCCTCTGTCCACTGTTTGATGCTGGGCAGGCAGTGCACTGTACAATGGATCTCAGACCGACTGCCATTGGGAGGATGACGAGTGCAATTAGTGAGTCATAAAATTAAGCCATTAAGCTAAAAGAGACTAAAAAGCTGCACAAAGCCTCGAGCTTTCTGTGGGTTTGTCAGTAAGAACAGAACCCTTCACTTTATAAAGGCCAGTTTGGAAAATTGTGATTAGCGCTTCCTTAATTACCCTTTAGATTGAATCCTCTGCACTGAGTGAGTGGATTTCCGTGGATAATGTCCTGCCTCCTGCTTCTCCTGAAACAAAAAAGAAAGAAACGAGCCTTCAATTGAACGGAGAAAAAAGGAGACACAATCATAACAAGCTCCCTTTCTCTGATATTCAAACTGTCGAAGTCAGCTGTCAGTGCCAGAACAATATGAGGAAAATCTGAGTGTAATTCCACTCAGTGGCGCACACTCATGTCTAACAGCTTGAGGGAAAAAGCCCGTAAACAGCTGACACATTTCAGAGGCATTTTCTGCAGGAAAACAGGGGCCGTGCTTTTGTCCCGTGACCAAACTAAACTTGACCTGCGTCTGACTAGAACGTCACGATCTGAGCAGCTGCTCCTTAAAGGGACCAGAGAGGTGCCGGTTCAGACGTGATGCATCACTCAGATCTCGTTGGCCGTGTTCTGTCTAGACAGAAGGAGGAAGCCGAATGTCATAATGAACAATTCCAGTCTTGTGACCTGTTTGGGTCTTGCATGTTTTGAGCCGTTGATTGTTGTAAACTGATGAAAGCAGCTCTGCTTGTCTGAGGGAATCCCAGACGTTTCCCACATGTTTCTGTACACCTATGAACGGGTCCATGAACTGGTTCCCTAAATTAAACCCATTACTTAATAACACTAAAAACAGTTTTATTTTCTGCATTGCCAACATACAACGAGTGGACACCAGATAGTTTCTGCCCTGACACTGAAAACCTTTGAGTACCTTTTTCCAGTGGGGTAGAAGCGGGAGCAGCTGAGACCATCCCAGGCGCAGTAAGGGTCCCTGGCGAGGCAGCAGTCGGCGCAAGCTGAGCCATAGGCGTGGCAGCGGTGCAGGGAGACCTGCGAGACCCCGAACTCCGAGCTGACGTACAGCTGTTGCTGCAAAACAAACGGTTCAAATGACAGCTGCCCTGTTTGTCTTAATAAGTGGCTGGCTGACAGGAAAATGAAGCAGCGTGCCGAGACAATTAGGCTCTATTATTTTCTTTCCTATGGGAAACTTAGAACGACTTTGCCAGTCAGCCACAAACGGAGCAACAATAAAACTGAGGGAAACAAACTTGGAAGGATACTTACTTTTTTTGAGGATATTCTCAAATTTGTGACAGGAGCTTGGTTCTGAAAAACAGCAAGGACCAAGTTTAGTATGTTCATAAAACTTAATTTAATTCTTTTTGTACAAACACACAGAAAACACACTTCAGAGACGCTTCTCGATTGGCAGCAGTGATGGCAGCCATCTAAGATCAGTTTCTGGCCCGGACTGTAACCTTTCAGTAACTTATCCCATATTTCCAGCATGTTTTCAGGAGAACTGTCCTCTGACTGAAGCTGCTACGCTCCAGATGCTGCGGCAGATCAAAGCAGAGCTGCGGACCTTCAGCTCCGATCGGCAACAACACTCCTGCAGTAGGTTAACATGTTTGCAATCACTCTAGGCTGCAGAACATCCATCTACTGAATGCCACCCTGCCACTGCCTGTCTGCCCGTGGCCTTTGTGTTGTGGCCAAGGACGCCCCCCCCCCCGACTTTGATTGTGGGGAAGAAAAGGGATGAAAGAAAGCCAGACAGCCGACCTTAAACACTTCCAGCTCCTCCAGGATCAGATCTTCATGCAGGGAATGGTTGCTTGGCAGAACAATCACCTTCTGTATTGTACCTTTGTCTGGGGGCAGAGAGCAGACACGTCATGGTTTGTTAACACACACACTTAACAACTGTGTGAAACTGTTTTGGCATCACACACTCAGCGGATGCCCATAAATGTGTGCAGTCAGTGAAACCAGGATACAACCACCGGCGACAAAATAAACTTCTAGTCCGTTTTCCTCTGCTCATGTTTATTCTTGAATTAGGCATGAAAGCCACGGCCAGTTTCCATCGCAAAATCAACCGTGGCAAGAGTGGGAATGGAAGCATCGACACCGACACAAAGGAGGACAAGGGCCGTACAGAGGGCACAATGCAGCGCCGCCATCATCGGTGAGGCGGCTTTGTCCAGGGAGTTGGAGAAGCAGAGCAGGGAGAGGGACGTGCAACAAGAGCCTGAGAAGGGCCCGATATGGCCCAGCATCGGTTAAACCGCGCTGGCTTCTCTTCAAGAATTCATCCCGGAGAAACAGAACGAAGACGGCTGCCCGATAAACACGAGCAGCTGCGAGGCAGAGAGAGAGGCAGTGAGTCCTGGAGTGCACGTGTGGACATGCACGAGCATGGACACACACACACACGCACATTATCATGTTTAACAGCTGTGTGATAAGCCCTGAACCCACAGATAGTGTACGTGCTCTACAGCAGTGTTCCAGTGCACTGGTCAGCGTGTCTGGACCAACATTCATTCCCTCTTTAAACACTGACATTAGAATAAAACTAACAGGTCAGATGTGAGTCAAATGATCTCGACCCACCTGCAGCTTCATCGGTTTCCAGAAAATGTGATCATAACAGCTCAAATTCATTTTTAAAAAGGACCCTGCCTGTGTCACTCTGTCTATGACCTATTTGTGGCGTAATTCAAGCTGCACGCTGTGTCATGCTGTTAAATCAGTGTTTCTAATTAATCTGCCCCCCCACACCACGTGAACATTCCCCTCTGTTACCTGTTCATCTCATAACCAGCTGTGACAATGGGACTCGTCTCATCTAAACATAGACTGAATTTGTGTATTTTTGTTCTTCACCTGCCTGGAGATGCCACAGCCTTAAAAAATGCATCTTGCTATTTTAATGTAGTTTAATGCTTCACTAGATTCTTTAATACTGCAAAATATGACTCACTAAAGAATCTAATTCTGAAAACCTTGTTCCAAGCAATGAAAAACACTTTTTGCAGAATGAAAAGAAACGTTTTCAAAAGAGAGAGCATAATTTCCAACCAATCAGAGAAGTGGATTGGCAGCTTGTTCGATGCCACTGGCTTAGTAGCAATGAATAAACACTTTTTGCAGAATGAAAAGAACAGAGATGCGGCTTTTCTATGAATTTTTCTGCAGCCCTCAGATGGGCGCTGTAGATGGAAGTCAGTGCAAACAAAAAGCGCCAGTTTTTTTTTTAGCATGCAACCCAAGACATAAACACGCCGAAATTCCTTGATGCAGCTTTTAATTTGAAGCCATCGATCATCCGTGAAGGAAATCAGTGTGACAGTGGTTTCAATGCTCAGGAGGAAGATGAATAGCGATTTGTGGTTTCATGCAAGGGAGAATGCTTTAATAGTTGCAACCCTTCCAAGAAAAAGTGACAATCAGAGAAGTGGATGCCAAAGATTAATAAAACCAAAAATGGCAGGCTTGTTCAGGTGTATGAATAAACACTTATGGTAAAGAGACGCCACTGGCTTAGTCCTCAGCCTACTTAACAATGAAGTGAAATTTCTCAGCCTGGATATTGGCGGCTTATAGTCCGATAATGTGACAAAACCTGAGGCTTAAATTTAGGGTGAAATAACTGTACTTTCTTGTGTGAGCTATATCAACCTTGGAAAGAAGGAGGTTACTGGATTTGACAGACTTTCCTGTAACAAAATCTGAAATAGATATTTGTACAGGCTCAACTCATCGTTTGACTCTAAAACATCAGGGTCTGGTGTGTTTTCACCATCCAGCTCTTGCTCTCGGACTGTGAGTCTCAGTCGTACCTGTGCCCAGGAAAAGCACTTGGTAGTTGCCGTCAGCAGCCATGACCTGGTCCACGGCCACCGATGTGTATTTGTAGTCAGTGTTAGTTCGAACCACCAGGGGCCTCTTCCCCACAGGGTAGATGGCGTTGAACATGACCGGGTGGTTTCGTACGAAGGTCACCACGTCATCTGGGAACTCTTTTGTTGTCTGGAGATCGGGTGTGAAGGCTCCGCCGGGGCACTGGAGACACAGAGACATGAAAATGAAACTAACCTTCTGGGAACAAAGTCTATGAGTTACACAGCACATGTGGTTAATGCTTTAACTTAAAGGACATGTTCACCAATTTTGAACTTTATTTTCTAGTTTGGGTCGTACATGCCATTAATTAATTATATAAAAATATCTCTCTACTTCTAGCTGAAAAATGCCTCCAGATGACATCCCATGAAGGAACCTTCCGTTTAGATTATGTCGTCTTGTTGCTCACACTATGGGGTTTGTAATCATGGTCATCCTGTTTTTCCAGAACTCCCCAGGATGACATCAACTGAACAATGAGGAAAAATTTGAGGGTTTTTTCAGCTAAAAGCATAGAAATATGTAGTGAGTCAGAGGGAAGTTGAAAAGAATGAATGTACATTTTAATGGTGAACTAAAACCATAAAAATGAAGTGGAGATGGAGTGGTGGAGGTGAAGTTGCCCTTTAAATTTGGCGGCGGAGTCGTGCATTGAAATAACCAACAAATGAGTAAACAACCTAAAAATGAACTCACGGTTCCCGGCCGTGGATAAGGAATGCGTCCCTGGAACGCAACCCACTGGAAGTTAGGCCCCTCTCTGTGTGCAAAGGGCCCGTTGAAGACGGTGAGGATGTCGGCCATGTTGTACACACACACCGCTGAGCCTTTAAACACGGAGCTGAGGAAATGAGATGCATACTTCCAGTCACACAACAGTGGGAACCCTTGCTCGCAACCTCTAGCCCCACCCAGGTGAAATATTCTGCAGCTGTTTATTAAAGGAGCCTTTTCGACCGATGTGCAGTCTGGGTGGACCCGTGGACTCGCTGCCACACTCCAGATGGGACAACTCACCTACTGGATTTTCACTCAATGGTCTGATGTGGTTTGGCCCACACATATAAAAGCCACACTGCTTAACGCTTGAAAGAGGCTTTTGTTATGAAGGAGGATCAGAAGCACGTTGTGCAAAGTGGACAAGGAGGACGAAATGTGAAGACAAACAAACAGAGCGGTGGAGACCTGAGGGACCTCACTGCTTGGTTTGGGTGTGTTCATCGAACCAAGAAACACTGCTGTGGCCTGTCAGAGCCACAGGATTGAAGGCGAGCTACCGTGTTACAGTGGCTTAACCAGACAAACTCAAATTAGGGAGCAGACGAATCAAACGCTGAAGCTCCTGGTGGTTGGGACGAGTAGTTGATCACTTTACTCAGTGTGATTTACTTAAGTAAGTGTATGTTCCTTTACAGCTTCGTTTTCGTACTATTTTGTTCTGTTCCTCCAGAAAGCTGCAGGTTCACAACCCACTATTTACAGCTAACGGTTTTAGAGCGAGGCTCATCCTTCGCACCAGTCAGAGGCGGGTCAAACATGTGGACAACAAAGTCAGCATCAGCATTTGATGACATGGGTGGATCGACTTTGAGTCTGCAGCTAATTTATTCCCAAAAGTGAAATCACAAAGCTTCACTTTTTAAACGTCAAAGATGATAATGTTTAAATATAAGCATCATCATTTCCTTGCATAATTGGAACCTTTAACTAGAGAAATTTAACTTTTTTACCGAAATCTGAATGTTAGAATGTGGCTTTTTGCCTAGATCAGATGGGGATCTCAGTTACAATCAAGATCCGTTTCAAATTTCAGTAACTCTTGCTCCATTTGTATTTACATGGTTTATCTAACTGCATGTGTCTCAAAAAAGCTAAAATACAAGGAGAAACTTTTTTCCCCTGAAACCTGAGAAGCAGGAATCTGCTTCCATCTCCTACAATAAAAATGCAGTAATAAAATTGTCTCTGCAATTCTGCTGTGCACGATTACAATATATGCGCTTGTGGAATACATCCAACAAGGCTTTTCATGGGAAACATATTCTGCATCAGTGTGTACCATACATGTATGTCATAAAAAATGTCTCATTGCTGTTTGTCTCCATAAGGAAAGGACATTAAAATAAAGGCCATGTGGTGAAGCTAGCAGGACGTTCTGCGACATGACACATCACGTCTCGCCTCCCACTGATATCCAGTCACTGATTAACGTAACCACTGAGGCCTGCAGGAATGCGGCAGCCGACTTCGCTGCCGTCGGTCTTACCTCGTGGACGTGAAGACTCCAAACACCAACAAGCCCTTGGGTTGATCCGTTTCCAGCAAAAACACACTTTCTGTGAAGGAAAACACATTAGTGCACAAATCTTTTTTTTTTTCCCCCCCACAAACAAAATTTGTGCAATACTTTGAGCAAAGCCCCTAATTTCCTTATCACCCCATCCCGGCAGGTAGGACTGCCAAATAATGAAGAACGCATGAATTCATAACTGCACATGATGACAGATGGAGACTGACGACATGACTGGAAAAGCGCTGTGAGCCGATGTTTGGAGTTTTTTAAAGCTGCGGCTTATTTATGAGCATTTAATAACAGGCTGTTACAAGATAAGCAAAGGAACCAGACGGGTTTCAGGGTTTCAGTCGTAATCCAGACCGAACAAAGACGGTTCCTCTGATTGTTTGTGGAGAAAGCAATCGCTTGAAACACTTGAACATAAATAGTGGGATTTCAGGAATTAGGATGGTCCCTGGTTGTTGGCCATGCATTTTTTTTAACTACAAAGTTTTTTTGTAGCTTATTTCGAAACCATGGACGAAAATGGAGCTTGGAAACCAAAACCATGATGATAATAATAATAATATTAGTGAAAATGTGTCACGTTGCATTTCACTCACCAAGTTCATCAAAGTGTGTTTCGGTTCCGTCCTCCTCCAGAACTGAACACACCATCCGGGCTTTGAGGAAGGTGGTCCATTTGTTGACCAGACTCCGCTGTCCTCCGATGTCGTTCTGCAGCCAGGCAGCACATAGCAACTTAAAACCACAAAACACGCAGATAGGATTTGTTAGAGAAAGACAAAAGCCACTTACTGGACACACTCTGGCAACCATGGTGTGGATATTTTTAGTATTTCCACTGTTATCAGTCAAACGCTCACGGAAGAAAAAATACAATTTGGCATCATTAGGGTCTGTTCCATCTGGTATCAGGTGGGCATCAATAAAGATTGGCTCTGTATAAAAGCAAAAGAATGAAATGGGATTTTAACAATTCATATGAATAAACAATAGTGACATTATTTAAAACTGTGTGTGTGCCCGTGTGTGTGTGTGTGTGTGTGTGTGTGTGTGTGTGTGTGCCCACCACTAAGCCACTTGGAGTTGTGCTGGTCTGTCCGCACTGCATTTCTCTTGGTCAGGCTCCTGAAGATGGCAGCATCTGTCCCCATGAAGTCAATGTACATGCCTGAGAACAGCTCCTGGTCTACACACACACACACACACACACACACACACACACACACACACACACACACAATGTGTTCACACATTTTATAGATCCAGAAAATAACATTTACAGTAGCTCAAGCCATTAATAACGGGCAGATGGGAACAATCAAAGCCATGTACTGAATATAGAATAAAATTGTTTTTTCATGGATAATAAATGATGCTGTGATTGTTTCATAAACTACACTAAATGTTTACAGAGTCAAACGGTGTGTGTGTGTGTGTTCTGCTGCTGATAATCAGGGGCTATGCGCTCCTCACGGAAAGCCACTTCGCGCTTTAAATCATTCCTCTGCTCTCACTTCATCATCAGTCAGTTGTGGACCATGTGTTCGGGAGGATGTGGGTTTAGTTTGGAGGGGATTAGAGGTGGGTGGCTCCCATCCAAGCTGCCGTGCTAAGTAAGGAACAAATGCTGACAGTGCTCAGACAGCCACGCTGGGTCCACGACAGAAGGACGGGGAGACGAGTGCAGATGGCGACGCTGCCTCTGAAGCTCGGAGTGCTGGATCACCGCTTCCACAGTGTTTCCTTTGACCTCAGCTGTGTTTTGGCAGAGTTCTTTCCTTCGCGCCCCTTTAGGTTGTCGCGCCCTCCGGCTCCCTCGTGGGCATCTCTGAAGGCAGATATTAGCTGGCAAAGCTGCGGCTGACATGGCAATACTCGGGTGTCAGATAGCTGAGCAGAGGGTGCAAAGTGTAGCCTTTAGCCGTGTCGCCGGCGACCCGACACCCGCTAAAAACCTGAGATCAAAGAAGGAGACCCGGGGAGAGGAGCGGCCTGACCTGAGGAGGACATTAACCTCGGTGTCTGGGACGTGTTAAAGTGGAACTGAGGTTTTGGATGCAGCTTCAAGGCCGTAGATGAACGGTCAGCTGGCGTATGAGGGCTCCCTGTGCTAATGGTGCTGTCAACTCTAGTGAAGGGACACAAATGTTAATACAAAACCTTTTTAATCTCACTCAGAAGGAAACGTGGGTCGGGAGCCCTAGGGATGGGTTTCGACAGTGGGTTTGTTTTGGATCCGGATCTAAGTTGGTGATTTATACTGGAAATTGTTTATGGAATCGAGCCTGTGTTCATATTGGTGTTAATCATAATTATGGGAAAATGGAAAACGGTATTAACACCATCATTCAAGCCATAAATATGACTGAAAGCCACTTTTATATAAATTACACTGTGATATTCATATGTAAAACTGCAATATGACAATTCAGGGACTCAAACTAGCTTAGTCTCTTTCATTGTCGTCCATCCAATCACGCAGCACAAACAAGGGTTAACACCACTAAGCATATGAGGCATTTGGACAGAATTCAATGACAGAATGTTTCGTTAAAACCCAGAAACAATGAATCATGTAGAAGGCACCTACTGAGCATCACAGACACTGTGTTCACTTGAGGGTTGAAGGAGCACCTCCCTTTTCCGGACTCGGTCTTCGAGTCGATGTAAAATACTTGTTCCTGTCACAGAGAAAAGAGCAAATCAGAGATTTCGGAGACAATTTAATAGGTTATTTTATTCTGTTTATTCATTCTGTTCTCGTTTTTGATGTAATCTCGAATTTCACCCTCGGGATAAAAGTATGACTTTACCTTGCAAAGTTAAGTAAAACTTAATGTCGGACCATACCAAATGTCCCAGATGCTAAGCCTGCTCAGCTTGCTTTTTGTTTTAGGGAAACACATAAAATGCCGTGCCCTGTCCACCTTAACTCGCCCATGTGGGCGAATAAAGGGAGTATTCCATTTGAGGGGAGAGGAAGAAACGGATAGCTTTCTTCCATCTCAGGTGGACAGGCTGCCAAGTTTTAACCTCCCTCCTGGCGATGCATTGGACTGTCCAGACGTCTCTCAGAGAGACCTGGGGAGATTATTGAGCTTCCTGCCCCATTTCCTTGAATGGGTATGCGAGTGACGTCAGCTGAAGAGTATTTTTCCAGAAAAATTAGTCTGTTTACGATGAAGAGGTGAATTGACTCCATCGGTTCTGTAATTAACCTTAAGCCTTTTATTTTAAAGTCCTAAAGCTGCCCCCTCCTTCACTGGAGAATAAAGTCTAAATGTGCCTGCAAACGTATTTAAAACCTCCTTTCTTTTAGCGTACTGATGAACTGAAACACGTGAAGTTTCTCTGAAATCAAGTGTTATCAGTTATTACACCATACAACGATTTCAAGAGTAAAAAAAACACGGTAACTCGATAAAATGGATGTTTATTGCGCCGTATGATGCTTTATGCATTCAAGCATCACTTTTGGAAAGCAAACCACAAAATCACAAACAAACACTGATGCCTGCTAATAGCCTCCCTGCCGCAAGTTTCAAGATCACATTAGTATGTGGCAACTTCTCAGGGCCAAGGTTCACGCCGTGAGCGCCCGCTCAGCAGCTTGTTGCACTTAACCGACCCCTTTCATTCAGACACTAACGTGTTTGAGCTCACAAGCTGCAAACAGAGCAGGCTGCCTTCTCAAACAACAAACCCAAACGAGAAAAGGCACAGAGACGCTTCTCGCTCGGCCTATTAAGCGTTTGGCAGCAGTCGCCAGTCTGTGGCTGAATGCTATGCGCTCAGTGAGCACTTTTCTCCTGGAGGGTTTCGCTGCTGTGGCCGGAGACGAGAACCGAGAGCTGAGGGCCATTCGTGACTCTGGAACTCTATCACCCCCCACACACACACCCCCCCCCCCACGCATACCCCCAATAATCTAATTTCATACATTTCCAGGGCGTTGTGTTGTAGAAGCACATACAGTATCACCCAAAACCATTTCACGTTGTTTTAAAATACTAAACTAAACTCAAATATATCTCTATCCCTTATCCCTCATCCCCTGAAGGCATTTACGAGGACTTAATCTCACAATAATTGGGCTTTGTTTACATCAACAAACACTAATACTGAAGAAAGAAAAGCAGAGTTATGAATTAATTTCCCAAGAGAACAATAAGCACAACAGTCCCTCAACATAATAAATGGAACCAACTTTAGTTTGAAATAATAATTGAGAAAACACTGCATTTTCTCCTTTTATTCATTACGTCTGGCTTTAGAAGATGTTCCATCAAATCTAAATAATATTTCCATATATTATGTGTAAACAATTACACTTTAATATTATAGTTTCTAGATGAAATAACATACTCATAGGATCATGTTAAAGGTTGATTTCACCTGTTTTCAACTTGCTCTCTATGGCTTTAGTTTAGGGTGTAAATGTACATACTTTTAATTTCCCTCTGACTTTACTACATTAAAACACTTCTCTGCTTCTAGCAAAGCATTAGGAGTTTAGATGATGTCATCAAGATAACATACTCTGAACGGAAGGTTTGTCCAAGTGATGTCACCTGGAGGCATTTTGCAGGTAGAACTAGAGATATTTCATATAGGGAAGTCAAGGGGAAGTTTAAATACACAAACTAGAACCAAAAGAAGCAAATTCAAAACGAGTGAAGGCCTCCTTTAAAGGTGCATCATCCTGCAACCTGCTGTGTCTCCTTTAGTAAAGTGAAAATACAGCAAACACAGTTTCAGTCCTCAGCTTCTCAAAATCTATAGTGCAGAACGTGAAGCCAACGTTTCTTTATTGAAGTCAATCTGACACCATGTGCCCACCTCAGGTCTTCGCCCCCTGTTGACGTAAACGCAGACGGGACTGTAGGCTCCGCTGCCACACATGAACAGATGGGTTCGGTTATAAGGCTGCACCACCCGGATGAAGTTCCCACAGCCGTGCTGGAAAACGGAGAAAAAGTAAAAAGTCAGATTCAGTATGTGGGGAACAATAAAAAACATCAATCAGACTGAATGCAGTTAAATGTTAAGCCAACAGTAAATTATCATAAACCTTTAATAAGAGGTGGCTCTTAAAACAAACCCACAGAAATTGTAGACAACCATAATGTGGATTGGTGAATCAGTTTGACTTCGTGACTCCGCTATTATAAGTTATAATCAAGCATCTGAGCTTAGTGTTAAACGGTAATATTTTAATATCATTTATTATTTTGACTGGTAGTGGCAAACAAATATTGAGCAAATGTTTCATAATTTAAATAAAACAACACTACGTGCTTAACATGTTGATCACATTAAAAAATGTTGAGGGTCCTACTGTGAGATGCACTAAAACAGAGGCCTGTTTCCTGGTTTACAGCATTACTGCCAAATTCTACAACACGTTTGTTGCTCTTGAAGCACAATATTCCATATAAGGGAGAAATTCAAACGCAACTCGCTCGTTACGATGGTCACGCAATCGCATGCCGCAGAATCAAGCGTCCCCTGAGCTCAGTTGTCTGGTATTAAAGGTCAGTGGAAATAAGATTGAGTGGTATACAGTGTGAGTGGTGATATGTCTAGGTAAGGCTGATTACTGATCTCCCCAAGTCTCTGCCTCCACTTCCCCAACCCTGGGCAGCAGCGGGAGAGCTGGATGTTGGGCTAATTAAGTCTGAGCTTTCAGAAGACTGCTGCAGATAGAGAGAGAGAGAGAGAGAGAGAGAGGGAGGGAGAGGAAAGAAGTGTCCAGGGAGCTGTCAGAAACTTGGCTGCGGCTGCAGGAAAAGCAGCTGCTGCAACCTACAGTCGGTGCACAGCTCCAGAGAGAGCTTTCAGCGAAAAACAGCCCAACTTTCAGCATTACACACCCATCTCCATTATTGATATTCCTCCTGTTTACTCTCTTACTTTCTCTTTACTTTTATCATCAATCACATTCATACACCCGCTGGGTCGGGGGCCTGCAGCCATATCTGAGGTCATCCTCACACTGCCGCACGTATGTAATTGTACAACCTGTCTGCTTTATCGTCCTCTCGTGTTGCCATATCGCACACATGCAACTTTAATGGCTCTTACACATAAACAGGGTCAAGTTCAAGTCGCGATCGAGCCACGTTTAAAGTGCAGGCTTTGGAGCAAACAAACTCAACCATCTCGATCTGGCCTTTGTTTCTCCTTCAGCGGCATCCCGAGTTAAACAATAGCACGTCGCTCTCTGTGGCTCTGCCGGAGAAATCTAATATATACAGATCCAGCACATGCACGGGGGCTCGAGTTCTGATGAAGGAAACCGTTAGAATGTTGAAAGGCATTTTAAATGGGAGAACGAGCTGGAAAGCCAAAGCCCAGTAAAAGCGGAAAAACTAGTAAGAAAGAAACTGAATTTTTAGGGGCTGCCAGAACAAAGAGGGATGACAGAAATGGGGGAGAGGCCGCTGAGTGGCTCCACACGGAGATGGCTCACCCAAATATTTGTGGGAGCCTGTCTGCAGTGGGCAGGCTGTGACTCATTGCACCACCACAAGTCCCTCATTGAGTGGAATCAGCTCCGTCTCTCTTCCTGCAACGGCCCGTTGTACACAGCCCTGTATCTGTTAGCCCAGCTGCTGTCAGATGACGTTCGAGAATGCAGGACAACGAGACAGTGCTGGAGTAAAAATTAGGCCTTTGATTTATGTAAAGACGTACTTGTGAAGATTATTTTTCTTTTCTTAGTTCTCATTCTCTCCTTCTGTTCCCCCTGTCTTATGTGCTGCGTTTTTTATAGGCACCTGGGTATGTATTTGTTCCAGACCAACCCAATTAAAGGAAAACACAGGCGAAGCAGGAATCCGACTTCTGAGTCTTGCTGTACGTCTTCATTAAACCTTGTTGCAGCTAACAAGTGCAGCTCAGCATCAGGCCGGGTTATAAAATGTCTGCGTCAATGAGCTGCGGCTCATTTGCAAGCCTGGAGTCTGGTTTATTTTTCCACAGCGATCCCTGGCCCACGATCCTCCCACACTCTGCTCTCGTCTTGATAAACTCCCGTCTATTACAGAAGGACTCCGGGCCAGTCTGTGACCCTGTAGACATCTGCTGCCTGCTACACATGTGGTCGGACCTGACATGAGCTCACAGATGGTAGAGGGAAATCCCAGGGGGCGGCACGCACATTGCTGCTGCAGGCCCACTTAGAGGAACGGATCTGGGAACAGCTGACAAAACTTTGGATCTAGTTCTCAACCATCTTGGTTAACGCATTAGAGCCAGTTGGATGTAATGCTTTTTAATCTTTTAGATTATTTTATAATTGATTACGTTAGCTACAATTCTGTGGGTCTAACATAATAATTTGAACAAAAGTGCCTTTTTAGACAACGGGTGATTTATAGCTGTGAACCCATTATGAGATGGATAGGACACACTTCATTTAATTATTCTAATATGATGGCTGAGTCTCAGGAGGTAGACTTCCACTAATCCGGGGGGGTGGTGTTTAGATTCCTGGCTCCTCCTGTTTATATGATAAAATGTCCCAGATGAGCACTTTGTATGGCAGCTCCAGAGCGAATGGTGTGAGATTGTATGAATGAATGAATGAATGAATGAATGAATGAATGAATGAATGAAGGAGAGACACCCTGGGCACCCATATAACAGCATTACGTAAATGCTTTTTTTTAAACCCTTTAATACTCTAAAATTGAAAACCTCCATCCATTTTCTGTAAGTGGTTGTCTTGTTAGGGTTGTAGGGGGCTGGAGCCTATCACAGCTGTCACTGGGCAAGAGGCAGTGTCCACCCTGGACAGGTCAGGGACAGACAACCATTCACACCTACAGGTAATGTAGAGTCACCAATTGATCTAACATACATGTCTTTGCATGCAAGCACAGGGAGAAGATGCAAACTCAGCACAGGAAGTCCACGGTCAGTCTGGGATCCGAACTCGCAACTTTTTAGCCTTTATCTGCTAATAACCACAGCGTATGCCAAATGACTAACTGTAATTGTAACGAAGGTCTGCCGGTCTCACCGTAGGGTCCTTTCCTGCCATTTGACATTCTTCTATTTTGCTAGTAGACGCAGGCCAAAACACCTAATGGAAGAAAAAACACATGAGATTTAATCCCAAAAACCCACAACAGACTTAATGAAACATAAGATCAATATGAGCAAGTTGAGGTTTGATCATATCCTGTTTGCACAGACAGAAATCACAGGGACACGTTTTAGAAAATGAACAAAACCAGTGTTGTGAAAGTTTCTGTTTTGCTAGAAGTTTGAGTGTTGTTGCGTTTTGGCTACGGAAAATGTGTGATTTCAAACCTGACAGGGGTGCTTAAAGGTCTAGCTCGATGAATCCATCAAGCAATTTACTTGGGAAAAAAGTGGATGCAGTGCAGCACTCCCTGGGGGGACCTAAACGCTTTCCCATCTGTTTATGCATTTCATGGCTGTCAATTACACTGACGATATCTCCTTCACTGCATACACAATCAGTTATCAGAGAGCTCAAGCATTTTAATGGCTCTTTTAAATAACCCTAAAAGGGTTCGGATCAAGCCAAATGTATGGTAATTTGCATATCATTGTAGCGTTTCGGGTAAAATCCACTGCAGCACTTTTATGATGTGTCTCACAGACTGTTAAATTGAACAAACGCTGTCTGGCTGCGACAGAATAAAAGATGCTACAGTAGATGTCAGTATTCCCTCAGGAAATACAAATGATCACACATCGTAACTATGAGCACATGCTGACCTTCAGCGTGCCATGGGTGATGTTATTGATGTCCATGGAGAGGACATGGTCTTTGCAGCCCACATACATCCTGTCCTGGTCCTCGTCCATCAGCAGGATCCTGTAGTCCATGGCCTTTTCTGATGTACTGTAGTGTTCAAAGGAGCCGGAGGTCTGCAGGTCTGAGAGACACACACAGACAATAAAGGGATGAAGGAAAACATACAAATTAACTTTTTCCCAAACTGAGATGAGAGAGAGTTTCCTTCACTCTTTCGTTTTAAACTAAATTATACCAAGCATCAAAGCCCACACATGCACTCAAACCAAAACAAGACATTTCCAAATTATGTTTGTGCTCAAACCAATGAGATCAGAAATGGAAAATGGCTATAACGGTGTTATGACTTTAAGGACTTGGATGCTTGGATTTTCATTTAGACCAACTGTGTATTTATGGCGGAAGGCCGCAGCAGAAGACACAGAAACTAAAGACAGTTTTGTTGGTTTGTCACTATTTTATGTGTCTGACATGTTGAGTCTTTACATAATGAGGCCCAGAGCTCTCACAATCCTGTCCAAAAGTAAAAAGTCGTTACACTCATTTAACATGAAGCCCTTCACTTTAGACACTATAATGCCATTTTTCAAACATGTAATAGCTTCTCCGCAAGACGATTGATTGGTAAAGACGTTTCCTGTTTCACTTTTATCAAGTAAATTAAAACGAGGCTCTAACTACAGAGAAGCCATGAAAAAGTCTTCGTGCAGAGCTCATTAAAAGCTCACATTGTTCACACACACGAAGTAAACACTCTCACAGAGTTATTTTCAGCCTATTTGCTCCGGAGATAGAGAACCCTCCACCGTCACCATCAAAGGCCCTCACTGTTGAAGCCAAACTTATGCATATTTATCACTTTTTCAATATGCACTGAGCAATGTAGATCTGCACCCTCCATTTCCTCTCCCCTCTGCTGACCCTCTCTGAGCTCCCTTTGTGTTCCCTCCTCTTTCCAACAAACAGGTTGCCTGCGCTTTGCTTCAGCGCCTTGGGCTAAAGTCACATTTTCATCATCGTTTCCTTTAATCTTGAAGCGGCACCCCTCACTCTGATCACAGGCCGTTGTTTGGGGCGTTCGCCACGTAAAGCCTGGAGTGTTTAACTTTAACCATAAGTTTCCCACAACTGTTCACCATCTACATTCACCATGTTTAGGTCTGTTGCCTTATATGGTTAACGTCTTGAAGTGAGAGCGTATTTTGGATCATTGTGTCAGCCAGGGTGAGAATAATGACGAACACAAAAACAGCTCAGTTTGTACCTGAATTGCAAGTAACATAATAAAATTGGAGCCACTGCGTCAAGCCGACGTGTGCTTAATAAAAGGGAAACAACTAAAAGAGAGACTGGATCATTCTTGAGCTTCAAAGCTGTGAAGATAGCATCATTTAGAGCTTTGTGGCGATTACCCCAACACTGAAAAGGCTAAAGACGTTTCATACCTCACTGTGCCGGAGTGTGAGCCACCACGGGTGAAAGACTCACTAACAGCTAATTAAAAACACACAAGGCTCCAAATACTGCACAAAATGTTCCCCCCAAAAATTTATCTCTCGGACCAGCCTCATTTTTGCACTTGGAAGAAATTTCAGAATCAGAATTTTTAATTATGTCATTCCTCAAGATGTTTTTTTTTTGCGTAAACATGCAGCAATTTACAATGGACTGTGTGGGCAGGACGTTTCGTTTTACCGTCACACGTTATAGCCTGTGCAGACAGGAATAA
This sequence comes from Channa striata, assembly GCA_033026295.1. Classification (NCBI taxonomy): domain Eukaryota; kingdom Metazoa; phylum Chordata; class Actinopteri; order Anabantiformes; family Channidae; genus Channa; species Channa striata. The sequence goes on from CM065169.1 coordinate 17,895,052, forward strand.
TCTCAGTGGTTGAGGTAAACCTCAGCTAATATAAGTCGAAGAACCACAGCTTTTTAAGATACATATCATTAGTCTGCAAAGCCTGTGTGAAAAAGAGCCTGTGGTGTGAGAAGGAGTAGCCATTATGAAATCGAGCATTTTTTCAAACTTTGAAATGCAAAGTGTTTACTCTGCACAAACGCAGCACAATAAATAATTAAAAGTATGATCATCAGAGGATTGTGCGTTACAGTAGTTAAGGATGTTGTCTTAGCACAATTTCTTTTTTTAAGTAAAAATTTAAATTAATGTTCATGCTCATAATTACCAGGAAAATTTTTACACACATGCACAATAGGTGTACAAAAAAAGCCAAAGCAAACAAACCTGATTTCACACACAAATGACCATTGTCTCTAAATGGTTGTTAAATCAGACACTTTTGACCCCGGCTTTTGTTTTCGCAGCAGGATACTCGAAGAATGCAGCCATCGTTTACATTGATTTATACTGAATTGCCTTATGCGTTTCTCTGGGTTCATGTGAGTTTATTTATTTGTGGACTAACAAAACTGACTTTCAAACATTTTCCTGTTGTTAACTTTAACATTATGGTTAGCAGCATCCATCCAGAAAATCCCACAGGGGGAAGAAATTGTTGTGCTGTGGGGTATAAAATAGCTGTTTAATATTATGGTGGACTTGGTATTGTTTTATCAGTGGGGGGAAATAGGAGACTTTCATGTTCCCTACTGAGGGTTGAAGGCCATTTAAGCCTGGTGCTGAGATGAGACACAACAGGGGAGAGTCCACAAGTCCAGATTTATTCAAAGAGAGATGGACCAAAAGCCTCTGGTGCCTGCATACCAGTGGATCCGGTATCTTCTCTGTGCTCTGCTTTCAATCTCAGACAAACATATGAGTCATGCTGGCACTGCTGCAGCGTTGTAGACAACACGAAAAGTTCACGTTGCCAGATGGCCACCTGCTTTGACATGGAGAGGAGGACTGAACAATTGTCAAGGTTTTTCAGTCATTTAATATATGCAGAGGGACCCAAGTGTTTACAGAACCAATGCCAGCTCATAACATTCACATGAGGTCTTTGCCGCCTGAAGCTGCTAATAGAATGGAGTCCAACTCTATTCCCTTGTGGCACCCTAATAGGCTCTTTTGATAGCCCGCACTCACACATTTTAAAGATTAGTTGTCACAAATGACACTTTATCAAAACACAAAACAAAAGTTGGATCACAAATGTTGCTCCTTTTTTTTTTTGATCAAGACATTCCTAGAACCACATGTGGTTCATTAGTCATGAGTTTATGCGCATTCCTCATAACTGAAATCACACAACTGCACATTAGAAAAGACAGTCAAAAGTGTATATAGACATCAATACCCAGGCATGTTGTGGCACTGGGCTGTACAAAAGATAGAGATAGAACAATGAACCTGAGGGAAAACTGGGTGATGATATATAGATATATGTGTGGAAAGCAAACTAGATACGATCCTGAAAATCGAGTCGTGAGAAACTTCAAAAAGACAGAATGCATTGTTGGACAGTTGGTGGGCTTTCTATTACGTATGTGGGCAGGTAGGCACTGTCCTCCTGACTCCTGCCTCTTTCTTGGAGCTATGACCCATGGTGCCTTATTGGTAGAAGGATGATATGGTCCATCTTGAGACATTCGATGAAGGCTCTGACGTAGGTTATTTTTGTGATGTGGTCATGTGGAAGCAACACAAAGGCTGTTTGTAGAGTCCAGGAAAGAGCAGCAAACATTCAAGAACAAACTGCAGTTGCTGCCTTTGGTGCAGAAGAGTTTGGGAGTAAAAGAAATCACGTTGGGTGGCCATGCCTGTGACTGAAAATGGGACTGCAGGTTAAAGTTTTCCTCAAATAATTGCTGTTGTGTTTGACTTAATTCTACATTTATAAAGTTACGGGAGAAAATGGAAGCAGCAGCAACATCTGTACTTTTAGTTGATAGTGTTGGTCAAAGTCCAAACACACAGGATCCTACAGTTCCTGGAATGAAACGTGATAATATCTGTAGTTTTTGTCACAGACAGTAAGGAAATTGGTCACTGTTTGAAGCCTTTTCCAAGATAAGCTGGACTTTTTACCTCAGCCCCATAAAGTCAAGCAGGGTTGCTCTCAAGTGTCAGGTACTTTGATATCCGGAAAAAGTGGACTGTACCTCGGCCAGAAGTAGTCAACTTTTTCCAGACAGCGATGTTTTGGGGTGGTCTCAGGGGATTTTTACTTTGCCTAACCCTAACCAGTGGACCTTATGGCTCAGTCCTAACCACCATCATCTGAAGGTCCAGCAACTTCTAACATGTGATTGGTCCTACCACCGTGCAACTACATACTCCAGCAGGATTTGTTACTTTTCTTTTTGTTTATTGCCACAGTAAAAGAAATAGATTTACTTGACGTGAACAATGTCACCACAAAGTCCATCACTAGCTTTTTCTAGCTAATTCTGCAGCCTTCAATTGTATGAGCAGACCTTCATACAACTGAAAGTGCTCACATTTGGCAAACTAGTAAAGGAAATATGCCTTTTGGCATTAACAATAGGCAATAAATGTTCAATCAGCTTGCCATAGCCTTCAAGTTGGCTTGAAAATGAGTATGTGCACACTCCTTTTAGCTACGTGCAGCTATCATCCCTACTGAGATTTAATAGCCTAAATAAGTGATTAATCATAAAAACAATCAAGCAGTGGATTAAAGTCAGATGTGAAGAAGGGATGCATGAATCATCATCATCACCACCATCATCTTTACACTTGTATGATCTGCAACTGATATTCATATTGGAGTTTAAAGATAAAATAACTAAAATAAAGGCAGTATAGGTTCAGGACGGCAGGTCGTGCATTTAGTTCGAGCTGTCACTACAACGCTGCAGAAAAGACGTTTGAAGCAACTACCAGCTGTGATCACAGTGGTGGGTAATTCAGTGCCCCGTAAGCCGTAAAAGAATTGATTGCTTACGGGCACAGACGCCGCAGTAACAACCCAGAGAGGCAACAGGCTGCAGAGTCCTACAGAGCCACAAAAGAACATGCTCTTTTATGTGCCGTGAAAAGCCAAGTAGAAATAGAAAGAAATGTGGGGAACAGGAAGGGACCTGTCATTGTGCCCCTGTTTGTATGGCAGCAATTAAAGCACAGAGGAGATTGCTGTGCTCACTTAGACTCTTCTGTTTTTTTTCCTGTAGGGTTACATTGCTAGGAGAGAAAAAGCAGCAACTAAAAAGGAAGTAATCTCACGTTTTCAAACTCATCGAACTATCTGGCAGAACTGCCTTCCAAAATTGCCTGCGTGATCGAATGACTGAGCTTCAGAGAGCCGTAAACAGCGCTGCAGTGATTCTGATTTGGGGTTTTCAATACAAGGAGTGGTTTGTTGTAATGCGGAATAATAAAAATGGAGATTCACAGTGGCTGGAAAGTATGTGGGATCTTTATGAGAGAGGCAACTGTAGTTCGGACCGCCCGGGACTGAGGTTTTTGGAGCTGGTGCCAACTGACTGCAATGGTGTCACTTCAGTTGGCTTAAGGGTATTTCTTCCAACCTAACAAAGGATGCCAAATTGTGGAGGAACACAAGAGAGAACAATGCAGGATCAAGGTTTATTTTCATGAGGAAATGTGGAGAAACAAATGTGTTTCACTGAAGAACACAGCTGTATTTAGTAAGTTTCCCTCCTGTGTTTGCCCTGAAAATCCATCTGCAGAGAATTTTGTGTCTACACGAAAAGGTGATAAAATCAGCATGGAGCAACAATACAGGATTATTTTGTCAGAACATTAGTTTAGCCCTCATGAAACAGGGATAACAGCTTTAACCAAATTGACTGAGTGTCTGGAGTGTTGGGTTTTTTGATTAATACTAGTGTTTGAACACAAGCCAAAAGGTCCAAGCACCTAATTAGCACTTGAGGGTCGGACATTGTGCCAATTACAAACCAAGCTTAGTGTGTCCCATGCAAATCCGCTCTCGTCAGTTGCCTTTCTACCTGAAGGCACAGAATGAATAGCTTGCAACGCTACTAATAAGCCCGCTCTCCATGCAGTCTAAGACGAACCTGTACTGTGGTTGTCAGGGGCAACTGGTGGGAGAGCCCCATTCACCCGTCTTGATAAATATTGAAGTAGGGGCTTATACAGCCCACTTGTGATTCATCTCTCTTCACAACATGGAGTGGGTTTCATCGCGAAGGCCTGACTCCAAGCTCGGTGCCAAATACCGTTGCTCTTCGTCTGGACAATGCTGAGAGCTCTCGGGCTCAGTTCTGGATGGCTGCACTTACCTAACACAGCTCGGGCCCACTCCCACATACTGCACCCGTATAAGTCTTTATCCCAGCAACTGACACCCACCCTCTTTAAAGACAAAAAATCGTTGCTGCTCAAACAAAACTGCAATCCATTCTCCCTGGGGACCAAGCTGATGCTAAACATAAATGACTGGTGGCATATATACAGTAGTTATGTCAGCATGGACGTTAAGGTGTTGTTTCCTGGTTAGCAGACCACCCAGGACTTCCTGCTCTGGCTGACAGAGTCGTCTGATTGTCTGTCCAACAGACATAGTCCAAATTCCCAGGCAGGCTGCTCTCAAAACGCAGACAGCACGGTCAAATTTACTGAACTGCAACTACTTGTTATGGACAGAAGCCAGTGTTGGCTCAAAGCAGGAAGACCTTACATCTACTGGGTCTCATTAATTTCTCAATTGTTGTCTGTCACCAATTATCTATATCCAGAGAGCCATAATGGAAATCATATGGCTGCACAGGATGCCTGAGCTCTTATGTATGCCTTCCCTCACACTGGCTTCCTGAAGCAGACGTATCTGAATATGACATGTGAGCCTGGAGTGTATGTTCTCCATTAGCTGTGTGTGCGTGTTTGTGCAGAGTGATGTTACCCAGCGCTATTATCAACTGCTGCTTTCGCTGCATGGCTGACCGGCTAAGGTGTTGGATGCTATTCCCTGTAGGAGCAAGAAACCTGAGACGACAACCTGTCCGTCACGCTGTCCAACCAGCCGGTTCGTTTGCGTTCCCAATGCCCCAATTAGCACCAGGTCTTTCTTTCACAGTTGCTCCTTCCTGCTGAAAAAACCTATACTGGCATCCCCCCTCAGTGTCTCTTTTAGCCTTTGACCTCTCACCTGCCCACACTAGTGACTGCTCACCTCCAGTGGACAGTAAATCTGTGAGAATCCCCATGACAGAAACACCACAGAGACTTTCAGACCATGGGAAGCTCTGCAGGAGATATGGGTCAGAGGATTCTTAGAGTTGATGTGTTTACTAGTCATGGAGGAACGCTAAAGGAAAAAGCTCAGCCAGGTGGGACTCTCCTTCATCATCTTCATTGTCAGATGTGTGAAAACAAATTACACCCTATTTCCATTTGGACACAGTGTCACCAAGGTTGTAGGGTTGATGCTGAGGCGTAAAGTAGTGGTAATGATTTTTGAGATAAATTGCACATCTAGAAACTTTTATAGCTGGCAGGGGAATCTGTTTTAAAACATAATCCAGAGATGGTAAACGCCTTTTTTACCTCAGTGACAGCTGACGGAGACAATCAAATATAAGTGTAGCTATCGAGCAAGTTGTCAATAAGAACTACACAAGAGTGAAAAGAGTCCAGCTAAACCTACACATATCGATTCATAAGATAAGGTCATTGATTTGTGACAATGCCAATCTTCAGCTTAAGGATTTTCCATCGGACCTTGGCTAACCACAGATAGATACTGTCTTTCTTTCTATGGATGGTCACTGATTATCTTTCAACATGCTGCAGACAAGGAATAATAAAACACTGAACGGGGCTTGAGGTCAGACTCAGGAATGGATAAATACACAAAGATGGGCAGAATCAGACTGGCTGACAGAGGAGCTGTCAAACATCTCACGTTGGCTGTCCCCAATGCAGAGCAAGCTGGGGCTCGCTCCAGAAAATGGTCCATGTGCAGCTCGGGCAATTAGATGGACACCTCTGGACATGAGCGCGCACACAGAGACAGCTCTTTTCATCACATGTACACACCGGCATTTGCGCTCAAAGAAAACACGCATTGCTAACCTATGGCTATTTGTAGCATGTCTCTGTAGGTCCTTGTCGACAGCTTTGACAGGTCCGTGCTTCGCCCTGCCAAGAATTCCCCATAATCACAGGGCATCACTGATTTTAACTTCACAGGCTTTATTGTGTTTACCACAGGAAAGTGGGGCTGCTAATGCACAGGTCTGATGCAGAACAGAGGCACAAAACTGTCTCAGGTTGGAAAAGAATTAACCACAAAGGCCCAGAGGAAGACATCCTGGTCTGCTTTTGATTGTCTGTCAGCATGCATCGCTCACCCTTTGACCTTTTGTTGACTCAAAAAGACCACCACATACCACTGTCCATTAAATGTGGTGTGTGCATCTTTTAAAAGGGACACTTAATTAGAAACCATAGACGTTACTTTACAAGAAGCTGATGGAGTATTGGCTAAGATCACCTTGGTTTGATGGATCAATCTCCAGTAAGTGCTGCACTGTCCATGTTGATGAACGTCTTTTGGTGGCTTTGGGATTCAAGTATTTGAAGTAGCCAGTTAGCAAAATAACTTTTAGACTTTGTTTCATAACTGTAAAACCACAGTTTTAACAAAGTTTCGTCAGAAGCTTTAGCAACCGAAAAGCCATCAAGCCCAGAAATGCTTACAAGTAAACACACGTTGTCAAAACTTCTGACAGCCACGCACTTCTGCAAACTCTTGCCATCAAATGAGCATCTGCAACAGATTCATGATCAGTGTCAATCCTGAATGAATAATGGGGCTGACTGGGGGTGGTAATGAAGCGTAATAAAAGCAAGGAGCAACCCAGTGGATCTGGGCTGTGAAAGCCCGCGTGGCTCATGTGAAGGGGCTGCTCATTAAACTACATCGATCAATCTTTCCAAATGTCTCACCCAGGCCAAACATGTGTGCAAAAAGGCTTCACGATCCTCCCAAAAGCGTGTGCAGGCCTGCTCGTTTTCAAATAAACATCTTTCATCATTTGACATACGAACTGAATGTATCTCTACGTTAATGCCTTATTGAATACTGGAGACAAGCCAGAACAGGGTGAGACCGCTGATGAGGTTAAATGATCCTGATCATAAACACAGACCTCAGCTGCCAGTTGAGTGGATGAATGAGACTGCACCTCACCATTCCTGTGATGGCATTTTGGCAACAGTAAGGCCCGAATCTGACCAGCTAGCAGAACCTCAGCCGCGTATTCAACGTGCTGTTTCCCAGTGTTATTCAGTGATAGTATCAGGCCTGTTTTAAACACCAACACGTCTCACACTTTGCAGCACGTGAAAGCAGTGGGGGGGTGCTAAAACGTCTAGTGATGCATCTTCACTAACGTGTCTGCAAAATCTTTAGGCGTTTCAGAGCATCGTACCTCCTCCTCCAGATGAGGCAGCTGATCCTGATCAGACTTCAGCTTGTGTCCAGGCCATTTTTTTTAAACATCACAGAACCTCGCTTATCCTTTCTTCTTTTAGTGTTGGATATTATCTGAAGCATCGCGCACACTGGCAGCTGTGCGACAAACGTCTAAAATTACCAGCATCCACATGTTAAACCTGTTAACATGACTCGCAATTAGTATTGTTTTTCAAGAAAGTTTATGGTACGAGTGTCATGCGCCATATGTGAGCTGTGCTAGAGCCAAAACTAGACGATTTCTGAGACACACGAGATTTCGGCTTGAGCAGCACATCAGAGCAGAGCAGAAGCTGCATCTCTGTGTTGTGTATGTCTACTTTAAGTATGCTACTGTAGCTCAGTCGTGTTTGCAAGATGCTGAGGACAATCACAACCTGCAGCTCTTCTGACTATTTGTTGTCTCTTAAAGATGTTCAAAACAAGCCAGGCTTTTTGGAAATGACTATAATAAATTCCTGCTAGTTAAATTAGTCTAGATTAGATCATCCATACATCTGCACAATCTATTGAAAAAAAATTCTGATCTAACAATTGTTAGTTGCGGAGAAATTTATTCAAACAGCTCCTGCATTTTGCCTCGTTCTGACACAGTAAATATTTCAAAGATGCCATGAACCCAGCCAAAATAAATGTTGATTGGACCAGAGATGTTTCAAGCAAATGTAGAGTCATTATCTTTTATCACAGTGAGTATCCCTAAATAGTTCCGCTGTGAGGAAGGGGGATATGTTTATTGTCTGAGGCGAGGAGGAGAAAGGCACCACTTGAGAGAGTTTATTATTTAGGTTTGCTGCATTTGTCAGTGTTTATTATGCGGTTTTAATTGTGGTCTGGCTCCGTTCGCCTCCAGAAAATGAGAGTAAGCAGAGTGAGGGCGAAAGGAATGTTCGAGACAGCGAGCTCTCTGCAGGCTGTGGGGCTACGCCGGCAGTGCCGTGAACCTGCCTTACCCCTGGATTGGATTTCAGCAATGCCACAAGGAGGGAAAAGGGGGAGGATATTCAAGCGTTCTGATCCATGTACAACCCGTGCGTGTCACTCACCGGCTTATTGACTTAGTTAACTTGGTTCCAGCTCATAATAACGATCAGGTCTTCACATTTTGGAGCAGAGGAGTAACCTTTTGCCCACACAGCAGGTGCCAAACCACCTGCTCTCGTTCTCCCCTCTTCTGGGACGTCACTTTTCCAGTTTTCTTCCCTGACTCTTCATCATTCTGGTTGTGTTGGACAGAAGCCCCAACCCTTTCTCTGAGTTCCTGTCTCAGTGAAGACTTCCAGGGTTGAGGGGAGAAATGAGCCTCCACCTTGAGTGTTAGGAGTCTCCCTACTGTACATCTGGTGCTCGGCCACACCAAACCCTGTGCTGCAGCTGAGAGGGAGTTATGACCCTCATCCTTCTCAGTTCACAATGATTTCGAGCTCACAAACGAAAGGTGCATCTGCTCCCTGGTGTCTTCCTCTCAGGTGCTAAATCAAAGCTGGAATGTAAATTCACACGTGACGCTGCTTGTTTAGCTGTGAATAAACATCCTTCACAACGTGTCCTCTGCTGCTCTTTACTCCTAAATTCACCTAAATACATCCTAGAAACAGCACAGTAAGACAAACCCCTTTTCCTCAACATACAGATAAACACTAAGAATAAAATCCAGAGGCTGTTAAAGAATTAGAGCACTGCAGTCTAACTCTCCATTTATGGTCCTCCCTGAGGTGAAACACGCTTACAGTGAGTAACACAAATCAAATCTAATCCACACTTGGAAAGGGGAATTTAGCATTCCAGGATTATAGGGATTGGCTCTTGTTCAGCACGGCCACCTTTGACCGTTTAAGCTGGCTGTTTGGAAACACTGAGGAGTGACTAAATAATTTGACTGCAGCATTCAAAAGCAAAGACATTGATGGTGTGGATTTTTCCTTGTATTTGGTCATAGCTTTGGGGTTTTCCCCCCTTGAGCTGCCACATTTAACAACTCACACACCGTGCAGAGCGGAAACCGACTGAGTCTCGACTGTAGGTGGGAGATTTGGAATGAAACAATAATCAGAGACGCCTTGAAGAACAGAAAGTGAAAGACAGACGGAGAAGGAAGGTGAGGTGAAGCTGTAGATTTACCTGCTTTTACCTCATAAGGCAAAAGTCTTAACAATCCGTCTGAATACGAAAACCTTAGTGACAGACAGTCTGAGCTGCTTAATCCACAGCGAGAGGTAGTGAAAGATGATCAAGCATCTCCTTCAGCCCCTGCGCACTGTGTAGCCCCTCCAAAAAACAAAAAAAAAGGTTACTGCTGCGTTCACAGGGCAGGGGCTTGAGTGATCTCCCAGCTCATCCACACTGACACACGCACACACACACACACTGACAGACACAGACACACACAGGCAGCATCAAAAATTCATAAAATAATGTCAAACAAATTAAATAAAACAAGAGAATCGAAAGCAGAGGCAGCAACAATACCCACAGGCCTTTGGTACGGACTGGTGTGATTAAAGTTTAACTAGGAACAGATTCAGGGTAGTTCTACAAGCAGTGCCACCTCCTGCTGAGGTCTGACTTTTTGCTGACACCCAGCAGGACGTTGTCGGGACAATAGATTATTCAAGAAAAAAAGCTTCAAGGCCTGAGTTGTCGGATTGTGCACATAGTTGGAGAAGCTGTGTACGACTCTATAATGACGCAGCCCCTAGCTGGCCTTGACTCTCAACCATTTGTTTTGTATTAGTGCAAGAAAAACATGGCATCAGTGCAGCATCATTACGCCTGCAGGGACACACAACAAGTGAAGGAAGGCCAAGCTGATAGTTTGCATTCATTTCAGAGGAGGCATGTTTGTTGTTTCTTACCGTCGAAGGACAGGAAGACTCTTGGCAGAGGCTGTTGGAGGCTGGAGACCCCAGCGGAGAGCAGAGAGACGGCCAGGAGGGTCAGGACGACGGCCAACACCAGTGGTGGCCCGGCTAACCCCTCCGGCCTGCCCATGACTGTGCCGCTCAGCAACCACGTCCAGTTGCAGTGTCTGCAGGGTGTGATGGGACAGAAACAAGCATTCGGAATAAATGTTCCATTTGTTCATTTTTGCAATCCAGCATTGATGAAAACTAATAAGAAATACTCGAAGCTAGAAGATCAGTATGATTTAAAAAGGCGTGATGCAAACCACAGTAAATCAAGACAGATGAGGGCACAACACGTCAGTTAAATCCCATCACCTACTATATCTTTGCAGATGCAGCCCTCTTAAAAATGGATGAGTTAAATGTGCACAAAAGAGCTACCAGAGAGACTCTCCCCTCAGCCTCTTCTTGTTCCTTTTCAAAACAGGACAAGAGCAGTTCAATTATTGATGGAGACAGGTGCTGTACTGCCTGCGGGGAGCTAACCCGCCAATGCAAACTCCACCGCTGGAGAAAGACTCGGCTGTTTTAAGCCCTTAACTGGATGTTGCTCTACCTGAAGTAAAACCACCTCTTCACATCCAAAAAGATCCTGAACGGTGGAGCCCTCCTCTCACGGCTTATAAATACGCAATGAAAAACTGATGGCTACAGGACAAGAAAGCTGCGTGATTCCTATGAAATTTTGAGTTTGGGGGACAAATAAGTGGAGATATGAGTGTGTGTGGTGGAGTGAAGCGTGACTGATGCAACACAGAGGTGAACTTCTACTGTTCTTGGTGCATGAGGGGATAACATATGTAAAACTGCTTTTGGCCGCACTTAAGAGAAATAAAACAGCATGAGGGATGATGCAGCGGGAGAGAGGCTGCAGTGTAGCAACTGCACCGTCTGCTTCATCCACACACACGCCTCCAGAGCTACAGTACTTACAGCTCGGGGGGCTGCTGCAGCGGCAGCCCTGTCCCGAGGCTCAGGCTCAGGCTGCATCCTGCTCTGGCCAAAGGGTCGATCCCTTCACATGTAAGCTCCAAATCAAGTCTTCATGATCAAAATTGATGTCATTGCAACTTTTCCAAGTATTTGACCATGAAAACAACACAGCATTTATGTAATTGATAAATGTAGTTTGCAAGAAGGTCCAAAAACAACACAATTGTCCAATATTGATGTACCTCTCTGGCGTAAGTCGCTGAAATACCACAGAGCGTGAAAATGTGGACCTCCAAACTACTTAATGTCCACACCTACCCCTCAGAGACATGCCTGATCTCCCAGAGAGAGAGGCTCTGGAAAGCAATGTCAGTCTCACAGCTGCTAAACTCTTCGCCAACAGGGTTCGTGGCATTCGGAGCGTCTTGATATGACATCTCAGCAGGTCAGGTTTAAACGCTTCCTGGGTTTCACAAACACCTCCGTCTCTCTGATGATGACCACACTAAAGACATGAATGAGCTCACTACAGCTCATCTGTTCACATGTGTGCAGCTCTAATGCTCATCCGGATGAACAGGTCACCTGGTAAAAAGGTGCATTCATGTTTATTGCCGTGAATAAAAATAATATTCCAATTAATTGCACGGTGCTCTTTAAAGCTCAGACATTCCAGTGCTGACTCTGCCAGGAATGTCTGTGATGGCAATTAAATGTCTCTACACAAAGGAGGTCAGCCTGAGTTAGAGGAGAGTAGCGTTTCCAGCGCGGCGTAATGATAATTGTGTTTATTGTGCGTTCCATGGCTGAACGCCTAATGAATTTTCCATCTCACCATTTCAGAGGCACTGCTCAAAGTTTAATATTAGTAGAAGTTAAAAAAAGAAGTTTCTGTTCAATTTTCCACACCAGGGTTGTGATTGGCTTCCATCTGCTCCTGTTAATGCTTTAAAAAAAACGCATGAATGCAATTTGGCAACGAGAAATAAATGGAGAAAGGCCTTCTGCTTGCAGTCTGGATTTAGGTATAATATTAAATAATTCTTCCTTGACCGGAGAGAAAGGATTATAATGGGGAAAAAAAGAAGTTGCTCCAAGCTTTAACAGAGCAGTGTGTGTTCATACCACACCCTGCCATTCCGTTGTCAGTGGCTCTGTTACAGCCACACACACACACTCACACACACACACACACACGAGTGTCAAGTATTTAAACTTCGGACCAACTGATTCAATATCATGTGAATCCTGTGATGGCAACAGTTAAACTCTGTAATTCTGGACAAAGCTCTTCACATTATTTAACAAGCTCTTGTCATGGTAAAAGGCAAAAAGGTTGAACTGTAAAAGAGACAACACTCTGTTTCTGGTGTGATAAAGTCATGTGAAATGCTCCTGTAACCAAAGAAGCCTTAAAGAGGAAAAGCAAAACACCAGTTTTCCACATCCGTTGAAACAAAGTCGTATTCTGTGCTGTATTTCAAATAAAACATGTGAGCAAAAGCATGACGCAGTGGACTCCATTAAACATGATTTAGAAGTGAAATATGCAGAATGTATGACAGTCGGACCGAGTTTACTTCAGCTGTCCTCGCCGATTCTCGCTGGTGGGACTTTGCACCTGTTAGCCCCAAGCCCACCACCTCCCCTCCGCATCCAGCCTCGGCACAGCAGCACAGCACAGCAGGTAAAGCCTCTTCCTAAAGACACAGGACAAGAATTACTGTGGTCGCCGGTCCACAGCTCACCTTTCAGGAGCTTCCTCTTGTGCTGGTCTCAGTGGAAGAAGCCAGGTTCTTCACCAAACCAGACCTGGGTCTTTATCTCCTTAAAAAGTCCTAATTCCCAGTGATACCAGAGAGGGGGAAAATGCTGCTATTCCATTAATGCTCACAGGGCAGACTTGACTGAGAGAGAGAGAGAGAGCACAGGAGAGATGAGAGGAGAGAGGGAGGAGAGTGAAAAGACAGAAAGGGCTGGTGTCCTATTACATACTCTCCACTGGAGTCCCCCCCCACCTCCCCCAAACTCCTCCCTCCCTCCCACTAACTAGACAGCACACAGACCACTATAATATACAGCTCAAAAACATCAGAGTCTGAAAGGTCACACACATACTGAAAATCCAGGCAATTTCTACTTGCTCGTTAAGAGTTTCACACCAAAACAGGACTGAGGCTGGTGAGAAATTAATATTATTTGCCCTGGTTGGTGATTTCAGAGCTTCCACATGGGTAGTAATATTTTGGACCGTCTGTAACGGCAATAAGTCACAGTTACTGACTTTTCAAATTTTTAAATTAACTCCTACACCCTCAGCAGTGTCCATGTTTTCCACAGGAAGAGCTGCTTGTACTTCCAAATCAACATTAATGCAGGGGGGAATTACCTAAACAAATATTTTATATTGTTTTTAATATACAGATAGTTATGGAGTAACTTAAGTAAATTACACAAAATGTTAAGGGGCTGGCTCAGACATGCTGATGCTGACAGCCTGACCTTTAAAGTTCCATGTGACCAAGTTTCAATGTGCTTTCTATGACTTTAGTTTATGGTGTAATTGTACATTAACTTTCCTGTATTAAAATATTTCTCTGCTTCTAGCTGAAAAACTCCTCCAGGTGACATCACCCAAAGGAGTTTTTCCATCACATGATCAAATGCATGTTGACCATGATTACAAACTCCATAGTGTGAGCAACACGTTGACATAATCTGATCTTAAGGTTCCTCCAAGTGATTCCATCTGGAGGCGTTTTTCTTGGCTTCAGGTAGAGACACATTTTAATGTAATGTAATGTCTTTTTATAATTTCCTATGCTAACAAGAGTGTAGGGGAACAGGGAGAGAGGGAGGTCAGGGCAGAGCGACCATTAGCTTGATTGCCAAAAGTCACATATTGTAGCAGTGGTCTAATAATGACCACTGTCTGCAGGCTTCCTGTACTCTGGAAACCATGAACCAAATGTGAATGTTTGAATATTTCAGTTTGGTGGACACTGCCGTCCAAGAACCATGCAGCTAATGTGGCGTAAAACAGCTGAGTTGTTCCTTTTCTGCCCATGTAATTAAATTTCCTCTTTGCCACAGATGTGATGATTTTCACCATCAGAACCGAAAGTGAGAAAACAGACATCGTCTGATTTGATCAATCACAAAAACGTGTGCATATGCATTTGGAGCGAGCGGCTTGCTCAAATTTATATCCAAACCTTCAGGGAATAAACAGAAACGTTACTGCTAACACACTATTGCTTTAAATGGGTACACTGGGGGTGGGCTACAACTGCTGTGCGATGATGAGTGTGTGAACAATGCCAAACCTGCATCAACATAAACACTTCCTGCTTCAACACAAGCCCAAACCAGAGGAGTCAGGAGTCTAGAGAGGCTCGGTTTGGCTGGAGAGATGAACGTTGCAGTGCAGCATTACCTTGTCAGCCACCAGCAACATGTTTTTTCACCAAACTGTTTCCATTCCTAAGCTCTAGATGGTGAAATTATGCTCAGTTTGCATTTTCAGGAACGGATGCATTTGCATTAGTGCTAAACTGTGTCACATGTTACTTCACTGCACCGGTGAGTCAAGATGCAAAGGATTTTACACTTTAGCACTCAGGCTCAGAGGTAAAATCAAAGCTTACTGCGATGTAAAAGCTCAGGAAAGGAGGTAAAGAAATGAGCGTCGATGAAAGCGTTGACAGAGGGAGAAAGTCAAACGCTGGAGGGAAGAGGGAGATCACTGGTGCCTCAGACAGGAGGAAATAATTACCCTTCTCTGACAATGGAGCCTGATTTACACCTCTTCAATTAAAGTGTCAGGATGGCCCACTGGAGCAGTGCAGGTTTTTCATTGGGCCCGACTGCATGCTTGTCATCGGTGGAGGAGAAGAAGAAGAAGAATGGAAAAAGGTGGGTGAGAGCAAAAAAGAGATGGGGCGTATCCTTTACTGTCCCTGTGATGGAGCTTCAGCAGTAAATTAGCGTAATGAGTGTGGTGAGCCCAAGAGAGTGTGACCCAGTGACAAACAGCAGACAGGGGGAACATCTGACAGGGGACATAATTATAGGGGACTGTGTTTTACAGTAAGTGCTCGTAAATTCTCAGAAAAGATGTGGTTAAATGGTTTTCAGGTTTATTCCTGAAACGTTTGTCCCGGCTCGACTCTCGAACACTCGATTCACAGCGTTTACTATACAAGTGTAAGTGTGGAGTTATGGCTCGATCCCTGGCCTGTCGAAGTGAAACCTGTCCCCTGTTAGTCCTGCAGATGTTAGGCATTTGTCAAGCTGATGGTAAAGGCTCAGGCCAAGGTCACGGGACGTCCTGCTGTGATTCTCACCACATAGCATGCATGTGTACAGTATGCACTTGGTAAGATATTGTCTAGTCACAGGCACAATGGGAAACATGACCAACCAAACGCATAAATTAAATTTACATATTTCCTGTAACTTTTAAAATTTCCTTTAGCATTTATGCTCATATACTGTAGGTCATTTATTCCTACCCCTTCTATTTGACCAATGGGACCCTCCACATAGGGAAGGAAATGCACCCTTGGGTGGCAGACACAAAAATGATGACTGTTATTCCTGACAATGGCACTAAAATATTGGCTGGTGTGATAAAATCTTTTACTCCAAATAAATGGTGGAGGTCGGTACAAAGACATCAGGGTCAGGTTTAGGAAGTAATTAACATGATTAGGGTTATCTGGTTTGGGTTAGTGGGAAAAAAAGCCCTGAAGGCTATATCTTTTGGTTGATCCAAGTTTTTTTTTGCCTTAAGATGACTATGTTGTGAATTGGTCGCCATGTAAATAAAGTTGAATTGAATTGAAAAAAATGAGCCCTTGTCATTTTTTATTGGGCAAGAGGTGGGGTACACCCTGGACAGCTCACCACTCACACCTTTACAGTCACCAATGAGTCTAAGATGCACGAGTACCCGGAGGAAAGCCACGCAAGCACAGGGACAACATGCAAATTCCACGCAGAAAGGCTGCAGCCGGCCGGGGATTCAAACCAGCGCTAACCAGCTCCCCCACTGCGACAAAGACGTTCAGTTTAATCCATAGCTTGGTGAACGTTCAGTTCACACGTTCCAATCAATGTAATCCAGCACAGCTGCTCGGATTTACACATGTTCAGTCTGTTATGTTACTTCAATCTGTGCAGCCGGAGCATAGATGTGTGTAGCCAACATTTGTACAAGCCTGTGAAAAAGAAGATAGAAAAAAAGGCAGAAACGTGAATAATGTGGTTGCTTATTAGCTGCCAAGCACTAAAGGGCAGATCTGGTAAGTGCTCGACATCATTCACGTTGTATCAACTCTTTCAGAGATAAATCAAGAGGTTTGCAACCCATGCAGAAGGAGTCCCACTGTAAAAACTAGGATTTAGTGCCGGGTAATATTTTACAAAATAGTAAATTAAACAATTAAATAATAACATTTTAGTCCAATTACATTAAGTAGATTACATCTAAGAAAACCAAAGACACAGCTTGAAGGAATTTCGCTTAATAGACACTCGACTCAATGGACGTGGTTTTAATAAATTTTCACCTTAACAACACGAGATGAGTTGGCCCTTTTTGTTTTTAACAAAGCAAGTGTTTCCTGTGTGAAAGAGCTCAGACACAAGTTTATGTCTTCCAGAAACATGTAGACCTGGGCAGCCCGGTTATGAATTGTTATGAAGCTATGCGCAGTGCACAGCTTCATAAGAATATGTTTCTGTCAGAACTGTCGCCCGTCATATCTAACTCTGAGATGCACAAACACACATATATTAACATGTTTGTTTAATGATATATGTGATTAGTGGTGTAGCAGCAGCTGACAATCTGAGTGTTGCATTGTGCTATCAAAGCATTTCTGCTGTGCATCTTTATGAATTTTGGGGGATTTCGGCACAAAACCAAAAACAGTGAGTTCTTCATCTTTGTGTATGTTGGCTGAATTGTCATGAGCCATATGAAAATGTGCATTTAGTAAATGCAAATATTTGTATAGAATTTGTTTGTTAAATTACTGTATATGTACCAAAAATACTGTTTTTATCAACTAATTTTCTTTAGAGTAAATTTTACTAACTTAAAATCCATTTTACTTTGACATTTACAATTATTATATCTAAATTATATAATAGGTCACTTTGCTGCAACATCCCAAAGTGAAAAATAATCACATTTTGTGTAAAAAAAAGGTTGA
This sequence comes from Channa striata, assembly GCA_033026295.1. NCBI lineage: Eukaryota > Metazoa > Chordata > Actinopteri > Anabantiformes > Channidae > Channa > Channa striata. The sequence goes on from CM065169.1 coordinate 17,912,622, forward strand.
AAACCTTGTCTCAGTGTCTGAAGTCATCCGCTGGAATCTGCACTGTGGTATGTTGCAGGATGCAGGCTGTCTCTGCTCTGTAATGTGGACTGACTGGGGCTGAAAGAGGAGATGGAGTGTGGCTCCATGTGAAGAGGGTAATTTCCATAACAAAAGGACATCAGCAGTGCAGTGTTGTTCTGCAGATAAAACAGAAAGGAACAGAGAATTCTCTTAGGCGGAAGAAAGACAAGCTGCTGATGTGCAAAAGAAAGTAAACAATTAGTGAACTAATTAGTGACTTGTTTCCTCACAGACTAATGTTTGTCCAAAGAAATCTTCCTAAATGGAAACATACCCGGATTCATCGTTTTCCTCTCAGCCTGGTATGGCTCTGAATCCAGATGATGCATTTATGAGAGATCTGGAGGAACAATCAGAACAGTCCTTCACAGTTTGGGTTTTTACCATTTCACCACAACTGCTTAAACAAAAGACACCCACAGAAACAAATAGTGACCCTCACAAAACAAATTCACTTTAAATACCTCATGGTCAGACCAAACTCCATGTTTGCTAAGGTGAGACAGAACAATTGAAGCCAAAACATTGGCTTTTAGATGTGCTTAACTCAGCAATTTTATATTTACTAGAGCTGGAGGAAAATAGAACAGCAACAAACCAAAAAAGAAAGCAAAGAAAAGAGCTCGCTGGTTCCCCCTCCCTCAGTTACACTTGGTACAACCTTAATTGCCAGCACCTGCTAATCTGGACAGTGTGGACGTAAGGCGAATGAGACCAAAAAAAGAGGCAAAAAAGACACAAAATGACCAAAAGATGCCTCAAAATAACCTCTAAATGACTATAAGTAAATAGACACTAGCAGACCAAAAACTAATGCAAAACAGACACTAATGAGAACCAATGTCCACTACATGTCCAAAACCAGACACCATATGACCACAACACACCCCAAGTGACAAACAGCAAATGTGAAATAAACACAAACATATTCAATAAAAACATCATCGTGGTCCAGGGACCAGTTTTCCCATAATCAATCCATGCAACAGCGGTCGCCCATTAACTTCCATTAACTGGACAGTTTAACTAAGTGCCACAGATGTTGTTTCAATTCTAAATGTGCAAGTAATAAATCTGAAATCCATTTGACAACAGCGAGGCTTCCTGCAGATAAAGAAGTTGGAGCGAGGTTGGAATAGAGTGGAAAACAGAGAAGAAAAAAAAACTAAACTAAAACACTTTTTGGGCGTTGGGTGTTCGCAAAGAAGAAAAGTGAGTAAAATGAGATGATGAGAGATGCTGTATATTCCATGTTGAGATCAGTGTCAATGCCCCGTACTAGGTACAAGTACAAGTATTCTTTGATACCTGAAAAACAGCTAACAGTTCGGAACATGCAGCACAATGCCGCGGTGTTTAGCAGAGTGAGCAGGTCTATTTTTGGCCAGGTAATCAAGCGCGGCGGTTTTAAAATAGCTGGTGCAGAGTGGATCTGACCCGGCTTTACTTGACACATTATACGGGTGATTTCTCGTGTCTCCTCTCCCATTACTGCGTGCAATATTCCTGTCCTCCACTCTTCCATCTCAGTGGGTGGGGAAATAATAAATCAAATTAAAAGTTCTCTACTCGAGGCATTAACTTCCACAGGGGGACTGATGGAATCTGCTCAGGATTCAGCCCACTTCGTGCTTCTCGTGTAGCTGATGTATGCCATGTTATACTGAGCTTCACGGTAGGATGGAGTTCAACCCTGAGATCTTAATAGATTTAATAAAGTCGGCACACCGTCCACATCCTAATCTCTTTAATAAACTTACACATAAATATTCCTACGTTAACAGCAGTAGTGGTTTTCGGAGGCAACTTTACAGGCCTCACTTTGGATTCAGATGTTGTTTTCTGGCCTGGGAAGCAGTTTTCCAGATATGAAAAGCTTTGTGTGAGGACACAGCAATTATCTGTGATGATCATTTCTTGATGCATGCTTGTGATCCCTGAAACAGACTTTATGTAAAGCTTTAAATCACAATCATCTGTCCCCAGGGATCAGCAAGATGACTTCCAATAGATTACAACTAAGCTCTTGAATTTACAGAAGGTTTCCCCCTTATTTGGCTTCCAAGATTGTGGAAAATGTTTTTTCAGCACTGTAAGACAGTGACAGATATGTATGGGGCTACATTAGGCCTTTACGAAGTGAAATTATTTAAAGCCAACATGCCTGTTTTTCACTTCTTTGTAGCCGGAGATCCTCCTCAGATACTGGAGTTAGCTGGTAGTAGTCAGAGAAACTCAGGGGTAGGTCTGGGTCAATGCTGCTTTTGAACTGTGGGTGACTTTCCTTATACAGTACAGTACGTGGACAGCTCACCCAAGGGCACAGGCTTCCGTGAAAAGTGGGACTGACATGGTTTCGTGTTCAATTTTCCGCACTTTGCCGAAAAATTCGAACAAAATGAATTAAGATTACGAGACAATGAGAGGATTGTTCAACGTAAAAGGCAACAAGACCTTGACTAACGTGAACATCTGGATTCACAAGGCGTTTGTCAAAATATCTTTTCATGAAGCTGCAAATGAGTAACAGAGCAACATGCTTGTTTGGCAGCGATTTTTCATTTTTCTTTTTTTGGAAAATGGAAAGAAAATAAACGCTGGGAGAACAGTGTTGGGTACAGTGGATATTTGGCTCATTGTCTGGATATCACACTGGGATTAGACACAATGAGACAACCGGCTCTAGAGATTCTGATATTTGGAATGAGTGTTTGGATGCGGACAAGTGACAGCTGCTGGGAGGAGAGTCCTGGAAGCCAATTCTGAAATAATAGACTTGCAGGAGGGTGGAGACATTGTAAACACGATAGATCTGAAAGGGCTGTTGGCTGCTGAGCTGGCATTGTGGCGGTGATGCCAATACAAAGGTAGTGGCCAGAGAAATGGAGCATTTCGAAGGCCAGAAGGGTTTAATAAAATTCCAGGTTGTTGAGTGTCTGCTGTTTGACAGCCAATGAGGCTCTTGTACAGTTGGGTCTGAAGTCGAGAGTCTGAGATAAAAGCTTGGAAGGGATTGAGTTCAGGGTGTTTCAGGAAGCTGGAATGAAAATCTGGGCCATGCAGAATGAAACACAGGGCACGCAGAGAAGGAAGAGCCCAGATTGTTATCCCGCCAGGTAATCCTCAAAGACAAGAAGTATGCTTGGACCTCAAAGGGGCTGCGTATGTTCTGCATCATGCAATAAGAAGAGTCTAGACAGTCTTCCAAACCGGAGTCTGGATATATTTAGCCATACAGGCTTAAGTAGACAACACAGAAAGACTGATCTGACGAGAAAAGAGGACGTTCTGCAAGTACGTTCTGTTTTGATTAATGATAGTGAGTCCAATTCCTCGAAGAGCTTCAAAATGAGGATAAATTGCTTTGACAGGTCAGAGATAATAAGACAGTGAGTACAGATGTCAGCTCCATTGTCAGGTACTGAGGCAAGTTGTTGGTAAGTGTATTATCAAAAACTAAAAGGTACACCACAGTCCAAGAAGGCGACAACATATTTGTTTCCACTTCCAAATACACGTGGCTTCATGGCTGCCTGGGTTCAGACTTTGACAGGACTGAATTCTGACTTGCAAAAATCAATGCAATTTCCTGTACAGTTGAGAGAGAAAATTTGACTACCTGTCATCAGGGAGCTGGTCCTTTGCAGTAGTTTTGGCTTTTATTGTTATTACTACACGCTGAACCAAAACCGAATGGTGAAAGTCAGCTATAAGTGAGAGCAGAACGAGCAGGAATGTAAAGCTGCATCAAAATGTAATGCATTTAAATTTCATTTTACGTGTATGAAAAGGAATTAAGAGGTTCAATCGGCTGCTCAGTGACGCAGGTTTAAGCCGGGAATTTACGACCAAAGCCCCAAACGAAGCCTCCCTTATTCAAAACTAATAGAATGTGGATTGATTATACGTGTTTCTAGCAGAACGTTTTTGGGTATGTGTTTAAGTGCAGTGTGGGCTTATCTCCAAATGTCTGAACTCATTTAATTCTTTACATCCTTCCATTCCCATCACGGTTAAAGGCTGCTATTCAGAGTGCAAACACGCAGCCACTCAGCAGATGCTATCTGCTAAATAAGTTATTTTAATGATGAGCATACCAGCAAGACAAAGACAGACTTGAAGACGGAGCAGTACGCGATGGCACATTATGCAACACCCAAGATGCTTCCAGGAATTGAGCTTTTCGTTCTCGTTCAACATCATCATCATCATGGCAGAGAGAATCCATTCCACCCTGGTCTGTCAGCAACAGCTCATTAACTCTCGGTGCCAGTTCCCGTTATGTTGTTGTGCCTTATTTTGGATTTCAATCAATTTCACCGCTCGTTTCCCTGAAATGTCACCGTGTCCATCTTTTTCCCTTTTAAAGTGAAAATATTATCAGATAAGCGTCCTAAAACGAAAAATAAAATGCTTTTTGAAAGTAGAAAAATCAACTAGTGATTTCTGTAATTTGACTGTCCGTGTGGTTTCACATCTCCACGCAGGAAGTTCAATCAGGCGGAGAGGGGGGATTCTCCACAGACGGGGCTTTTCCTTTCAATCAACTCAGAGCGCTCATTCAGTTGAAAGCCATATATATTCTGTGGGTGTCCCCAGGTTTAAGGAGATCACATCAGTGTCAATCTGAGCAGTCATGATTTTCAAATTGGTTTGGGGATGGGGGGTCAGCTGTCTATCAACAATCTGCTGTCAGTCACAGGTTGACCTCTCTGACCGAGTTGGGAAATGAAGAAGATGCAAATTTTGCTGCTTGTTGATCCACAATTCAGAACACAAATCATTGTTAACATGAAAGACGAGAAGTGTGAGACAAAGACATGCTGTAAGAGACACGGCACATGTAAAAAAAAAATCACGCTACTTTGTTGACGTTGGACATTCTTCGTCTTTGTCAAAAACCTTCCTACGTTACCCACAAAGCAACATGATCCAGGCAGTTCGGTTGAGAAATGTGCTGTGCTAGTAGTGGATAATGGATCCTGGAGGCCTGAAGCAGGTAGATTGTGGAAATAGCTGTCAGGTTAAAACCATATGCCCAGGCAATTAAAGGCTTTTAATATGACTTCTCCTCTTGGTCTGTCCGAACAGCACTGTCAGAGTCTATGGAAGTCTGGATTTACAAAGAGCCAAACAAACTGAAACAAGTGCACAAAGTGTTTAAGCTAAAGGGAGCTAATGTCATCGGCTTTAGCGAGTGTAAACACCCGAAGTTTCCTAAAGGCTCCTTTTCAAAACCATTTTAAACACCACCCGACAGCTAAATGGGACGCTGCGCAACAATCGTAGTATTGTTTAAAGTGCGACGATGGGTGTTTACTTTGTGGATCAACAGGCTGAAATGCCCCAACAGTTTCAACTATCTCTCCAGAAATCGCATTAGGATTTTTGTCAGCATCAAAGTTCAAAGGTGAGCACTGCCTGCCTCAGACGGCTAAAACTCAAAGGATGGACGACCTCATTAGGCTGAGAGCCAGAGTCTCTCTGGGACCACACGGTTCAACTGGTATTCATTTATACACATCGGCAGAATGTTCAGATTCGCGGGAGCCACAGCCCCCTCACGCTACCTGCATTATGAACAGATGTGCCAGGAGCCGGAGCCCCCCGATCCAGTGACGCGTGACGAATGGATGAATTTCACAAAGGGCCAAAGGTCAAGTCGTATCCCTTACGAGATCATGACATATCTGATACAGACGCACAATGTCTGTTCCCATGTGTTGGGATGGAGGCAAACTCTTTGACACACCTTCCCAAAGATCTGCAGTCCCAGCAACCGTGAACCATGAACTTTCAGCTCCAAGATACCTGCCAGACATTATCCCACCCCAGAGGAGCTGCACACTTTCCTTCTATTCACCTTCACCCTTCATTCTCTTTTACCAACCTGTCCCCAGAGACCCACCGAAGCTGCTCACCCACCACAAGAATAAGTTCGAATTCTGCCCCAGCTTGTAGGTCATGGTTTCAGTTTGTTCTGGCCTTGTAACTCCTGGAGCAAAGCAGTTCCTTTCTATTATTTATTGAAAACCACACAGGCTTTAGTGAATACTCTCTTCCTAGGGGACCGCTGTTCTCTTACTCTTCCACTAAAAGCCTTTTTGGAAATATCAAATTGTACCTTCTTGCAGTTCTAACATACCTTTACATATAACACTGTTTTTATTCAGCAGATGTTAAATTTTACTCAGGTATTTTACCAATCCATTTAAATAGCTGTCTAAAGATCTTATCAATACATGCTTAGACAGACCTAACCTGACATCAACATAATGTATAAATTGAAGTGAAACAAAAAGCCCCATTAATCAGATTAGAGTGCCTGCATGCCAGGAACAGGAGTAGTATATTTCCCCCATGTCACCTGTCACATATAAATTGGGGCTTGTGTAAACTTCTGGCTGTTTTATATGCTTCCTGAGGTCAGAGGTCAACTGACGAGCATGACCAATTATAAGACAAATCAACATCTGAAAGCATTCTGTCTTTGGTAGAGTGGGATTCAATTAGCTTTAATCTGCTGTAAAGAACCACACTTGGTCCTGTTACTCATTTTGATGGATTTTTTTTTAATATACATATACACTGCAGACACTGCATTAGCTGAAAGTGCCAGGTGTAAGTGTGCAGCACAGATCACTTTGGTGCATACACTATTTCACCATTTTTGTTTCCTTTTGCATATCTGTAGACAATTTTGATATATGTTTATTGATTCAAAGCAAGCAAAGAGTGTGTTAGGGCAACTGTTTGGCGACTATTTGTCTGAAAAGCTCCAGGAACTGTGATGCTGATCGTTTGGTCCAGGGTCTTGACGACTATTGAATAAATCGTCATGAAGTCTGGAAAAGAGATGGATGCTTCTCTTGGGATTCGGTTTTATGTTGATGAAATGTTTTTTTCCCTTTTTAATTCCTCACACAGTTGAGCTGTTGTCGGTTCAGTGGTAAACATACGTTCTTGCAGACACCGCGTGGCGTTAGCCCTTGTAGCTTCTGTGCTATAGAGCACGTGATTGTTAGCATGCTAACCTGCCTAACAGCAAATCATTTCTACACGTCTCTTTTGCTGACACTATTTTGATGTCAAAAACACATAACTGTCACACATATTTTCAAATTTTTATATCCTAATAAGCAAAACTTTTCGATGTACATACTATATATTTATTTGTGAGCCGCTCCATTTAGCTAACAGGTCAAACAGGAAGTGCCCTCTATAGCGAGGGGGGACTGGACTGTACTATCTAGAGTGGAGGCAGATTTTTATAGTTTTCAGCGAGTCTTATGAAACACAACATTCCAAAATCTCTGGCTTTTATGCTTCAGTGGCTATTAATATATGCCTTCATTTCAGTCCCCTATTCAAATCCCAGCATTCGCAGAACGATGGTTCCTTCTGAGGTCCGGCTGCCTTTCATTATTGTTGCTGCTTTCCTTCCAGAGCAGGGCAGTGGTTTTAGATGACCACCTTAGTTTAGATAAAATATAATTACAGTTTTCCTAAAAGTATTTTTGTTGGTTTAAAAAACATATTATATGCCATTTTCCAGCAAATGCACAGATTGAGCAATAGGATCCGCAGGATCACTTTGAGGTTTGGCCCGTTTTCTCTGATTACAGCCAGGCATTCATTTGTTTCCTGTGTGACTGAGTGGTACTGCGGTGTGAAGGTAATGCAGCATTTTTAGCAGCTGAGTATAAGTTGTTGGAAAATCACATTTTCCACTTTTCTTATCAGTTGTGATTTGAATCACTCACGCTGCTGAGTGTAACCTTCTACGCCTGAGCCTCGAATCGCACAGAGAGAAGATTGTATGAAGGAAGACTTCATTCGTATATAGTCGACTGCTGCTGTGTGCCTGCTTCATCATAATGAAGGGGCTCATTACAGCAACCATCACCGTGATTATCCACGTGCATATACAAAAACGAGGGTTTCATTTAGAACACAGAGAATGCTCCTAAAATTGAAACACCAGAGTGCCATCATTCATCAGCTCCTTAATTTTCAGGTTTAGAACCAATAATACTTCCCTAATAAAGACAAGTCATTCAAGTATGAGGATATCGCTCATAAGTCTTTAGGCTGACCATCCGTTTTGCTCCTCAACATCCCTTTGAATTGATTGTTGTTTTGTGATCCTTGCAACCGTTCAATCACAATGAAGTCTGAAACCTGTCACTCCCCATTTTCTTGATTACTTTTGCAGGTTGACCCTCAATAATCAAACCCAGTGCACGTCTACAGTCAAAAGGAATGCCCCGCCAAGACCCCATGGGGCCGGACAGGCTTTAAGTAAATGAGAATGAGGGCGGCCGCAAGGGGCCATATAGAGCCGAGATGTTTAATTAGTTTGACCCTGTGAGTGGCACGGGGCCGTCCCCACCTCCAGTAGATGAATGGTGCTAATTAGCTGAGTGAATGATGAATACTCACAGGTATTTCTATTCAAGAAGATCCTGATTGATTAAGTCAGCATTAACCTGTAGTCCTCTGGGGGATGGGGAGCTGACATCTTTGTCTAAATTTGTGATTGAGTTGGACGTCCATCTGTCGGGTGGATCCATCACTATAACAGGAGAGGGGGCTTACGGCAGGCACTGTAGTATTATTGCACGTCTGTCTACAAACTTATGTTGTATAGATTTGTAATGTGAGGAAAATATTTTATTATTATTTTTTTTTTTAATTCTGAAACATATCTCACCCACTGGTAACACTACTGGTGTTTTGTCAGTGTTTTGAACTGTAGTTTTTTTTATCCAATGTGTTCGGACACAGTTCTTAATTTAACCGTTCATTCTCAGTGTTTATGTATTTTAGTTAAAGTGATCTGGCCGTGACTTTACTCTTGTTTCCTGTTACGCAAGAAAACTGTCCAGGAGCGATACGACTGACAGCAGCCACAAGTACACAAACACAAATTCAAGTTATCCACTGCTGATTTGAAAAAGCCCAGAGCTGCCGACAGCAGGGCAAGAAACTCCGGTTCGCTCCAAGACCGACATGTTTTGAGCCAAACACTGACTCAAGTTGACAAATGAAATTTTTTTGGGCAAACGCTTGAAAGCTGCAACTTGAGCTGCACAATTGCAGCATTTTCACCTGAACGTGCCGTTTAAATTGCTTGATTGCAGAACAGCAGGCTGGATATGTATTACAGTCATTGTGTTGTGTGAGTGTTATTTTTTAAAGATTAAAATGAGGATCACTTGGTTGCTTGTTGGTATTTTTTACACAATTTATTCAATATTATAATATTTATATATTGCAGTTTAAGTTTAAATATCCATGTTTGTGCGCAGAGAAAAAACTCTGGATATCCTCCCAGTAATAAACATTTAGACTGTAGGAGTAATAGAGTGATCACTGACAGTAACCAGCATTAAACATATATTTAATCTGGTGATTGACTAAACAAAATCCATTGTGGTACAATTTATAGCTTCTGCAAAATTAATCTACGAACAGCTACTACACACAGTAGCTGTACTGGCAGCTCGGTATTGATTGCACACGTCTCAGAACGCCGCACCGGGCTGAGCAGAGCTCACTGAGAAGGAATGTAAATCAAGTACTGGCTCTTTGAGGTCCACGCTCCAATGTAAGCGGACGATTCAGTCGGCTAACACAAGCAGTTATGTGGGGAGGACTCGTGTGACTCCAGGCGCTGCAACCAGACAAGGTTTCCTGGGTAAAGAAAGACGACGACGCACGAGGAATGAGCTGATGCGTGGTTGTATTTTAGAAGGAATGAGGAGCAAAGCTTTCCTCAGGGGGTTGGACATGTCCCACCTGGTCACTGCCTGAAACAAGAAGACCTTAATTTAGAAAAGGGGACTGACTGTTGGGGAAAAATCATGAAAGCAATCTAGATTCATTCTGCTCTGTTGGTGTGTGTGGCCTTGCTGCAGGAGGCTGAGAGCATCTGCATGGTCACTTTGTTCCAAGGCACATCTGTTTCCTCGAGTTGGACAGTTGTGCAGTGAGTCGCTGTTGTCTTTGTTTTCTATTGCTTGTTCCTCGTACATAAAAGTCTTTCAGAAGGGGAAAACAAAGCCTCATCTTAGAGTCAGGGTGATGCAGGGAGTGGAAAGAATGACACGTCTTAACCGTGGAAAGTCAGAGTGAAGACAAGGACGTTTGCTGGTGCTATTTATTACGCAGATTGTATACAGATAATATACACTTCAGATGGTGCGGAGAAATGAAAGTGTAAGCAAAGCGTGAGTTAGCGGTTTCTATACGACACCCAGGGGCCCTTTACACTCCTTCACAGTCAGTTTGACACCAAACGCGTAACAGGCAGGGCAGGCACTCATACACAAACACACAGACAAACACTGCAGCTCCCGATCTGCTCTTGGAGAAACAAACACTCTAATTCCCTTTGTGATGCTCAATTTCCCGAGTTTATTTACGGTAAAGCCCAATGTCCGTTGAAAGCGAACAACAGTGGCTGCAGACGCACTCAATGATTAATTCCTCTCCAAACGGGGAACTGTGCCAGAGAGCCCGGCCGTCTTGGAGTCTCAGCCACCTGCTGGTGCTGCATCACTTCCCATTGATCATGGATGTTCAACGGGAGCAAAGCTGAGTATCAACAAACAATTCATTTTCTAAGGAGGAAATCAAGTGTTTCACTGCGTTTACGTGATAAATTGCACCCACGAGTCCCCCGCGCTCGAGGCCTGGCTGTGCACTCATTAGTCACACAGGCAGGATCTGTTTCCACGGAGTCCCACCAAGGTCCACCTTTGGCCCACAGGTAGTTTTTAAATCTTGGAGAGGATAAGCAGGCAAATATGGAAGTTTGCGTTTTTCCTGCAGAGAATACCAGTCACAAAGAGTAAAGAGTGACACGACTCGGTGGTGATTTGATGCAATGTTGGGGGTCGATAGACCGGTTGGGGTCAAAGAGCTTTGAAAAGCTTTGAACTGAAGTGATTCGGGGGTCTTGCTCTTTTCCTCCCTTCTGCCATAATATTTCATTAACAGGCCAAAGGTTTGAGCATGACAGACCCTTGTAATGAGGGCAAGTCAAGACAACTCACATCTTGTAACACATCTGAAGCACATCACAATGAGAATCTGATCCTCTGTAGAACAGCTGGGCTGACTTCTTGACTCTGTTCAAATTGCCTATGTTAATCCTATAAGTCATGAATAACTGACGAGGCGAAGAGCTGTGTGGACGACACGAGACGGAAAATGCAATTTGCCACGGCCAACATTTCTAGCAACAGTGGCAATCTGAGTTTGCGGCCGTCTTGGCCTTTTACCAAGTGAGTAAAATGCTATTTACTGCGCGAAGGAGCTGTGCCATGACCCCGTCAAGTGCATCACCGTTATTTGATTTCTCCTCCTCATAAAGGGACAGTACTTACTGCACACTCAGCAGATATGGAGCAACATTAGCCGTCATGAGGTGTTGTGTTACTGGCCAACATATAGCCAAGCTCAAGATTTATTCTGTTTTTAGTGCAGTTTTTAAAGGAATTAAGCCCATCGTAAGCTCTATTATTTTATTCTGGCTGGGAAGTACAGTGGGTTTCTTGTTTCACCTGTTATTCAAGTGAAAATATAGATTTTTTTTATTATATTGGATGATTAAGAAAATTCAACGCCACAAAAAGATCATGTGAGACTCTATGAGATCAGACACTGACCCGATCTCACCAAGTTCATCGTCCTCATGCAGCAGTGTTATCCCTCACACAAACAGGTTTTCATTGGCTGTTGGAGGCTTCCCCTGGAGACTGCTCCACCTGCGGCCGGACAAAACAAAGCCAAATCAAATTAGGGACTGGTGGAGCTGTGTTGAAACGCGGCATAGCACAACTCCCATGTGAACCAGGCATCTCATCATAACAATGTGTGATAAGACTTTGGGAGGGAAAGAGATCACTCTTCTCCATCTTCCAGCTTCCTCCCATCACCTTATCCAAACCTGTGCTGTGCCCCAAAAAAATGAATGTTGTTGGGAATCAGAAAAAATAAAATGTGTGCGAAATGTATAAAGACAATGAGGAACACAACACTGTTTCTTGTGCTGCGCTCATGCTTTGTGGTTTCTGCCCAAGGAATGTCGCAGCTGTTGTGATGTTTTTGTGAAAGACTGTATTGATTCCTGGAAGCTGGAGAGAGAGCGAGAGGCTGTTTCGAGCGCCGCTCTCACTGGTGCTGTGTAATTGGCTCTCTGACACAGTGCTGCATCTTACTCCCTGACTAACTCAATCCCACCTCCATCCATCCGTCCATCCATCCATCCGTCCATCCGTCCAGCTGAACCCTCCCTCTGCAGCTTCCTGCAAGGCTCTGCTACTATTATGCACACAACGTTAAAACAAACTGCTACGATGCTAAATCCTTAGATGCTGCACAATCCCAACCTAAGAGAGTAGTGATTTTGGATGGAGTGGAGCCCATGCCAGTAACCAAAAAAAAATCTGCAAATGACCCATTTGAATTACTGGTATGTTGTTGGCTGACCAACACATGCTGATGATGGAGGTGGAGGCTGTAGCTCATAAATCAGTTTCTGAGTCACGGCCAATCTGGGTTGAAAATGAAAATGAGTTGACTAATAAAAGAAAATCTTTTACTCTGAGTATATCGTGTTAGAGAATCTTCAAAATGGAAAGAATCTGCATGGACTGTTGCTGATTTTTACCAGAGGTATTTTTTTGAGATCCTGCTTTTTTTTCCTCATATTATCTGGGGAGACAGTGCCAGGTAGCTGCAACTCATCTTACTGGCATGTGGGAAAAAATGCATTGAAGCTTTTAAGGGTTTTATTAATGCAGGCAGCGTTCACTCGATTAAAAACAACACGGTTAATGCATTGAGTTGTTGAAATGGTGCAGGAAAGCACAGCGTGTGTGTATGTGACACATTGTGATGTCTCGTCAGAGCTTTTCTGCAGTGGGAGAGAGATTCGAAGCATGAAAATATGTCTGACAGCTGCTGGGGAAAACATATGCAGCTGATAAGCTTGAGTTAAAACAACTGGGTGTTCAGCTGGAGGTGATCACAAAATACGTCTACCAGGAAAGACTCATTCCAGTTTTGACAAGATTCAGCTCCAATTAAGACGCCTCAAACATAAACGCACCCTCCCAAAAAGAAACAGGGGGAAAAAAGTCATCAAATTAGAGCTGCCGCATTGTTGTGTTTCATGTCTTGCTGCAGCCCAACACTTTACATCAGCCTCACAAAAGCACTGCAATGACTGCAGGAGCTCTTCAGGCACAGCGTGTGTGTGTGTGTGAGGACGGAGAGTTTCAAAGAGCATTCCCGCCATCGTGTTTTCTACGTTCAGCTGCCACTTTGAACACACTGTTCCTCACAACATCTGCACACATCAGTGACAAAAGACAAATGCATGACTGATACCACGAGACGCAACGGGGAAGGAGGTTTGGAAATGCTGCCACCTAGTGAGCACATTTAACTGATAACTGATAACATATGAATTATGATGAAGAGATTGAAAGGACACGTTTGCACTGCAAGCTTCATATCTTCAGTCACACTATTATCCTCTTCATCGTTCCGGTCAGGAGAAGTTATTGCCCCACATGATGTCATATCACAACATGGAAATAATCCCATCATGATGTAAATATACTGCTATGGACACAATCTAAAAATGTTTTTATTTCCAAAATGGCCTGCCACAAATTTTGTGCAAATCACATTTCACGTTCAACCTTTCAAAGGTAGAACCTCCAGGACAGCACTTCCGTGTGCGGCCACTTGGTGCTGCTCTGTCAACATGCCTGATGCTGCTGAGGATTGTACATGGCTTTCAGGCACAGTGCACCGAATGGCTAAAATATTGCACACTCATTTTTCATCGAGGACACCGATAAGCCAGTTCCTTTAATCACAGGAGGAAAAGGAGATAAAGAGATGCGGAGTGTTGGTGAGCACTAAAATCTGGAAATGTGCCTAATTTTTGCACGTTGAGAGTGCAGCTCCACAACAAAATTCAATTGGCTTGGGAAATATGGCACATAATCTACTTTAAGCCTATATTAACATCTGCAATAAGCAACTTCAAATTCTTGGAACTCTTGGATTCCTGTGGGAATTCCTTAATGAATCACTGTCAGTCTCAGTGTGTCCCTGACAGGAAAATCCCCAAGACTCATCACTGTCATCGTTGGAGCAAGACCAGTAGTAATTGTCTCTTTAAGGAAAATTCTTCACTCATCAATCGGGCACTAGACGAGCCCTCACGTGCCGAGAGTGGAAATCATGTGCGCATCATATACATTTTTAAGAACTGCATCATGTTGCAGGAAATGACAGACGTCATTTGACAGACTAAAAGCTGGAATCGAACCAAAAGATTTAAATGCAACACCAATTGACTCGAGGAGGGAAAACAACACCAAACAAATATGTACTTTCTACCCACTCCGCGTGAGCGAGCTGCACGAAAGCCCATTAGGGCAAGTACCTATTTCTGCAAATGAGTGGGGAAATGGGTAGATTAGAAGCAAACATCTATCAAACATTTCAGAGTTTGCTCAAACGAGCAATCAGCGGTTTTGATGTACACAGACTCTTAAGTACAAATGTGTGGTTTCCATTCAAAGGGCTTTTACTGGCAAATCAAATGAGCAGAGCAATCTTTTCTAGACACAGCAGAGCAACTCGTGCCTAAAGGTATTTGATGACATCAACCGTGTTCATGTGCAGCAAAATATTAGAAGATAAACTACAAACTAGATTTTGCATCTTTGCTTTTTTTAAAAAAAAAAAAGAGGCTCAAAGTTTGGGATAATAAATGTCAGAAGCCAAACTATGCAAATGAAATGGTAATATCAACATTTGCAAAGTCTGTGTGAAGTAATTTCAGTTCCCACCACGGTGCTGTAGTACCTGCAAGACTGCAAGCAGGTGGACGTTTATTAGGACACACACTTGACTAATGAAGCCATGATTTGGCTCACGACTACATCAGTGGAGTCAATTTCCGCATAATGATTCAAACAAGCTGCAGTACAGTTACAGGCGTATGAAAGTGAAAAGCAAACACCTTTGGGAGCTGAGAGGGGATTAATGAGGCAGCTAAATCAAATTATTCGATGCTTCTAAATCTGCTGCTATTTTTTTATTTTAATCATTTCTGTCTCATAAAAGTTGTTGCTAAAAGATGCATCCCAGTCTCTGATGAAGATGAATAGAGACTGACATAACGTTCAGGCTCAATCCAGCAGGCCACAGCCTTCAATTTATGTCTATTGATTGTTGGTCTTGAAACAGTTTATAGGCCCGTAACTACCAAAACGTGCACTGGTGTGGTGCAGTGGACCGTGATGAAGACGCTCAGCTCTGAAACAGCATGAGGAAAGGTAAGGCGCACTCTGAAGCAGTATTATGTTTATATATTTGATCAGCAGCTCCTCTCTTGATTTATTTTTTTTTTGTGCAACACCACTGGCTCATTTTTCACATACCCGAGCAAACATCCCTACTTTTTAACTCCACTACATTTCTAATCAAAGTTGTGCTACAGTCACGTCACTTTCCAAAATTTCATAATAAACCATTTTTTCCTTTTTCTTCTTTTATGGTCTTATTTAAAAGACTTGTTTGACATATTAGCAGTAATCAACGTATGAGCAGTAATTTTACTCTGTGGCTGGTTTAGAAATAAAACGGAAAAAAAGCATCAGATCTTTAATCATCATTTATGTCTATGAACATTAATGTCCCTAAACACGAAGCAGCACTGGTCCAAAGAAAAGGACAGAGAGATTTAATTCTTTAAGGAAAATATAAATCATGTACATTTACTTTACGTATTCACTTACTTCTTCCACCACTGTGCAAAACAGTAAAGTGCATTGGTTTTGTTGCAAGAAAACTTTTAGTTCAACAACAAAAACTTAACTCAAACTCCACCTGCTAGTTTATTTTAGGACTTCACAGTCCAGATGTGGAGCTACACTCAGGATTTTTGTTGTTAAACAACAATTCTGCATAAATGCAAGCAACATAACAGTGGATTCTGTAGATAATTACTGCATCTAATGTGCATGAAATCAGGCAAAGCAAAAGTGCCATCACAACATGACCATGAGGAAGCAGAAGCACACAACAAATGTCAAAATAATGTGTCTCCTGAGTATTTCTCAGGTGGGTTTGAGGTCCTTTTCCACAGCTCTGAACAGCTGGACCACAGTGTCCGTCCACGCTTCTCTCTGCTGCCTGCTGTCGAGTTGAGCCAGTGTCTGAGCGGCGTACACCAGAGTCAGCACCGTCCTCTCAAAGTCGGGCCAGGTGAGCGGCCGCTGGCGCCGGGCGAGCTCTGCTGTCAGACGGCGGATTTCAGAGAGGCTCTTGGGCAGGACGTCCTCACAGATGACCTCCAGCTTCTCCACACTCCTCAGGGAGGCCAGCTCCTCATCTGGGATCAGCATGCTGTGTTCTTCACCTCCTATCCGCATTCCAGCCAGCAGAATCTGGGAAACAGGCCACCGAGAAAAATACTAAGAAAATATCTACTGCACTGCTAACCCGCTTTAAAAAACATGAATTTCATTACAGGTGAAGTGAGCTGAAGATATCAGGTGATAAGAATAGTTGTTCTTTTCATTAGTGTCAGGAGACGTTTAAGTGAAAACACACATTAATGTCGGATTCTGCTTCAGGACAGCTGAGGTATTTTATTTTTAAAATCAGGAGCTTTCAGCAGCTGAAGGCAAATCACAAGAATTTGATCTGGAAAGGGCTTAAACACATATTTCAACTGGTTTCCTGTAAAGAAGAAGTGACTCACGAACCATTTCTGCACTGACCTCAAAAAGCAAGTTGATGTCCTCCAGCGTGTGCTGGAACGTGGGGTTGATCAGTGAATACGCGCTGCGCTTCACCCTATGTGCAGATGGATACAGAGCTAGAACAAACGAAAACAGGAAATTGGATTAGAGACCCAAGGAATTAGTCACCATTTTATCCAGTGTGGTATGTTAGTGGGCGGCCCAGACGCTGAGTAAACACAGATTCATTACTGCTCAAATATTATCCAGGTGGAAGAGGGTCTGGCTCCAGCTGTGCAGAAGGTAATTGGCGTTCGGCCCTAAGCGCACACGTGCATGTACGTTTGGCGTACAGTACAGTAGCATCCGGGGCTGATAAATCCACCGTAGCAGAAGAGAAGGTGCAATCAGGTGTTAAAGTGTTGCTGCGAGTAGAACGGGAGCGGCGCGACGTAACGTGAGAAGTGCAGAAAGTTAGTGTCTGAAACCTTTGCCAGTGTGTGGCAGTGTCTGAATGTTGTGTGTTAATCTATCTATAAGTCACTTCCTATTAATCACTTCTTACTTTATAATACTGTTACTTTTACAAACTGTGTGTGCTGATATTTGTGAATCGTCTGTGCAGTCCTGGAAAGTAACTGTCCTTAAGTACATTTAAGTAGATTTAATTATGGCAACTTTTTAACTCCACTACATTTTTAATCAAAGTTGTGCTACAATCACATCACTTTACTCATTTCATTATAAACCACTTGTTTTCCATTTTCTTCATCCATGGTCTTATTTTGACATATTGACATATTAGCAGCACTCAAAATATGAGGTGGTATGCAGTAATTTTCCTCTGTGGCTAGTTTAGAAATAAAACTGAAAAAAGCATCAGATCTTAACCATCATTTATGTCTATTAACATTAGTTAACAGAACTATAAATATAGTATCATGTACATTTACTTTTCAGTAATTTCAGTGGGGACTTACACTTTTACTAGAGAACATGATTGTTTTTGTGTGTTTGTGCTTTTACTTAAGTGCAGTTTTTGAGTATTTCATCCACCACTGCCTCTGTGAATGACAGCCTGCTGTAACAAGAGGAAGTAAACCAAAAAGTTTAAAAGCTTTAACTTGAAAAAAGTAAGATAAAGGCCAAATTATCAAAGTGTTTAATGACAGTTGTGTCAACAGAATGATTTATGAACTGGTCTGATCTTTAAAAAAAAGCACCACATTTGCATTCTCATTTAACCTTGTGCGATAGTGAGCAGACTGATAATGGAAAGTCTCAGGAGGTCAAGTCCAAACACAGCTGGAATTTTAAGCACAGGGGTCACAAACGGAAACAGTGCCGCCTCACCCACAGTCCCCCCTTCAGTGTGGTTTAAAATACATCCACCATCGCCGTCCTTCCTCTGAACATGCTCATATTTTCACCATAGTGCTTGAGACCCCACTGGCAATTTGATGGGAGTGCAGTGAAAACTTAATTAAATTAGATCTGTAAGTCAGATAAAACTTCATCTGAACTTTGCATGACATTTCTCTTTCCACACATTCACGTATTCTGGTTCCAGCCAGTCCTTGGCTCGGTGTGTGCAAACTTACCGATCTTAATGAGCTTTACAGTATAAACACTTGCTTCATGTAGGTTTGGACTGAATCCTCCATCTACCCTGCAGCCGCATCAACGGTTTGCCGCCTCGTCAATTTTACAGTAATGATCAGCCCCGCTGCCCACAGCTTCAGCGCTCTGACATATTGCTGTTTGAGAGCCATATTAAGCCACATGCACTTGCTGATCTCTCCATGTCCACACTTCCTGCCTCCAGCCGCCATTCACAATGTAAAGAACATATGTAGCACAACGCCCCAGTGTTGATAGAATAATACGACCAACCAAATTACCTCAGCATATTATCCAAAATGGGCCCATGCTTGGATTTTAGAGATACTGGGGTCAAGAGTTTACACTCTCCCAGTTTACAGTTTCCCCTCTTTAAAAGTACTTTACCAGTGTTTTTGCATTATTTGCACAAGTTAAATAAAGTTCAACAAGTTTGTCAGTGTATTTTCTGGTCATTTAAAGCTCACATCGTCCAGAAAAAGTACATCAAAATGCAATAAATCAACCATAGATGTCTCATTGATGGCCACACGCAACACATTGTTCTCATGCTGAGCTAATTGGCTATTGGCTTCCGCTTTATAATATTTATTTTAAGACCGTGCCAAATATATAAGTGATTAAAAAAATAGAATCAACCTCCGCTCTCCACTCGAACACAAACAACGATACTACGAGGAGGTTTCCCTGCTACCGTGTGTAACTGCATTGCAACTTGTGGATGAAAATTAACAGTCGTCGTTGAGTGAGCCGTTCCCTGACGTGCAATCTGCAGCAGAAGAGTAATGCCTGCACTCATATATTAGATAGTGAAGAGACACTACAGCTTCAGCGGGCCATTGTCAATGCAAACAAAACACCACCCCGGGGAAGGTGTGCTCATTAGAACACGGATTATGTTGTTAAAGGATGGAGGAGCTGCAGGGAAATGACAGCTCCGAGGCCAACCCAGTGCTGATTTACATTTAAAATTAATAATCTGTAATTTGCATAAAAGTTTACCACCACTGCCACAATAGCTCCTTGGCATGGAGGGAAACGTTTTGTTTGCAGCGGCAGCCACAGCAGTTTGGAATAAAAAGCTGCAGACACAGAAAAAGCATGTGTCTAATAACACTTAAAGTGACAAACAAGTATTTCCTGAATGGAAAGATGCTGTGTTTAATTTTGCACATTTGCATCTGAAGAGTAAAACAGGCTCAAACGCACAGCTTAGAGGCTAAAAAAAAAAAAAAAAATCAAAGACAGGAAGTCGAGACAGAGCAAAAAGGGCAAAGCAGCCAGGCAGGGAAGAAGTCCAAAATGGCAAGCAAAGGATAATAAGAAGAAAGGCAGGCAGGGGGAAGAAAATTGGAACCCTGAGCCTGGGTTTCACAACAGACAATCTGACGGAGAACTGGGGGAAAAAGGGCAGGTTTATATGGCGGGGAGCTGATGAAAGGATTGGGACCAGGTGCAATGACTTTGGAGGTCAGGAGATGAGATGAGTTGGAAAAACCTAAGAGCCAACGCAGGGAAAAGCAGCCTCAGGAACGACATGGAAATGGATGTGTGAAATCACTCTGCTGTTGGTGTGTTCACTTTCCCCCCGTAATACACAGCACAGCCCCCGAATATGATGGTTACGATCAGACACACACACACCAGTCATCCACGTGAAATACGCTTGGCGTCATCTGATCCAAACAAATGTTTTGGTTTCATGTGACTAAAAAATGTGCTGCCAGGTTTCCTTTTATGTTCTTTGGAAAAGTTTAGTTCAGTTTCATAGATGTTGACATCAAGCAGAGTCCCTCACATTGTTCCTGACATTGTCCCACAGAAACGTTTTGGTGCAGGTTTATTTTTGATCATGGACCCTGCACTTTTTGTTATTGCTACATGTGCTTCTGCGCTTCCTGTATGTCATTATGTGCCGACGCTCCCGTGACCTCAGGTAAATCCTCATGTAGCTCTGTTAGATAAAAACGGGAGATGATGTACATTTGGCATTGGAAAACTTTCAAAAGTGAAGTTGGAGCATGTGGGAAAAAGGTGTTTTTATTAATCAAGTACCAAAATGCTAAATAGAGACCAACTAAAATCCCATAAATCAGCCAAACTAGCAGTAAAAGAGACACAGTTTGAAAACTACAACCTCACACGCAACTACTTTCCATTTTATGCTGTCAACAAAGTGGAAGCTACCACCTGTACAGGTGAGCGGGGGGTCAGTTGCATTAAAATACATAGTAAATAATGAAGACTAGATATCTCATTTACTGCAACCACCACAAAGCGAGTAATGCTGCGCCCACATATTCCTTCAGTCTGTTCAGTGGAGTTTTGCTCTCTCTCAGCTCCGCACCACATATCCCCCCTGAACTTGGTAGCGCCCTGCCTCCCACTGCTGAGAGGGGCTAATGATGCGAACCTGCCTCTGCTCTTCATAATTACCCTGCTGATCCGCTCCACCTTCACACTACAAACCTTCAAATGAAATGCAGGGAAGGTTCGTCCCAGCAGACACTGGTCTGAAAACTCTATGCTGATAGCAAATTAGCCCCAGTGATCACAGGTAAACTGACAATTGTATTTAGTTTTATTTAATTGGATTTTGATGCAAATTTGAAAGTTATGACTGATTGATAATTACACTGACATTATACAGTAACACTATGTCAGATTACAGATGTCGGCTGATTTGAGATGGGAACTACCATGTTAAGGCAGGGACCAACCAAACATATGGCAGTGATTAGGATGTTTCTTCTCATTTCCAGTTTGAATATTTAAAATGCAACATTTAAGCTTCCCCCCGCTGCTCATCCATCCCTCGCGCCTCCCCTGCCTCCTCCCGGGCTACAATCAGTGTTTGGTCATGCGGGCTTCCCCCAGTGTCATTATGCACAGGCAGTGAACTTGTAATCACCTGCTAACTGCTTGCAAGGAGATGAGGGAACAACAAAGGTCCATTAATTAGCAGGACTAAATGGTACTCCTCGCTGGAGGATGCCTCGATGAGACGAGGGATGGAGGAAAAAACAAACAAAAGCACGAAAAACCCACAAAGCAGAGCAAGACAAAATGGACGTCAGGATTCCTCCGACACACGAGGGGTGAAAGGGACACGGGAGAGAACAAAATCGTCTCTGCGGCGGCTCATCTTCTACTTTGCATTTCAATTTGCTTCCAAAGGATTGTTACAATCTGAACAAATGACAACAATTCCGGAGACTCAGAGACAAATCTACTATTTGCAAAGTAAACACAGAGATCACCATCAATACCCCCAGTGTGAGCCTGATCCATGAGAGGCCAAGCTACTATGAAGACGGCTAATAGGGAAGACGAGATAGTATTTGACACTGAGGATATTGGAATACTGGGGACACTGATAACTAGAGATGGTGGAGAACAGTCACATACAGTATATGGAGTTTCTGCAGGCCCCCTGTCGGACCCCAGGGACTGTTTCTCACACTAACGTAGGATTATTGAGCCTTACATAAGTGCAGCTTTCAACAGGCGGACTGACTTCTGACCGAGCAGGTCTGAAAATGACTACGATACTGTTGATGCATGTATTACGCGATCATGCTGTTATTCTGCTGGCAGTCTGGAAAGGCTCCATAGTGCTACAAGTGGGCAGAAAAAAGTTATGGGAAAGTTGCAGTTCATATCTGCAAACTTGGGACCTGGAGAATCATTTCCATTTATCATTTAAAATTAGACAGAAGTGATTTTTTGAAAGCCTGATGTCACATTTTTCAAAGGTTCAGTGACCACCTGCAGTTTGAAAGAATCTCTTGCAATAACAAACCATGAGAATTATTATCCAGCTTCATTCACTCTCACTCCTGTCAGTGACCCTGTCTTCTGCAAAAAAAAAAAAAATATATATATATATATATATAATATACCAGACTCTATATCAACTTCTAGTAAATTAATGGTAAAGGCCAGAAACAGCCCTAGAAGTAAAGTTAACTGTGCTAATGCTAATAATGTTGACTTCAGTACGGAGCGACTTTTCCAAATGTCTGCAGATTGTACGATATTGTACAAGAGGCAGAATGTTGTGGACCTCTTTGTCAATGCTGTGACAACAGACACCTACGTAACAATAAATCAGCAAACACTAGAGTTACCCGAACGTCAAGAAAACCTCCCAATTAGTGGAGTATTGGATTTTTCTCTCCCTTCAAACCGAGTCTCCTCAGTGTTTTTGGGATCCTGCTCATCTGATGGATTTTGAGCTTTTTGAGGGCTGAGAAAGGAATTTCCTCAGTGAGTGGATCCAGTAACAACAGACCAGTCACTTCTCACTGGGAAATGATTTGTTGATTTCATGTTGCAGTGTTCCTCATTTCTCCAGGAGACAGACACACAGCGTTCCACAGAAGCACAGACACAAATCAAAACTCAATGACGGTTTGTTTCCACTTTCTAAAAGGCTTTTGTCTTATTACAATGATGGAAAAACTTTGCAATTTGTGTGTGAGAAAATATTTGAATGTGTATGTATATATGTGAATGGTGATGAGTTCAAGTCCACCTACTTTTTCTGTGGTGCTGAGTGGCTGCTAGGTGCACGGACAGGTAGAGAACCAGGAGCAGAGCCGACCACTGCGTCATGTTGAGGATTCTCGCACGGACGTCCGCTCACGCGTCTCGACACACACTCTCTCCTCTTGTGTAGCTCTGTCTCTCTGTCTGCACGCCGTCATGGACAGGAAGGACCATCAGAGGGTGGATGGAGACGCTCCGGCTGGTTAGTTGCGGCAGCTCACATGAGTCTCATGTGCGGGGTCATTGCTTGATGCACTGCAATTATTTGTCTGTTCCCTCCTCTCTTGATGCTCTCACACTCTCCCCTTTTTTGTGTCTGTGTGTGTGTGTGTGTTCTCCTCTCAGGCCAAGCAGTCTGGGCTCTCATCTGGAAATGATCAGGATTTAGCGAACGTCTGCCCTCTTGGCTGGACTTTTCTCTTAACTACTGGACGGCTGCTCGCCCGGCTGACTGGTTCAGTTACTGAGCGACTCTCCAGCTGACTCGGTGGCTCAGACACCGAACAGTTCGCTGACTGATTGATCAGAAAACGTAATGAGATCCCACGAGCTAGAATCAAATAAGTACAGGCACAACAGATGAATGGTCTCTCCTGGCTTGATTAAGCGTCCTCGTCGGCTTAAGGGGTTTCTTTCTTCGGGGTTTTTTGTTCCTTTAACCGTTGTTTCTATCAAGTAACACTGTTCCAACTAATCAGGGGGAAGATCCAGAAATGCCATATCACGCGTTGAACGAAAACATGCCAACAGTTCAGCCTGATTACCAACCACTTCACTTAGAGGGAAAACAAAGGCAGCACACAGCCACAGAAAACAAGTACGAAGCTGGAAATCAGTCCACAAGCCCAGTGTCTCCACAAAATTGGAGAAAAAGAAAACGTTTCTTTATATTAGTAAAATAAAGTTAATCTCCTGGTTACAGACTTTAGTCTGTGATTGTTACAGCCACATGTGGAACATAAATGAGAGGGATTTCTTCAAAGCATGGAAAGGAATTATTGGAGCTTCGTGCCAGTCACACGTCCTGAAACCGCGGCTGTGTTACATGAAGAGAAATAGTTGAGTTCTTAGTTTCAGCTTTTTCACAATAAAAAAAAAACTGTTTTTCTGGGGAAGTCAGAGAATTTTTGTAAAAAAGGACAAGTTTACGACATCTACTTTCTATTTTGAGTTTGTTCTGTAAAATTTGAGGCTATGGGTTGTTTGAATGTGGGGCTGAAACCCAGAGAACTTTCCCAGGGGAGACTGGGGTTCAGCTCGCGTATTAATAAACTTTCTGTACTTATTGACGTGTGATATTTATCGACGTAACATTAATGAAGTTAAAATTTAGAGCCAAACCACATTTTAATTTAACCTAACCACATGCATTTTGTGCCCAACCCAACCGATCTGCTACATTTGAACCATTTTGAACCATAAGCCGCCATTTTGGTGCAACTGTAAGACGTGGTGGCTGCCATTTTGGTGCCTGCAGCCTTAGCTTTACTTTTTAACCAATTCTTCTATGGGTCGTATGAGAGGGTACTGACAAACGTACATGAAGATTAGAGATAAAATATGTTTCTTAAATATAACTGAACAGCAAAACCTAACACACAAAATAGGTTTGCTGCCCAGCTTCACATTGTTAAAATTGTGCTTTCGTTTCCTAATGTCAAGCACAATTTGTTGGTCAAGACTTTTCCTTGACAGTCACAGTTTCCTCGTGCAGACAATGAAAATGTTGAGCTTTTAATGTAGGTTTTTGCTGAATTTTACCTATTTATACGTCATGACCTCATTTCTAAAATCTTGGCTACAGTCTTAGACAATTACAACCTACAGGTTTTAAACACGTGATTTCAAACAAAGTCGCTGCATTTTCAGATCTCGCCGCTCGACTTCATCACAACTTTAGGTCTGTAGCCAAATGTAAATAAGATCCAAACCAAGGTTCTCGTTCAGTGTGTTCTGCTGAATCCCCGATCATCTTTCTTCCTCCTGCTCGGCCTTTGCTCTTCATACATTTTAACAATGTCCTTTGAGTTGCACGCTTACATTCTGGGTCAACTACCTGAAATCCTGCATTGAACGGGTCCCGACTCAAAAGGTTTGCCTGATTGCAGGTGGCGCACAGCAGACAGACAACGTTAAAACCAGGACAGATGGAGACAAACAGCTACGTGTCAACAGTCAAGATCAACAACATGAGGACCACTCGGAGCATCTTGATTCAGAGCTGTCAGGATTCTTTCCCAGTCTTTATACTGTCTCCTTTGTTGTCACCGAATACATGCCATAAACAGACAATCCCCCGTTCGGGAGCCAAAACCCATGACAGACTGTGTAGGTGCTCTGGATTTTTAGTTAGGCTCTTTGTTTCTTGGATGGGGCCATAAGACAATAATCTTTGTTCAATAAAAAGAAAAGCACTCATGCCCAATCAGTAAATTAGGGGAAACCAAACAATTTGTGAAATTGAGGCTGCACATATTCAACTCTACTGCACGCATGAGTCCACCATTTCTTATCAGCTCTGTGGTGTGTGCAGTCGAATAAAAAGCCACTAGATTTTTGTCATCCACATATTCCCCATTGTAAAAGTATCAGCATCAGCAGTTCAAGTCAAAAATGCAATCACAAACAGCAGCACAAGAGGAGCGAGGCTCCCAATTCATCCGAGCAGTGATAAAAATACTGAATGGACATGTGAGAGCTGTTTATCTCCACACTGTATAAAGCCACGAGATGCCTCACACGACAAGAAAAGTTGTCAAGTCATGTGCTACATTTTAATCCTCCAAAAATATGATGGTGGTAAATAAGGCAAACTGTGCTGCCCGCTTGATTAGACATAAAACACGATCTTGTTAATCGGGTGACATTCAAAGGTCACATTCATCCACACACAGTTTTCTTTTACAGCTGCCATATGTTTGTTGTTTGTGCAACAGAAAAGACGTTTGCGCGGACGAGGAAGCTGCAGGAACGTGTCAGTGGACGCGCTGTAACCTTTGTCTGCATGTGGTTCACATGAGTAACACATAAGGCCGCGGCAGATGGCGTCTGAGGGGCGAGACACGAGGGGGAAACGTTCTTTTCTGCAGCTCACATCTTCTTCTGTGTTTGCCTGTGGGTGCTGAGTTTCAGCTGCTGCATCATAAGAAAAATGGCACTGACCCCCCCCCCCCGAGCCTGTGAGGTTATCAACACACAGACGCACAGTCCACACAGAAGCATCAATAAAAACTGAAAAAGAACAGACGATCTGAGTGGAACCATGAGGGGGCAGTGTTACAGCACACATCCTCAGAGACCCCAACCAACGAACTTATCCTGCAGCGGCGGCGGCTGCTGCTGCTGCTGCTGCCCCCCAACTCTTTTTGGTGATGCTGCATGAATTCGGAAATAATTGAATTCTATTCAGATAAGGTCTGGCAATATGAATGCAGCCACTTAGCAGAGATCAAAGGGTTGTTTGGGTTCAACCCAGGTGGGGACCCTCGAGACATCCTTTAGTTTAATTGCTTCTCTGCTGTAAATCGCAGGAATGCCTCAAATATGCAAATGGCTGCGAGGCCACTGTACATGTGAACTGTCCCATTAAAAAAACAACAACTCTGCAGCTGCGTCTTACAATAAACGGGAGTTGGGATAATCAGTAAACACCTTGATTGGCCGGATGTGGAAAACGCCGGTCTGGACTGTTTAGGTTTTTTGCTCCAGCAGACGGACTGTGACTCATGCAGAGTGTTTTCAGTAACATCTCAAAGTTAAAGTCATGTTGTAATATACCAAATACTGGTTCTGACAGATTGTAGGAAGTGAAGCCTGCAGACACAGCAGGAGGCGGCATGTTCGGGATGTAAAACACACTTTCTTCCAGGAGGAAAGCCCGCAGCTAGGAACTATGAAAACGATGGTAAATACAGTTTCTATAGCGGAGTTCACTTCTGCTGTGTTCGCAGTCTTTGTTAAATCAAGTCACTGAAGAGTTTGGGAGCTGGAATTTTTAATTATTTTTAATCCCCAACCAAAGCTCTGCTGAAAAGCTTTATTTAATTTTTTTTGTCTTTCATTGTGAATGAGTTTGTTCTTGCTTGATCCACAAAGTTGCACAGAGGTGAAAATAAACCGAAATACCCCAAAAAACATGTTTTGGAGAACTACAAGTACTTTCAGATAGAAAAAGCACTAAAAGCAGTGACAGGACAGGAACGATGCGGATCGTGGGGATAATCTTTCAGACAGCTGGGCAGAAGGAAAGTTTGAGAACGGCTGGAAATGAAAGTTTACAACCACAGACTATTGATTGACCGTGGCTGGTGACAGCGTGGCAGCCGTCACAACAAGCGAGGCTGGTGTGCGAATAGGCTGTCTGGCAACTCGTGCGAGGGATATCACGCATCAAAACAGCTCGACAAAATCCCGAGCGTGCCAGTTTTCAACCACAATGCCTAATCATCATACCTCAAGCACAATAATTACCTTAACTGTCCATCACATCTGTGCAAACTGTTTTTTCGAGACTCATCTGAATAGAAGCGCAGTCGCAGCTCAGCGTCGAGGCTTTTAATGGAGTTGACGTCTCTTGGACAGCTCGCATTATCATGGTTGGCCCCGGTGGGTGTCTGCAAACACACAAAAAAGTAGCTGCTAGTCTGAGTGATAGATTTATACGACAACCCACAATATGGTTATTAGTGAATGAAATATGTAAAGCTTTCTGATGATTGCGGGATTAATTGAAGGTCGTTGTAAAGTTCATGCTGCTAATTTCCCCTTTTTGTTCTCCTGCTTGTATTTCTTGACTAATTCATTCATAATGTCCCAATTTATTGTGCACGTTCTGCCGTAAGAGTTTGTTGTTGTTGGGGGGAAACGTCCCGAGACCTCAGACAGTTTATCTATGCAGCAATTATGTGCAATGTCAATTGATATTAATATGAAGAGCATGAAGGCCTTTTAGGTGGTTCTGCAATGAGGAACCCTTGAATGTTGGCGGTGGTTGTGGAGTCGTGGTGAAAGGCAAACACGCGAGAAGAACGATCCGTCGCTCCGATCGTGACCGATGGATGAGTTGAGACTCTTGATTTCATCAGCTGGTTGTGAGTAATGAGGACGTGTTTGTTGAGCTTGATGAGCATCACCTCTGTATTAACACAGGCCACAGACGGAGTGTTCGCGACTCGAAGCGGAGGCATCAAACCAGGCCCGGCCAGGAGTTGTGTCCATGTGCAATGAGGAAATGAAAAAACTCAGAGTTTACTTCAGATAAATTCAAGCTGGTGGGCGAAAGCGTATTTACATTGTTTTTTACTTCAGTATAAATGAGTTTAACTTTCATCTCGCTTGGTTATTTTAAGGAAACGTGCTGGGAGCTGTGCTGCGGATAGCGCTCACATATCGGACTAAAACTACTTCAGACTGACCAAAACTTGCAGTATTTTCAGTCAGAGAGTTTAGAAGACTTAATGGAAAAAGGAGCTTTGCCTCAGTTTGATGTTTTATTTAGAAAGATCTTCTAAACCCTCGAGGAAAGATGGATGAAAACTTTTTGGTCAATATATACTCAGGTCGCTGGGCAAACTTGGAACCATCTTGAAGTGGTTTTATCGAATAACTTTAATGCATCGCAGCCGTAATTTTTATTTTACGTTATTTTAAGTGCGAAATGTTCTTATCATAGTCCATTTAATAATACAATGTTTGATGATCTGAGTGATGCTCACTTGTTTTGTTGATGTGGGTGGTCCAAAAAAATAAATAAATTTAGAGCAGCACAATTTGAGACGTAGTCGGTGCATACGTGCAAAAGGTATTTTAAACATATTTTAACTTGACCAAACATTTCACACTAATCCACTAACTGTTTGACTCAAATTCATTAAAAGATGAGGGGAATGAAAAGTGTCAGGAAGAAAATGTAATTAATTCTGAGATCAGTCAAAGTCTTTCAGGAAACAAAGTTTGCTTCGCTTTAAGAAAAACTGCTGGCTACAGATGAAAAGACAGTAGAGGAGTTGGGGAGCACTTTGATTTGTGTTGGCTTTATTTGTGTTCAGTTATTCTGATGGGTTTCTCATTGTTCCCCTATTTCTGTGTACGTCCCATAAGAAATAAAACCTGAACTTAGAATCAGGAAAGATCAAGACTTGAAGCTCTGTATCTTCATCCGACACCTGGGCCTCTTGTGGCGGCTTCTTTAACCTCAGCGGACAAAACCTCCTTGCACCTGGTTCGCAGAACAAAGCTGCCGCCCTGCAACACGTCATGTGGACGAGTGAAAGATGGAGAGCAGGGGACCCAGGGTGAACCTGGCAAATGAGGTGAGCTTCAGGTCAGGACGACCGCATGGTGTGTGTGTGTGTGTGTGTGTTGTTAGCTGTGAGTGA
This sequence comes from Channa striata, assembly GCA_033026295.1. Taxonomy (NCBI): domain Eukaryota; kingdom Metazoa; phylum Chordata; class Actinopteri; order Anabantiformes; family Channidae; genus Channa; species Channa striata. The sequence goes on from CM065169.1 coordinate 17,942,014, forward strand.
GCTGAGTCTTGAAAAAGATCTGTGCAACACATCAAAGCAGATGCAGCGTGGACCACAGATGGCTAAGAGGATCAGACTAAGGCCTTCGGCTGAACTTCGGCAGAAACAAGTGAAGGGGCAGCTTGATCAGACTTAGAAGATGCCGCGGAGAACAAAACACATCAGAACAACAATGCAGATGCAGCATAATCCATATGTACAATTGTCTTTGTACATGTCAGTGGTGAGCCGGTTTGTGATATGGACTGACACACGCGTTTCCACCGTCCTTTCCATTATGCAGCATACGTTTGTTTAACAAGTTAGTGAGAAGGTCCCCGGTTCAAATCCCTGGCCAGCGTGGACCCCACCTCTTCGCCTAATGACAGCTGGGATAGACTGCAACCCTGAACACCATTACAGAAAATGGATGGGATGAAATTATGACTAATTCATTCATTTTTGTATGATTTACAATTCTTTATTTTCATATCAAATCTGATTATTTCTTCTGTGCTAAAGGTTCAACATTCACTTAGAATCATATGCCAGGTACAACCACCCTCAGAGTCCGGCAGCGATGGCAATAATAATACCAATAATAATGATGAATTTTTGAAAAAAATGTTGTGTAGTCTAAAATGAGGCTTGAAGATGAGGAGGAATTTGAGAGTTTATGTTATATGTATACAGCTGAGATTTGTTATTAAAGCTGGATGAATAATAAAACCCAGGAATGTTCATTACATGCCCATAACTGAAATCAACATTGATAAAAAGCAGGTTTCATCACAAACACAGTAAATTATGGAGGAATCTATGAATGTGTAATACAATAAAGACAAGATGCTGTGAAATGTGTGTTGAAGAGTCGAGGATGAGAGAAGCATCTTTCACATTTCATCCATCAGCTTTCGAGTGGATCGGGGCATCGTCTTCTCAGCCACTGAAGCTTTGACTTTCTGTATCCAAATTCAAAACGGCATCTGGAAGGAGGTGGGTGGGTTGGTGGGGGGTTTGGGGGGGTGTTAGGCAGCTTGAACCTGCCTCTCTCTCTTCATTGTGCGTCTCTGTGAGTGCCAAGCAGTCACAAAGCTGAGCAAATCCAAATCTCGCCCTTGTTAAAATCTGGTACTTCTTTCTCTCCCCAATCCCCTCAAAGCCGTCCACCGCCGAGCAAAGTGCCTTGTTAGATCAAATCTTTTGCCGGTTCTTTTGAAATATCCGCAACTCCCAAAGTCTGGATTATACAATTACCCTGTGCGTTTTTGCATTTCAAAGCCGAAGTTCTTCATCAAAGCACAAACAACGTCCACACTCGGATTTATGGACATTTATGAACCTTAATCAAAAGTGTAAACAACTGGTTATTAGTTTGTCACAAATGTACGTCGCTGGGCTGATCCTCCCTCTCCGTCTCCTCTTTATTTACTGCCAGTTTGATCCTCTCCTCTCCTCTGCCGCCTCTTTCATTCGTCTCATTAGCGGCGCCGCTGTAAAACCCGCTCTCAGAGCTTCCTCCATCACGGCTTCTCCTGCACAGCAGACTCACGCTGGCTGCTTTGCTTGTTCCCTTACATCCTCAGGACCAGACACACAGCGACAGCAAATAACTATAAAAAGCAACACCCCGGCTGCCATGGCCGGAAGTTTGGTCTTGGTCCGCAAATACTTTTCTCTAGTTAGGGCTTGTTAAGGGGAAACTGGGACCACTAACAGTTCCAGCTGTAGTCTGTCAGTGAATTAGTGCCTGATTGAGGCGACATGTGTAATGGGACAAATATCACACGTCCATGAATAAAAGGGAGCTCTGCTCTGACTCGAATGTTCCAGTTGGATTGTTAAACAGCTCCTGAAACCAAATGGTTGGACCGTTTGTACGACTCATCACCTCTCACCATCGTCCTCGACAGGTTTTTCATGTCTGGCCATTCGTCTGCCATCATTAGGTCGATCGAGGAGATTGAGAAGCTCATCATCTTATCACAATGACATGTTGTATTTAGTTTATTCGAGCTCTTCTCAAGCTAAAGTGTAAAAACAGCTGACGTTTGGGCTGGACTCAAAGGAAAAGAAGTGACTTCCTGGAACCTTGTCACTGTGAACTGCCCAGGCAATGGGACATGAGGCATCCAAAAGCACCGCTTTGTCCAGTCCCTTCTGCTTTGCTTAGGGTGCCGTTTTTTTATGTAATTTAATTATAGGTTATGTATATATTATGTAATTAAAGGTTTAATTGGTTTTGAAGAACTCATGGAGCACCGACAAACAAACTAATCCAGGCTGCAGGTGAAAACAGCTGTTTTCACCTGCAGTTCTCCTCTAGGCTAAGTGGTTGCAGATTTATGGAAATGGGAAACACATTAAAGTTGTATTAACATCTAACTCAGCGTGACAGTGAAATGCTTTTTCCCTATAAGTCCAACCAGTTGTTTGTTCTTGGTCCATTCATATTTGTGTAGGTTTTAAATATAACACTGCAAAAACTCTGAGGAATGTGGTGCCATGTGTTCTGAGTAATTACTTCTACCAATCTCTCTTTTTCTGCTCAGCCGTGTCGGTAAAATGATAAGGAAGGAAGAAAAAAATGGTCAAAAAAAGCTCAGGATGTGCTCAAGTGCAGGAACCACCCACCAGTCGGACTGTGCCGCCACCACGTCCCTACGTGTTTCTGTGAAACTCAACACTCCTTCTGACTTTTACACACGAACGCGTGGGGAGGGAACGGCAGCGCGATAAAGGAACAGACTCGATTCAATCACAATCAAACCGTCACACCCATTTTCCTGCCGAGTTCCTTTGGATTCCGGTGCCCTACCATTGCCAGTTAACCCAGGCTGAGAAAAAGCGCTGCCCTAGATGTGTCTCCGTTCTGTTATTCATCTCCCCCTGCTCTCTATCTGTCCATCTTGCCTACTCATAACTTATTCCATTATATCTCTCCCGGTCCTTCTCCTCCCTCGTCCTCCCTGAGCACCGTCCACCCTCTTTGCTATCTTTGTCTCCCCGTCATTTGAATCTCTTGGTGCGAGGATGCGCAGTTTCTCATTTGCAGCCTCAAGGTCAGTTTTCAGTTGGAATCACAGACGATGCCTCTGATATAACAACTTCTGAGTGACCCTGCCTTGAGCGGAGATGTGTGATTACAGTAAGGCCCACGCCGGCCTGCCTTGTCTTTCTTCGGGGGCTGTGCGTGGTCATTAGTACATGTGGTTTGCCTGTTTATCATCGTATGTCCTTTACTGTCACGGCTCCTTGTCGACCCCGGAGGTTGCGTTCTGGGCTCCTCTGGCGATGACCGTTCTGACCCGAGCAATCAAGCACAGCCCCACATGCTCATCCCTCCCATCTACACATATGCACTCAGGCCACAGGCGAGGGAATTTTCCGTGGATTCGTGCACGCTCGCACGTTTGTGGATAGTGATGACGAGGACAACAAGGATGGGCGATTGTGTGGATTTACTTCTGACCCTGGCAGTTTGCTGGCGAGCCGGGCCCCCATTGATCACTTCTCACACATTAAACAAATCATCAGTCATTCCTTCCAGCATCTCTGCGTTGGGGACAGACTCCAGTGCACGTGCGAGCAACACTGAGCCCATAATCCTGCATTCCCCAGCTGAGGTCTGCTTTGTATAAAATAAATCATGAAAGGAACATTTATTAAATCTGAAGGCGTTATCAGCACCGAGCACAGCTTCCGCATCAACAGAATAAAAGAGAAAAACTGGGAATGGATTAAAGAAGCTGACTTATTTATTTTTTAGGCCATTATGGTCATTGACGTTGTTGGATGATGTGTCTGGAGTTCTGTTTATTTTCCACAGGGTGCAGAAGAGAATCGCAGCTCAGAGCTACAGAAACCCGTGAGGTTCAAGGTTGGATTTCACGCTTTGAACTTCTTCATGTTCCATCCGCTGTTTTGAGCGCGACTGAATGAGTTTTTATCAGCCACGATTGAACCCCCTGAATTTATGAGATTGCATGGGACCAACCTGAGGATGTTTGAGCTGCTCCTTCGTGATGCGTGGCTGACCTCGCGGCTTCCCCTCTGGGGCGCCATTGTGCAGGAACGTGCCATCCATTGATTCAAACCTCCCACCTACATCTAGGCAAACATGTCCCCGAAGACACCACGCTTTGTCCATAAACATAAATATTGAAATGTGTGAGCACAAAGTCTTGAGGAGGAATTAGCATTTCTGGAAACTTTCTGGAAGATTACAGAATAACTACAGATAAACTGTATAATTAAACTCCAAGTAGCGCCGTAATTAAAAGTTATGCTATCAGTTTCCTTGACGACATGATACGAACCTTTTATTTTATAAACCTAAACAATCAGCATCCTCTTTGTGTCGCTCTATTTCTGGCAACGAGAAAAATACAGTTTCTTTATTTTCCACCGGTCCCTGATTGCAAATGAGGTGACAGTGTTCTTTGTTTGCTCAATTGCTTCCTGCGTTGTCCCCCCCCCCTCCCCATCTCAAAGCAGCGTCTCCCCGCGATCAAGAGGACTCAGCCTTGCAGCGAGCGCTCAGCCTCTGCACCGTTCACATTATTTGCACTCGCTACATTTTGGCGTTTGACAACATAATTACCAAAGCCGAGGCCCCGTGCAATTAAAAGCCACTGATGGTGGCAGCGCTGGCTCGAGCGGAGAGAACATGACACAGTCTCAACAAAGGTGTTTTTGCAACGAACCGTCCCATCTCCGTCCCACATACCTGCACTGACAGAAGGAAACAAAACTAAATAACCAGGAGCGGGGAAAAAAAAAAACACATAATGATCTAGTTGCCCCTGGTTTGACCCCTGCTACCACGAATCTCTTTTCATTAGCGAGCGGTGAGAGACGAGGCTGCAGGAATGAGGCAGAGGTGGACCAGGACATAAAACCAGCTCTGTAGTTTGACTCAGGGAGCAGCCGAACACAAGTGGCACGTGAATCCAATGTGGCTCCTGGCAAGGTTGTTTCAAAAGCTCGTTGTACGAGCCAGCGTTGAGTAATACAACCATAGTGGTTTCACAAGTACCACGGCAACGCTTCATATGGGACGCATTTATGTCGCTCGTCTTGCCGAATGGACACGTTTGAATAATTGTGTCTTTTGGGGCTAACTACTTTTTGAGCTGGTCATAGCAGGATCATATTGTCTATTATGTGCAAATATGACCTTTTTTTATATTAGGGCTGAACATACGAGGCCACATGTTGCCTTCACGGCTCCTCTGCTGCTGCTGCTGCCAAATAACTGTAATCTTCTGCATTTAAAGGCATTGCACTTCAAAATATCTCTGACCCACCATTTTCTTGACATGTGATCCTCTTGTTGGGAACTGCCACATGTTCCTGACTTTTGCACATTCTCAAACACTTTTGAAAATATATGCCAGCGTGCAATGAAAGTAACACATACTAATGCTGCAAAACATGTTCAATAGCATTTAATGATGAAAAATACAGGAAATATGAAAACAACCATTTCACAATGTCTCATATCTTTAGGGTCTGGTCTAATCGGACCAACAAAACTAATGATTTACAAACTCCCGTGTCCATTAATGCACATATAGAAAACAGCATCAGAACAACAACAAATCATTAGTGTTTTAAAAGAAGTTATTAGCCTGTATTAAAAGGTCTGCCCATAATTTAAAGTGGGTTCCAGCTCTGTGTCTTGATGTTAGCAGGACTTAAATTGTCTCTGTAACTGTGAATCACCACTTTATGTGGCATGAAAACAGGTTATTAACTGTCAAACTAACTTCAAATATAAAGTGACGACATAAAGCTGATAAACTCAGCACGACTTTCAAACAACAGGCCTTAAAAAAGCATAAAACGTAAAATTATATTGGCTCACTGAGCTCTGATTGACTGCCTCATGTTTTGGACACAATGTCCACGTTATCAGTCTTCATCGGCTGAGTTGGGGTTTTGTGGGATTTCGAAAATGTTTTCTAATTCGATCTGTTGATGCACGTGTCTCAGAATTGCGGGTCAAGTAGAGACGCTGAAGATAGTAGCTGTGTCTCCATACTGGTCCACACATGTTGGTCCTTCAAGGGGCCCAAAGGCCAGACGGAAGGACCTGAACCAGATTGTCAAACCGAACTGAGGCTTCAATTAATGATGCATTTAGGGACTTTGAGAGACGACTTTAGCTGTTTAGCTGTTATTTCAACATCAGCTAGAAATGGTAGAAGAGTTATAGAGGGTTGGGAAACGTGAGAAACAGTGCTGCGGTATTCTGTGAGGGTCCCGTATAAAACCACTGCAGGACAGTCAGCTTTATTCTCCACGTCAGTACCAGCACACAGAAACGTCCCGGTGGTGATGTAGACAAAGACACACACAGCTCTGCCTGGGAGCTCGGGTGCACAAATGCACGACCGCAGGGAAATAACCGTCACCTGCGATGCCGAGTATCGAGTCTGACTAATTGTCTCCCTGCATCTATTTTCATGGTAATGTGTGCAAGCCTTCTGTGCATTCAACATAAATCAAAAATATAATTTTCACTTTTTAATGAAGAAAAATTACCAACTTGTGGCTGCGCAGCTTGTTAGACAAACAAAAGTGACTGGAGTTCCCACCGGGCAACACGTCTCCAACCTTTCCAAATGAGCTCTCCATCACACGTAATCAATAACTGCCGGCGTTCCTTGTTCCTCGTGCATGAGCTGGCGGCTTTCAGCAGACTTTGCATTGTTCTGCCAAGTTTGTTCAGCTGTTTGGTGCCAACGGTGTTGCTCTTAACTAATTATTTAAATGAAAACTCGCTGGTTTGTTCTCGAGGTGGAGAGAAAATGAAAGGAGGAGGAACAACACCTGCAAATCATCATGTTCGCACCAAGATCATTTTAATGCTGCTCAGCTCTCTAATAATATCCTGTTCACACAGTCTGGAAACCTGCAAAACTATATGAAAAATAAAGCAATATTGATTCATTTCAGTGCACTTGTAAATCAGCCCTATAATAATGTAAATGACAGTACGCCCCCCAGGAGCCCTGGACCGCGGTGCAGCAAGAATTAATGTAATAGCGTTTTCATCAGTGAGTATATTTGTTTATTGGCAGTTTCTGAAGAGATACAATGTTTGTTTAATTATGAAAAAAAAGAAAATGGCAGCTTGGGTGTTAAAAGAGCTCAAGAAATAAAAGGGAAGGCGGTCGAGCATTAAAAATGAAATGTTCTGTATATCAACTCTGACACGATGATTAATCATCCTCGTGTCAATAGAGCAACTTTCTTTTTGCCCCTTAACTGCTGTCTGTCTTTTTATGTGTTGTTTCTAAGGCGTCAAAACTTTCCAAACTTGCAAAAAAAAGAAAAAATAAGTATTAGTTTCCCCAGCACCTGCAGCGACACCTCGTAAGCAAAGACCACAGATGCTTTGCTCACCGTAAAGCACAACCCCTCCCACGTCTGCAAATTACAAATAGTTCAGACTCATCAACTGTAAAAAATGTGCTTTTATTATATTTAATTGTTTTACGGCAACAAGCGCCGAGCAACAGTTTGTTGCTGCTGGAGAGAAATGGAAAAGTTTGGGCGCTGTTCGTTTGAGAAGCAGCGATAAACATGGCGATTGATGTGACCTGCTCGGTGGAGTTAATAGAAACTGTCTCCGAGGTGACCGTGGTCAACTGAGCAGTATACAAAGGATTAATTGAAAATTATGAAACGTCAAATAGGAACAGCAACATACACACAATAGGTGAAAGGCCACATTGTCTATGGTAAATTTGACCTGCACTCAATTACCTCCATCTCGTTGCACAGCTGTTTATGCGATGCTGTGACTGCCGAACACAGCGGACCCCTCCTCGGTTTTATCCTTCATTTATTCCGACACTTTTGTCGGCAGGCGCACACACCATCACAAAACCACAGAAAGCAAGAAATGCTTAATTAGCATTTAGCATAACATAATGATCTGTCTATTATAAGAGACCATCCTCCATCCTTTATGACCGGTACAACATGGCGACTGTCACCCGCCAAAGACTATAAGAAGGTTGGTGTAGGTGACTGATTCAACACAGGAAACAGGAAATCAAGTCCAGTGTGATGTTACTGTTATGTTAAATAGTCACGTGACGCATGTCATGAAACATTAAAGATCAATAATTTTTTTAAATGGATGGATTTTGAAGAAAAACAGCAACTTTTTTTTAGTAAGCCTAACTTTGTTTGTTACAATCAAGAGTTTAGGGTTAGAGACAAATGACCCATAAGGCCAAAAACATTTGATAATAAAGTAAAGTAATAAAATTCAGGTTTAACAAAAGTTGAACAAATGTTAAAATGTTCAGAAAGTTTATCAAACTTAACATGTGTTGAATTGTGTTGGGTTTAATTTGTGTTTGAACAGGAAAGCCTGTAAGAGTCTAAAGCTTTGTCATAGTTCCCTGTCAAAGGACGTCAGTCACAGGATTCATTTTGTTACTGGTTAAAACACACACACACACACACACACACACACACACCAGGTGGACACACTGTCCACTCAGTGACATGTCCCTTCATTCCAAGTCATGTCGGAGACATTTTCAACCAATGTTGCTCCACAAGCTCCAGTTCACGGTCTGAAATGGGCTTCGCCTTCTCGTGTGTGTGATCACCTGGTGGAAATATGGTGATTCACAACGTTTCCGGCAACATTTGTGAACATTTCTCCACCAAAACAAATAAAAACAATAATCTACAGGTTGAAGATCGAAACACATCGTCTGTGAGCAAAGGCAATTCTTTGTCGGTTTTAGTGTCTGTATGATTGTTAAAGATCTGGTTAATTTAGAAAACGACTTTATCCGTTAATGTGAGCTCGGATACAGCCGTGCCAATTAATACTAATCAGTGCAGCTGCGCTAATGGAAATATGATTAGCAGCTGTTTAGTCATACACAAACATATGGGAAATACGAGAAGAAAAATTCATTCTGGGGGGTGATATCGGTCAAGTAACATCTCAACCCATTTATAATTATAGTAACGTGTGGGTCGACTCGCTCTTTAAAGCAACAACGGTTCTTTTTACTCTCTTCCACAATCAGACACTTCACTTCCTCGTTACCATCTGTCACGTGACATGTATAAACCAATCAGGAACTAGAATTACTTAAAGTGAGGTAAATGCAAATAAGAAACGGAGAAGTAGATTTGGCAAACCAATATAAACTCCAAAGTGGCAAATGAAATTATTTATACATGTAAATATATAAATGATAAACAGTTTAGATGTAAATAGTAGTGAACTAGTAGTACAAATAGTGAATTTTTATTAACTCAAAGACACATTATAGAAATTCCCAGCTAAACCTTCTAGTATTTTCTACAGTTGCTACCACAGTTTTAGTTCTCCCTAAAGAAGCTTTCTCTCCATTCACTCATTTAAACGTCTATTTTCAGCCGGGCACAACCTGCTCATGCTGTCTCGGCTTCCTCATGTTGTCTCACAGAGCAGTGATCAACAATAAGAGACTGAAGCTGTTTTTTTCTCCCGACTTTAAGGAGCAGCTGATGTGAGGAGAGGGACATGCTCATTTCTGATACAAACTCCTCGAATTAGTCAGACGTTGGCATCTTCTGCCTCCATAGACATCTGTGCTTATTTGTCCCAAGCAACAATCTTAGAGTCATTTGTTTGTACTGTGTGGTCCTGAAAAACTGATGTAGTAATAAAGCGAACACATGAAGATCATAGTGTGGAGTGGGATAATGCAGCTTTCAGGTCCAAACTTTGGACCAAACCTCTTCTCCTCACAAGGGCCAGACTGAAGCATCACCACCAACAGGTGGCGCTTAAACAATCTGTACTTAGAGGTAGAGGAAGTAGAAAACCAGAGATCTGCTCGCCACAGACGGTTTATTACCAAATTTAATTAGGGACGTGTCAGATGAAACATAGCAAATTGTGCTGGTGCACAACAAATCTGTGAAAGTATCCTGTAAAAATGAAAAAATGTTCCCTTTATTACAACATACTGAGCAAAGGACGCCTTTAATGATTTTCAACTTCCATCTTTTGGTTCTAGTTTAAGTAGTTCATAAATGGCATTAAACTTCCATTTCTTAAAAAAAATCTACCTACTTCTAGCCTCAAGATGACATCACTTGCAGGAAGCTCAAGTTCAGATTGTCTTGTGGCTCATTTCCAGAACTCCTCCTGATGACATCATCTGAACTCCTAAAGATGGAAAGCTTCTCCGAGTGATGTCATCTGGAGGTGTTTTTCAGCTAGAAGCTTACTACAAAAAGCAAATTGAAAATTGGTGAAGCTACCCTTTAATAGATCTGAATCCAGAATTACTTGTTTGTTGTCAATTTACTGATTTCCTGTCAATAAGATAAAGAAAGGCAACATTTGAATAGACAGACTTCTTAAATTAATAAAAACGTGAATTGTTCATGCTGGTTTATTAGCACAAAGCCAATGTTATAAATATAAAATAATGTTAAAAAGTTGGAAAACCATTACAAACAAGTTAGACAACACTGATATGTGCACCTACAGCTCATATGCAGTGCATGATAAAAACACCTACTAAAATGTATGTAACATGCATTTCTTCTTATATTAACCTTGGAACACAAACTCCCAAAGATACCCTGGATAAAGACATCGAAAACATGAACCCCCCCAAAAAAACAGAAACGTAAGCCTGCTGTTCTGTTTTTGCCTACCACTTGTAAAGATAACAGCCAGATGGCGGGACCACAAGGAATTAATGTGAAGTTATTTTAGAAATGAATAATCTTAAAGGAGAAGGATGGCTGGGAAAAACACGTCTCATCCCTTCTGTCAGTGTCTCAGTGGAAGCGTTGAAACAAGAAGAAGAAGACGGCGTGTTCAGAATGGAGAGGAAATAGACTGAGAAAGTACTTTTAAATCAAAAGGTCAGCAGCGCTGCTCACTAAGGCTTTTATGAGTTGGAGCACTAATGAAACTTCTGTCATACTCAATTAGATTCTGTTCTTTTTGAAATATCAATACAGGAAATGTGAGGAGGATCTGTTGAAAGTTTCTTAAATCTCTCATCTGCCTTAAAGAGAGAATTCAGATTATCAATCTCAACCACTTTGATCTGATTTGCTTCTTCTGTCTCGTTTTATTACTCGGGACTAATGTTCCCTGGCCGTAAACGTCCCGTCAGTTATTACAGTAAAGGACACAAATGTTCCTCCAGTTGTTTACGTCATAGAAAAAGAGAATAAAAATCAGACATCTCCACATTAAGTACACAACGTTCTTATGTGACACAGTTTCCCAGGTGATATATATATATATATATATATATGTTCATCATCCCATGTGACTGCCAAGTCAGGTGCGTTCAATCTCAGCAATCAGTGGAGTTAATAGCTGTGCCCCAGTTCCGGGCCACAAACTATTTCCAAGCGGCTTTTGAATTTGCCGTGTGTTTACACTTGAAGCATGACAGAATTACTTATAATCAAAAAAAGTCAGTGTGCATTCTAAAAGTACGCTGTTGAATGCTCTCCGAAGAGTCAATGCACCGCCGCAGTGACAGGAGCTACTCACAGGTGCACAGCATGAAAACAAATAGTGGTGGTGGTGAGTCAATTTGAGAAACATCCCAGCGATCAAACACAGATGAAGTGTCTCTGAACTATACTACCAGAGTTTCTTGTAAATCAACTCCAAACGACATACGATATTGTACATAACTGTACTTCATCCAGTCAGTGTTGAATAAAGGCCCAGGAAACGTCCCACACTCAGAACACGAATCCATCCATCGTTTCCACTGGGGGGTGGTGACATCAGGTAACAGGCCTAGTACTGTGCTCCCTCGACAGGTCGCGTGCCCAGAAAACGGGGCAATCTTGACCAACATCGTCTTATTGTGCTGGGTCCCCCCGCTCTCTCTTTCTTTCGATTTATGACTTTAGGTCCTGCAGCGCGTGGCCATTGAGCATTGAGCAGAAACCTGCGACGGCCACTGAGAACAAGCTGACCGGGAAGTGTCACCTCATGGATGTTGTACAGCCTCGTTTCAGGCTTGTACAGCAATAAAACTTTATTTCCAACTCATCTCCAGCTCACTCTGCAAAGTATATAAGCCATTCTGATTTCTTTTCCTCAGCCGTGACTTAATCCACAGGTTTTCTCCCAGCTGACATGCCGGCTGACCACGACAGGGCGCCTCCATGTTTGTTTTGCCCTGAAGTCACGTTTGATCGCACATGTTTCTGTGAGACTCCAGCTTCTCGGAATTGCCACTATGACATTATTTAGTAAAAAGGGACAGTCTGTGGTCCTGGTGCATGACTGAATCCTGTCTAGGTTGTGAGTTCGTAAGATTAAAATATTAAAAACTGGCTTAATCTGTTGGTTTGTCTGTGGTCTACCATCTTAAAACCTGTAAAGATTTGAAAAATCCACTGAGGGAGAGTCAGCTCTGGTAAATTTGTGTGGCAGCTACTATAGCAACATCTGTCATTTTTTTCCCCCTGGAACCATTTGGACAACTGTCATAGGAATGTTTGCAGGGGCCACTAAAACTGATGGACATTAACATTTGTACATGTAGTTTTAGGTGCTCCCGGAGACTGTGTTGCAGCTCTTTGCGGCTTCTGTGTTATATTATAAAGCTGTTTTTTAGTGTGCTTGTGTTTTGCCTATTTGCACGTTCTCTCGATTTTCAGTGCCGTGAGATCTCGCAGCCAGTGGGGCAGTGTAGGTTAGGTCTGAACGGACCTTAACACTGGGTTGATATTCGAGCGCATGTTTTTGGGCTGTGATAGGAAAGTCGTGCAACCACAGGTAGAACATGCAAACATAAGAGCTGGATTTGAACCAGGGACCCTCTGGCTGCAAGTTGGTAGCACTAATCACCCCCCCACCATGCCACAATGAACTATAACATCAAACGTGAAAGAGATGATACCAAAATCACCATCATTACAGAAAGGTGTAAAGATTATGCTGTTAGACATTTTCAAGTCTTGGCCACCAGTGAATTAATATCACACTTCTGATATCATGTGACAAGGAAACGAAGCACTTGGCGATGAGACATTAGCACAGGAGTGTGCGGTGGTCCAGGTGAGTGGAGTGTTTAAAGTGAACAACCATCAGCACTTCAACCAGTAACACTCCTAAGCCTCAGCATTCTCTAAAAATTAAACAACCACATGCATAAAGGCATCTGGAATAAAATCAATGTAAAATATTCACCACCAACACGTTTATTGTAATGGCATCGCATCGAACCCGAGGCTCCGTGCGAGACAGATGTGCTACAGAAGCGCTGACTTGGCTTTAATTGCCAGGCAAAACATCTCATTTCTACCCTGCAGACAACTTCTTCCCATTAACAAAAGAAGCTTTGCGTGTCCAACTGGACTCGTTCCTCGGCATCCATTAACGCACCAGAATGCGATAAAGGCAAACACCGAGTTAGGGTGCAGCATTGATATTCATAAGGTGTACAGTAATAGACTAAGATATTGAAAAGGTTAATAGAGAGCTTATAATCTATTCTTCTCAAAGATTGCTTTGTCCAAGCCTGGAGGAAAAGCCCAAGCCTCTGTGAGAGAAGAGAAAGGAAAATGAAGGTATACACACTTTAACGCTGCTGTCATTTTGCACAAAGAGCCCTGGAAAGTAAATAGTCCTCTTCCATCTTTTAATTTACACACCTAAAGTCTCTGCCTTCGCTGGAGCTTGACACTGTGATTCCAGCCCACCACTCTGCGGCCTGACACAACACCCATAATACGTCTGAATCGCGCTTCCCGCTAATTCAACTGGCAAGTTAACGAAAAAGAAGACAGATGCAAACAAACGTAATCAGTTCCCCCGAGAAGCTGTTGCTGACGGGTTAAACAAGTGCCCCGGCTGCCAGCAGCCATTAGCCACTGCAGCTAGTTCCAGCCCTGACAGAGCGTGGGGATGTTTAGGACTCCGAGATAATTTGAAAAAAGCCCGATAATTGGCTGCGATCTGTCTGACAGCTTTGAGTGGAAGTCCCCGAGGTCTCTCTATCGATGAATCTTGCTGATTTGAGAATGAAACATCGCAAACTCTCTGCCGGCTGAGCGGAGCCTATTTCGGAAATGCAACGGCCCTTCCTCAGAGTTGCTTAATCCTCAGAGTCCTTTAAAGTTGGGAGATACTAGGTGTGTGCAAATGTAAACTGAAAAAGTAAAGGAATGAGCGAGTGTGACGGGTTTTAACAGACACACATGCAGTAGATCCACATTTATTAACAACAATAAACTAATTGTGTTTACAGCTAAATTAATTCAACCCTAATAAAGATTCAAGATGCTTCAACAAAAACATTCAAACATATTTAACTGTACGTCTAACAGCAAACACGTGTTTGCACCATGGAGTTTGGAGAGATGTTTGTAATATCGCACGATCCACTTCTGACATCAGGAACGTGTGGAGAAGGAAGTGTCAGGTATTAATCACTTAATCAAATGAGCTGAGGCACGGAGAAGGTGCTGCTGCTTGTGGTCGTTTCTAAATCCGTTCTAACTCATTCATTGGCCCAACAAAACAAAACGTGCAGTATACCCTCTACCACTAACACAAATCTTTGGACTCGGTAGATCTAAGATCCGTAAGGTGCCAACAGGTGGTTTTAGTGCTACACAACTTTCCCAACTTTTTATTTTGTTACTTTTTGTACGAGAGACCAAGTCCAAGTCTGGCTTTCCAAGCTTATGGATTTCTGTAAAATTTCACAAGTTGCAAAGACCCGAATCCAGTGTGTGTTCCACAGATCTACTATCTTTAATGAGTTGGTGTCAGCGGAGCAGAGCGCGATCAGATAAACCAGTAAATAGTTGTCGACCGGCCTCCGGATGACGGAGCCCTCTCCCTCCACCGCTGGATGCCGACAGCACGGCCTCAGCACACACTAAAAAACGGCACATTTTATTAACAGAAAACACGCCGCTGATCCTTTAATGACTTGATCGATGCCGTGACATATGGCCTGTCTGCGACTGCCGTGAGGATTCACTGCCGCCTCTGGTCGGCGTAGAACAAATTAAACACACATACTGTGTGCGAGGCCCTAATCAAGCTGTTTTCTCCCACCCGGCGCTGCCGAGTTTAAAGCTTTATACATTTTAGCGAGATAAATCACCGCTGTGTTGTCTACATGTTGATTTTCCACTAAAAATCCAGAGTGAGGGGTTTGTTCTTTGGGCCAGACCGTGCTACTACTCGAGTCTGCCGCCGAGCCGCTCTGTGAAGAAGACCATCGGTGTCTGAAGGACACTGCGCTGCCCTTAATGAGGCAGCACTCTGCCACTGAGGCCACACTGGTCCTCGATGATTAAGCTCCTCCACAGTTCTTTCATTCGTGGCCTTGAGAGTCCTCTCTCTCTGCTGGTACGAGTATCTGTTTGTGCCTTATTCACCCCAAACATCAGAAAGTCCCATTACGCTGCCATTATACCGCTACACTGTGTGTGTGTCTGTTAATTAGCGAGCATGTCCCTCTTATCCGGCACTCGCCGGCCCTTTCAAAGACGGCGCAGAGGACGGGGAAGCGCCGTCATCAAATGGCAAGAAAGGGACGATCATAATGCGTGGCGGCCCGGCAGACACTGACATTAGTCAACGGGGGACAACACAAGTGGAGACATCAGCCCTGTCGTAATAGACTCAAGTGGTTCCAGTAATATTTGTCACTCAGGTCCCTCTGTCACTCCGCGGCAGACAGACAAACGGAACCCTGAGAAAATAAAGGAATCCACAGGTACGACGGGATCTTTCAAAGATCTCACAGCACCACAGGCCGCAGAGCGACTCGTACGCCGACAAAGGGACTGATGAGTCCTCCTTATGTCTCTGTGGAAGCTCAACAGCCTGTTAATTGACCGCATGGATTCGTGCTGTTCACTCCAAACTTTCGCCCTGTCGCCACCGAAACCGATATTTACAGGCAGGCTTCTCAAGTGCCTGACTGCAGCGAGCGGATTGTAACTCTGCCACCGTGGCTTTATCCGGGGCTTTTATGTGACACAACTGCAGCTCAGCACAGGCCGTCGCAGCCCGAAGCTCCTGCACTTCAACGCTCGATTTCCCGAGACGCCTCTGTGCGCATGGTTGTTTCTTCAGCACGTCTGCCCCCGGCAATCAAACTATTGTCCTTAAATCACATGCCCGGCCCATTCTAACACGCTGCGGAACAGCAACTTCACATAAGTAAAAGACACAGAAAGTCTTCAGCCTGTTTGTTCTTTGTGGACATTGTGTAGAAAGACGTACGACTTTCGCCTGAATGGAACGAAACAAGTGAACAAAGCGTTTCTAATTGCACAATGCATCCACCTATTGATTGCAACATTAACCTGTGACCTGGAGCAGATTATGCGCTTACGGGCTGATTGCAGGTTCTGATCGGGCACGGCAGAGGTTTTTATGATTTTTTATGATTACCTGCAGCACAGTCTTCACACTTCCTGTGGATGGTGTGAGCTGAATTTGGAACAGGAGCAAATGACTATAAATTAGATACGTGCACTCGGATGATTTATTATCTCTCAACCTTTTATTTTTCTGTTTTCCAAAAAAGTTCGGACGCTGTGTAAAAAGTAAATGATGATGTAAAGTAGATGATGAATTTCACATTAAGAAACATTATTATTATTAAGGCACTTACGGTCCTTGCTACATCCAGACTGAGATGTTCCCTCAAAATACGAATAAAAATTTTACCAAACCATTTCTCAAGTTTTTACTACTTACAAACACTAATAGGCTTAAATCATTACATTGATCTTTTATTTTGATTTACATTTTACATCAAGTTTTCTGAAAATGTTATTACGCATTTGTCATTTCTACGTCTACGACCCGTGTTGAAATACGCCTGGCACCTCAGTGTTTTTGGAAAGTCATGTGACCAACAGGAAGTGTGAAGTCAAACTGCAGCACACTGTGCCCGTCAGTGAGGGGCCTGCGAGCCTCGGCCCATTCCACACGTCTAGCTGTCAGAGCAGTAACAATGAAACTGCTTTTATTTCCAATTAAAATGTTCCTAATAGGCTCGTGGTTGCCTGGATTTCTCTGCAAATGGCTATTCAGCTAAGAACATGTACACTCGTGCATCCTGTGGGATTCGGATCGAGCTCATCACACACTGGTTGCAAGTACAAAGAGGGACTGGTAAAAAAATAAAAAATTAATAAAGAGATGAATGATGCATGCGTGCATGTGAATATGAGCATGTCAGAGCACAGCTGCCTCCTTCTCAATGTTTCCTGCTGCCTTCTCTACCTGTTCCATGGACTTTGGAGACACTGGCAATGATGCAAATCTCCAACTTCCTGTGCTCGCCGTCTCTCCGGCTTGTGTAGACGAAACACGGACGGGGACGACACACCCCCATAGCAGTTCTTTTAGCTGGCTGCTGGCAAGAGTGAATCAAAAATGCAACAGAGGTTAGTGATTTGAAGACAAGCGCGTATGATATAAAAAGTACGTGAACAACATGAGGTAGAACTTGCTGAGCAAACCATCTTGTAGATGTAGAACACAGTACAACACGATGAGCTACTTCACCTGTCGGCTGTTTGCTTGTGTTCATGTAAGACGCTGGAACATTAATGCTGGAGCCCAGTTTCCCCGAGAAAATGGGCCCATGGAGCATGTGCTGATCCACTGCTTTTGCTGATGGTTACAGTTTCCTCAGGTTTCTCAGGTTTTGTAGAGACACCATCACCTAATCAGGCCCTCCAGGATTTTGCAAACCCTTTTTTTTTTTTTTGGGTTGTTGCAGCCCAAAATGCCTGATTTCATCACCGATTTTTGAAAAAGTCGTGATGCATGTTGCAATGTTTTTATGATGTTTTCAAGTCGTGCAGAACTTACAAGGGATTGGCTGAACCGTTTTATTGCAACACTGTGAATTCACGGTGGGACTGAACAATGTGAGGAAAGAGATATGTTACTGTCTCATCAGATGTTTTAGGCCCACGTGTAGTCTGGCAGAATTCATAATTTGATTGTCTATTCAACTTTAGCAGGACAGTGAGCCACAGCTGGAAACCGCTTCACCGAACGTCAGCTTTAGTGAAAACTGTGTGCATTTTGTGCATAACTTTTCTATTAATAATTTCAAGACATATTGGGTCATTAATATATAAATTACAGATAGGAGGTTAAAAATATTCCATGTTAGGGGAGACTGGGTTGTTTGACTAACCACAAAGGAGCTGAAACCACAATCACAACTTTTCGGTAACTTTATGTTCATTTGTATATATTATATATATATAAATATTAGTATATAGCATGGCAAGACTGGACACATGAAGAAGCTCCACAGCTGAACTAGTCTTTAAAACAACATACACAAAAATACCCTAAATTCAAATGTTTTGTGAAAACACACATTTTTTAAAATTTAATGGTGGCTTACCTTCAGGCGACACAAACCGCTGATCTATAACTTGGGAAATAAGTTGTGGATTTGTTGAAAATCAGTCATACGCTCAAGTGATTCACACAGTCGATAACGGAGAGAAAAGGTAAGAGGAGATGTACCCAAAAGACAATCGTAAGTCCGTAATAATTATACTAATGATTTGGATTTTCTGCTTCATTAAGCACCATTTGGAGCTGCTCGATCACCACGGTACCTCTGCATAAAACCTCTGGAGCAACTGCATGAAAGAAAACCGATGAGACAAAGTTTGCCTGTGCATGCATGTATATGTGGGCACAAAACACGCATGCACCGAGCCGGGCTAATTACTGCATCTGGTAATTACTGTGGAGACATTCAGCAATCAATTAGATGCTATCTGTGGGAGGGGAGAGTTCTGTACGTATTTCAATTCACTCTCTCTTTAGGAGCACATTCAGATACAGCGTTCCCAAAGCAGTTCGAATGACTGACAAATCATCATCATCACCATCATTTATATTTTATTATTGTGTGTTATGAGCCATTTAAATTAAAACACTGGCTGTGTAATTGTTTGCGGAGACATTTCCAATAGGCTGAGGAGATAATTCCGCACACATTTCTTTGGAAAACAGCGGGTGGGAGCAGAGTTCAGCTGAAGTTACTCTGGTTATGGCTTTCGGTTATAGTCAGCTCTTGTCAGGAGTGTGATTACGCCTCAATGAAGTCGGGATCTTTTTGACCACAGTGGCACACGCACAATGCAAACATGACACTAATGATCCTGCGCAGGATTAGTGCCTTGATGAAAGCCCAGGAATTGTCCAGGGAGTCGGTTCTGCCCGTGGCACAACACATCACTGACTAAATGTAAATGCTTTGCCTCCGTTTTATTTCACATCATTATCTTGAATCTGCAGACATCAATATAATTAGCTGGCCTAACAAAGACAGTCTTTTTCATTCCAAGAACGCCGTTATGAACTGAAAGGAGACCCTGGTCATTCACCTTGAAAGTAATTTAAAAGAGCAGAAGCAAGATGCTGCGGCTGATGGTTAAAGAGAAGAGGCTGTCAAAACATGGCCGAGCCATTTTATCTTGACGTTTCCCCGCACTGAAATAATTGATTTGCCTTTGTCTTCTCAGGCGTGTGCGGGTGTAAAAACAGGGCACGAGTCTGCCTGATTAACAGCAGCGCAGACCTTCAAGTCTGCAGCTTCCCCCTGGATCTGCACATTTCACAGGACCCGATTCAACTCCTCGCCGCGCGCTACAGCTCGGTGTCATCTCCCTCTCACGCTCGCTTCTAAACTGACATAACTTACTTTTAAAGTTCAGTCGAGACCTCAAGGATTCCGAACGCATCAGGCTAAATAAAGGGAAATGTGCATGAAGTGACTCCCACTGCAGCTGTAACTTCCCACTTCGATCGATGGCCGTTTGTGCATTTTGAATTTGAAGTTTTGACTCTTACTAAGGGTGTCACGGCGCCAGTGAACTGCTGGAATAAGAACATGCATGTAGAGGTTCTCAGTACAGTTCCACTGGAAAATATTTAGGATCCTACACAGTTTGCAGTTTTTCTTGCAGAGGTTGTTGTACATAAGTAAATCACAGTTTTTGCCCATTAATCTTCACTTCATATGCCATAATGGCATTGTGAAAACACTGAAGTTTATTGCAAATAAAAACTCCTTATCATTGCTCCATGTCAGAGTGGCTCTTCCACAGCTGTTGTTCACCAATCCCATGGTCAGTGGTTTGATCCCCAGCTCCTGGTTTTCCATATGTTAAAGTGTCCTGATTTTATAGTTAAACTTTATTTAACAATAATCAAGGTTATTGTCTTTGTGAGGGGAAGGTCTAGGAATGGTTGCATCCTTGCCACAGTTGTGTCATTGACATCTGCAGGAGTTTTCTTCAACATCATGAATAGGCCAAAACAGCTCCGCAATCTTATAACTCAGGGTGTGTTAGATAATTGGGCGGAGCAGTGGAGGAGTCACACACTGCTAGAGGGTCCCCGGTTTAAGTCCCCGGCCGGCTGCAGCGTTTCTGTGTCGAGTTTGCACGATCAAATACAGCTGACAATAGGCCGTGAAGTGGACATATTGTATTTAGCAGTTAGTTATGCAAATTATTATCGATAGCTTATGGTTTCTTAAAAAGCTAGGACTTTAAATATTTGAATAGTTCCTAAAATGTTTTTTGAAAAGCACATTATTACACAGAAATGTCAGACTTTTTCAGAAGTGATCATTTATGCACTTAAAACTTGGTCGGAGCACGTTTAGCACAAATCTCTGCATCAATAGCCGTTAGACATCAAAAAACCAAAGAAAAAAAACGCTAAAAATTATTTAATTTTACTTGTAATGAATTTAAAATTAATTAATAAAAAAAACTGTTGTGATATCCTAAAGTTTTAAATGCAATTGGACGCCCATTGGTGAACAACACTTCCATTCTGACGGCTCGAACGCAATTCAAGAACCGCGGTTTAAAACAAATTGTTCAGGATGCCAGGGAACATTTTATAGACAGTTTTATTTCTGTTTTACAGACTTTTTGTCACAACAAAGTCAGCGAGAGCTTTTTTTTTTTTAATCCATTACATTGTAGTAATTCACTTGAAAGCAACCAAGAGAGAACAGACTGTTTCATAGCGTAAAAGCAGAAGCAGTTTTGACATGCAGCAAAACAGGCAGAGCTTCTAACCGACTCCAAGGCGACGGGGATCCCAACATCCCCCACCGACCGCGCTCAATGCCACCCCTCCAGAACCCCCAGTGCCCATCATCAACAAAATACACAGAAGCTGCAACAAAAAAAAGTCATGTTTGCTTTGATTTTTTCACTTCAGGGTTAACAAACTGAAAATAACTCTAAAATTCATAATCCTAGTATGTGCTGTTAACATTGATTTAGATGGGATTTAAAAACTCCAACATTCAAGTCCATCTAGTTTAGCCAGCATGGTGATTGGCCGAAGAATACAGAATCTTTTATGCATTATCACCGTAAAATTTGTCAAAAACTCCATTTGATATGCAAGTGATAACGGGCCAAGTAGAAAATAATAATTTGACCTCTGGAACTCACTTACCCAACATTCACAAAATTTCAAGATTAGGGATAGAAGACAGTTTGGTCTATATAAAAAAAAAAATACACCCTCAAGGTAGAGAAAGAGGCCTGATGAATGTAAATAATGAAATTTTACAACCTTTCTCTTCAGTCTGTCCAGTCCAGTACAGTGCAGTTACCGTTCATGAGTTTAAGTCCCGGGCGTACAATACTTGTTACGGATGTAGTAAAAATATTAACACACTAATCTATTACCACGTGATAATAGAGAACTAAAAATGAGAGTTGTGTACATAAGTGCGAAGCTTTGCGTTTACATTACAGTTTTGAATTCTAGTCTGCAGTGTTTTAGGATCCGTGTGTGAGAGCACTCCCCCCCCAGTGATTGGTCCCTAAGGGAGACATAACTGACAAGTTCTTCTGTTAAATGGCTACGAACAGAGGCCAAGAGAAGAGAAAACCCTATCCCAAAATCCGAGGGCAAAAAAAGGTAAAGGAGAAATCACCAGATAGACAAACTGACCTGCCAGCAAACAGACAAAAGCAGTGTGAAGACAGAGGTTGATTGGGGTAAAAGGGACAAGTCCGTCTTCCTTCAGGGGACCACTGCATCCGTCCGTCCGTCCGTCCGTTCACCCACCTGTCCAGCCATGTCCCACACTGTGGTGTCTCACTTGAGGAGAGCCTTCACCGCTTCGTTCTGGGCAGCGTCGTAGGGAGTGATTCCGTCTGGTCCTTTCTGGTTTTTGTCAGCTCCCTACGGCGGAGAAGGATGTTAAATAAGTTTAATAAATGGATGGATTCACACTTACATCTGCTCAGGGGATGAAGTGAGGAGCGGAGGCCTAAATCTATAGATTTACTTTTGGGTTTATTTTCACCACATCTCAAAAATAAAATGTTGGACAATTTAATAAAAAGACACAGCGACAGAACTGTTTCAGATGAATTCCATGCATTAGTTGTATGAACATGGAGATAAACTCAGTACTCCCACAAACACTTAATGTGACTGATCTGGATGGTTGCAGTACAATAATAATGATTACATAAATTTTTTGGGCTCCCTTTCCCTTAGACTAGAGGTCCTGCGGAGGTAAAGTTCGTCCCGTGCTTTGTAACTGTGTAACCCAAGCCGCTGGCAGATTAAAGTAAGCTTCTAGTGTCCCAGCTCGTTCTACTCCTGGTGCTCGCTCAAATGCAGCTATAATCTTCAGGGTAATTACCAGGGCTGAACAATAGAGGGAAATAATTGAATTGCACATTTTTAAAGCCGTAATGCAATAAAAAAAAAAAAAAAAAAAAAAAAAAGTACATTCAATCTTTCCGTGCAAAATTTCCTCTTCTGTATTATTCAGTGCAAAAAGCTACAAATGATAAGAATACCCGCCGTTGCACCAACTCATAAACTACTCATTTATGACGGCCATGCGTGGACAAGCGCATGCACTCACACCGCACACGGTCGAAAACAATGCCTGGATAAACCTCTTACAGTTTATTCCCCCCAAGTCTCTCCATTTCCCTACTCTCCTCTCGTACCGATGCATAGACAAAACTTGACATGCCAACCAACACCAACGCACACACTTCGTCCGCGGAGCCTTTGTTACTTCTGATAAATGATAAAATAAATTTATACTACAGACAGCAGTGTTAAGTATTTATTAGTCTGACTGTTGGTTGGTGTCTGGCAGTTACTACTGCGTTCTCATCTGTTGTTTCAGACAAAAACTCAATAGCACACACCTTAGAGCAGATGTTATTGGCTAGTACAACATCTCTGTTTGTCTTTTGCTTTAAACAGTTTGTTCACATACGGACCTAGAGAAGTGAACGCCGATTGAATTTCTGTCGAGTTGTAAGTTAGTGTAGGCAAGTGTCTGCATTTCTGATTACAATCAGCATTAGTCGCTGTAACGCTGGCAGCCGCTCATCAGCTGCAGCTCTTCAGTGGCGTGTGTCGTCGATGTGTTCAAGGACAGTACAGAGCGGGGGTCGTTCGTGTTTCAGAAATGGTCACTTCTGACGTACGTTTTGTAAGACTAATAAATAACCCCTAAAAGATTGAACTTTAAATACAAAGTGCTGTCACAGATAGTTATTTTACAATATAAAAGCAGACCCCAGAAGGAGGTTTTATTCATTTTACAAATATAGAATGATCTCAGTCCTTTTGGTTGAAACATAGGATCCACAGTCCCCACAAATCTCAGGAAATGTGCTTAGTTCTCGGGTTATACTGTGGCTGTCAAACGCGTCCTGGAAAGTCGACCGTGCTAATGAGTGGATGGAGAGGATGCAAAACTGTTGGCTCTCCACACTAGATCCTCCAGCGTCTCTGTGCGTCCAACAAACGCTCTGTCTATTACCACAGGCCCTTTTTGAACAGCTACTGGTATGTCACAAAAACATTAGGAGTAAAACTTCTGTCACTTTGATTTTCTTCCAATTCTGGCACCAACTGCTTGCCTGTAAACCGGCTTTTATCCAGACAGCACACAAAAGACAAAGTCAGACACCGAGGCACAAATCCATTTCAGCTCAGAAGGGTAACAGAATAAATGTGAAAGAGATGAGCGTGAACACAACCGTTGGGATTACTAAGGTCAAAGACAAAGTTTAAAAAAAGGGAATGAAACAGGCAACGTGGTGAATGCACATTTAATGACAACAGATGTACTGGACAATGGAGGAGTGGAGGGGCGCGGAGTGGAGAAACGTCCTTTTGTTTGGCTTGCCAACTTTAGCCTCTTAGCAAAGGGCTTACAGAGCCAAGGCAGAGAGTCTATTGTTGCGTGGAGAAGCAGGGCGTCAAAAACAATGTAACCCAGTTTAAGTGCCCGGCCGTGAGAGGATTGTTGTCTGGGTAGAAATTCTTAGCCACAGGAGCAACAGAGCGCATCCTGAGCGAGGGAGCTTTACCAGGGTTGAGCGGGTAACCTGTCAGTTCTGCAGTTCTAATTAGTAAGGAGACGAATGGCGAAACACAGAGGGGCTTGTCAACTTTTACTGTTCTGTCTGTGTACTAACCCACCCGGTTACGTTCGAGCCCTGCTGTTCAACATTTCAAGTAGGATGATGCCGGTGACCCCAAGTGTTTTTAGTTGAAAATAGCAGTTTAATCAGAAAGTTCAAGTATTTCTAGAATTAGTTTGCCGCCTTTGCCTGGCCACCAGTCGTTTTGGGTGACTGGAGGAAGCTCTCTTCATCTCTACATTCTTCCCACAACTCCAGGAAAATCATTAGCAGTTTGTTCAAGGCCTACAGGCCTCATTAAACCTTTATACACCTCCTCTGGAACAAACAAGGCATCTACCTGCTGATCACCATACTTGAGGTAAAACAATCCCATAATAAGCATCAGCATTTGGTCACCTCACACCATCACTGCACTGAAAAGTGCTGCGGAGGGCCGACCACTGAACCCTCCCCCTGTGGGTATTTCTAGTACAATTACAATAAGAGTTCTGTCAGATACTCCTCACTGTCGCTGTCTCTCAGGATGCGCCGCACTATCCCCACAGGTCCTCAGCTCAGAGGCATTCTGCTGACAACACTTACAGTAATGAGCTTTGCCCAACTTGAATAATTACCCCTCGTGAACACCTCATGGTCTGAACATTATCCAGTCAAAGAGAAGCTAGTGGCCAAGCGAGACCAAACCTAATGAATAAGACCAGACTCCCAGGGTGTCTCCATTCAAACTTGAACGCATCATCTCCCTAGATTAGGGGGACCCCACAAATGAGCACTGGCTCAGGAAGTAAAGCCACCAGAGTGTCCATTAAGTTTTCATTATGCCTCTAGTCAATAGAATTAAAAGGTCTCCCATGTTACACCATGCTGGTCCAGAGCATCTTTCAAAATCAATTTAAAATACGATGCTTACATCACACTGTTGGCTGCAGCGAACAACCAACTTGAAAAGGGGGGGGCGCAAAAGTTACTGTTTATAATCTTGTTTGGCAGAGGAAGCAAAACTTTCTAATGGCACATGACATTGCGGGTTTGTCTGCCTCAAAAATTCCAGTCATCAGGTGTGAGCTCCTTCCACACTGAAGGAAGGATCTGCACGTGCAAATAAATTAAATACAAAGAACTGGTCAGTATTCCTACTCTGAGCCACTTGCACTACTGAGCCCGGTACTGGCAAGGCAAAGGGTCATACTGCCTCAATATCACATCAACAAATACTTACATGTCAGTGTTAAATTGGACTTTTAGAATTTATTCACACGTTGAAGGATGTGAGTCAACTTAATTATGCTATTCTGGAAACAACAAAGACGTTGACCAATGAGGTTTTACCGTACTTTCATAGTGATGTAACGAGTGTATAACTACTTTATTTACACCATATAAAATACAATTTGAGAGTAGTCACAAGCAACACTGGATGTTGTGCACGGACGCGCCACAAAAACAGTTTAATGGCCAGTGGAACAAATCCTTTAGCAGCTAAGTAAACAAGTAAATGTCAGTGTCATGTTACTTACACTGAACGTGAGCGGCTAGGACTGTTTACTCGATGTGTGTCCCTACAGTCTCACTGTTTATACTTTTATTACTCAGGCATTCAAGGACGTGTAGGTAAGTTGTTTTCAACTACAGACACCCCCCCCAATCATTTGTTCTTTCCAAATTGAGCTATTCAAGTTAAAGTGAAAGTTTCTGTTTGTGTGGTTTATTGCTCACAGCACATCATTTATCACTATAGCATCTTGTCTGACGGTCAAAAAGCTAGACTCTGGTGTCAGCCCTTACAGTCCACTTTCAGAAGACTTCAGAGTTTCCCACATGGCTCCTGGCTTCTTTTTCAAAAGCTTTTTTCTTGCTGCCACTCGCTATTAAACTCTGTCTGGTGGAAAAACACTTGTATGCACAGTGCTGGAAGCTTGTGAACTCTTTCAGAGGAGGAGTCCATGTGTCTTTAGCGGTGCCTCAGTTTGTAAGGATAACCTGCTCTAAGCAGCTTCGTGTATGCACCATTCCTATCACAGAAAACAAAGGTGAAACTGACTTAGACAACAACTAATTGTGACATCAGAGTCTAAAGTGTGGAAAAGAGAGGAAAAAAAACATGGACAACCAAACAATAGTTTCTTTGTCAAGCAGAAGTTTTGGTCACAACACTTTACCTCCTTGTGGTTGCCAAATGATTTTTATAGCAAATAATTTACTGAGTAGTAAACTGTTACTTTCTTCCTGTTGGCAATGGCCTCTTCCTTCAGTTTATCTTTGAGCCAACTGCACGGATGGCCAGCTGACTGCACTGGCCAGCTGCCCCGGCCCTCGCATCAGTCGGCCAGCTGCTGGCCAATTGTGGGAGGATGGCCGACTGATGTGAGGGCCAGGGCTTGAGGCTGCATTTATGAAAATAGAGGATTAATACAGCGGTGCCAGCAGGAATAAGTGAGCAGTGGAGTGCCACCTAAGTGTCTCTCTGAGCTACCACTGATGTTTCCCACACATAGATTACTATTTCCTCTTTTCAAACGTCTGCTTCGAAGTGCAGTTAAAAGTGTAAACTGAAAAGTCTGTGAATAGTGCATATGTGATTGTATAGGGAGTAAAAAAAATTCAATAATAATGACTGAGCTTGTGAATGGTCCCTCCCCTATTCCCATTACTTTCGCTGAGCCAAAATGATGCTACCGTGAAACAACTCTGCAGAGGAGCTTTCATTTACCATGCCTCATTTAGCCTTGCTGGTAACAGACAGCTGCTCACTCATCCTCTGCCCCTAAATATCCACCTCTCCATCTCATGTACATATCATATGCAGCTGTAAAGCACGTGAGGCATCTACATGACATCATGCACTCGTCATATTCATAGGCTGTTGTCTTTTGTTACTACCTTATGTTTAAAGCAAAAAGAAAAAAAAAAAACCTGTCACATTTAAATACTTGTACTGTTGCAGTGGACTGACTTGCCGACTGTGACCAATAAGCTTGTCTTCTATTTCAAATTTATGGCTGATACGGGCCAGGATAAAGACACAGAAAAAGATAGCAAATATTATCAGCTATGCACACCTGTTTCACTCCATTGAAAAAGCTTGAGTGTTAAATGACAGATGAGGGCACCAATGCAAGAGGTACTGAAAGACAAGTAGCTATCGTGATGTGTAATGTTTGCTGTCTGTTGCACTGTAGCCTGCCTCGTTTAGACTTTGGTAAGCCAGAACCGGAGTTTAGATGAACAGCAGAGATAACATTTATTTTCATATGGCTGGTGTACATGTAATACTGAATGCAAAACATATAAGACTTCTAAGATCAGGTACCGAATTTCTACAAGTGAAGCTCAACTTACACATCAGGTTCTCTTTTTAACTCTGATGAATTATTACAATCTATTTTTTACCGCTGAAGACTATTATAGTATCCTTGATATGCAGCTGCATTGAAACAACCAATACCAGCAGCAGATGAATCAATACTGCCTCTATGACTTTGTATGCAGATGCCCACATACATGTGTGTGACGAGGTTCCAGAGTGAGGTCGAGGTGTAAGGGTAGAGCAGAAATTTTGAATGAGCACCTATGAATTAAACTTAGAAAAGGAAAGAAAGAAAAAAAAAATACTCAGTGAACCAGTGAACACAAGCAAAGCTATGTGTTGCCCTACGAACATTCCAGAACGGCCTACACAGAACTGTGTTAAAGGGGCTTTTGTCCGATAAGTTACCTCATCAGCGCTCCTAACCCACACGGAGCCTCTAACACATCAACATGCACTGAGGGTGACACCAGGGGCCAGTGCCACAAAGCGAGGTCAACGTGTTCTGGTAAACTTGCTTCACTAAGCCTGACACTGACTGCTCTTGGTTAACACTTGCCAAAAAGCTGGTTACCAGTGACTCTGTGAAGCCTGGGTTTTCCTATCTGGCTAGGAGTGCATTTACAAGAAAAAGGAAGTTTTTTAATTAAGAAACACATTAGCACAACCATGATTTGACTATTTAATATGAGAAGAAACAGTGATGCCTGGGGAATGTTTGATTACAATGTGAGAAACAAGGAATTTTCCTGGGGAAACTATAATCAATATGATCACACAGTGTTTTCCACACATACAATATCTTTGGGTGGGATGTTCACAAATATTTCATCAAACAGTTTCTATAATCTCTCTGAAAAAATGACGGCCGCAATCAGTTATCTAAAAGATGACTTCCTCTTGCACTACCATGCCTGTAGACTACTTATTTGCTGCTTAAAATAGCAACTCAGATCAGCTTTTGGTGCCTTATTTCCAGGACCTTATTTGTAAATGTGTGAGTACCAACCTTTTCAAGCAGGACCTTGACACAAGATAAGTGATCCTCAAAACAGGCAGAAATCAGTGGAGTGATCCCATGTTTGTCTGGAGCCTGTACACAGAACAGAACAGACTTTTAATGTCATTGCAAAATAGGGGGTACAATGAGATTATAGGTACTGTGACTGACTGCAGTGCATTAAGACATTTTAAATTCCACACAACAATAAATGTGTGAGCGAGAGCAGGAAAAAAATAGCAGAAAGATATAGAACTTTTATACCATACGGTACTACAAAAATAAATAAGTAAACAAACTGCGGGAGAGGAGGTTTACTGCTCCTGATTATGTCCAGGAGGTAGAAAGTGCACTGAACTTCAACTCCCATGTTTCTGAGTTGGTTATCAAAAGGAAATAGAAAAGAACTCAAAGATTGTACTTGTGCTTGTGCTTGGTGAGTTGATGTGCTTAGTCAATCTCAGGCAAAGGGTTGAATTCACCCGACAACTGCATGGCTCCCGAGCATAAGACACCTGTCTAGTGCTATTAAATTTAATCAGTTTCACATTCATCAGAAAGCTAAGTTAACAGGCCAGGCCCAGAAAGGTAATAGAGTTTAAAGAGTCATTACTTTTTCAAAAGACACAATGAAATCTTTAGAGTAAGATGCAAATAGCAAAATGCCAAATTGCAGCGCATATGGATCAATCTTAGGCCATTATGTTTAAGAAGGCCACTAATGGTAAATGTCATGTCTGTTCAGCCTAGACACCAGCTCAGTGAGAGACACAGACCAGCTATTAAAACAGTCGCTGATGCAGCTGTGGCTGTGGTTGGCTAAACAAACAGGCATTTGTATAAAATCAAGAAGGTTTGACAATGGGCTTAGATTACGTGAGCAAGCAGAAAAAGGCACAGTTGTTTTTCTTTTTTTTGGGTCCCTGCAGCCCTGGGCAATAGGCAAATTAATGCAAACAAATAATGCAAGCTGACTGTCTCTTACATTGATATCTGCCCCCACAGAAATGAGGAACTCCACCACATGGGCTTGACCAGCATCAGCAGCGTAGTGCAGAGGTTTCCTCCCGCCATCCAGGGTCCGGTTTACATCGTCAGCCTGAAAATTACAACAACAAGAAATTAAAAGTGTTCTGCTGCCAAAAGACAGATTTTTTTTTTTTTCCCTAACCTGTCAAAGACAAATGGACACACAAGATTCCGGAGCTGATCAGCCTAGAGCCAGGTTCTAAGAGTCCAAACCACAACTGAAGACTGTTTGGTACTCCTGCTACTATTCCTACAAGTGGGTACAGATCATTCCAAAGGCATAACACAGAATGCTCTGAGGTTTAAAAAAAAAAAAAAAAAAAAAAAAAGCCCTGGAGTAACAGTTCAAGAATTGAAGACGTGACATCTCCGTTCATGAGTCAACCATATGCAAAACATTGAAGAGCAATGGTATCCATGGCAGAAGACTGCAGAGGAAACCAACGCTCTCCAAAAACAACACCGCAGCATGTCTGAAGTTTGCCAAAAACCACCCTGACACTCCACAACACTTCTGGGAAAATGTTTTGTAGACAGATGAAACAAAGAAAGAATATTTTGGGACAAACCCACAGCACCAAGTTTGGTATAAAAGAAGAACCAAATCAAGTAACAACATGAAAAGCATCATCCCAACAGTGAAGTGTGGTGGAGGCTCGACCTGATTTAGAGCTGGAGACCGGGAGAAAACGAACTCCCACGTTCATCAAGGATTTCACCAGGATAATGTCAGTGTGGCTGTCGGCAAGTTGAAGCTTAGCAGAAGCTTCACGATGCAGCAGGATATTTGGCCATAAGTGACCCGGACACTGTGAAGTTGTGTATACATGCAGGTGATGTGTAATCTAATTTCTCCTCTACCTCTGACTTATTTTGGAAGCACTGCTTACTGATTTTAAAAGTCAAAAAAGGCAAGCAGAGACAATGGAGCTCCTTTTCACAACATCAACTTACAGTGGAAAGTGACCAATTTAGACTTCGAAGTTACTGTGTCAGTTTTCGTCAGACTTTGAACAGGACCCCTGATTTCAAGACGAGCTGGCATCACTCCGTGTGCTGATTTCTCCTTCCAATCAGCAACTTCCATCTGTAGTCTTTTGTTATGTACATGTCCTTTTTTTTTTTTAAAGCCAGTTGGTAAACTAATTGGATGTACAGATGGCAGAGAAATTGCCATTCTCAGGTTTTTCTAATAAACCTACACAGCTTATAGGTTTCCATGACAGTTAAGAAAGCTGCTTACTCAATAATGCAGACTGTAACTTGGTTACTTAACATGTGAACACACTCAAGACACTATTGCTCTTTTCAAACATGAGATCTTTACAAGGATTGCCACTAATGATTAAGCTCAACTAGATAAACTATTTAACGGATTAGTTCCTTAATTTGAACAATTACTTTTCTGAACAAAAACTAAAAGCAATCATTTACCAGCGGCATGACACTTGAAGGGCTCTGCAGCAACATGCTGAAGAATGAATTGCCTCAGCACAAAGCAGGGTCTCTGCCCAGTACAACCAGTGCCTCAATATCCTAATTTTAACCAGTGTAACCAGTACAGCGCTATACATGGCAGTGTAGTAAAACCACAAACACGGCAGTGTCGCAAATATCAACTCTGCTGTTCCGCATGGGTTTTAAACTAGTTCTTTTCCTGAGTTGAGCAACGGTAAACACACAGATCCAGAAGAAACAGAGACTACGTTTACTGAAGCTACTAACCTATTAAGACACGTGTTGCAGTCATAAAGCATTTTTAACACTAGAGTGGGATATCATATAAATTATATTATTTGATATCAAATTTAGTTCAAATTATATATTGCAATGTAATTTCATATGTCATGAAACAAAAACTGACAACACTATTACAGTCTGCAAATGCAGACTAATGCATATACATTTAAGACAGTAAGAACATTTATGAACATAGCTATAGTCACGGTTGTTTTTAATGTGGTTGCATTTATATCATGCCTGGCATGGCTCTCCTCTCGGTTCAGCTGAACAGCCAATCAGAAAGGAATCGACCAGATACCCACTGATGCTGATTTAACGTGTGGAATCAGCTTATGTTGAGAAAGGGGAAATGGGAGACAGCATCAGCCAGCTTTTTTCCCTGTTTAAATAATTCCTTTTTTGGAGTGGGACACTGGAATCAAGGGGAGCGTGACCGACATTGAGGACAGATGCATGCTTCTTGTGGGGGGAACAAGCCCCTGCGCGTGCCTGTAAAACCTCCACAAGCATGTCATTGTGTGCTTTCAATAGACCCACTGAATGCTTGTCAAAACTGAAACTTTAAACTGCAGTTTTTGGACATGCAGGCCCCACACAGCTCCTTGATAACTGACCACTGGCGGGGGAACCTCGAGTCCAACACATTTTTTTCAGCCTCCCTTCAAAATGTATTAATAAAAACTTCTTCTTTTTTTTTTTTTAAATAAAAGACCAAAAGAACAAAAATACATAAATGGTAAATTTGCCTCCACCGGAAAACTAAAATTAAGCTCAGCTGCCAATCAAAAGGAACAAATTGGCCAATAACAGCTTGGGAGAGATGAATTTATTACTGATAAAAGATAACATATCATCTCAAATACTAGTAAGAATTTCTTAATGATGCAACTTGTACAATATCCTTTGCTTGTATTAGTTTCAACATTACAATACTTGTCTAGATTTTATGCAGGATTTTTAAGGCTGCAGCTAATTTCTAAAGCAGTGTTTTTAAAAAAAATGTCATAGTATATGAAGCAATGTTTTTTAATAGAAACAAACAGTGTTTGTTAGTGACCCTTTTCATTACATTTCTGAGGAATTCTAAGCTAGATATGTACTATTCATCATTACTGGCAAAAAGATAAAACTGTGAACAAAAAAAAGTTATTAAAATACAACAGAGCTCATATTAGACAATTAAAGTTATTTGGTCAATAGAATGGAATTGCCAGTACATCATTCAGGCCTTGTTGTGCAGCAGGAAAGGCACATGTGAGGCTAATTTTACCTATGGCTCCACTTGAATACATGTTTAATTTCATTAAAACAATGAAATCTGTAGTTTGTGTGGTCAAACGACTGCGGAAATGACTCCACACAGAGCACATTATAGTCTATAAAGAGACCATTCAACATTTGATGCCACTGACTCACCGCTACAACAAACTCCACTGAAGGTCAAGTTGACAGCCACTAATCCACAACCTAACAAGTGAGAGAACTTAACATTTATTCATTTCAAAATGTGAAACTCAGAAACATGTACAGAACAGTTCAGAAAGGGTAAATCGTAGCTGATGACAGAAGCATTGTGAGAGCCGTGAAAAAGAAAAACCTGTGATAACCAGAGACACAAACAACAAGCTCCTTAAAGCAGGAATGATGTATCATAATCCACCATTTCAAAAGAAAACAAAAGAACAGGAGCACTCATGCTTTTCTGCATAATGCAAAAAGCTAATCAGCAGTATGAACCTGAAAGTCAGGTTGGAATTTTAAAAAAGTACAGAGATAATACACAAACGTTCTGGAACAAAGTTGTTTGAATTGCTAACATTTCGATTAACCTCTAACAAAGTGATATTAAAGTTAAGTACAGGACCTGCTGATGACACAAACTATACAAGTTAAATCGAAGCAGCTCTGGGGTTTGAATCCCAGTGCACACATTGGAGCAAAGCATTTTGAGCAGCTGGTGTAGTGATCTATACATACGATTACAACTCAATGTGATTCACAATGTGCACAGTGGCCAAGGTCAGTTTTAAAAAGTTTAAGGAGCTCGTCCTCATCAGACCAGAGCAAACTGAATATTTCCCATCACTGACTGAATTATTTTAAAATTGCAGTGATGCATCTGAAATATTATTAGCAACGGTTACAGTGACTTGTAAAGGTGTGTTCATAGGCCAGTATGCAGGCACTATGGGTGGGTGTTAGTTAGTCATTACACAGCTGCTGAAAGTGTTACTCTTCAGAATTTGTACAGTTAGACCGCAATGTATTTTAAAATAAAGAATCAACAGAGTAACGGTCACATGTGTAACAATACGGGAAAGGCAGTGGAATTCAGGCTGTTTGTTCATGTATTTGTGTAAAACTGATTTAATTCATAGATAACCCAAAACACTGAAGGGAGATGGATGGATAGATAAATAAAGATTACATTTTTGGCCATATGGACTACACAAAAAAACATATGCATTAGCCTTTGGAGCTTAATGGAACTTTGGAACTTAAATGTAGTAAGCAGTTATTATAACAACAACTATGATATAATATAAGGTCACTGCATATTTAAAACAGAAAAGAGACACTGTAAGCTCAGTGGTGGATGTATAGGGAAGTCTTCTTCAAACAGACTATGCTGCCTGTCATGGGCGAAGCCTCCATCTCACGGGTGTCCCGCAACCAGGCCCCGGCTAGCTCCGTGCTAACCTCATTAGACAGAAACCCGCTGTGTGACTGACGGTAAGTAGAACACTGACCAACGATGTTGACACACGGCTGCTAACGTCACGTTAGCTGTTAGCCGTCTGCTTGCAGCTCACCTTACCACATACCTGCTGATGCAATTAGCTGTTGGTTAGCTTTCACCAACAGGTTGTTTTTTCCAGCGGAAAGTGGTACCGTTACCAGAATCCAAACGTAGATTAGAAGAAAAATAAAAATCACGATTTGCGTCACATACATCATAAAGCTCCGTCCTAGCAGGACACACACACCCGCTGTCTGCTCCACTGCTACGAGTCGTTAGCACTGGGAGTGTGTGTCGCTAACTTGGCGGTCCAACCGGATCTTTAGCCCATTACCTCACTGAACCGAGTCACGTCACCTTGAAACGTTTCAGTATGAATCAAAGCTCAGGTCCAGCTCCGCACATTACAATTAACGCCCATAATAGAATAAACGCAAGCAGCTTGACATCGTCACATTTGCTAACTTAACCATTACCCAACTCACGCTAGCTAGCATCATCTTAACTAGCGTTTCTTTCTCTGGTTTAACGGCTACCTGCCAGGGAACACACCTGACTGGGAACCGGCAGACTTACCGTCACCAGTTTGCATTTGATCTCGTCCATATCCCCGTTCTGCAATGCCCACTTCAGCTCTTTATCTCCCATCTTCCTGTGTTCGCTGCGGGGTTTGTCCTTCCCTGTTGTGCCGCTGCAAAGTTGAATGCTAGTGTTTAAAGTTAGCTAGCTAGAGACGCAGAACTCTCGGGTCTTGGCGGTTCGGAGATGGCCGCGACCGAACTCAACGTCGTCTGAATACTTTAGAGGAAAATGTGGCTGGATCCGGCCTTTAACCGACCTCAACCCCGGACTGACAGGTAGCGATGGATTCAAAGAAGTTCTGGAAGGCGAAGTAGACGGGAGGGATCCGCCTTTCTACGGGCCAGTAGTGTTTCCGACTCCGCTGCTGTCTTACCCGGAAGTTAACGTGTCAGCGGGCTCTTTGTGCTGCGTTGACGTGCAGGTGTAGAAAGTAACGACACACGCGGTTTCCCAAATTCCTACTGCGGTAATACATTTCACGTATACAGTTATTATTAGTAAATGGTTTTTAATATTACCATTCTCACAGAACGTGGAGAAAACTCTTGGTTGAGAAATAGCGGCAGCAGACACGCTACAACTAATGTGGTACAAAAAGCGGAAATTCCCACCTTTACATGGGCCGTGACGCCGTTTTGGTTCTTTGTGGCCACAGCGTTAATAAAGCGCCACCACATCCGTTCAATAAGTCTGCCCCAAGACACACCCAGTATAAGCTTTACATGTTGTTATATCCTATACTTTAGAACACACAGTAAATATAAAACCCAGGAAAAATCATTAAAATACTATAAAAGCATAAAATGCTGCATTATGATTATGCTTTGTTTTCATGGGTTTGTTTCCCTGATGATGAAATAACTTTAATATGTGGTTCCAGGATTCTACAAGTAACTGCAAACCATGCTGACAGAAAAGGGCTTTCGTGTGGCGTATCAGGACACACCTCAGTGAAGCTCCAGACTTTTCATGTGTCTCTTGTGTAGCTGCAGCAAACACGTTCACACTTCCTTTTTTTTTTTAATGTTTGCTTGCTTCTGGGTTTGTGCTGTTGTTTTCACAATAAAGGAAATAGTAATGCATGGCTTGAGTCTGCTGTTCTTTTACTCAAATTATTATTTTTCATTAAGGCCAAGTAATTTCATTGATGGATTTGTAATTTATATAATTTGTAATTTATATAATTGATTTGATTGATTTCATAATGTAGCTAGAAAATACAGACATGCTTAACGTCACCAAAAATTAAGTATAGGATTAATAACACTGCGGTCAGACATTGTGGGATTCAGGTTCATGTCAGTCAACATTCCAACGAAAAGTAACCAAGCCAAAACAAAATACCAATATCCAGCATGATAAATAATCATTATTTTCACAGGTACTTCGGGAACAACAACATTTGCTGGAGCACCTACAGTAGGTGTCAGTGCCATCGTCATTGTCATCTATCACTTGAGGAACTGCTCAACCAGCCTGTGATAAATACAGGATCAGTCGCAAAGAGACAACACAGCCAAAGAGAGAGAAAGGAAAAAAAATATATTGCTTTACCTTGATCTATAAAGGATCAGACAACTGTAACAAACAACTGTATTTTACCATAGACCAATCAGCCGCAACATTTACACCACCTGGTGGTTTTAATATTAAAATGTAAAGTGGTTCTTCCAAAAAATATTATAAACAAGTACATGCCGATATGATTATGATACGATACGATTATGGGTTAACCAACTGCCAACACATGACGGGATTCAAATTAGCTTCACCTTTACCAGCAGTGACCTTTGACTAAAATTTTATTAATGACTGAACATGTTCTGCCATCCAATTCAATTCAGTTCAATTTAATTCCGTTTTTTATTTAGCGGGTTCCAAGTGGTACTTGAGAATTCTTTTAGGCCAATACTTCTACCATCTCGGCAGCTGCAGACTGCTCAGATTAACCATGTTGACCCTTGTCCTCCATGACATTAATAAAACCACCAGGGTTAATAACGGCTGATCAGTGTAGTGCCACCACCAGAGAGCCCTTTCCCTATTTATGGATGCCTAACCTCAATTTCCCAATGAAGATGAATTAGTATCATACTTTATCATTAAAAAACCCCATTGCAAAACACAAGACTATAGTCATATTTGGCCTTTACCAACATCATAATGTGTTGGTTATATGTTATATTTTGTGTTATTATTGAATAGAAACTGCAGCTTTTGTCCTTGTGTGAACGCTTTTTCCTACCTTCCATCACTGTATACTGCAGACTGCCCCCTCACTCTCTCCTTGTGAAACATAGGCTAGGTGATGACAGAAGTGTTATCACAATGTCATGTAATGCAAGCGGCAGGCACTCTTGGAAAAACCAATCATCTGTTCAGAGGATGAGGAGCGCTGTAAAAGATATGACCATATGATGAGAATAAAAATGCTACTAACGAGATTCAAACAGTGTGCCGCCCTTCTCGTCCCCTTTCACAATATCCCTCCCCCCAGTAACCTCTCACAGGCATTAAACCTCTTTTATGCGATAGTCAAGTTAGTGTATGTTGCCAGTGTTACAGCCCAAATAAGGACACGGATGATCACTGCCTCGCTTACTCCAGCTTGTTATGCTAATGTGACATACAGTATATGAGTGAAATGACTCCCAGCCTGGGTAATCCCAAGTCCATGTGTTGCTTAAATCAGCTGTGATGCGACTGTTCACGCCTGTAACAATGACACCTGCATGCTGATGTACTTCTTCGGAGTGATTTAATAATTCATTATAGATTCTCCAGCGTTGTGAAAACTTGTTGCAAGATGGAAGATGAAAGCCTAGAATATCTGCAGTCTAAATAGTACACTTTACCTACGGCTGGCAGTGTGGTGGAAAATATAAGACTCTGTTATAAGAGAACGGCACAATAAGTTTTTTTTAATGTGCGGACGCCAGAGAGAAAGTTTTCCACCTGACAGGTGTGTTAAAGTAATTCTATTCATAAGCATGACAGCATGGCACCTCCATTTTCAGTCTCTTAGCAGGACTCAGGCAACAGAAATCCACCATGCAACTGTGTCCATTAAAAAGTCGAGAACAGGCTCAACTAAAATACACCTTCTCCTCCCCAGCAATTCAAAACATTCCTGAGGACAGTGTTTAATTGACAGCGCCGGTGTACTTGCCCTTAACTACTCATTCAGCTTTCCCACACGATTTTGGGAAAATAAAAGAATTGATATAATTAATCTCTGCTGTAAGTCAATTACATTTTTTTTTTGCGCATGAATCAAATAAAACCTTTTTACGAGGATTGAAAGTGCCTGTTCGCCCCGCTGAGGGACTAAAATTGATGCCTTAAAGCTGAAATTGTACATTGTGGTTTAGTAATTGTAAATCAGTGTGAAAGACACGCTGTTGAGTGATCTCCAGCAGGGAATACATGATACTTTTTAACAGGGCAATTTAAAAAGTACAGACACTTTTTGTAAAAGATTCAGCGGTTTTACTAGACTCAGTAATCAAACTGCCGATAAACACTAAATTGCAGTTTACAGAAAGAGGCTGTAAAATAAAACCACAATAAAATTGCAATAATAACAAATGCACATATGTGACTTTTTTTCCAGACTGCAAAAAAATTGTGGCATTGCACATGCAGAACTTCACACATTCTCCTCCTCTACAGTTATTTCCCATGACCATCCTCATCAGCTTGATTAGTGTACTGAAGGGTAATCCATACTTACTAAATTGGTTTAATCCACGTATCTCTGTTGTGCACGGCCTTGTCTTTGTCACGGCTAAATGTAATGTGATTAGCGAGGCCTGCTGTGACTGTCGCAGACACCCAAGGTATCCTGACTCCACAGCCTCAGCACAATCCACACTGAAAGTCGTCTAAATGTCAGTTCTGTTTGCTAAGACAGCAATTACTATGACACCTGCTTCACCGAGATTGTCAGGACTTTGGAGCATAGACAGTAGACACCAACATTTTCCTTTACCACAGACAAACCTGCATGATGATGGTGTAAGAATATTGCAATTCTTATCTTCTGACGATGAGTGCAAGAAAAGAATTACTCATTGCACCGCAGTATAAAAGGCAAAGGGGCTGCAAATGCTGAGAGGTCTAGAGGTGGACAAGGCTTTTCCTTCATCAGTCTTTGTCTCTCCCCTGTGTGTGTGTGTGTGTGTGTGTGCAGAACTGAAGATGGCTGGGTGGTGAGGTACACCACTTGTGGAGTCAAACGAGGATGTGCGACTTAATACCAGCACGTTTTATGCGCAAGGTGAAAGCAAACAAGATGCTTACTTGAAATCCAACAATGAAAACCCACTCCCACAAATCTCTCTGAAAGAATACAAAACGTTATGTAACCAACATGACTCAGGCAATGCTCAAAACAATGTTCAAATCAAAAGTTTAACATGATGACACGCTTATACAAAATGTTTTCAAAGCAGGCGCTAATTTTGTTGATGGTTTGGTGCAGAGAAAGGTATTGTACAGTGGCTTTACTGTAGCTGTTGGAAGAAGCTTAATTTAAGCTAAATTTCCATCAAAACAAAACAATGAGCTGAGAGACACTAAACCTCCCTTAGAGCTGCAGGGAACTAGTGGCGATCAGTGTTTGCAAAGAAAAAGGAATGTAACATAAAACACACATAAATACACACACAAAAAGTGTTGTTGACATTGTATGTTAATACAGTTTGTGATTTCATTTTAACACAAGCTTGTCTTTTTCATTTACTCACCGTGAACTTGCTGCTAAGATATGTTCTGCGTCACAGGTGTAACGCAAACATCGCCAAGTTAGAGATGAAAGCAATTTCCGTAAGTCCCAGTAACATGCCACCTATGATTGATTTAGACCTCCAACCCCTCAATCATAGTCGGCCCGTTGTACCCAGATATTGCACATGGAGCAAATGTGGTTTCCAAACAGGGAATGTATTATCATAGAGAGGATGAGCATCATCTGCTTTTTCAACTTTGCGATTTGAAAGCGTCTGATAAAGGGAGTGCAACCACAACTCCTTTTGAAGAATTTATAAAGCAGAAATAAAAATTAAAAAAAATTGCAGTTTCGAAAAGTAATAAAAACTGGTTACTGCAGGAGAGCATGTTGTGTTTTGAGGGCAGAGGAAACATTAGTAGTAAATAATTTTCCATCCAATAGACCCGTAAGCTATGGAGCACAATCTCGAGAGAAATTAAATCTCTGTCAATGCCTGCAATGCAGAGATAAAGGAATATTACTTTGTGATTCAATAGATAGTCATACAACGTAGAACTACTGTGGGTTTTAAAGCTCAACAGTCGACCTGTGGAAACACCTGCACATAAAAATCAATGTGGACAAGCAACTGTCACTACTGTTCTAAAAATAAGCCACTCAGAAAACTAAACACAGAAGCTGAGATCGATCATAAAGAACATCTGAGGCTGGGTCATATTTTCAAATGATGGACACCACTGATAGCTCTCCAAACATCATGTTTGGCGGGCATTTGTTCCGATCCATTCGAGGCTGACTCGTCTTTGTGGAGGAGAACAGTCTGCGTGGCCTCTGTGGGCCGACGTGCGGCTTCCTCTGACTCCGCACGCTGCCTCTCTCTAGAGGTCAGGCCATGGATACTGCCTTCCATAATGGGAGCGTGGGCTGGAGGAAATAAGCAAGGCACAGGACAGGACCTGTCTTCAAGCAGAGGCACGCTGACGTGAACCGCATTTGTGCCTCCCTAACAGTCACTGTGAGCGTGGGTTTTGAGGTGTGAAGACACTGCAGTCCAGGAAATGTTCTCTGTTGCTCCGAGAGAGTGGACGGATCTCTAAAAATGCACCGGTGTTTTCGTGTATTCGGTTATAAAGTTGCTACCATGAGACCGGGATCATTGATGTAATTCTCTCGCTTATACCCGCCTAATAAATCGAGCAGGAGCGCCCGTGGGGGTCCGTTGTTCGTCCGCATCACTTCCATCAGCCAGTGCTCTATACCCTCATCCATCACTCAGAGGTGTTGTCCACTACCAGCTGCCCCTGATCACCCCTGACTAGCCCTGACGGAGGGCCCGTGCTTTCTGTAGCAGATGTGAGTCCAGATAGGATGTGACAACTTTATTAGGCACAAATCAGGCGGCTGCAGTTTCATTCTCTGCTGGACGTGTGAGCAATGTGTGCCCCAAGCTGTTTCTTCTTTCTTTTTTTTCACGGATGAGATTCTCTCTCTCTCTATTCTCTTTTTATCTATCTCTTTTTATTCAAGCCTCTGGGCCTTTTTCAGACATATCAGTCCGTACTACAGCAGCCTTGAAGGGACATACTGTACTGTAGCTCCGATTGTTAGAATTGTCATTGGATAAAAGACTCAAGGCCATCACACGAACGTCCACACATGTCAGGTCTGACTTTTGATTGTTCCACGTCACATCCAGCCTGTGACATGGCTTATGAACTCATGCACAATGTACAGCACTGTGGGGAGGTTACTGTGACGTGTAATAGTTTTGTCAACGGTTTTACATTTGATAAATTTTTGATTATTAATAGAATTTTTTTTTTAATGGGGCAGTGACAACCTCACCGCAGTACTCGGCACTGATTCTATCTGTATCAGTTTCCTCACGTTGGACATGGAGCACTTTGATGACGAGCGTTTTCATTGCTGCTCTGTACAGTGAGGGTTCAGCGTCTGATTTCAGAAGGAAAATGTTCGAGGAGTCAAAAGCAGTACGCACAAGAACCGTCTGTCTCCTGCCTGTGGGCGACCTTTACGCTTAAGTCCAACAGACACACGAGTGAACGAGCAAGAGGCAGAGAGAGGTCAAATCAGGTATTTGTTGGGAAATTACACACACAACATAACCATAAAGCGCTTATTATGCCCTGCCACAGGCGATTGGAAGGGCAGCCAACGGGCCTGACAAACAACAGCAGTCGGCTAAATAACAGGAAATATACGGAACTATCATATATTATTGTGAATAGCCCAGAGAAATAGTGGACAACAGACTCCCTAGGCATAGCTGGGATAAAGACAGCATGTGGCAATAAAATAAATGGGTATTTCTACCAAAATATGTTTAAATAAAGTTGCATATTGTATAGTATTGTGACAGAAATGTAGATTTTGCAACAACTGTGATGTAAAAATTTAGCAAAACCATTTTTTTAAATCACGTGCCTGCCCCACTGCTAACAAAGCTTTCTTGTATGACAACATGGTCACCTGCACCGAGCCAGACTCTGGTTGCTTAGCAACGTGCATTGATTTGAATGGCCGCCAAGAGGAGGGGCAAAGTCCAACAAGAGAGCCAATCAAAAACAGCTCTCAAAATTTGAGCATATACTGTACGTGTTCAAAATCACGCCCTGGTCGCTCATACCCGACATACAACGTACAACAGAAGTTCACTCAGTAGTGAGCAGCCAGTTTACTTTTCGGACACTCACTAATCGTCAACGCGATAGTTTTCTCATCTCTAAAACATGGAGCATTTTGGGATTGTTACCAGAATTTAGGGTACATGCCATGTGCTCTACTGTTAGCGTTGCATTGTGGAATCCTTTGAGTGCACGAGACGGTGGAGAGATTTACACATTCAATATTTGCACACTA
This sequence comes from Channa striata, assembly GCA_033026295.1. Taxonomy (NCBI): domain Eukaryota; kingdom Metazoa; phylum Chordata; class Actinopteri; order Anabantiformes; family Channidae; genus Channa; species Channa striata. The sequence goes on from CM065169.1 coordinate 17,984,492, forward strand.
TTACAAAAAGGTGGTAAAACCCAGCACAGTGATTAGGGGAGATTTTGGACACACAGCCGCTGTCAAAAAAATGGAGCCCTCAGATTTCTCCCAGCAATTTGATCCTGCACAACGAAAAAATGCAAAGCAACAGACTGAATCTTCTACACATACATTTTTATTTTACTGCAAACAGGAATACATGCAAGAATTGCTATTTGCCATGTGACATTACGTGCTAAACGCTAAATGTCCTGCACTTATAAAGCGCCTTTCTAACTTACTGCTACCCAGAGTGCTTAACACTCCTTCTCATTCGCCCATTCACACTCACAATCACAAGCTCACTCACACACAGATGGAGGAGCTACACTCACTGGGAGCAACTACTCACTCACTGGCGGCTGTAGCTCAGTTTGTCGCCTCCTCGCTACATGTCCAAATGTCTTTGGGCAACACACTGAACCCCAAGGTGCTCCCGGTGGGTCAGATGAGCACCCTGCATGGCATCATCGCCATCTGTGTGTGTGTGAATGAGTCAATGAGAAGCTACACTGTGAGGCACTTTGGATATAAGCGGGCATTTACCATTTACCGAGTAAGTTAGGTTTCAGTGTCACTTCAACATGTGACAGGAGGAGCCAGGAATCAAACCACCAATCCTGGGATTGGCCTCATGTCATTTGGTTTTGGAACAAAAAATCCCACAGGATGAAGACTTAGGTCACCAAATGCAACTCAGGTGGCTGGAATTTTTACTATAGCTGCTTGATTGCCCACACGTCTCACTCACGATAGCTATGCCAAACTATGGACTGACAACGATCATCATAATTATAGTAATATAATATTTAGAATTATAGATAATTACCCCTCAGTAATTTAATGAACTCAGAAAATGTAACTGATTGTGTGTTTATGTGTGTGTGATAGCGTAAAGTAAACGTGTGCGTTCTTGCTGCAGATAAATCCTTGTGACTGTCATCTAGGATTAGGAGAAATTCATTGCAAGGCACTGACAACATGATTGGCTTGAGAGGCAATAAAGAACATAGATAAATAATGATTTTCCATATTTCCTTTATATTCCATTTGTGTCAGGTGAGACAATTTATTCCAACACAACAGAAAGAGGAGAAACTTCCTCATCAGTGTGTCACGGTGCTGAGTTAAACAGTGGAAATCCTGAGAAGATTAACGTGGACATGTTCCCAAAGCAAAATGGAAATCACCCAATTTCTCCTGGGAAAGTTTAGGCAAAAGAGAACAGCCACAAGCGGAGAGGGACGATTTGGTAACTAAACACGTTCTCTGCACTTCATTCACTTTGTTTGCAGTTTATCCCCCCCAGGAGAGAAATCAGAAAATAAGGACGTCAGACAGAAAGTATAAACACTTCACAGATACTGAAATGGAATTGCACTGAAAACAGGCCAAACAAGTGACTCATCCTCTTTACACTTACTGTGTGACGTTACTGTTCAGTTTTTAGGTCTTGATCGATAGATGTTTTCTTGGCTCGTTGAAATGACAATAATAAAAAAAACAATAATGTTCTTCTAAAAGGTAAACCCATTCGCAGTCTCCTGGGACTATTTTAAAATTTACAGTGACACACACAACCTCCAAGCTTTATGACGCAGCAGTGGAGCACACAGCACATTTCCTCCCCGCTGCTCGATTAAACCTACGGATCTCGCCTGTGTCACAGTGGACCAACTTTGTTTTCCATAAAACCGCAAATAAAGATGCAATCAATCCGCTGCGACGGAACTTATCGCCGAATGTGACACCCGGAAAGCAACATCGAGTTAGTGTTAATATGTAGTGGCACATTTCCACAGGTAAACTTCTCCATTTATCAGCTGTTGATCAGCAGCAGTGGGAAAACCGGCAAATTTTTTTTTTCCTGCTTTCCTGTTTCTTTAACAACCCACATGTATGAGTAAAAACACAATCTCGCAGCCACATACGATACAGAATGGTTTTTCCCTTTCCCCATATCTGTGCTACTGGTCTTTAAGAATTGACTTGGAAATGATGCCAATACTGAGCTGCCAGTTGGATTTTCCTTAAGAGGATGCAGGCACATTTTCTGTTTCATGCTTGTATTTGTTTTCAGGAGGCAACTCTCATCTTGAAAACGGAAATGTCTTACGTGTACGTTTGGTTGTGTAGCTTTCTTTTTTCTTTTGCATTTGGGAGAAAAAATTGCTTTATGATTGAAAATATAAACACATTTTGCACAATTTGACCCCTTTGTCCAATCTGGTTACTATACCAGAGCTGCTGACAATGAGAATACGGCAGATTTTTTACACTTGACCTACACTTGACATTCAGTCGCAGCGTCTTTGGTCAAGGTGACCCGTTCTTAAATCCCTCCTGCGGATTTGCAATGATAGAAGTCAGGAGAATGAAGACCGTAATTAGAAATTTTATTTTGAATAAAACCCCTTCCTTGTACTGTACGTATTAACATCAGTGTGTGTGTTTGTGTGTGTGTGTTGGGGGGCGTTGTAGATGGGTATCTGTGCATGCAAATTTATGTTCCTGCATGTTCCCGGATGTACAGACATATAGAAACGTGTATAGGTATGAACAGCCTGCAGCTGGGACAAAGCAGACAGGCAGAGCTGCAGCTCCATGGAAGAGCCCACGCTCTAAATTAAATTAACAGGAGACGGGCTCATTAGCAGATGGCTGGTTACTCAGGGAGCCTCCCAGCATGAATAGGCTATAGGCAATACAGGCAATACAGGCACGACAGTCAGAAAGCCACGTTGACGACTGCAGATCATGAGATCCCGTAGACTGGACTATATGGTTCGGGACGGATAGCAAAGTCAGTTTGGGACTATGGTAAATTAGATTTACATTTGTTTTGTATCATATTTAGAATGGCCTTTTTGATTGAAATAGTTTAATCAAATGTAATAATTTACAATAAATTTATATGATGCTTGAGTCATGGAAATGTGACAATCACACTGCATACACATTCCCAGGACCCTGAAATGGAAACGGATGCCAGACATGATTAATTTCAGTGTATCCACTTGTGTGCAAAGGGCAGACGTGCAGGGTCGAGTTCTGTAACCTTTTACTCAGATATTAAAAGTATTGTTTGAACTTGGAATCAAAGTTAAATTACTGTCAACAAGTTCTTTAAGAAGCTCTTAAAACGCCGTTCCCTGTTGGCCTCCCTTCCGAAACAAATACTGCACAAAGCTTCCAAGGTAGAGTAGAGCAAAGGCAATACAGCAAAAAACAAGTCCACCACTGCTTCCACCACACTTTTTACAAAAGTAAGACCACAATGTTACTCACTTATTACTCTTATATTTATAAAATAAAATACATGGCACATTTACACATTTGTACATAACATAAATGTGTAAATGTGCATGAATGCATTTTGGATTTCTTGGCTTACAGTTTGTTTGTGACCACTGAATCCCCTTGAGATGCAGTAAGGAGTAGAATGTAGCTGAATGTTCACGCCATGTTCAACTCAAACTGTGCACAGTGGTGTCGTTGCCCACCACGCCCGCTAATGAAGGAGGGAACGCTAACCTTTGATCACCTGAGGTTCCAGTCCCCTCCTTCTAGCATTCTCTTTTTCCTTCTTCTACAACAATCTGCTAATCTAACGGAGGAACAAGAGCAGGATGATTGCGGGCCGTTCGGAGACTGTTTCCTGGAAAAGAACCGTAATTTCCCCCAATACATCCGCTGTCCTGGCTTTTCATATTGTTTATTGCAATGAAGTGATGATTAACCCGTCTTATTGGGTAAATTTGCATGATAATACCCGTGTATCTGCTTCTGCATAGATTTGAATGTACAGGTAAAGCTGCTTGAGGCTTTCTGTTTGCATACACGCCATTGCTTTTGTTCCAGGGTCTGACTCTGTGCTTCATTTGCATAATTGTAATTACCTGTGTGGGCAGAAGACCTGCTGCTGCCCCAGGTAACTATCAGATGAGGCCAGTTTTCCTCCCGTCTCCCTTGTTCTGCTGTGAATCACTTAAATTGCCCTGCCGAAACACCGCGCGCAATCTAGGCGAGTTACAACTTTAGAGGCCCTGGTTTCCTTAATGACCCATTTTGCTGAATCCTAACTGGTTTTTGAGGAGGAGAAAGTAAGTGGAGCAAAGCAGGAATGTTTAATTCCTGCTGACCACACACTTTCTCTTTGACTTGATGCATTACTCCTGGTTTTCCTCCAGTCTGCTGTGCTGTCAGTTTCCAGTGAACATCCCTATTTCTGGTTTGCACCAAGCTGATCTCACACCAGGGTAATTCACATCCAGCCATGCTGGCAAATGAGCAAAATATTTCCCAAAAGCACAAATCGTGGTCACAAACAGTGGCTTTGAGTTCCAGTGCGAAAACAAATATTTCCCCAAGTGCATATTGTTCCTTCAGGTTTGTGTATGAGACGCTGGTGCCTAACAAGTTCATCTCATTTATGCCTGTTCTCCTCATGATTAATGTTTATGAAAGAGAATGATTTGCATCGTTTTCATGTGAAATATGTTGATTGGAAAGATCTCTTGCTGTGTGTGAATAATAACTACGCTGCAGAAACTGCCAGCACTTAAAAAAAAATCCTACTTTTTTAAACCCAACCTTTATAGGTGGAAAAAAACAAAAAGAAGAAAAACAGTTTAGCGGCCGATTCATCACAGCTCAAAGCGAACGTCGCGCGACAGCCGAGGTAACTCCAGCAATGCAAATCAGATAATTTGACCTGAATGAATGAGAGAAATCTCAAATGTTTACTGTGTGTGAGCAGTGTAAACGATCAGACAGGGGACCAGAGGGGGAGACAGAGACGTATGGACAGATAAATGCTAAGTTTTTCTCTTGAGGAAGTTGTGTGTGTGTGTGTGTGTGCTTCTATCTAGCGCCTGAACTCAAACCAAACATGGCCTCCGAGGCTCATCTTCTTCCCTTCATTTATTCACTTCATCGACCCTGTCACAATGCACCCAACTTTTACAGTATCTAACACCAATTACACTTAATTTGCATGAAGCTTAGTAGTTCCTCCATCTTTGTTCTTTTCAATTTACGCCTTTCTTAAAGTCATGTGTGTGTGTTTGCGTCTCTGTTACTCCACAGACTACAAAGTGCACTTACGCTTCATGGTTGTCATCACGGGCGTTGTTTCCCCTGCTAAATTGAGCCGGACGAGAGCACCCAGCACTTACAGTACACATGCTGCTATTCTTAGGGGATAGAACAAGCAATCGATACTAGATGCACCGACAGGGACTAACCAAGCAAATGGCTCCAGGCTAGACCAAGTCCCTTCCCACCCATTTTCTATATATAAAACTGGCTTGGCATGTAATGAAAAACTTTACCTGCCACCAGGGCACATAACTCCACCTGCAGCAAACGGAGGAGTTACGGAGTGCGGGCCGAAGAATGATCCAATTACACAAATAGTATTTTTACAGCAGCGGATCATTTATCATGGCACTCTATAGAGATAAATCATTTCAGAGCTTAGGTTTGGGATAAAATTCCTAGAAATCACTGGATAATGGGGAGTAAAGGGCCCATCATGAAATAACTGAACTTGGCCTCGCCACAGTGGGTTTAGAGTGTGTGTTATTTCTTGGTGTGTGAGTCACTGTATGTGCGCGTGTGTGTTTGTGTCCTTCTACAGCACATGAGGTGTGTGTCGTACAGCGGCAAACCGCCCCCCCCTTTAGCTGAGTCACTCTGTGCAAAGTCTCTCTCTCCCATAGTGCTTCCTTGTTCCTGATAAACAAACACATATGACAGATGTCAGCACGCTACCGGCCGGCTCCGCCGTGCGTCTGCTTCCTCCTGACACCTTGCTCACACGCAGGCATTGCAGAGCAGAGCTCGTCGGCGCAGCCATCTCCATAAAGAATAAGCCCTCGCAGACAGTGGAGTCCTCGGGGACTGGAAAATCCAAAATGAGCCTTGTTGTTGTCGCTTTGGTCGCCGTTGTCATAGTGCAAAACTAGATAAATCTACAGATTAGCCGAGGCGAGGGGAGAAAGTAACAGTAAATTCATTTTACACTTATAAGCAGATTATTTTATGTATGAACAGATAAAAGGGCATCATCACCTCGCAGCAAATTTTTATGTCTGCTTTTAATTATTAACAAACCTTTCATTCATCTGCTTCCTCTCATTACACTTTATAGAAAAGTCTAGTTTTAAAAGAAAAATCTGAATAATTCTGATTATTTCCCCACTTGAAATAGAAAGGTCTGGACTTTTTTTTAAATATAACCTATTTTTTGACTGACTAAGGAACTTCACTGATCTAGTTTTAGTAGTAAATGTAAATGAACGCTATTAAACTTCCCTCTGACTTCCCTATATTAAAATGCCTCCAGATGGCATCCCTGCGAAGAACCTTCATTTCAGATTATGTCATCTTGGTCAACCTTCTTTTCCAGAGCTCCCCCAGATGACATCATCTGATCCCCCAATAATGTAAAAACTTTTTTTCAGTTAGGAGCAGAGAAATATTTAAATACATGGAAGTTTAAAATCATTAATATGTAGATTAATGATTTTACACCCTAAACCATAGAGAGCAAGTTGAAAATTGTTGAAGTGGCCGTTTAAATCCAGAAGCTCTTCTCTATGTTTCCTATATGTTTTGCTTTTAGAATAAAGTGAGTTTTCTGTATTTGAAAATGACTTCAGTGCAGAAGCATGAGCCACTAAAGAGGCAATAATTGCGACCATATTACCCTGTGTTAATATAATGATGAGGTATATCTAATGGGCACGTCTCAGCCGTGTTCATGGGTCCAGTTCGCTGGGGGCTAATTAGGAGACCTTTGACCACCAAATGCATTAATTATAAAGCTGAGCGACTAATCAATACAGACTGAAGACATTGGAAATATTCTGGGAATAGAGCCACAGATGGCACATCTGTGCCGTAAATGTGCTGTTAAAGAACCTTAAGGTGGAGATATGCTGGTAAAGAAAGGTGTTCTGTCTTCCTCAGCGATCAAAGCTCTTAATTTCTTCCCCAGGACAGGAGCAGTGCCTCCACTGGATCACCACTGCTTTGCCACTGCAAGTGCTGCTCTCTCGGCATGTTCGGTAGCAACCCTCATCGAGTTGTGATCACGCCTCCGACTAGGGTGGGGAGGAGGAGGAGGAGGAGGAGGAGGAGGAGGAGGAGGAGGAGAGGGAGAGGGTTAAATATTCTACAGAGTGGTCCGATCTTGCCACGTTTCCGAGAGTAATGAAGCAGGTCCCCACATTCGCCACATACATCCCTATCTCTCTGCCTAATGAACGGATGAGCCACACTCAGGTGAAAAATGAGCTGGCTCAACACAGCCCCTTAAGACAGAGAGAGAACAAGAAAAAAGCAGCCACATCCCTGCCTACCACTCCCCACTCGTCTGAGCTCCGAATTCAGTGGGGAATGATTGATTAAACTCAGAAGAGCCACCCTCCCTGAAACCCAGTCCTCTCCACTGCTGCATCTCTAACTAATTTGGTTTGTGCTGTTGCAGTGGGCTGTGTTTACAGCTTTGTGATTTCACCTACGGACAACTCACCACATCGGGTATTCACCAGTGGAATTAGGGTCGAATGTCATCAGGACAAGTAAAGCGCACACTGAGTCATCAAAACACGCTGGCACAAAATATGCATTTTTTTTCCCCAACCAAACTATGTCCAGTCCCTTTGAGGTTGTTTGCGATTTTAGTTTGATCCACATAATGCCAAAACGCCTGAAGGGAAAGTATTTGAAGCAGGAGGAGAGTCAGACATTAATACAACAGCCCTGAAAGTCAATGAATGCAGAGCTCGAGTCCCCTCAGAGTCAGACAATGCTGAGATGCAGATTACAAGGCGTTGACGTGTCCCCTCGGTGTCCTCTGGAGGCTGTTGTCCAGCTGGTCCGCTGCGTCTGCCTTAACCTGGCGTGTCTGCAAAAACGCCGCTGTCTGGATCACTCTGAGCGCCTCGACACCCTCGGGGAACAGAGAGACATAAAATGAAAATGGTTTTGAGGTTTCATTTAAGCCTTATCATCAGAGATCGCGTACGGCCCATCTCTCGAGCTGAATCACAGTGATCTCATACAGTATGAAAACTCTTTTAGATGCTGGAAAAGAAAAGAAAACACAGTCCCAACTGAATGAAGAAATCTCAGGCACCAGACTGTTTTTTAAAACTTTTAAACAAGGTGATACCTGCTATAACACAGTTTAATGCAAATGAAATGCAAATAAGTTCTCTCAGTGTATAAGAAGTGGGAAAAGGCTTTGAATTAATCAACTTGATCTGATTGTTATGAAAATCCAAGAATAATTTTCTTTACATTGAACCATCTTGGGTCAATACCCATAACGTTTTTTTTAATAACCTTCATGTGCTGAACAACAACTTCAGCTCATCTCTACACACACCGTTAATGTAGTTTAACGGCGTGGCTCACGAGGTAAGGGGTCGCCCGCCAATCCCACGGTTGGTGGGTTGATCCCTGCTGCCTCCTCCTCTCCATATGTCTAAGTGTCTTTGGGCAGGACACCGAACCCCCAACACCTGGCACGGCGGCTGTCGCCACCAGTGAGTGAACGTGTGCAGATGGGTGAATGACAAGCACGTGTAAACGCCAATCTGAGCACTAGATCTTCTTAGGAAAATAAAAAAGGCTGGTGTTGAGAACATACAATACTTCACATGGGACACAAATTAATTGGTTAATGAAAATCTCAATAGTTTATCATTTGGTCTTTGAAATACTAGGTCCATTCAGTAACAACAAAAAAATTGTAAAACACGATTAAATTTCCAAAATGTTTCGTCATTTCCAGCGAATTAGGGTTTGTTGAACCTGATAGCGCCCTCTTGTGGACACGTACATCTGTGTGCAAGTATAAAAAGGTCAGCGTTGACGTTTATGTGTATCAACGGAGGAGCATAATTCTGACTTGAGCCTTATGGGTTAATGATAACGGATAAGGTCCCTGTCCATAAAGAAAAGTTTGTCATTGTGAAAAATATTGAACAACTTTTGATTGTGATTGCTCTGAGTCACATATTGATTAAAAGACCAAAGGTCAACCCTGGGGCTCCGTTGTGGTCTTTGGAAACATGGAATTATCCCATATCAGTTGTTTCATCGATTCATGCTGGGCAAACATGCCACAAGAGGAAATTACTCTGCACACTTGGGATGAAACCAAGACTTTAAGCTTTAAGAGCGCATATGAAACTGTTCATTTATTCTCACCAAATTATATTGGATGTGCGCCATTAGCCACATTTTGTATTGTAGGTGTCACGACAACAGTAGGGAGCAGTTGGTGTCACAGTCCATCTACTCAGACATGTCACTTTGTGCTGAAATGAATAGCAAACCTTCAGCGGGCCCGAAATACATGTCCACTGAACTATAACTACTGCCTTTTACAACAAATATCTCCTTTTCACTCGTCCTGTCTCTGTGGCGTCGGAGCCAGATGATGGGATGTTTCTGTAAATGAGTTTGGGGACCGAGAGTAGGTCATAAGTGCAGGAGATAAGGCGGCTCGCAGATGAGACCATTTTTCACCTGAATGAGAGCGAGTATCTGGTCTGTGTTGGGATGTGTTGCACTGCTGATGCCTCGTGTGCACTCGTTGTCACCAAATGGCCTTTGGAAGGTTATGTGGATTCATATGACTGTAAAAAACAGAGACCAGTGTTTGCATGGGAGGAGATTTTTTCTTTGTTTTCTATAAAGCGACAAACCGATACTAATAATTCCTCTAGTTCTAATGACGCAATCATTATGAATTTGAAGCACAACTTCGTTTAAAATGAAACGTTTAGTCAGCGCCTGTCCTACATACATTGCCTTGCAAATAAATTCACATTGATGTTAAGTATAATTTAGCCCTATAATACATTACTATCTAAAACTAAAGTCCCGTAGCTGTTGAGCCTTTTCCCATATTCGTTTCAACAAAGCAACTTTCACATCCCGTAGCAACCTTCAACTGTGGAACGACGCTTTTGCTTTCACACAAGAAAGAAATACTGTAGAGGAGGAGACGCTCATTCTCCTGCTTTGAGCTTGTAAAAACTTTGTATGCAGGATGAAGACACCCTTGGAGGAAGGACACAGATGTCCAATATCCAAAAATCCAATTATAACATCCGGTCTTATGGCTGATTCATTTAGATGACAGGTGTGCCTTTCATTGTATAGACTGTATAAAATAGGGGTCTGTAAGGGTCTTGGACTCCAGCCTTAGCTTGGAGGATGTACTACTGTCATGCTTATCAGTGCCCTGGCAGCCTTTCTCAGCAACACAATCACACTCCACTACACCCTGAATTACTTTGAACAAAACAAATGGCATTTACCATTCCGGGAGATAAGCGAACGGGGCATGTGTGAAATAGACAAACAAACACGGGAGAGGCAGCAGTGGAGTTAATCTTGGTCTGGGGCCGGATTAACGGCCACGCTTGCATTTCTTGGAGAATAATCGAAGGGGTCTTGGTCTTATGAATTACTCTATCCGAAGGAGGAGGCACTTCTGGCTACGAAAGCTGCACAGAGTCAATGAAGAGGGAAATAACTCGCAGTAAATATGACAGGCTTTGACTGGTTTAGTCGACATTTTCATTTCATGGCCTGTGGGGGGAAGCTGCAGACTTTTAAAAATATGCTCGGGACACAATGCAGAGGACAATTTCTCGCGGGGACTTCACTGGCATCCGAACAGCCTTCCTTCTGTCATTTGACACATTTACTTCCATTTCCTTTCACTGCTGAGCACTGTTTTTGAGCAACAGATTTTTAAAATGCCCAACTTGGTTAAGATTTAGTCGCCTGTCAGCTTACTTTTTGCTTCCGTCTCATTTTCTCCCAGACTGTGAGATTCTGTCTATGCCTGAGGTCTTTCAGAGAACACTGCAGGACCCCAAAATGGCAGCATCCAATCATCACCTGCCTCGCCAGCCCGATATTTCAGTAAAACCACAGGAGGCGCACTGATTAGGAACAGGGCAGTGACAGGAGGAGAGTGCTTTTAGGAGACCTTTCAGTCACTCAGAGACTGAAAAAGAAGAAAGTTAAAATTAAGACTGTCAAAGACAAGTGTGGATGATGGCAGACAGGGCATTTGCATTATTCTCTTGGAACTTTCCAAATGGAACAGACCAATTTTGAGTTAGACAACGTGAAAGTAGGAATTGTAGATTATATTAGTGTAAAATACTGACTGCGTTTGCAGCAGCAGCAGCAGCAGAGTTTTTATTTTGGAAGCCTGGCGCATAGATTAAGACTGTACAGTGACAGAAAACATTTTCATTCAGCTGTGTGTTCCTGTCTGAAGCTGCTTGTTTCGCACTTGCACGGTTAGAGAAAGACGTCAGAAATCTACCTGGGGTTTCTATCTACCCTATTTTCGGAACCAGCTTCCCGAGAACGCCGACTTCATTAATGTTCATTAATGGCCTTAAGTGAAATAATATAAATTTCCTGTGGTAGGTAGGTTAGAGTGTCCTTGTTTCATTTGAATGGGTGAATAATTGTTCATTCTTGCCCTTTAAAGCCACAGTGTGTAAGAAAACCTTTAGTCCTCCAACAATGAGGAAAGGTCCTTGTTACAGCAGCAACATATGCAAATGTGAGGCAAATATTTTTGTGCAATATGAAAAAAAGAAATGTCTATACAAATAAAAAATAAAATCCACAATTCAAATAAGTATAAAACCGCTACATCCAACAGACTCACCTTTCTAACCAGAAAATTTCCAATACACATTATTACTTTTAAGATAACATTATGTTAAATTAACTGTTCATCATAATATTTAAGAGCTTTAACGATTAATTACAAAGACAATAATAAAATCACCTACTTCAGCTCAAAGCTTGAAATTGTGGCCTAGCACAATTTTAAAGGCTGTGAAGATGTGCGGATTCCACTGTGGTGACCCCTGAAGGGACAAGCTGAAAGCTGTTGATCTTTTATTGAGGTAAAAGTGTTATTTTTGTGATGAATAAGCCTGATAAGCATAAAGATGAATGTTGTATTGCAATTCAAGAAAAGATGCACAAATTAGCATTTGCAACTCTTCTGTAATAAATTTTTTAAAGCACCTTGGGAGTTTCTTAAGCTGTTTCTTCATTTGCAAAACCAACTAGATTAAGCTTTATTCCTGTCTTACATTCTTCCATGTAACATCATCTCTTATTCCTTTAAGGATGAGAAGTTAAAAGATATTAAAAAAAGTTTTGTGTCTCCCCGTAGCTGCTTTCATAAATCATAACGCGTGCCGTGGCAAACAGCTGTCAGGCAGGTCTAGTGTGCTAATTAACACAAGCGTTGCCATTTTCTCGCACATCATTCCTCTTGTGCAGACACACTCAGTTTCTGACTGGAGCAGAGTCTAATTACAATTATGGAAACAATGCTGAGCGCAATAAACATTTGAAAGGAAGTTTCGACTGCCGCTCAGATTTGTTGTTAATTACCACAAAGCCGTATTATTTGGCTCTCCCTGAAAAATACTAATTTGAATAAATAATCTTGTCCTCATTGTTGTGCAGTCGCATTCTGTTCTCTGCACACGTCTGAACTAGGTATGTAACATAAGATAATAAGCAGGGTGAGAAATGGCTGAAATTAAAAAGGCACTCCGACTGTGAATATGGACATTGTTTTCCTTTGTGAGTAAGTGAAAGCGATTTGAGAAAAGCGCGGCGCAGCACGTAGAGGTGAACAGTGAACAATCGGAGTAATTGTTTGCTTGCTAATGATTGTGATTCCAGGTCCCAGGGGAATTTACTGTCATTCGTTATGTGTTGAGTCACCCAGCACCAATGAGCTCCCGTCCCTCCTGGGTGCTGCACTTTTACCGATGATGTGATATTTTTCATGGAAAGTAATCTCACTTGCACTGACCTCGGTGGCGGGAAGAACAACCCTTTTCCCCTGTGTGTTCTCATTTTTTAAAAGCTTTAATGCCAGTCTGAATCGTTGACTATTTCTCCTGCTGTGCTGGCATGTCGGCGCCTGCAGAGTTGGATGCCCACATCACTGAATAAAACCTGTTGCTGGCTAACCTGCCATGCAATAATCGCCCTAATGCCACTGATTATGAATATTGTCGGCTAATTACTAGATGAAATAGGGGAATTACAGTTCATTGCTAATGAGTTCACCTAATTAGGCCATTAATTAACTCCAGAAGATGGTACATTATGGGATGGGAACTTTGCTGCACTTGCAGTGCAATGATGAAAGCCAAGAAGGAGTTTGGACAATCATAGAGTGGTGCATGGAAAAAAATATGAATAGGAATAACGTCTTCTAAGAGACTTTACCTTAAATGAACCTTAACCCAGTATTTATGGCAAACTGGAAACTGCCAGGAACATTCTATGAATGTTGTATGACTTGCTCAAGATTTCAGGTTACAGTTCACATTGTTCTACATCAAAACTGCAAAAATGCTTTCACAGTCGAAATATAAAAAGCGCTCCAGCTGTCAGTCAGGGAACAGTGTGTAAAATAAAATCAGATGCCACACACAAGCTTTGCACATAACTGATTCAACGTAGTGAATTATTCATAAAGCTGTGAACAGTCTCAATAACACTAATCTACAGAAACTTAATTCACATTATTATTACTTCAGTGAAGCTATACGGCCTCCGCAGAGAACCCTGCTACAGCATAAAGAGCTCACATAATAATCCTTTGCCCCCTCAGAACATTCTAGCAGAAGGGCAGATGATCATCGAGGGACTGCGGATGCTGTTTCACACTTTGTACACCATTATGCTCCCCTTAATTGAATTGCACAAAGTTCAGTTAATTACACGATTAATGTTGAGAATAAGGGAGCTATCAGAGAACAAAAAGACATCCGATGGTGGACGGTGCAGCCACTGACCTCTGAGGGAGTCTGCGAGTCCCCTCAAAACCTGATGATGCCACGCAAGAATTGCTGCATTTTGAATAAGTAAGAGCAGTTGTGGTTTGTTTGGCACAAATGGGTTTGGAGATATTTTTAGGTGCCATTAAATTAAATGTAGAAATCCACATGGACATGTAGTGTCAAGCCAAAGACTCGAGTTTGGTGCCTGGGTCTCGTGTCTGGTTCGGTTCAGGCAAGAAAACCACTTAATTTAGGGTCAGAGAAAGATCGTGGATGTGTTTAAAAGCAGGAAAGCAGGTTTTGTACAAAATGATTCTTAAAAAGTTCCCTGTATTAACACCAGCCCTTGATCTTCCTCTGACCCTAACCAGCTGCTGTACCTGCCTAAAGACAAATATAAAATGCTTTAACACTGCTGTAGTCACACAAACTGAACAAGAATAAGATATTGGATATTTAGCAAAAATATGTTGTCTGGTAACATTTAATTGATATGTTTATCAATTGTATCATTGTTTCTGCACATGTGCTTCATGTTACATGTCAACGTATTCTCTCAGGGAAAACGTTTGCAGTTAAACGTGACAACAACACGATCAATGGGTTTCGACTTGCCCCTTCGTTGGCTGGGGTGCCCGGGCTGCGCCTGGTGCATGGGATTCGATTCACTGGCCTTCTGCATTCTAACCTAGTGCTCTACCACTGAGCCACCAGGCCCCCACTTGCACTTTAGGTGTATAGGAATTTAATTTTTAGGAGACGACTTTGGATTTAGCAATGTAGTGACTACCGATGAGATTGGTCTAGGAACTATTTTAGTTGGCAGGCTAAATGCTAATGTGCTAACAAGCCAGAAAGATGCCATGGTCAATGACAATAATCTTACAAGATTGTCTTTGTATCGTTTATTCTCAATAATGAACCCATGTCTCAGCTGTGAAACATCTGTAGAAACCACTGAGCCAACATACAACATGCCCCGAGAACTGGCTCCTGAACACAGTGAGGAAACTTTATCCAGAGAAAGTTGGATTCAGGAGCGACGATCGGCTTTGCTACACCAGCCAGTTCGGTAAACATGAACAGGCTGTTTGTGAGAATTAAAGTTTTCCAAAGTTTGGAAAGTTCCTCTGTTTTTTTAAAATGTGATGCTTCAATCTGTGCTAAAATCAACATTATTTCCCCAAGAGATTCGTTCACACCCTGTCTAATTACCACCACATATCACCTTTCATATTTATATAAAAATGCACATTAAATTGCTTTTAGTCAGCCCGAGAAAACCCTTTGCCACAAACTACATTATTTCATCACCCGTGTTAGGATTCTGTATTCTTCACAGGCTGCCATCATCTTTAATTAATTAGGTCACAGAGTTTTAACCCCTATAAATTATTTCTGCTATAATAAGGTTCCAGTAATAAGCATCAGATTTTTTATCCTGCACTTCTTGTGTTTCCTCCGACCACATTCTGTCTCGCTGTACATTGACACTTCGCACTAATGCATTTGGGAGAAGCTCTAAAGGTGTGAGGATTATTTGATCTTCAGTGTCTCTTGGGTGCATCTACACTGAGACATTGCTTCCTTTGATTACGAGGATGCATCTTGTGTCATGTGAAGGTGGTGGGGTGGTTTTCTGTATGAGTAAAAGAGGAAAGTGGGTTGCTGGGAGATTTCAGGCTGGACACATCCAAACACACACACACTCTGTCTGCCTGCTGCTTGTCATCATAATGAAGTATCTGGAGAGGGGGCCGCGGTGCCATTAGACGGACAGATGTGAGGCGCAGAGGGACTGACACGGGGTGAGAATGAGACAGTGGTTTGTGAACGAGGGAGAAAGGCGGATAGTGGGGATGCAGCCTGCCACCACAATGGGATCAAGCAACCAGGATGTCAGATTTGAGAGATCACATCTGTATTCATTGTCAGCCAAGATACTTCCACGGCGGAGTTTGGGAGGCCATGTGAGAGACGCTGCCAAGAGGAAACAATCTGCAATACTGATGGAAAAGTGCTGGTCCTCAGTATATAAAAACATCTGCTGAAAGACGCTGAATTCATAATAATGTAAAGCAAACAAAAACGAGACGTGAAATCCTCCGTTTGTCATGTTTTTGCTTGAAGTCAAATATGTTTTTCCACCAAATTAAAGAGCAACTTTATCAATTTTCAACTTGCTCTCTATGGCTTTATTTTAGATGTATTTACCTTAGTGCTTTTAAACTTTCCTCTGACCTCACAATATTAAAATATTCCTATGCTTCTAGCTGAAGAAACTCCTCCAGATGACATCATCCGAACTCCTAATGAAGAAAATCTCCTCCGGGTGATGTCATCTGGAGGAGCTCTGGAAAAGCAGGTTGACCATGAATACAAACTCCATAGAGTGCGTGACAAGATGAACTAGTTTGAAATGTAGGTTCCTCCGGGTGATGTCATCTGGAGGCAAGTAGAGAGATTATATATAGATTTATCTACAATCATTTTAAAACTTAGTATGTCCATTTCAGTGCCCCTTATCAGGTGTATAATAAACCATTGTACAAGATCACGAGGTGCTATGTTACGTTAAAATGCAAGAGGCCAAGTTTAAGAGGCAGTTGCATAGTCTAGCAAGAAATAGATATGAGCTTCATGTCATTTTCAAACAAAACCAAAATTTGATTAAAGAGGGAAAGAGAATTCCCGTGCCAGATTTTCTTCTCAAAACCTCCTCTTTTTGCGGCTGCCAAGCAGAGAAATGCAGAGTTAGTGCATTTAGTGTGTTACTGACTTGAATGTAAAAATGGAATTCCCATTTTTCAAAGCTCCTTCCTCCTCTCTTCTCTAATGATGAGTAATATGATTCAGCCGTCATCCAATCATAATTTCAGAGATGACAAATGTGCGTTATACTTTCCACGCACTTGCCACCACTTTACCTCACAGCCCCAAGTATGACAGCGACCGATGCTCGTCGACTCTGCTGCGACTCGCTGGTTTTGAGTGACACCTGTATCACTCAGTGAAAAACTCAGCTTAAAGTGAGGCCTGGTTCACATGTATAATTAATTAGGCTCATCTTTCAGCTGAGGCATGGCAGGTAATCATTAATGGCATGCGGTAATCTGAAGAGTAGGTGCCTGAAAGAGGAGTGACTTTGCACATTGTGAGCAAACAGCCTGAATATAAATGGACGGCTTTCACAGAGGAAATGGGTCTAGGTAGATAATACGGTGCCGTTTTTTTTTTTTTTTTGAAAAAGCTGGAAAATAGGCCACACTTTCATGATGTACAATAGCTTTTTCGAGACTCTCCTTAGGAGCCATTCTCAACCCAAACTTCTCAGATGACTGGGTTTTGCAGATTAGGCTCTTTAAATGGGCTCTCATGGTGGATTTGCCTCTTCAGCTGAGGC
Organism: Channa striata; assembly: GCA_033026295.1. Lineage (NCBI taxonomy): Eukaryota > Metazoa > Chordata > Actinopteri > Anabantiformes > Channidae > Channa > Channa striata. Next base: position 18,001,790 of record CM065169.1, read on the forward strand.
GTCTGAGTGTGCTAAAGGACATGTGATGGGGGCTGCCTAATTAGACAATGGCCATCCTATTCATGTTGACTCTAAGCTGCAGCACTTGGGCCTCAGCCTCCTGTGATCAGAGTAATTTGCTCGTGCACCCCGACACGTCCGTTCCGACTGCGTGACACGACGCACGAGACGCGTTGCAAAACTGCTGGTGTGTCGCATGAACGAAAGCGGCGCCGAGCGTGGTCACGCTTCAGGTTGGCTGTAATGAAGCACCATTTCCCCAAGCACAATTTAAAGCCACTTCTGGGATTTCCTAGTGTTTTACGGGATGAGTCGGCTTTAGCGGTTTACCCTGCATAAAGATTTTCCTTTAGCCTCAGGCCACTTTGGATGAAAGGCTGGATGCTTGATATGTGTGTGGGATATCGTCAAAGTGGGAGATGTCTTCTGCTTGTTGGTAGTGGATGTAAACGAGTATTATAGACATTAAGCACCATCTATACATGCAAAGCAGTTACCCAATAGCTTTGCTCGACAAGCAGCTGATGGTAAACAAGCCCAGAGGGCTCGAGAAGGCTGTGCAGGCAGCTACTGCATTATTATCCATTCATATAATTGCTTCTGAACAATAAAATGGGAGAGGAAAAAAATTCGAACCATCCACTGCAGCCCATGCACGGCCCATTTGTCGTACCAATTATTAAACACACAATGTTTTCTCTGTCGTCACACACATTATGCGATGAAAAATGCATGGCTTGCTCTCCTGCAAGTAACCTCTAGATTAGACAGATATGATTGTTTCCTTGAGAACGATAAGAGGTGAATGATGATGTTGAGGTAGGGAGCCTGAGGCCGGCGTCTGAGGACAACAAAGGAGAAGCAGATCTGTGTTAGGTCGCTGCCCACGGCATCGAATATTCTCTAAAGGCCACAGAGAGTGGACTGAATGGCAGAGTTAGAGGGAGCAGCACCCTCTGATGTTCTGAAACTAAATGAATGAGTGTAGAAGACTTTTAATGAGGGACGAAGGCTGAGTGGACAGACAACATCAACATTACAGATGGTTCATAGTTTCTATTAACCTGTCACACTGAGTCCTTTAGTGTATGTAGTGTGACAAGAAACCCCAGCGACCGTCCGTTATTTGTAACCACTTATCCTGTATCGAGATGAGGACAGGTCTCCAGTCTATCTGAGGTCAACACAGAGAGACAACCATTCACACCTACGGGCAATTTAGAGTCACTCATTAACCTAATGTGCGTGTCTTTGGACTGTGGGAGGAAACCCATGCAAACGGGAGGAGAACGTGCAAAATTTATAATAAAGCTGAAAACATAAAAGAACGGCAAGACGGGGCAAATTCTTGACTGTGGTCCGCTCTGATACAGCTCTGCTTCGGTTGGAGGCTTTTTATCCATGGTTGGCTCCTGCCACTGGACTGCAGCAACCCATTTACCAAATAATTCTGTTTGTAAGACAGTTGTCAGTGGTTCGATCCCTGGTCCCTCCCTGCTGCATATAAAAGTGTCCTTGGGCAAGACACTCAACCCCTAGTTGGCAGCCCTCACCATCGCTTTGGCTAAAAGCATTTGCCAAATTACTAAATGTAAATGTAATCATGAAAATTAGTTAGAGTAAGTAGTCATGAAGAACTTACGACTTTGTAATTCTGTTTTTGGAATCGATGCAGTCCTCCTGACATGTTAATCATTTGATTTGTCACACAACTTGACAGCAACGTGTTGCAGTAAAACTACTAAAAAAAACTTCTATTTATTTGAATACTTGTTAAACAGGTACCTCCCATTTTGAATTCAATTAAAAAACCTATTCACATGCCACTTGTCTAAACTTTCCTCCAAACAAACTACAGATAATTAGAAATTTGGGGAAGCATGAGGACAATTAGTCAAGAAGTGCTGTAAATTAAAAAGATATCATCGTCTGCTGTTTCTGAACTGAAGCATGGCTCTACTTGCTTCACATGCTCACAGATGCGGTGAGAGAAAATAAATGACAAAAAGTAGCTTTTTTTTCCACCTGCGGTGTTTATTTCGCACAATTTAAACCACTGAAATTGGGTTAAAATGATACAACTTCCATACAAACACTCTGACATACTAGAAGCCAATATTCCAGCTTCCTCCGTCTTCGTTTGAACCTATAAATCAATTTATTTTAAAACAAGGTTTGTGAAAGGTTATTGTTGCTGCTGTCATGTCTAATAGACAAGTTATTAAATGGATGCTGTGCCTAAAAACAGCCAAGTCATAAAGGGACAGTGTGAAGTTAACAGTTGTGATACTCTCTCGTTCTTATTTAATGAACTTGGCTCATTTTTCCTGCGGCAAAGTACATTAAGTTCAACCACTTTTCCCCTCCTTTTTGAGTCTTCGTCTCCTGCAAACTAAACTTTGGTGCAGGAGAGAATCTCAGGAGCTGAGAGAAAGTAAATGAACCAATTTAACCCCACCCTTCATTCCGATCCCATTCATTACTGGGACTTATCGAATAGTGGGAACAATGCGTACCACGGTAAGTCAGCCATTCGGCTCATCACCCGCTAATAAACAGCCGTACCCGGGTAGGCGGAGGAAACATTGAACAAGCTTGCATTCACATCACAGCTGCCCCCCACCTTTGTTGTGGATGGCAAACGCCATTCGGATAAATGCTTGACACACGTTGCTGTTTTAACCCAAATTACCCCCATCCCTCAGATCTCTCAATTGCCTAATTAACAGGGGGAGAGTCTGAAGCCTTTCAAGTTCTACTTTTAAAGCAAAGCCGCTGAGCAATTCAGTCGGTTCCCCATTTGTGCACCTGGGGAGAGGAATGAGTGGTGACATCAAGAAGAGGAAGGGCCGCTGCAGCGGAGCAGACCCTCCTGCGGTTCCCCATTTCCTTCCCAGTATTTGTAGTCAAATGATGCCGAATGTGAGGAACCCCGATGATGCTTGAAGGGATTCACAGGGGGGAAGAAGCCAAATCGTTGGGGTGTTTTTTTTGTGTTAGGACACAGGACAGTGGGGGCTAAGACATTTAGATTTGTCACCACAATCACCTACTTGGATGGATTCTGACTTAGCTTGAAGTTTCAAGGTTTCCACTGAGTGCTTCATTACTTTGTCTGATCGTGTACCACACATACCAGATGAGCTCAACTACTCCCTGATCGACTCCATACCTTTTTCATCATTTACCAATTATCTTGCTAATTGTTTTAATTGTTTATTGTCCTAGTTTAACCAACTGTTTAAACTGTTCCCTCCTGACCTTTAGCCAACTGTTTTAATTGTTCAATCCAGTGTTGTGCATGACTAACAAACAAATGGTCTCGTTTCAAAGTCCTGTGCTTTCTCATCTACCCATCTACCCCGACGTCCCTCTATATTAGACCACCCACTGTCAATCTTGGTCTAATCAGGCTCTTAGATGTTGACAGTAACAATGTCCGTAGTAGGTGACCTACTGACCCATAATTATGGGCCTATGGGCATCATCAAAACTAATTACTGAAAATTCAGTGGCATGACAGGACTCAACTTCACCTTGAACTTGTTAATTTGTTTAGTGAACTGAATGTGGCTTTAAAGAATATGAGCAGCAAAGGCCTCGTTCACTCGATTTGCATCCCTACATAGTTTTTAGTTGCCAGCCGTCCCTCATCCATCATGTCATTCTTATTAATTTCATGAGCAGGGACCAAACTCAAATCTGATACGAAGGCAGAGTTTGTTGAAGATAAAATGCTGAATAGGAACTGTGATAGATGCTGCAATGTGATGACGTCTGGAGTGAGGAACTGAGGTCCCAGTGTGAGACCATGGGCCAGGAGGACTGTGGTTTGGGGGCAGGCTGTGCTGTTAGTGCCACAGACACCCCCAGAGACAGAAAGAAGGGTGGGTGGGGTATGAAAAATGCTCAGAGACTGGAAGGGGAGTGTTTGATGTGTGGTCCTGGTGCCAAACTTCAGAAATGAATCTGATGTGTGTGAGACGTTACAGTACAGAGAAGTACAGACTGTGCAATCAACATATCAAAGCTTGTTTTGTAGCTTTAAGGTTGTTATACCAATAGATTTACCAAAAAAGTGGTTTGGGTCTTTATTTTTCCATAAACCACATTCATCCCCGTAAAATCCAATATTACTCTACTGTCTTTCCAGTCACCTTCTGGCAGCTGTTTGGTAACCTGCAGATGTTTTACCCATTGAATGTCTACGCATGGTAAAAAATCAACTTCAAAATAATTTCTCACACTGACATCACAGTCGTTGGATGCCTGCTTATTACTCAGGAGAATGGAGATGAAAAGTGGAAAATGGAAGCGAACAAAGGAAACAAAGAAAAGAAACTAAAAGAAGAGAGAAAACTCCCTTTGGGTTCAGAGGATGCGTTTACAGAGGTCTTTTATGTCTCAGAATTTGAGATTTTTCACTTATTCATGCTCTTCATCTTTGCTCACCGCTCAGACTTTTTTAACTGTTGGTATAGTTATTTTCTACACCTAGATCTTTCATGAACTCTTGCTGTTTTATCTGACACGGTACGCTGAAGCCTTGCCTCGGAGCGAGAGAGTGAGAGAGAGAGAGAGCCTGAGCAAGAATTAAAGTAATACAACCAAAACCAGCCAAGCACTGAAGGCAACAATGTGAGAAATGGAAGAAATCGATACGGCATTTCAACTTATCCCCCCTCAAGGATGTTGGAAAGAAAGGATGACTGAGAAGCAGCAGGAGTCTTAACATGGAAGAGCAACCGAATAATTGAAGGGAAAATAACTCAGCATCTAATTCTATTATCAGATGGTCTCTGTTGCTGCGTTGTGTGTTCGCGCTATCAAGGAGAAACCGAGGTGACAGGGAGAAATGTCTGTAGGTGTTTTCAAATCATCAGAGGAGCACACGAGATACAGCAGCACACAACAAAATCGATCGGCAGCATTTCTTGAACTTGTAAAATTGAGAGAAGAGTTCAATTTGGGGTTGTTTTGGTTTTACTGGTGTGGTACAATTTTATTCTGATGGTGGATACAGAGAAAATGATACGTGCTGCCTTTTTAGTTCTGTTCTGTATCTTGGTGTCTTTATCACAAGCAAAGCACAACAGAACATTATGTCAGAAGAGCTGGACAGCATTTGATTGGACCGTTTTGGTAACTGACAGCAGGTCATGCAGCACTTTATTATATTTATTTATTTTCTCTGATGCCTCAAATAGTTTTTAATATTGAGAGGTAACTGCATTATTGGCCCTACAAATGAACCTCATATGCCATGAAGACAAACAGGTAGCAATGTGTTCTGATGAAGGCCTCACATGCTGAAACACAAGTTCATCATTCAGTGGTCATCCCAAAATCTGATTGGCCACCCCAGCCAGAGTGACACGGTGGTAGGTCTCTGTTACAGAACTTTCAGCACAACGTGAACTGATCATATCTGAAGATGACATAAATCACCATCATTATAAATCGACACAATTTTTATTATGTACATTTAAGGTGGTTTTATATTATCCCGTCAAAGAGTTCATTTAAAACGGACTGATGTGAAGTAGAAAACTGTTCTGTGGTTTGATTAACCATAAAATAAAAATTCATCCTGGAAGTCATGGATGCCGCATCCTCCATGTTAAACAGGAAAGGAACCAACTAATTTAATTAGTGTGCAATTCGAAACCATCCACAATGGTGTGAGGGTGCATTAATGCACACGGCACGGTTAATGACCTGCTCCAACTGATATCTAACGGTGTTGGAGCGTGATCACATCGGCATGGCTCCATAGTGTAACCCAAAAGACATGCGCACAGATAGGCCACGTTTCCACTAGGTTCTTCTAATTTTTCGGAATTTTAAGATCGCATTGACAATGCAAGGTAGTTTTAGAATTTGAGACTCGCTTAGTTGCTCTGCAAAAATAGCTGCTGGTAAATGTTTAAATGAAGCTTTCATCAACGGAAACCGTGCATTTTGTATTCCTTAAGCTATTAAGGATTAATCTGTTGTTGATACTTAAAATACTTAACAGCTTATTAAGAAAAGTGCTTAAAATGTGCATTGTTAAACAGTGGGAACAATGAGGAATAAACTGCTAGGGCATTGTGGTCATGGCGAATTTCTGCTAATGGCCTCATTTTCTTTGCAATTTTGCAAAGCAATGGACAGGTTTTGTTTTCAGTTCCAAGCAACTTCCCTTAGAAGTTAATTTAAAGTTGGCTTTTGTTTACAACACTGCATCCCAGATCCCGGCAATGAAGATGATAAGTAAAAAGTTAAAACAGAGAGGAGAAAATAACCCCTGGGTTTTTAGAGACAAAAAGGGGAAATTCACTCTAAGGGTTTGAGATGATGACAAAAAAAACACAACTCCTTTTGAACTCTGAGGGAAAAGGCGTGACTAAAATGTGAAAGGTGTGTGAATGTAAGCGCTCACAAATTACCACCATGACGGGAATCATCCCTGATGCATAAATAAGCATCATCATGTTATTACATATGGTAGAACTTGTGTGAGTGAGACCCATTCAGAGAGACTAATGACAAAGTGGTGACGAGATGTCATATAAAGACTTCCAGTGACACCATCTCTCTATCTCCTCTGTCCTCTCCACGCACTATGATTAAGCCTAGAAGAACCAGGTAGGAGTGTGCTGCCATTTTCTGCTGTCACCATCGTTTTATTTTCCTGTTAATATTCTCCCTGCCTCCCTCTCTGTCTTTCTCTCCCGCAGGCCTCGGTTGCCACATTTGCTCCACAAGCATAATATCCACATGCTCCTGTCACACCGGCTGGCATTTCATCCCCAAGACGGGTCAGGGAGGTGGGTTCATCTCATAATTGAAATTCCGAAGAGTAAAAATGTTTGTATATATACATTAGAGACTTTCCTCCCCAAGCGAAACACTGTGCTGTAGGTTGTGTGTAAGCAGCTTAGCATGAGCCACGGTTACATATTATTATTGCATGACATCGAGCAGCTGTAGGCAAAGGTCGTGAAAGGTGCAACCTAGTCCATGTAAGGTGGAGGTCAGTGCGTGCGAGTCGATGAGCACAGCGAACAGGAAATTAGGTTGATTTGCCATTTCAAACTGAACATTCTTTCCCTAAAAGGTGGGGCAAAGTCATTATTTTAGAGGCGGGTCTCAAATCTCGAGGGCAACGTCTCAAGAGCAACAAGTCCAGATTTAAGTCCCAAGTCAACCGTAACAACTCCTGAGACATGTCCTGAGTCTAGATCAACGCGTCCCGAATCAAATTCTGTACTTTATGCTTTTAGTCATCGTGTAAATCTCATCAAATAATTGTCAGTTTAATTTCTAAACAGGGTAAAACTATGGTAATAACAAAGAAATTATTATATTTTTCTTTTAACAGTCTTTTTAAATAAAAAGACACTGGTTTTTTCTTTAAAGATTCTTATTTTCCAAAGTGAGTCTGAAGTCATTAAATTCGTGGTTCGATTCTGACTCTCTAAAAGCTTCTTTTAACAGTCTAAGAACTTAGTTCACCATTCTGCATACAGTATAACCAATATATATATATAGTATATCAAAACCAAACCATGACTTGTCCATCACTTTATCTTTAATATTATAAACATGAAACAAAGACAGTCATTTTCTTGCTGCTGTAGGTTCACTGTTTCAGGACACAAGTGTCTGGGTCACATCAGAAGGCAGGGACCAACAACCCTCCCTGGTGCATTATAAATATGATGAACTACCACCAGCCCATTTAAAATGAATGGCCAAAACACTCTTATAATGGACCGCAGTATGACTCCACCACCCACTTTGACCTCAGTAATAAACAGAAAGTAAAACTACCTTTCTGACAGTTTCAAGCTAAAAACTGAGAAATTATAACCTAGTAGAATTCAGTGGCCACTGGACTGGATTGCAGTAAAATGCACAGGTGGTAATAATGTTATGCCTGATCTGTGAATAGAAAACAGCATGGTAGGTAATAATGGAAAGAACAGCAGACTTTTCTGAAAAATAACCATTTGAAAAAGCCACAAACACACACATCAGCTAAAGCACTGGTGAATGCCATATGACTTTCTGACAAGCCACTGCCAGACAACAAGGCAAATATAGGCTGACAAATCTGTGCAGTAGGACATGTGGGTGTTGAGGCTGGAGGTTTGTTGGGTAACCCGAAGTTCCCCTGATCTAAATCCCATTGAGAACGTTTAGGGATGGATGCCCTTCGTGAAGCCAAATGGGGCAACGTTCCCAACGAATTAAGAATGTCGAAGCAAACGTTTGAAGCAATCGACAAGAACAGTAGGTTCAATCAATAATGAGTCCCTTTTTTGATACTTTTAGTTTTGTTTTGGGGGGTTTTTGGACTATGGTCTCAGCCTGTTGGACTTTAAATAAATATTTGACTATAGCTCCAGTTTTTCCGTTTGGCATTTTTGAAGCACTAATTACAACCGAGTGACTATCCACCATGTTGGTTTTTTGCTTTGTTTTTTTAACTTGTATATTTTCACGTCCTTTTCTAGATAGATAATATGACAGAAATCTGTTGGGTTTTTTTCTGGTAACATCTAACCATAGAAAGAGCTTTGAAGGCACAATATTTCTTTTCCAACCTTCAGAACCTGACCTTGAAACTGATTAGTGCTGTAATATGACTTGAAAAGTTGAGAAGTTTCCTGAGTGTCGTTATTGTCTCATAATTCTTCTCGCCCCCCTGCTCACCTGATTGTTCCGCAGCGTCTGATCGAAGGCACGAGGACGAGTAAAAAAGCGGGAAGAAGATTAGTGAAGACTCTTTAAATAGAAATGCGGCCACTCAGTTTCCCGCATGCAGGCTTGTTCCAGGAGATGCACCTTCGTCATCATATTAGGGACGACTACGATGAGCACTTGGCTGCACTTGTTGCGAATTCAAGACTTGAGGTGTGTGGCGCTCTTAACATGAATGGCCGGGACTCTGTGACTGGAGAGTTGCTATACTGGGATAGAAATTGCAGCCTTATCTGGTTTTGGTGTGTGTTTCTAAAGGTCTGGAAATGTGTGTGTGTGTGGTCATGTGAAACATAATAGTGCCTGATAGACTTGTCAAGTCGAACCGAGGAGCAGGAGGAGGAGGAGAAAGGGGAAAGAGACGCCACATCCAATGCTGTAATACCGCTGAGATACAGTCTGCTGATGACGATGTGACAGGTGGAGATCGTTGGTTTGTGGCTTGTACGGCAGTGGACAAAAAAACTAAAAAGCTAATTTCAAATGAAATAGCTCTTGCATGTTTTCTGTCTCTCCCCTGAGAGCTGGGGGGTGGTAATTGGCGTTAAAAATAGTGCGTTGTGTAGTAGGTCACTGTATCACACACTGCTGCTTTAAATAATGCATAAAAAAGCCTCCAAAGGAGTTCGGCAGACACGATTTTGGGTCGCAGCATCACGGAGCTGGGGTTTAAAAACCTCATCCTCATGAAAATCCCTGTAAAATTAGTATTGCATTAACTTAAATCACTTGTACTATGGTAATGCAACATCTTTATTTGTGAGTACTTCTCTTTTTTATTGGCTTTATTTGTGCTAATTTTATCTGTTTTAATTTTGTGTCACTGTGATCATTTGTTTTTGATCTTTTTGGAGATTTTTGTAGTTTTTTCTAGGGGAGGAGGGCTTCTTGTTTTTTCTTTTGTGGTCATTTCCTTCATACTAGGAAAATAAAAAATAACTCAGACTGATGCTCTGATCTTGTCTGTCTGTGTCATACTTTGAAACAAATTATTAAATATACCCATCAAAGGAAAGTCAGTTGCTTGGTATTCAACAGGGAGCAGTTGGGTAATTATATTTGTTTTGTAGAAATTCAGAAATAAATCACATTTTTCCGATTACCCAGTTAATTAATGGATATATTAAGCATAAATCTCCAACCAAATAAGATTCGTCCTTTGAGTACAGGTTGTACAGTAGATGGAAATCCATTGAACAGCAGCAGACTGATGTCAAACCACTGAGCCGTAGCTACAGTATTAAATGCAATATATACAGAGAGGTTAAAGGTCAGAACACCAGAGGTCTGGCCTTGGGTGAAAAAGGCGGAGCAACATCAGGGGTCGTGACTTCAAAACAATAACCATTACCAGTCAGAAAATGCACAGACGCAGAGGAGCAAGGTCAAACTGCGCTGCATTAGCAGGGTTATGTCGTGATATTAAAGGGAGCTCGCAATGGATCACGGTCAGGGAAAAAGGCAAAGGAGTAAATTACGAGAACAGCCTCTGGCCTTAGCGGCTGTGACCCAGAGCCAACAGGTCGGGATTTATGATGCAGAGACACTTTCTCATTTTGTATAAAAAATACATTTAAGTCAGACATCGCCACATGTCGCTCTGCTTCCTCAGACTTCACCATGCAGGTTATTTAAAACAGCTCTGTACAGATATCACAAATTTCAGAACTTTTTTTTCTCCGTTATTCTTTCAACCATCTTTAATTCGATTCCAGCTGTCCAGCGAAAGCAGCTTTGATTGAATCCCTGCCTTTTTTTTTGAAGTGCGTCTGCTCAATTTCCATTTTCCACTCTCGCCCGACGCTGACGCCACCTCTGCTCCTCTTTTGACACACATGCTCTATTTAGCATTTACCACGCTACAGTGAAGACGCTCGTCTCCTTAATGCCCCTCGTCGACCGCACGTGGCGATCATACAGCGCGAGACAAAGGAGACAAAAGACGTACAGGGCGATGTGAGTTGACGTCTTGTTGCATCACCAAGTGTTTACGGTGTGAGTACAGGACATCTGTGTTTCCCCCAGTCATGCACCGATGCTTTTTTCATTTCCAACATATAAAAGCAATCCAAAATAAAGTTATTTTGCTTGGTGGACCCTGTGTGATGGAAATGTCCTTTTAGAGGTATCTAATTGTCGACTTCACTCCCTCCTTGAGCGTCTGCTCTCTCTCTCAGAGGGAAGGACGGGTTAAGCCACAGGGAGAGCTTAACGTATGTATGAAATCACTAAAGTGGCAATAAATGCTCTCACCGAAAGTCGATGGAGCAGGGACACCAGCATAAAACCGCGCTGCACTAATGCACTCGACATGTGCACGAAGGCTTTTAAATGAGCCGTTCAGCGTGGGCCTCAGCTAGACGAAGATTGCCTTTCGATTTAGCCGAACAGTTTAGTTAAGAGTTCAAAAGGCTGATGGGACAAAACAAAGGTTCGGTAAAAGCGTGTCAAATTATTGTCAGCCAGATGTTGTTGTTTTGTTCTTTGTTGCTAATAAATTTCTAATTTCTGCAAAACCTGAGCGGCATCTAGTAAAAGGCTGCTTAGATTTTCTGGTTTGAGGTTTTGAAGTTTTTTTTCCAGTTTCTTCCTGAGTGCTCATGTTAAACGGGAAAGTTCTTTTTCTGTTTTAAGCATAAGGTAAATGTGACGTACAAATCTTCAGATTCCATTTAATTATTGGTGGTTTCATTTAAAAACTTATTCAACATATTCTGTCTAATTGCCAATTTGGATTTTTAATTTTACTTTATACGCGATGAGGACTTTCTACACTTAAACTACACTTACAGTGTCATTTTGTCCTTACAAAAAGACTAATACTACAATGTCTTCCCAGCAACTGTCAACATTTTTAGCTCATTATTTGCCGCTTTGTTTGCTGGACTGTGACTTTATCATCACGTGTCCGTAAGAAAAACTGAACGAATCACTTGTGATGAGAGTTTATCACGTAACAACCCACAGACACCCCGAAATCTATCTCTGGGTAGCTGGTGGACTTTAGCCCATAATTACAAATACAACCAGAACAGCTTATTCACATCCAGAGCCATCTTGTCTAATAGCAGTGAAAACACATCTGTGGACTTCATCTGGAGTTGGTTTCACATATTCTAATAGGATATATTAAATAGGGTTGCTCCATATAAAAATCCAATTTGGCTCTCAGAACACAGTTTTATTCAATGAACCAATAGCTATGCACTTAATGTGATGGATAACAGGCACATCTGCTATATATCTGTTAGGATACACGGATTAGGAATTAGCAATTCAGAGCCAAAGAAGCATTTTAAAACTGCATCCATTTTGCTATTTCTCTAATTCCTGAGCAGATTATTGTGTATGTTCATGATCAGATTATTATTGCTTTAGCGATCAGTTGTTACGCTTTGCCGCCACTGTTGAATGTGGGCGCTTCTATTGTGGTAACATCTCCCCTTGTTGGAAAACCAAATCCATGCTCATTATTGACATTCGAAAGCTTTGCATTTCAGAATTTAATATAAATATCAAAAGCCACTTTAAAGAAGATTTCACCCAACACCAAAGTGCTGCAACCTCTTTTTTAAAAGAGCTGTTGACAGCGAAACTACTGTCCATCACTTAGTGCTGAGGCTAGTCCCTGTAAAGTCCCACATTCAAAGCACGCAGTCATAAACCCATATGGAGGTGCATTTGCTGCTTGTTTTCCCCCCATCACCCTGGGGCACAATAGCAGTAGCTACACGCCTTGAAAGCAAATACCGACACCTCCCACTGCAAATTCCTCTTTTGGATGCACGGAGACAGGAGCCAGCTGGAAGGAAAAGACAGGGGAGAGGCTGCAACGGATGAAAGCGAGAAGGGAGATGTGTGTCAAGTTATGTCCTCGAAAACCACGAAGCTGCCAGGACACTACAGATGGACTCGCTGTGAAGCATATTTCATATTTCACGCCACAACCAGTCCAGTTTGTTAGGCACTAGTTTCATAGCATCACCTGACACTCTGGGATGTGGGTCCAGATGTGTACATGGTATGTGTAAGAACAACCTCAAACCAAAAAGTACATGTAGGTTTTGAACTCACTTCCCAAAGAAAACTTGACTCCTCGCTGGCACATTGTCCATTAAGCAGCAAGACTATTTACTTCCATATGTTTCCCGGGGTAACACTAACTCAGTTCTGACTGGCTGACGACGGTCTTGGCCTCACCAATTTACCAGCACCTACATACGTGGGTGGACAGGTGGTTGGTCAGATGCCCAGCTCCTCTGCACCACAGTCGAAGATCTCTAGCTTTCTGACTGGGCAGATGTCAGATACTTGGCAGGACTGCCACCCAGATTCCCCTAAAGAGTGTCTCCAGACGGCCTACCACACTTCACTGGAGATAAAAGTGGTCTTCCTGTTCCTGAGTCTGTTATAGACACTTTCCCCTCCTGTCTGTTTTCACTTGGCTGGTTCCAATTTTAATAGCTCGTGTAGTCAAGTGATGCAGACTGGTGGCCAAATACTGATCACTAATGAGGGCCAGGACTCTGACTTACTCACACTGTGGCTCTCCTGCCGGTATCACTGCAGGGAGCCTCTTAACTCCCCCTAACAATCCTTATAATACTGTATTCAGACCCACTTTACTTTTCTACCGGTGCTTTGTCGCCTACATTTGCTCTTTTTTTCTTCCTCCCTCCCGCCGCGAGAGATTGTGTATTAAATCATTAACATTTTTCCCAACAATGCAAATTCCCCATGAGTAGTGACGTGTCTTGGCTTCACAGAAAGCCGAGTACAGTAACAGAGGTCATGAATAAGTGAACCTGACATTTCATGTTTGGAAAAGTCACCATCTCTATTGTTATGAATATTTTCACTTGTCCCTCTTGTTATTTTCAAATGGAGCTGAGCCCCTGCCAACACGTCTGCCTGCACACGCTACAAATTGCAGCTTGGCAGCAATAAAATTAAAGGCACAATGTGTTGATTTTTTTAAAGCAAAATTCAAAAAGAAGAACATACGAAAATATGGACATGTCGAACTAAAATATGACAGATGACAATTATTTACAGAAAGCATGTTTCAAATAAAGTATTTTTTCCGAAATTGGCGTTAAAAAAAGCAAACTGTGTAGTTATTGGACGGGGGCGGACGTAACAATCTGTCAATCACTGTGCTTTGCCTGGTGCCTAATAACGTCTTTCCCAGAGCTAAATAAAAACAACAGCCCCACCCCAGCAATTATAGAGCCCGAGGCAGGATGAGTCCTAGATCTAAAACTGCAATTTCTGTCACCAGTACAGCTCTGAGTTGATTATACACTGCATAAATGTTACAACCCCAAGGACTGCAAGGTCAGAATAATATACCAGAGACAAGAAGTTCCAGCTAAAAAATATATTCTCTCTTGTTTTTTCCTCTGGGTTAGGGTTAAGGTTAGATATGAAATGTATTGAGTAAATATTAATACAGCTCACAGGGTTAGAAAGAAAGAAAAATAAAAGTAATGTCAGGCTGGTGAAAATCAAAAAAAAAGAAAAGCCACCACACACACGACAGGCCGTCAGACCTGAACGCTTCCTTTAAACCTAAACACACCGACAGAATCCGACAGAAGCCAATGTGTACAAACAAAAGCTTTTTGGGTTTTTCAGAAACATTATCCCTGTCATGAGTAGTAGTCCCTCATCCGAAGCCATAATTAAACTTCATGCTTTCAGAAAAATGGGAGATCGGTTGCTGCATTCCATCACAGCCCCTCTTATGGAAGAAGAGCGCCCACGCCGTTGACAGCGGCATCGACAAGCGTCTTAAAAGGCTGGGCCCCGCAAGCAGGAGCCTCGTATATTCTGCTCAGACACTGTCTGACAGGCATCAAACTCAAAAGCCACTTTTTTGGGGCTAAGTTAGTTAAAGGTGCAGCTACTGCTGATGTTTTTGCAAAAGCTAAATAGCGACGACGCTCAGGTCTGGCGGTTGAAATCGGGAAAACAACAGCACTTTGCATTTTTGCGTGATGAACCGTCATTAAGATTAGCTTCACAAAATGGCAGGCCATGACAAGTGTAGGGTTTTCTATTTCGAGCTCATTAAAGCATCTGCAGATGACCTTAAAAGAAGTCTAACTTTGTAACAAGATGGCCTCCAACAATCGGGTAGCTGTTGGTGTTGTCTACCATTATAAATCGGCACAGTTTGTTTTATGTGAGAGCAAACATGGTGAGTTCCCCGTACGACAGCTGGGCTCAGTGCCCATCCATGTGCTCCACCTGTTCCTTAAGTGGCTGTCGCCTATCAAGATTTTCTTTTCATGACACCTACATCAATGTTGCGTTTCGAAAGCTGACAAAAGTAAAAAAAAAAAGTTAGAAAACGGTGCCACATTTGGACCAATCAGATCAATGAAATCGGTGCTCGTCAGAGAACCAAGCAGCACTCTGATTATATTACCACGCTCCACTGGTTCCTCGGCACAGCGGGGGTTCTGCAAAGCCAAACGAGGGGTTCCGTAGGCAACATCTTTCCACCATATGTTCAGCCTGCACAGCTCAGTCCTGAAGGAGCCACCTCAGCCCTGGAACTCTGCGGAGGAAGTTGCCATAATAGCCCAAAGTCACAAATGACACACAAATAACAAATAAGTCAGAAACTCGGCATTGCACAACTCTGAGAGTTTGTGCGGTTATTATTTTCACCAGAGTCCTAATGTTTTGAAGCACAGCATCTGTTCAAAGTATTTTCTGAATCCTAATGACTGTGAGCTATGCTTTACAATGAGGCACAAGGTAAGACACGGCAGCAGCACTGCTCCTCACAAAGAGCCATTCAGTAAAGTTCCTTAAATTATAGGTGTTAGCAAATTAATTAATTTATCTCTGAGGGTTTCAATTGACTCCAGAGCAATAATAGACACTGTAGAAACGCACCCTGCCACACAGAAGTTTTCTCCAAATTTTTTAATTTCATGTTCAAGGTTTTCTGTTAATGCTACTCACTTTATTTCTCTCTTTGATAAAGTAAATATACAGTATATTCATATAATCAACATTGTTGAATCATTTCAGGATTTTTTTCTGCACAGATGCATTTGCCATCTCATAGTGGAAAGTTTCATTTTTATGTTTGTTCATTTATTTTATATCAGTTTCATAATTTCCCTCTTTTTCAAACACTGTGATTTAGCTCACTAACATTGGCTAACTGTAAGATATATGAGAGATATAAGATATATACCAAGTGTCAGAATATGCATTGTTCCATGAATACTGCAAATCTGAACAACGACAAGTGGTGATACGTTTCGTCAATACATCAGGCAGCAGAAGCCAGAGGACCCAGAGAAGGAAGAGCTGGTACCATCATGGAAGGACAAACCCCTGCACAGTATGTACGGCATGGAGGAAGAGAGACTGATATCGAAAAAGTGGCTGGTGGCTGAACAAAGCTGGACTGGCAAGACAGGCACAGGCTCTAAACACAAGCTCAATCAAAGCTGGGGCAGCCACTGACAAAATCCAGCACATGGCAGCAGGGTGCGAGTGTGCAGGGCATCAAGGAGCAGCTAAGATACTGTGCAGGACCTTCAAGCTCCCATGCCTCTTGTAGAGGATCGTGCTGTATTTTTATAACCATGACTTCTACCACCCACTGACCCATAATGGCACCACACTTGTAAATAATATCACTTTGCACTTGTGGTTTGATGCTAAATGCATTTCCCTGGCTCTGATCCTGTACTCAGCACCGTGACAGTGAGGATGAATCTAATCTAATCTAAAACTACCTTGTGACATAAGAAAGTGAAACCAGAATTCTAAAGGTATAATTGCAGCTCAACTACACTGTAACTTTACAAAGCAATTACAAAAGGTATATATAGAAAACTGGCTCTCAACAGCTTTCACGGTTTTCTCCTAAAGACAAAAAGTGGTAAATTGCAGGCAGAAATAAAAGTACAAAACAGTTTTATGTGAATACAAGTTGCAAAGTTGCAGGGTGAGAACCTCAGGCAGCAGCCTACGGGGGGGCTGACAGTGATGGAGTTGTAAGAAAGGTTAAAAGGGGTAAAACAGAAGAAGGAAGAGGCAGCCGACGGGGGGAACACGGCACTGTGGGGTGAGCTTCAAGACGGATAACATTAAATCGTTGTCAGTGACCACTTCTTTAAATCGGTGTTACTTGTGTCTTTCCCGTGGGAACCGGCGTCCAAAGCAGGACCTCCAGTTAAGCTTGAGACTAACTTCGTGATTTCACGACGATGGCAAAGAGCTTCGGCACCGTCGCAAAGGCTTTTTGGTTTACAGGTGTCTGACGTGCACGGGTGAGTGCTCTCCCTCCTCAACAACCAGACACGCGTCTAGGTAGATTGTAATGGAAGATTATGAAGCGTCGACATTCCACCCAAGGCGAGAATTCAGCTCTCATCAGAAATAAAACGCCCCGTTTCACGAGGGAGTCTCAGGAGACAAGTGTGCACATATGGGTGAATGTGTGTCTTCCCCGGCATTCTGAGATCCTGACCACACGGACGCAGCGAAGGAGAAAGAGAACTCAGCCTCTGAGGCACAGATGAGCAGTTTGGTGTAGAGGCCAGGTGGCAGATTGCTGGATTTGGTAGATGAAAGCAGGACAGCACCACTGATGTACTGCACAGCACACTGCTGCAGGAGATGTCTAGCCCCCCCTCTCTTCTATTTTCTCTCTCTGTGTGTTGCTCTCCTCCGTGCCCATGGGCGAGTGATGCATCAGGGTCAGGCGTGGATGAGTGTTGGGAGGATCAGAGCGGCCGGCGCCCACTCACCGGGGCTGGAAACACATGAGATTGTCAGGGATACGAAACGCGGGAGTAACACGGAAAGGATGCCAAAAATTTTTCAAAAACACACAAGACCTGAGCATTGCACCTCAATGGCACGGCGTCTGGTGTTCGATTTTAGGTCATCCAGAGGCTGGGATTTGTCAACAGCCTTTAACCTTTCCCACAGATCTCTCCAACCTACCACCGTGCTCCCCTGCAGGACATCACGACGTCTGCTTCACCTGCAATCATTGCATACATTTGCATAGCTGCTCTCATCATCACGCATAATCCAATTACAAATGAATGACGGGGGCTTCACTTTAAGGTACCAGTAGTCGTGTGTCAAGAGAAAATTTAAAGCGATGTGCATCCATTTGCATTCCTGATGATGCATCTATCCAGGCAAGTAGTTCACATTTTGTTGATAAGAGCACACGCCTGCTATAAACTCTCACTCGGGATCCAGCTGTTCACTCAGCTGGCTTTATCGCCGCCAGCCTCTCTCGTGCCACGACACATTATCTCAGTCTGGACACGACCTGAGTTTTCGCTGTTTCAGTCGGGCCTCTGTAATTACACATTTTCTTTTGCTCTTCTTTCCCACTTGTGAAGATGATAGGGGTTGGCAAACAGTATACGACTGCTGTGGAACACTCGGTGAGATCAGGGAGTGTGAACCTGTCCCTGTGGCAGACTATTGGATTCACACACGTGCTCCGTAATCACATTATGCAGATACAGCTGAAGTCATATGATACTAATATCCAAATCCATTTGAATTTGATTCAGTGATATTAATTCAGCTCAAAATTCAGCAGGGCTTGGTTAATAATTGAAGCATATTAGTTTTGGTATAACTAAGTTAAAAACTATGAAATCAGAAGAACAAATAACAGTGGAACAAACTGTGTATTATTTTAGCTATTATGTCCAATGAAGCTGAGCAGGGACTTTTATTTTAACATGTGAGAAGTCAGAGGTCTTTGGAGGACTTGGGTTTAAACACAGATGCCTGAAGAACTTTTTCAGCGTGTGCATCCAATTAGCGGCTTTCACCAGAGTGTAATGTGGAGTCATCATGGAACGTGGTGTCGTTTTTTTAATACACACATCTGCGATTGGTGTCCCAAATCCTTCTACTAAAACAAGCTTTTTCCAAAGGACCAAGTCATGTTTTTGTCAAGAATGTCTCGAACAACGGGCAGGGGCGCGTATGAAAGACAAATGTTTTTTTGTGATAAACCAAAGCAAAAGGAACTGCTGCAAATTATCCTTTTATTGCTTTCCGATGGACGGAGGACTGTGGATGGCGGCCCCCATCACTTACATCAGAAGCATCTCTTGGAGGGATCATTTAAAGGCCAGGATGGAGGAGAGAGGAATGATTGTTGTGGTTGGTTTTAGGAACATTTGAAAAGAATGTGAACCAGTCCGTTAAACAATAATTGCTTGGTCTAAACCTAGAAGAGGTGGAGGTGGTTTTAATGTATTGGCTGCCCTAGTTAAAACGAATAAGGGGGCCAGTCTTGTACTGCAAAACGACTCGATCAACCTATTCATGGCAGAGGCGTCGAATGTGAGTGAATGAATGTCGTCCAACCAAAGGAAGTGCAAAGACTCTCTGCCATTTTACAATAAATGGCAGAGAGTCTTGATTTTAATAGTCGCTGTAAGAGCTGGTGAAATGCTTGATCCTGCATCAGTGACTCGCAGGTTCACCGCGGGTCGACCGACGGGGCCCGTCCACCAGCGTGCACAGTCTCCCCGCTGAGCAGCCGCGAGACAAAAGGGAAGGCGGTGGAAAAGATTAATATCTCAGAGCACGAGCAATATGAAGCCTTTGCCATTTAGTTTAACCAAGTTTGGTCGGGCGTTCTTATTTATTTTCTTATTTATGGTGGCTTTCACATTTTTATCTCCGTTCCCAGCGGCCAGACACAGACAGTGCATTGCTTTTGACCTTGGAAGAATAATTCTCTGAAACTAAACTTTTTCTATCTCAAATCACAACTTTGCAATCTGTTTTTGTCATACCAACACAAAACCGTGCGTCTGTGCATCCCAATGAGAGCGGAAGAGCTTGTTCCACAGTCGAATGACTAACACTTCGTATTGTCACAGGACAGCGGGCATCAGAGATGAGGATCACTATTGTCCTCTCCATTGTGAGTCTCAGCTATTGTCATCAGTCACTAATTAGTAAATAAGAGCTGTTGACACGCCGCTGCACAGTGCTAATGAACACAAGAGGTGTTAAACCACAGGAGAGGCAGTCGCAGCTATACTGTGGAGGTGGCTGGTGAAGTAGCACAAAGGCGCAGACTGTCTATTTGTGCACGCTGAAATGGCTGAAAACATCTCTCGTGATTGGATGTTACAACAATGGACAAGGTAATGCACCTCTTGTCATGCTCTAATGCATGTATGAGCTGCACACGCACAGCTCACGCCAGCAGCCTCCTCCAGTTTCGTGCGATGGCGGCGATGCGACTTTAAGAGCCGAAGCTCTGATTGAGACAATAACTTGCAAGCTGCATCTCCTGGCGCCGCGGCAGAAATGAATACCTCTGGGGGAAGCGACAGGACGGTATTGGGGACAGGGGACGGGCGAGGAAGAGGAGGGAGGCAGATAGAGAATCTGTCAGGTATAGAAAAGAAGCAAAACAATAGTGCAGAATGAGGAACAGGGCTGCCTGGGAGATGACAGAAAGACATCAGTCCTTGGTGACAAGGACAGAAACCCTTATCAATGAGCTGCACTCTGCAGGGCCAGGAGAGACGGATGGGGATGGGGGGTGGGGGCTCCGAGGAGTTTGTTTTCCACCAATGAAAAGCCACTGAAGACTCTGCCATGCCTCAGTAGAATGGCTTTACTGTGGATTTGTAGTTTGTCCAAACACTCACCTCACAGCCGAACCGTGACATGTCGAATTCCGGCTGTTATTTCTCTTCTTCCTTCAACTGAGAAATTGTGAAAACTATGAATCCTTCTGCTTATTGTTAGGGTGGGAAAAGGGCGAGTGATGACTTTTTGCACCCACATTTTTGACATTAACTTTTATGGCATTTGCACAAATTATAATATACACTCACTGGTCACTTTATTAGGTACACAGGTGCACAGGTGCAATCTGAAGTTTTGCCGCCTCATTCATTTTAATTAGGGCACCCAAAACATCAGAACCATCTCCTAATATAATGCATTTCAGTGCAACCCCACTACACACTATGACCTTGATAAATAAAAGACTGTAGAAGTATCAGCTTTCAATGTAAAAACTGAGAAATTATGACATTGTAAATGTAGAATTTGTGGCAGATTTTGCAAGTGTACCTAATAAAGTGGCTAGTGCGTGTATTTAGAGTTTGTCACGGTAACAAAAGGGCCGTGATGATAGCTGCATCCCTAATTGATGCCCATTCAACCCCACTGGGAAGATTCTCGCCAATTATTGGGACATCATTAACTCTTATCAGCACACATTAATGTTTTTTTTTATTATGCTTTTCAGTAGGCCACTTCCCAATTCCTAGTAGTTTCATTATTTTTTACCATGCAAAACAACAGTGAAATCAGCTTTAGTGGATTTTTATCATGTTCTGTGGTGCACCGGACCGTTGCTGGAGGGGCTACAGTCTTCTGAGGTTTAGGAACAAAAACATCAGGGATAGTTTTAAAGAAAAATCCATCCATCGATTACCTTTTACTGCTTATTCTTCTTCCAAACATGGGGAGTTGAATCCTATGCCAGCTGTCACTGGACGAAGGTGGACGGTTTATCTCAGGGCCAACAAAGAGAGACAACCATTCAAACTCACAATCACACATTCAGGCGACTTAGCATCACTTATTAACCTGTGAGGCCGCAGCGCTAACCACTCCACCATCGTGCTCCCGTAAAAGAAAAACCATGCATACGCTGTCAGCAGATCAACAGTCTCTTTTACATACATATCACCTTTCAATCACATGACTGGTAGGTCGAAGGCTACCTGCTGAGCTACAGGGAAGGGCTGATAAGTACTTGATAATTCCCCACTGAATGATGCCATAACACGTAAATCAACTGCCCATTTAAATTAACTCTGCAACCCGCTAGGCAAATATTAAAGTAATTGTGCATTATTTTTGAATTTTCCTTCTGTGCAACTCCAATCAACTGTGCAGGGGTTAACAGCTCAGAAAGTCACGATGACTCATTCCTCTTTCTGTGCTCTGAGATACATTAGGCTTTAACAAAGAAAACGTTGTGTTTTTTGACAAAATAACTGAAATCCTGTATATAAATCATGACATGTTGTTTTTGAAAGCTCAGAGCTTGCAGAGAAACCCTCATAATGAATCGGATGACATATACCTTGCTGATATTTAGTAAAATGCCAAATTTGTCAGAATACAGAGGAAATTATATGTTGCTCTAAATATAGATCTAAACTCATACTTGCTATTTACACAGAACGTCAGAGGTTTAATGAGACATAAAACAGAGAAGGCAAAACAGGCGCATGAGGACTGGAGAGCCCGTCTCACAGTTCCACGCCAGCTGTCATCAGTATTCTGGATAGGTCCTTGGCCACTAAACTGAAGACCAGTCAGTAAGTGTCTGTAATCTGCTGTGAAAGCTGAGTGCTATGAAGGAAACATCTCAAGCGTTCAGCTGGCGACGCCTGTCTGCTCCTTTTGCTGAAGTCAATCTCCCGCTTGACTCTCCTCTCCAGCTGATGGATACCTGTGTGTGTCTGCGTGTGCGAGAGTGTGTGTCACACACCACACAAACAGACACCAATGGAAACACGTGCACAAACAAAAAGTTCAGTGAGTCATTCACGCAGGTTGCCAGTGGCGACGGGCGCAGGTGAATGCTGGGAATGTGATAGCGGCAGGAGCGGTGGCGACGGGATGGGGAGGCTGACGAATGTCCCCTTTTACTTTCATGCTCCTGTGAGCAGGTGATTGATCAATCTGATGGTAGGAAGTGCGGCTTCTACCAGGAGCAGTGACGTGTAGTCAGAGAAAGTTTGAAACGGAGAAACCAACAGAAGACGAGCTTGTCAAACAGAAGAAACCGTCGCTGGTCACGTGATCTTGCATGTTCACATTGGCTGGCTGCTGGTGAGAAGCCGGTGCGACATGTTGACCTGCAAAAGCCGAGGTCAAGAGAGACAGGAAGTCCATGTGTCTGAGACCTGAAGAAGATTCGGATGTGAAGCTGCATGTAGTAGAAGGAGTCCACGACAGACCTGAACCAGAGTTTTATTCTGGTACCAGTTTTCTTTAATATTAGACTGAGTTTGAACCTATTGTACTTTATTTTGGCTTGTTATAATAAAATCATTATTTTATTATATGAAACAGCCTTTCCTTCCTGTTTTCATTGTGATTCTCTGTTCTTCATCTCATATTTTGTTGGATCGCAGCACTACAAGTTTGGGTGTAAAGCTCCTTTAGGTGAAAATTGTTCCTCCTTAACAATTTTTGATTTAGCTTCGTAACTAATGACACACTACTAAGCCCAGAATTTTTCGAAATGCCACTGTTGATCGGTTTGTGCCGTTTCCAGGTCTGCCCACAGTGTGTGATTGGACAGTAACAGTGACCCGTGACTTCGTCTTATCTCTAAAACCTGCATTCAGACCTAATTATTCCTCTCTCTGCTCATTAGAGGACCGATTCATTAGGGTCTTACATTTGCTCCATTTCCGTCTCTGTTGACATAGTGTCTAGACACTTAATGCCACAATTAAACGTTGAATTCCGATTGTTACACCAACCCTGAATAAAGTTTCTTCTAACCTGGACATTAAAGCATGTTTTAACTCTAAGTAGCATTTTAAAGTTATGAGAACTGGTTCTGAACAAAATGGTGTCCACACTCTCTCTCTCACACACACACACACACACACACACACACACACACACACAAAACACACACACACCTATTTGTGTACAGTCTCACCAGCGTGCACCGTTTTGACGCCCCCCCGTGAGGTTTGGTATTGTTGGCTTCTTTTAATATTTAACATCTACTGAATATTTTAATGCGAGCTGCTCAATGTTCCCATTAGTGCTTTTTTACTGCATGTCTCAGTTTAAAGTTTATCCTAAGGCACGAGTCCAGTTGTCGTTAGGAGCCATTTATAGTGTTTGGGTAATACGGATGGTACTTAGAAGGAATTACTTTAGAACAGTTGCTGCAGACTTTATGCTGCACACATCAAGATATTAGCTGTTGAAAATTTGTGGGGATTTAATACAATTTTATTGAGAATGAAGAACTGACTGATATACTACATTAAGCTGGGCATGTTCTAAATTCCTCTAGGTAGTTCAGTTTGTTTCTGCATTAACCTCCATCCACATCTGAACACGAATAGACGAGGAAACGGCTGATTCTGCTCTTGCTGAGCATATGGGGAGGACTGACAGCCGAGCCATCCATCCTCAGAAAACAAGGGAAGAAGAAACAATATACTATTTCTGGTTCTGAGCCACACAGTGTTTATAGTCAGCAGGCTACAGGAATTTTGCAATTATGGCTTTGTCAGAAAACCAGCAGAGATCAGGAAGGAAGCAAATCAAATGTCTTTGTCTGTCCAGACAAAGAGGTCTGACTGCTTTTAAGAGCACAATTCAGCACCGTTTAGATACCTGTGCACTTCGATTTGCACACTGTTGAGGCCAAGCTCCGTTTTAAAGGAAGCAAACCGCCGTGAGAAACATGCACGTACACGTGCACCAGCTTTAATGTGGACGCAGCCTAACAGCTCACAGCAGATTTTATGGATCATCTCTGTACTTCTTGCTACTCGAGGTGATAAACACCTTCTTAGAACCTGTTGACAGCGTCTCACTGGGATCTCACCACATTAACGGTCTGGAAACCAAATAAAATCACAGCTTAGAAATGGGTCTCTCGAGTCAGATCAAATGCTTTGTGCCGTCCCTACTGCAAAAGGAGGACGGACTCACCACTGCGGTTACTCTAAACGCTTGTAAATTGGACACATAAAAGAAGATCAATTCTCTTTTCTTTCCAAAACGGGAACAGACGCAAGTTCGGATCCAGATGACTGAGTAGAGGAAAACGGCATCGCAAGCCGCTGGATCTGCTCGGCGCTATTTGGTGAAAAACACAGACAAACGTATCTGGCAGCTTGCAAGTGCAATTATCAAGTAAGACTGACAACTGAGCAAAGTTAATTACATGCTTGCGTGTTAAGTGATGCTAAATGATACATTCTGGATGCTTATCAAGTCTTCTCTGTGAATTTACTCTATGTTGTCTTTCATTTAACAGACACGTTCCAAGGTATCTCTCTCTCTTTATCATGCCACAAACACTCGCACTGGGGTGTTAAGATGTCAGTGGGTGTTAGGCACTGCCAGCATGGATGTGTGCTTGAGTTTCCTGTCCTAAGCTCATAATCCTCACACACACGCCCTCGTTCCTTCTTGTGGATGCACGGGTATGTTTATTGCTCACCAGCCACCGTGGCTAGCAGTTTTCCAAAATTACTAGCCACTCAGCACATGTTCAGTGGCCACAGTTTGAAGAAATTAAAAATGTTTTTGTAGATAGTGTTCATCCATTAACAGTTTATCCTGTGTAGGGTGGTGTGGGGCTGGAGCCCATCTCAGGTGGCACAGCGCTCGCCTTGGACAGGTCTCCAGTCTGTCTCAGGGACAACACAGATGTTGTGTTGGGGTTTCCATGATCCAGTTAGAGTCCAGTTAGAACAAGTAGAGAGGAAAAGTTTAGTCCAATTACCATCCCGACTTTAAGGCACAGAGAAATATTAGCCTGCTGATTAGCAACTGTCACACAGCAGTGTACGGCGCCAGCAAACACCATGTCAAGGTCAGTAAAAACTATGAAAGTCATGTCCATATATCCTACCATAAGTGGATATCATAATTCTTGTGGCAGGCCTGTCTCTGGTTTTATTACACCTCATGTGGGTGCACCACATATCTCCTCCGGTTCACATCTCCACATGGACGTCTTTTTTACAGTGTTGTACAGTATGTCGTCATTTATTGGCCCAGACGTGCAAACACAATGTGCAGGTAGTTCTCATGAGAGTTATAGTGTCACATTCCAATTTGTTTTAAAAAAAAATCGTAAAAAGGTGTAATTTTAAATGGAAGTGGAACTCACATTCAGTGGACATGCGATCGCTGTTTGGGTGGACTGTCGTATCTGGCAGGCAGCTTACTCACACTTAAATGATATTCAGGTGTCAGCTGCCAAATACTGGACAGGGCAGTTCTGTAAAGAGACACAGGGGGCTCGAAATGAAGGATTTCCTCTGTGTTGAGAGGCTTATTGAAGCCAGAAATTATGGGAAACATAAAGAGAAAAACATGTGTGCAGGGAGAGAATGAGCTGTGAAGAGACGTCCACACCGGGGAAACTGGAAAGACGGTCGAATGAAGTGGAGACATACCGTCTTACGTTCATAGCATGGGCGGCTGGCCATCTTTTTCCTCCCTCTGTCGCCTGTCTATCCCATAGTTTGACAGAAGAAATCATGCACACCAAAAGAGGGACAAGCAGAGGGGACGGGGCAACCGAAATGTGCAAGTTATGTCACTCATAGTTTTGAGTGATTTGGTATTAAAATACACTGGCACGGTTCAGCCTGTTGAATCCAAAAGAGCTGGAAAGATGGAGAAGACAGAAAGGGGAAGATAAGGGCGGGAAGAAAAGGAGGAAAAAAATGGAGCCAGTCTTCCTGAGAAACCGATTCCAACATGAAAGCGGTAGAGCGTCACACCACATTAGGTTGGATATAGACTGAAGAGGACGTGCATAGCAATATTCTACACGGAAACTGCTTGCCCTGGGGGGGGATGGGGGGGACGGGGCGAGTGGGGACTCAGCAGACCTGACAGAACTACTCACCCACAAGTGAAATCAGCAGATTGTATTCTCTCACCTGTCTTGCAGACATCAAAGACAATTTCCTGTGTTCACGCTGTCTGAATCAATTGCTTTTATTTTTCAGAAACAGAGCAAAACATGGATGAGCGTCACCTGTTCTGTTTATTCTGCTGCAATGTGCATTTTTTTGTTAATACAAATAAAATATTTTAAAAATGTTCATTCAAATGTGAAAGTCCTTTAATTTCAACACTGAATTTTTGTCAATTTTTTTATAAAGCAAATCAGACTATTACTCCTGCGCCCTTGCAACCCATTCCGGCTGTATGTGATTCCATTACTAGTGGTAATCCTGCAATTCTTGCCACTGTAGGTTCCACTGCTCCTGAGGCAACACTCGAGAAGGGGGAAGCTGTGATGGAGTGTCACAGCCTCGGCTAAAGAATTAACATGGAGGCATGGTTGGTTCATTTGGATGAATGAGATTATTAACAAGTATCCGTCATTGTTTTCAGACATTCCATCTTGTACTCATTTGATTGAGCATTATGTGGATGTTGGTGACTCTCAGCCAATTAAAATAAATGTTAGAAATAGGATAGCAGGACCTTCCTCCTTTCCTTGGTCTTCCCCATGTTTGCTTTTGCAGAATCAAGACACAACTTTAGGCCTTGTACAGATTTTCGTAAAGTTAATGCTCTTACAAAACCAAATTCCTATCCCCAACAACATGTCTGCTAGACCCTATTCCAGTTAGACAGCTCAAAGACGCTCTACCCTTATTAGACACGTTCATATTAGATATCATTAATCTATCTTTACAAACAGGATATGTACCAAAGGCCTATAAGGTAGCTGTAATCAAACCTCTACTTAAAAAACCTAGTCTGGATCCAGGTGTCAGCCAATTATAGACCAATATCCAATCTCCCCTTTATTTCTAAAATACTTGAAAAAGTAGTTATAAAGCAATTATGTGACCACCTGCGCAGAAACGACTTGTTTGAAGAATTTCAGTCAGGAGTTCATCATAGCACAGAAACTGCACTGATTAAAGTCACCAACGATCTTCTTCTGGCTTCAGATAACGGACTTGTCTCTATACTAGTTCTGCTAGATCTTAGTGCTGCATTTGACACCATTGATCACAGAATATTATTACAGAGACTAGAACATGTTATTGGAATTAAAGGAACTGCACTAAATTGGTTTAAATCGTATCTATCAGATAGATTCCAATTTGCTCGTGTTAATGATGAATCTTCGACATACACAAAAGTTAGTTATGGAATTCCACAAGGCTCTGTGTTAGGACCAATACTCTTTACTCTATATATGTCTCCCTTTGGCAACATTATTAGAAAACACTCTGTAAATCTTCACTGCTACGGCATGACACGTAGTTATATCTATCTATGAAACCTGATGTAACAAATAAATTAATCAAACTACAAACATGTCTAAAAGACATAAGGGACTGGGTGACGTATAATTTCCTTCTTCTAAACTCAGATAAAACTGAAGTTATTGTATTTGGGCCTAAAAGTCTAAGAAACATGTTTTCTAACCATATTGCTACTTTAGATGACATAACTCTGGCCCCCAGTAGTACTGCAAGGAATCTTGGAGTCATTTTTGACCAGGATTTGTCATTTACCTCACACATAAAACAAATCTCTAGAACAGCCTTCTTCCATCTAAGAAACATTGCCACAATTAGGAGCATCCTGTCCCAAAGCGATGCTGAAAAATTGGTTCATGCATTTGTTACTTCTAGATTGGACTATTGTAATTCTCTACTTTCAGGCTGCCCCAGTAACTCTCTAAAAAGCCTCCAATTAATCCAAAATGCTGAAGCAAGATTACTGACTGGGATTTGTAAGAGAGATCATATTTCACCTTCATTAGTTTCTCTCCATTGGCTTCCAATTAAATGCAGAATAGAATTTAAAACCCTTCTTCTTACCTATAAAGCTTTAAACGGTCAAGCCCCATCATATTTAAAAGATCTCCTAGTACCATATCATCCTACTAGACCACTTCGGTCCCAAAATGCAGACCTACTTGTGGTTCCCAGAATTTCTAAAAATAGAATGGGAGGCAGAGCCTTTAGCTATCAAGCTCCTCTCCTGTGGAACCAGCTCCCAGTCCAGATTCGGAAAGTAGACACCCTCTCTAGATTAAGACAAGGCTCAAAACCTTCCTTTTTGATAAAGCTTATAGTTAGTTATAGTCATGCTGGTATAGGCTTAGACTGCTGGGGGACTCTGCACTGTGCCACTTCCTCTTCTCTTCATTCTCTCCTCTCACCCCACATCTATAATGTCACCACTGTATGACATTAACTCTGTGTCTTCTTTGTCCCGTAGTCGTCTTTCTCCCTCTCTGTCCCCCTCTCTCCCTCCCTGTCTTCAGGTGTCCCCGGATTTGGCGCTGTGTGTCCTCCAGTGCGCAGCTACTGGTCCTACTAACCTGCTCAATGTTTTGTTGTTGCTTTTGTTGCTCTGTTCTTTTCTCTCTCCACTTTCCACTCACCCCAACCAGTCAAGGCAGATGTTCGCCCACCCTGAGGCTGGTTCTGCTGGAGGTTTCTTCCGGTAAAGGAAGTTTTTCCTCTCCACTGTTGCCTATGGCTGCTCAAGGGGGATTTGTTGGGTTTTTTCTCAATGTTTGTATAGTCTTGACTTTATTATGTAAAGTGCCCTGAGATGACCTTGTTGTAAATTGGGGCCATATAAATAAAGTTGAATTGAATTAAATACCCAGGATGGAAGATTGTGTGGAGCAGGCAGGGTCAGCAAAATATGTAAAGTTAACCTACCTAAAGGTTATCCAATGCACCTGCAACACTTCACGGGTGATAATTAAGGTTGTTTCAGGATTACAGGGTTGTACTGCTTATTTGGATGATGTCATGGTTTATAGTGACACGAGCCCCAATTTGTCCCAACCTGGCTCAAAGGCAGGACAAATCCAACAGGACCACACATGATATTTCCACATGATTTTTATTTAAGCAAAACTCAAATGAAATAGAAACCTATAAGTGTTATTCTGTAAAATCAGTAGTGTGGTGAGTGTATGGATGGATGCAATATTAACTCAAATAAAACATGAAACAAAGAAAGAAACTTAAGCCAAACAATAAACCATGTGCCCAGGAGGAGAGAGACAAAATGGCTGAATCCACCAGCTTATATAGCTGGAGGTGGAGCCAAAACATTTACAACTTCCTGCCAGAAAAAGTCCAGGGTCTGCCCACACAAGACAGCCCAGAAAGGAAGTAAGAAGGCCGTCACACACTCGGCCTTAAGAACAGAGATGGACCAAAAAATTCTATTAAAAACCCAACAAGATTTAAATGTTCAACCAAAAAAAAACAAAAAAACAAAAAAAAACAGTTTTATTCCTAAAGAAAATCGGTCCAGTTCAACACTGAAGATTAGAGTTTAAATATAACCTGACGGACTGACCCTCTCCGCTGGCAGTGATGCCACCCTGGGTTGAGGAAGGCCCACCTGCTTGGCCCCCCGGTGTGTTCTGCACGCTAACCAGACTTGCCTTAAAATTGGTAACTTTGCTTCTGTACAGATGACGGTGGATTAAAACGAGTCAGACACATTAAAAAAACCCACTTTGTGAAAAAAGAACAGCCACACAAAGATTATTTCAGCCTCTCCTGGTATCTAGCTGCTCAGACAAGGGCACTTTCCCTTCCCCTATTTACACAATTAGCGGCGGCTGGTCCTCGTGTCGGGAACTGTGAGGTGGTGCTGCCATTAATCCTCCAGTTCTCCTGCCAGAATCCTAACAAACATAACAGACTCAGCGGGTTCACAGGTCATTTGGTGATACACGCCCACAACCCCCCGAACAATTACACAAAGTCACACTCATTGCGCAGACACACAAACACACAAGTCCACAAACTTTTGACACGGCGTCTGGTCAGGAGATTCCAACCTGCGCAGTTTTACTGAATATTCTGCAGCACGCACACACCACCATAGGAGACAGGTAAATTTTACAGTGCATACATGCTATTTATTCACTTCTACATGTTATTTGCATCAAGTTATTTTCAGTGTAAAACCCTCTGGACTTCCTGGATATAACTTTGTGTTGGCCTGGGTGTCATGACCTACCTTCCAAAATGGTTGAACCAGTGCAAATTAGATGCAAAAACAAGTTTCATTGCAAAATGTAGTATTGCATTATGTGTGTCTACCCTGATAAATTGGTTGCCAGGAGGGAAGAAAATCAGCAATTTGCAGAAGTTCGATATTTTTGACGTGTTTAATAAAAGCTTTGCTATGTCTGCAAGACAATCCAAAGAGAATAATCACGAAATGTTTGTGAACATCCTGACCTCTGAGCAAAAACTCAAGGTTCAGCACTCGCCGGCATGTGAGCAATAATGGCTAGATAAGCAGTGTGTGAGCGCTGCACCACAAGCATAATTCAGGTATAAATCAGCTGCTCGTTCAAATGGTGCATAAAAGGGAGTTTGCAGAAAGAACATTCAGAGTATCTGATCCTGTGAAGCGGAGACTGAGCTGGAGGGGCCGAGGTGAGGCAGTCACCTCACAAAACTTGAAATGGGGAGAAGACAAGTGGAGGTGAGGCTGGACAGACGCACAGAAGTAGGCGAAGAAGAAGATGAAGAAGAGGAGAGTTAAAAAATACTGAGAGGAGACTGAGGGAATGGAAATGAAACACTGGAGGGTGAATCTACTAAGAAGCAGCCAGTACTTTCTGTAAGTTAGTCAGACTGAGTGTGTGTGTGTGTGTGTGTGTGTGTGTGTGTGTGTGTGTGTGTGTGTGCATGGATGTACATAGTGAAAACGGTAGAAATTTACTTTTAGTTAGACAGAGTGAGGGTATGTTGCTGGGTAAGGCATTATGTCAATGAAAATAGCTGTGCATGTGTGTGTGTGTGTGTGTGTGTGTGTGTGTGTGTGTGTGTGTGTGTGAGAGAGAAAGTCAGCAGAGCCTGAGGCTGTACCCGCTGAGAACAGTTAGACTGGGAATTAGGTAGCTAGTTGGGGACAGGCCACGCATCCTGTTTGCAGCACACATTCCGCTCAACATGCAACATGACGGCAATTTTCTCACCTGAGACTGAGCTTCGACTGGCTCTACTTTGTTCGCTGTAAGTGCACGTGCCTAAAAGTATGACCCACTGTCAAGCAGCCTGGCGACGGATCAGCTACGGAAAGGAGATGAAAAAGGAGGAGCAGATGGTGTTTTTAGATGCAGGACATCAGTGTGTGTGTGTGTGAGAGAGAGAGCAAAAATTCCTAAGGAGGGTCAGCAGATCTCCAAATGCATAATTCAGAACTTGTCGCATTAACACCTGTCGCATGGGTACAAACAGGGAGTGGCTGCTCTCTGTGTAATGATAATTAAAGAACAATTAAATCCTATGAGGAGACACAATGGGTGTAAGGTAGTGGCACAGAGTTTGAAGCGTTTGTCAAAATGAGCATCACGGGAACTTTATTTAAACGGATGAAAAAATGGGATTTTATATGAAGGAAGTTTTTTTAAACCTGATTGTGTGTCTGTTATCCGGATGTGGTTTCCGGTGCACGTTATATGAATTCTTGAATTACTTTTTCGTTGACTTAATGCTAAACTTCGCTTTTTACAGCAAACCAGCTTGAGGTTGACCAATTTCTTATCAAAAGTGCTTAAAAATCTGTCATAAATGTGGTCCGGCCCTTTAAAACCCTTTAATCAGCCATACGTGTGAGTGTCTCCCCGCTGTCTTTCCACTGCAGCAGCTTGGTTTGTCTGTGTGTGGTCGCCGGTTTGAATGTCCACCTGCAGTTTGCATGTCCTGTTGTCCATGTTCCCAAAGTCTATATTAATTGGTGACTCTCAAATCTGGAATATGTGCTGCTGCGATCACAACAATTAATTCAACCCGTCGTCCGTGAAATCTGCACACCCTTACAATTTAAAATTTCACATGAGCATCGTCATATGGATGGATGGACAATAACTGTTTTGTTTACACACCTTCAAAAAGAATGGCAGCTCCGTGGGGCCCCACTTTAACAAAATGTCACTTTTAGCTAAATAGAAATATTACTCGGCTGTCATACTGTATATATACTGTATATATTTATTCCTTTCAGCTTATCTTGCATGGTCAGGGTCGCCACAGCAGATCATTGGTCGACATCTTGATTTGATACATTTTCACACCAGCTGTCAAGATGTTTTGCTCTAAACCACAGGTGTCAAAATCCTTGTGACGCTACACAGTGAAGTCAGAGACTTATCACAGTCTGCTTCATCCACTGGGGAACACGAATGTCTAGACAAAAGTTTGCTCCAATCTATCTGGTAGATGGTGAGATATTTCTCATGAAAATTAAAAACTTTTGCCTGCTGCTAGTGCTAGAACAAAACTAAAGGGACTCATCAATCACCGGGATTTATCTTCTGGATGCCATTGATGTTGCCAAACTGGGCCTCATCTAATATGAGTCGAGCTGTAGACTTGAGAGAGAGCACAAACATTTGAGAGTGATGTGCTGCAGATAGCAAAGTGTGCTGAGATCATGGCTGTCAAACGATAATCCTCCTCCCTGAAATATTTTAATTTAGTTTCTGCCCGTATCAGTGTAAGTGAAGCGAGGCTGGCGCCAGGTTTATGGTTTGGTTTTTGGCATCAGGAGAATCGTCAGTATCACAAAACCATACGCCCGCATATGAGACATGGCGGTAATAAATGAACAAATACTTTTACTGCTACTCGTGTCCTTTGTCATTGTCCACATCAATCATTTTTATCAACAGCTGTTAAGACATCTCACAACTTTGTGCTGGTGCTGGAGGGATGACTCAGTGGCAGGGTTTATCCTCTGGGGACCACTTTTTTTTTTTTCGAGAGTTACAATATAGGCATGTAAATATTTTAATCTGAAATAAAATAGTGGACCAACAGACCAACACTGCCTCATGCTGCTGCGGAGGAAAACCAAACCTAGCATAAGCAGCTGCTGATCCTTTTTTCCCTTGCGAAGATATATTGTCGCCGTGTATCTAAATCATCTTTTACCTGCTAATTTTGAGAAAGGAATGTGGCAAACTCCACCATGATTTTGTCACACCCTCTCTGCTGTCAGAAGGAAAGCATCTGTTGGTGTCATCCATGGAGCTGGGCCATCTTTTCTTTTTTTTCTGTCCCAGAGGCACCATATGGTTCAGTATAAGAGTTATTTTACACAGAATCTGGGAAACGTTCCTACAACTTTGATTTAATAGACACAACATTGTGGGCTGGATGCCTGGACAAAGATTTTACGAGACAGTCCCTACAGAGAAATATAACAGGACACAATGAGATAAATGTTAGCACTAATAAAAGTCAAGGCAGCTCCTTCTCTTCTTTATATGCTGATAATACCACGCCAGTGTCGCCCAGAAGAGGCCAAAAAATGTCAGACTTCCTCTTGTTCTGTAAAAATAAAAGAGAAATCATACCTGCGCTGCAACACAAGACGATGCCAACTGAAATGAAATAACAAGAGGACAAAAGTTGACTGCAGAGTTCCTGAGAAAAATAATTGCATGTCCTTTGTTTCCGTTTCTTGTTCTGCTGAATTACCTCACCTCTGGCCCTTCACTTGAAAGGACACTGGCTGCTATTTTGGGTTTGGAGCTGACAGCGACTCGCCAAACGGAGGAAGTTTCAAAATTAGGCAACTTGCTCGTATGTAACAAACTCACTCAAAACTCATGATGACACAATAATTAAAATAAAGAGCAAAAACTGGACCCAAAGAACTGCGAGCAGAACGTGGACTGCGTGTCTCACTGTGTGGGTGGATGACTCTTCGCAGCTCTGTTACCAACCATCAATTTCCTAACTTCAAACTGCACCACAGTGATTGTCTTTCAGTTTCAGAGTTTTCACATTTCAACTGTCCATTAGTTCTCTGTGACTTTGACTAGACATAAGCAACCAGGACTAATCAGAAGACACAACATACTAATAAGTCCTGGTATTTACATCAGAAAATGCTCCACTGGGCAGTTTTTCAGGACCAAACGGATGTTTTGAGAGCTTGCGGTACACAGTGTTTTCTGTAATGTCACTGGTAATGGATCCCAGTGTGCTCACTCATCTCCCAATAGCTGACAAGGTATTCTTATAAACACTGCATATGGTGGGTGGCCGGTCATTTCTAGTGTTACAGGGCATGAATTAATGAGTAAAGCATTGAAAAAGCTGCAAATGACCAATCCACCGTTGTAGAAGTTGTTTGCAATCAGACAAATAAACTGTCCTAGCCCTGTAGAGACCCACTAATGGTGTTTGGTCAAAATCTGAATCAAAACTTTCTAAAATTTGGGAACTTTGGCCATTAAAATAGTCAGTATATGAACTTTTATCTTCTCCGGCCTAAAACACATTAAGCTTGAAATATGCCTAGTCTTTGTATGAGACATTGCTGGTTTGTGCATCATAATTTATAAACCCACTTCACACTCACTACAGTTTTTTCCACCCACCCAGGTTTACACAAAAGCAACTACATTTCACTGCTGCACACCAGACATACATTAACACCATCAGGTTGTTTTGTGATCATCACATTAAAGGATGATTTCATCAACATTTGCAGCGCAGGTGTCTTTGTGTGAGCCAGTCTCAAGCTCAATACTAAAAGAACAAAAGAAACTGTGGATGGAAAATGTGTGACTGAGAACTATGAACTTACACATAAATAAAACATTACTGGTGCGTGCCCTTGGTGCTAGTAAACGATAGCAAAAGTCTGGCATAGGTTCAGTTGATTTTGTGTGTTCTGAGTCAAAAAGTTTAAATAATAAGATGAAAATGTCCAAAGTATATTAGATTTAGCTCCTTCATGGCACAGAAAAACACCACGAGTCCTAGAGGTACTGTGGCACATATCTACGCAACGAACAGTGAAATGAACAGATGATGGATCACAGGAAGCTGCATATTTAAAGGAACGTGAAAAAAAAAAAAGAAATTGGTCCAACTGGTCAAGTTGCAGTTTCTCATATTCTAATCAGTTCATCCATGGGTCCAAGTGGACATTTGTGCCACGTGTAATAAAACTGGGCAGTCTAATCAGTTCAATCTTGTGTGCAATGATTTTTGATCATCAGCAGCCTTGATCTTTGGCTTTTGAGCCCTTAAATCTAATCAGTTCATAGCTAAGTCCAAGTGGATCCTTGAGCCAAGATTGAAGAAATTGCCTCAAGACGTTCCTCCTGTACACGCATGGGGTGTGACAAGCCACCGGGAAACATCCTCTCAGTCGATGAAGTGGAGGCATGAAGAAGTCTGCGCAGTCCCGTTTCCAAGCGGATGATGGCTGCAACGCGTTGTTTTTCTGTTTGTAAAGAGAAAAGGAAGGTTGCTAACATGTGATCTTACATTTCAGATTTCTCCACCTTAGTGTGGACATGGTCTTTGGATTATGTCTCCTACAAACTATTGTTCCCTGTATGTGTGCTTTATGAAAAACAAGCTTTTGAAAATTTATGCTCCTTTTCTATGTTCACCAACTGTGAAACAATCACTCAGGCAGGAAGACACTCAATTTTCAAAAAGACATCCATTAAAACATCCATCTCCATGACAACGCTGCCTGTCAAAGCTACATCAAGGACACCTGACAACGTATAGCAGCCTTATTTGGAGCCACAAGGCTTTAAGAACTGTTGGCTGCCAGCTAAAAGGCCAGCAATTTCAAGCTTTGTAGGACGGATAGGATCAGGCTCTGTCTGACTTTCAAAACCCTCCCCGCTCTGTCCCCGAACCCTGGGGTAAAGAAGGAAACTATGTGATCGCTCTCAGCCATGAATGATTCAACAGCTCACACTGACTTCTGATTTCTGAGTCTGCAGTACTGGCAAACAACCTGGGGGAGAACTGAGGAATCACAACAGCCAGTTTTTTATGGGATTAAAATGTTTGCAAACGCCACCTTCCTCGGATACACACAGTATTTCCTTCATTTTGATGAGTTCTTGGACACAACGTGTGAATTACCTAACTCATTACTGCCTGAAAGTGCCCTCGACTTATTTGCAATGCGACTCCTTTATCACTTTCTATTGGCTCTGTATATCCAGCTATGAATTTTGAGTCTCATGCTTCTTCCAAATAATGGAATCCCCTGCAGCACACAGCCAGGTGATGGAGATAAATCAGTCACTTCTTGAAAATTTAAACCACACCGGAATATGTAGAAGCGACCGAACGGCCGCTTCAGTGGCTTTTGTGCACCACTGCGTTGACGCTCCCTGACCACTTGCCTCCCCTCACGGAGCCTTTAGGTCACGGGAGCTCGTCAATCTACTGTAGGTGCTGCAAAGAGCTTTTTGTGGTTCTGCTGGACGGGAGGCAACAAGCACTCAGTCACACTTAAACATGGGTTAGCAAGTGGTATGATGCCGGAGAGGGTTTTTACAGGCTTTAACAGTTACATTTTCAGACAGGAAATGTGTAACACTGCTGGTTTCATCTAGATAATTAATTTATGGATTATGTTTCATAATGACTCTTATCAAACATTACAGGTCTATTATGGATGGAGATGGCATCCTGTCATGGCAGTTCACATTCTGATTTACAAGGGAGAGCAGCAGAAAAAAAGAATATTTTCTCTTTCCTCACACTGCAAGTCATGTTGGTAAAAATTTTAAACTACACATTGTAACAATAGAAGGTTCGAATTAATAACGGTTTACCCTTCACAACAAAAACAAGACTAAAGTAATTTATGAAAAAGAGCTATGACAAAATGCAGTCTGATCGCATGAACACATGATGAATTACCATCTTAATGCAACGTCTTTCAATGTTCAATGCCCTGCATTTCTGCAATCACTGTGATAATGTTGTAATGTTATGTGAATAATTAATATCTGCTCGCACTATACACCAAAACACGTTTCCGTGGTAAGTTTACACAAAATTGTTTCTTCAAAATGCTTAGAAGATATGAAAATGTAAAAGACCTAGTTGATATAAACTATAAAATGAACACGAATTCGAAAGGTCAAAAATTGCAATTAGTCATTTAACAGATGCTTTCATCCAAAGTGACTTACAAGTGGCAGACATTGGGGACACCTTTGGGCTTCAATGTCTTGACCCCTCTACCAGCTGAGATACAGCTAAATCAAAAATGTATGCCAAAATTACCAGTTTCCACGAAGCAAGATTTTTATTTTATTTACAAAATTTTTTCCTTGCTCACTCCAGTTTTTTGTGCGGAGACGTGAGCTCCTGCACTGGTTTTGTACACACCACTGCTGCTGACACAACTAAAACATGCAAGGTGCCTGCGGAAAGGTGAGCCTCCGCCTGAATCAGAGAGTTTAAGGCGGGATAAAAAGATAAGCAGGAGAAAGCTTTGCACATAAGAAGGGGAAAATAGAGTGTTTAAAGGTTTAGCGGAGCTTTACTTTTGCAGGTGTGTGTATGTGTGAAAGCGAGCTCTCCTTTTAACGGACGACTCCCGGGATTCTGAGAGAGATTCTCTGCAACTCACGTCTTTAATGTAAACTCTTTGGAGATCTTTCGGGTGCATGTGCCAGGATTTAGCTGTCAGTGCATTTCACCAGCAAACTAAGCAAATATGAGTCAAAGCAGAAGCCTGAAGGAGATGAAACAGCCGTGCCTTTTATTTATTTGTCGGCCGTTTTATTTTTTCCTGGTGGCACCTTTACTTTGGAATTGCTCACAGCTGACTGGAAGAAAGCAAGTGCAGCCGGTTTGTGATGTGGCTTTTGTTAAACAGCAGGTAGGTAGAACTTAAAACCGCCTCCCAAACACCTGCCACAGGGTTTTATGCAGCAACATCAGAAAACGAGCGTGAGGAGTCCCACTCCAGCTTTCAAGGAAACTCCGAGCCGAGCATCTTCCATATATTTGTGTGACTGTCGATTTTGTTTTTTAGCACAAATACAATTTGCTTTTCACACCTTCCAAAAACACATTTGTGTATTACACCTGCACGTTCAGGTGAGTCTGCCACTCCACTGGATTCCACGCAGATTTTAGTGCAAACAAGATGATGCAAGAAAGCCTCTTATCTATTCTAATGGCCGCCTTTGCCTTTGCTGCTGTCTGACATCTATACTTCGTGAGGTTTATGTTTGTCGCCCCCCCCCACTGACAAACTAATGGATGAGACATTTTCTCTTTCTGCCTGAGCTGATGGGCTGTCTCGAATGAAGCTGCATAGTGGACTGAGCCTGCAGGTTGCTGAAATAAAAATAATAGACATTATCTCCTCATCGCTTGCCGTAATTGCCAGATGTCCAATGACCTCCTCAGCTTCCGCTCCCCACTGTTCCGGGCTGAGGAGAGTTTGAGCTTGTTGCATCAGTGAGTGGCATCAATCAGCACATCTTTGGAGCTGTAGTGTTATTTTTTGCAACACATATTTGATACCGACCCAACTCACCTTTACCCTCGATTTCTAAGCCGGCAGCTTGCCACATTTGAGGCCTCGCCACAGTGACAAAGCCGGAGCGCCAATCACCAACAGTAGGGAGAATCCCATTACCCTGCTGCAAGGAATAAATGTGTAAATGTAATTCTCCTTTTGTTCTTTACAAGACTGCAACTGTAACGGGATCGCATGCTGTTGCTAGGAGACCCCAGTCGTGGTCCACATATAGGGAGCAGGGAGAAGGAAGTTGTGAGAGGCTGGCACTGACTTCAACACCGGCATCAGCAGCAGTGGGAAGGACTAACAAAAAGATCAGATGGATGAGGAGAAAGACAGACAGGTGGAAAATTAACGGAAAAACCAACAAAGTTTCTTGGGAAGGTGTTGGGCCACCACCTGCTATGGTGAAACAGAATAACTCGAACAGATCTGTCCAACATCTCCCAGAGATCCGATCATGTCCTGTTTTTCCTCTCATATTGCACTAATGCTGATATCATCATTATTGATTCACCTAAAGTCAGATGTCACTTTAGCCTCTGAGTTTGTGACAAAAGCTCCCGAACCCTCTTGATCCTAAATCAGTATCGACTGGTCCTGCTCGGCATTTTATTGCATGTGACAGAACGTTATTGCACGTTAACCGCCTGGTTGGAAGATGCAGTTCACCTCATTGACCTGAGCATCTGCATCCGTCATTGATCTCCACTCATTTTTTTCAGATTTTGCCTTTAATTTGTGTGTGTGGAAAATATTTTGAAATACACGCAGCTATGGGAAAAAAGATGAACAATGAAGATAATAACTGGCTTGCAATACCTCAGTGACTGTTTACGTGCAACACAAAGGCACATTGAACACGACTCTACCTTTGGAACTTGAACTTCGGCGTCCCAGACAAGCATCTCCTCCCTTGATGCACCACCTCTCAATAAATCCTTCACACAAGGCAATCAAATGAGCATGAATTATTCAGCGTTGCCAAACAACTCACACATAATCATTTAATGAGTTTCTCCTCTATCTTTTTGCGCTGATATACTTGGGAAAAGATAACTTCCTGTCTATGAGAAAACTTGGCCAGTTTGTCTTTGAACATAAATGCATCACTTATCTGCTTTGATTGTTCACTTGTTGGATGGATCTTGGTGGGTGTTTAATGAAAAACAAACAGAGATTAATGGAATTATGAGATTAGCAGGATCGCTAAACTGTAAACATTAGTTTGTCAAAGAGCTACATCCGCATCTGTCTGAACATCAGTCGACCAGCAAGTGTTCGGTTTTCTCTGCTCCTCTCATTTGTCACACAGTGACTGGTTCAGATTCTGGGAGAAAACAAAAGAAACACTTATCTTCAGGCCTCTATATATCATAACCAAACAAAAACATGACACGATTTTCTGCAGGAGTGATTTGGCTGTTGGTTACAGACTTAAAAAAGAAACTAGACGGACTGAGTCTCACAAGTCAAGGGTGGGGAATGAACAGGTTTCAATAAATCCTGTCCTCTTAAAATATGACTTTATTGCACTCATAAAAGAGAATCTGCATATTTTAGCTGGATAATAATAGGCATGGCCCTGACATGAAGATATAATACATATAATAAAGTTCAGAGAGAGCCTTTCTTAATCTACTGTAATGGAAAATTCAATTGACCTTGGTGTAATGGACTGGTTCAAGACGCTTTTCTACCATATGAACAAAGTAGATGATTAAATACCTGAATTACCATTGAAACAGCAAATGTTCATGAATCAGCTTGAAATGCAGCATTAGCTGCTACATTTAGCAGTTAATGTGATTTTTGCGCTATAGAACCCTCCTCCATACCCAGATTTCCTGAAGACCTCTTGTTTCCTGCCTAAAAACCCATAAAATTCATTTGATGTCAGTGTGACTTTAAAGAAAAAATTGAAATATTCTAATGGAAACTAATGACTTTTCGCAAAACACCGAAACAACATGCTCATACAATTGACTTTAGTAGTTTGACACAAAATGTTTTCATATCTACTATGGTGTGCAAGTATTTCTTATGTTTTCATTTGCTGTTTCATTTTGTCATCAATTGAAACGTTGTCATGTGAGCTAATAAAAGTATAAGAATAAGAATATCATACCTGCTGAGACCCCATGAAGCTCATTTTAGTGGTTTAAGTAAGGTTTTGGTGCCATGTACAGAAATGGTCATTCGTAGGAGTTAAATTTAAAGGCTTTTTCGTCATTACTCAGATTGTTTTAACAACTGTAAGTCCAAAGTGAGGTCATAACAAAGGTTGATATTTTTTGACAAATCAGTTACAAATTTGCTGGCCTGCACAAGAACTTTCACCACGTACATTACATCATCTCTTTGTCTTAAAGCATCTCGTACTCGTTGTACTGCTGCCATAGTTTCTGTACTTTTATCAGGTATGGGTCATCTCATATCTCTATTTTCTTTTATGTTTCTGCAAATGTTTATTTTTTCCTCAGACTAAACTGAAATTAAATTAATCCCCTGGCTCATATTTGATTCTGTTCCAGTTCTTTTTCTTGTTCTTTTGTTAAAGGGGTGATGATAGGTTGCCTCAATTTCCTGTAATTTGTCAGAAGGTGCAGACCATCCAAATAGTGTTTTCGAAGTGGATACCTCAAGCCAAACCTTGGAAAACTAAACCAAACCTTGTTGGTTCCTTTGAATTCAGATGGTTTTGGTTGGACCACATTCTGGTACTTTGGTCCAGATCTATGCCTGAGGCACCTTTCACACACCAAAAAATGTCAATGAAATACTGTACATACACCCGGCCCTGTGGTTTCTGTACTTTCAGTGTCAAAAAATAAATTGTGTTTCAGTGTTAAAAAATAAATCATATAGAAATAAAACTGTAAATTTCTTGCCTGCGACGGCTTCCTGTATTTGGTCCAAAACCCTTCACACATGGCTCAATTTGATCTGAAGCACCATTACAGTCACAGTACACTACCAAAGCTCTGTGCTCAGATGTTTCCTAGACCAACTCTGCAAGGGGTTCGAATGATCGACTCATGATCCAGCTGGTGGTTGTTTGCACTTGAATTTAATGTCGTACACTCATGATCCAATCACCCGAGATACATTTCTATAATTATAGAGATGCTTTAATATCAGTCAATAAGTAATTTTACAGTCACATGATGAAATATAGTTGGTTAAGTGAGTTCTTCATAGTTCATTGATTCCATTTTACAATATTGACATTTTAACACTTAACTAATCAGGCAGGCAAGTGTTACAGTCTTATTCTGTTTGGGTTTGCGTAGCAAAAAAAAACCCCAGAAAGAATCTGTGCCACATAAAGCAGAGAGAGCAGCTCCCTCTGCTCTCCTCAGATGTCGCAGAGAAAACTTTCTTACTTCACTAGCACAGCAGCAAAAAAAAAAAAAAAAAAAAACTAACACGAGAGCATTGAAAAAGGTGGAGCAACATTACACGAGCAGCATTTTGAATTAGCGGCACAGGGAGATTGGGAAAACAAAACCAAAAGTTTTGACAGCAGCAGCAGGAATCTTAGCAGCCGGGGAATTTGGCTGCTAATTAAGCGGAAGTGTCAGGGATGCGACTGTTCCTTTCACTCTCAGCTACCTGCCAAACACTTGTGTTCTGCAGCCTACCTACTGTATCCCCCCACCTGGATGAAGAAATGCAACACAACAAATCAGGGACACACATCAGTGCAGACGGGAAGTGAGGCAGGGAATCAGATACTGTGCCCGCAGTCATAAGACTGTACAACAAGGTCTGCATGGCATCCGAATACAACTCACACAACGTACACCGTCATTTGACAGAAAGGGAAGTGAACACCAGAGAGTCCAGACTGCGGGAATAATTATCATAGACCTTCCTGCAGTTTGGACTTGCTGTCAAATGACGACGCACATTCAATGTTCACTAAGACGGAAATAGTTTTGCAACAAATTTCACAGTGTGAAATAAAAATCGAGCTTGCCCCTACACATTCTTTCCAAAACAGTGAAGACGTAGTTCAGTCATGCTTCCTCCTTGTCCACAGAGCACCAGAAAGTTCCTACTCCAGAGCCCAGATCTTATTTTATAACATAAAAGGGCGACCCCACCAATTTTCGACTTGCTCTCTACGGCTTTAGTTTAGAGTGTAAATGTACGTTAATGCTTTTAAACTTACCTCTGAAATCAATGTATTAAAATTTTCTTTTGCTTCTAGCTGAAAATCTCCTCCAAATGACATCTGACATCATTAGCAGTTCCGATGATGTCATCTGGAGGAGCTCTGGGAAAGCAGGTTTTCTATGATTATAAACTATACAGTGTGTGTGACAACATGACATAATCTGAAAGGTAGGTTCCTCGAGGTGACGTCATCTGGAGCCATTTTTTCAGCTAGAAGCAGACAGATATTTTGATATAGTGAAGTAAAAGGGACGTTTAATGGCATTTATGTACATGTCCTACCCAAACTAGAACCAAAAGAAGCAAGTCCAAAATTAATGAAGTTTGTGTTTAATCTGTCTATTTCTAAGTTATGAACTGTGAAGAGAATAATCGATATAAATTTGTATAGTGATTGTACCATTTAAACCAATAATGAAAAGCACCAGGCCCATTTTTGGTTGTATCGCAGTAATTGGGGCACAATCGGTGGGGAGGGAACCTGGAGGAGGGAACCTGAGGGAGGGAACCTGGAGGAGGGAACCTGAGGGAGGGAACCTGGAGGAGGGAACCTGAGGGAGCTGGTGGAGCTGGGGAGGCAGAGAGGCTGAGCTCTGCAAGCAGCAGCCTGATCGTACAGAGCGTAAACATCATTATTTGTTAATGGCCTAGTGAGGTAACGGCAGCAGCATTATGCTGTTGTAATTAACAGTACAGTCAAGGTCATTAAATTGCACTTAAGTTAAAGTATTACGAACGCGGAAGGTGTTGCATAATAGATAAGTATTTACACGTTGCATAAAAGAGCAGATGACACGGAGACCTGAGTGCACGATAGCGCGGGACAATGTGGACATTAGCTGTTTGTGATTAAGTGGTTGTTTTAAAGCATCTCTTTTTTGTGTGATTTGGACCAATTGTAATTTCAGTTGAAAATTACTTTCTGCCTCACGTGTGTCATCATGCATATCTAGTCCATATTTTTGTTTATGGGTTTGGGATCTGCATTTTGAAACTCTGTAGGTTGAAAATAAATGACATTGTGGTTTTATAAAAAACAAATGGTGATTTTTCTGTAGAAAATTTGTCAGTCAGTCCATCATGTAAATTACATCACGTGCATGAACAAA
Source organism: Channa striata (assembly GCA_033026295.1). Classification (NCBI taxonomy): domain Eukaryota; kingdom Metazoa; phylum Chordata; class Actinopteri; order Anabantiformes; family Channidae; genus Channa; species Channa striata. The sequence continues at coordinate 18,045,955 of CM065169.1, forward strand.
GGTCAGCAGAACCATTTATGAATTTAATTTAAGGTAACTCCACAAAAGTGATTTAATGGGGACAGCACAGTCATGTAAAACAGTCTCACCTATGAATACATACAGTTAGTATCATTGTTTTAATATTTTACAGTCCATTATTTTGCTTACGACACAAACTTACATACATCAGGCTTTTCATCCCAGCTCAGCCTTCCACCTATCGCCTCGACTGTTTCTCATACCTGTCAGATGGCACCCGGACACTTATTTGTGTATTCACTATATCTAATATTGTTGCCAACTTCAATGGATAATAACTTGAAATTCATACGTCTCTTGTTGAATCCATTGAGGTTTTTAGCTAAATAACAAACTGTAATTTGAGTCATATCAATAACTGCCTTAAACTTTGTCTTTCTGTGTTGTCATTTCAAAATTGTACAACTACAGCATTGTTCAGTCAACCTTTATGTCTCCAACGCTGCTCCAGCAGTGCAGCGGCAGAACCTGCTTTATCACGGTGCATTACGCTTCATCACTAATGACAAATTCTTTACTCATCATTGCTCTCTAGAGTAGCAGCCACTTTTGTGGCTGAACTTGTTTAATGATGAGAGGGAGTAATCATCGGCATATGTTCATGTGTAAATAGTTATTGTCACAACTGCCTCACATCATGTAAATCTTGTGACCACAATACATAATCCAATAACCATATGGTAGTACTAACATTGGTAGGAATGCTTCTATGGACTTCAGAGACTTCCCAATTACCTAAAGCCAAACAAATATATACTGTTTATTTTATATATTCTGCGTAAGTTTAATGCATTTAATCAGAATTATGTTACATATCATCTTTTGAAAAATGTGACCAGTTCTCCGCTTCTTCCCTGCACACCCACTTTAGCGACGCAGCTACAAGCCAATCCTTTAGGGGCTACGTGTGACCTGATGTAACTGACGGAAAATAACAGCCAGTCAATCGGGTATCCCACCGAGTAACGTACTTGATTAACTCGTTTTTTTATGCTGGATGAAATGAAATCTAATGTCATCCTGTGGCTTTTTCAAGCATTTAATTAAAGTACAGTAGCTGCCACCACCCACCTGAGTAATGTGTGTTTTTAAGGTGGGCCCCACTGATGATGAGTCCCTTTTTCCAACAATATCTTCAAGTTCTATCTTATTAATTTTGATGGGATCTCTTTTCCTATTGGTGTCAAATAAACTAATAAAAATAGATAAGAGATCATGATAGTTTCAACCCTCCCAACAACTGAAGAACTGGAGACAAAATAGAAAGTTCTGTATTAATATCCTGTCTTGGCACTTTTAATTTTTCATTTTGACTACACATTTTTTAAGAATAACCTTGCAATTTTCATTTAATGTCACTTCTGGCATCTTATCAGACGATTTAAGAAAACAGCGCAGACCATTAAAATAACAAGGATAAAGCTGCCTAATGAGAGCTCCTCTTCACTTCTCTTTCAAGCGAGCTCATTGCCTGTGAGACATTTAACAATACTTGTTTTCTTATTACAGGTCTGACATTTTTCGAACTGCAAAACACGCCAACGAGATTACGGAGAATGCGTATATATCTACTTAACTTCGCTGTCAGATAAACCATAGTGTGTGATTTGAGAACATTCAAGCAGGGGGCTTCTCATTTCTTACTTCTGAAGGACGATGTCGAGGCTGCGGTGCACGAGGTGATAAGAGGAAGGACGGGAGACACTTTATCCGTATTTACAAAAGGAAGTACATACTGTGTTTGGAGATGAACATATAGATGCATTACTAACTGGTACACCAAAGACACCAGGGATGTCTGCGTGTAGCGGGGCGCTATTCAGTGGGAGCAATGCTGAAATGATGAATGCCAAGGCTGGCAGCAAAGATAAAAAGCATACAAAAAGATGTAGGTGAGAAAGAGAGTGGGAGAATCAGGAGAGGGAAGGCAATGATAGATGCTGTTTTGGGCAAGAAACACAGATAAGGCAATGGGTGCGTATCAGTGGAAACACATTTAACAGTGTGAAATAACACAGACTGGGAACACACACTGGCTGCAGATGAGAGGACCAACTTAAATTTCACAAAGCAATATACAGTCGCTAATTTATTAATAACAACTTTTATAAAAGATACATGCGCATCTTCAGCCTTGGAAGTCTCACAAATGGGACAAAACAGTGAAAAAAGACAAACGGGGATTATTACATAAGCACAAACAAGAGCAACAAAACATCAAACCCCAATACAAAACACATAATCTCCCACAAATAATGCATATATGAATCACTTCGATAAATTAGAAACAAGATGCGTCATCCCACCAAGGTACATCAAAATCAAGAGCGTGGTGGAGCAGCAAGGGGCCCTTAAAATTAAAATTAGCATCTCAATCAGGCCAATCAGCAATTTTTCAAACGCCACCAGAAATAGAAGCAGAGAAGTATTCTCTTGATTCACAGGCAGTTAAAAAGTTTATGATTATACAGGATGTGCATTAGAATAGTTTGTTGTACCTAGTTTTTCGCTGTACGATACATTATTTTTAATTGTTATTACTTTGATCTTGACAGTTAACAGGGGTGCAGCAAAACAGCAACAGATCAGGGCAGGAAGCAGCTGCCGGAGTCTTTTAAGTTCAAACACAATGTGAACCTCTCAGATTTAACCAGTGCTGAATGACTAATGGCAAACCAGTACGTAATGAATTCCCTCCTGTCTGGTGGTTTTATGTAATCGTCACTGGGTGGAAGGTATTTTAAAGCCCGTGTACACTGCACCATACTGTCACTGCTGCTTCACTGCACGCCAAACTCTGGGACACCTCGAATAAAAGTACTGCAAGGACAGGCCGTGATCAGCCACAGCAATGATCCAAGCTGGTAGTTTTAAGAAGGTGGTGGACAGGGGTCAGCATGGGCACAATTTTGTGCTGCCTTTGCAGCTTGTCGCATGCTGAGCCGCCGCTAAGCCCTTGATGGATGTGCAACTCCTGGCCATCTTACTGACAACTGGAGATTTAAGGTAAAATCTTTGGTTTGTTAGGATAGAATCAAATAGCGGGATCCTTTTCAGAAAGGTCTAGGTTGGCTATGAGTCTCATCACAGTCAAACTAACCAAGTGGTACTATCCCTAGGATAAGTCCAGATGATATAAAGCTGCCAACCTGATAAAGTTGTATGTTGTTGGTTTTTTTTTTTACAAATAATATAAGACAGAAAATAGGGAGTGATCTGATCAGTAACATTGTTTTAGTCCCAGGAACATATCAGCAGTTGCACAAACATTGAGGCAAAAACAAGATAGCGATCATGTTTTCAAAATTAAATTATACCAGCAGTTTTGCACAATCGGGGAGCAGCCAGAAGACAGGCGACGTATGTTTAAAGAATTGCTTTGCATCCTCAAAAGCCTTTTGAACCTCTCTGCTTGTGCATACACACTGATTAAAGTAAAAAAAAAAAAAAAAAGGAGTCCAGGGCAGAAAAAAATATTTCTTTCTGCAGGAAGTGGAGACCGGACTGGCAACAAAGACAAACCCCCAGCCCTGCAAAAACTGTTATTCAGTTTGCCGTTGCTCTTAACTGTTCCACTCAGAACCCATTGATCTCAGGGACACACGATGTTCCAGCTGAAGTACCAGCAACTGGAAATTCATTCCCTGGGGTCATGGAAAAAGCAGCTGATGTTGCCATTATTGGACAGTAGAAGAGGGCACTGATTGCACTTTTAGAGTAACACAACCACGTTGTTCTGACTTGACTTGGGCGAAATACTAAAGGACACAGCACTCGTTCGGCAGCACGTCATTATTCCGGTCACCTCTCTGCCCTCTTCAAATTTCGTCATGACTGGGCCTTTTATTCATTGCCTATTAGCTTCGAATGAGGCCAGTGAAAGCGCATGCATTAAACCAATGATGTGAGCCCCTGACAATTCCATTACACCAGAACTTGTTCCCCGTTCTTTGCCTTTGCCATAATTTCCCTAAGTGTCTGCGGCGCCTTGTGCTTTGTTTGTCATTTTTCTTGCGTAGCATTTGTCAAACGCAACTGGTAACATCGTTCAGAGCTCGGCTTCTGTTTCATTGGCTCCATTGTCGTTTTACACGGTTATTTGTCATCTTTAGCAACTCAAGACAGCTTCCTTAATTAATTTATTGTCATATATTTGTGGTACGTAAACAAATTGTCATGTGTACAACTATGATTTTACAACAGTGTGGTAGCAACCCAGACAAATGAAGCCCTTAGCACAAATAAGGCTGGAAGAATTTCCCCTCATCAGCACCTGAGTTGTCATTCCGTTTTCCTCTCGGCCCCGACGTCGTTACAAGATACAAGCCCAGCACAAAAGCTCAATTATGTGTTCAATTCCTTTTCCCATTCATGTCACTAGGCTGAACTCTTATGAATAATCCAAACATCAGTTGTAACTCATAAATATTTCCTTTGTAGTCGCTCAGGTTTGCACAAACAAGCCAGTGAATTTAATTATACCTTATTATGAGCTAACTTTATTAACTTTCATGAATATTTTATCGTCATTTTCCTTTAATGAACACCAGAGAGATCCAGCTAATTTGAAACAGCTGGTTGGGGTAAAAGCTCGGATGTTTAACAGTCATGAGGGTCCCCGGCATGTGTGACTGTGTCTGCTGTAACAAATCAGGTGCATTAACTTGAGTGAGGCTGTTGGTGGGCAACCGAATCTGTGCCTCTGTACACACCTATGGATTCAAGCTCCAACAGCAGGAAAGGAGTTTGGTTTAAGTGAGGTCTTCTCTGATAATGTGGATACAAACACAACCTGACATCTGTTATATCCGGCTTAAAGATGTTTGTCACACAGCTCTAATAACTTAAAACAATGTTCTTTCTAAAATATCACAGACTACACTACACTACATATCAGGCACAAGTGTACTGTAAAATGATTTTGATTTACTTATTATAAAACATTTTCTTTAAACATTCTCTTTATAGAGTGCCACAAAGCTCAGTTCTGGGGCCACTGCTTTTTAGTTGCTATATGTTGGCAGTGTCCATTGTTGTACAAAAAATATAAAGTTTAATATAATTATTTGTTCTGATGCTAATAGGACATTTTACGGTAATCAAATACTAATCAAGGAGGTAATTTGTCCTAAACAACAGAAACTGAACTACAATTCAGTTCACTTGAAGAACAAAGCAGGGGCTGTGTTCTAATATAAATGATCACATACAATAAATAATATTTCAAAGAGTTTCCTTCCTAAATACAAAGATGGGTGTGCATTGTTTTGTCTCAATATTTACAACTAAAGACACATTAGTCTTGGACCTTTGTGTTTCCAGAGTTTTGTATGGAGCCAACAAAAGACATGAAATTGCCCTTGTTACAGTCCTTTCACTGACTTCCTGTGGGAATGGTTTCAACAGACAACCATTCACACTCACATCCACAGCTATGGGCCATTTTAGAGTCACCAGTTAACCTGGCATGCATGTCTTTGGACTGTGAGAGGAAATCAGAGTACCCCGAGAAACCCATGCAAGCACAGGGAGAAGCCGCTGCCAGTCGTAGCTGAGGACACCGACCAATACTAGAAATGTTCAGCACGTGTTAAAAATTCCACTTTTCCTCCTAATTACCCATTAGTATTTGAAATGTAGTACTTTATACAACTGTGAATGGTTGTGCCTTTTCTATCCTAACATTATTTATTTTTCTCAGGTTCAGTTATGCAAATTCAATCCTACAATCACACAGCCCCCTTGCGCAACATAGCAACACAACGTTCGCTGCTCATTCAACCCTTAACATACTTTATATGATGTATCCAATAAGCTTCTCTTTGTACAATCTTTATATGCCCATTCCGTCCCTTCCTCAGTGGTGTAACTACCTCAATAACCATAAAACACAGCGAACAGACTTCATGGCCTGTGACATTAAAATGTCTACTTACAGTACGGGAGACGTCTCATCTCCTGCTTTCACTGTGCTTTACTGTATGTTCAAAAATTCACATTTTCTATTCTCTGGTAAACAAACCCACAGGACTGTCTGCAGTAGATATGCATATATATATATATATATATGTATATATATTTATACATATATATATATATATAGCATGTTTACATATATATGTGGTTCTACCTTTCATTTAGTTTTATTACTTTATGTGTGGGTGTAAAAAGTGATAAGTGACTCTTAATCATTGCACTGCAGTTCCACCGCATTGCCCATTTCCCCCAGAGACTAATCACGCATGATTAGCTGATGGCTTCTGAGATTGGTGTCTGAGTGAATATAGTTCTAAATTTAACTCCAAAAGAGCACTTTGAAATGTCAGCGTACCCGGTGCTTGCATCATTATAGGTCAGTCTTTGCTTGTATTAAGCTTGACACTTTGAAAAAACACCCAGGCTCTTAATGTTTAATACACATTGTAAGGGGAATGTTTTTTGTTTAATCTTTTATTATACAGTAATATTTGGTACAAGAGGGCTGGGATTTCCTCATGGCGCGACAAAGACACAAATGCTTTGAGCAGTTACTGTGCAAAGGACAGTGGCTGTGGACATACACTAACTCCTTTGGGGATTTTGCATGATGCTGTCCCATTTTATGGTTTTTAACTGCCATAATATCATAAATGAAGATCATTTTTATTGTAAAAGCTGAAACAAACATCCCATTAGTGCACAAGAGTATTTCCAGCATAGTAGCCACTTAAATGTCCCTTGGTGAAGATAGTACAGAGAAACTTAATAGAAATACAAGAATCCTATTGAAGGCGGGTGAGTCCAACATATCCCCCCCCACACACACACACACACACAGCGTCAGACGCCGTTTTTTCACATCCTTTGCTGTATCATGTTGACAGCACACGCACCGTTTGGAGCGCCACCATTTGACGCCCCAGGCGGGACTTTGCATACACACAAAACCTGCATGATGGTTGGGCACAGAAACTTCAGGGCAGGTTTACTACATTAAAACTTAAGGTCCAAACACTGACAATGACACACACGTACTTCCAACATGTTGGTGTTACGTTCGTCATTGAAGGGCACAAGGACTTGCACAAGAGTCGAACCCCGGAAAAGTCCCGTGATAAAGTCCTGTCTTGCTGCACTATCCACCTCTTTGTGAAACGTGTTCACTTCATATAGTCCATCATTCCTTTAGACGTCCAGGATTGACACTTCAGGGTTTCCATTGCAATACACTGAAAGCTCCTAGCGTCGGTAAGTAACACCGAAGGGACTGGATAAGAAGAGCTTTTTGACGCCTCAGGAGACTTTTTCATTGTATTTGCTTTGTCTTTGCTACAGACATCGAACACTGAAGGGTCTGAAAGCTTTTAGAGTCAATCACCAACCCAAACCCATGCTCAAAGGAACTGGACGAACACCTCGTGAGTGGGAATGGGCTGGTATGTCCTCTACGTGACCACAACACACCACCTGCTGCATGTAGAACGCCAACTAGGACAGTGCCTGTATAACCTGACTGCACAGGCTGAACCCCATCGAGTGGACCTGTGTGCTCCTGGTAGAGAGATTACAAGTAGCCCTAGGGCGAGACTTCACAAATCAATCTAAGCTGCTTCTGAGTTTTAGGGCTTCATAATTCGCCAACCAACCAACAGATCAAGACAAGTGATCCAAGACAAGATCGCATTTTACGTTCGACAAGGTGAAAATTAATATCGATCCTCTGCACAGAGCAGTTCGATGCGGGCAAAAGTTTTACTGTACATCACTCACATGCATGATCAGTCTTTTAAATGGCGCTCTACAGACTGAAATGCAAGAAAATACCTAGAAACGTGCAGTTCAGCTCCGCTTATTAAAACAATACGTTTGCAGCTGGAGTTTCACTGATGTTCTGACTCCCTCTCTGAATCCAGCGGTAATTTTAAGTCTAGTTATGACTTGTTTTGTGTCTCTTTTTGCATAGGACCTGTACCTGCTAGTCTTGTTCAGTAATAATGTACAGCAAAGATTTTGAGCAATAATAATAATAATAACAATCATGTTGCTTTTGACAGTAGGTGTTAAGTTATTTCATGCCTGTGTTTTAGAGGGAAAAAATAAAATCTGACTATTATTATTTGTGTCAACATTCGTAAAATGTTTGGGATGTGTCAAAACCGGAATCGGATTATGCTTTTTCTCTTTGATTACACGTGAGCTCACCATTGCCTTGAATGATGAAAAGAAATTGGATTTTGATTAACAATGTGTATTACTGCTTTCAGCACATCAGCTGTCCTTGGTTGGTGGCATATTTTTGTGGCAGCCAGTCAAGTGCAAGCGGCAAAACACGCTGTCGAACAAATGAACAGCATATTAGTTTGATGTGTCTTTGTTTACTGGAAACACAAATAGAAGATTTTTATTGTGTTACTTGCTCTTTTGTTTCCATTATTCACGAGTAATAATAATAATAAAATCATGTGTAGAGCAAAAAGTACACGCTATTAATCATCAGCTCAAACCTTGTACCTAAATCAGTGCTTGTGCTGTTTGCCGGTGCCTGTGATAGCAGCTGTCACAACAGGACAGCACGGATGAGTGGATTTCCATCAGCCTTCTCTGTACATGCACGCCGCTGGAAGGCAAAAACAATCCGTGTCCCCCAGCTTCATTTTAGCAAAACACAGACAAAAGTTAGACTCGTAATTACCCACAGACTCCAAAAGTGAACACAATCAAGCTTGTAGTCAAACAGCTAAAGAGGAAAAGTAGTTAAAACAGTGTCAAACATGAGGGAGAACAACTCTTAGAGCGTTTAATTTAATGACAGATCCTCATTTCGCAATTTACAAAAATTCATTTAAATGTGCTGAAGCTGTTTTTCACTGTAGGCCTCTGAGACCAAAGCTGCTAGTTGGAAATATATAAATTATAAACATTGACGGGGATCCGTTCTTCCCCCTCAGCTCTTTGAGAATAAATGGGAGTTGAAGCACTTAAATCGAACTGCTTTACTCTTTATTTTTCCCAACCACAGAAAAGCCACTAAGGTTCAGCTGTTGGGGATTAGCTGCTTGATATGCACGTGCGTTCCCTCGTCCTTCACGCTCAGCGGCTGCTGCACAATGAGGCCATCACGGTAAATGTTGAAATGCATTAACGTGATATTATCCACCCTACAACAGACTGGGGCCCCCAGGGAAACTCAAGCCCGATGTGGAAATACTGCCCAGCGAGAAATGTCTGCGAGTAATCGAGTCGTGTCTAACATTGTGTACACTGCTGTACTGCGCTGTGTAAAGATTCGTTTAATGGTTCGGAACAATGTTGATGCATTTAGAGCATTGGGTACGAGAAGGCCGCTGACCCATAGGACACGAGGTTTTCACAGAATGCGATGGTGCCAGCCCAGTGAGAGTGGTTAAACAGCAATTACTAAATGTCATGTGTAAACATACAACACGCGTGTGAAAAATCATAACGAGAAACTCAAAGTATTTGTGTAATATTTTTGACAGAGCAGCAGCAAACATGAGACGTGCAGACAAGACTGGGAAATCCTGGGAATGTCAGAGACCAGAAACTACAAGGTTGTGGGTTTGATCTCAGCGTCTGTGTATGACCTGAAAAACTAAAATTCATGTACATTCAGATCTGTATGCATTGTATAAACGTGTGACCAAACACTGACTTTCCAAGGTGATATGTGCTGAACACTCGGAAAATGCTTTCCTAGAGTTAAAATTTTTAGCTTAATTCATACATTTAGAGAAACCCTGAGGATTTATGTTTCCTTACCAGTGTGCTCACATATCCGTAGCCTGATGCTGTGCTTCCTGTGTCCATATACTGTACTTCCTACAAGTATTGTCCATCTCAAATGCTACATCCCCATGAATTAAGAAGAAGTAGTCCAAAACTATTTATGTTTATTTTTATTAACATAACAGTACGCTTACATTGTTATTGAAATATTTGTTACCCTAGTATTACTTTATCATTATAAAAGTATTACAGCCAGAATACCTTGTTATTACCATGACATTACCCCACTATTGCTTTGCTGTGACCTACTTATTACTTGTCTATTACCTTTTCTATTTCAGGTAATAGGTAGTTACACTGATATTACTGAATAGTAACATTTGACCAATAACCCATATTTACATTTACATTTAGACATTTGGCAAACGCTTTTATTTATTATTGGCCTGGTGGTTCAATGAGTTGAGAATCCGGTTTGGATGCGGAGGGCCGTGGGATTGAATCCCAGTGGACCAGGAAACACGGAGAAAGGTACATGGTCTGTATGTTTCATTTGTGCCGTGTGTTGTGTAATTCAGTTATAAGGAACAATACTTTGCATTAATGAAGTCATACTGCTACTGGTGGTGTTCAAACACAAACACATGCAATTAGAATTCAGACTGTCAACTTCTGTAAACACTGTTCTTCTATGACAGAAATAATAAACTGTTGTTTTTCCTTCATTTCCCTACCAGAACGCACACGTCGCTCACTAAAAGACTGACATTTCATTGCAAAGGGCTTGGGTGGTTGCCCTGCTCTTCGCATAGGAAACTGTAATCTCTGGAACTGATGCACTGGAAGTGTGGAAAGTACGGACCAAAGGAATTTTAATCAGGCAGAAAACACGCTGCTGTTTAGCTTTTATACAACCCAGCCGAGCTATTGATGTGAAAACTTTAAATCTTGCTCATAATTACTCCCTGCATTCTTATCGCCACAAACTACAAGAGAGAATAAGGGTGAAAAAGAACAAGGCGAGCAGAGAACAGATTCAGCAGACTCGAATCTCTTCAGTCAGTAATAACAGCCACCTGATATTAGTATTCAGAAACACTGGGACCTTCTGGTCATAATATACATATTTTACCACTTTACAGCAGATTGTGTCTTAATTTACATAAGGTTTTCAAACCTTAATTAATAAATGTTCTTTCACTGTTCAGGATAAAGTCATCTGCTCTCCCACAACGTCCCAAGAAGACCAAGAATTAGTGCCGCTCTGTTTTCAATCTGTGCCATAAGGTACATGTCCTGGTGAAAATGCAAGTTCGTAACCAAGCCCCAAAGTGCAAAGTATGATTAATGACAGCATCAGTTGTTGGAGTTTGCCTGAACTTGAATAAAATCTTAATGCCCATATACTTTGACGTCACTTATCCTCTGATAGAAACGACAGAGCGGTTCGTTGAAATTGCACCTTTTTTTACGCCAGGCACAAAAACTGAGGACACTGTTTCTGCCACCTCCTAAAAATGCAGGATTAAAACGGTGCAAACATCAGGATTAGACTTTAGTTTGCGTCTAATACATAAACATGGTCAGGTGCTGTTAAAATGTCAAGCTTTTGCTTCAGTTCACTGATTTGTCACTTAACGTACGTCGCATGACAAGATTCAAAGTGGTTACTTTAGTTCCTCAGGGACAGAAATAGCACAGACGTCAGAGTGGATTGTATGGAATGTATTCTACACTATACCATACATGTCCTTCTCATGAATTTCCCATTTTTTATGTGGTGGATTTGCCCCTAAGGGTGTCCGGCTCTTTTTTCTTTTAGCTTCAGCAGGTGTAGTGATCCAGAAACAGCCTTTGATGGATCTGTGTATACAAGTCCACAGTCTGCATCGCTCTGTAAAGAAAAGCTATATGACTAAGTATAGAAATGCATGATTGCAAACTGGACCACAGCTCTGCCAAAGGCTCTGCTGGGAACCTGAGAGTCTCCATGGATCACAACAGCTTTCCCTCCGAACTTGTTAAATGAGACCTGAGAGGTACGATGAGTGGGCGTGCAGAGGAAAGTGAGAGTTCCACACATTGAAATTAGACAGAACTGACTTTTGACTTTTTCGTTTTGTTAAGCAAGACTTATTAACTACAAAAAGTGACTGCTTCTCTTTAGTTTTCATGGCTGGGCGCAAACAATAACCACAAAAAAATACCAAATAAGTGTGAAAAATAGAAAAATGCCTATTTGGGAATGTGTTACTGGAAATAAGTATTTGTTGAATAAATATGGTGCAAGATGAGCTTTCACACCTTATCTCACAGAGGGATGTGGTAATTTGCTGGTCGGAGAAAATGTGTCGCATTACTTTACACTGACGCTTCATTTAAAGGAGAAGAGAGGAACGAATGTTATGAGTGACAGCGTGCAACACTTGCAGGACTTGGATACGATATAACGTGAGACTACATGTGATATGATGAATGATGAAGCTTTATGAGACCGAACTCGAGTAGAAACACTGCAGGCTACTTGAAGTGAGCTTATTTAACAGGCTCCTTGGACTAAACTCAAATGAAAAGCAGTGGAATCTAACAAACACGCTGCTAAAATGAGTCAGCCGAACATCTATACGTTGGCACGATTTTAAAGTGCAAAAACGAAATAAACCAGTTCACTTTAAATGAGTTCACTTTAAAAGTCTTCTTTCCTTACACAAACAGATGCCTTTTTTTTTTTTTTTTGAAAATGGCAGTTAAATTGGCATTTGATCAAGTGTTGAGAGGCTGAGTGGCTCATTTAAAATTGGATGATCTACAGTAAACAAACATGGGCACACAGCACAAACACACCTAGAGCAGCCCAGCATGCAAACAGACCCAGCATGCAAACAGACACAACAATGACCCGGTTACCCTTTATTGACATGGTTATAAAAATACTGTGACGAGTAGCGGGAAGAAGGTCACGAGTGCAGATACACTTAGTTGAAAACTGTTTCGCAGCTCTGGGGAGAAACAAAAAGCTGATGATGATGATGATGATGAACCAAAAAGTATTATTAGTTTGTCCATTTTAAAAATCCGCAGATTTGAAACATGATTTCTGGGGACCCATTATACATTTTCCACTTATTAGTTTCTTAAGCTTCTGATGTTAAATCCGCTGCACTAACTCGGACTAGCTGCTAGTTCACCACAGATGTTCTTGAGATCCGTTAGGAAGCACCAAGCTGGAGCTGACGTTTCGTGCATCCGAACACTACGTGGACATACTGTATGTGTAATAAAGACACAGCACGTAACCAAACTGTTTTATTAGCAATGAATTAATGACTGTTTGGTTGTGTTTAAGGTAGTTCTCATAATGAAAAACTTAGCAAATCCGAGTTAATTATTTTACATCATGCAACCTTACAGTTTCCATTCAGTCTCATTGCTCTCAGTGTTTATTCAGTCTTCCGCAGGCAGCTATTAGCTATTTGTTCTGATAAATCCACTAAATCCGCTGTATCCTCGTCCTGGCACCAAACGGCAGACAGAAAAAACTTAAACAAGCCTACAGCTTCCTAAGGAGTCGGTGAAGAATAAAAAAAGACTGAATATTTGACTCAACAATCACCACGAGGTGGTTCTAATGTTTTGGCCATCCCGTAAAAATGAAAGAGGTGGCCAAAACTTTAGAACTACTTCTGGCTCTAATGCACTCCAGTGCAACTCCACCGCCCAGCATGACGTCATTAATAAACAGCGAGTAGAATTATCACCTTTCTGACTGAGAAAAAATAAGCTGTTAAAAGTTTGATTTGTGGCAGAGCTGCTGTATTGGATTGTGTTACATTTTACAGGTGTATCTAATAAAGTGGTCAGTGTGCGTTAAACACTCGTCACATGTACAACTGTTGCATGTTGACGGAATGTTTTCCTGTCTGTTTGCAGGGGGTCCTGCTCGGACTTGGTGAAATGTCATAATACATAAACAGTGGACTGTAGTTTTCATGTGACCCAATCCTGTCTCCAATTACATCGTTCCTATACAACTAATCTGCAAATGCGATTACATTTTTAGAGCGAACGCAATGATTTAATCATTATGTTCTGATGAATGAATGAAAATGTCCTTTTATTAAAGGGAAAAGGAGCTGCCAGAAGGTGGTTTGGGAGGGTGGTGGAGGTACAAATCACATATTACATATTTGGTGGATAATGTAATAGATATCATCACCATCATCACGCATTTGCAACTCACCATTTATGTTACATTTTCACAGGAATTGTAATATTCAGTTACACTGTACATTGAACTGCAGCGACTGAAAGCAAGTTGAAAATTGGTGAAGTCGCCCTTTGAGAAAAAGCTATCTGGTCCCAGGGGTTTAGTCTGCACGAGGGTTTCCGTTAATGAGACGCACATTTTTTTGGTGGTTCAGGATAAAAGTGACCACACAGAGTTTGGAGACAGAGGCAAAGGAAGAGAGGCAGACGTGATGGAGCAGCCAGGGCCTAGGAAGAGAACTACAGTAACCTAACTAACCCTTCTCCATTTTAATGTATACCGACTGACGTGACAGCAAACAGGAAATCAAGGGATGGTATCGACTTGTTTTGCTCAGAGAAGCTCCTCGGTGTGCTTTCAGAAAAATCTGCTCTTTGTGGCGCCAATAAAAGTGCGAATGTGATCGAACTGCATTACCTTCGCTCAGGTATTGACTGGCTTGACTTTTCCCTGTGAGCAGTTTGCAGAGCAAGCACAAATTCAGTGTGTTTGGTTATCTCTCTCCCAGAGCAAACACAGCCCCTGTATAAGTTTACAACCATTTCAAACATTGATTTATGAAGGGCTTCCACTTCTGGCTTTAAGAGTCACTACAGAAGCTCATTAAGAGCTAGTGTCCCTGTTTATATGGCAGCCAAAGTTGTTAGACTTTCCCAGCTTGGATCAGTTCAATATAAACAGTCTTGATTACAGGTGAGCACGACACAAAGGGGACGAGAAAAAAGACAAAGGCTTGAAAAAGTAAGAAACATGGAAAAAGAAGTCGAGGTGGGAGGCAGAAAGGACGAGTGGAAGCATAAGTGCTGGAAACACACCAAGAGACAACAGGCACCACCAATTAACTTGCTGTAAGAGTTATGACTTTCTCTCGAGCTTCAACCTTTTGACTGCTCATCTATAACTTAGAGACCATTAAGTGCCTCACAAAAGAAAGCCTCTCATTATAATTGCCTTAAATATTCATGACTTCTTCACAACCAACAGTAATTTCCTCAAAACAGCTCACTGGATGTGCAGGCGTTTCCTATCTTTTAAAGAAAATCTCTTAACAAGCGGCACCTCGCTTGTCTCCACAAGTGGGGGTTCGCCCACTGGGGGAAGTGAAAACCGTAATCCACTCAGGAACCCGTCTGACTCCTACATGCAAAACAGCAGCTCTGCCGTGAGCGCAAGTAGGAAAAGTAAATTGGTGAATTCGGTTTAGCTGTTGTGTTTTTTGTGTTGCTTGTATTGTGCGCACAGGGAAACGTGAAGAGAACAACGCCGCTGATGATGTCATGTCACATTTTTTTTACACGGGTAATTGGAAACTGTGGAAAATGTAGACAGAGACATATTAAACTCCTGCTGCTTGATCCCTACACACACCTGTCCAGCTTCATGAGTTTAACCGTGAACGTGGCGTGGACGGATTATGAGGACTGGACACAAGCAGGTGTTTTTCTCATATTGTTCATACTTATTTGTCTGATTTGGGTCAATTTTAGGATCATTTTTAAGTTTTTTCCTGATGACAGAAAATATCAGGTTGCAAATATGCTTCCTAAAACAGCATATTTACATTTGAGGTTTAGTTGTATTTAATGTGGTACGTATTTGTCTTTGTCCTGTAGTCCCAACACAACATTTGACAACTGTGAGACATTTCTGGGTGAAATTTTTCAAAAAACTGTGAGACAGATTTCTGGTAAATTTGGTCCTGATGCAATATATATCTGTAACATTTCCTTTCGCTCCACCATATGGGTAACACTTGTGATTCTGAGTAAGATATTTCAACAGCTGCTGCACAGATAAATATGAAATGTCACTCATTGATGCTCCTGTCCCAACCTGGCTCAAAGGCAGGACAAATTCAGGAGGACCACACATGATATTTCAAATATTATTTTTATTTAAGCTAACTCAAATGAAATAAAAACATCAGTAGTGTGTGACTGTATGGATGGGTGCAATATTAATTCAGAAAAACATATAGCAAACAAAGCAACTTAAGCCAAACAACAAACCATGTGCCCAGGAAGAGGGAGACAAAATGGCTGAATCCACCAGCTTATACAGCTGGAGGCGGAGCCAAAACAATTACAACTTCCTGCCAGAAAAAGTCCAAGGTCTCCCACACAAGACAGCCCAGAGAGGAAGTAAGAAGGCCGTCACGCTCCTCATGAACCCCGGTCACATTTAATTTAGCACCATAAAAATTGCCTATACTTTATTTTTTTAAGTCAAAGTTTTTGGTTCTCTCCATTTTGCTCGCTTTAGGTTTGACTTTCACAGGGCCCAGTTTTCCTTGGACCGCTACATGTGCAATGAAATTGACTTTTTCTCCGCAGCATCACTCATCCGTAACAGCTTGCCGGTATGACGTCTCTCTCGTAGCTGATTAAGTCCCTTCAGAGTTTTGGTGAAGGTGGCAGGTATGCCTTCCATCTGCGGTGTCTAATTCAAGTGACGTGCATTGTCAAAGTGTGATTAGTCACACCGCATCCACTGTGGATACTTGATTAGGTCTTGGGCAACCAGCTCCAGGCTGTTGCACGTAAACTTCTGTGCACTTATGTAAGATTTATTCCCAACACATATTCCAAAGTTTATTATATATTATATAGAGTGATCAGTAGTAAATCAGGAGTGTTTGGAAAATGAAATATTTAGGCCACAGGCAGTTCACACACGCCAGATCCACAAAAAAAATAATAGAAAATAGCAGGTAATATCTTCAAAACAAGGTTACCACAATAATTACGCTTTAACCCATCACAAATACAATAAAGTCAAAGATGTGTCATTGCTAGTAGAAAGTATTTTTGGCCTGTTATTAACATTCACCTCGTCAGTACGGCACTTTTTCCAACCTACAGTCATTGCCAGTGTCATCCAACTGCTTCATCCCTCCCGTCTGCCAAAAATTCGAGTAGATTTTTTTTTTCCTAAGCCACAGTCAGTGTGTTGGCTGTTTGCCAGTCAGCACTCCACACTTCTGCCTCTCCTCTTTGCCTTTCCCAGAGACTTCTGATGAGCTGTGAAAGAGCATCGATGGACTCAAACCGCGCTCCTTCCATCTCTCAGGAAGATTGTAATCACGGCCACAAGGTTTGGATTTTTTTTGGTTTCTTCCTCCTCACAGCCAAGGCGAATGTAGTCACGGGCACAACAAATAAGTTCCAGTCAATGCAGCCTAACGACAAATCAACATTCACCCTTGTGAATGAACCTCTCAGCAGGATGAACTTCAGTTCACATCATGTTTGGGACTTTAATGCATCATTGCACTATTTGCAGAAGCGTGTACTGTGTCACCAATGATGCTGCTGTATGACTGATGATCCCGGCGTTAATAAAAGATCTTGGGTGGTGATAATTGACTCCAGAACAATTCAGATTTACCCATAACTAGAAAACACAGAGCTTGACCATCTTCCCTAGTTTTTAATTAATCGTGCCGCATAGTTTCCCTTTCGATGTGGCCAGCGATACTTAATGTTACAGCTCAAATTTACAGTGCAATTAGTGTAAAATAAAAGGAACCCCCATCTCTCGTTCTTCCTCGGGTGGTTTTCTTATTACCTCGTCACAGAAAGTGATTTCAACTCAGCACCAGCACATCTCCCCCCCACATTGTCAAACTTCACCATCGCTGTAAAAGTCAACAGCACTCTCTTCAAATTATTTCATTTGTATTGTTGATCACCATCACAAGCAACTGGTTTAGTCTCAACGAAATAATGCTCATCGCCTTTACATCTGCAATGTTTGCTCAGGGGAAAGTGCAAATGCCACAAACCCACCTCAGAACAGAGGGATTTGCTGTTCTCCTACCAAAACAAGCACAAATGCCACATGTACAGGACATTTCACAGAGCAAGGCAGCAACTGGTCACGTCAAGGATGACAACCCGCTCTTTGTAAATCTAAAACAAAGCATTTTTGTGCAAATTAAATTCATTTGCAACTAAAATTATACAGCTTTTGTCTTCTGTCAAATCTTGCTCCTTTGCATGGGAATCAAAATAATAAGACGCAATAAAACAGCTTGTCTCATCCATCCCAACAATCCCTAACCTGAAGATTTAGCTACTCCTTCAAACTTTGTGCCCATATGGATTGTTTGTTTCTACGGTTTCATGAAACCAACTGGACCATTTGTTGAAAGAGCACCCCCCATGTAGGGAGGGGTCTGTTGAAAACGAACCCTTTGGATCCACGCACAAAAGTCATTACTGGTGCAACGCAGCTTTTTGACCTAAAGACTCAAAAAAGTTGAAACAACTGCAAACATAGTAGCTTGGTTGGGTTTTATGCATTAAATGTGTAGGGTTATGCAGATTTTATTTTTAATTGGAAAATGACTGAGTAATGTGTTATCAAATCACTTCCCTATAAAATAAGTAAAGACAAAATTTTATAAAACTTTGGAAAAGTTTGACAGTTAAACTATTTGGGTATTATGTGTGTTTACTTTAAAAAAATAATCCTTTTACAGATGTATTCAAATGAAACGGAACGACTTTAAATCACTTTGGGTTCCAGCACATGTCCACACCAAGGCCAAACGTCAGACCTAGAAATTTACATGCACATGTTTCTAATCAGCGACAGCCACTTCATTTCGAAAGGACTGTAAATCGGCTTGGATTAAACATTTGCTTAGAGTTGTGAATTGTTCACTAGCAACAAATTTAATTAGTTTTTTCTGCGGCGACCGTGTTTGCAACCGCCGTGCGTGACCAGCTCTTTGCGCTGCAAAGCATTTCCTCCCATTACAAACAAAAAAATAACGCCAGAGAACAGCAAATATGTTTCCATCCAAAACCCACATTTCTGCGAGACGGGGGCTTATAAATAGGGCCACAGCCTGTGGCAAACGGTCACAAACAGACATTATGTAACTGTCAGTGGTCTCAAGTAAAACTGAATGTGTCCTCTAACATTTCAGCACTGCAGACGTGTGAGAGCATCTGTTATTTTAATGTCAGGTCAGCTCCATTTCGTCAATTCCTTCTTCATAAAAGGACACATCAACACAGTGTTTACACGCATTTCAAAATCCACGTAGACCAAGTACACGCCTCCTCAGTTTCTCTTCGATGCAACAAGGATTGTAAGTTTTGTCTTGCTCACATGAATTTCTTAGTATGTAGACACAGCCACACTTGGCCGAGGATCTTTCAGGTAGCGTCAGTTTCCCTCCACAGTCGTTAATAATTTGCACCACTAAAGGACAGCGCCTTCCCACTCTTCCCTAACCTCGCTCACTCTCCACTTCATTTTGTGCGCTTATAGCAGCTGACGGAGCTGCTCACAGGTCAGATTTGATAACATAAATGAGAAAGCCTGAGCCAAGTGAAATCTCATTTTGTGAACACGGCTATACGCCCTGGCCATTTGACGACACGCTGCACGCCTCCCATTCCCGACTTGTTGTTGTCCACACAATATCACACACAGTATATGGAAGCGAATAAAGAAAAAAAAAAATCCCATAAAGAAGCATTTGCATTTTTATGACTCACGCTATCTGTCTGTCATTTCTCATGAAATCACTCTGAATTTGGCAGCGTAACTTAATGACACACTAAGAGGAAATTGTGTTTGTGCCCAGTACCAGAGGAGGTTTTTTTTCCCAGAGAAGTTCCAACAAGATCTCTAGTCAGTTAAAATTCGGTCAAAACTTTTCCCAAACATCTCCAGCTGCGTCTTGCACACATTTTGCACAGACACAAACTCTGCGTGACACTTTGCAATTTTCCATTTCAAGTTTGCTTTTGCTCTAATCATCTCTAACTGATAATTAGACAATGTTCTTGTCACACACAGCTCCTAGTGGCCCTCGCATTTTCCAGGCTAGTTGTAAATTTAAAGATGTCCTTGTACGAAATAGCCCAGCCTCATCTAGGCAGGAGATGCTTTCAAAGTCACAAGGGAATAGGGAAAGACCAAAACTCTGAAGAAACACGCAGAGATTTAACTTTTAAATATCCCTTGTCTGCTCACAAAGGCAGAGTTTCCATTATGGCCGCAACACCTGCCAAGAATGGGACAGATTTTAAACATGTAATTTCAGTATTTGTCTCTCAGCCGAGGAGCAAGAGGCCAAATTGCCTCTTACGGTGCATTTTTATGTCAAAACAACTGTCTGTGTGAGTCACGGCAACACAGCGCAGAGCTTTCGCTGAAGGTGAGGTATTTAGAGAGTGCAATAACCTCTGCCCCGGCACACAGGCGCTGTCCTCTCATATTCCTCGCAGCGCAGTCACAGGTGAAAGCACCATTAGAAAGAAGTTGAGTATCTCGAACAGGACAGAGCCGGAGTAAAGCCAAAACAACAGCCTGCGTAGCCGAGACAACTGCTGTTTTCTTTGCTCCCCTTCTATTCTATAATAGGTTGGACGGCGTCCAGGTGAAGGATGGACGACCAAAACCAATCGTATGATGCTCGCTAAGCAGCTCAAAGGCTACAAATTACTTTGATAACCAATATTTATTGGGATTGAATTTTTACCACTTTAGCTTCAATGTGTCTCCAAATGGACAGACTGTACATAGAGTTTTGTTGAGCCTGTGTTTTAGTGTGTTTATCATTATACAGTGGATTTATCCATATGATCAAAAGCTACGTTTAATTTCTCACATGTAACACATGGCACATCATGATCTAATTATCCCAACTTCTCAGATGTTTCATTGTGATGAAATGCAATAAAATATGATACACTACGAGGCGATACGATTTGGTACACTACGATACCGTACGATACAATACAATATTCTAAATTATATTGGAGCTGCCAGACAGGAGATCTAGAGAAAGACCAAAGAGGAGATTTACGGATGTAGTGAGAGAGTATATGAGTTAGTAGGTGTGAGAGAAGAGGATGCAGAGCGTAGGGTTAGATGGAGGCAGATGATTCACTATGGCGATCCCTGAAAGGGAAGAGCCGGAAGCAGAGAAGACGATAATCCATCACAGTACGATACAATATGATTCAATAAAATAAAGTATGTTTCGATACAATACAATTCGATGCAATAGAAAAAACAAGCACAGCACAAATATAAAGCAACATCACTTAACAAGCCCTCAAGACACATCTCGGTATCTCAGCACCATTAATAATCATTCAAAGCCCAAAATATTCTCTGGATTCACATCATTCATCAAATTGAATTCACAAATTTTGGCAATCTCTACTTAGGGTGTGAGGAAATAGAAGAGATACTTTTAGCCAGTCTGAGCATGTTTTTGGCAGTGAGCTGCTTGAAAATAGGTTTCTAAAGGTCAGCCAGTAATCCTTGAATAGACTCAGAATATAGTTCAGTGGATGTGGATACGGTAGCGGAGGAGTAAGTGCTGCCACCTCACAGGTGGAAGGTTTCCAGTCTCCGGTTTCCGGTTTCTTCCTACAGTCCAGAGAGATGCAGCCGCACTGACTGGTGACTAATCTGCCTGTAGGTGTAAATAATTGTCTTTATAAAGTACTCGGCCCTTCACAGACTGGTGACCTGTCCAAAGCTCGCCCTGCCTCTCGCCCACTGACACCAGCTTGAGACCCTACACAGGATTAGTGGTGATGGAGGAGTGTGATTTTTACTTTTTGGTGAAGCCACTTAGGCAACTCGGTCAGGATGAAGGAAAGGTAATTGTCAAGCATCTGTGGGAAGTCGAGGGCGCGCACAGGTTTCCTGTGTCAAAACCTGACATTTAGATGATGCATCCACTTAACGTCTTTCATAAGCAGACGCTGCCTCTGTCACATTGTGATACATTTTTCATTTCCACTGTTGACGAACAGACATAATTGCATGTAAAACAACAACAGTTCCAAACCTTAACCGGAGAAACCAAAGCCACTGAATTCACGTAAAGAACTCACAGATTCTCCTTTTTTTATTCTTTTTCTTTTTCTTTTTTTGGCATTTTGATTTGAGTCCAATTCAGGAGACTTAGTCTAAAGTCTAAACTTAGTAGAAGTTTATCTTTTTTGGGACTTTTCATTTCTGACTGAAACCCAAAGCATCCGCATGGATTATTACTAGAGAAATCCTTAAGAAAATGTGAGTAAACATGAGGCTTTTTAATAACTAATGCCATGTTAATTCATGATTTCACCTGTATTTTTACGCTTTAGCTCCTCGGGGATTTGAACCGGTGCACTGTGGGGAGGGGATTGGGTCCCTTAGGCGTGACTCACAGGGTCAAAACCTGCTGGTCTGCACAATTATTGACGAAGCTCCATCACACATCTGCACTCTGGTACAGCATTCATCCCTATTCCAATTATCCCACTTATCTAAATAACAAAAAACGTTTCAGGCAAATGAACACATTGCTCATCTAAAGCTTTAGCACAATAAGAGGTTGTAGGGTTTATTCTTGAGTGTCACCATTAATGACATATTCATGTATGCTACACCCCTAGCAGAGGTTTTGATGCTTTGTCCACCAATCCACTAATGCCATCACTTCACTTAATTACCCTCAATTAAGACACTATAAAAGAATTGCAAAGAATTGCTAATGAACTAATTTGGAGACGTGGAAACACTCAAAATGAAATTCTGGATTGAGGGAAATTAACCCCAGGCATGATAGTTAAGCCCCTCCACTCCCTTATCCCCGCTTTTTATATATGAACACAAAAAACATGAGCCTGAAGTAAAAAAAAAAATATATATATATATATATATATATATATAAAAAAAAGCCACCTAAAACACACAACAACTCAATCAATTTACAGATTAATATCTGCTCCATTGACCATGAATATCGGTGCACAACCGCGTGGTCAGAGTGCTTATGATTTCATATGTCGCTACGTGGCATCAATAAGAGATTTCAACCATAAAATGCATCCATTTATAAATAAAATCAGGACGTGCAGACATAAGGTACCAGTGACATGACTCTGTAGTAGTAGCTGTAGTAGTAGATTTTATTGGTCATTTTAGGACATGATTACTGATTAAAATACACGTCTTACTTTGAAAACATATTTTTATGAGTTGTAATTGAAATAACAATGTTGGTAATTAGATAAATGTATTTTTGGGTCTTGTGCACACTCATATTTCTGACTTTGTGGATGTAAAACTAAAATTTAAGTTGTATCAACTTAAATGGACTTGGTGACTCAATTTGTTTCTACATTTCTTAACACAAAACGAGTAGAGACAAGTGACACAGGACCTGATGTAAATGGCTTGGAGATATAAAAGACAATTTTTATAGCCAACATTGCTAAGCTAGATAGGTTTTTTTATTTGTGCCGGGGGCAGGATAAGTGTGTTAGAGCTTTTTCCACTATGGAAGAAATAATTGGAAAAAACATTTGGAGATAAAACAGAATGCAACGATTTGCAAATCTCATCAACCCACATGTTGTTCACAATAAAACATAAACAACATATCAGACGCTGAAACTGAGACATTTTACATTCATCTTGTGGAAAACATTTTCTCATTTTGAATTTGATGGCAGCAACACATCTCGCATGGGAAATCCACTGACGCAAACCATTGCGTTAATTTTATTTGTGGAGTCGTTTGTTTTAGAGTGAACATATAATTTGTGGAAATTGTTGGTACCAACACTTGTTTGTGTCCAACTGATGAAGTTAAATAAAGTCAAACTTGTGTTTGCTTGACTAACAGCTCCCAAAGTCAATATCCACCCCGGAAGTGGCTAAGAAGCGGGTTTCTGACGTTCTCTACAAGCCAGACACTAGCTTCGGGTTTGGTTTAACAGATCTTTTTAGTGCATAAATAGCTTCCTGCTGTGGCTGGAAACAGGATTTGTGAACCAGAAAATGAAAACCAATAGGCTAAAAGTGGCTAAAAGCTCTATGGGGTTTGGTGACAATTCTTTGAGCACGAGCGACCCCTTTCACATTCATTTAAAAGAGAAAATACTGAGATGTGGCGGTCTGCTCTGTAGTAAAAAAAGGTTTGAGAAAAGAACGAAAGCTCGGAGAATGTGTAAAATCACCACAGAAGGAAAATGTGAGACACAGATTAATACACAAGCGCACACATCGCTCAGTTCTCATCCGAGCTGTGTCCATCAGCCGACTGGAAAGCGCTGAAACAGTGGATTTCCCATGCGAATGGCCCTGCCAAACAGAAAGACTAATCGCTCAGCAAAACATCGCAGAGAGCAGCGGGCGGGTCACCAGGCTCTTGTGAAACATGCTTCAAAACGCTGATGCATACGGAACAGGCCCTTTACTCGCTATTGTGCCAAGATGTAAGCAGGGGTGCAAACTAAATTAGCATAAATGGGGAAAGGACTGAGACTGAGCAACGTCGTCTCGTTTGGGAGCAGACAAACGACGCAGCTCAAGTTTCCCCGACACACCACAGCGTTAAACCCACTTCTACATATACAGGTGAAATCCAAACAAAATTCAAAGCCGCACGTTGAATTTTCCCAAATATTCCATCATCACCTGCTTACTGCTCATCCTTTGATCACTTGATTAAAAAATCAACCCTTCACACATTCGGTCTGTCTCCTCCACAGGACTTGACAAAGAAATCCACAGTAGACAGTTGCTCAAAGGCACCGAGAGGATTATTTCATCCTTCTGTTTAATAAAGTCGTTTTTTTTCAACAAGAAGTTAAAGTCTCGACAGCCATCAAAAGGCGCTCTCCAGCAGGTCCCACTGACTGCAGAGAGCACTTGAAGTAGTTAAGCGGATGTTAATGAGGATTTTAACTGGAACAACTTGCTGAGGAGGAATCACATTAAGACACTGTGGTCCAGAAAGACGGGGGCAGCACTCGGCCACTGACACGAGCTGCAACTGTCTTATTTGGACTTTTACTTCCAAACTGAAATGAGGCGTTTTATTAATTTACTTTAAAGTATGAAATTTAATGTCCAGAAAAGCTGGGACATTATGTTAATAAAGACACTCCCCTGATTTAATTACAGCTAGTTTTTGATTGTAAGTAGTAAATAAATATATTTATTTGGTGATTTTTAATTTGGCTCCAGCAACATACCTCACACATGTTGGGACAGAGGCGACAAATGACAGGAAAGGATGCGTAATGCATAAAACATTCTGGTCTGACCTGCTGCAGCTAATGAGGTTAATTGGCAACAGGTCAGGTTTTCATGGCCGGGTATGAAAAGATCGTGGCGGAGAAGCCGATCGTTTCAGAAATAAGGATGCGACAAGGCTCATCACTGTGAAAAACACTGTGACAGTATTTCTCAACGCACAATTGCAAAGAATTAGTGGATTTCATACATACGGACATTTTGAGACAAGGTCTGCAATAGTTAGTGAATGATGATGGTCCCAGTTTGTCACCGCCTCCATCGCTGCAGGTTAAAACAGACTAAACTGAGCTATAGGTCAGACCTGCCTGAAAATGTCTGAAGCCAAGAAATACAAGAAAAGACAGATGAGAGAAACTGTTTTTCAAAATAAAACCAACTGTCCTCATTGAGAGGATGCATCAGTAAAAATCTCTAATTTAAAATAAAAAGAACTCAACACGAGTTGATATGTTTTCCAAAAACTGTTTCAGGTTTAACATCCTGATAAAAGAAATGTGCAAACTGTTGCACTTTCATTTTATTTACACATCACAAAGTGTGTAATTGTCAGTGTTTTGCATCTTTTCCACTCAAGTCTGGATAAGTTGCTAAACAAGTTGCTTTCCGCTGCATGTTTTTTAAAATTCTGTCACTTTGAGTTGTGAAACTGATGAAGCTCCATCACTCACAAACGATGCAAAGACAAAATCGTGTACATCACCAGGTGACACGAGCCTTTTCACCCCGAGATGAAGCCGGGAACTGAACGCACGACAGATCTCTGCTGCCACAAAGGAAAAGTACATTAATGCTCAGTTTTATGTCGGCACTTTGATGTATTTGCCATTTACAGGATGGCGCATTAGACGAGTCTTTGTCACCGTGTCTCTCTCACTTTGGGTCCATTAAAAACTGATTTTCCTCAACTAATTGCGGTGCACTCAAGCCGGCCTTTGAGGCTGTGCTGTTCATCAGCATGACACAGGTGCATATGCGGGACATGATCTGTCCATTCAGGGGCCTGTTTACAGTGAAAGGACACACACACACACACACACACAGGGATCCATGAGCAATGAGCAGCATGTGTGTGTCTGTACTGTGACTCACGTATTTCACATGCATTGAGAAGAGGAATAACTATAGCATGTGGTGGGTGTTTTGACTGTCACCCAACACGATTGTTGGCTCTGGTCATCAGATGGGATTTCGTAATGGGAACAACAAAATCTTGTTGTGGTGCAAATATGAAACCAGCGCACCAGGAGCATTTCCATGAGCCAATAATGCCAAATTCTTTCAGAGTTTAAATATGGAAATGTGTGTCTGGCGCCTGTCATTAGATGAAAACAGCCCCTCTTCTGTATCTTATGTAATTTTATTTCCTTCAGAGCTTCCCTACTTTAAATGCAACCTTTCAGCACATCAACTCGTAGTCTTCAGTCGCTACAGTAGCCACATTGCTAAATAATTCAACTACAGTATGCATGTGTTTCCCAAAGCCAAACCAGTGGCACTTGATCCGTTTTAATTGACAGCCAAGGTTCAGGACGGCTCCCTTCAAACTGTGACTAATGGCTTCTTTTCAGAATATGAAAACACATAAAAGTCTCG
Organism: Channa striata; assembly: GCA_033026295.1. NCBI lineage: Eukaryota > Metazoa > Chordata > Actinopteri > Anabantiformes > Channidae > Channa > Channa striata. The sequence goes on from CM065169.1 coordinate 18,072,635, forward strand.
GCGCTGATGGGATGAAATGTGGAGTGATAGCATTACGAAGCCGAGGAGGAGGAAGGAGACGTGTTCATTAAAATAAAGTTGGTGTTACCTGTCCATCAGTGCGTGCAGGAAACTGACTTTAACTTTACCTCCTGTTGGCAGATGACCTGTTAAAAGCCACACACACACACACACACAGAAAGGGCAGATCTGTTGAGATTATTTCCCCAGTAGATGTCAGTAAAACATTCCCAATTCCTGTTTATTTCCCTTAACACTCTTGGCTCCGTGGCACCTTTTGAAGACATAAATACTAAGACCTGTCAAATCACACTAACTCTACAATACAAGCAGCATCATTTTTTAATGCAACGTTGTAATAAATCAGATAGAAATGTCCATTTCACGACTTAAGTTGCAGTCATTTTGAATTTGGCTTTAGCAGCTCAAGCCGGTCTTCAGGTCTTCCATGTGTTCAGACAGTCAACAGTCCTGAATAAATTAATAAAGTCTCCTTCTTTTTTCCACTTTTAAATTTTTCCATTTGGAATTTGTTTCCAGACACGCTTTTAATTAAGTGCGACGCTTTAGTGATTTATTCTTGTCTTGTTCAAAGTTATTCCCAAACCGATTCGTCTTCCTCCCAGTGGCGAATTTCCCCCTTTTATTTTACTTGAAATCGGATTATGAAAGTGAGTATTGCGCGTTGAGTTTGGCCTGTTCGCAGTGTGTCACTGTAACTGTGTTGTTCTTTAAAATGTTCTTCTAATATTTCACAGGGAAATGCGCAAACAGCGCCAGCAGGTCTCCTGTCTGTCGCCTGGTCCAATTTGCGCTCTCCTCGGTGCTGAAACGGGGACGTCTGCGTAAAGCTGCGGTCCTGTGTGTGTGTGTGTGTGTCTTTTTCCCTGAATGGAAATGGAAATATCACAAAAACGAACGTGTGCAAACTGTAGTTTTTTCTAAATGTGCTGACCTGAAGTTTGGTCCAAAGGAGCGTGAGCACCCGTGGACCAACTGCGCTGATTGAAGGTAGAAATGATGGTTGCGTCGGATCCTGCTAACATGAGATTTATTGGGTGTATTGACCAATCACGAGTGACTTTCTATTTTAAATGACGTGTTGCTGCGCTTGTGGCAAACGTTCAGACTGGTTCTCCCGGATCTAAAGAGCAAATAACGACTGGCATCATTGCCAAAGACATGGCAGTCTACTTCTTCTAGCTGCCCCTCTCCTCCATCTCTCTCTCTCTCGCTCTCTTAAACACACACGCACACACCTCCCCACTTCCCCTCGCACAGACGAGGCGCTTTTCGTCTCCACCAGCATGTCCTCAGACATGCAGCCATCGTGTGGTGAAGCGGACCCAAAGACGGCACCAGCGCGACGGCAGGTAAGACGAAACCGGATCCGTCTGTTCCACTTATGACCTGTTGGTGTTTTTCCATGTTCCTCAAGCAGATCGGGGATCGGGGTTTGTGCGTGGAGTGGACAGCGGGTTTGTTTAAGCTCTCTGGTCCAAGGACAGTCCGACGGGAGGGACTGGATATTGCCAGGGATCGAACTTGAGACCTGTCGGGCTGTTTCTTTGTAGCCACCGGCTTTCACGCGCATCCAAATCGACCCTTGTAATTACGACCCTCCGGGCGCACGAACGCCGACGCAGAGAACCAGTTCACCACGGCCCAATTTGGAATGGGTTCTTCGTGCCTTCAGAAGTTGTTTTTGCTCAGACAATGTGAGAACAAGTGTCAACTTTATGTTCACAAATTCAGCAGATGAAAACAGATTCTGGCTGCAAACGATAGCGCGTAACGGGGTGAATTATAGCGCAGAGAACGAGCCCGGCTGCTGCTGGAGACGCTTTGGCACATGAGCATGAAGGCAGCGAAATGTTTTACGCGTGATCCACAGCTGCATGTTCCATATGGCGCATCACGGACCGGCCAAAACGAGCAGAACTTTGCCCTTATAGTTTTGCGCATTTAATTGTTTCGGTGACAAAAATATAATTTATCACAATCACCGGTTCGTTTTCATGCAGTCGAATACGTTCCGCCACCCTGCACCGCCATCAGATTGCGCACTGTCCTCCTCCTCGGGACTATTTCCTTCAATAGTGTTGTTGAACCAATTATGGTTTAGTTATTTTCCCAGCAAATGCCAAAGGGTGGAATAATGTGCGCGCTCATAACTCACCAAACGCAGAGCACGTAGTTTTATTGTGTCTTCATGTTTCATTTCTCAGGGTTTGGCTGACGAATTGTCCTCTGTGCTGTAACGACGCACACACGGCACAGATGCAGATCTGGGTCTGTTTGCCCAGAAGCACTTTCTTCCCTCGTCTCCTCAGTTCGATCAACCGTTCTTTAATTTAGCGTGTTTGGTCCTTAAACGGTGCAAAAAAAAAAAAAAAAAAAAAACGTGCTGCCACATCGTTTCTGTCTTCATGACTGTAAAACAATCAATCTAATATAAAGTGTTGCATTTGTTTGTGTTTTATGATCTAAAAAATAATCTGGAATGAGGGAGAATTTTGCGTCGCAGCCACGTCCTACGCGCGTAAAAGCGCAAAGCAAGAAGCAGAACTGACTCGCGAAGGCAGGTTTGTGTCGGGTTTTCTGAACGTGGCTCTTCTTAGATGCTTTACGCACAGTGTGGACCCGAGAAAACACACAGATATTAATTTCTCATAAAGTCACTGGAAGCTGGAAAAGCATCGAGCTGCTCCACCCCCACAGTTAATCTGGCCCCAGCGGTTTGGTCGCGACGAGCCAAAAAACGCAGATGTCTGCTCGTCCTGTCATTTAGCTGGATGAATCAGTGAAATGGGACGAGGTCTGCTTGTGATGATGAATGTAGGGAGGCTCTAGTTCTGGTTCGTTTGGCTTGTCAGTGGTGTTAATGTGAGAGTTTCCATACATTACACAAACACAAAGTAACTACTAATCCGAGAAAGAAAATCAGATTACTCGTGTTTCTCTGCTTCTACATATGGAAACTGATTCTTGTAATTTATGTTTCCTGTACACGGTGCACAGAGAACTTGGGGCCACCTTGGTGCTGTGACTTTTGTATTTTTGACACGAGCTCTGGAATTTTATGAAGTGTTGTGATCCAAAATAACAACGTGAATACAGTTTACCTGTGGCACAGACAGTTGACATTGGGCATGTCGTGCACCGTCTGAATGAGTCCTGTGGCTTGACCTTGATTAAGTCGCAGCCGGTAATTGGTTTAGTTTGAAAAGATGGCAGGTAAACAGGAAAATACTAATCTCTGCTTCAGTGTCTGTAATTGTGGCTGCTCCCAGGTGTGTGCTTTTGTTTTTTGCTTCAATTAGAATGTTGATTTGGAACTTTGCCCAAAGCAGACAAGGATTTCTCTTTTGCCTCCATCCAGAATCCATGTGAAACTCTCTGCCATTGCCACTACCAGCGGTGCAAGACACTCACAAGTCTGAGTTCTTATGGTTGAATTGTGTTTGTTTATGTGACAAAACCCTTGATCCAAATTGGGTTCTGAAGATAAGTGACTTTCAACCTGGTAGAATTTCTACTTGAGGAAAAGCATAATTTGGTGAATCTTTTTTCCAAACTGTATTTGGTGGCTACTTCATTTTGACTGAGTGCTATTTCCCACTGCAACACTTGACACAAGGCCATTTGTTTACCTGCAGATAAAGATTTGTGACAGGCTATTATGATTCGATTGAAAACACAATTTGCAGAACCACAAAAAAAAACCCTCCAGGTTCCATAAATCACTTGCAGTACCTCTTAAACCACAGCTTGAGTAAGGAACCATTGCTTTCGATCTAAATCAATGCTTCTAAGAACACGCCAACATACAGACAACTGTTCCGTTTGGCAAACAAGGAATCCACATTAGTCATATTTAGTGGTAGAACGTGGGATTTTAAAGCACAGCTGGTGAAGGAGTTCCGTTTCTTGAACAGCGCCGGTTTCACTACACTAGCCACATCTTTGTCACATCTTCACATTATCATTATAGGTTTTTAAAATGTACTTAGGCCTAATTTCCTGCACATTACTACCACAAAGACTGAGGCACAGTTAGGAGTGGATTTTAATGACTTCTACGTCTACGTGAATTAGTACGAACTCTAAAAAGCTACATGCAAAAGTGAAATATTTGACTCACAATTCAGCATCCCACCCGTCTTTCTACTGTACTGCACCGCTGCTCTTTTCTCCCTGCAAGTTTTCTGAAGTTTCCCCGACTCGCTGCTGTCCATTCCCACTTATCATCCTGTTTGACACCCTGATGTTGATGGATGAGGTTTGGATGCTTCGTGACTGGATGGTTATTTGATAGGCTTTTCAATTTCTGGCAGGCCACTGGCAGAGGTCAGACACGTGGATTCTTTTGTTTTCACAGAAGAGATGTCACAGATATTATAGCGTGTTTGCAGGCATTGTATGTGTGTGTCCTGCCTCTGCATCTCTCATGCGTGAATTTTGCATATTGGCCTGTTGGTTAATGCAGATGAGAGCAAAGTGACGTGTGCGGTGAACAGATTGTCTATCACTGATTAATGAGTATAGAATTTGTGGGACTTAAGAGCCTAGTGATGCTTGTTGCCCCATATGGTGAAAACAAGCCATGGACAGCTGATCCTTGCTTTCAGTTTTCCTTCATATTGAAATGACGTAAACCAACATTCTGCTTCATAACAGCTAAGTATGCGTGCACACACTGGAAACACGGTGAATCAGTCTTTTCTTGGTCCCACTCTCATGGAGGACAGAGGGGGCGGAGAAATTGAAAGGGGAGGCGAATGCCAACCTTCCACCTTCCACCATGAATGCACATTGCTCACATATGGTTAAGTCAGTGTTTTTGGCAGCGGGGGGAAACTGTGTTAGAGGCAAGGTTGCTTTTGTGCGAAGTTAAAATTAGCTGCTGGGGTGCCTCATTCCATGGACATAAGCTTCTCGGTTGTAGAGCGACTGCACAGTGCACATTAGTGAATCTGTGTAGCTGGCACACACAGAAAGGAATGTCTAATTATCACGCTTTCAACCGCACTAGGCTCCTCTATTTGCACTGAGCTCCCGCTCTAATCGCTTTCTTCTTCTGTCATTACACACTTATTTATTTTATTTTACGCAATTAAAATGTTGGTTTTGCTCTGCGTGGATGAGCTGGGAAGTCCACGCAGCGTCGGCCGGATGCTGAAGGAAGGTCTAATTGAGCCGAAACAGAAGAACGGCTCTGATATTGTGTGGAAATGTTTTGGAGCAGATGAAAAGAGAGGGTTTTACATAAGGGTAAACATGCCGAGCAAATGTGGGGACTGAGCCCGGGAAAGGACTCATACCTGTCTAAATATATAGACAGATATAATATATGCTTACATATCCTTGCAGATTACCATATGCTGAAGCTAGTTGGACAAATGACTAGTTTGCACTTTATCAGATGCTGAGTGATTGCAGAGATTTGCAATATGAAGTGCCACTAAACCACTGCACGAAGTGGCATTGATTGGAAAGGATGGGAGGAGGGAGATTCCTCCTTAAGGTCATTATCTAGCAGAGAGAGTTAGACGAAACAAACCAGTGTAATTGCATTTGTAACAAAAGACTTGAAATCAATGGACTAAGCACTACTTACAGCTTTGTGTCAGCATATTTCATACAAATGGATTCAGTGACCCTGTAATTGCTCATAAAGTCTATTCTGTGAAATCAGTTCAGCAGCTCCTAGAAATAGTCAGAAATGATGACCAACATTTTCATTTGATTCGGAATGCACTGAACATCTGAATACTGATTCACGCTGCCCACGTTTAAAGAATGGGACGTGGATAAGACTTGAAAGGGTTTCACTTCAGTGTTTCCACATGTTACAGCAGCGTTGAACTACGGTTTACACGCAGCCTGTGGATCTAATTTTAGTCGTGGTGATATAGACACTTTATAGTTATGCACAGAACCCATTGTTCTCAACACCTGGATTCTTTTTTAATTACATTCACTTATATTTTGGCCTCTTGGGGGCAGCAGAAACAAGCTGTTAAAACATTTGGGGTTTTTTACATGTGAAGTCGACATTAGAAACTGTTAGCAAAAAGTTGTTCACAGCCATCACACACTGAACGTTAGAACGTATTTGAAGAGACGTTTTGTAAGATGTGTCAGTGCTTGGCGGCATCTACGTCAACTCTGTGATGCACGACTTCGAGCTTTCGGGGTTTGTGAGGTGGTAGTTTGGGGTGGATCACAAAACACATGACTTCTTTAGAGCAAAAAGTGAGTGTGAAACTGGCGCCATTTTGGCTCCAAACGGTATCCGCCATGTAGTATTTTAATGTCATAAGCAAACAAGAAAGATCAACAAATGGTTGATCTATGAGAGTAGAAATACCGTCTTTGGATGTTGAAGGACTTGTTGGGAAACCAAAACATTGAGCTAAAAGATGCTAAAATGCTAAAATTGGATGCTTCTCAGTGGGTTCAGCATCATCCAATTTTTTTATGAAATCGTGATTACAGCAACTTTTGTGCTAAAGTAAGACAAACAGTCTTCTAAATTCTTACAACCTTATTGCAACATACAAGTAAGTAAAGCTTTAAAAGAAAAACACTCACTATCGGTTTATTTAGATATGAATAAATGGAATGATAAAATAACCACATCTGAATGAGTGGAGAGCAAACGTCTGAACATGGTTGGAAGATAAACACCTCGACTTGCCATTGACCCCAGTTTAAACATCTTCACACAAACAGTTTGGATTTCTGTAGCAGAATGGAGAAACAACATGCTGTATTTATTTATTTTTACCATTATTGTCCATTATGCCATAATACATTATTACACTTGCAGTATACAGACTGTATTTATTGTACATGCTTCAACATTAGCAATTACAGATGGGCTTCATATGCGAACACGTTGCGTATCCGCGTAAACAAACAGACCTTGATAAAGTGTGTAGCACCATTAATCTCACGGAAATCTGGATGTAATTCTTCAGGTGCTCTTGCTTTAACAAACACAGGTCACCATGGCGATACAGAAATTCAATCTGAACGGGAAAATTAAAATACGTTTATTTTAGAGGCACTGAGTAGCAAAGCACACTGACCTAGGTGAAAACTGGTCACGCTTGTTAGTTTGCTTGTTGCAGAGGAGCATTCTCTTTTTAATCAAGCTGGACATTGAGCTTGGCAGCAGAGCTTTCTAATATTAGACACACCTTTCACCCCACTAGTGTTGGGCTGCACACAGGACACGGAAGAACCATTGTGTACTTTGTTTCCCACAAATTAGAAATGCATGTCCATCGTGGCAGCAGCAGTATTTGCGTTATTACCCTCCAAATTTCTGGAGATCTGTTTGAATGTGCTGTGATTCCAAAAGCCTCAGGTGTTCCCACGTCCTGCTGCTCATCCAGTAATAACGTCAGGCGGCCGTTCCTTGCTCTTAATTACTCTAAGCCTCGGTACCAGATAATTCCAGCCGGCTTCTTCAAGCCCTGGTGCTGCCGTTATCACTGGCTCCATAAAACATTCAGTGCGCCTGTCTGCTCCGCTCAGACCCAGGCACGGTGGGGTTATTGTAATTGCCAGCAGGCCTAATTCCTCTGTGATGGCAGATTGTAAGACACGAGACAAAAACAGATAGGATTGAACTTCCTGTATAGTGCACACAATCAAGCACAAATGGGTTGCAAACATGTGATGCTGTGGATTTACATTTGCACAATCCGCAGCTCAGGTTGGTGTCACAAGTTCGTGTATCAACATCACAGGACGTCTTAATATCTGACTGCGGTGCTGCAGATGCTGCTCGTGTGGGTGTGTTTTGAAGTAGCCCTGTGCGATGACTTCTTCTTCTTTCCCTGGGTCAGGAGCACTAACAAGCAATTAAGCAACAGGAAGAGCACTCTGTATTTCAGGGGAGGAAATCCAAGATTACAAAGTCTTTTTCGTTCTTTTTCTTTTTTTTTGCACAGGAGGTTTTGCTTGTTCTGGGAAGCACAAGCCACTGCACACACACACACACACACACACACACACACACACACACACACACACACACACACACACCATAAAATCATTTAGACAGACAAACACAAGGAGTATTGAAGCATTTTTCAAAAGGCAGGAGATAACGGTCAAACACAGGTTCCTCCAGGTCTAATGCTCAATATCCCAAAGAGAATTTTTGTAAGTTTACCGCAGATTACACAACGCAATAAGCATTAATCTATCCACATGTACTTTTAGGAGCAAGTCGATGAGCTGCTGGCAGCCGGCTTCTATTTGAATGGGCAATAAACGTCAAAGGGTTCTCTGCTGCCATCCTAATTACAGACCTGCCTGAAGCTAATACACAGCCATGATTGCCAAATGGAAGCACCATGTACTCGGCGCCAATAACGAATCACTGCCCTCGTCTTATTGTTAGTCAGTTGTTCTTCCAGGGTAGAGGAACTGTGAGTCTGCCCCCCAGTTTGCTCTGAAGTGGTGAAAAAGTAAAAGAGAACTCAACGTAGTATTCTAAATTACTTTTTGACTTAATATTAGTAAAAACCAGCAATGGAGATCATATAATTCAGCGTTAAGGTCCTGCACTGGAAGCCTAAAGATATAGTTGCAAAAAAATGCTTTGTAATATCCTGATGAGAAATGATTTAGAGGCTTCCCCAAGTTTGGATTAGTCCCAAGGGCTGCACTTGATTATCCTGCCTGACTCAGTTTTGCATTTTGAATCTCATCTCATTCATCATCCAGAGCTCAATATTAACATTACTCTCTGTTTTGCTAATTATGCTAAATGTGCTCCCCTGTGACGGACACAAATCCAATGACCCGCGACTGTCTGTGAGAATGGAAACCGCTTCAGCTTGTTCCACAAAAAAAAACCTTGACAGGATGTTCACTTCCTCTCCCCTCAAATAAAAATGAGGGTTTATTCAAAGGAACACGACCCGTGTTTTATTATAATAGGGGTTCCATTAAAGTTCGGAAAATGTCTTGGATGCTCAGGTGACACGGGAAGAAACGTATGCGCGTGCAGTCCACAACAATTATCCTCTGCACATTCCCCAGTGCGAGGAACACAGTGTGTGAAATCAGAACTAAATTAGAGCTGCCTCCGGGACAAAGTTTAATGCTGTGTACATACTCAACAGATAAACGCGGATCCTGACCCTGGATTTAGTGGATCAGATTCAAAGGTAAACACTGACTCGCTCTCCACCAGGAGAGACACTCCAGCACCGACTGAAGCAGCGCGGTGCTGCATGACTGATGCCTCCGTGAGCTGACATTATTAAGCCCAGCGACACTCATTGTCTGTCACTGGATCTGTTATTGGATTCTGTGTCAACTCTCACTTTATTCCTGCACTTTTGCAAGCGAAGATCTGTTTATTGCCTCAGGTCTAACTGTGGTTCTTTTTAATGCCCTGAGGCACTGTAAACTGTGGTCCCCTTTTACATGGTCAGTCACTTCAATTTATTGACACTGTCTTTTCAAAGGTAAACGTGAGACAAAGCCCAGAGAAAGCTAGTAAATACCACTGTCTCATTTGAGGGCATTTGGATTGGTCCTGGTTTGCAGCAGCTTTGGACATCAAAGGGGAAATGGACATGCAGTATTAATCCAAGTTGCACAGAAAACAGGGTCATGAGAGATTTGCACGGGATAAACGTGAGTTATTTAGGAGACAAGCATATTCGGAGATTACTAGTGCAGCAAAACGACTTGCTGTAACTACAGCAAGTCGCTATAGGAAGAAAGTGCACATTGCAATTTAGTTGACGCTTTGTAAAGATTCGTAGTTTGGTTTGACATTCACAAAAAAAAAAATAAAAATCCCTGAAGGTCTGTGTAACTTGTTCCAGGTGAATGATTTGACATTTGGAGGAAATGCCAGCACAAAGGAAAGTGGGCACTTCTTCTTCTTCCATCCGAGGTTGTGCGCACATACGTGTTGTGGAGCTCATAGGTCGTCTTTACATTCTGCAGCCGACAGCAGCGGATGAGTTCTGTACATCTCCCGACCGGTGCTTTGAAAGTCTGTGGCCGGCTCGCGGTGACAGAGCGAGGAACCTGTCTGAAATGTTATTGGACTTGGCAGGAACAGGGCTGCTGACAGAGTCCAGAGACTACAGCGTGTCAGTGCAGCACAAACAGACTGTGGGATGGATACGGTGTGTGTGAGGTGCCCGCCGCCCCTGCGCTCACATTCTCCAATGGCCTTTGTTGACAGCTAGCTCACAAAAAAACAGTTGTAGCAGAGAAAAGACATTGTAGGAAATGACACGAAGACGCCATCAAAAAGGAAATCCAGGCCCCAGGAGACACACTCCAAAGACGCCACAATCGTTTCAATAAGTAACACCCACGTCTGAGTGATTTAATATTTCATAGAAACACACTCCTCACATACAAAAACAACCTTAAAAGGAAGCTAAAGGCACTTCAGCTGCCTCTTCGCTGCACCGTTGAGAGCCATCCTTCAACTGGACAGTGGAAGAGCTGGAACAGGCAGCATTGCCGTGCAGATACAGTACGTCTTCACAGCTGTGTCAATCAGGAGAGCAGAACGAGAGACAAGGTCGCTCCTCTTCTCTCCGTTTTTACATGGTTTCCCAGTCCAATCAATACGGCCCAACATGGCTAAATCAAAGCAGCCTTGTTCCCAGGTCGTCTGGATATTGGAAGCTTTTAGCATGGACGACGGGGCGGGAGTATCAATCGACTCAGTTTCTCGAGTTTTGTGGAGACTGCGGCTGATCGGCTGCGTGCCAGAGGCTAAAAGCTCAAATGCTGGATGTTTAAACGCTTTACGATTCTCTACGGCTTCTGACTCTTAATCGGGAAAAAATACGACAGAAATAGACATAAACCATGAGCGCTTCTGGATTTAAGACGTGAGAAACCATTTTGCCAAGAAGCATAATGATAATTTGTCTTTTTAGGCCAAAGACACTGAGTTCAGTGTCTTTGCATCATATAGAGTTTAGTCTTAAAGCTCTGTGTGGTTTGTTCGTGTTTGTTATGGGGTTTCACCACAGAATCTCTTCTTCAGCTCTGTCTGAAATTTTTCATTTTAGCTTCTGCTCCTCATAATGTGAGAGCAGGTGGGTGCAGCTGTGCCCGTTGTGGGAGTGGAGGATGCAGATGGACTCATGTACCGTACGTGGGACCGTTGGGTGTGTTTCAGGAGCAAGGAGGCCTCTGAAAAGAAGGTCGACACATGATTTAGACACAGAGTCTCATGTTAGACAAGATGCACATTGTAGATAGATTTTTTTTTCACTATTTACACAACCAAGACATATTTACCAAGTAGTTCTTTACGTTTCAGGTTACTGTAGTTCAAATACAGTCATTTATAGTGCGGCGGCATCTGTGAAGCTCAAAGCCTCGCGGGATTTGTGCTGCAATTAATGCTTTATTAGAGGCAGGGGTTTGGGAAAGGTCAACTAGTTCGTAAAAAGCAGACAGAGATGACAGAAGCGTTCAGGACTGTGTGTTTTTACAGGCGCCTGACCACAGTGATTTCGGTGTCGCTGAGATACAGTTGGTATATTTGTGCAGTCTGTCAACTTACTGAACATCCCCTCACAGGTTTTCTTTGCGTCTCAACTGATTGAAACGAGAAGCGCCATGTTAGGCATTATCTCCGAGAAGTAAACGCAAACCTCAGTCGTATCTCACGTGTAAGCGAGTGACTGTGTGTACGGAGTAATTGTGGCCTCACTGAACGACCTTTGCTCAGCAGTGGCTCGACGTTCGGCCCCGATGTTGACACGGAGCCCGGCTGAATCATCTCGCCCTTAGGGTCACTTAACTGTCTCTGTAATACTAGAGGACAGGTGCGGCCGACCCGACGAGAGAGAAAATTCCTCCCTTCGAGCGCTGTAAACTGCGAGAAGTGCTCACCAGGCAAACATAAAAAAATATTCCACTCCGAGTACTTCTCTGTCATTCCCCGCATAGTAATTGCTCTGGGTCGTTAGGTTTCTAGTTAGTAACTTTCAAAAGCATCACAAAGTCCTTTTGAATGGCGCTGTGAAGGGCTTCACAATAAATACCCGTATCCAGGTTCCTCCAGGTCTAATTTTCTGCTTCTCAGATCGAAGCATTTGCTCCGCAGAGAGGTGTGTCGTCATACAAGTTAAATGATGACAATGATTCCTGCAGCCCAACACAATCATTATGGCAACCGCCCTGTCAGGTACCCCGTTCTGGAATTAATCCAAACGGGAACTAAATCCCCATTCTTTCTCGCGGAGGTAATTGCAAATCACCGTGTCACTTTTCGTGCCGCAGTAGTCCCTCGAGTGCAGCTCGTCCAATTATCTGTTGGCTGGTGATTTATTTGGTCACTTCTTTTCTCCTTCCGTCCGCTCGCTAGCATCCTTCATTCACACTCGCTCATTCCCTTTCCCCCCCACCTCATCACTCTGTGTATCCCTCCATCCTCACTCCTCTCATCTTTCCATCTCTCCTTCCCTCGCTCCTAATGGTCTGGTTCTCCATGCCTGGGTCCGATAATGAAGCCGCTGCCCTGGAAAAGCCACGGTAACGTTGACTCCTGGATCACACTCTGCTCCAAGACTCACAGCAGTGACATACGGGGGCGCCGGGTTGAGCTCAGTCGCCTCATATAGACGTGGATTCGTGCCTTTGGGGGCTGGTTGATCAACTGCTTTCCATGTATCACATCTACTGAGGAGTGAGCGTTCAGATAAGCTGATGGCAAATAGTGCATCTATCTACCATTCGTGTTTTGGGCGTGTCCAAACGCAGCTGTATGATGTGGTAATGAACAGGAAAGTGGAACTGTAGCTCCCTTAAGTATTGTCTCATCCATCTGCTTGTCAACAGCATTGACAAGCTGTCTGCTTGCTCCTTCTCTGCCACTCTGACCTCCCTTAACCCCCCTCGGTCTGGTCTGACAGGCAGAGATGCGCGCTGTTCATAAAGAGGTGTGTGCATGTGTCTGCCTGCCATTGTGCAGAGCCGCATTTACATGCGAGGACCGCCGTGCCGCCGACCCCAGCTGACGTACGTGGTGAGACGAGAGGAGTTTCCTCCGTCTGCCATCCCCACGTTTCTGCTGTCAGGCTCCGTGTGGAGCCTGCGGTGCAGCCAAGCATGCCCCCCCTCCCTCAAAAGCACGGCCTCTGCCGGCTCTGCCCACTCATTCTCCTGTGGTCGTGTGTCATACATCACAGACTTCATAAATGTTTATGTGCACGCATGTATATTCCTAAAAGAGGGATTCCTCCTCCTAAGCCCTTCAAATGAAAGGGCATTTTCTTATCCAATCCATGGGTCTTAGGACAGAGAGTGGGGTGTGGGTGTGGGTGTGTGTGTGTGTGTGTGTGTGTGTGTGTGTGTGTGTGTGTGTGTGTGTGTGAAACCAGCAGAGGAAAACTAATGATTGATTGGGTGAATGTGTGTTGCCATTCTCTTAATGTTGTGTATTCATACTGTATTTTTATAATTTATTGTCAAGTGTTTCTTGCAAAAGAGATTTTGCTCTCAATGGGATTGTCTGATTAATGAACCTTCGGGTAAGAGCAAAACCTCCAAAGCCCAGTTTGGTTCTGCAGCAAATTTATTGATGCATAAATAACTCTACAGCTGTGCTTTTTGTTAAAGGGCGACTCCATGGCTTTTTGGTTTAGGGTGTAAATCTACATTAATGGTTTTAAACTTTCCTGTGGCTTCCATATAATAAAGTATTTTCTCCAGGTGAAATCGCCCAGAGGAGTTTTTTTTATCATGAAGAGTTGAGATGATGTCATCTGAAGGAGCTCTGGAGAAATAGGTTGAACAAGATCACAAACGTCATAGTGTGAGCAACAACAAAACAAAATCTGAACTGAAGCTTCTGCCAAGTGATGTCATCTGGAGGCATTTTTCAGCTGGAAATAATAGAAATATATTAATATGGGGAAGTCAGAGAGGTTTGATTGCGTTTATGTACATGCATTAGTCAAACTAGATTCAAAAGAAGCAAGTTAAATATCAGTGAAGGCATTTTTTAGAGCACAATATGCACTTTGGACACATTGACATGTTGTCGCTGTAAGTCCCAGTTTAGAACGCGTGTGCATTCATGTTCTGCCTGGCATGCAGTGTATTTTCCCTGCACTGATGCAGTATTAAAACATTCTTGCCCATCAAATATGAAATATGAAATCGTGCACTTGCTCCACAACATGACACAGGTCATCCATCTTGGAAAAAGGAGGAGCTGATATCGTTCTGCTCAGTGGTGTTTGTTTGTAACAGCTGCAGAGCAACGGCACATCAAATTCAGATATGAGGCGCAGTTCGTTCCCGGGCTCTCACAGCAAGGAAAGATGCATCCGTCATGCAAAGATCATCCCCACCCTGTCGCTTTGAAGTGATGGCTTGGATGTTGTGAAGCAACATGGTTTCAGCCACAGAATTTCCTCCATGGCGAGGGAGAGAGAGAGAGACCACTATGAAAAGGTCCTGCTTCTTTGGAGACGCTTATTGAAAAATGCAACAAACTCTTATACATGAGGGATGTGAAATGTTATGAGACCAGGTGTAACGCGGCCAAGTCAATCAATTTCCAATTAAGCCACGCTCCTCACTCATCCATAATTCTTTTTAGCATGTAAGTGGCTTTTTAATCTTTTCATACAGGAGGTGTGCTTAACCCATGCACTCTGTATGAGAAATGTCAACGAGCGTGGGAGGCATTAATCAAAAAAGGCAACGTGTCTGATGGATATTGTTGAAAATGAAAAATATGGTTCAATCATTTAATTTATTCTGTGTGTTCAAATCAGGGTGGAGGTCCAATGATGGCCAGTCTACTCATTTACAGTTCAAAAACTCCAGGGATTTCAAGTGTCCTTTCACTTGCGGGCATGAATAATTCATTACTTAATCTCTCCAGCAAAAACCCACGGGACATTTAGTGTATCAGACTAATTGTGTAGAGCTCTGGAAGCAAAAACGCTTTTTTAACTCTAACTTTTGTGGTCCTGGAGCTTTTGCAGGCAGGTTTTGTTGTCTTTGACTTGTTTAGCCTTAGACTCACAGTGAAGCATTAACTCCGGGGGAGATAAGGAGGCCTGGTTTTCCAAGTAAAAGCTGTCAGTTTGCCAAGCAAAGACAATTTGATCGAGCACGTCTGGTGGCTGCTCACGCCGCGGTCTTGCTATCTTCCTGGATGCAGCGATTGATTAAGCTGTCTGAACTGGGCTTTCGTTGGCCCGGTGCCCGTCCTAGGGCCAAAATACACCTGCCCGGCCTGTCAGCTTCTAAAGTTATGACATCTTGAGCCCCCTCATAAGGCACCTCCATTGTTTTTAAATGAAGGCACATCCATTTCATGGGCTCCGTTGCCCAGCGGATGATTTGTGAGCGCCATTATTCCCTGAAAACGCTCGGCAAAATGACTGCAGTGTGAAGACAGGAATTGGTGAAGGGGGGCAGGAGGAGCAGAGGAGGCTGGTTGCTTGCATAGAAATGGTTCGTTTGTTGTTTGGGAGCGAAAAAAGTGTGTTTATTATTATCACGTCAAAGTTTGGGTTGGAAGTATGAAGGCGTTTCATACGACACGCAGCAAATAGTGGGGTGGGGGTGGGAGGCTGGTGACCGGCAACCTAGTTACAAAATCTGCATGCAAGCGCTTGATCTTTCTCTTTCCAGGTCTGACTGCCATCCAGCTGACAGCGGAAGTTTTCATTTCCGAGCCTGACTAATTCATTACGGAAACATTTGCATGCCAAAACTCTTTGTTGTCATAACCTCAATCTGAGGAATGGAAACTGCTGACTGTTTGAAATAATCATTTCAAACTTGACCACAGCGGAGGTGAAATGCAAAATGCATCTAGTTAAGAATTCACTTCACTAACCACTTAGTAGGAGCTGTTCAATTTGTCTGAAGCTTTCACCAACTTAGCAGCAAAATAAGCAGATTGCCGATAAAAAATGCTCATTAATCAAGTCTGTGCGGCGACTGAACCTGTCCGCCATCTATTTCCCTTTCACGGGTTTATCTCGGGCGCACGAGAACAAAAAATGTGAATGTGTTTGGGAGGAAAGCATCGGCGTATGCTTTCATAAGAGCAGCTGGCGGAGCACAATACGTGGTCAAATGTTGGAGTTATCAGTGGAGAGCAGAAGTGAAGGAGCCACTTCACCACTGTGCTTTCCACACCTGCGCTGAAGGATTTCAATTCACTAGCATGGCCCTCGACGATGGTGCAGAGCCATTCTGCCGGGCCGAGATAAAACACAACGCCAAAAAAAGTTAAATAATGAATTCCAAAGAAACGCATGGGTATTAATGGGGAGCAGGCAGGAGGATGACTCCTCCCCGAGGGAGGCTAGATGGTTTCCAGAGAGACTGGGGAGATGATTCGCAGCCTGTGAGCAATTTATATAGTAATCGTTTTTCAAATACAAATATTTTATCCTGTTTTTAATTCCTTTCTAAATTTGAACAATGAATGTGTGCACCCCTGAGGCTGTGCTCGGAATTTTAAAGTTAAATTTTCCTCGCTTCTATTTCTGTTGTTAGCGCCGCGCTGCTGCAGAGTGAGGACGTCTTTTTTGGGCATCGTTAAAGGAAAGTTGAGACTTTTTGAGGCAGTGTCAAACTTAGGTCAAACTAAGTTGCATGTTTTTCAGTGTGCAGAGGGGGACACGTGAAATGAAATATGATTGTTCCACTTTGTTAAGGAGATAATCCGAACTTTGCACTAGGGAGCTGGCTGGGTAAAGTCCAGATAACGTCAGGGCCAACAAACTTGGGAGTTTGAGTTCACACATACATCCCCTCCAGATAAAGTCTGGATTATGTCTGAATTCAGATGAATTCCAGATGTGAAAAAGCAGTTGATCTGGCACGAATTGATGTGAGTCTTGGAGCAGAGTGTGATCCAGGAGTCAACGTTACCGTGGCTTTTCCAGGGCAGCGGCTTCATTATCGGACCCAAGCATGGAGAACCAGACCATTAGGAGCGAGGGAAGGAGAGATGGAAAGATGAGAGGAGTGAGGATGGACACAGAGTGATGAGGTGGGGGGGAAAGGGAATGAGCGAGTGTGAATGAAGGATGCTAGCGAGTTCTGTTGATGAAAAAACCCCTTTAAAGGTCCACAGTCGTCTTCCGAGGCTGACGGCTCACATTTGTTGGGATGCATCTCCACAAGCTTCATGCTGTTTTACCACAGTACGTTTTTTGCAGCGGAAAGACGTCACAACAAAGTTCTTATCACCGTTCATCCTACATACTGTATGTTAAAGTTCAAGAAACATTGGACTTTGGGACCATTTTACCACGATTCCGTGTATTATTGTCTCCTGTATCAAAGCAATCGTTCCATGCTCATTGAAATCCATAAGAACAGAATAGATCTGCTGCTATGACATGTTCACTGCAGTTTAAATTCTAATCTCACACCAGCCTAATAACTAGTAATTCACACATACACGTTGGTCGATTACTACGGGCCTCCCAGGTCCGGGAGTCCAAAGGTGACCCCTGACCCGTTAATATCAATCCAGTCTGTCGATCACAAAACCGGCGCAAAGCGATACAAAAACAGAAGGCCCATGGTGACAAAACAACCAGGTTGACTGAAGTGATTAAGAATTTACTCAAAATTACATTATGACCATATAAAAAGAATAAACTGTTTGTGTGTAAACTGTTGTATTGGCTCTATCATGTGCATATGTGACCTATAAAGCTACAGTAAATTGTGAGAAATGCAGGCTAACCTTAGCCACAGCTAAATTTACTTCCCTCATTGTACTTGTTAATTAATTGAAAAACATTAATTTTGACAAATAAGGCAGACGATTAATCCGATCATGATGGAGCCAAAGCTAATTAGAAGGAAATTAGGTTGAGTCCTCCTGAATTTATCTAAACCGGTGCTGTTCCAAGTTAACACGCTGGTTCAAAGCTCAGTTTTGGTTCTGTGACTTCATGTTGAGTCAGAGCTGAAAGTTGATTTCAACAGTGAAATCATTAGAAGCACAACAGTGGGCAGACGTGTTGTCTTTCTCGACTTCTGCAGTTTTTACCTTTTTAGGGCAGACGTGTCCAACCTCATACTCATTTTCAATTCCAGACCCATAATGGGGCTAATGTTGTGTCTCCTGCATTGGTCATAACACAGATTTTTATCTTCCCTGTGCTCACTCGTGGAAACGCAACTCGTTTCTTTTACAGCACACAAACACCAAAATGGTGTTTTACCCCAGGGGAGAAAGGAATGAGCCCACAGTCAAACTATCTGTGACGCTAACGTTTAATAAAGGATTCACGGGCTTGATTTGAGTAGCTGCCGAAGTTCACACTTCTTTAATATTCTCACTCGGTCATAATCCTGCGATAGGATTATTGTGCTGAGGAGTTTTACCTTTTCAGCTGTTCTGAAACCAGATGGAATTTGTCACAAATGAAAGCCAGGATGTGTAAGAAGGATGTCAAACGCACAAAAGAAGTGACAAATTAAATCCCTGGCTCTGCATGAGCCACCAACAGAACTTTTGAGCGCCGAGCAAATAACTTTCTCTAATGTCTGCTTAACCCGCGTTCCCGTGCTTTTCTTTGTACAATAATTCCCTGCTGTTTGACTTCTTGTCAAAGGAGCTCTTTTCTAAAAAATATCAATTGTGAATTTAATTACAGTTATAACCGAAAAGCGTGTTGGAGAATGGAAAGAGACTGCAGAAGTTTCCTATTTTAGAAAAGCTGTAGTGTTATTATTTCAGTCAATTCGTTTTATTGTTGGGATTCCAGACGTGTGGACGGTAGGAGACGTCCAACCAATTGGCATAGAGATCATATCAGAGCGCAGTGGAGTCTCATCTGCGCTTCTGTGCCTGCAACCTTTATGTGATCCTCACCGAGTGTGTGTTCACATCCTGTCATCTGCGTGGCTGATAACCTTTACCCGCTCTCACCCTTAACTTTAAGAAAGAAAGTCTGAGCCCGACAAAGTGAGTGGTTTCCACTAAAGAAGAGATGGTGTCGTGATTCTCCACTGTGTCTCATCAGTTAGGTCACGTTTCGTCAGCTCTGTGTTCTGCGATGAATTTTGACTGTTGTCCTTATCTCAGCTACGATCAGTCAGATTCTCCTTGATAAGTCTGTCGTGCTTGGCTCGTGCTCACTCTGCACTTTGTTATCTCTGCTCTGACGGTGACGTTTGGCGTTTGCGGTGCTTCCTGATTGTGATTGAGTTGTGTTCTGGGTGAGCACAGTGCACAATTTTTATCCCACAGAGTCAGGTAATGATGCTGCCCAAGGCATCATGTGTCGCCGCTTTTTATGTCCTCTGGTGTCTCATATTGATGCCACAGGTAGCCAACGCCGTCGCTATTTGACACCACACGAAGATTCTTGGCTGCTTATCGGACACACACACACACACACACACACACAGCTGGTGAGAAACGGACAAAAAACCTTCAGGATGAGGTGAATAGAAAATGTTAATGTTGAAAACCTACACACCCATGTACTTTCTATAATAACCATGTGTATAATAACCAGCCTCCCACTCTCACTGATGCAGGGCACCTGTGGTGTCAGCACGTTCCACCGTAGGACTGGACAAATCTGCACTTTTTGACGCCTCGAGAACGAGGAGGAGCTGGTTCGATTAAAGTACTTTTTTGCTTCTTCAGCTAGATTCTAGCTAAGGTGCCGTCTCCTTCTTAATGCTCGTCGCTATACATTAATTGACCTTATTTTACGTTACGCTGCATTACCTGTGCTACACTGAACTGTTTGCCTGTGCGGGTCCACGTCTGAAGGGTTGACAGTTGCTTTTATCTACGGAGGCTACAGAAAAGAATGGCTCACATTTATGTCAGAGAAAGAGCTGCCGTTTGAATTTCTCGTCCACTGAAATCTGACTTATGATTCTTTTTTCCGTTAGAAATTGTGAGACGTCACGTAAATAAAACTTGCAACTCAAGCAAAGATCTGCAGATTTTGATCGTATCACAATTGCATTCACAGCCATGAGGTCTAACAAAACCACGTTATTTTCTATATTTACTTATTTTCACTCCGTAGTTGACACAGTAAACACTTATTTGTTCAACTCAGAAAGAGGAACAACAATTTTGAAGGAAAAAAGAAACTCTTACATGAAACTCTCAGTGCAAAGTTGTTGGCAGCGGCATCAAAGACGTGTCTGATTCTCCTTTTAGGGTAAATGTCTGGAGTCTGCAGCTCCGAGTGCAGTGAAGCCTCAAACTCATTACCATAATAACCATTATAGTCTGATAATGTCTGCACAGAGATCATGCTGTGTCATTAAAATATATTAATAAACATGGCCATGATAAAGAGTACGATTGCATAAGTCAAAATGAAATATGATTACCGGGGGTGGAAGTATTTACATCCATTACTTTAATAAAAATAGAAACAACACACTGTAAGAAATAGTGGTATGTAAATGTGGTGACACAGTTTTCTTGTTTGTGCTCAGCCCAAAGACACGAAATGACCATGAAGACATGCACAGCAACTACAGCAGGATGCAACATGAGTCAGATTTATGGGATTTTTTTAAATAGCTTGTACTATTCTTATTATCTAATGACACAGTCTTTGAGTAAAGCTACTATAGACGACAGGTGTAACAGGTGACAGGTGAGTGGTGAAGATAATCGTCCCTGAATCGACATGTCAGTTCTGTGACAGAATGTTTGAGAAACGGCTGTGCTCGGTTGCACAGACAGGCCCGCAGGAAGGCGGACGCCAGCGCGAACAGCTAAGTCGACTCTCCGCTCTAATGATGGGAACCTTCTGCCCGGAGATTAAACAGATCCACTAATCACTCTCTGTGTTTGGTTTGGGCTTTGCATTCATGCAGGCGGCGAGCACGGCGATGGATGTCTGTGCATTCGCTGCTCTGCTGTTTCTGGGTCTCTCGAACCTAAACACCGGGACAAACATGCAGGTTCATTTTAATAACGCATTGTTTTTTATTTTGGAGCAGTCAAAACTCAGATGCTGCTTATGGATGCATCGTGCGGATTGGAAGCACAAGTCCTAGATTCTCCAAAGAAACAAAAGCGTTTGCTTGTAAATATTCGGACACCCCGTCTTTCAGACAGTTACATAATCCAGCTTTTCCGTCCAGACACAGCCCTCCGCCCCCTGCTGGGATCTCAGCTGAGATCAGATAATGAAGAGCTAGTGTAGATGTCCGCCGAGATCTACGACCGGGTTCAGGCTCGGAGACGGAACCTCCCTCCTCCTCCCCAGACATAATGCTGATGTAGCAATAAAGCAGCAGCCCACACTTGGAGGAAGGCTCCAGTAGTTGGAGCTGAGGGACAACAAGTACTAGGAAATTACATTAACCACGTTCCCTCAGGAGTCTTTAAAAATGGAAGCACGGCAAGGCTGGTTTTATGGCCCATGCTTTCGACGAAGTCGGTCCAAAGCAGCGTGAACATGTTAACACGGCGCCATGGGGGGCGGAGAGGGGGGGCAGGGCTGGGGTGGTGGTCTCGAGGAGATTCATTCTCACTTACAGGGTTTTGTGAGGCAAAAATAATAAAGCACCTTTTCTCGTTTTCCACAAGCTGCATAAGTACACTGAAGTATTTTTGATGTCCCATTAGAAATATGCTACGTGAGCAACGTTTTTAAAAGTGGTGGTTAATTCAGATGTGAGAATCACGGCACGTAAACATGAGGATACAAGTTTCCTCTAATTGACAGGTTTGTCCGACCGGCAGGCATCAGATCATTATAAGATAAGTTTCACGAGCATCCTGGAGATCTATAAATGTGAATCTGTGTGTGTAACTGTGTGATCAGATGTAGTTTGATGGCCGGCCCTGCCTCCTCCATGGCATCGGAAGTAATGTGAACCTGAGCAACAGTGAGAAATCTGAGGCATGAAGAACTGAATCAGATTTTTCACACGATAGCCGGGATGGATGAGTTTAGCTCGGTGATCCAGGGCAGCACAAAATGGTGAAAATACGCACATTTCCACAGGAAGACGGGAAACTGTGGGAGCACAACAGATGTTAAAACTGAGGCGCATTTTAAAAGTGACATACAGTACGGGAAACAGTTCAAAAAGTTGTTAAACCAGCACTAAGGGTTTAGAAACCCACGGCTTTATTTTGAAAGGGCTTTTCCCTTATTTTTGCCTAATGTATTGCCATATAACGGCGTATTAATGTTGTAATATACAATCCTGCAGCCCAATGTCGAGTTTGTTTGACTACAGCGTTACTAAAGCGTTTTATGGCTGTGATTAGATCCAGGGCTGGTGTGATAGAGGAAAGTCTCACAGTCGTTTTACACAAAACGTGTTTTATCGCTTTCTCTAACCCTGAAGTCAGCGGTTTTCTTCTTTGAACCGAACCAGACGCAGGAATCTGAAACCGGACTCGGGAACCAAACTCGGGTCGTGCATGATAAGCCAGACACTTGGGCCTCCTCTGTGGTCGGTCAGTTTGTGGTCGGTCCCCCACCCCCCGAGGCTGAGCTACTTCCTGGGACTGTAAGGTCATCGCCGGGGAAAAAGACCCCTTCTTTATAACCCTGAAAAAGATTGTTTTTGCTGTCCACCTCTTTGCTGCAGAGAGAAACTTATCTTGGCCTCACAGGCAATCAGCCCACACCACATCTCGTCTGTGTACCATATGTTCATCCTTACAGCACGTTTAATCAGAATTCTCACTTTTGCTCCTGGGGGAATTAATGAATGGAGATTGCGATCCAAAACTGCCTATTAGATATTTTAAAGCCTTATCATCATCGGACAATTTTATGAATAATTTTCGTCACAATGATGCCCAACTGCCAGAAGCTGTAAATCCTCTTCCTACATGATTAGAGAACATGGACGTACACTTATGTTTATGTAACGTGTGATCAGAATAACAGCTTTTCCTATTAGCATAATAAATGAATTAGAGCACCAGAGACGGAGATCATTAGGCGGAGTTTCACCACAGGGAAATCATTTGGACTATGTACTGTCTAACTATGTGAGACAGCCTCAACGTGTTGCAGCCCTGCAGCTTCTCCCAGATCTTTCGCTCGCTAAAGCCGTGTTTGGTGTTTGCATTCTGCTGGAGCGACCTTCAATTCTCCGAGGCGGCTGTTTCGCTTCAAATGTGGGGGGGTGGGGGGGACTGTGATTTCTCCCCTGTCTTGTGCTCTGTGTTTAGTCATAACAGTGAATGGCGTGCTGCAGACAGTAACGGCTAACAGCCACACGCCATAAACACAAGCTGTTATCACGACACTCCATCTCGCCGCCGACACACGCTGGCTCAGTGTACTAAACACTGCAGCCCCGAGGTTTCATCCCGTTATCGACTGTGCCTACCTTTCCCCTCGTCGTCTACAGCTCGACTTCTTCCTGCGCCCGCACTTCAAAAGCAGCTGTGACATTGTTTCGTTACTGCTCTTCTTGTGCCAAAGACACAAACACGCAGCTTGTTAAGAGTTGTGTTTAATAAGCGTGTGGGACTTGGTTAAAAAGATTTCCAAACTGCTCCGACTGAAATTTGCATTTAAATGTCAGGTATGGCTGCGAGTGGCTCATCTGGAGATATGAGTGCGTGCTTCAGCACTCTGGGATAATGGCCTCTGAGGACTGTGGTTTCCACCCAGCGTATGCACATATAGTGATCTTAGGCCACAGTCATTTACATTAGAGGCAGCTTTTCCTCTGCCACACACCGTCCATGTCTGTTACGTTGCCTGTATCAGCTCTTACAGGTCCGCAGGGATCAGTGAGGACTATATAAATTATCAAATGATGTCGCCGTTCTACCCTTGACTTTACATCAGAAGTGCTGCTACTACAACAATTGCAGCCGTGGCTCAGTCAGTTAGGTAGCTGTCCACAAACCACAGGGTTAGTGGTTTGATTCCTGGTCCCCTGGGGCCATGTGTCAAAGCGTCCTTGGGCAAGGCATTGGAGCCTAAGTTGGTACAGGTCAGGTTAGTACAAAGTGGCCATTTACTAGTTTATTCATTATTCTGGGAATTCTTTGCAATTGTTCTTTACAACGTAGCTTCTCGTCCACCCATGGTGGCCATGCAGGGTGCTCACCAGGAGCAACTTGGGGTTCAGTGTCTTGCCCAAGGACACGTGGTGAGGAGGATTCACCCTGTGGTCCGACTGCCTTACAGACTGAGCTACAGTTTCACAATCATGGGAGGAGTGTTGATGTTTTAAAGCAATGTAACAGGAAGCTAAATTTATTGCACTAAACCTGCTGTAGCCGCCAAGCTTTGACTGCTTCAAACATTGCCGCAGGTTTTATCTGTCGTCAGTGTTCTGTCTTTAGCTGGGATGACATTCGGCCCTTCATTTTTTTTCGTGTGTCTTCTTTTACAGTGGCCATGGCTGTAAACCATGAAGCTGGAGCCCAACACACCCTTTGGTCGACAAAAGCAACCGTGGTGCTACGCTGAACACACACTCTCCGAACATGCTCAACGCACTGCCTGACACCCACTGTAAGTACGGACACACTCTGGCTCTGCAGCGATGCAGCTTTCCAGTATTTACTCATGACACTCACATTAAACCAAACCGTGGAAGAAGAGTCGTTTTCACTCCACACACACACACAATGTGTTCATTGTGCATATACTGTAGGTAAGTTGCTCAATGTGTGACACAAAGTCCTAGGATGGCTCAAAGGTCACGGATGTGTCGGTGGATCAATGTAACAGCATGTGTATGTGACATTTTCCCGCTTGTCAATGGAGCTTGTCCCACATCAATGGATACAAGTGAGCACTTGACCATGTAGCGAAGTCGCTCGTCCTTCGCCTTTAGTGTCACGCCGACACCTTTAACTCAGAGACAGCGCGGCGCTCAGAGTCAGGAGGCTTTCGAGCACCAGCCGGGTGGGAATTAATTGTGAGGAAAATCCAGTCGGTGTCAGGTAAGTAGGATCCACGGGAATTCGTGCTAAACTGAAATATTTTACAATACAGTCGTTTCTAGAGGAGGAAATCGCACTTTCATTTTGTTAAGTTTAGATCATTTTTTTGAATTAACTCTAGTGCTGAACTCGTCCTCAGCAGCATGTGTTCGCTTGAGAGGGAAGTTCTGATAAACTCTGCGTGCACCACCTGCACACCACCAACAGGCAAAAAGACAAAGTTACAGCAGCACCCACCTGTTGAGCACGTTGAAGCAATTAGCAGTGAAAGATCCAGACCTCGGGACTAAGTGTGTGTGTGTGTGTGTGTGTCCAAATTAATGCTAATGTTGCTCAGTGTCTGCTGGTTGAAGAAAAAGGTAAATTGTTTGGCTATTGTACGATGGTAATATATCAAAAGGCAAAATTAAAAAACACCAACGTCACCCTCAGCAACATGGTGAAACATTTGTGTCTTAGGTCAGACTGGAAAAGGTTTGTGTTCGAGTTTAGACATTTGGGAGGTCGTCAGATCAGGTGTTGCTGTGGAGCTGGATGATCTGTGCAGACGAAAAGGACACTGTGTTCAGCAGTGAGCCAGCACTTGATATCAACAGCCTGACTTTTTAGTCTGGGAGTGTGTCCTAACATTATCAGCAGACACGGCATCTGCACGCACGCACACACACACTCACACACACACACGCACGCACGCACGCACGCACACACACACACACACACTCATACACTCACCACTGTTTGATGCTGTTCCACCAAGTGCTCTCCCTCTTCATCATAGTAATGCTGTACAGAAGCATATCTCAAATGAAGTTGCAGCTCTTTGAACTGAGATTGTGTGTGTGTGTGTGTGTGTGAGTGTGTGTGTGAGTCTGCCTCACATCTATGTTTTTCATTTGCATGACACTTTGTCTCTTTGTATATATGTGTTTATTCTTGTCTTTTTTCCCCTCCGCCACCCACTCACCCCACTTCACCCCCACCGGAGAACTGTCAGGTCAGTTCATGGCAAACCAGCCAAATCCTTGGCACAGATTAACAGGAGAGGACAGCACCAGCCTTTGAGGGAGAGAGTAGGAGCAGTCGCACCAATTAGGCAATCCGACCACCCGGCCCTGTGCTCGCCCTGGCTGGCTCGAGATAACAGAGCCAACACACATGCTCAGACACGCGGGGATGCTCTCGTTTCTACCCACACACAACTTTGTAGTTAATACATATGCAAGGCTGAGCCAAACATCGTCCATTAGGTGCAACCGGGCCTCGGCCTGCCGCTGTTAGAAGTGTCAAATATGCATAAGGGAGTTGGGGTCTGCCTCGCAGTCCTCCAGGCAATTAATCCAGCTGCTTCGCGGGCCGAGCACATGCGAACCTCACCTGGGCTTTTCTGTTCTATACTATCACCTGTTTAGGTGGACTTGTTTTTGCGGACACTAACAGCCTGGAAGGTGGCGGCGGCGCTCGCTTTGGAACTGGCCACGGTGTTGTTAACATATTCACAGTGCTGGAAAGGCTGTGTTTAAACGTGTTCTGCTAATTGTCGCATTAATTGAGCAGCAGTGTGGCGTTTGAGTCGCTAAGCTGAGCTAAGTGGGAATTGAGGTTTAATTGTTCAATTATGACAAGGCGTGAGATTCAATTACACTCGTGCAAACATGCTTCCAGAGAAATGACTTACTGTTGGGACCTGGAGCTCTCAACACTTACACCAACCAAACGTGGCGTTTTATGATCGTTTTGATTTTGTTCTCTTGCAGCGTTTTTTGCTGCGTTGCTGCTGTAGTCGGGCTCCTGCAGAGCGCACTGTCGTCTCGCTGTAAAGCATTTAATTCGGCCTCGCTTTTTTTCTCGTTGCTTCTGCACATGTTTTCTAGCCTCCAGTCAGATTATTGATTGAAATGTTCGGCCTAGTGTGAGGAGAGGGAGGCTGATATTCAGAGGCATTGGGTTGATGGGGAAGCACTATTGATTGCAGTTAAAGTGACAAGATTGACGAGGTCCACTTTGACACGTTGCCCCATGCCACCAACGGACAAAGCGCCGGCCAGAGGAGCAGCGCCCATTGATTTCTGATCACGAACGGCCTGAGACCTATGAATCAGTCGGCCGAGCTACGCTGCCTGAAAATAAGTTGGCTATTTTTCATGGCACAATGGAAACGTAATAACTGGCAGCGCGTTTAATTTAAGAGAAGCAAATACTACGGTAATGAATAGGCCTCATGCACATTCTGACAAGTTATGAAGTCCTCACAGCCCAGCGTGTGACGCACATAGAGGGGTAGTAGATTTGAAAATACAGGGAGTGCCGGCATCTATGGGGTTTGCTTTGTGCATAATTCACCGGTGAGGCATGAAGCTGATATAGCCTCTCCGCGTCCTGTGATCATCCATCAGGTAAAATAGCTTTCTTCTCACATTGGGCTATCAACGAGAAATAACAAATGTCGCCTTGCAGAGCAACACATGATTACAGAATAATAACACCCCGGGGTCAGAGGAATGTGACCTCGTTCAGAGCAGCTTGTGGAGGGGAGCAGGTGAAAAACTGGTTGCGTTAGACAAATAGTCACCAGGGAATGATCATCGTCTGTGGAAGCTCCTGTCAGGCACCACCAGCACTGGGATGTCTGCTTTTAATTGTATGTTCTTTATGTATGTTCTTAAAAATATGCTTGAGGAATCAAAAAAAAGCGAACTAGGAAGCTGAGAGAAAGGTTGAAATGAATGCAGGAGCGTGATTGAATAACATTTGCGTCACCCCTTGATTCTGGTGGGCTCTGAAAAACATCTCGCACCAATAGTGGAAGGCTATTTCAAGACCCACATATGCTCTGATTGATATTGTATGAATCCATCACTATAATCTTCCAGGAAATTGCACAGGCATTTCCAGAGGTCTAATTGAGATATGGGTGCACTCACAGACTGAGTAGGAGTGAGAATCAGGAGGAAAATTAGAGAGAGACAAGACAGATGGAGGAAGGACCCGAGAACTGAAGATGGATATTTTCAAATAAATACATATATGTATCTATGTATGTATGTATGTATATATAGAAACAGAGAAATTGCTGGAAAGAGTGTGGTGCATATCGAGGAAATGGAAAGTAGAAAATTAAGAAACAAGAAGCAGCGATTGAATGGAGGAAAAAAAAATGTTTATCATGCTTCAGCAATCTCTCGTGTTCCCCTTCCTGTGTCGCCTGCGGGTCTCTGGTTCCACATGTCGCATAGCAAATTACACAGGGAAAAATCACAGAGGACGCACACACACGTTACCCCGTCTATACGTGTGAGGACACTCTTTGATAATAATAATCCAATCCCTAGCCCCTGACCCCAACCAAAACCTAATCCTAATCCTGACCCTAAAACCTGAAAAGCCTGAATTTGTGTGGACCAGCCACAATGTGCTCACAATGACACTGAAACTGAATTTGTCCACAGAAGACTACAAAGACACACACACACACTCAGCATCTGTCCATTCCAACAAAAGACAAGTGACCAATTTATAGATTTTTTCTTTCTATTGATTTCATATCTGCATCTTGTGTTTTGTCTTTGTATTAGAGCATCTTATCTGAGAGCACTTTATTTTATTATTGTCTCCTGTGAAAGACGAGGAACCTTAAACTGGAGAGCTGGTTTATTGGATTTTTTTTTTTTTTTTGTTTGTTTGATTGTTTTGCCTTTTTTTTCCCGTTGGCGTTCTTTACTCAACTTACAGTGAATGTCATAACAGGCGGCTCTGCACAAGCAAACACAGCACGGCAAGTGTTTGCACATGTGGACGGGGAAGGGGTTTAACCGGATTCCGAGGTCTGGATGGGTATTGTTCTTCGCAGAAGAGGACTCAAAGGACATTTTATGGAATGGAGCGTGGGGAACGCACTGAGCCTGGCTTCCACAGCGTAAGAAGGAATACACTGTCATATTCTTAGGCAGACTTTGAATTAGGGAAGGATTTGTGCACTCACAATCGTAGTGAATCGCAGCCTGCTGCTAATTTTCATTATTTCAGTTTCCAGCCACTTCTCCTCTCTCTTCTTTTTCGTAAGTCACTCACGATGTAAAGCAGAGTTCATTATTGCCAACAAGGTGTGTTGCTCCTCGATAAGTTAGACGTGACAGGCGACGTTGCTCAGCCTCGGGCGGCTCAGTGTGTATGTTCTTGTGACCAAATCACGCAGCGAATTGCAAATATATTCTAGCGCCAATTTTTGTCCTGTTTGAAATGCCATCTTTGATGCAGTATATTAGTTACCTACACTTTTCTCTCGGCCCCTAATCAAAACACAGCAGGCAAACGGGGAATTTATGTGCATAGATATTTCTTCAATATTAAGACTGTGATT
Source organism: Channa striata (assembly GCA_033026295.1). Classification (NCBI taxonomy): domain Eukaryota; kingdom Metazoa; phylum Chordata; class Actinopteri; order Anabantiformes; family Channidae; genus Channa; species Channa striata. Next base: position 18,101,929 of record CM065169.1, read on the forward strand.
TTCTTTGCCCTGGTAATATATTTTAATCATCCGAGGATTTCAGTGATTTAAATGAGCTGCTTTTTGCAGCCGTGTGGGATTAGTGATGCTCCCGTGTGTGTGTGTGGGTGTTTGTGTCTGTCTTGTGCAAATACTTGTGTACTCGTGCACATTTTGTGCGGAACCACCTGCACACAGTGGGTCTAACCCCGCGTGGATCATTTCCCTTCTTTGGTCTAATTAGCTTGTAAATGTCAACACGTGAACCCGTCTCTTCCTCCGCGAGTATATGCGCTTGCCGTTTTGCCTCGGCGGGCAGAGAACTGCTGTTTATCTTTTGCCTTATGTCGACTTGTCGGACAATTAGAGAATGTGAATGACTCCGAGGCGAGGCCAAGAATAGCTGCCTGAGGCATCTCTCACTTCCTGACCTCCATTCCTCCCACCATGTATCACAACAGAAGCGGGAGATACGCGTCCTGGCAACCACCAATTAAGGCCACATATCCTTCACATGAGGGCTATTGCTTAATCAAAGCTTTGAGAATAATGAGCCAAAGTAAACAGTAATTACTGGAATCAGGTCAGTGATTACAGTCCTGCCTAACCCTATGGGAATTGCTGAGCCACGGAACATCCCAAATATCTGCTTGAGAGCAACATGTGACCTTAAGGCCTGTATTAATATGTAGTCATGTTGCTCATTTTGTTCGTCCAACTTTCAAACACAAATATTTTAGGATCCAGCTGCATTCAGGTAAAAGATTGATGAAAGCTCCCCAGTAAACATATATTCACACTCAGCCATTTATTTATTTTGTAATGATAAATGGCGACCACATTGACAGCGTAAATTATGAATTTCATATAGATTCCCCTCCGTATGAAGAAGCGGGGAAAAGACACGACCGTGCTTCAAGATCTCTGAATACGAAGCCGTGTGAAAAATATTTACTGGTGCAAACTGGACAAACGGCCAATGGACCAACTGCACAGATGTTTGTTGCTGCATGGACATGGACTGTCAGGTCATAGTAGGCCTGGGCCTTTTGTATAATATGTATTATATTGCAAGCCTTGCTCATGTAGGCGCATGTTGAGTTTGCATGTGTGTGGGGAGGGCGTCTTATAAGAGCCTGCAAACAGCTGAGCAATAAGGGGTAATACCAAACCAAATTCAGGCAAATAGAACATATTTTGGGGGGAGGGGGAGGGGGAGGAAGAAATGCCTGGGTTTCCTTCCAAGACGAGGTGGTGAGAGGGAGGAGGTGGGCTGTGCAAACAGAAACGGTGATATTTGGGGAAACCGTCTCATCAAACTGATCAGCGAAGGCGGGGAGAACGGTGGGTACAGTAGTTACATGCAGTGATGACAGAAATTAATAGGAGAGGAGGTGACAGCATGAGAAAGACGACAGAACAAAGAGGCTAAACAGAAATTCCCAGCGTCGTTTGGCCAACAACGTTGAACACTATATTTTATTACATCCACTTCTTTAATGTCTTGTTTTGTACAGTGCACATGATTCAGGTTTGCAGACAGACTGGGGACATTAACTGGGGTTAAAGGATGGTGAAGGAAAGGTGGAGGTTATGGATTCACGCAACCGAGGTTCACGTACTTATACATACGGCTGCCACCCACAACCATCCTGAAGAAGCCACACTCCTCTAGACACACTCACTTTGAAACGGATCCAGACTGTGTTTAAGCAGCGTTGGATTCATGGGGTGAACTATAGGCCTGTGAACTGTAGAACACACAAAGTGAAGTGACACAAAGCTTTCGTGGTAATTTTCCGACCGTGTTTCCAAAGTGTTATCAGACACCAGGACTGTCACTTCTGAAAAGATGAACTGGGGGGTGGGGGGGGGGGTTGTTGCAGGCATTCATTGTAAATAAAATCATGTCGACTAATAGGGTTGAGTAGATTGGTCCTGCCCACCCGCGGTTTTTAAATTTTCCCCAAGCCCTTCACCAATTAATTGACATTGATGTGTTTTTTACCCACCACACATGTGCACACATTTCCCCGGAGTCTTCACAGCACCTCCTCTGTGAGGTTCATGTCGGGGGTCGTAACGTGGCTTCGGAGAAACACCACCATCCCAGTATTGCGCTTGCCTTTGGGGGGTTGGGCAACTGGGAGACGACATTAGCTGTGTGTCAATATAAAGACTACCCTCATTGTAGTGCAATGGCAAAGTATTGAATTATCTGTGTGTGCCATTTGTCTGCCCGGGGGTTAAAGGCCAATGTAAAGTGTGGCTGGTTGACTGAGAATTAGTAATGGGAACACGATAAGGCTGATCGGTCAGAATTCCCATTCACGGTTGCTCTTACCATTACAACAGATACTCGTGTGAAAGCCACACACACACACACACACACACACACACACACACACACACTGTGTACTGAACATCTTCCATTACAAGCCATTTTACATTCCCACCGAGTCACCAGTGTTCTCTGCATACATGTCACAGGCAGTCGCTCTGTGTGTGTGTGTGTGTGTGACACGGAAAAGGCAATTTTCTGTGACACTTTCTTCTCTTCAGGAGAGAGCGTGCATGTAATTGTACCGCTGCTGACATTTCCCATGATCTTGACTACAGGTGCAAAAGGTTTAGAGTTTGGTACTGGAAAGCTCATCAAAAGAAATACTCTTCCAGCTCTCCAAGAATTTCTTTCGACAAAGTTCATATATAATTGTTAAAAAAAAAAGCCTCAGGAAGATTACTGCTTATTGGAGAAACTAATGTTAAAATAACACTGAATACTAATGCAGTTTTCCAGCGCTGCCCGATTAGTACATATGCGTCGGACAGAGTGTGAAGCTTTAAAGGAGAAAATGGTGGATTTGTGTGTAAGATGTGTTATTTTAATGCAGGAGTCACTGAAATTAAAGTTGCATTTGTTTTAGCCACAAACACCATAATTCCCTAAACTTATAATGATGGTGATTTGGAGGTTTGTAGAATCGTCCAATGTCAGTGTTTTTGTCTCCTGTTTAGGTTTAGTTGCATCACTCTACCACAGTCCCCTTTTTACAACAGGCTCATTTTTCTGTCACAGGTTGCAGATTTTTGGGGCTTGTTTAACACTCTGGACTAATCGAGTCGATTTTGGGTCCCACTGGTCCCTTCTGACACTAACTAATTCCAGCCCAAATGATCCTGTAGTGTGAGGACGTTACCGGTGCAATCCCGATGTCTCCGTCCTTACTGTATGTCTGTGGAACTAACACTTTTTAACGATGACAAGATGTGAAGATCCTCCGCTGTGCACCGGGACTCGTAGAACATGCAGTTTTAGCATTTGATGTATGGCTGCTATCAAGGGTTTTGCAGAATTGTCCAAATCAGCGTTCTTGTCTGATGATGTCTGATGGGCTGAGGCACAGCCTGCTGCTCAAGACAGGTCCCAATGGAGACAAATCACCGACACCTTATGTCCCACTGGGGACAAAAAAGGCCAAGTTAAGTTATAGGCCTGTAGCCACCGCAGCTTTGCAGTGCGGTTTTAGAGACACAGTATCACACAGACACCACAGGACATGGGATTAGCTGATTATGCCCTTTTTAAGTAACATATCTCAGCTGAAATTACTGCTCTGTCACTGTTGAGACATCACAAAAATGGACATTTATACAAGCGTCCATTACCCGATATCACAAAATACCATAACACATCGTTTTTCTTTTTTTCCCCTTTGATTTTAATATTAACCAAATGTTTCACAATCTAAAACTCAGAACTGGACATAAGTTATGTACAAAGTCTCCTACTCTAGCAAAAGATACAACGTCGCTATTTTATGACATGTAGAGCTGCCAAGTATAAACTGGATGCATATGATTTTAGTTTAAAATCAGCCATATTTGAATTTGAAAGGTTTATGCATTATAGACAAAACATACGTATCAGAAGATGTCATTATTAAAGGCATGGAGACAGGCCTATAATCTGTAAAAATAAATAAATCCAAACCACTGCGCTGTTTGGTGTCCAAATATTCATCCATCTGAAAAATCCAAAACGTCTCACGGTAAACCACTGTGCTGAAAACCTTCCCTGTGTATAGAAAAACCTTTGGCTGCCCACGTTACATCAATGTTTTGACGTGAACGTAACCCCACAGAGAGTTTCAGCCAGCCACATACATCTACGATGTTCAATTTATGACAACCCTCGCTCCTGGGAGGGTTTCGATTTAGTACATCAATACCACTCAGTAATTTCTAACCAGAATGAATGAGTCAGTGGGGAGTCGAGAGGATGAGACAACAAGCTCTGCCACAAGAAGCCTTTTCTCCTTGTCCTGCTGTTTTTCAGGACACAGGGATTATTCCGGCCTGGAGACAAGATGGTAGATGTAACAGTGTCTTCGACTTTGCTCTCTGCAAGAAGGCAGCTTTCATGAGAATAAAAGCGTAATGAAGTGGCCGATGAGCGACAGCTTTTAAACAAGGCTTTTTGAATCTGCACTGCAGAGTCTCGGCACTTTCCACGCACTGTTCTTTCAACGAGGTTGAATCCCCCGGCGGCTGGCACCTAGCACCGAACAGGCCTCAAATTTGCACTTCAGCGGGACGACGGACAGATTTGGGCGGGAAGAAACGGATACGTGTCTCAGAGCTGAATGTGAGGTGTCAGCGTTTGATTAATGCCTCACATCGCTGTGCATTCGGACTTGGGCAGGCTGATAAACTGAGAGAAATTGCTGATGGATGGCCACCTTCCTCAGAGATAAGGCTCAATTCTCTCTTTGGGATATAGGCAATACAGAAACCAGAGATTCCTATTTTGACATTAAAGACCTTGTGTGTATCACACGGTGATCTTATTACCCGTTAGTCCACTGCAACAAGACAGGCTTGACTCTGTAGGCTCCTGTGAAACGGCTCGGGCGCTAACTGAGGGACAGACGCGCAGCCTTCGAGTCACGGGGCGCACGTGTTGCAAATGAGCCAAATTATAACGGGGCAGATAGCGAAACAAACCTGATAGCTCATTTAAGTGGCAACCCAGTGTGCAGCGAGGCCTCCCAGGTGTCACATGGGCACATTAATGATTCATCAGCTACTCTCTCACAGAAAACACGCCTTCCGTTAACATTTATTCCTGAGTCTTTATAGTAAGCGACACTTTCTTTATAAGCGAATATAAAGACACAGATTGTATTTAGTATAAAACAGATACAAAGGGAATAATCATGTGCATGTTTAGAAAGAAATACACTTTTACCGTGAAGAACTGCTGCTGACAGTTTAAATATAGATGTCACGCTACTCACAGTCGTCGATTCCATCATATTCACACCATTTGACCTAATCAGTGCTTCAGATGGATGGTGATTAGGACGGGCTGAGCAAGTGGACTGGTAATCGATTGCATGTGCACTGGGATAAAAAAAAAAAAAAACAGGCAGCGGCCTTAAATTTCATCTTACATCCTCATACAGTGTCTTCGCAGCCACACAGCACCTGGGAGAAACGTTCCATTACCATAGCATAAAATAAACAAATTAATATCTTCTGGGTCTCATTTCCACATCCCGGCACAACATATAGTCAGAACATTTACCTCAAGAGTGTGTTGCATTTACTCTCCTTTAACCCGAAGGACATGCCGATTAGGGAAGATATATATGCATATACCGAGTCCCTGCAAGGGATTTGATGTAATTCCCAGTGGAGTCCCGTAAATGAGATGTCACCATATGTGTTATGTGATGAAAATGAATGCTGTCCAAATAAGTAAGAGGGCAAAAGTAAGAGCGTGATCTAGTCGGCTGTCAAGCTTGTTTAGACTTCACTCGTTCAAGTCGAATCGTGACTCTCTGAAGTAGCTGCCAACGGTGCTTTTATGAGTCAGAATGAAATGGTGGATAAAAATCACTAATGTTTTTTTTTTTTTGTTTGTTTTATTGGAATGAACAGAGGTGGTAAAAGTCTGGAAAATGCAAGTAAACTCCATGACAAGCAGAGGTACTACTTTTAAAATTCCCTTGAAGCCTTTCTGATAGTAACGGGACAAACGTGAGATTACAGCAACTTTTACGTTCAAGCATCAAAATCTAATCAGTTTGTCCCTGAGTTCAAGTTGACACTTGTGCCAAATTTGAAGATGTTCCGTCAAGACCTTCCTGTGATATCTCATCCACAAGAACATGAATAGAACAGACGTGATCTTTGCCCACCTTTATCTAATCAGTTTATCCTTGAGGCCAAGTTTTAAAGAAAATCACTCGAGGCATTTGTGTTTACAAAAATCAGACAGACAACAAAAAAAAGACAAGGACGTGTTACTATAGTGAGTTTTGTGTGGGACAGAAACAGCGGCTGGTACATCTGAAAGTGATTTAACTACTGCTAGTCCATCCTTTAAACATCACAAAGCGAATCCTTGACAGGAAGTAAGTGAATCCTGGTGTCACCTTCCTGAAACGATCTGCATTATAAAGGCTCCAGTTGTGTGTGGAGCCGGGCTGAGGTCTGTTGTGGATGGCTCACTGGAGTTCACCTTCTCTAATCTCCGTCGTACCTTCCGCACCTTCTCGCTGTAATTATGGGCTACACTCACCACGGCTGAATTGGCAACGCCAGTAATCGTATTAAGTAATCCCGCTACTGAATGGCAGCAACAGCACATTGTTCAAGAACTTTTTCTAAGATGCTTAGGGTGGCAGTGTGCCAGAAATGACTCTCTCCCACACGTATAATTTTCTCCCTCTTGCTGCTGAATATAAATTCACCTTGATCTGGTCTGAGAGTTTTGTCAGCTGGAGTCACTATAGTAAAATAAACACCAAAATATTTCAGATATTTTCCCCCTTCAAATGCAATGTTTATTTCTGGGCTGGACACTTGTTTCCTATTGAGTTGACATGTTGGTAGCAGCTTTAACTAAAAAGAAGAGAAAGAGACTTAATGTCGTGGAATGTAAAGAACTTATTGTTTTTGAGCTGTTCTAACTTTGAGTTCTTTTAACTTGAAAGGAGCTGAGTGAATGAAATGCTGAGAGTTAACAATTTAAAAGATTGAGAAAAAAAAACTGACTTCCCAGCATGTAAAAACTCTTAAAAGACTTTAATACGTTATTTCTTTCATAATAATAAAAGTCATGGGACACTAACTGTGAAAATCACTTACGATGGCCTCCGTTGATTTCTTTGTACTGACTAATTTGTAGCTGGAAGTTCCTAATATTAACATGAAGAATTGACTTCTGAGAAAATCTCTTAACTGATGATGTATCAATATCCTGGTGAACCTCATGTCCATTCAAGCTCAAGACCTGAAGACACCTGAAGTCTAGTCAAGGCTTTCAGAGACTGGACAGTTCGCACAGAAAGACGTTTTTCACGAGCTGTCACAGTCTAGAAACTGAGGACAAGACACCAACAGCTAGAAGTTCTGGTTGTAGGTACCTGCAAATCCACTGAGACTGAACTAACTCAACGCCGGATCCTGTGCCAACAAAATGTGGCAAACAGAAAACTTCACAGTTTAATTTGACAATTCATGCACAAAAAAAAAGCAGCGTCTAAGGCAAATTATTCTGACCAGCTGTCACAACCAATCACATTCATAATTAGCTGTACATTGCCGGCCTTTCACTTCAATGTTAGTTTTACATAAAAAAAAAAAAACTCAAATGATGATGAAATAACTATTAATTCTGGTAATTTGCATTTTACATTATTTTCTATGCTGAGGTAGAAAAATAACCAGGACAAATTCAAAAGGTGTTTTGTGAGTTTTTGAAGAACTTGCAACTGATTTTCCTCATTTTTTTCACATTCGATGGGCAGACGTGGGACGGACTTACTGCCGTAAGTGGACATTCTAAAAATGGGCAACTGGCAACAAGACGACACGAAATCCAAATTAGGACTTGGACTGTAAAATTGGACTCGTTCCATACGATGCTGAAGATGCAGCAGGTTGTTTAATAGTTACATTTTTCTCTGCAGTCCAGAGTAGAACACGTCAAACTGACAAGCAGCCTCGAATTAAATATTATCCGTGCTGTTTAATTCATGTTCACTTTAAATTATTGCAGAGGTTGTCAATTTACGGAAACTAATTGATATAGGAAATAAATATTAAATCAAGTTCAAATCCAATGACACCTAGTTAGCATTTCATTCATCTGCCACAATAATTAATTAATTTAAATATCTGGAGCTTGCTCCAGCAAATACAGCCTGTCACTGACTAATTTGATTTTTACTGACTGTCAGCAGCCCAACCGCACGTCTGGTTCATTAATTTATATGGAATTTATATGGAATCATTTTAGGCTGTCACACCTGCCAAGTGAAGTCTCGTGTCTATAGGATATTAGAGGAGACGGATTACAGCCAACAGTAGAGCGGTGTTTGAATACACCCAGCTGAATCATTTTCCCAGCACTTGTACTGAAAACTGTGCCGTCTTCGACATCCGGTGCCACCAGGCCTCCTATTGGTGTTGGTCAGTAATGTCACCATCACCAAACAGCTCGATTAACTTCCTGCCTTTGAGATCCTCGCTCTTTCCCAACACTTTTGTATCTCTGCACTTAACACCCACCGTTTAGCACACTCTTTTACACCAGTAAACTCAGACCTGTCGCATTTATTTCAATTACTCTTCTTCTGCAGTTATCAATAAATGCAGAGCAGTCACATACCCTAGTTTAACCAACAATATCTAACCTACGATTAAAACCTGTATTTCAGTGAATGTTAAAAAACACTATTTAAAATACAAACTTTAGAACCAACTCTTATTACGATGCATTCCAGTACAACTCCACTACCCACTTTAGAAATTATGACAACATGAAAGTAGAAATAACGGCCGAGCTGCTGTATTGAATTGTATTTGATTCTAGGGGTGTACCTAATAAAGTGGCCAGTTAGTGCATTAGCGTCTGGTGATATTGTCAGTGTCGTGGATGGTTCTCTTGCAGATGAAGGATTAAGTCCAAAAAGCAAGTGATCTAAATTAAAAAGATGCGACCAGTGAATTTGGCCATTTGTCAGATGATCCTCTCTCTTCTTTTGACTCCGGATCAATAGAAAATCTCTGTTTTACCACAGAGCCTCATTCATATCAGCCAATCCGAGCACAAGCACAGAGGAAAATCTTCCGTTTGGTCAGTAAAGTTCATGCAAACCTTTAATTTACCGCTGCATGACTAATTTCTTCCAGAGTAAGTGTCTCATCATTAGTAATAGTAATTATTGTTTACATCAGTATTAATTGTTCAGGGGTTTGATTATTAAACACTGGAACTCTACGAAATGATTGCTCAATGGAATGACAGACGTGAGCCAGGATGTGTTGCCCGTTCTTATTCATCCTCAATCTTTCACTTTCACCCACCATAAATACAGGCATTAGTTGTTCTGTTGACAACGGACCAAGAGTACAGCATATTTTTCATCTATTTGTGTCACCACTAGTTCAGACACTGTATATTTCACTGTCAACCAGCTGGGACGCGGTGAATAATTCAAACGATAGGCTGATGGGTGGCATTAATCATTCTTTGGTTGTCAAATTTGAATCAGAGGCCACAGACAGAATCATAACATCATAACTACCGCATGATTACAAATTATAGCCCTGAATGGGGCTGTAAAATTGCCTCCTTCTGTCTACGACACGATGCTGCCAAATGGAGTAAAGTATTATTACTAGTAAATGTTAAGGCTACAACACAACGAAGTGAATGTGTATCATTTTAAATTTTTTATTTTTTATGTGTGTCTTTGCTCAAAACTACAGACCAATTTTCAGGTTAATTAAATGTGTTTTTTTTTATCAGTAATCAGAAGAAGATTTAGCTGCTTTGCAAACAGTTTGGAAAAGCATTTTCTAACTACATGTACAGTAATATAAAATTCCAAATGTCTTTGCAACACAAGTAACATCAAGTATATACATAATTTTTTAAGCTATTCGGCAGTATGGGTCCAACATCTGTCTTGAAGAATTAAAAAATATGTCCAGTTAAATTCCACACTGCCGTATTAATCATCCTCAAACTTTGGAAACTTACAAAATATTGTATGCACTGCTGAACTTCTGGCAATTACATCAGTGAGAAAATCCTTCCAGGTGACGGACGCCGGTGGAGGGAAAGACTTTGAGGAGCTCTGGGCTAAGAGCAAGCGCTGACCCGTGACTGAAGCCCGGCCTCTCCAGTCGCTCACGTACATAGCCGCTGCTTTTATTGCTGCAGGGGTCACGGATGGCGGCCTTTCGTGACTGGTTCTCAGCGCACAGAGCCGCCCGGTGCCCACGGACACACACACGCACACGGGAAGAATTTCATGTGCATAATGGAGCTTCTACACACATACGGAGTTTGCCCAAGATCTTCCTCATCCCCTAAGAGCATCACTCCATATGCACAAGAGGATGACAACCTCCAGTGTCTGATGCAGCTGCTAATCGGGGGCTGTAAATCAAATTGGCAGAGCCACTCCCAGTCAGCCTGAGCCACATAAAGGCGTCGTGGCTGAGGATCGCACGCTGATGCCAGCCCCTGGAGTCTAGCTGTGGCCGTCCAGCTGGACTGACGCCTGACAGTGCTTCTGCTCGCTTCCTGCCATGGCAGGGCTTTTTCAAAACCACTGTGCCATGAAAGCACGACAGCATGAGTCCTGCAGATTAAAACCACTCGGCGAGAAGAAAACACACAACGCCCGTTAACAATACATTGGACAAAAAGTCAGCGCTCTGGGTTACAGCCAGTAGAATTATCAATGCCGTTTTATTTTCTTTTGCTAGACAAAAAACAGAAACCGCAACACACCCACAACGCTGCCGGCCCATCCGAAACGGCTGCGATTGGTTCCAGATGTTTGATCTTGCACTCTTTCACCAGCGACAGTCATCCCCTCGTGACGTGCTAGAGCAGCTCACATCCAAACAGACGTTAATCTGAAGGTTGTGGCCACAGCTGTATTCCATCCCTACACCAGACGGAAGCGGCAGAAATGAGGCTCTTTTCCAGGCCTGCTGGGTTATATGGGAGTAAACAGATCAATGGGCTCACCTGAGAGATGGATGCTCACCTCCTCCGAGCAGCGGTGATCAAGCAGATTCTACAAAGCCATCCCTCCAGCTGCAGCCTAATGACTCTAATGGGCAGCAGTGCTCTCAGAGGCCTTTTATTACACTGATTAGGCCAACGAGCTCAAATATAAAGTCATAATCTGATTAAGCGATGGACAGGAGCAGAGGACGGGCAGTGAGACAGAGCGCGCTAATACAGATGGGACTTTATGTTGTTTATAAAGCTGGAAAAGCTAAATTGCACAGCAGGTCTCCCGTGGATATGCGAGCTAAAATGGCTTGGGGCCCTGACTGCTGCCTGTGTACAGTAGGGTTTACCATGATTTGACGTCCCAAATGTGCGAATGCAGATGCTTCGAACTCCACAAGGTCCCGTGTACGCTTTGCGCCTTGACTGATGCCGGCTGGTTTAGCACGAAGCGACGATGAAGCTGCCCCCATCTCTTGACCCTGAACGCATCTGAAAATATGGGCATATTTTTAATTTGTCACCTCTTGATTCAAAGTTTGCAGTTATAAATACTGGACTGAAATTGCTTTTTAGTGCAGTAAGTCGCAGACAGCATAATTTACTACCACTACCACGTTGTGGATTGATCTTATTCACTTCCACAGGTACAAAGGATCACACTTCGGATTATGTTGGTGTCAGCTCGGCCTTATTCACACACTTTACTGAATCTACTGTATCGTCCACAGATTCTCCAAACTATTTTAGTATTAACAGAGGAACTTTGCTTTGCTGTGTTACAGCAGAAAACTGAAGGAAAAATGACGACACCAACACCAAGTGCGAAGTGCACGAACACCACGTTATGCAATGTGGTCATGATACGATGACAAATGCTGCCAAGGCTCGAAGGTGGATGTGAGGATAAATTACGAAACAGTCGAGACATAGCGTAGTTGTGTTAAATACGACAGGGACACAGCTCACCACCCCTGTACAGAAGGGGTGGAGCAGTAGTAACGGATGTCCTGTGGAGCTGGCGGTCTCTGGCTGAACGTCCTCCTCTGACCAGCCAGCAGACTGTGCAGTGGGTGGGAGGGATGTCCAGGATTGAGGACAGCTTCCTCCTCTCAGCCACAACATGCGAAGGGTCCAGCTGCACACTCAGAGCAGAGCAGAGCCATCCCTCCTAATTCATTTGTCCAGTCTGTTAGTGTCAGCCGGCTTCCTGTTGCTGCCCCAGCAGACCAGCTGTGTGGCTTCATTCTCCTGTCCAGCCTATTGTCGTCCATTACAACATCCACCTTTGTTCCCCGGGTAGTGAGAACTGGTCATCCCTCACCTGTCCACAAAACTGTCCACCACTGACTGGGAACTGCTGACGGTGCCAGTAATTCATGGGGACAGAACTATCCCCTGTGGAGCCTCTGTGCTGTAAACCAGTGTCAGACGTACTGGGGGTCCAAATTATGATAATTCACAATCCAAGAAACCAAAATGAAAGCTGTTAAAGATATTGCGTTTGCTGCACCCACACTCCCTTCCTTTTTATCAAATTAAGTCACAGCATTAATTTAGGCGCCATCATATCAGCTCATCCTAAATAACTGACTTTATGTGAAAGCAGTGAAATGTGCCGTCTAGCATATGCGTCACTTCACGGTTATCTGCTTAAAATCCAAAAGGCAAAATAATGCACTTGTGCTGTGAAATTTATCATGTGACCCCGGCCAACAAAAAGCAATCATTTCCTCGGGGGTGAAACCTGCAGTGATGGATACCTCCCCCTGGCTTGCAAGACAAGAGTGGCACTTTGGGAATTTATGTGTGTGTGTGTGTGTGTGTGTGTGTGTGTGTGTGTGTGTGTGTGTAGACCACACTTCATTTAGCACTGCTCCACAGGGGAGCCAGGGGAAATCACACAGAGACACGGGGAGAGAATAAACAAACAAATCAAAAGCATTAAAGCGAGCAAACAGAACATAGGAGGCTTTTTTAAGGGACCGTTAAACCTCCATTATCCACCTCAAATTAAATGTCTTCTTCGGGAGGCTCCTGTCCTTCCCGACATGCTGAATAAGCACAGGTCGCAGACGCAGACGCAGACGCTGTCAGGAAAACAGATGAATTGGATATTAACTATGATCTATTCAGTCTCGTCATGTCATTTTTATAGTGGAAATGTTCCCCGAAATAGAAACGCCTTCGTATTTACTGTGCAAGTGCTTTTTTTTTTACAATTAAAAGAACACAAACGTTTCCCCTTCAAACCTCAGTGTGAACGCAAGGATGTCACAACTGCAGAGCATATTTATATGACCACACCCACTCAGTCATTACATGATCCAATGAGATGGCACGAGCTACCTATGGCGCTCAAAGGCGGTGCACTCCTACGAGATCCACCGGAATCAAAGGTCATCACTGCAAAATCAGCAAATACTACAAGCACTGAGAGTTAAAGTCAAAAGTGGGAATCGTTTAAGAGACATACAGCAACGTGCGCTTTTGTTTAAAGGAATAGTTGAGCGTATTGATAAGAATGATTCTTACATTAATTGTAGCGCGTCCATAAATTGCCAAGTGGGTTCGAACATAAAGCCAATTAGCTTAGCACAAAGACTGCAAACACCTCACCTGGTTAAGTTGTTAAGTGGAAAAACACAACTTTTCCTTTGACCAGGAGCAGGAACTTTCCTAGAGTCCCTGTTAGTTGCCGGGCAACTGATCCTGGCTAATGCCAGGTTCATACTGTGTCGTTTAAATTGTTATTATGAGCAACCAACTGGAAACAAAGTTTACGTTAACATCTGACAAGGCAGGATGAAGTGTAGAGGTTTTAACATGACGGCCTCCACAAGGGGGATGAAGCGCCTTCACCAGCAGGAATACATGATTCATTGTAAAATTCATAAAATTGTACATGCAAAAGCTGCTTCTAAATAAGATAACCTGATGTTTTTAATATTTACCAGCGAGATCAGATCAGATTTACCAAGTTACTGACTTTTGGGTTTATGGTATATGCATTTGTAACGTTCACAGCCAAAGTCTCTCAAATATTGAGCAGTGGGTATAATATCTCACAGTTTTTGATAAATTGGGTCACAATCTGTGCTCTGCCTGCACAGAAAACAGCCTCGTGTTGTTGGTATCGTTAGAATTTTTCTTCATTGGGCCCATTAGCGTGTGCTTTTCTCCGAGCTTGACTTGTGTATTAGTGATGGCTCTGCTAAAGCAATCAGACATCAGCTTAACAAGCAAACATTATGAATATACATAAACATAAAGATCTGACTTCTGCTCATTGACTAATATTAACGTGTTTTTGAGTTTAAATTCACAATTGTACTAAAGAGTACAGCTGGGACCCGCTGTATTTGTACTATGAGTAGACGTAGTGCCTTTCTGAATGCGGTCGGCCTGTATCTTCTAATTGGATCATGTAATGAGTCAGTGCCTGCAGCTGTGAGATGGCGGGTGGGGTCAGAGTTGATATGTTTTGCACAATGAAGAAACCTGCGGGCTTTGGTTGCGAGCGTGTCGAATCCGCGTGGGTGTCGGGGCCATTTCTTCCACTTTTGTGACAGTTTCTTGAGATGGACTCAACTGAAAATGTCTGCCACAGAGAACTGTGGGAGCTCAACGCAGTTCCTGTGAGCGATCGGCTTTTACTAGAGAACCACATCAATCCATCAACCACCCACCCCGGCAGGCCCTAGTTGGACCTGTGCATTGTGAGCTTTAATCAGAAATCTGTTTGAGTGTGAAATAGATATAATATTCCAGGTTGACATTTCAATTCAATTGGTAGAAAATGCCTTTAGAAAGTGGGAAGGTTACAGACTAAAAATAGGCAAGAAAAGCCCTGTACGACTGTGGCTGGATCCACAGAAGCTGCAGAAGGAAGAAAATACTCAATATAAGAATTAAGAGGCTTTACTTAACCAAAAGCTAATGTGACTGGCAGTTTTTTGCGTTAAGTCGAAGCCAGCAAAGCAATAAGGGGACAAAACAATGACCGAAACAATTAAAATCCACGGCTGTGAAAGCTGCACTAAGGCCAAATAGTGCCAACCTGCTTCCATCAAAGTCAGGGCGGAATTCCATCATGTTCTTTGGCTGCAAAAAACTTTTTATTTTCTTTTCAAACCAAACAACAAAATTACTGCTAATGGCCTTTTTGAATGGAACACCCTGCAAAACTGGCACAACCTGCATCGTGTGCTGCCTGAAGCGTCGGCTCTCTCGCCGTCTATATGCAGATTGTGCAATTTATTGACACGACTTATGGTTGGGGGGGGGAAAGCATGCAGCAAATGAAAATGAAACGAGATTAAAAGAGTGAGTCACGGTGTAGTGGGTGATACTTTCATTTGGATCAGCGCGGAGGAAACGCTGCGCTCGTGGGATTGTAGTAAGCGAGCAGTTGTGCACAACGTTGCACACTTTGATTTTTTTTTTCACCAAAGGCGATTAAGGCTGCAGCTCTGCTCTTCTGCGTTCACTTTCTTCTCTTGACTGACACCGTGATTGCAGCATAACGATGAGCTGAGACAGATTTGAATCCGTCCTCCAGAGACATGTTCTTGCCCTTTCAGTCTGGTCAATTATCCTCCTTTTCTCTCTCTCTCTTTCGCTGTCTCTCTTTTCTCTTTGCAACTGGTAGTCATCTGAATCAAATTACAACAAAGGGGATCAACATCTGCCTTTTTCCTGTAAATTATAGACCATGACAACGTTTGAGCAGAGATGTGGGTTGAATTCATTGGAATTAATCTGATTTTATCATTGTCACTGTCACACTGGCGTAGGCACTCAAACACTCGGAAGCGGTGCTCAGCCTCTCTCAGACGTCTGAATGGGCTCCCTTTGGATTTTTGAGGTCAGGCTTGTCCCATTAGGCTGGCAATAGACAAAAGCTTTATCCCATTTGGTTTTTTTAAACATTTATTATTAATGCAGAGGTTTCCCTCCTGGTCCACAAATGCATCACTTAATTTTCCTAATTAAAAAGTTTCTGTTGAAGTCAAACAAACAACAAAAAAAAATGTTGGCCAGGCTCAGACGACTTTTATATTTGGCGACACAAGCATAGTGATCAGTGAAATGACAACAACGTGCGCGGACTGCAGTGCAAAGATGTCCTACAGCCTCATTTACTGTGTGTGTTTCTGTCTGTTTGCTCGTGCTCTGGATAACGTCATGATCGTTACCTGGTGGCTGATTGCAGTGATGTTTATTTCCCTGCATGTTGGCAAATAATCTCTTCAATATATCCTCACTAGCTTCATTAACCTGCACGTTTCCAATCAAGATAAGGAGAATTGCACCGAGGGAACACAACTATACCAATAATCATAGGAGCCGGCAAACAAGGCCCCTGTTCCTGCTACTTGAAGATTTGCGTTTTAATGAGCACGGGTAATTCTGTCAAACCCAGATGTGCTGCACGCAGACAAAATCACTAACCAAACGTGAGTTCTGGTTAAGCTACAAGCGGTTGGGTTGTCTGTGTGTGTACATGTCACATGTTAATGTCCTTTACTTTTGTTTGGAGCATAGCTGCCAAAAAAAATGAGTCATTGAGAAGGAAAGATCCCGAAGCCGTGACTGACACTTTAACTCATTAACATGATTTTTGTATTAATATAATAATATTGGATCCATACACTGTAAGCCCAAATTGCTTTATCCAGTCACTCTGCTTCAAATCTTAAGTAAAAAGTTAATGCAATCAAATTTCCATTTGATTTCAAAACATTAAACAAGAGCATTTAACATATGAAAACAAAAGGCAAATCAGAAAAGTTTCTCCTGTTTTTTGGGCTTGAAAACGTGCTCTTTTTTAGACCACAGGTGAAGGTTAAACATATATTGACTGGTAAATTAAGAGCTTCATCTTGCACCTGTTAATTTCAAAATCCATTTTCTCCTTACTCGTCAACAAGATCCCGAGATACTTAAACTTCAGGCAATCCACCATTTTCCAGAAGAGAACCATGGCCCAGGCTTGGAGGTGTTGACCGGTTTGTCAGTGTACATAAATCTGATTATGTATTATTCTTATTATTATTTCTGTAATTGAAAGTAATTTGAACCACTCGATCACTCATGGCGATGAATCAGTCCGCCTTTGTCCCATTAGGTGTCATGCATGTAATTCTCGATGGGAATTGACCACGACTCTCTGTGGATCTGTGCTGATGCCTTCAGACGAAGAAAGAGCTGGAAACACTGAGGACCAACTACTGTAGCAGAAGTTTGTCAAAAATGTTGCATTGACATTAATTTTTAATACACACTGAATCTAGTGTTAAAGGCGACACCACCGTCGATGAAGGATGGTCTTTGGGTGCGAACTGGTCAATTCAATGGGCTACAGGCAACATGACACCAAAATTTACCAAGCAAACGAATCTGAAATGACAGCGAGTTTCCTCGGGCTAATTTTCTTTGTGTGTACTCTGTCAACAAAATAGCTGTCACCAGTGTCAGGTCTGCTAATGAATGTTTAGCTGGACGGGCTTGATTGGCTCTAGGCAAAATGTTTTGATGAGACATTAGGTTAGGTGAACTAGTACTGCTCCAGCAAATGTGAAACACCAATTAGCCACATTTTAACGACGGACGGAGCATTTTCTTTCCTTTTTGTGTGCACAAATGTCCAGTGGCACACATCCCTTTCAGAATATAAAGCTGTCAGTCAGAACACGAGGGAATGAGATACTGAAAGCAAAAGGAGGACAGGCTAAGAAGGGCTAATTACATAGCTGACACCTCTTGCCTTCAAACATCCTCTGAAAAGCATTTGTTTCACTTTTCCGCTCTAATTTCACGTCAGCGGCTTTGTTTGGGTGTGCATCACTGTCTCAACTTATTTTTTTGCCATTATTTTTAGGTCACTGCTTTAAGACAAACAGAGAAGCCGTGACGTACTTGGTGAGCAAAACACAATGCTGGCAGTTTGTGTTATTCCCACTGTGACACTGGAAACGGTGCTATCAATCCCGTCAAGAACAACACAAAAGACAGATGGCTTAAATAAATCAAATATGATGCAGGAGCATGTCTCTTGTCTTTCAGAATGCTTCATGCATCCTTCAACAGCACAATCAAAATGTCTCTCACAGCATGGCGGCAAAGTAGCTCTTCCTGTGTGGAAGTGTGTTCAGAAAATTAAACTGTGTGATCGTTATTTATCTTCTTAAACTCAGCGCACTATGAGCTACAATATACAGAGCAGATTTAAACATGCAGGCTTATAGTTTCACTCCTAAAAGAAGCAAAGTTAGAATTTAAAGCAGCAACCGACTTGCACACGTTAAAGTTTTAAAGTGAAAGTAGGAGTTACAGTATGTGAAACTGATCGCAAATTGCCTCCAGGAAGTGAACTGCGGTGGAAAAAGAAGGATGAAAAATTGCCAGTCAAGGATCACATTGCTCCACTTCTAATCTCTTCATCAGCACATAAATGAGAGGCAGTGACAAGGTAATCAAACCGGGGACGCCACCTAAGTGAGGCCTGTTGAAATTACCTGTCTCTGTGACAACGTGGCTTGACAGGCCGTCAGGTGTGAACGCCTCGAGCTCCGGTCATGGCGCATCTGTTATTTGGATCAAGGCTGACTAGCGTGGATTAGCATCTGTCAGCTTTATTTTCAGCGACACCGCGAGGCTTCAGAGTGCAGATTACTGCCAAGGATGCTGACGGCCACTTGTGGCATTGCGCTCCCGTCTTATCTGACACAGCTGAAGCTCCTACTTTACAAGTGTGAGACACAACCACAAGAGGCTTCATACATCGGTGATTCTCCGACCACAAGTCCCACAAAGCTCCGGTGACACAGAGCATAGTCTCCAGAGGTGGCAAAAGTAGCCACGTTCTTTAGTGAAGTGCAAGCACAGATACAGATGTGTAAAAGTCGAAGGACTGATGCAACTGGAACCAAATAGTTCACCTCAGATACATTAAAACAAAAGCAATGAGCAGTTTTTACGTCTGACATTAACAAATGTGGGGTACAGACGTGTGCGGTATGATGGAGGGTGTAAAAGTCAAAAATAGTCAAAATAAATGCTCAAAGTAGAGATACTTTACATGAAAATTCCACTTAAGTACAGTAAAGTGTTTAGAGCTTCTGATGACTTTTAGTTCAGCTGTTGCATTTACTGGCTTACAGACAATCACACCTGTCAACATTAACACAATAATAAGAATAATAATAATCCTCATGTCCTGACTTACTTTCCTCCTGTCTCTGTGATTCCAGCTCAGTATTTTAAATGCAGGATTTCTAGTTTTTTCAAAGATCTATTTATAATGTGGTGCCGGTGTCATTATTTGTTTTCAGGGTGACACCTTCACATCTGTCCAGGGACTACAGGTGGAAAATAACCATTTGGCAAATTCTGGTGCATTTACAGATATGTGAATTAATGGACAAATAAACTAAGCAAACAGGGAAAAAAAAGAATGTGGGGAACTTGAGTTTTAAGAGGCAAAGTTGTTCTACACAAGCAACTAGTTTTACTCTGCATGAAAAACTGGATTTTCAGCTCCTGAACATACTCCTATTAAAACTTGCTAAAGCTACACGAATGCTGATCTAAATATTGCATACGGTGGCATAAATTTACTGCAAGAAAAGGGAAAACCGGATCAAGCTCGAGACAAAGTGAAACCTCCGCACTGTCAGCTGTGGAAACTTCTTGAGCTTCACCATCTCCCAAGACTCGAGGTGGGAGAATAACATCAACTAACCTCAGCAGAGGATGTACTTCCTGCGGCAGCTGAGGAAGTTCGACCCACCACAGGAGCCGCTGATCCAGTTCTACTCTGCCGTAATTGAGTGTGTCCTGTCCGTCTCTGTCCAGTTTGGAGCAGCCACCAAACGGGACAGGAACAGACCGGAGCAGACAGTGAGAACCGCAGGAAGAAATCATTAGTGCTCCGCTGTCAACTCTGCAGGACTTGTACATATCAAGAGCCACGAAGGTGGAGAAAATCACCAGAGACCCCTCTCACCCTGGACTCAACCTCCTCCAGATTCTTCCCTCTGGCAGTTTCCAGATCCCAGTCTGCCAGAAATCCCCAGACACCGGAACAGCTTCATTCTTTCGGCCATCACACTCACAAACCGCTGACCTCTTACTCACACACACACTTTCATTGTGTCTGTGCCGTGTTCACTCTTTGAACAAACTTGACCAATAAAGTTAACTGTCCTCATTTATACACTGACTTGTCTTAACTTGAACACACACAATCTATTTTGACTGATTACACGCGTTGTTGTGTTGTTTTGGGTCGGATGAAAAAGTACGTGACCCTCCGGGTTAATGACATCAACAAAAGCAGATTGGAGTCAGGAGGTGTCTAACCTGGAGTCCATTCAATGAAAACAGATTGGAGGTGTGAGTTAGATCTGCTCTGACGTCTAACGAGTCTCTCTATTCACATCAATCTGCCTAGGAACAAAAAGGTTATGGATTTGCAGTACGGGTGGAACGGGTCAGTTTAAGGTCTTCATACACAAGCAACAGAAAATCTTTCAAAGTCGCCCAAACTGCAAGCTGAAACATAATTTATCTTCTGTTCCAATTTTCACGTTTCATCCAGACTAATATTGGTGTTGGACTGTTTGCAGGCGCTTGGGCAAACACTCTTACACCGAACGCACAGCCAACAAAAAGCACTTTCCCCCCAACAACAGTTTGTTCTCTGACAAAGACAAAGCTTGATTTATACAAGATGCTCCTCGGAAATCTAACTAGGAGTCACGGTGACACGGACCAAAACAACAGTGATAGGTTCAATCTGTCCTTAGTCAGTGGGGTGGTCGGAAAACTGAAACAGCCAAACTCACCACAGCGGCAAAGAAACGCCATCACCATCTACCAGCCTATCAGAGACACACAACTCAGAATTTGAAGACACCAAATTACACAGACAGACATCGTATACCTTTAAGTTTACTTCCTGTCTCCTCCATTTTCCACACGTGCTCAGTAGGACAATTGTCCCAAATTGCCATTTAATTGTAGTCAAAGCTTATTGCAGAAACGGCCTAAAACGAGAGGAGCCAGACACATACTTTACTGTAGATTCATGACTACAGCTGCGAACGCACGGGCAGAGCCACACATGTGCATGCTCTTCTTTTTGTCAGATTAATAAAGACACCTACGTCTGATTCTGCTACAGAACATAAATCTCAATTATTGTGGAAATGAGCGCACATGCACGAGCCTCAATTACACACCCACAATTGACCATTAATGAAGTAGAAACGCCTTAAAGCACCATGGGCCTGCTCCTCTGTGCGGAGCAAAGAGTTGGTGATTGTCGTGTGTGTGGCAAAGTTTTATTACACATGCCTATTTTGCACAACATTAATACTTCTTCTTTATCAAATATCTATAAGTAAAACAAAACAAAAATGATAAGTAAATAAAAAGAAGGCTATTAAATGAGAACTTTGATGTTTTATTATATAAAATGTAGAATTCAAAGTAATGGGACTATTAGAATTATTATTCATTATGTAGTTTATCTAATAGTTAATATCTTCTTGATAATGTCTATTCACAGTGCGTCAAGACCAGCATGTGTTTGTGTATGTGTGGTTCATACATGTACATCCGGCCTCTGGGGTGGGTGGAATATTACCGGCTCAGACCAAATAAAAATACTGTTCACACCAGACGTCCTATGATTTTGGCTCTGCTGAACCAGTTCTGTCGGGAAGCAGGGTCCAAACTTCCTCCTGAACACTGTGCAGGTCTTCTCTGCAGCTACCGGAAGCACTTGTGTGAAGTAGTTGCTTCAGTTTGAAGTGGTTCAACCAGTTATTAAATCCAAGGTTCACTTACTTTTGCGAGTCAATAAATACATGAAGGATTGTAGTTTGTCCGTGCGCTCAAGGCTTGAGCTGATTGTGTTTGTCGACATGTGTGACTTTGATGAAGTTCAGATCAAATTTTGTGAAAACTAAATGCAGAAAACAGGTAATTCCAAAGGGCTCACGGGCTTTGCTATTTTTTTTGCTTCCACTGTAAATAGAACAACTTGTCCAAGGGCAACATCGCTCTGCTTTTATCACTAAACTTTGAATCACAGGAGAAAGACGTGGAGGGGGGGATGGGGGCTGGTGAAATACAGAAACAATGAATTGGAACAAATCCAACAGGCACACGCTTTATCTCCTTCCCCGCCTTTTTTCCATTTTTGCTATCTTTCTCTATCTTAATGAGCACCACAGCTTTCTATCGAGGGACGGTGCCGGCATGATACATCACAGGCAGGACACATACAGGGGAACGAGGACAGGACAGTGGCGGGGTGACAGCGATGCTGCCGGAGCGATTAGGAGCGCTTAGACGGGCGCGCTGATTCACAGCATGAGCGCCGGAGTGTCATCATCGTGCTCGGGGGAAATGGCGGAGGTGGCCATCGTTTCAAGATGAAAATGTTCACAGTGTAGAAGCCGGAAAATGGAAACTGAACTGTGGTCAAAGTGGATTCACTCCCAGACCTGCTGTAGCTCCACAAGGAGGCTCGCGCACTAACTACAGTGTCAGTTGGCAGGATATGAAATGACCTGAAGTGCTTGAAACACTTTCGGAGAGGCCGTCAAACCTGACGTTAGCAGGCTGCTGCTACTCCTCATTCCGGTCAGAGGGTTACAGTTGAAACGCCTGGTCACAGAGTCAGAGCCGGTGGCACAGTCCCGACCGCTCGCTGTACAAAGTCGGAGGGCTCGCTTACGTAACACAGTCTCATTATTCAAAGGCAACGTTGCGCCATATTAATAGAAGGTGACCTTTGCAGTTGTTTGCAGCAGACGCCGTCTCATTTTATTTTTTCTCCTCTGAGTAACATCAACGTGGACGTGAGCGTATGTGCAATGCAACACGATCCATTAGTTCAGTGGTGCCACATGAAAGCAGAGGTCCAGATCACCTGCATGAGGTGATTGTGGAGCGGCAACAGACATGCGCGTCTGTCTCGATAGTCTATGTGAAATCGATAATAAGGCAGCAGCTGCCTGCAGCGACTGGCCCAGCAGCTCATTGCCATGCACAGTATGGAGGAGCAGGCACAGCAGGGGGGTCCAAGAAGCAATACAGAAAACAGGAAAACGGCCCATATTGTCGTTCTAGCGGGGGGCACATTACTTGAGTGATGCTCTCAGCTGATAGCAACGATATGGTGACGTGGTATTTGCAATGTGGCACATGAAAGCAGTCGTGGCCAAGCGAAGCTCAGCGGTGGCTCCATTTCCTTGGAGTTATGAGAACGGAGCCTCCAACACTGCAGGTCTTAAGATGAGCTGTCGAAAAGCATGTGCCGCTGCCTGCAAGAACAATCGCCTTCTATTTTTGCCCGCATGAGACACAGATTAGATCATCAAATCAAAAGTGGGCACTTTTTTTTTTTTATGAGAGGCAGAATGGAAATGTCAATGCATTTGTTTAGGCTCAAAGGATTCGTCTGTGCACACCGTGGCTTCACGGCGCCTTGTTCTTTCCGTAGCATTAGCAGGATTTCTGCCGCTCCACCGGGGGAGTGCGTCACCTGTAAGGCGCTGCTTAATGTCTGTGTGTTGATCATGGCTTGTTTCAAACAGTCCTGGATGCCCACAGTGAAAAATGTCTGTCTGCCATGTGCCGCATCATGTAGCCAACAGTCACAAGAGGCGCGTTCCGTGAGGGGGAAAAGCAACACGCTGATCAAGCTGCGAGGTTTCCTGATTGGCACAAGCTTTTAAAGAAACACGGGTAACGATATATTGGTATTTTTAGATCAATGTTGCTGATTATGGCCTTGTGCTTCTTTCGGAGACACAGCTGGTGTTACTTACACGATAATAAGGCACAAAGTCTCCACTGAGGTTCAGCCTAATGAAATTGTACGAGGTGGGGTAGCAGCTCATGCCACCACTTCTTCTACTCTTGAGGAGCAATTATGATTAGAAATATGGAAATTTGCTAATTAAAGCCAAATCAACAGAGGCTACACGGTGCAGGGTTTTTCAGTCATGGGTAAATCATTTGTGTGAAATCAAATGTTGAACGTAAAGTGGGAGGCGAGATAAAGAGCTTTCGAGTAGGTAGCGTGACGGCGTTCGCCAATTCGTGGATGCCGCTGGGTCTTTTTGTACGACACGTGCTTTACCTTCCCAGGAAACCTTTGTTCATTCATTCCTTGGTGTCTCGGCTTCCCCTCGTGATATTTTCAGCACAGAGCAGCTTCTGAACTGACAACTACAGCGTCAAAGATCTTTCCACTGACCTGCATCTGTTCAGAATACGTTGGCCTGCCTATTTTAATGTGGGCTCAGCAGATGGCCTAAACGTGCTTCCAACAATTTTATCGTCAAAATGTGTGTGTTGGAACAGATATTTGGGTTGGATGTGGGAGCTTACAGTTAATAAAGAGTGTTTGGCGGGGCTGCCTGGCAGGAGAGCAGAGGATGTATGTGTGGAGGCTTATCTGTGAGGTGGGGGGGGAGTGGGTGGCTGTTTAGTGGGCACCTTTAAAATGACATCCCTGCAACGTGAGGTTAATTCAGCATAAATCAGTAAAAAACATCTGAAGGTCAGAAATCAGTGCGTGTGCCAGTACAATGTAAAGAAATGACTGGACTGGATCAAAAGTCCATCAGTTCTGAATCAGCCGGCCACCGAAATGGAAGGCGGAGACGAGTCTGGCCAAGACCTGCAGTCACACGCCGCCCACTCTGTGTTCACAATCTGCGCACGCACAAAGACATGCAAATCCCCCTGTGTGTGTTTTGATCTCATTCCCCTCACTTGGCGCACGGTGACACATGGCCACCTACAGATTCCCTGGGGAATCTCTGTGTATTCGACTGTTTGCAGATTATCACAGCCTGTTTTTTTTTTCCACTCACTTGAATACCATTTCCTGCTCATTAACTCCCCATTAACGTCGCTTTTGCTTAACACGAGAACCGCGAGAGAGGTCGGGGTTTGGGAGGCTTTGTACCACCTGTAAAGAGGAGGGTTTGCCGTTAATTACATCCTTTCATGCAGAATGCTGCTCTCTAACTTTTAACGAGGGGCCGTTATCGACTTATTCCGTTAGGATTTGATACTTTGTCGGTGGAGCCGTTTGCCACCTCAACAGTCAGGAGGTGATCACTCCTGGCTGGGTCGACCACAAATAGGTCGCAGGTGATGGGTCCGATCAGGAGTGAATCTAAGACTTTATTGTGAAAAGGGGGCCTCCCAGAGAACAGGGAAACCCCATCCTAGACCGAGGAAGCAAGTGTGGAATACTAACCAGTGCTCAGCCTGTGGACACAACACCTGGAATGTGGAAGGACGTTTCTCGTGTTTCTAAAGACGCAGATGGTCATGCTCGTTCAACAGGTCCTGGGTTAAAATTTGTGATGTCACATTAGTTTTACATTAGTGAGTTTCCTGCACAGGTGACAGGAAGTGTGTCGGGATCACTAATCCCTTTAACTAGCACATTTCAGAGCTGTGATTACCAAAAATTGACGTTGGTTTTATGTCTCCATAGAGCAGTTACATTTCCAATCTTATGTACCGTATTCATCCGCACTGTCAATATAAATTGCTGTTTTCAGAGCAAACAAGAATTTAAGGAAACGGTACATGACGCGTGTAAATCAACATCAAATTACAAGGCAAATTATAAGGCAAAAAAAGCTCATTCCCTGAGCATTCAGAGCAGGTCTAAAGGATCAGGCTTTTCCATAACAACCATAAACATTTCTAAAACCACAAATCTGTTTTAATATGTGGTCAAAGCTTTGGACTTTAACTGTTGTTACCAATGTAAATCCCGATCCTGTCAGATCAGCTGGAGCACCTCTTCAAATTAAGATACGTTTTTAGAACATGTTTCTACTAAAACAAAAATGTGAACATTGTTGCTTCTAACTATGTTTCGCATCCGCCGTGTAGTAGCAGAATGAAATAGCGGGTAAAAGCAGCCAGAGCTGCTGTCTGGACTCTCTGATGGGAAGTCCACAGGGACAGGTGTCTGAGAAGGGCTCAGACAGCTGCTCTTTTAATTTGAAAGGGTTCCATTATTCTGAGCTGGGAGATTCTTCTTGTGGACACGTCTCCCCGCGTCTACTCTCAGGTCAAGATCCGGGATGATACTTTTAGCGGGTTTGCTGGAGAGGTTGCGTAACATTTCTGGGCAGGTAGAGACAGAGTGTGGAGCCGAGGGAGGAGAACGCCTGCATATTTCTTTTTACAGCCTGTTGCCACCATGATCCAGTCCTCCAATAAGTCGCTGAATGGATGGGCTAAATGGCTCTGATCATTTACTGTACAAATATTTACCCCGACTCTCTACAGGCATCTGTCAGGATCTATTCCTCACAGTCTGATACCCCTGAGACAGTGGAAACAGCTCGAGGAAATGAATGCAAATTTGTAATTATATTTCAGCTCAAGATTCGGATCGTTTGGTAGCTGCGTTTCATCAGAACACGGAGATGCCGTGTTACTTTGATTGTTATCGCAGCCTTTTTCATTTCCTGCTAAACATTGCTTCCAATGTGTGTGTGCGTTTGTGTATCTGTGTGTGCACGTCAGTCTTTTGTCTGAATGACAGGCCTGCTGGAAAACACACACAAACACACAGTTGGGGAAAAATGTGCCACTATTTACATAAGCAGGAGCTTAACCTCAGATTGGAGCCCAAAAAGATGCAGCAGAGTGAATCAGTGAAGGAAAATACTTCCACTTTATTTTTACCGGTCGTTGCTGATACAAACCAGCCCAGGCCTTCAAAACTCTAATAACCTCTTTGTTTCTTCTTTAAAACTTATTTCCATGGAGACGAGGCTCTGCATCCTCTGCAGACCAGCTGCACTGCTGCAGTGATTTTGCATTCTGCTCACGCTTCTCTGCAAGCAGCAAGCAAACAAAGGCCTGACCCTGCACACTCCCATGCAGAGGGTCAGCAGTGGGAATGCATGTAATCATTGAGAGCGGGGGGGGGGCAAGGACCCTGGGTTTCACCTTGGATGTGTGATTAGAAATGTGGGATGGGAATGTGGACGCTGGGGAGCAACGGGAACAATGATTCTTGTATTTATGCATGAAGCCACATCAGCGGAACGCCAACACCTGTAGCCTGTCCCTGACAAAAGCGGTGACCTGTGCACGGCGGCAATTTAGCTCCAGCTAAAAGGCAAAACCTTTATTGTCATTTAAGCAAAAAAAAGGCCGAGTTCAGCTCTACCCGGTGGACACCTGACCGGCTCGGAATCTGCTACAAAAGACAAAGTGAGGACAGACGACGTGGAGAAATTGTGAGGTTGGCCCCTTCTGCTTCCCAAAGGGCATAAGCAATTTTCAGCTCTGGTGAGTCCTCTCTAGAAGTCTGAACACAGAACAATGCTCGAGCTCATTTATTCACGCGCTCCCATGGCAGCAACTGCCTTGTCCCGCGTTTTTTTTTTTTTTTTTTTTTTTTATGCTAAACAAATTTCGGTCTCGTGTCGTCCACTGAGCATTTTAAGGATGGTAAAGATCAGTCTGTCTCGCGTCACCGAGCATGGTGAGAGTGTTATTCCACTGAGAATGACGATATAAATGAGAGAAATCTGAATATTCATCTCTCTTCAGATAATAATGGAGGTTGTCACTCATGTTTGATTGGGCTCCATCAGACGACTGTAGTCATACTGAGACTCGCAGGTAACTTCTGTGATTGATAGCTATGCTGAGAGTGCGACTGCTGCTCACCCCGGGCGACGGCGACAGCACTCACGCACAGCGGGTCGGGACGCCATTCCCAAGCAGTCAGCAGCGGAGCTGTCCTTCGCCTCCATGGTATCACTTCCCTGCCTGAGATGTGATGAAGCTGTAAAGCTACAGGACGATTTGTTAAAACGAAGCACAACGCTGGTCTTCCTTTTAGAGGCAGAAGTGGGTTTGTGCAGCAGCTTCATGCCAACATGACTCAGAGTATGTGGATGGCGGCTTTAAAGCCAAGTCCAGGCTCCCCTGAGACCACTTTTGAAAACCACAGCTGTCCACTCTGAGCTGAAAAGGATTTGCACATCTTTCGTTGGGCACAGATTTCACTGTGTTGTGGCAGAGATTTCAGGTGTGGGATGGAGCTTATGGCAGCTGGAGGTGGACAAAGAGCAACTAGGGAGCAAACGGCCACGACCGTCTATACTGATCCATTTTACCGCTGTAATCCACTTGTCTCAATCGAGCCACAAGTGTGTCCCATTTGTACGGATGGTGTTTTTTGAATGTAAATCGCTGGACTTAAACATTTTATGGGGATTAGGCCAGCTTAGCTTCACGCCTAATGCAATGATTAGGGATTTCTGCAAGAGCAGATAAGTGAATGTTCACTAGTTACTCAGCTGTTAAACACTTTAAGCCGAAAAGCTAAATCTTGCAGTAGTGCAGCTTTACCAACGCTGTGATGCATCGGCTTCACACTCACTGAACTTCATCAGATGGTCAGTGACAAATCTTTAGTCACCATCAAGCTCACGACAAGTGAGTGAAATACGCCGATTGTGACAAAGTGCCTGTATGTAAATTATGAAAGTTGAAAGAAATGGAATGGAGCCATGTGACAAAGGAAAAATTCAGTTTTTTTACTGCAGTGTCGCAAACATTTAACGAGAATATTATGTGATGTGAATAAATGATCCTGAATAAAACGTGGCGAGTTGTTTACAAAAGCTGTAGGAAAAAGTCAGAGCACAACCGTATCCTGAGGTTTGGCCCAGCTCAAGACGTGGAGCAGACAAACCACGTGGGTCCTAATATCAAAGGTCGACGAGGTGCAGAACTGAGCAGCGTGTGAATCAAAGAAAGGTCTGAAACACAGGCACAAGTTTAAGGTTGAAAGTAAGACTGAGTGGGTGGGTTTTTTTGTGCCGTACGAAGAGAGTTTTGAAGCTCACGTCGAAAATGGACCTTTGAAGATAAAATACCAGCTTCGAATTTTGTCAATAATTCTCTTTTAAAGTTTTTCATTGAGCTGTTGGTGATGTGGAACGTGCGTGCGGGATTTAATTAGACTTTTCCCAACTCGTTTTAGTGATGTCTGCGAAAACATTGTGTGGCTTAAAGCGTCATCCACAGTCAAAACTGGACTGAGCTTTAAATGCTCAGACACAAGTAACGAGTGAGAATGAGAATGGCGTGCGTGGTTGCCATCGTGCAGGTGGACGTGCAGAGTTTCGAGCACTCATCAAGAAAAAAAACCCAAGTTGAAAATAGTGGCGATGCCTTAATTGATCGCATGGATTTCTTCTGCGAGAGATTCATTTGCAGGTGCCTGTTTGATTTCATCGCCCTTGTGTTGCAGGTGGTTCATATCTGCCATTGTGAGTGGATACATCTCTGTACGGAAATAGACGTCTAATTTACCAACTCATTCATGCGATTGACGTGAAACTTGACGGCGCCATGAGCCACCGCGGCGAGGTTATCGTCGTGATCATCCCGTTTGTCTTCGCACATTTCATTGCTCATCCATGTGCATTTGGATTTTTTTCGTCTGTTTATTTTTTTTTCTCTCTATAATGAAGCAGGTGTCTAATGGGGAGATGTTATTTACACACTAATTATGAAAAATATATCTGTGCCAGATATCTGTGCTTCTAATCAACAATCTGATTGTTATATATTCAAAATTGTCACTGTCGTTTGATGAATTGCTTTTAGGGCTAAAAGCTTATGTAACACAGTCACGCTGCTGTTTGTGACGGTTGACAGAGATGTTTAGATTAATATTTCATAACCTACCACTGGTTTGTTGTTCGAAAATGACACTGAATATGTTTTACAGTTTGAAAAGTGCTTTATATATTATTCTCTTTATATATTTTGATTCATAAATATATTGGCTTAAAATCAGTTTGAGTTAAAAAATATTGTTTCATGTTCTTTATTGAACAAAACTGTTCCTACAAGGTTTAACTATGATAGCATAATTTCTTTACTCGTGGCCCTGTCACATATGGCATTCAGAAATCTCCCAAAGACTAAAAAGCTGAAGTTGTCTCATCACAAATGATCTCATCTGCTTTTCGTTCTCTTCTCTTTTCTAGGTTCCATCTGAGTAGGAGGTGGCAACAAAAGACCAAATGCCATGGATGTATTCAACTTCACCTACTGGAATGCCTCCGAAGGCAATGACACAGACGTTGTACCAGAGAGCGAAAGCACCTACAAGACTGTGGAGGTGGTGTTCATCGTGCTGGTGGCCGGTTCGCTCAGTTTGGTTACAGTTATCGGGAACATCTTGGTCATGCTTTCCATCAAAGTTAATAGGAACTTACAAACTGTCAACAACTACTTTTTATTCAGCCTGGCATGCGCTGACCTCATTATCGGACTGTGCTCCATGAACTTGTACACGGTCTACATAGTAATAGGCTACTGGCCTCTGGGGCCGGTGGTGTGCGACCTGTGGTTAGCCTTGGACTATGTTGTCAGCAACGCTTCGGTCATGAATCTTCTCATCATAAGCTTCGATAGGTATTTCTGTGTCACCAAGCCCCTCACCTACCCTGTCAAAAGGACCACCAAGATGGCAGGAATGATGATCGCCGCAGCCTGGGTCTTGTCTTTCATCCTCTGGGCGCCCGCCATTCTCTTCTGGCAGTTCATAGTTGGTGGGCGGACAGTGCCTGAGAAGGAGTGCTACATCCAGTTCTTCTCTAATGCTGCCGTCACTTTTGGCACAGCCATCGCTGCCTTTTACTTGCCTGTCATCATCATGATCCAGCTCTACTGGCAGATCTCCAGAGCCAGCAAGAGCCGCGTGAAGAAGGACAACCGCAAACCATCAGGGGCCAACCCGGAACCCCTGTCACCCGGCCAAAGGAGGAACAACACACCGAAACCCAACAACAACAATGTACCAGGGGAGGACGCAGGACATTCCCAGAGCCAGAACGCGGACGATGGAGCCAACCAGCACGATGGAAAGCTGCAGAACGGCAAAGGGCCTTCCTCGACAATCGGCGAGGGAGAAACTGAAGGTGACGACGGGGCAAGGGAGAACTGCGCTCCGGGGGAAGAGAAGGAGAGCTCCAATGACTCTACATCTGGCAGCGTGGCCGCGTCCAACCAGAAGGATGAGGAGGCGGCACCTTCTGCTGCTAACAGCGCAGAGACAAGCCAGCCGCTGCCTCGCCAGAGAGCGAAGGCGGGGGGCTCCAAGCTGACCTGCATCAAGATCAAGACTAAATCTCCCAAGGGCGACTGCTACACGCCCTCCAACGCCACGGTCGAGATTGTCCCGGCGTCAGAGCGGCAGAACCACGTGGCACGAAAGATTGTGAAGATGACTAAGCAGCCTCCCAACAAGAAGAAGAAAGCGGCGCCTTCGCGGGAGAAAAAAGTCACCCGCACCATAATGGCCATCCTGGTAGCTTTTGTGGCCACCTGGACCCCTTATAACGTGATGGTGCTGATTAACACCTTCTGCTCCAGCTGCATCCCCAACACAGTGTGGACTATTGGTTACTGGCTGTGCTACATCAACAGCACCATCAACCCGGCCTGTTACGCTCTGTGCAATGTCACATTTAAAAAGACTTTTAAACATCTTCTTCTCTGCCAGTATAAAAACATTAGGTCGGCCAGGTAAATGTGGGCCACTTGGGAGGAAATGTTGAAGTGTGAGATGCCTGTGTGTCTGTGTGTGTGTGTGTGTGTGTGTGTGTGTGTGTGTGTGTGTGTGTGTGTGCGTGTGCGTGCCATCCATGTACAGTATAAGTGTGGCTGAGAGTGACTGGGAAAGGATTTTGTGAGTGTGATAAAGACTGCAAGAGTGTGTTTGAAATTACTTTCCATAATTTGATCGTGAGTTTTCCAGTTTCTCTCTCAATAACCGGTTGTAGCACTTTACACAAATTCAACTGACACCAGTTGCATTGAGATGTGTCGTGCAGAAGCAGAGTAGACGAAGAAGGGCGTAAAAGATTCAGTGTTTTTGGAGTTGAGAGCTCGCAAGCGAGGGTGTGTGAGAGCGGGGAGCACTGGGGAGTGACACCGAGCTGATTAAAAAAAACAGAACGGAGCGCAGGAAGATCTGCACGAAAACACAAGAAAACTTCAAAATGGGAAAATAGGGCTGACTGAATCTAACGTTCAGTGAAGATACCTGTAGATAACTGTACATATCCGTGTGTTCTCTGTTTGTGTGCGCCGGTTTGGAGCGTGTGTGTGTTTGTGTAAACCCACGTGTGCCCGTCTGCCTGCCTTCTGTCTGTCGGTGATCATCTTAGCTCTTCCAACCAGCAGCACGCAGGGTAAAGCGGGGACGCTCGAGTACTGGTCACATCAGGGCTGAAAGCCCCCCGAAACAACGAGCCTCCGTGAGAATCATTTGTCATAAATACATAACACTCATAAATATGGGAAAGTTGCACTTGTGAACTTTGCACAATAGTGGGACCAACAAGTAGACAGAAAAATTCAACTGTACCAAAAGGACCAGATCTGCTCAAGTACAGAAAAACAAACATTTTCTCATTTGCATTTTTGGGGAAGTTGGTTTTTTATGGATATTTTCTGTTTTGTGTTCACAGCATTAAAAATATATGTCAAATATTTAACAGTAGCTTTTCCTGATTTTGCAACAGTTTGTTTTTTTCTTTTTGTAATTTGGTTGACCGGCCCTTTAAATTTGAATTTGAATCACACACAGGATGTTAAACCATATGGAATCATATCATAAAAACATGATCATACAAATGACAGGGGCATGATTAGACTGCACAGCATTGGAGCCAATCACACAAAGTTGTGATTCCACAGTTTGAGCCCCTTCCCCTGTCCCTGATTTAGTTTTGACATATTTAATGAGTAATTTTTTGCCAAATATTTTGTTGGAAATTGATAAAAATGCCTGTAGAAATGGGGCAGTCAACTTTAGCTCGTACTCACATTAGGTGTGCTCCTGTGGTGTCAAAGGTCACGCTCCCGGAGCGTCCAATACTGCCGCCAACGGGACCGTGGCGTTAATATGAAAAACTTTGTTTAACGCCTTAGGAAGCGTCGATGTCTGACACTGTGAGATGACAATGTGTTTATGTAGCTTAGCATAGACACTGTCAAAAGTTTTAAAAAATCCCTCCACCATCACTTTAAATTTAAAATAATTCACATAGATTCAATTTTTTAATCTGCACAAAACAATGTAACAAGAAAGTTTTACTTTTACATGTGGTTATATCTTCAACTTTTTTGTTGTTTCTGGCCCAGAACACGAAGTTTCTGTACCTGGCCAAGAAACAGTCTCCCACATAACACATGTAAATTTTATTCAGATTCCAAATTTACCAAATAACGTTCACCGGATACAACCTGTCACATATGATAAAAGAATTAAAAAAGCTCAAAGAAAAAGCGACGCCAAGCAACAACAACATTCGCATTTATTAATAAACGATCAAAATTTGTGCCATTGTTCAGCTCCTCTAACTGCCGACACGGTGTTTGTTTTATGGCAGCTATTACAGATATTAATGTTTGCCATCAAGTTATTCACCACTGCTAGGAAACATCCCACTCCGTGTGAGCAACAGGTGACGGGAGCTCAGAGCTGTGGCTTATTACGGTCTGTGGGAAGGCAGAGTTCTGCTCATCAGTGGATCGGTGTCACAGTGTGGAACATGCTGTACTGATGATCATCTTAGAGATTTGGGTGTGTGTGTGTGTGTGTGTGTGTGGGGGGGGTCGCTCTGGTGTGAGATGTGCGTGGGTGTACATGCTGACGTTCGCGTGCTCCAAAAGTGGAGCTTTACTTCGGATCACAGGTTAACGCCTTGTGATTTAAAACAAGGGCTATTTTTCCCGTCTTTCTGTTTCGTAAACCATCTCCCTGTCGTTGAAATGTGGCATTTTCAGATCAAAGAATACGAGTAGCTGTGCTTATTTTAATGATAAAAGTAATAATTGAGTAGCAATTAACTGTAAGGCCTATTCTGTGTTTGCGTGCGCGTGATCCATCATTTCATCCTATTAAGTAAGTCTCAGCTACAGTATACGTCCTCATGAGGCGAAGTGATGAATATGCAGCAGCAATCGCCATCAGTGGCTGGTAGGGGGGCTTTGCAAAGATTTACATCTGCACTGAGCGGCTCCTCGCGGCTGTCTCTTTACAAAGCGATCTGGGACAGACTGTCTAATGAGAACTCGCCATGAGGCTGATCAGATTACGGGACGGCGTGGAACACCTACATTTCAGATTAAAAGAGCGCCCATTACACGCTCAGCTGGTGCTTTCGTGCTACGTGCCCATTCCCCACTTAGTGCTAAGGTAAATATCATACGTACCTTCATTGGTTCGCTCTGTCGTTTATTGTCCTTGTCCTGCTTTTTGCTGCTACATGCTGGGCTGTGCAGCTTGTACAGTTCAGATCTAATGCAGGATTAATATCCGTGCATTTGCATTCAAATAGCGTGGGGATAAATATCAATTAAGCATTAGGCGGCAGACTAATGGACACCGGCAGCCAGGAAGTTTCCAAATTTCCCAGCAGCCCAGTTGGCTTTAATTTTTCCCCAAACCCCTTACATATGATATTCAGTAACATATACCGATATTCAGTGAGACATATAAGAATCGGGCATCTGTTGAGTCTGTTGCATGTGTGGTCAAACTAAACACGGAGAGCGAGGAAGGAAACAGCTGAGAAAAGGAAAGAATGACAAAGAAAAGGCAAGCAAAATAAAACTGACAGTGTTTTACTCCGAAGGTTTGGTGACGGTTGTTAATCGCAAATTTTGTAGTAATTTTTTTAATTGTTTTAGGTGATTAAAAAACAAATTAGGCATCAAGTCAGGGGCGGTTCCAGAGCGTGATCTAACCTATTAATATGTACTTTTTATATTTTTAATATAATTCAACTTATGTTTTCAAATTTTTGTTGTCCTAACTTACAACTGCTAACTTAAGTTGTCCTGACTTGAAATATTTACCTTAGCTGAATAATTTTAAGTCCACTGAACTCATTAATAATAAGTATAAAAAACATTTTAAATTGGGCTTGCAAAGGTTAAAAGGAAACTACTTATAATAATTACTTTTTTGAAATAGTTTTCAGCCTCTGAAGTTTGTTGAACAAATACAATTAGACTTGTACATTCATGTTGTAATGTTAAATCTAAAACCAACAAATCCAAATCAGCTAAACTCAAACAATAATTCACTGTAATATTTAATGGAGATTACATTTGGTTGTGTAAGAAGAATGATCTGCATTTCTGGAGTGTTTGAATGCTTCCTGAAATGAAGTTTGAATATCACTATGTAAAATAACCTTGTACTTAAAGGGCCACTCCACTGGTTTGACATATCAGAGTGTGTTTAGTCACGTGGGCTGTGGCTCCAGAGGCTCTTTGTCAAGTCTGACAGAATTAGACGTGTGATGCCAAGCAGGAGACTCGGTTTGCGCTTGAGGACTAAGAAGTAAAGCCAGAAGACGACCCAGAAAACTTTGTTTTATATCTTCTTTTTAACTTTGAACAGTCAAAACTTGGCTAATCTGTTTCATCGTGTTCCTGTGGATGTGGTTTGAATTCATTGGTTCCAGCTCTTTGAATGAGAACTTTTGTTGCTTTTTCTTGTTCATAAAGTATAACTGGATATTTTGGGGGTTTACGCTTTTGTTCAGACATAATCAGACATATTTTCCTGTCCTCCTCATTTATAAAAGGATCATTCCACCACTGCTCCACATCTATAGACGGTCCATTTTATCGGAGACGTTTCAGCAGAGCGTCCGTCCAAGTTCAACATCCCACCATGCGTCACACTGATAAGTGGAGCCATCGCTTTCTGTCTGTCTGTCTCACGTCTCACTATTCAGTAAAGAGCCTTCCAGAATATCTGATTAATCTTTGCTAAGCTGTCGTTTGAGAGATGCCAGCAGGAGAATAAGTGGCTCACAGCTTCAGCGGTGGTCCAGGGGTCCCGGTCAGAGCAGCTGCTGGGGTGTTTGATGGGAGACGATGGCTGTTTATCAGCCCCTGGAGAGGGAAGGGGGCAAAAAAAAAAGGTGCTTTCTGCAGCTATCACAGGAGCAAAGTTCTCGTGAGGTATTTTACCCCCCTCAGTGTTGTTGCCAAGTTGTTGAGGAGATGAGCACAACACAAGGTTGTTGTGTCAGAGGTTGTCTTTTGTGTTGGAAACGGGGGAAGTGGGTGTTGTGAGAGAATGTGGCGAACACAGTGTGTATATGAAACAGATAAGCTCGCCACGGTCGTCATGGTTACTGGCGTGAGGGGAGGATGAGGGAGGACCGGGGAAGTGTCAGTGACAAAATCCAAAGCTAGATGATACGTACTGCATGTGGACCATGTTTGGTGAACTCACAACCGTTCCAGACAGGTCAGCCAAGGGTTCGGCTGCAGGAATCTAAGTGTCCCAGAGGAAACCTGCCGCCTGGTGTAAACACAGTGTGATGTGGCGCTGTTTACCCTCCCTCCTGTGCTTTTATTGCGCCTCGGCCTCATGTTGTGCAAACACAACTCATAGTTTCTCACTTAGTGGTTCGGACCATAAACCTGTTTGATTTACAAGTCCACGTAAATGCACATATACAGGACACACGTCATGTCGTCCATCTGTCTGATACGTCTATCGCAAACAATGTCTCCACTGTAATCCACGGATCATAGCGTGCCGCCAGAGCTAGCTGGGCTCCTCTTCACGCGGCTTATGTCAAAGGGCTACACTCCTTCTACGGAAAACATACGACGTGTGACGGTTATCACGGATGACTTCGATACCGAGGTTTCTCTGGCTTCGCTCTCGGGGCCGGTGATGAGAATAACCTCAACTGCTTTGTGCAGCCAAGCAGAAGTGAGAAGTTCGGACAGGTGCTGAGCTAAGGTGGAACGTATGTATATCGCCAGATTGTACAGAGCAATTTTAAGTGCCTTACCCAGAGTGACATAAACAAATTGCTCTTTTCTCCTAAAATCCTTGTTGTATCTTCCGTGTGCCTGTGCTGAAAGTGGTACGGTGCGGTGCCCAACGACGAGTGTGTTCACTCTTTTGTCAGACGTTGTTATTCCCAGCTCTGAGCTCCCATCACTGTAATTTATTGCAACAGCCTGATTGCAAATGAACGCTGGACTGAACAATCTAAAATCTTCATCTCAATGCCTTTTGTAATAATTGATCAAAAATAGAACAGTGCAGCCACGAGTATTTTAGTATGATTCTGCAGGCAAAGAGTGTGTGTGCGTGTGTGTGTGTGTGTGTTCCTGTGCAAACTCTGTCTGTCATTATATCTCGATCAATGCTGTCATTTGAGTGTGTGTGTGTGTGTGTGTGCATGCAGCTTGCTGTGTGGGGTTTCATTTTTCTAAATGGCATTCTCAGCATGAAAACATCAGATTGGACAAAATATCATGGCACACATCAGGGAAGATGCACACAGTGTTTCTCTGTCATCACTCCTTCCTCTTTAAACAGTCTTTCAATAGCCACAAGCTTCCAAAGACTCACTTAGACACTGATTTGTGTGATACTGGGACATGTGTAAATGCATAAAATTGTCCATTTTCTATCACATTTTGTAAACATGTTTCTGTAGAAATGTACTGTAGTGTTACAAATTAGATTATGATCCGTGTACAGCCAGAGAGTTTCTTTTTGTTTCAAGTTAAAAAGGTTTTTCGGACTCGATAATTGTGAGTTACGGAGGAGGACGGTTCTGAAACCAGGAGGTTTCAGAACTATATGTGCATTTCTGCAGGTACGATTTGCTTTGGAATAAATTCCTGCCTTATAAAATGAGTAACTGGATTCAAACTTTTAAACTTCAGAGCAGCGTTCCAGGGGATTTCAAGAGTGACTTTTGCAGCCAGAGGGGGAAGAAATAGAGCAAACCTGGAAAAAAAAACCCGAGAGGAGGGCAGGACAAAAGCTAAAACTTAGTTTCAGTGTGACGGGAAGGCCCAGAGGCAAGGGCTTCATTTTGGTTTCACCTGTAAATTTATGAGGCTTCACACTCACCTCGAGAAGAAGCTGCTCATCTGCCATCACACTGGACAGACTTTATAACTTTTGCAATTTTAACATCCTGGGGGAAAAGTTTTTTTTTTTCTTCTTCTTCTTCTTTTTGTGGAGCAACCAAAGTGGAGGAGGTTGAGTTTTTTGACCCCGATCTGAACTTTAAAGGGTCACAATTAATAATAATTTGAAACAATAAAAACTGAAAAAAACCCTGTAACCTGCAGCAAGTGTTAAATGTACATTCAATTGTTCATTTTTCATTTGCTTATGTATGTAGGTGTTCATTGCGTATTCACTGACTGTGACTTGTGGCTTCTGTTGCAATAGGAAAATTAAATTTAACAGTCTATTGTTTGCATTGTATATAAATATATGATAATCCATTATATGTAATTCGGATGCAGTACATTTGAAATGTACATACACGTGTTTAATAGCTACTATATGAATGTTTTTCCTTCAAGAAACCCACATTTATTCTCCTTCCTCCTTCTCTGATATGATACTTCCTGTACAGTAACAATGGTATTGATTTCCTTTTTCAATGCATTCTTGATTGATTATTTGTTCCGGACAATGAGTGTTATATCACTGGCCACCTCTGACACTGTAAGATGAACTGCATAAAGTGGTTACATTGTGCCATATTCTCTCAGAATGAAACTCAAATAAAAATATATGAAATGTGTTTTGAAATTATTGCTGTTTCTTAACGTAGGGCAAAAGACACACTGGGCATCTTTTCTACCTGTCTTTATTTGTTTGTTTTTTTATTTTTGGAAAGAGGAATGTTAACTCCAACTGAAAACTTTTTTTAAAGGCAGGAGTACAAATTGGTGGGTATAAATTGAGGTACGACAGAGCAGGAGGAAAAAAAACTTTAAGAAGTTGCAACTTGCAACTTGTACAGGAGCTTTTTCATGCAGACAAAACTATCTTGTGCTTATTGTTACTGGGAATAAAAATATTATAATGCAGACTTATAATTAGCAGGAGCCACTTGGAAAATTGCAAATGCATGACTTTTTTTTTGCAAAAATTAATTAAGTGAAGATGTTTAGAGGCTTCACTTTCTCGCAAACGGCTTTATTAAGCTGGGGCATGGACCAAAGAGTTTTCCAAATTAGAGTTAGGCTATGCAACTGTAAAGCAAATCCTATCCAATTGGTTTTTCAGAAAATAATCCTAGAAATAACATAATTAGG
The DNA here is from genome assembly GCA_033026295.1 of Channa striata. Classification (NCBI taxonomy): domain Eukaryota; kingdom Metazoa; phylum Chordata; class Actinopteri; order Anabantiformes; family Channidae; genus Channa; species Channa striata. The sequence continues at coordinate 18,141,176 of CM065169.1, forward strand.
TGAGAAGACTAGTAAACAAATCTCCATATTCATTATGTGTCCCTACTGTTGAGTATTATAACTCCTATTTGCAACATACAAATTTTCTTATCAGGAGCTAGAAGGAAGGAAAAGTAAAACTTGCTGTCACTAAAAGTCTCACTCCCACTGGTTCTGTCAACGCACTATTGGCTCCTACTGTCAACCTACAGGACATACAAAGAGGAACCGTGTTGAAATAGGGCAGTGAACGTTTGTCCACCCTCTTCGTCCGTCCTCTCCGTGACGAACGTCATCAGTCCATTTGAGAGCGGTCTCGCTTCTTGCCTTCCTTTTTTTGCTTCTTTGCATCTGCAGGAACACAAAAAGACAAAGAGTTACAACCCACTGTGTTTACTTCGGACAATTCCTCTGCCAGGGGCTGCGTGTCTGAAAATATATGAAATACTGTCTCCATGAAGAGCAGCCGTGCTCCGCTTCAAATTGTCATAATCAGCCAGATGGGTTTTAATTAGTTTTCTTTTTGCAGGTTTAGGGCTGTGACGCTGGAATCAGTCCGTCACACTCCCTCCTGGGGATTGATTTCGTGGCCTGGTGTGTGCCCCAATGAAAAAGCTGCTTTATCAACCTCCTGCAAAAATTGATTGGTAGCTGGCAACCATGACACAGGCCGAAGTCTACGGCTTCGGTTGCTGCTTTTTGGCCTCTTTGCTCTGGTGAACAAGAACAGCGAACAACCTGCAGGAGTTTGGTTATCCTGTCTGTCGGAGGATCGGAACTGGCTTTTTCTGTCAATGAACAAACATTATGTGTGTTCAACACCTTTTCAGTTTGACATGTCACGGCAGGAAAAGACAAAGTGGAAATAACACATGACTGAATGTGTTCCAGTGTTTAAAAAGCGTTTATGTAGGTGTGTTGCTGCAGAACCTGACCCGAGCCAGAGAGGTGTGGTGGTCGAATGGAAACCAAACTCATCAAGCTTGTAGTGTTTCATGTCCATCGCAGTTGAGCGTGAGGCCTTTTATTGGGTCACGCTCCTCACATTTGACTCAGAGGAAGACGTTGCCATCAAAAGAAGCAGACATTTGTGCGCCCTTACATTTATTTGGTTGGTGTAGGGTTGTAGCATTTAGAAGGGGTTCAACTTATGAAGATCTTACAATAAGCCAGAAGCCCAAAGAAACCCACACACGATTTCTAAATCTCCAAACACAAACTCTTAGATACCAGCAGGTCGGTTCGTGTTTGTCACCCTGGACTCACTTGGTCCATGAGGCTACAGTCCATCAATGTTTGTGTTTTATGCATACTGCCTATGATGTAATGATGCAAAAATGAGTTGGTTTAATAATAATTTGTGACATTTACAAATGATGATAACATCATAATGTGTATCTCGTTATATTTGTCACCATACAAGTATCAGTCTGTTGCATTTCCAGTTGCTGTGCTAAGATAAAAGAGTTTGCTGCATGTAGCTTCATATTTAGCGCACAGGCCCAGTGATTGTAACAGTCCAGCAAAAATGTCAATGGATCTAATGAAAATAAACTTCCCCTTTAATGCAGATCACACTTTCTGTATTTCTGGCTTTAGACCATTTACCATTTGAAATTAGAATTCTACAATACTAGGCAGCGCTAATCTCTGAACTGTTTCCTTGTAGGCTTTTCAGCTTATGCTGTGTTTAGACAGAGATGTCAGCCTCTCTAATCCACTGCCTTCTCCTTAGACCACGTACCAAAGTAAGATCCCATTGCTGCACTCACACTAAATTTAGATCCTCCCACATAAGGTTTGTCTCTTGCTCTCACAACTGAACCGACGAACAAATGGCAAACAGAGGATCTGCACGTACTTCTGGTGAACAGTGGTGTGTCAGAGGCCAAACTAAACCAACAGTCTAATACATGTTGATTTCAATGTCAAAAAAATCACAAAAATGGAAATGAGCCATTTTGGTGTTTGAAAAGAGACATGTTGTAATATATGAAAGACTTTTAAGATGAACTCCAAAGTCATTTTTTTTATCAATGCAATCTTGTTAACGGACACCTCCACAACAAATCCTCTAATGACAAGCATTTGGGAACAGAGGCTGTTTAGTCAATGAGATTTCAGCTGAGTGTGAAGCTTGTTAATATTCTGAATGTGCACTGTGAGAAAATCTTCTTAACCATCTTCCACAGTCATGTGCTCTCGCCCATGCAAATACAGAAATTGCTCTTCCATCCCATTTGTTTTCTTGTTTTCATTTGTTTGAATTTTTTTCTCTCTCTCTCTACTTTTGTAAAAATGTATTTTATTTATTTTTTTGCAGCTCCCCGGGGGAGAGGGAAACGCTCTCGCTGTGTTTCATCTGCTCGGCGTGTGAGATGGGGCCTCTCTCACACACACCAGGCTGCAGTACTTCCTGTTGGTACATGACACTGCTCAGAGTTGGGCCTTTGCCGCCTTCTCTGGCTCTAATCTGACCTGGGCCAAAGCACAGTGACTACAAGACGAGAATGTGACTTTTGACATTTCATGAAGTCCTGCAATGTAACTCATTAACAGCTACGTTTGTAGTTCATTTCATGACTCTTGACTAATATTTCTGGGCAAAAGTACTTACTTATGAGACATATACTCTTTGACATAATTTTACTTTGCAGGTTATGATTTTACATATGAAATATAGAATCACCTACTTCTGCATAACTTTGCTGATAATTATTAACAGCAGGACAGGACTACTACTTGCAACTGAATTACCTTAAAGTGACTTTGCAGGAGTCCTTTAACTTCATAATAAAAATAATAACGTAAATTATAATAATAAGAAGAAGTAGTAGTAAATAAATACTATATTTCCAAAACCTTGTGTAACACCCTAGCCAACTTTCTGAGAATGGCCATGACTTGTCGCAAATGTTGATTACTATCTGAAAACAATAAAATTCTGCCAGAATATTCAATATTTTTCATAGTTGCTGTATTTTTAGCTCAGAATTCCCTGCATTTGTTACTTTCCTTCCAACTAAAGAGGGAAAGGCTTAAGGAAAAAATTTGGACCCTAATTTTAGCTTTAGACACATTTGAATATACACTGCTCCAAAAATGTAAAGGAACTCCTTTTAATTAGAGCATCAGTTACACGTCTGGGTCAGTTAAGTAGCAGAGGGGATTGTTAATCGGTTTCACCTGGTTTGGTCTTAATGAAATTGACAACAGGTGCACTCGACGACCAACAATGACATGAAGCCCAGCAGCAGTGGTTTGACAGGTGGAGGCCTCTGACATTTTAGACACTTCAGCGTCCACACTGATACCTGACGGCTGTTTTGTGAACTCCAGCCCGGGGCGTCACAAAGCACTGCTTTGTCTAAAGACAACCCAGATGCTTCAATATTTGACGCTTACCTGGGGTGTGCTGATGCATATCATTCAGCCATGAAAACCTAACATTTTTCAAATGAATAAATGTTTAATTTGAATAAAACACAAACTGAAGAAGCTGGAGTGCGGGTACATTTAGCGCTGTAGTTTCACTCAATCTCTGTCTTTGTTCAGATTTACAGAATAGTTGCCCCCACAGCACGTGTTGCACTGTCTCTGTTTTCTCTGGGCTGTACAAAAGACCCAGTCACTCTTCAGGATGTCTTCACCAGCCAAAACAAGATTAATTAATATCCTAAAAACCTGAAGGAATTCATGTTGTGACTTGGGGTCTGTCAGATACTTTGGTTAGAAACAATCTGCCTAAAGTGCCATAAAATGTGGTATTTACACGTTAAAGCAAATTAACTTTTCTTAATTTCACAGCTTTGCAGTTATGTTGTCGGCTTTTCCCACGAGTATTTATGCCACGTTTGGCTGTAAATGCAGGTCTTTGGTTTGTGACCACCTGCCTGTCCAGCAAGAAGAATGCAAACTAATTCAGAGACACCAGATTCATCCAAAGGAAGCCTTTTGTTTAACCCGAAATCAACGGAGGCGTCCAAACACTCCCTGGAGCGCTGCTCGCTGCTGTTCTGCTGAAAGAGAAGGCGGGGACCTTGAGGTTTCTACAGGCATTCATAATGTTTCATTTCTGTCACTCTTTGTTCTCTGTTTTGCTCCACGGGGTCTGTGTTTCACCTGGACTAGACAGCAAAGACACGCAACTCTGAATCTCACATCGTTCCCAAGGCTCCGCTTAGCATTGTCTCCTGCAGAATCTGGAAATGACAGATGCTGCCTCCATGACAGCAACCTGCTGCAGTCAGGGGAACCCTATCTCCCAAACCCACGGTGGCTGCTAAGAATTGTAGATGTGGCCAGGCGGATCTCTGCTCCCAGCCCGAGGTTAGATGGCCTCTTCTCTCAAAGCCAGACATTTTCTCTTTTGTCCCTAAGACATCAGATCCTTCTGCTGTGCACTCTGTCTCTGCAGAAAAACATACACAAACCTCGGCCCCCCTTTTGCTTCACCTTCCCAGTAAACCCCTGTGCTTCCCACAGCTTATCTTCCAACTGGCAGACATGGGAAATCATACCTCGCTCAGACAGCGGCTCTCTCTTCCCAACTGCTCCCTTCATCAAGGCCACTGTCATCCCTCAGCTCCCGCACCTCTTTAGGCTGTCAATCACTAGAACCGATGCACGCAGATACGCAGCGTTACACGCTGTCAGCTGCGTGCACACATGCACAGACGTTTAGTGAACACACTGATTTTCTTAACATGAAAATACTTATTTAGTGCATGTGTAGTTGATTAATGAAAGAGGAAGTACATTTGAAAAGCTTCAGGCATCCTCTAAAGTGCTTCCAAAAGGGTTTGATCATTAAAAATAATAGATTTTATTCATAAATGCACAATAAAATTTTTCTGGTGTCCATTTCCAGTAGTGTTCGGATGGACCTTATTCCACTGCTTCACACAGAAACATACGTACTTTGTTCTGTAACTGACCTTTTGGACGCACTAAACAAGAGTGATCCTCTCTATCGTCACTGTCGCTACTGCTGAGAACCAACCAATGCTGTCATTTGTCCTTTGCGAGGTTACACCAAATGTCATTCATCACACAAAGTGAAGTCACACTCAGGATTTCTCTCCATATTTTAGGAGCAAATGTTTGCAGCAAAGAACAGCGCAGTTCCTTGACAAACATCCTGCCACACTGCATCAATGACGTGCTACAGAGCGAAGATTTTAACGGGTTCCTCCTTGTTAAACGCCAAACGGTCGTGCAGACAGATGTGTTACAACTGAAGACATGTATAGTAAAAGACGCTCAAATTGTGTTATCACTTGACCGCGGCTGTTTGATGAAGTGACAATGGGGTTAAGCACACTCCATGTGCAAACCTCGTGCGCACACATGTCATCTGCTGAGCGTGATAAGGGGCCAGTTTATGACCGTTGGCAGCGATTCTGCACTCATTATAATCCTGTTTGGACAATGGGACGTTCACAGTGGGTCTATTAGCACATCCTTGTTTACTACATGAACAAAGAGCTTTCACTCACTCGGAATGAACTGAAGGCCTTCTTATCTCCACACGGGCTGGAATAAATTCCACACGCGTCCACGTGGTGATTTAATTTTCTCCCATTTCTTCAAATTTTGTGACAAATAGAGTTGTCTGATAACTGCCCATTTTAAGAAGAACACGGTGGGGGGGCTTCCTAACTTTAATGCCTCTGACACGACGAAAGAAGCTAAAAGCATGTAATTTCAGCTGAATGCTGAGTTAACCTATTCACCCCAGCCTCACCACTGTCAGTCATCGCTTCAACTTAGCACTTAAGTAGGTGGATTTCCATCATCGCAGCCGTCACTGCCGGAGACGAAGTCATCACGAGGCTGCGCTGGATTTAGTTTAAAATGTGCCAAGAGACAAGATAAATATCTACTGTAATTACACAGTAATTATCAAAAGGGTGTGAAAGAAGTTCACTCTCACATAATAGAAAACTCACACTTGTACTGTTAAAACGCTGCCGCTAATTTCTCCCGATTCCAACAAAGACTTGTTTTGATTCTTTAATTTCTGCTTTTGACCTCTGCTCTGTGTTTATTGAAATGAAACAGCTAAAACAGTGAAAAACGCGCGAGCTCGGCAGGACAAAGATCAGACGCTGTGCTGAAGAAGCGGAGACACCCAACTGGTAAACATCCCTTCAGCTATAATTAATTTAACAAACCAAATAGGCTAACATTCCCTGTAACTGTTTACACGGATTTAACAGTGCCAGAAAGTCCTGGCCGCATTCTTCCTGTATATCATTAGTTTAATATTCTCTTTAGACTAATGTTTCACTGTTTCACTGAATTTATGATAAGGAATTAGAAGTAAAAGTATTTTTTTAAATTTAACTTGTGTTCGTATATTTTCGTGGCTTTATGATGGTTTTCCAAAACCAACCTCATGTACAGGTACTAGGTTGAAAGGTTGAAATAAAAGGGGGAGGGGGGGGTGACAGCCAGGCACAGTCACACTGACATGAGATGCTAGGAGACCGTTGGTTTTTTTCACCTAGGTGATTTAGAAGATTGGTCACTAATGGCCATTTTCAACCCCATTTAGTGACAAAAAGTGCTATTAGCTTCCCTGACAACTGTTGTTATGGTCAGTCCTCAAAGTCAAGCCTACGTCGTCACGATTTGGGAGGATTCAGCTGAACAAAACCTTTACATTCAAAAGTGAGTTACTTTCCTCTTTCATTGCATCTTATCCGTTGTTTCATTTTAAATTGTGTCAGGGTGAATGTGGTCTGTGAATAGTTGTCTGTCCATCCTGGTGGACCCTGCCTCTCACCCAATGACAGCTGGGATAAACTCCAAACCCCGCCCTGATAAGGATAAGCAGTTACAGATAACGAGCGGTTTTAATCTTTTAATTATTTGTTTGGTCTTTTATCTCATTGTTTTTTGTCAGCGTTCATTAGTCCCATCATTTTATGTTTAATGACTTCATTTTGGACGCTTTCCTATCAACTCCTCAATCATCAAATATGGTTTTATTGATTCGATTGATAGGTCCCCCACCTGACATGAATTTGTATTGGTATACGATATCCAAACTGTTATACGGTTATCATTTACTGCACCAACAAAACTCTATGTAATTGTGAGTATTGTCCTAAAACTAATAATTTAAGGTATTTCACTCCTTTAATTATGATATTAAAATATTCAGTGTGCAATTTTTTTTTATGATACATAAAGATGAAGCTCAGCAGCTTCACTCCCAGTATTGATTATGTGGTTAATGATAAAACTCCTTCACAACCTTCTGTGTGCAGGAAACTTTTCGTCTCGCACTTTCGTGTCCTCTCTTTTTGTTTGGACTTTTTTGCTTCTGCCAAATGAGTAAATGTAAAGCAACAACTAACTAAGCTAACTTCTGTTGAGTAATGAGTAATGTACTTACAAAGCAGAACATCTGAGTAACTTTCTGATTCATTGTTTAAACTATCGCATCTTTTGAAGGAGAGCAGAGGAACTCGTGGCACATTCCTGAAGACGCTGACGATTCATCAGTGCAACCAGTGACCTCTCAGCTTATACACTACCTTGCAGCTTGGTCTTGGGGGTTTTCCCACAGGGCTTGGTGGCTGTGACGGTGGCGGCGCAGTTTGCATCCATGAGCGCTCGCTTCAGCACGCCCGTCCTGTTCTTCTTGCCCGTCGCCAGATCGCACTCGCCCCAATCCTGGAATTCATACTTGCATTCCCCTGTAGTAACACAAATAAGATAAGTCATCAGGTGCTTCTGTTTGGCGAGGCAGCTCCGAGGAGGCCCCGTGATCAAAGACAGAAAAAATGACACGCTGCAGCTTCTGTATTTGTTTTTAATAAGTTGTGAGTCACACACTTTGAATGGCTGTTTGGTGAGTGCTTATAATTTACTTGGCTCGTCTCGTTCCCAGCAGAAACGTGTCAAAGATCCACAGAGTAAGTTGTGCTGAAAGCTCGTCGTAAGGCGCTCGGCAACAAAATAGAAGACGCGTGTAGCTCGTCTCTAACAGGAACAGATGGCGCTTTACAGTTTTGATCTTATTCCCTATATGAAACCTCCAACAGATGAATTTCATCAGAAACAGCCCAGCTGCTGCTCATCGTGGACATATATGGTCTCGGCAGCAGAGCGGTGAAAGTACATCCCACAGCACCTCATAAATTTCACATCTGCCTTCAGTGGGTAGAAAATTTAATCCACCTAAACTCAACCCCACATGATGCAACATTGCTGAAGAGGACGGCAGTGCTGTGGCTGCCGGTGAATGTTCTAGAAAAGTGTGTGTCCTTTGCTGCATGTCCACGTCTCTCATATCTCCCTCCATTATTTCCATGCTGCTCAGCCCTCAAGGCTCTGACACGCTTTCATCAGCTTCCTTGCACACGGTGCTGTAGGACCCCTTGTCACTGTCTGAGATCCCAGGGCGCTCATCAGGGCCAAGGGGGAGGTGGGAGAAGGGGCGAGGAGCGGCGAGGAGAGAGAAGAGTGACAGGGCCATTTTTGCCAGAATCCCACGGGGACTTAAGGTGCATTCACTTTAAAACCATGCGCCCCCATACCTATAATTTGTCTGTAAGAGGGAGCTTCCTTGGCGGCCCCTGGGAATTTGGCAGGCAGCCCGTGTCCTCTTTAAGGTGTTGCATGCAAGTAGGCAAAAAAAAGGCTGTACAAGCGTAAACACCCTCCTTCATCATCGACCACACATCCACCAGGACATTTCAAACCATTTATAATTGTTAATTTAGGTTCTGATTTGTCAGGATGACTGAAACAAAGGATGGATTACTAATTATTACACAAGATGAGCAGCTTCTGTGAAAGCATGTTTTACTTTCTTTTATTCTCTTCGTATTTCTCAGGTTTCATTCATCTGCTTTTCTGTTAGCTACAATCTTATCTTATTTTAATTTATTTTATTGTGTTTATTTGTCATTGATTATATTTTTTATTTTATGTATAACTTCAGTCTTTAATTTGTGTGCATTTGTCTTAGTGCGTCTAGTCTCATCTTTTCTTTTTCTCTACATTATCACTGTTTTTATCTTTTATAGTTATTTTGCTCGACCTTTTTTAACTTTCAGTCATCTGTAAAGCACTTTGAATAGCTTTAGTCTGTCGGAATGGTACCATATACATAAAGTTATATAAAGGTATATAATTGCTTATAGCATGAAACACACACACGGTTTTACCAAGATTTCTTTTATATTATTCTTTTCCAGTTCTGCTTATCACGCTGCATAGCAATGCAAAACAAATTGATTTTTCTCTTTTATGCAGGGCTTCTTTTCCCATGAAATAAAGGGAAAATATAACCTGATTAAGCCAACACTTGAATCTGTGTATGTTTTATCAATGGGTTGTTTAGAATACTTTTCCATAATTTGAAGCAATATAAATAGATATGTTTGATATTTATTTTCCCAAAAAGTACTACATCTAAACCCCTTAGACCGCTGTAATTTAAAGCGGGGCCTCTTTGGTACACTCTAGTTTCACCATACAGTACCACTGTTATTCACACCTGCAATGTAGCTTATTTTTCTTATTCTCATCTTTTTACCCCATAACTCCCCAAATTTTGCTTACTGTTATCAGGTAACGACAAATATATGTATCCATAGGTTCGATGGAGGCACACCGTTGTTACTAATAAGTTCCCAGTAAGTGCACTGTACTTACCCTGTTATCTAAAGCACTGCCACGTTTTCTAACTCTAAAAATTACTTTTTGCACCTCATCCTACTAATGCCTCAATTATACTAAATGTGTTATATAATGAAAGAACACATCTAATGGAATTAGTTACTGTATAAGAGGTAGAATCAACTGAATTTTTATCCCCATAAATTATTATATTAAAAATACAAATTCTCTTGCATTTATCTCAAGCTTTGCATGTCGATTTACTATACACTTATTTCTACGGTGTATTAAAGAAACTTGTTTTTGCCTTATATCATCTCCTGCCTCACTGAGGTGTGCACGGTGTGCCAGCACCTATTTGTAATTACAAAGCCACTTTGGACCATGTGCCAAAAGCTTAAAACTTGTTTCTACTAGTTTGTCTTATTAATATAGGGACATATTAATGTAAGACTAAGACGCAATGTGATCAAATCGTTCATGCTCTGTTTCTCAGAACTGCACTCAGAGGAAAGCACTTATTTACTAGTTGTAGTGGTACCTAAGGTGACATGTTTCTCCTTAATGAAATATGCTTCGTACAGGTACTGAGGCTGTTAGTCTACTGGCAACTTATTCTTTACATCAATGGAAAACATTTTGTTGAGCAGCAGCAAATCCAGGTTTAGCTGCCAAGGTCAAATCGCAGGGTCTTTTCACACTTATTCTGACGCATTTTGTGGCGTGTGCACCAAATGTTACAGCACTTATCATTTTAATTTCAAAGCCATCCACGATGAAAGCTAAAGAGACACAAGCTTGGTTTACAAGGATGAGCCTCTACAACACATGAGGGACTTGTTTGTCTCTTCTTTCCTTTTGTCTTCTCAAATAGCTTTGCACAATTTAAAGCGCCGTGTAACTTATCGCCACTTCTCCGAAAGTTTTGCTGCTACAGTATAATCTATAGAGCCGGTTTGCGGGGCCATTATTTCCTACAGTGTGTTCATCACTCGTGACAGGCTCATTGCAGAGCAGCAGGCTTCTGCCTGACAGGACTTACTGGCGGGGACAAAAGTCCCTGAGGCTTGTCACTGCAAGACATTTCAGCTGCACGGTCTCAAGTCAAAAAAGCTAATTTGTCATTTGCTCTTTGGGCTGTTTGTTACATGTCCTCAGCAGACATTTCTGCTGGGCCTCTAATTAGCCTCAGCGTTATTGTGGAAACAGGACCTTCCATTGGTGTGATGGAAAGGTTGGGGGTCTCTGGTTCTTCTAGTGGTTGATGATTATGCAGTAAGAAATATCCGGTATATTTCTTAGCTCCTAGTTTCTGTGCTTCCACTCAGTAAATTGTAAACGGTGCGCTCCTCACCTCCGAACTTCTTCTTCCAGTTGCAGGGGATCTTGCAGCGTTGGGTCTTGATGGTCTGCTTGCACTCAGTGCCAGTGCGCGTTCCCTCCCTGGTGCCGAGTCCACAGTCGCCTTCGTTGGCTACACACACACTCCACTGCCACTCCCCACAGTCCGACTTACGCTCCTTCTTTCCTGTAGTGCAAAAAACACACTTAACCTGCATGGAAATAGAGCTGTTTCAAGTCTGTTGACACAAGTTTAGTTTACGTGACAGCATCTTAACAAGATGTATTCCTTGATGAGCACAATGAAAGGCGATATGCAAGTCTTTGAACACTTACTGTTAAACCATCTCCACTGACTCTGTATTTTAATGGTGCAGCACACTGTCAGAGTTTCCAATTTATAGACAAAATCTACATCATTAAGTTTAGGCACAAAGACACATAATAATCTGAGTTAGGTTTAGAGAAAGATCCTGGTTTGGGTTAAATTACTTAAGAAATTAGTGTCAGGGTGACCTGCTGAGACCCCTTCATCATAAGGAGCCCACTGAACCTGCTGAAAGCTACTGTTGAGGGCTGTCCACTGAGCCATAAGAACTAACAACAACCCATTAAAAGCTGAGATAACAGTCAAATGGCAGATTTGGAGGGTTTTTTGTTTAGTTTTCAATTTCAAATCAGTTTTTTGATGAGTCAAGTTTAAAATCTACGTGAGACTCCAGTTTTGAGTTTCTGATTGGGAAAATTATGTTGCACTCTCATATTTTATAAAAAAAAAAAGGAAGACATGAAAACTGCTATTTGCAGCGTGTAAGTATTTACCCCCTCTTGAACGTTAGCCTGTTATTTCTTGACACTTGTAATGGGTTTTGGAGCTTGTGTTAATTTCCAATGCAAATGAACTTTTTCCTTGAATTTAAATTAGGCAAAATGTTTACTTTGCCCAAGTGGGATTAATCTGACTTATTTTCTCCTCTTCTGCATAAGATTGCTATTTGTTTCTGGCAAATTCTCTACGGAGACAAATTACTTCAACCCAAAAGGCGTGTTTTTCATTTTCATGTATGTTTAATAGTTGTGTCCATCTAAGTAGTTTAGAAGGACCTGTTATGTGTGAGATTCACCTTGTTTGTCTGCTTTCCCTCCCTCAGCTGCCATCGTCGTTAGCACCAGGAGTGCCATCATGGCCACCCGTGTCCACAGCTTCTGTCCATTCATCCTGAAAGACAGACAAGACTTAGGAAAATACTACTTTTGTTACACAGTGTGATATTAGGCTGAGTCTTTTGTATGTTGATTGGTGATGACCTACATTTTATTCCTCTTTCTTTTGCACCTGAACGTCCCACTCTCAGCTGTTTGGTTACAGGACAGGAGGTGGGACAAAAAAGCTTTATTTGTCCCCATGAGACTAAAGAAAAAGTCATGGAAATTTCTCATCTTTCATATTGTGGCATTTCGATCTTGCTGGATTTAAATATCAGCATTTTGATTGTGTGCGCTGCTGCTACACTGTCAGTCACGGATGTATTTGCTGTCAATCTGTCTGAAGTGTTGTCATGATTAGATAAAGTCACCATGCGAGTTTGATTTAATTTGTCAGAACTCTTGTGTCTCTGCCTTCTTTAGTCTGACACAAAAAAGAAACTTTAACGCTTGTTTCAATTTTTCCGTTACAGACCCACGAAAAAGGCAACATTGCATTTACATTTACATTTAGTCATTTGGCAGACGCTTTTATCCAAAGCGACTTACAAGTGAGGTACAGGCAAGCAAAAAAATCTAAGTTAAGGAGAAAAACATCAAACTAAAGTACTATGAAAGAAATGTTTCTGTTTCCTGAGATGCAAGTACAAGAAAAAGCTGAAAGCTTTTTATTTTATTTTAAGAGCAAAGGAAGATACAGAAGAGTTCTGGTTTCAGCAGTGTTTTAAAGGTAGTGAGTGAGGTCGCTGAGCGCACAGTTTGGCAGCCCATTCCACCATTGTGGGATCACTGAGCTGAAGAGTTTTTCTTGGTCTCTTCTGTGTGCTGCTGGGACTACTAGATGTCGTTCGCTGGCCGAACGCAGCGTACAGGCGGGATTGTAGACCTGAACGATTGGGTTTAGGTAAGCCGGAGCTGTAGAGTTGACCACAGTGTAAGCAAGAGACTGACCTTTGAACTTAATCCTTGCAGCCACAGGAAGCCAGTGCAAAAATCTGAAGAGCGGTGTGACGTGAGTTCTTTTTGGCTAGTTACAAATGAGACGTGCTGCTGCATTTTGGAACATCCACAGGGGTTTGGTCGTGCATGCTGGTAACCCCATCAACAGGGCATGGCAGTAATCAAGACAAGATATGATCAATGCCTATACTCAGAGAGGTAGGGTCTAATCTCTCTGATGAGACTGAGGCGATGTGTTCCGTGTTCAGTTGGTCATCAATGATGACCCCAGATTTCTGGCCGACTTAGCAGGGACAATCACTGCAGATCCAGTGTTGATGCTGATGTTGTGCTGTGTCAAAGGTTTGGCTGGAAAGACTAAAACCTCAGTCTTGGAGATGTTGAGCTGAAAATGTCTTTCTCTCATCCAAGCACAGATGTCAGACAGGCAGAGATGCGTCTCGAGACAGTAGAGTCGTCTGGCGGACAGGAAGAGCTGTGTCATCTGCATAGCAGTGATAGGAAAAGCCATGAGAATGGATGATAGAGCCCAGGGAAGAAGTATAAGTGGAACAAAGAAGAGGACAGAGAACAGAGCCCTGCGGTACACCAGTGGAGATTTTATGAGAGTTACAATCACGCCCCTGCCAGAACACCTTGTAGGTTCGTCCAGACAAGTATGACTGAAACCAGGCTAGAGCTGGTCCAGAGATGCCCAACTTAGAGACTGCATTCAAGAGGATCTGATGGTTCAGTGTCAAAGCCTACAGCCCCCTACTATGTATGTGCAGGCATCCGCAAATGGAAAGTGCACGATAGGACTGCAGAATAAATTTAACATCGTACAGATCTGGCCTCTGTGGAATCCCACTCATCAGTTTGCTTTCACTTTCTTCATTCTAAAGTCCATGTTGTTGTGAAAACATTACCATATTGGAACAGGCATGGCATTAAACCTCTTTGGACTGATTTGAGAGTCGAGTACTGGCAGCATGTTATATGAAGTAAATGGAGCAATGTAGTTATGAGTAGCTGCTGTTAGAGTGGCGGGCTGATGTTACTGGTTTCACAATATTCACCTTTTCTACAAGCGATTATAACGTCTCAAGAAACAAGGTGATGTTTCAGCTAAAGTCACAGCACAACATGCAAGAAGACAATTAAGGATTGCACATTTTATAAGGAAAGAAATACATTCTGACTATTGTTTTAGTGTCATACAGTAGCCATTCAGTCTTTACCCAAACAGCTAATGGATACAGAGAGGGGACTGGTATGTCACCAGTTTTACTCCAAATTGGCTCCGAAAACTGTGACATATTTGCTGTACAGCAGATTACACCTGCTGAACTGAAGCAGGAAAAGAGCGAGATGGCTGCAGTGCACAATGGGAAGATGCACTTTGTTGTCTCTCTCTTTGTTGTCCAATATTTGCAGAGAGCTGCTGATGTTTAAACTTTCCCCAAGGTTCCACAAATCAAACTCCATATTATGAGTTTCACTTCCGTCTTTGATCCTCCAGCTGGTTGTGTCTCAGCAGAAAGCTGAATAACTGGCCTAATGCGCTGTGATGAAATGATTGCTGTAAACTCTCTCTCTCTCTCTCTCTCTCTCTCCACACTACCATGACTTTGACGTGTCTTTATTTTTTCCCTCTTTCGAGAGGAATCCTGCAGCTGCAGACAGCGCTGTCTGGGGGGGGAGACAGCATGAGCCTGAGATGAGCGTCTGATGCCAAACACACTTGTCTGTGCTCGAATTCCTGCAGAAAGGTTGAGCCTGGCAGGGAAATAATCTCCATTTGTCAGTTTTAATTAATCATGAGCTGGCTCAAAGCCTCCTCTGTGTAATGAACTTGCATTCCCAGCTTTTCATTTCCATCACTCCATACTTCACATACATTTCTGTCAGTTTAGAGGACTGTCTGAAATTCCAATCTGCTATTCAAACCATGTATTTAATTATTAGGCATTATTGTAGTGCATTTTAATGTCTTCTGGCACTCGTAATGAGCCTTCTGGCGGCGCCTATATTCTCCCTGCCAGGAAAAGCCATCTGAATCCTTCACACGATTGATTTTTATACTTTTCTTACTGTGGCAGCACTTAGACAAACCCTGTTTTTGATTAAGCACTTCAGACTCCATTGTTTTCTTCTTCTTCTTCTTTCTTTTTTTGACTCTTTTTGCAATATTCTAAATTAATCATCTCCATAACAGAAAAAGAAGTCACTGAATCGCAACTGTACAAAGCCCAGATTTTCACAGAGAAAAGCTCCCGGATGCAGATCATTTCCAAAAAAAAAAAAAAAAAAAAAAAGTATTGTGGCCTTTCAAAAGATAAGAAAAGCCTTTTCCTCCATTAAGTTGCACACAGAGTGATGAGCGGTGCACATATAAAGGGAAACACTTTGAATGAGCGCCACATACAGTAGGGTAAAGAGAGAAATACATCTCAGAATTAAACTCAATTAACCATTTCCTCTGCAGCCACAGAGGAAAGGACTTCTGCAGGAGGACAGGTTTCTCCCCCTTCTAGAGGTCAATAAACTGAATGGAAGTCTCCTCCAACCACGTATTTCCGGAGCATGACGGCGTCTGTAATGGATGACTGGGTGGATGGGAACATTTGACTATCATTCTGCATGGCTATGTGCTGCTTGAGTAACGCTTTGATAAGAAGTGCTGGGGTCTGCCAACTTAAAGGGCTTTCTCCATCAATTCTCTGCCTCCCTTGCTGCAGTACATACATGCCTACATCTACATTTCTACATTCAGAGACAGGGAGACCAGAAGCTTTAAAAATGACATTTTTCTCCTTCCAACTGTGGCATCCTGGCAACTCGACCACCTTATTATTGCCATGACTCAGACCCCAATAAATTGTAGATCTGAAGCAGCTTGCTTCTTTTATCAGCTCAATTGGCTATTGTCTTTCCACAGGAGACGTCCTTCAGCATCATGAGGTGCTGCTTTGTCTCGCAAGAAATGTGCCCTGTGTCTTTCAAAGCATATACTGATGATTTTTGTAAAATCCTTAGACTTTTTTTACTGCTCTGGTAAAGTTGAGTCATCAATCTTTACTCAACATCCCCCCAGCTCCTAAATTAGGTGTCTAATGCAGTGTGTTGCTGTAGTGCTGAAGGTTTAGTAAAGTGAAACTCTTTAAGAGAGAGTCATTTAATGCCCAGGAGGAATTTTTTCATATGAGGTTCAGCAATTGTCATCTCCAAGAAAAGCTCTCAGCTGTGTTAAAAAATCTGCCCTGTGACTGAATAAGAAATAATAACCTAATAGGAAATTTTGGCATACACATGCAAAAAAATGTCCAAAAAACCGTAAGGAAAATATTCAGGCAGAGCAGACACAAACTACTCTTCAATAATTTGAACCAAATTCTTTCTAAGCCATTTGTGTGTTTGTATGGAACGTGTGCTGCAGCTAAATAAATAACCAAAACCAGTACAATTAGGTGTTTGGGCCTTAAAAATTAGAAACAAATAGCCAAAACATTAGGACCTCTTCTCCCACCTCTTCTTATAATGCAGTCCAGTACATCTCCATCACCCACTGTGTCTTCAATTTTTATCAAATTTCTGAAAGTTTTACATTAAAAACTGAGAAGTTATAACCTTGTAAAAGTAGAATTCGTGGCAGAGCCGCTGCATTGAATTGCATTAGATTGTACAGTTGTACCTAATAAAGTGGCCAGTGAGTGTATTTGTGTATTTCTTCAAAACAAGTTGTCTGGATTTTTCCAACTTCTTCTTTTCAAACCCCCCGATTGCTCTCTGTCCTCCAGCTGCTGATTCGTTATCTCTTAACATAAAATTCCATTATTCATGATCCCCAACTCTGATGTCCCCAAGTCAATGAAAGTATGACCTACAGAATAATGTACATTATCTTACACTAAGTAAGGCTGCAGGCTTAAACGTGGTGAGACAGTATTTACACGGTGAACTGTGAACAGGAGTCTGATCCGGAATGACCAGATTTGATTTAACCTTTTTTAACCAGGATCTAAAAACCCCATTGAGACCAAATACCTAATTTTTAAGTGGGTCCTCGGCAACATATAGGCAGCAACCAAAACTGCAACGTCGGACACACGCTGAAAACGAATTGGAAACAAAGCTAAAATAATTTTTAATGTTCAACAAAAAACCAAACCGCCGCTACATGGGCCATACATTTATTTTACGATGTTCTTTGAATTCAATAAAAAAAACTTCAAAGAAACATGACAGGGAAAAGAATAATCCTCAGAGAAAAATATAAAACAGCCTGATACAAAATATATATATATATATCATCCTAAATGTAGAAGTTCTGCCCTGAGATGGAAACAGGAGAACAGAGTGTTTCAGTGAGAACTTCAGAAACATGCTGTGGTCAGTTTGTCTTGAGCTAGTGAAGTTTAATCCTGTCGAACTTTGCGCTTGGCCCTTTGATCCACACACAGCTGTGGGATCGTGAGGAAATCCAATGCTGACCACAAATTAACATCACACACTGCTGGTGTGCTTCGGCAAACACACACACACTCCACCGCTCCGGAGTGCAGACAAACGCCAGATGTAAAAACAATCTCCATATCTCTGCTCTCTCATGAGGACTGACATACACTAATCCCTGCCAAGTACATAAAGGACGATGTGTTTATACTATCAGATCCTTCGCCTGCATCTGATATGGAAGCAGGAGGCGGTGGAGTCGACAACGCAGGAATGAAAGAGGGAGCAGTTTAATGAATCGATCATAAGGCCCAGGGTTATTAACTGTCTGAGATACTGAAGAATGCATTTAGTTATTTATCTGTTTTATTCAATCCATTAACCTCTTAAGGTTTGATTCCTAATTACAAAATATTCTGTATGGGGAGCAGATAACTTAATGAACATAAGCATGTTCAAACTGCACAGATATGCTTTAATATCACATGAATTTAGCATTTTTTACGTAACAAATTAATGAATGTAGGTTCCAGATTCCAGTGGTTTTAGTTTCCTCTGGTTCGCACACTAAAGTGTCCTTATAAAACACACTCATGTTGCAATTGGTCTTGTGTGTGTGTTCACTTGTACGTTGCTTTGGATAGAAGTAGCTCGTAAATGCAAATGCAGACATTTGTGCAGCTCCCTCTGTCTTTATGGAGCCTCACAGTCTGTTTCTATTCACCGTTAAACTGTCCGGCCTGCGGCTGCACTGATTTCACTCTTGCTGCTCTTATTGCACAGTTTCTGGCCACAGTAGGCAGCATTTCTCAGCAAAAAGTACAAAAACAAACACAATGTACCTGCCCTGGCCCAACAGCACATAAACACAGTTAGAGACTAGCTGCTAATTACAGTGGAGCATTTAGCAGCTACAGAGCCGATTTTTTCCCTCAGGAGTTGCCAGAGAATAAAAACAGATGTAACTGAGACCTTGGACTTGACCCCAAATGAATGATCGTCATTTTTCTATGAAATAATCTAAATTTATATTTATATCCAGCTCTATTATTTAAAAACAAACGTCAGATGCCTGTAAGCACAAAAATGTCTGTACATCCACGACAGCGTTAAGTGAACAGTTATCGGATGATTCCGTCCAAACTTTTACATGACATATGCTGTTTCACATTCTCATCGCCTCTTCTGTCTTGATTCAACCGACCCAACTGTCACTAACAAATAAACCAGTGCTGCTGATAACTGACTGAAACAAGAATTTCCTGACTGCGGAAACCATTCCACAGGGATGGGGTGGCTGTAGCTTAGCCGATTGAGTGGTTGTCAGTGGTTCAACTTCCGGTCTTCTTGGCAAGAAGTCAGTGTCCCTGGGAAAGACACCAAACCCCCAAGTTGTCCCCAATGTCTGGTACTTACTTGTAAGTTGCTTTGATAAAAGCCTGTGTTAAATGACTCATTGTAACTGTAATTGCATGGATGTGTTATTGGAGCTGCATACTGGAATAAACAGTGGTGCACAAATGCTCAACCCCACTGTGCAGCCGAGTGTGTGCATATAGTTTTTTAACTTTATTCCCAATAAACAAAGGATAAAGGAGACATTGTCAACCAATAATCTAGACTAGTTTAATCTGAATTGACAGGCTTCATTTAAGATATCGTAGTCACTTGTAGTCAAAACTTTGCGCTTGAAATTGGTCAGATGTTCCTAGTTGTAACACCATCATTTCAGTACAAAGTCAGAA
This sequence comes from Channa striata, assembly GCA_033026295.1. Classification (NCBI taxonomy): domain Eukaryota; kingdom Metazoa; phylum Chordata; class Actinopteri; order Anabantiformes; family Channidae; genus Channa; species Channa striata. The sequence continues at coordinate 18,160,480 of CM065169.1, forward strand.
ATATCAGTAAATGTAGCATTAACATGGTGAAGATGGTCACGAAAAGAAAAGTCACACTCATGGTCTCTGAGAGAGTTACAAATGTCAAAAACTCAAGTCTTTCACTTGAGTTGGAGACCTGTAGGCGCTCATCTTTGACTCATCTTTGACTGATTATATATTGCCGCCCACCCAACCATATAGTCTCTTAGAACTTGTGTGATTAGTGGACTTGCAGGTGAAGCTGTGAGAGCTTCCTGCATCGACCCAGACTTAACTGCTGTAATTGATCCAGCCTTCAAAAAGCAACAAAGGCCAAATTCTGTAGCAGGTTTGGACACCAACAACCTTTCTCATCTGCTAAGTAAATGCGGGGATGGCATCCAAGGATGCTTGATGACATAAGGCTGATTGATTGCACAGGCCAGCAAGGAAAAAAAAAACACACAAATTCTGATTTTTAATGTGCAATGGAGAAAGTTGTAAATAGCAAAGACAAAACATGCAGCAATAAGCAGACTAATCTTGTGCAATAAGCGTTTTTCCCAATTTTTCCCTTCTAGCTTTTCCGCCTTTTCTCAGCCACTTTCAATTTTGGAGCCCCTGAGTGTGGAAAAGTGCATATGTACTTTGTAAGCTTGATACCATCCTACTCTATTTAAAACTCAGCTTATCCATATTTAATATGAACAACAGATCCAACGACTGGGCGTGTTTCGAAAGGGGTCGAACCCACAGAGACTTTTCGCACGACCTATTTTGCTCTACAGCTGAATAGGCAACAGTTTGTAAAATGTGCACCATTTGTGTTAAAACCTCATAAATGCTAAAGTAAGTGCTCGTAAAGGTGACTTTGTGTGCAGAGGTGACGTAGAAGTGTCCCCCATAGTGTGTGATCAGCTTCACGTAATCGTACTTAGTTTGGTGTCGAGTACATTTTTGCACACATTGACATTTTTTCATTGTTTGATTTGAACCTTCTGCTCCTTCATTGGCAGAGGTGAAAAGTAATAAAGTACACATCCTTTGTTACTGTACCTAAGGACATCTTTCATATATCTGTACTTTACTTACGTAGATTTAATTATGGCTACTTTCACTTTTACTCCACTACATCTAATATCTGCACTTTTTACTCCTGGTATGCAGTAATTTTTACTCTCTGGCTTCCTAAACTTTACTTGGACGATTATTTCCAATCATAATGGTTGAACTGTGACATTCTGACAAACAAAAGCAAAAGAAATATATTTCATTGACAGATTTTTCTGTTCAGTTCACTGTTTATCTTTAGTGAGTGCCTTTCCCATCCTGGAGCGAGTGCCTCACCTAGACACAGGGCATATTGAAAGGATTTATTTTGGAGTTTCTCGGTCTGTGTGTTCCTTGAGCTAAGCTTTTGAGATCCCAGCACAGATCAAATGAGTGTATTGACTAGAGGACAGAGGAAGGCCTTTGAAGACACAGACAAGCAGACAAGCATGTAAAGTCAGGGACAGAGCTCCAGAATGCAGCCTCACATAAACAGCAGATTACAAAACAGGAAGTATACGACAGCAGGAATATAGATGGTGAAACATATGAGAGGACGCTAACAAAAGCCGCTGAGTGCAATCATACCTGCAGCTTCAATGATGAAAATAAAAGCTAAATAAAAGCGAATCATTCCTCAGGAGGCCTTAATTGAGGTGCGACACTATTTGTCGTGTGTTTAGGTGCAGATGATTAGAGAAAAATGCCACACATTTTCTGACTTGTGTTTGTAAATGTCAGGCAGTGGAGAGGGTTGGGGGGTATGTGTGTGTAGAGGGTCCGCACTATCTTTCAGAACAGCCCTAGAGGAGCCCGCAGGGGAGCCACTCTCCGGAACAAAAACAGCATGTGTGGTGCTCACACACATACTCTGTGTGTGTGTGTGTGTGTGCGCTCTTTGTGTTTGAGGCCAAGTCGCAAAAACAGCTCACTCTGAACAGCGGTGGAGAGTGACGGCCTTGTTTAATGATAAAAACACAATAATAAGGATGACAAACAAAAGCTCCGTGAGAGCATCGGAGCTGAAACAGCTGAAATTGAAGACTTCAATTTATGCACAAATGGCTCCATTACGCTGATCGTGTTATATCTACGCCTCCAAACACCCACTCAGTCTCTTATCCTCCCACTCATCTCCGTGCCCCCTGTCTCTTTGTTACAAGCACGATGAGAACCTTAGCAGCTCTGCGCTGTCACTGCTTCGACTAATTCCAGCGGTTATCAATTAGCCTCGTTTTTGTGGATTAGAGAACTGCAACACCACAAATGAGGACTGAGGAGAGCGCTCTCTGCAAACGCAACCCCATTCACCCGTTCTCTTTATCTCACATTCTATTGAGCTTTGTAATATTTTAGCCATGTTTTCACTTGGAAAAAAGGCTGCATAAGGAGAGCCAGGGGGGCCACACGAGTGGATTAAACTTTCAACGAGGGCTTCTTTTCACAGGAGACAGGTTGGTAAAATACCAAAAAAACAACATGTTTTTAGTACTGGCTCAAGGGATAAACATTTCACGTAAATCTTGGAGACTATTCAAATTGGAGACACAGTGAATGATAGGACAAAAGTTTAAAGACTGCCTGTGTTTATGTTACACAGTTAGTTTGGAAGGTTTCATGTTAACAAGTGGACCTGCCTCCAGTCACGCTGAAGTCACCTCCGCCAAGAGGAGGTAGAAAAGAGTTGTTTTTAAAGGAGTCATATTCTGCGTTCCGTAACTTGACTGTCGAGATGATGGGTGTCTGTGCTAAACTATGTGGGAGAAATCACTTTCTTCCAGACTCTCCCAAAACCTCCACTGGGGGTCCACACACCTCGAATGAATCATGACAACTGAATGTGGCATTGACAAACCAGCGGCACGTTGTGAAATAAAGTTATCATTGTCCCACATTCCAGGATTTTCAACCCTCACACTTCCACGTAGACATAAAGCACAGGCACCAGCTCTGACCTCCAATCAGCACATATGAATGAGGATAATTCATATTCTATTCCTTTCCTAACGTTGAATTAGACCATAAAAAGTAATTCTGATAATGAAGAGAGCCTATTAACCAGGTTTGTGATGTTTTGAAAAGTGTATTTAGAGAATGAAAGTAGAGAATGAAAATTAACCCAAAATTATGCATAATATGTATGCAAAAAATTCATTGTTGACCTTTTGTAATTATGTCAGAGCAAATTTATTCAATTTGCACCAGCTTTTCCACAAATTTGTTTTGTTTTTGTTTGAGTAAAAATGTTTAAAAAGTGTAAAAACATGATTGTTTGAATTTATTATTATTTTTTTTTTTAGTCATTTGGGTCAATTTGGTAAAATATTGCAGTAATTCATTGGCAACACTACTTTTTTTTATATATATATAAATAGAAATTTTTTTTCCAGTTACACACCTAATGACTGTACGGCTGATTAACTGCTCGGACCTGGCTGGAACCAGATCTGCGTTTCCCTGGTAACCTGCTCTCCGTCTCTCTGCCCTGCTCATTTTCGTTCATTTGCCTCACCTGTGCCGCTCCCTTCTTAGACTCCTCTCTCCTGTTTCCTATAGTCGATACCTCTGTCCCTGAGCTTTCTTTGATCTCCCGTTTCGAGTTTTGCCCCGTCCGCCTGAGCCCTTTCTACGTACGTAAAGTCTCCTCTGGCCCAACGTCAGTTGAAATTTCCTGTATCACAGTATCACAGACTACAACACAGATGCTTTACCGAATCTGCAGGAAAAAGTTTGCACAGCGTGAATATTTAAAGTCAGCAGCGTTTGATCATGCCAGATCCTGGTGATATGGCTCTGCTGTATTCATACAGTCTGCTATTTTCCTCCTGTTTGTCATCATCATCCTCACTGCTTTCAGCAAAGAAAGCTACACCTGAATCACTGGTGAACAGGCCTCGGGACATGTCTTATCGGGACTATTTGTCCCCACACCTTTCTCTCCGTTTGGATGCCTTTTGATTGCTAGAAATAGCTGCCTTCTTCCCTTTAGACGGTAGCTGTCTGGATGTAGTGGACCTGTGCAGCCTGATCCCCACGCAGCCCCTGACAGCCCAGAAACAGAGCTCCGTCCCTCAAGCCCCACGCTGTTAGCATCAACAGTTGCCACCTCCCTCTTTCCTCTCTCAGACCCTGTCTCCATTTAAACCTGTCTGTCTTAAGGTGTGTGTGTCCCACACGCACTCACTTGGTCATTAAAAAATGCTGGATGAGGAAGCCTTTGCACACAGCGTGGGTAGTTTTGTCTGCCTTTTGATTAAGCCGTCCTCCCCCTTTTTTCCTTTTTCATCTTGTCTGCCTCTCTACCTCCGTCTCTGTTCCATTCCACACGTCTTCTTCACTGCATTTGGCTGCGAGATATGCAGAGAAATTGTATTGTGTCCACTTGAGCAATGCTGTGCATATCTGTGTATTTAATTTTGCTTGTAAACAGACAGTGGAATTTCATATTTGGAGAGGCACTGACAGCTTATTAAATCACTGTCGGCTTGAAAGTGAGAACGCACTTAATGTGCTGTGGATTAAGGTAAATAACGCTGTGGCAGATTCGCCCGCCAGTCATGATTCATGCATAAAATAGGAATAATATGATTTTAAATGGGCTTTAAAAAGTTCAACTTGATCTACAGGCTTATTTCAAGTTTTTTATTGTTCGTTTTAACGATATTTGATGTGCTCAAATGGCATTTCTGTGAAGTCATCCCGCATATTTGGCCCATAAATGCAGTAAATGCCAGTCAGTAAATCACAAGCGCACATAATTAAGATGACAAGGGTTAATCACTGTATTATTTGCTCATTAGATCTTAATGATAATCCAACCAAAATCATTTTTTTGTCTATGAAACATTCACCCTGAGTAAACATGGTTTAGGTTGTTGCAGTATTTCTCACAGTGCACATGGAATCACTTTGATTTCATTATGAATAAAAATGTCACTTTCAGTGTTGAACTTTAGTTGGTGAAGAAACATGACCTAATATAAGCACTGAAAGATTAATAAGTCCACAACCGCCGAGCTACATCAGTGTTTCCACACAATGCTTGTTGTTACTTCAGTCAGTTTTTCTTCAACTCTGTTCTGTTTGACAATTCACTTAAGATTCATTCATTCTTTCATAAACTCAGCAACAAAGAAGTGGGTCATACCAGAGCTGCAGTTAGAAAGAATTCCAAGAGTAATTTTATGGCTTAAAAAAAATGAATCAAAAATTTCTGTAGAAACTGTTCAAACCACTCTCGCACATAATCCACCTGCTGTCACTCCATATGGTCAGTATATTTCAAACACTTGATTCAAATGTTCTCCAGAATACAGCTTAATGCAGTTACTCTCTACTCCCCTCGCATACAAACGTGTTTAAAATCTGTAGTCTGCTATGGGAAATACTTTATTTAGACAGCAACAATGCTGAGACTCTGTTCACTGCTTTGAATTTATGTCAAAGTGCAACCACATTCATTGTTGTTTACCTGAGTTTATTTCTAGACTAAAACGTTTCTTACAGTTCCCATCAACCTATGATTTCAAATTTCTGTGGAGGTGGTGTTAGCACTGCTGGTCTCCGGGAGTTTGCATGTTCTCTGCGTGTTTGCGTTGGTTTTCTCTAGACGTGCTGTTGCGTTAAAATTAGTATGGTCATATGTGTCTGTACCTGTGCGTGTCAGGGTAGACTGGCAACCTGTCCAGGATGTATCCTGCTGTTCCACTCAACAACAGCTGGGTTACGATCCGGCACAAAAGACTCTTAATAGGACAAGCGGTTAAGAAAATAGATGGATCGATGGTCAATGTGCCCCCCAGTGTCCCCAACATAAAGCATCCGAAACTTGCAACATCATAAAATACCCAACAATGTTAGTTATACCCCAGACTCTCTACAAACACTTAAGAGGTAAAATACGCAGCACCCAGCACTCAAGTAGGAGTCCATTTCTGTCCATCAACCTACACAAATGCACCCCCTAGGACTAATTGTTGGCCCTTAAGGTAAATGTGTACCTTCTGAAAGCAAAGATTTAAATGCACAGATTTAAATGCTGTCAGAACTTTAGAGGATCTGTTTTGGCCACCCTCTGGTGGCTAAGGGGTACGGGGACTTCAGCTTCAGTTCAGAGAGAGGAGGAAGATATTACTCATCTTCTGGATTTAACCACGGTTCTAGTCACTGATAACCTACATCTACCACCTACACAGATGCCAACGTTTCCCCACAGAGGTTTCCCACCCACTTCCCCCAAGCCAGGACTCACGCTGTGCGGCTGATGAGACGGAGCATGACTACAGTTACCTTGTAATCCCACACTGTCATGGGTGCAGCAGCAAAGCACAGGACTGGGATTAACACTGCACTGGGAACATGTGCTGTAATAGCCATCATTAGTGCTGAACATACTGTACATTATGTGATGTAGGCTTCCTTCCTTACAGGTGGCTCAGATCTTTTTTCTGTTATTCCTAATAAATCCGAGCCTGGTGCATGGAATTATCTGTATCTATGCTTCCTTCTTCGTTGCTCATAGGTCATTTTAAGTTGTTTGTCATTTCAACAGTGTATCTGTGAATGACAAACTATTTAAATTCTAATCACATTGCCCAGTCTGCATTTTTTTATTTATATTGTTTTCAGTTACTTTCTGTGTTTGCATATTTGTCTAATAAACCAGCTTTCACAGCTCACTGTGGCATGTAAAACACAATCAAAATTAATATAAAAATGTCACAGATTGGTAAGATGCTTACAATTTAAAAGTGTAACTGCATGGAGTTTTGTTCCTCCCACTGAGTTTATATTACTTGCTTTAAATTGGAAGTTTGCCTTACAATTATATTTTGGTGGGGTGCAAAATGACATTCAGGTCAATGAGGCAAATATACAGTAAGAGTCTGTATGAGGACATGAGTCTGCCTTCAGATCCGCCATTAATCAGTGCCTCATGGCGTATTTAATAGACTCTGGACAAGAAGCTGGAAATCCACGCAGCAAAAAAACTAAAAATGAAGTCGCACTTTATATTAAATGATACAAATGTTTTTTTGAGAATTATTCAACGTTTTCACCTCGATGTGATGCCCATGAAGCCAGTAATAAAAAGGTTTTCTGCAGCATAAAACCCACTTGCTCTGAGGATCTATATCAATTAAAGCCAGCCACCACTTTCCACTTAATAGAGTACAACACAGCTTCAAGGTCAGTGGCTGGAAATTTACAAGTGGTAGGGAGCAGATGTGCTGCTCTCTACAGTCAAAACATAATATAATCAACTGCATTAGGCAGGTGTTTTTTTATCAAAACCAGAGCACAGCTACTTTCCAGCAGACAGACAGACTGAACAGGTTTATGCATAATATTTGAAGGAAATATGGTTGAATATGCACAACATGAAGCAGGAGGATGTTTTCTCCGATGACTACCTATATGTTGCAAAGATACAATTGATTTGCCTCTTTTTTTTTTTGCAGTTTTAGCCCTAGAGTCTTGTGCCGTGCTGTGTGACAGCGAAGTGAGAAACTGTCAAAGGATTCATTAATGTTCCTCTCCCTCCTCCTCCTCTTCCTCCTCTCACATTCTGCCTGCAGAATCTCAGCTTGCATCTTGAGGGAAGCTGTGGTGACAGTGGTGCAACATTAGCTTGCGAGGCATGCTTAAACTGCGCCGTCACCGAGACATGCACGAGATGAGACGTTCTGACTGTCTGACACCGAAAGAAAAGACAATAACTGAGACAGTGTGGGCAGATCGTGTTTATTCACTTTAGCAAAACAAATTGTGGTGGACAGTTTGACAGCTCTTCCTACTGTTTTGAGGAGATGTAATGTTGTGTTCACAATATTAGTGGCACAGTGCAGGAGGACAAACTGGAAAAAATATACAGTATATTGATGCTATATATATTTGCTCTCCTGAGCCCACACACTGTGAATCAGAGGTGCTTTTATAGGTTTCTCTGAACCCTCTTGAAATGGGTATTAAAGGTGCAGGTCTATGTGGTCTCTGATGCTGAATAACAAATATACAGGACGGTTCTTTGTTTTGCTGAAGCACCACAGCCCTTTTGGTTCCCTCGTAGCCTGTGTAGCAGTGGAACAAAGCTTGACTGCAGATTATGAAAACCTCACAAAGGCAAACAGTAGTAAATTTCCCTCCAGGCTGTGGCTCACCTCAAATCACGCGGCGGCGGCAGCGGCGGAGAGAACTGGCAACAGTTCAGCGTCTACAAGACAGACGTCACACGCCCTCGACCAGTCAAGCCCCCCGCCCCCACAAGCCTAAAAAAGCTTATTGATTTTAAAATAACAATAATAGTCAGACCCTACAGCCCTTTGAGTTGCAGCATTACCTCGATATCCATCCAATTTCAGGGATGACTGCAACCGAGCAAGTCTAGGCCTTTTTAATAACTAACCTGTGTGATTTGGTAGGAGCCAGTCGTCACTGGTCAATTTCAGCTATTTTCTCCCAAGGACACCAGTCAGTGACACTTCAATTTTCACTACATGTTCCCAACACGCTGGAGGCAGGTGTGGTTTCACTGCCAATTAGTGCACGCATGTCCTAACCCTCTGCTCGTTTCCCATCTCCAGTTTAAAATGCTCGCTTGATTAACATTCACTCACACGCTGCTCCCATTTGGAAGACACGCAGAGAGACGGGAGCTGGAGCTGCTGCTGCTGCTTTGGTTGGGGATTTATTCCTCCCTGCAGTTTCCCTCACCCGCCCCCCAAAACCCCCAAATACTCCCTCATTTCCCCCCTCAGCTCATCTCAAGCTGAAAGATAGTCTGAGTTAAGGTGAACTTGGAGTCTTGTCCTTCCTGACGTGAGTCAGAAAATTTGTGTCGGAGTGGGAAACTTGTCAAATGGATTTTCTCATGAAAGAAAACCAGTAAAGGACGCCTTCGCTCTATTGAACTTGCTTCTTTTGGTTCTAGTTTGATGTAAATGAATAACATTAAACTTTCCTCTGAAAAACACCACCAGATGACATCATTTAATTCAGCAAAGTTGGAAAACTTATTTAAAGTTTTTTTATTCTCAAACATTTGAAACCGAAAATTAGAAATAAAAGAAAAGTGATATTATGATCTCTGGTACTGACCAAATATAAGTAAATGGTGAGTTAAACCATGAAAGAAATGACTGGTCACTCTTTCAGATCATTAGAAATTTCACCGCATTCTTACTTTTATCTTTTCCACGTCTCCCTTCAAATCGCTCAGTCGTCACTTCATTTCTTTTACAGCAGTGGGTGGGTGTTTGAAATAAGATCTTAGTGATTAGGATATCCCAGGCCCACATCAATTCTCTACACGGATGGTGGGGGCTCGTTTCTGATGACTCAACTACGAAAAATATTCACATTTATTCCGGAAAGTTTATTTTCCTCTTAATATGCAGGGCAGTCTGGTGGCAGGAGACATTGTTCTGGAGCTCATATTAGTTTCTTTTGATTGAAGTGTCAGCAGAGGGCTCTCATGATCTATCCATAATAGCCCTGACCTTCCATCTCATCTGCACTCTGCTGTAGTAACTGTATTTAATGACATTCACCATTAATGTCCTTTCATGCCGATATTGAGGGTTTTTCTTTTCTGCTCAGTGTTTTTTTTTTTTACCTCAGACAGAGGAGGAGCTTGTCTTAACATGAACATTACCTCACTGTCAAACACCCATTGATTTCAGCACAGCGATCCCTCTCCTTAAGCTGGAGTAAACGATACCCATGGTCCCCCTTCTTCGCTGCGACCTCCATGTGAAGAGGGTTCAAAGCCTTTTTTTACAGCCTTGTTGTCGCCCTGAGAGAATGACCTCAACAACTACACACTGGCCTCTACTGGGTGAAATAAGGTATTGCCTAAGGCGAAGGAAGTAGTGAATGGGAAGACCAGATTTTGGAGGAGATGGGTTCATTTCAAGTGTTTTTTTTCTAAATGGAAGATGTCAGCCACATTAGGGGTTCATTTAAAAAAATCATCCATGTTGATTGGTAGTTTTGTGGTGTGCATGCACACAGAAATGAAGAAGCCAGGGTTCTCCTTGCGAACCTGCGAGCCTTCTCATCTCCCCAGAACACCCTTTTGGCAGGCTTTGAATAACCTGCACTCATTCCTGCCTAAATTGTTCAAATATGTTAGAAGTTGATCAAACAGAAAGGGTTTCGGAGCGCACGGCCAACAGAGCTTTTCCCCTGTGGGCTGTTGGGGATCAGACATGAAAACAGGGAAAGAACAAAGGCTTGTCGGGACTGTTAAAGATGCCTGGACCACAGCAGCCCATCAAAATTCATTCAGTGAAAGAGGCATGAAATACCCGCTGACTGCAAGAACCTCTCAAACATGTCAAAACTCCACTTCTGTCTCGAGGAAAATGTGGTGTCAAAACATGGAGATACTTCTATTTGAGATATGAAGCCTTTACTTCACTTGCTCTTTGTCTTTCTCGAATATAAATCAATAAATTTATTCTCATCTTTGATCAATGGAAATGACACAAACCTTTGGTTACTTTGCTGTGTTCATGTCTATATTGCTTTGAAGGGAAGCACAACATTTAGCAGAGATTTGATCATTCTCACACTGTCCCTTTGACTAGTTTCAACCAACAAGTGATTTAAAGCTTCACTATGTTTTTAAATTTTAAGAAAAGGACAAATCACTACATGCACGGTAAAAAAGGCTGTAATACACTAGAAATTTGCATCTGCCTTCAAGTTAAACTGAAGTGTGTTATTGTAGCCTGCAATGACTCTGTTTTAGTTCACATTGAGCTTAATCAAGATGGTTTCCAACAGAGCAGCAACATTTTAGCAAAAAGGTTGCAAACCTGTTGTACTCCATCTACCAAACACCAAACAGCAGTCCGGTAAAGTTGAACATAGTGTTATGTCTATCAACTAAAGAGCTTAACATCTCCATGCAAATCAGCCCCAAAGTGACAGTACAAGTACACATACGTTACTTTTGGAGGCATATTTAGAGATATGCCCCGAATCTTATCTTGTTGTGAAAAGGTGCCCGTTTAATACCGAAACCTGCCGTGTGTATAGTCACCTGGACTTTCATTAAGGTGAATCTGTCACTTTAAACTGAACAAAAAACTTTGCCCTAAGGGTTCTTCAGTGTTTAGACGGGTATTAGCTCCCCGGTATTATCAGTGGTGCGATCTTTACGATGATGTAAAACACAGACCAATAAACATCTCTTTACAATCATTATTGATTTTTTTCTAGTTTATACACATTTAAAACTTTATGTAGACTTGAATTAAGTTGTTATGCATTACAGCACAATATAAGTGTGACTGGGAAATAGGAAACTCTCTGGGACAATTAGGACATGTCTGATCAAACATGTTAACACTTGACTGGTTAGATTAAGTCGCTTGTGCAACAGGTTGGCCCTATGCAAGTTTCCCCACTCACAAAGAGCCAAATCTGATCATAATCACTAATATCTTGAGGTGGTAAAGACATAAGGCATAATTAAGATAAAAGACGCTGGAACTTGTCCTAATGTTTTGCACGTGCTGTGCTGTATATCAATTTGCCGCTTCACGCTCAGAACAGTTTTATCTTCTCTGTGCAATCTGTGATGTAAACAGTGAAACCTTGTAGGACAGACAACGACTGCCACATTCAAGTTTTTTACTCCAGTTCACAACGATAGTGTCACTCAGTCCCGACTCTGCCCGACTCCTCGCAACCCTCAATGAATCAAACATAGCTTGCAACGCACTATTTCCCAGGACCCAGTGACAGTCTTATTTCCAGCCATCAAGGAAACAGGGGAGAGTTATTTACTGAGGATGGTGGACAAAGGAAGATTAGACATCCCTGATCTATCAAGGGCACGACTTTTGGCCGAAGCAAATCCTTCACTTTTATTGTATTGTCTTTGGGGCCACTTGGTGTGAGGAGATGGAATTAGAAAGCTAACACTAGCTTTCATCTAGCACTGTCTTCCACTGCTAAGGTTCCTGGACAGAGATAAAGTCCAGTCTATAACCTGCAGAGTCTGAAAACACTCAAACAGTTCCTCACAAACCCTGGCCTTGGTCTCCAGTGGGAACTGCTGATCAGTGACTAATAATTATTAGACCAGGCAGTATAAGATGATGCACTGTCTCACTATCAATCACAGTTTTAAAAACAAGTCATCAACTTGAGCAATCAGTTTGAAACTAATTAACGGTAATTAAACACATCAAAAATCTTGTCTTAACACTAAACTTAATAAACATTAAAATAACTTTTTATGTGTGATGCTCTTGATTTGAAAAGCAGGAAAAGACATTTAATGCATATTTTTAGCATCAAGATCCCAGATGGTAACACAACCGTGTGTTTGTGTCTGTTTTTGTACGTAGTGGAGTGGAGACTAGTCACCAAGGAGGATAAATGCAGCACCGCAGAGATCCACCGCCTGAGGTCCAGTGACGTCAGCTGGAGAGGCTGATGGGAATTCAATACTCAGCATCCACACCACCTCATTTATCATACAATATAATCGCTGCTGTTGCAATAACGGCTCAGGCAGACCACAGACTCTTTAGCAACTTTAGCAGAGATTTTTGTGAAGTAGTTGGAATCTATTATGACTTTTTTAAGATTTGAAAACAAGTGAGAGATACAGTAAGGCCAGTTCATTAAGTCCGATAAACAGGCACAAGCCAGGAGTATCAAAGATCAGGGAGCCAGAGTTTCTGCTGCTATTTTGTTCATGTTTCTTGTTTGAAAGAGCTTGCATAAATGACACAAAATGAATAAAAGAGAGGCTAACAAAACCAAAAATTTTAATATTTTCTTAAAAATGGACACAAAACCACAAGACATAAAATGACTAAAACTGCTGCAAAAAAATTTAAAAACAAACTCAAAATGACTAAAGACAGATGCAAAAAAAGTCATAAACAGTTACAAAATTAACTGATAGACAGCATCTGCCCCAAATGGCCATAAAACAAAAAAAACAAAAACCCAACAAGAAAAGGCGGGCGGCTTTTCCCCTGTCACATTTTCTCATAATCGCTGTCTACAATCCAATATTCCAACAGGCCATAAACACTACATCTACAGCTGAAACATCTGTTTTTACTGTAAAAGTCGGCATAAAAATGTTCACTTATTTCGAAATGAAGCCCATTTTTTTCAAAAAAACCCTTGTCATTTGGACTTGTTGCACACACACAATGCAGTTTGTCCAGCTCGCAGATCCATCCCATTCACTGACGTGCTGCCTCTGCACTAAGCCATTTCCATCCATCAGGAATGCAACCCACCAGATTTCCCGTGCCCCCACTGCTGTCAGTGTTTACATTCATCCGCACAAAACACTATTTGCGTCTGCTTTATTTGCCAAACACAAATGTGGTGATGTGCAACACAATGCACAAACAAATAGGGGAGTCCATTTTGCTGTGTGGATCCAATCATTCCCGTTGAAAATGAAAAAACAACTCAGAGCAGCAGCAGTGCGAACACCAGGAGCCTTTCCGCGACACTGCCTGTGCTCAGCTGTGGGGTGGATGCAGGGTTAAGAGGTGGAAGAGGGGTGTGTATGGTGTGGAGGAACTGGCTCCTGCCCGCAGTCACAGCCCCGGGCCTTAAACAAGAACTTTCAACTTGCCACTAAGCATTAGAACCGTCAGAGGAAACAGCGAGTCCTCATGTACAAACAGTGCAGAGTGCAGCTTCAGCTGACACTCTCTTTTACTTTAATGTGTGTCACGGAAGCCACTGCAGTCAAGGTAGGTTCACCCTGTGTGAACGGAGCACCCGAGTGCCCAAAGTTGACACACGGTTCATTCGATAAACTCAAGTGCTTGTCAGTGCAAAGCTAATGCGGTTAAAAAACTAGGAGTGTAGCATTATTTTCACACAGTTCGTTAGGTTAGTTAACTCATATCCATTTTGATCTTGAACAGGGTATTGGGTGACATTCTTGTTGGTACCTTTTGTACCTATAATAAAGGTACAACACACTTCCCGGTACTTTAAATTAGAAAAATGTACCAATTCACCCAGAGGCAAAGGTAAACGGGATATTAAATGTCATGGTATTAAAATTTGTGAAAGCAGAGCACTGATTAGGAAAAAAAACGTGACCCCAGTTGGGAGCGTGGATAGGTGGGAAGCTGGTGAAGGATCATGTTCTGGCCCTGACTGGTTGCTCAGTCAACAGTTCCTCCAAGCCAAGAGTGAAAGATTAAAGCCTGAAGGACTTTGGTGCAGTGGGAACTGTCCATTTAAATTAGGGCAGCACTTTGATTTTCTTTATATTCCCAGATGATCATGTTTAAAGGTCACTCGGGTACATGAAGGCACTTTTTAGTTAAATCACCAACTACAGCTTCTGTGGTCTAATTCAGCACTCTAGCCTTTTAGTTAGAATTGAGAGGTCAGCTGATGTCCAAGGACATACAAAGTTACATTTCCAACTAATGTACATGTATTACATCCATTTTTAGCCACTTATCCAAAGTCTGGTCGCAAAGCTCAAATTAGGCAAAGCAACCCGAGGCTCCACATTTTTTCAGGACATTCTTAGCCCACATGATACATACAATATAAAGTCTGAAACATGCTCCCCGTCCCAGTCTGAGGCACTCAAGAGGCATCATGACGACATGCTGGAACCATGTCAACTGGCTCCTTGTTGCAAACAAAGCAGCGCATCTAATGTCGAGTGCTATCTGGATATCCCCCCAACTTCTCCAACCTTTACATCTATAGGTCATTTGTCCCTACCCCCACATATGACCAACAGGAGTGTCTGATGAAAGAGAGCTTCTGCATATGGAGGCACCAAAATTTCTCTTATAATTCAGCTGGTGTAAACCCACATTTCGCTGGTTTGATAGGGTTTCAGCACATAGAAATTATGCACTAAATGAACATGGTTGTGGTCAGAGATTCCATCGCTAAGGCTGAGCCCAGCCACCCATCAAAAACAGCTTTTTTCATCTCATTCTTTCTGTAACTACCCAAAGCTGGAGCATAGACTAACTGGTAAATTGAAAGCTTTGCCTTACAGCTCAGTTCCCTCTTCTCCACAGCCATCCCGTACGATGTCCACATTACTGCTGATGCTGCACCAATGCGCCTGTCAATCATTGTTCCATTTTACCCTCACTTGTAAACAAGACCCCAAGAGACTAACTCCCAAACCAAATCCCTTTTCAAAATGTGCTTAAACACCTCAGAAAGAAACTTGCAAAAAAACAGAAAAACTGAAAAATAAAAATTGCTTATTCCTTGTTTTAAAATTGGAAACTGAAACAAAAGGAATATTTTTGATTAGACTAGCTTGTATCCTGTCATGGTGCCACTCATGCTGTATAGCTCCACTTCACCCCAAAAGCCAAACAATAAAAAGAGCAGCAGTGTTGGGGGGTGTACACAACTACACCATGAAGGCTGATAAAACCCCAGAGGTCCCATGTGCCTCAGAGGGACAAATGCTCTCATTAAAAGCTGGATGTCATTGTAGGTGCTAAGCAGCAGTGAAATGTCTTCAAATGTCATAGTTAATTCATTATATAATCTTTCACTATTTCACTAAAAGGCAGTTGATGCAAACATGCTCAGATTCACTTAAACCTCAGGCCATATTTTAATGGAAAAAAGTCTTCTGTAAAAGGTTCTGGCACAACTTCTTTAAGTTTAATGTATCGGGTTCGCATGCCAGCTGAGTGCAACTGTCTCCAACTGTCAGTGATCAACTGTTGGGAGGAAAGGTGGAAAGGGTGGAAAGACCAAACGTCTCAAGGGTGGAAAGACCAGACAATGCATCAGGACGTAGAGGAGAGGTGGTAAATGTGAAATGCTCAGAGGATGAAACAATGTGGATTTCCATTGTGTTTTTGCCTCCCTTCTTTCCCCTGACGCCTCCTTGTACTGCACTGTCCTCATCGTGTACCGAACAGCATGTGAAATGTTGCTTTACGAGCCCTGCTAACATCTCTAAACTCCAGCGGAGACAGAGGGCACGGCCACAGCCTTGGCCTGGTGTTTATGGTCAGATGGAATGTGAACTCTGGGTGAAAGAAAAAAGGGGGAAGTTATAATGAGGCATCCCCCCTCTGCTGGTTGTTTGTTTGGACAGACCGGCTGTCTCGCAGCACAAGCTGTGGATGGAATACTAATGGATATAACTAATGATTCTCTCTCTCGCCTTTCTCCCAATTCCTTCCCACTCGACTCTCTCCTCTCGCTCCTCGCTCTCCTGTTCGCCTCAGAATTCTCACGTCAGGAATTCAAAATCATAATTCATTTACAACTCAAGGGACGCTGAGACATGGACACACATTTCAGGGTCCCTATGGGGCTTTAATGAACACACCCCCACCTGGTTTTCTAATCATTTATTGGTGGGTGGACATAAAGCCGTCCCTGGTGGTGCAGCTATAGAGTGAGCCTATCTAATTCTCGACTCATACATCATAGGTGTTTAAGTTTCCAAATCACACTTCTTTCAGAATATGGTGCCTTGGGGCAGGAACAGGAAGACATCCCAAAGCTGCTGAAATGCTCCACCAGGCCAGATTAAAACCTGCTGAGATTTACCCAAGGATTAGACACCCCCCCTTTGGCATGAGGAGGTTGTTTAAACAGTTTCAAATTATTTTGGTATTAAGTATTAAAGATTCAGCCCTTAAAATTAATGTAATTAAACTTCCCTACATTAAAATATCTCCCTACTTGTAGCTCAAAAATACCTCCAGATGACAGCACTTGGAGGAACCTTCAGTTTAGACTATCTAATCTTGTTGCTCACATTATTTTTTCCAATCATCATCAACTATCTGAACTGCTAGGGGTGAAAAACTCCTCCAGGTGATTTCATCTGGAGGAGTTTCTCAGCTAGAAGCAGAGAAATATTTAATACAGTAAAGTGAAAGGGAAGTTTAAACGCATGAATGTACATTAACTCCCTGAACTAAAGCCATAGAAAGCCAGTTGAAAATTGATGAAGTTGCCATTTAAAGAAACTGGACCCTATTGTAATTTGAAACTTGACTGGGTCGGACAATAAGCTATGCAAACCCTTAGCAGAGAAGAGTGTCACCTCAGCATAACACCACTATTAGAAATCCAATCAGCAGTGGGAAGTGGCAGATGTTGTTCCACAGTGGTGCTTACGATCAATGTAACTTTCCATTCAACATCAATGGCCTGACCAAAATAAATTCCCGAATCCGTGTGTGTGTGTGTGTGTGTGAGCAACCTACTGCCATGGATCCTTCCCCATACGAGCTACACACTGATTCCCCTTGCAGGAGTCAAATTCTCTCTCTAAAAAATGATTAGAATATTCCTAATGACTCTACTGGCCGGGTCGAATCCACTCCTGGCTACAAAGCATCCAAAGAGCAGCTCTAAAAGAAAATGAGCTTGCATTGACCGAGCCAATAGATTACAGCATTTAGGTGGAGCTTTGGCAGCGTATTGGCTGCATGTTATTTAATAGTCCTCTCAGGGTTTACCTCGGAGCCATTTAGCAACGTTCTGCATTGGGGAGAAAGTCGATAATGTGACGTTCTTTTATTCCTGCTGCACCTGTTGTCATCATTAGGAGGAGGATTCGCACAAGAATGACCAGATGTTTATCGTTGAAAAAAAATATATAGCTCTATATGATGCATGCACCTAATGTTAACGTCCAGAGGTTCCAGATGTTGCTCATTTTACAATAAATACGCCTCAGGCAGCATCGACTGTCCAGAGTATCTAGCTTCCTCTTTTCGTCTGCTGAGAGACAAGATCATCCCTCAGTTCATTAGAGGAATACAAACACTCCCCACTCCCCTGTGCTTCACTCTCTGAAGCCTGTACACACAAAGTTGGGGTGGGAGAGAACCCGGGGGACGTGGATTCCCCATGTGACATTTGCTAAAGATACACAAAAGCTGCATCTCTATTTTGAACACAACAGGAACTGCTTAACCTGCTTGTGTGGAAACTGAAGTTAGGTTTGCAAGTTTAACCTTGTTGTTTTTCTGCGTGATGCACACTTAAAGTTGTTTAGATCGAAGACCAACTAATGTGAAGAAAGGCACCCACTTTTGCATTTTTTAGCCCTTTTGAGGTGATCTGTTTGGTTTTATGGCCTCGTTTCTCTCATTAACCTTATTTGCAGCTGCAGCAGGGAAAGAGAAACCCACTGTACATTTACCTGGCCAACACCGAACACAAAGGCGTGAACAACTTAGCAACATAATGCAGCACTTAGCAACTAAAGAGCTGCATATTTCCCTCAGGAGCTGTGAAGTCGTTGCTGTTTTTGACAGAGATAAATGAGATAAACAGGTGAAGCAAACTATGGCTCCAAAGAATGCTGATGTCTGCTCACCACGTGAATAAATCACTTTTGATAACAGGGTCACCTTATTAACTTTGTATGGTCATAGTGTGTTTACAGCTTGTTGCATTGCCCCTAAGTGAAAGTCAAAAAACCACATGTGCACATCTGTTTTTCTCAAGGCCATTTGTGAATCACTGCTGAATGTATTTTTACAACTGTTCCAGGAAGTACATTGGCTTACATTGATTTCTGCATAGAATGAAAATCAGTAAGTGAGCTCCTGCTTTGCTTGTGTAATCTGCCAATACAGTCAATGTCAAGTCCACATTCATCACTGTTTAATGAGATTATCGTTTTTGTAAGTGAAAGTTGTACAGTACTTCACTTATAAGATGGAATGAATGTTCACTGAGATGAAGCCTCTACTTGTACATATAGTTAACCAATGCTAAAACCAATACGTTTACTCATAGTAGAGCTTGCTTTACAGTTTCTGTCCTAAATAAAGCTTAGAAACTAGTTGAGGCTTTTATAAACTAGAACGTGGAACAGTTTTACCCAGGTAAAACAGTCCAACTGCTACACACTAGTGCACATTAAGTGTACTTGGGGAACATACTACATAATATTTAAGTTCACTTAATTACGTTTAAGTTTACTTTTTCAGAACAGGTGAACATCACAATAAATGAAAGAAACAGGAACAAAGCTAAGCTGTAAAGTCACAGATATTATAGAAGAATTACTTGAACACTGAAAAAGGGTAAAATATATTTTCAGGAGACAAATATTGTGTTAACAACTTACAGCCTTCTTGAAGCAGTGCAAGTAACGTGAAGTAACTTGAAAGTTGATGCAAACCCTTCCTACAGGTGTCCTAACTAGTGGTGAATCCTAAGAAATCTTCTGTGTGTATTATGAGTGCAGTACAACACTCTCTGAAGGATTACTTGGAGAAACCTGCACGGCAGGAAGCAATAAAGTACTCTGAGCGCCTAAACACAACCACGAAACCTTTAACAGCACAGCAGTCAGATAAACTGGACGTGATACTGCAAGATCTGCACAAAAGTGGTATGAAGTATCACTGTATATGCACCTTGCCATTTACTTATGTTAACAAAAAAAATATTTTATAATCCCTTACCATGTAGCTCGTTCCTTTAAGGAAACTGCAAATAAAGCCAAGGTTTTAGCAAGTACACTTCTTTACCTGCTAACAGGAGGAAACTCTGGCAGGAACAGATCCGACAGACACAGCTTCACACACGTGTGATAAGACAACTGTGAAAAGTCCAGTAACTGTTTAATCAATTTATATAAAAACTGGAATAACTAACCTCTTCTAATATTTTTGACTGGTTATAAATAAAACTTGTCCCCAGACCAACGTTAAATTACAATCAAACACCCAATTAAAATGTTCCTAATTCACTTTCTCAGTAGGTACAGGATTGAAGTCGCAGCCATGTGACCTTTCCCTTCCTTCTTTCCGTCACCTACCAGCAGCCATGGGGACAGTCGGTGGATGTTGGTGCGTGTGTGTAAGTGTGTGTGGGCGGACGTGTGTGACTGACTTGTACACTAATGAGCTGACTGATTACTGCGGACAGCCTCGGGTTATCATTAGCTCTCCGAGGATCAAACACCACATCAAGCCGACAGCGGAGTGGAGAGGAGAGATGCAGGCCACAAGCACATATTTGATTTTTCCGTGGCGAAAGTAGAAAATCTGCACAAATGTGAGGAAGGAAAGAAATGTGCACATTGTCTATGGTGCAGATCTACATGGTGGAAGCAAAAGGTGAGCATGCCTCACCACTTGTGCACGAACACAAACCCTGACTGAGTATTTGAATTCCTCCACCAAACTCATTAATAGCCCCAACAGTGCTCTCTCAGACAACAGGGACTGGCGCTCCACAATGGGAACATTCTCCCGGCAACAGCTCCGAGGTTTTGCGGGCAGCTTTGCCTCAGCCCTTGCCTGTAATGAGATACCTGCTCGCCTCCACGAGAACGTCTGCATTTCCACGTATGACTATTAACCCAGCAGCCTCAGGAGCCGGTGCCCCTGCAGACGCCGCTCATCACCACAGCTGAATAAAACATCGGGGAAGAGTTTGGAGGCAATGCAACTGTAAGCACTTCTGCATCTCCTTAAGGACTCATCTTTAAGGATAACCGCCTTTTAACACACTTTTTTTTTTCTTGTTGGTTTGGTTATTTTTTCCTTTTTTTTCGAATGATTGCAAAGTACCGACCAAACTGCTGAGTCCTGGGAACATAAATGCACTAAGTTCCCATTTAACATAACCATATGTGTAAAAAAACACTTTTCCAGCTCTGCTTTCCAGCAACTTTCTAGTGTCTAGAAGTGGATGCAATGAAGGATGGCTACTTGACAGGCCTCTCTGCTGGCATCCCTCCCCTCCTCTTTTCTTCCATTTCTCTCTTTATCCTGTCCTCCCTTTCTGCAGAGGCCCTCCAGACCCCATCAAGGCTCAGTCTGTTCATCCCACATGTGAGGGGTCAGCGCGTACCCCACGAGAATAAACCAGCCACTCAATGTGAGAATCTTTGTGTATGTCCTAACCCCCCCTACCCTCTTTCTCTGTCTCTCTCTCCCTTACTTCTGCCCTATAGACGAGAATTGGCTCCATTCACAGTGCTCAACCCCCGGAGCGGACTTCTCAGGGTCCTACCAGCGCAATTCTATGCCTTATTGCTCGGGCTCCCCCTCGGAGAACAGTCTCGTCAAAGCATTTGTGAAGACACAGAAGGAAATGAACTGGCTTTGTGTTTGCTCTTGACATATAGACGACATCACGTGGGGAAGTCTGGGGGGGCAAGCATTTAACAAGAGAAAAGGGCAGAATGTGTAAAATGTTTCTTAAAGGCCTCCAAGTGGCCATCTTGGAAGGAAAATGCCAGGACCTGTTTGGAAATGAAGCAGTTTTATGAGTATGGCCCCACTGGCTGTTGTTCAGCTTAATCCACATTGTGTTCTGACTTCCTGCAGACCAAAGCTGGTTTCTCAAGCTCATCTCCACCTCATGTTTAATCTCCCCCAGCTCTTTTATTAAGACCACACCATGTGTTGATTCTAATGAAATGAAGCGGACACCTCATTTCGAGCAAGAATGAGCCGGAGAAAGCTTTTGTCTGTAGCAGGAATGCCCATAAGACAGAGAGAGACACTGTTTGGTCTGACTCGGGTTGCTATACCGGGACTGAAGAAAGCCATGGCAACGTAAGCAGAAGGTCTGCTGGACCACATAGCGCTGATACAATGCAGCTTTTCGGGGCTTGTCATTCCAGTCAGGCCTGACCCAAATTACAACATCCTGGGAAAAAGTGGCCCACTTCAACCAGAACACATGCACAGACATACTTAACTGGGTTTGCATATATTTGGCTGACAGCATTAATAAACAAAACATATGGATGTTTGATGTCTAATCACTGAGGAAACGGCCCTGTTAATGATTTAACACCACAGTCCACAGCCCATGGCTGCTGGATTATTGGAGCCTTTAAATTGTTTACCCAACATGTCTACAAGCAACTTTTCCATCTGCAGTTATAACTCTCAGCATTTTAAGCTTAATATTCTTTTATGTTTTCACATGTTTATTATCTACTATCAACAGCCTGGGGGGGAAATCTGCTTAAAATGGGAAGAGCAACAAAGAAGCAATTAGGACCATGTCTACGGATGTGTTTTAGTTTTACTGTAATTGTGTTGATCACAAGAGAAGCTTTTGCTAAGTTTCTTTGCCCAAACTTTTCTCTTTTGCGAGTTGCAAAGCAACATAAACACAGCAGGGGTCGGATATACTGAAGATTCCATAAATGCCACCCACAAAATGCAGCCCCACACACACACACACACACACACACACACAAATGGCCTTCATACAGAGTCTTTCTGCCCAAAACACAGTTCAACTCCAAACTTTGTGCTCTCCTGGCTGCTCTGGAACTCAAAGTCATGCATCACTAAGTGTGCTCCTAGAAACAAAAATCACTTACTTTATTTTGGAGGTCTGGTAGTTGTGTATCAGAGCTTGTGGAAGTGGTTTCTCTAGGCTCTTTTCATCTGCACCTCTGCCCTGCTGCCCTGCCTCTCCAATACTATTTCTCTTTGTGGGCTGAGCATACGATAGCTGTGTAGTTTTTTTTTTGTGTGTGTGTTGCATGGGCCGAGGGGAGGGTGGTGGGGTGGGTGTTGAATGCCGGGTTTCCTGACTCGTGATCAGGAGCTCATTACCCCCAAGGTCACTCCAGGGACACCCTGCCTGGCTCACCAAGACACCAGAGAGAAGATGTGAGATGGAGGCGAGTGGGAGAGAGAGAAAGGGAGAGAGCAGTTAAGAGCCAAAGTGCCTGGGAGATCCATGGGGATGAGGAGCGAGAGCTCGGAGAGAAAAGAGACGGACAGATACGTATAAACAGAGAGAGGAGTGAGACGGTGAGAGACATTGATTCAAACAGAGAGGCAGACATTCAGGAGGAGCGAGCAAGCACAGCAACAAAATGTGGCTGGATGAACACTGTAGGAGCCCACAGAGCAAACAAGATGGGAACAGGCACCCAGTCAAACCACACTGAGTTATATAAAATGTTCTGTTGATCCATGGAAAAGTGAGTCCAACCACAACAATCAATAAAACATTGACAAACACCAGCTGGGCGCAGAAATTGCTTTTCAGCTTTTTATATAGGCCAGCACTGCAAAAAAGAATAAAAAAAGGTTCTGTGTCATGTGTTTGTATCATGTGGAATTTAAATAGCTTTTCTACATCTTTATATGACAAAATATTGATGTCTTTGTTGGGTTGTATGTTTTAGTGGTTTCATAAGGGTTCAAATGTTCTTAGATTTACATTGGAAAAGTGCCTGAATATATTATCTTACAAAATCTTGTAAATTGTATCATGATATAAACATGAAAAAACTAAAAGGCAGAGCTTTGGAAACGTGTTTGTTTTAGGCTTTAAGATGAGAAGATTGATACTATTCTCATTACACAGCTACTGGCAGCAGAAAGAAACAGGGGCAAACAGTGAGTCTGTTGCTGTAACTTTTAATTGCTCCACTATGTTCAGCAGCATGTTAGCAACTTTGGGCAGGAAGTTTAATAAAGTGGTAAAAGTACACAACAACAACAAAACAAGGAGCTGAAAGACAATAAAGCCAGTCAGAGTGACAGATGATTCAATGACTGTTGAGTTTTTGTTTTTTGTTTTTATTCATTAAAAAGGTTGGGAATATGAGATTCCAGGAGTGAACATCTCCAAAAACCTACTAATCTAAAGTGCAAATTTTCTGGTTTCTCTTAAAGAAACACATTTGTAAATTGATCCAAGATTTGGTAGCTTGGCCCAGAGACCAGCCACCCTGCTCTGTATAAAGCATAGGACTGTCAAGCCAAAGACCGGAGGCCTGCGTCTGCTTAGATTAAGGCAAGTAACCCAGTGACGTTAATGTTAGAGAAAGACACGTATGCGCATGTGTTTAAAAGCGTTAAAGCAGCTTAACACCAGCCATCGATTTTCCTCTGACACTAACCAGCTAACAACGATCTAAACACAACCAAAATGCTTTAATAACGCGTTAGTCAGACAAACTGGACATTGTACAGCAGGATCACATGTTACAGGAGAAAATGAAATAAGCCTCAAACAACCCATTTCTGTAGACCAATACAACAGCTGCCAACAACCTAGGACAAAGACACGCAATCTCTAAACTCAACTGAAGGGGTGTGTTCAGTGGTAAAATTCCAAAGTAATTGAGATGCATGGATGCAAGAGGGGATATTCTGGCAGAGGAAAATACGTTGTACCTATAAATATAGAGAAAAGTTCAAGTATGTTTGGCCTTACGCTGTGAGAATTGTGAGGAGGAAGTGCTGCTGTTAGTTAAAAGGTCAGTAGATAAACTCACTGAAAGCTACACATTCATTTGAAGGCACAATATTGTGCTGCACCGAAAGCATGTGAATACGATGTAACGTGGACGCGTTGGAGGAGTGAGGAAAGTAATGCAACGAGTAATGTAACTATAATCATTTTTGCCAAGGGTTCTGCAGTTGGTAAAGTTATGTAATTACTTTTTTCACTGACTAATTAGTTATTGATTGCATTTTGCAAGTAACCTGCCCAGAACTGATTTTCTGTTAAACTAATGGATTAATTGGCTCATTATTTCGGTGAAACAACATTGCACAGTCCTACTTGATTATCGGTCAGACTCATGGCTCATTCATCACCGAAACAAGTCGAGTTTCACAGATAAAAATGATTCCACATTTAGTCAAACTTGAATGAAAATAATTAGACTTTTCTGTTCACATTCACGTGCAGATGTTTTTCTAGAGGTGGTGCGGTAATAACTTATGGATACTCTCGGGGTGCTTGGGCCATCTCCAGCAGATGGCTGTAGGATGACCCCGTGGAGCAGCCCGAGCACTCTGCTGCAGTCGGACAAGTCTGAATTGACAGATTACAGCACACAAGATCGATAAAGTGTACCATTAGTTCTGTCCACAAGTCCTGTGTACAATACTGATGTCAGACCGCCTCTCTAAACTCTCTGTAGTCCACACACAAAGAAATGGCCTTATACTTCACCTTATGAGGCTGTCTCTTCTGGCTTGGGTTATTGATTGAGTGCTTGGCATGGATCCATTCTGTACAAGAAGAAAAAACCTCTTTTTAGCTCATAATTATTAGATAACCCATTTCAGTGCAGGGCCTGTTGTTAAGGTGCAACTCAGAGTCATTCACAATGCGATTATAATGCGCTATTTCATTACTATAATGGTCATTAGTAGGTGGAAGCACGTTAGACACTGTAAAAGAGGTTCAACATTATTGAATTAAAGAGAGGGACAGAAATTAGCTTCAGCCAGCAGTGGTCAGCTCTGTTCTGGAAACTAACACCAGAACTAACTAACTCCTTTTCAACAAGAAGTCAAGTCTCAAGTCAAACAAGTTAAATTGCAAGTATGTCCAAGTAAATCACAAGTCAGTGTCTGGGTTTAAATTTTATTTTTTTCTTTTACAGCTGGATTAAAAGTTAACATAACATTCTAAGCATAAAGACATTGGTGTAGATGTCCAGGAGCTTCCACTTATATCGCACAATCTTCATCAAAAGAATAAGTATTTCATCGCCATTAAATAGTACATTTCCTTTTGTCGAATTCCTTTGTTCAATTCAAGGGCTTCGTCTCCCTATTAATAAGGTTCAAATTTCATTCTTGACCTTGGAGATGACAGAAAGAGGCTCTAACATCGCATGATCCTTATCTGGCAATCAAGTTTGTCCTTATTGGAGACTGCCGCTCACACCTTTCAATGCATAGATTTTCTATTTAATTGTGGCTATGCAAGGCTATTGTGTTGCTGTTTTCTTTTAAAATTGCTTGCATAAGACTCATAGGAGTTAAGTCCACCTCAATCTATTTTTTTCAGATATTTTAGATATCACGTTTTGTGAAACTTCTTTCAGCTTGACATGAAAAGGATAACAGGGACGTGAAGAGGTGGGTGTTGAGTGTTATAAATTACGAGCTTCTGCCGCTCGATTGCAGTTATTTAAACCTCAAGTTCAAAAAGGAGGATGGGTTGTGTGCCTCGAACACCTTTTGCCTAGCAACTGCTTGTTTGAAAGTCATCAAAGAGATGCTTAGTTGGGGAAAAAAAATATGTTGAAATTGGTGAGCAATAGGCCGGCAGCAAAATAATGGATTAGTTAGTATGGAGCCTTTGGGCTGTTTGCTGCATCTGCCTCAGAAAGATATGTTCTCATCTACAGTCTAAATTAAGGCAGAAGCTAGAAATAAAGGCATTGATCTTTGGACAAAAACAAGCACAGGAACAACGCGGAGAGATTTGAGGTTGGTATCCGTGTGCACATGGCCAAACCACATGAAAAAGCAATAGGGTAGGGAATAAAAGTCAACCACTGAATTCAAGTGATGATTTTTTTAAATTTTTTTAAATGATTCCCCTGCACTTTAGTCCGTTGTTCATTCATCTTGGCCTGAGCTTGACATGTGCTGGTTGTCTTTTGTCAGGTCACTGCAGCTCCACATGTTAAGAACCATTTTGCACCACCGGGGATATCAGCATCGGCCCCAGTGATGGCCAATGACGGTATGACTCATACCCCCCGCTGATAACGATACACCATTCCACCGCTGCCATCTCATATTCACTTCATTAATAATACATTTCATCCATTTGCACCCCTTCAACAGCATCCACAAGGAGCCTCTCCTATGATGTCAATTCCCTCTTCTGATTAAATATGATATGGCAAATGGGGAAGAAAATTATATAAAAAAAAAAAGCAGCACAAAGAGAAATTTACAAACCACATGTAAAGGGAATGTGAGCTGAATTTAATCTATGTACCAACGTCATTATTGTTGAGTTTAAACTGGCTGCTGTCATTGTGAGGCTGAACAGAGTTGGGATATAGTTGCTGTTAAGCCCCACTAACCCTGTTCACTCACAATACCTTATGTCCACCGGCAGCCCAATATAAGAAGACTGCAGTAAATGGGCATGTCTGCACTGAGAGTCTGATGAAACCAAATGAAATCAGCCTGTCGAAGTGAGCCACAGCATTCCTTTTTTTCATTTAACCGCAGCTCCATCGCCTCTGCCCCTCTATCCCATCATTCTCTGACACAAACACCACAAAGTATCTGCACAGATGAGAGTGGCGCGAAATAGCAGAAACGTCATTTTTCCACATTTTTTTTCAAAGCAAGCATTCAATTTGTGCAACATGTCTGGACGAAAATGGAGATTGAATTTATGGTTGTAAGAAAAGGCGGGAAAACAGCTGTGTCTCAGGACATCCTCTCAAATCACTCAAAACTGTTTAGATATAACATAATAATACACGGCATACAGGAACCGCCCCACTTCAAAAGGTGCAGAGAGTCCTTGTCTACACATTCAATTTACAGTGTAGGAGGCCAAACAGCACAAACAGAATGTCTTTACAGTGTGGACGTCCCCCGCCAGGCCACACGTCATAACAGCTGCAGGACAAAAAACACATGTGTGCACACACACACACTTTGCACATCTGTGGGGCCGTGACCCGCCATTTAAGTCTGTATCCAGCTGTCTACAGTTCACCTAATGAAGCAAGTCAAGTTTAATCGTATCGACCCTAATCACAAGTGCTTCTCACAGCGCTTCGCAGCACCATTCTACAATACATGTAAATATGCTAACACGCTTAATTGGGATTAAACAAATACTCCAGGAACAGTGAAAGCTAAACGTCTTTTCCAGGATGGAGATATGAAGGCAGTTTAGGCTGAAATACTAGGAACACAATTACAGCTTTGAGAAACAGCAGAAAAAACGATATTTTAAAAGTAGCAAAACTGAAGCTTTAGAAAATGGAATGATGTATAGTAATACCAAGAAATGTAATGTAGCAGCATGATTTTAGGGCATGATTTTATTTAATTTCAGTGCAACTGATAATACATGCTTTTGCGTTGGCGTAAACTGTGTGGAGGAACTTGGACACCCACATTTGAGTTCAACTTCAAGAAAGAAACTTTACTTTACTTGGTAATAACAGTTAGTAGTGGGACAATATTGATGCATTATATCTCAGTAGAAATATCCTACATAATCTGTAACTGCTTTTCATATTTGGGGGGTAAAGCCTATCCCAGCTGTCCTGAGCGAGAGGCGGGTGAAAATTGGACAGGTCGCCTGTCAGTAATAGTATAATAAACACAAATATATAATAATACATTTTGGCAATAACATTTAGGTTTGGTCATTAAGCAGATGCTTTTATACAAAGCAACTTGTGAGGTACAAATGAGGTACAAGGCAGCAAAAATCTGAGAAGAAAACATCAAGCAAAGTGCTATGATAAAAAAGTCTCAGTTTAATGAGACATAACTGCAAGATAGAACAATTTTTTTATTCACTATTTAAGTGCGTAGGAAGTTGAGGAGGAGTTCTGTTTTCAGCTGTTGCTTGAATATTGGGAATGAGGTGGCTGAGCATGGAGAGTTCAGAGGCTCGATCCACCATCGTGGGATCACTGAGCAGAAGAGTTTTGCTTGTGTGGCGCTGGGGCCACCAGGCGTTGTTCGTTAGCAGAGCAGCAGTGGACGGGAGGGACTGTAGATCTGAATGAGAGAGTTGAGGTAGGCAGGAGCTGTTGAGTTCACTGCCCTGTAGGCAAGAGACAGAGCTTTGAACCTGATGCTGGCAGCCACAGGAAGCCAGTGCAGAGATGTGAAGAGGGGTGTGACATGTGTCCTTTATGGATAATCAAAAAATAAGGCGTGCTGCCGTATTTCGGATCATCTGGAAGAGCATTGCAGTCTAATATGACCAGCACCTGATTGTAGTTTCCACAGTCAAATTCTAATAATAGTAATACTGCCAAAATCACCAAAGTAAATACCAGATATTAGTGTCATAAAAGCAAGGGATATGTTTACGTAATAGTACACAAAAGGACACAGATAATAGTGTTGAAACATAAAGGACGGCTGTAAAGTCCCTATTGATTCGTCGGTGATCAGCACAAACAATAGCACATTCTGTATCCCTACATGCGACACAAGCGCAGCACAAACACCTGACTGAAGCTGATCGCTATCAATCCTACGAAAACACAACTATTATGATAAAGTTAATGGCTTTCATCATTTCAGCACTAGGTAATGAACAGTATCCCACTATGCCCATTTAATTTCACGAGAAGCTCAGTTTCATTAATAAAGCATAAGCTCCTGGTTGAATATTAATATTAATATTTATATGCATAGCTAATAAAGGTAAAGAGGTTTTTACCATCCACTTTATTCCCTAAGGAATAGAATTGGCTTTTTTTGTCTTTTTGTGTTGCTCAATGGCAAGCAACTTCAGGCAAGACTTTTTTCAAATTTTCTTTGTGGATAAATGTAAGTAGCAGTGGTTTACCTCTAATGCTTCCAAGACTGCCGCCGCATTTGTTATTCAAGCCTTAATGCAGCATTTAATCTCCATTTAAAATCCATTTGATGCTAATTAGTCATCATACACTTTTAGCATCTGCAGTGTATTGATTAGGGAGATAATCAAAGTGAAAATGAATGAATGCTGATTTATGAGCCTTTTACTTTTTGTATGATAATGTGATTCCGGCATATTGGGAACCCGATCCCCATGGATTTCAGAGCATGTCAAGTTTTGACTCACTCTTGGGTTGGCTTACTGTGGAAGCTCCTAGCAGTCAAACAAATGTAAATATGATACAGTACAGGGTTCATTTTGATGTGTACAATGTCTCTCAACTTTCCCAACTGAATTTTAATATGACTTCAAGCAGATAAATCAAACATGTCCTCTCATATACCCGTGTGTAGCCATGTCAGTGAAAGCCCCTGTCCTGGCCACCCTGTGTCAACACTGCAGAACTTAATTTATGACTGACAATTAATCTGAAGGAGCCCAAACACTCCAATGTGGCCGGTGGAGCGTGACAGCGTTTGGCAAAAACAGCTCCAGCCCGATTCCTTTCCAAGTCGACAGTCTGGCCCCCGTCGCCCGGCGTTTATCTGCCTCCATACGCTTCCCCCTCAGAAACTCATTAATCTCTAATGGCTTAATTCTGTGTTCCCAGTATGGCCTGCGTATGTTCTCATTAATGGCTTTTCAATCTTATGATATAGAGCAGAAGCACGATTATAAAATGTCTTTTTATCCCCCCCCCCCAAAAAAAGGCTCAGATTGGAAATAGAAAACGTACGTGATTCTTCGTGTAGTTATTTGATGTTGAGTGCTGCACATAATCGACTATGAGATCTGGTAGGAGAGATGATGACAGAAAATGAAAATGTATAAAGGCTTCAAGCAAGTCAGAGTTCAAACAAAAAATTAAGAACTTGTGAAAGACACTGAAAGACGCAGAGCAAACTAAGTTTATAGAGGGCAAGGCATGGAAAATATCCTCAGCTGCAGGGGAAAACAAACTTTTAGCATATTTTAGAGTTGGAGCACTTTGCTAAATGAAGAAAAAAAAAATGTAACAGCACCTGCTACTTGGTAGGTTTGGGAATATGGATCCTCAGCCTCCCTTTTGGTGCACGTTTCATTCCATTATTGTTTTAGCAAACAGAGAATGCACTCCTCCTGATTGGAGTCTCAGAGTCGAGTCAACAATTCAAACTTTCAGTTGTACAAAGTTTGCACTTGAATGCATCTTTCAATCCTGATACACAATTAGTGAGAGAATTGCTGTGTAAAAAAATATTAACTACAGAGACAGAATGAGGGCCGCACTGAGACAGGGGAGGAAAAACTCAAATGACATGTCATCTGCCAGGTTCAGTGAAAGTAACTTTTTGTTATTATTCCCCCCCCCAAAAAAAAATCACAGAGCTCTGTACATGAGCTTGGAGCATCTCCGCTTTCCTAGCAGTCACCTTTAACAATAGGATTAGTGCCAAGCTGTGCAGCAAAAAAAGACAAGGGAAGGGAAGATAAAAACTGCCTGCGATCACCGCTATCACTGATGGAGCTTGAACCCCTGAGGGAGCACTTGTCTTTCTGTTTGATTTGTTCTCTGTCATCTAGTCTGCAGCCAGTGGGGCTGCGGGCTGTTTGCTTGGCATGGCACAGCCTTTTTATCTGTCGATTGAGAGAAAGAAGGGAAGGGAAGGGAAAGAGCTTTGTGACCAAGCGCTGAACCTTTCCCCTCCACCTCCTCGGAGGGAACTGTGAAGGAATGTGGCACTGGCCCCGAGGACGTCAGGCCGCCGTGCCACATACCTGACACTAACACCTGCCTGATGACCGTGTCAACAGATGCAATCAGCTGATTCTCTGTGATACAAGTTACTGCAACTGTCAGTTTGCTTCAAAACACTTTATAACGATGACCTACCTGTGGTGCTTAAGTGAATTTAGATAGAAGTCAATATCCTCATAACAAAACACCTCTGTCTCGCTCCGGCTGATCTCCAATTGTCAGTGTTTGGAAGGGCTTGCGGTCCTAATCGATAAGAAAATAAATTACCACTGGAGAGAGGGAAGAGGAGAAATGTTGTGCCACAGCTGCAATGCAGCCACAATGTGCCCCGTCCCCCGTTTCCAAAGACAGACTGACAAATACTTCCAGTAATGAGACAGCATCTGGGTGATAGGGATCATATGCAAAAGTGATGGATTTGTCTCGACTTTTAAATCTCTCTTCTTCAGGGGATTTAGCGAGACAGCTAAAGTGTTTGTGATTGGCACCGAGCCCCTCGGCCTCATTGCTCCAGTTGCGGGCGTCTCTCCGAGTCGGCCAAGCGTGTAAACACACATCAGCTCAGCGGGCACTGGTCCTGCACTTTGCAGGTGCTCACTGTCAATCCAGGAGGAAGTTGTAAAGTAAATAAAAGTCCATCGGACAACACAGCTCGGACCACCTGCAACCAGCCCTGTATGGACCGCAGGGTTTATGTTGGGCCTCAGTCGCTCACGCCATAACATCATCACATGACGTACATTTCTAAAAGCAAGACCAGAGGGGATTAGACTAAACTATCAGTTTGTTAATTAAACTTTGGGATTTGCTCCAGTCTACCTGCAATATTGCCTAACTCAATCCATTCATTCGTTTGAGAAAATGTAATCAGTCCAGATCAAACGGGACTCACAAGGTTGTACATAAGATGCATGTTTAGCACGTTGTAAGAGGAAAAGCAGATGGTAAGAAACAAGAAAATCCTGCACAAATTAAAGACAAGACTGTAAGTCTGTTTAAATAGGGACTTAAATTTGATCACAATACTCTAAGCTCATTTTGATTAACATCCATTTTTAATGAAGCCACAGCAGCAGCCCCACAATCAAAATGTGCTTCAGCAGTGAACAATTTATCATGGATGGACATTCTCACAGAGATAAAGTGTAAGGATTAGCCAGTGTATTGCAATGCCCCGTGCTTAAGGCTTGGGGGTGATGTTCCGCGTATCATGAGGTTATATCGATGCTGTGTTCTCATTACTAAACATTGAAATGTTGTGCATTACTCCACTGTTGTAATTGGAAAAGAGCTTTGTAAGTTTGAATATAAACACAACATCTTTACGCACTTTTTATTTCCCCTAAAAGTTTCCTAAATGCTTAATTTTTTTGAAGATGGGCCTTCTGCCTAATGCTGACTTGTATCAGACGTATGAATATTGATCACACCATTAAAAATGGACCATCTTAAGCAATTTGCATTCACACATAATATTTTATGGCTGGCACTGTGTGTAAAATCATCCAAGCAAAGCAGCTGCAGAGAAATGTGTTTCGTTTGGTTTTATTTGGGTCAATTTTAGCCCAGCAGACAGAGCTGGGTGCCAGCCACATTGATGGCTGTATTACTGTCTCCTGGCATACAGATGAGAATGGGTCTGGTCAGAGTGGAGCTTTGTGATTTGCACTTAATGAGGCCCAATCCACGCAGGTAAGACCAGACTGTGTTGACCTTTATCACCCAATAACTATCAATTAAAGGAGCCTGACAAATTGCTAACAATTGACCAAAGCACTGAACATCACTTGTTGTGAAGAGCATGACAGAAAGGAAGCAAAGGTGAAATCAGTTCCCACTTCCTGTAAATAGCTGGGTAGCCATAGATTGAGTATACTGCAGAAAAGAAGTTTTCATTTTTTTCACTTTTTTGGTTTTTTGTTTTGAGTTACGGTTTATTTAATTTGTCCTTTTTTGGACAGATAATTGTAAAAAAAGTAAAAACAGGTCTCTACTAATTTACTATTAATACTAATAAAATACTGAAAGAAAGTGACATATGAACATTCACCAGCTTTAATCTAACTCGTCTAAATTGTCACAGGTGCACAGTTACACGTACAGTAGTTACAATATGAACAGCTGAGCGCAGCGAATATGTTTAAAGACTGTAGTGTAATGGCTCAAAATTATGAGGAAAAAAGAACAACTCCTTTCAACTTCCTGTACTCTCTTGGAGTACAGAGATATTCAGCATTAAGAAATGCAAGCAATATGGCCTAGACCAAGGCGTCCTCAAAAACTGAATGACTGTTCAAGATGGAGACTAGTGAGAGGGGGGCCCCCAATAACCTGTTACTCCTTGCTAATTGATCAGCTGCACAGGCTTTTGTTTGCTGTTTCTCTAAACTGAAATGACCTACTGCCCGTGAACGCACCAGCGCTGCTGCTGAGAGCTTCCCTTTGAGCTGACCACGCTTGGCAGTGTTACTTTCCTCATGTAAAATACACAAAAAATGATGGGTCCACTTCTACAACAACTGAATACAACTTGCGAACATCAGGGAGGCACCATTAATATGCAGGAGACCCACAGGACTTCCAGGGATGGTTGTAACTTCATCTGCTCCTACACAAGCCCCCAGAATCAGCACTTTTGACATAGTTGCGGTATTAAGAGTTCTGCATTCATAACGTGACACACACTGGCCCAAAAAAAGGGTTTATCTCCAAGAAACTCCTTAAGAAGTTATACATTTACATTTTAAAACTTTTTTTTATATTTTTTAATATTTTTAAGCATCATTCTTAGGTTTATCCAGGGCAGTATGGTTTGAAACGTCAGAAGAGCCTTAGGGTGGTTTTATTTTATAACTATTAATGCGAACACAGAGCCACCAGCAACGAGTGGAGGAGGTCGTTCACACGCTAATGTAATAAGACTTTAAAAGTAGCCTCAAAATAAAGAAACACATGCCTCTCGGCCGATGGAAAAGATTCTTTATTTCTACAAATTGATGAGCCATTTCTGAATGTTGTAAAAAAGAAATCCGCAATCAGCTTTGATCGATAACACAACTCCACGTAACTGGGCGATTATGGTCACAAGTGGTGCCACACACTCAATAGGGCGCGACCTTCAGCGAGGGCACAGTGTAGTCAGGAAGGGAGCAGCAACAAAACAATTATCTCAGCTCGTTTCCCTTACTGCTCAGCCACCATACATCATGGTTTTATCAAAACAGAGAGACCTGACTCAACGCAGCTACTGAGAACCCCTCTGTTTGTGGATCGATGGCTGATTATAGCTCCTGCTGTGGCTTAAGCACCTCTCATCACAAGCAAAGTCCAGTCCTACAGCAGCATGAATCAATACAGATGGCTGCCATATTACAGCCCACATTATAGCTATCATATTAATGCAATGGAGGCTTAAGTTGGAGTTATTCTCTCTCTGCTTGATATGGGCCTATTAAAAAGAGGTTTAGAAAACGCTGCGGTTCATATTTTTTCTGTGACTGCTGATATTTTGAGGGAAGAAAATGCTCGGAACAAAGGAGTCTCCTTCAACGAGATGTGACATTCATTAGATTTAGGCCATTGCAAAGTTATTAATATTTGAAAAGGAAAAAAGACAGACCACAACAAAGGCTTCAAACATAGCATTGTTCTGTCTCGCCCACGCTAAACCTGTGATTTCTCAAGTCGAGAACTCAGCCAAGCTTCAGGATAGTCTCATTATGCAATTGCCATCATCAGATGCACACAGCCAGGGCTTCACTTGAAGAGTGTGCTGTGTCTCCTCTTCTTGAAAGGAACTGTGGTGATAAAAAAAAGCTTATCAGTATCTCAGCTCGTTTGACAATCTGCAATTTTCTAAACCAGCTTTTTTTCCGCTTTCATAAGCATATTAAAACATGTCAAAACATTGGAAATCATTAGCCATCTGACATTAAAATGCAGTCGAATCTGAGTCATCTGGGGACGTCGTCCTTCCCTTACAGAAATGTCAGACTAATAAGGTGCAAACAGCCACCATAATCGGATTCAGTGTACATCTTTAAGCACAAGATGCAATCAGCATATTCAGCTCTTTGGTTTCCCAGCAACAAGTATGCTTCCCTCCTCACAAGCTCCTAAATCTTTTCCGCTAACCTATACATAAGAGATTAGAGGGGGCAAGCTGGTTAGTAGGAGGGAATGAGAGTCCATTTCTGTCAGGCCAAACAGACGCTGATTAGAAAGGATGAGCCCATTTGGAGCACTCACTCAGTCATATGAAGAGGTCATGGCTCGAGTATATGTCAACGTCTACTTCCTCTGACACTCACAAGTACAACCCAGACCTGAGTAAAATAATATTTCTGAAGGTACTTCTCCAATGCCACAAGGGTGGAGTTGGATCTCTTAACAATGTTATCTTACAGATAACATTGGTTATCTGTAAATTAGTTTGTTTTGCCTGCTTTTAGCCAAACAGCTCAGGAGGTTCTGCTTGTTGAAAAAAAATGACAGACTACCAACGTCAACAAGTTCTTGATTTACAGACCAAGAAAACCTAGAAGCAGTCAAATGAAAGGAAACTTACGGTGTGGTTAAAAGGTTAAAAGTCAACCATCTTGTCGGCAATCTTTGATCTTTGTCTGCAGCTGAGTATTTAAAATTTTATCAAAACACTTCCATTCAACTAACCGGGCTTTCCTAGGTATTTTAACTCGTCAAATAGTAATATAATAACTATAATGTAATAAAATTAAGGGTCACAGATAGAACATTGCTGGTTTGCGTTGCTGGCTGAGAGGTGTAGGGACAACCATGTCTGTGAGCACTGAGGTTGCAGAACGTGTTAAGGACCACTACAAAATATAAACAGATGCTTTTACTTTGTACAAAAGCATGAAATTTATTGCATCTTTGCATGTTTATCTAATTTATGAGTAAAACGATAAAGGAAGAAAAGAAATGCTTTTTGTGAGACTTCACAGTAACTGGTTGATTTGGATGTGGAGCAAAGCGTGGTGGGATATGATGACAGGTGAGATGTGGGTGTTGCTGATGGAAGCTGTGGCCTTAATGGCAGTGTTTCTGTATCAGACTGTGTGTCTCTTTCTCATCCTGTACTAAGAACCCCTGCACTGCTGCTGACTGGCCAGATTACAGGATTACTTCGCTGTGGACAGTTCGACACCTTTAAGTCAGGAGTAAACTCCAATCCTTTTTCTGGCACTGGGGATTTATATCATTCAAATCCTCCCCGCGGCTAAGATTTTTGAAAAATATTAATATAATCTCCGGAATTGTCAGTGGCTGAAATCAGTCTGATGTGTGCAGCACCCCCAGGAATGTTAATTACGGCTATGGTTACAGAAAAGCAGGTCAAATATTTGAACCAGCAGAGGTGTGTTTGATGTAAGTACCAAGCCGCAGAGCGTCAGGAAGATAACTCTTTGTGTATCTCCAACGTGTGCTCTGTGTTCTCCCGCTGCTTGGTCATTTATCAAGAGAATTACAAGATTACTTCGCTGTGTTGCTTTTACACGTCCCAACACACCAATCTACACCCAGAGAGGGCACGTAGGAGTCATTGGTGGACTGTGCAGCCTCCATACCACAATCCATAGGCTATATGTTCCCCAGCATAGAGGGTATTTTTCCCCTAGATCAGCTCTTAATGTGTACTATCACATATGACATGTTACAGAGGCCCTTTGGGTGTTAAACTGACGGAGCAAGCACATCTATCTGAGCTCTAAAGAGACCCAAGGCCTCCGTTCACTGCATTAAAGCAAAGGCAAACCCTTGAAGAACAAAACCTTAAACAGTCTAAGTCCTGAAAGGGGAGTTTAATGCAGGTGTTGATCCCATTTATTTAAAGCCTACACGTTCTGCAGGCTTCGAGCTACATAATTTCACTCTGCCTCTTCACCAGCCAGTCTTGCTTCAGCTCCCCCCCCAGCTCAACATGTCATGCCACTGCTGATTTGACACACCGATGGCCTGAACTGAGTCAAATGACCCACATGGACGTTGTCAATGCACGGTCCTCCTGCTGCTGCAGCACACGCATGAAGCCTTCACAAATATCCGGCTCACGAGTGTAGTTTTCTTTTTCATACAAATCCGGAAAGAACGAGAGCAATCGCACTAATATATTCAAGATGACATGAAATGCTGAACATCATTTCTAGCACAAATGGATTGTGAGCAATTCTTTGACACAGACACCGTTTCTTGGGTCTTCCTATACCCTTTTTTGATGGCGGAGCACTTTGAAAAAAAAAGCTAATAAAGATTTGGGTCATCGCAGACAGCAGATTCATCCAGCTAAAACAAAATTGTCATCACTCTGCTTCGCTGAGCTAGAGTTTGAAGGCAAGGGAGGAAGCCAGGAGGGGAAATGTGTTAGGAAAAAGAGACAGAGAGAGCAGCTGTGTTGGTGTATTGCGCTGTCCCTGTCAGGCCACGCTTATGGAATTGATGTCACTCCTTTAATTCCAGTGGGTTGGGTCGTTTTGTGCAGGTGTGTGCATGTGTGTGAAGGAAAGCGGGAGGAAAATACTGATAAGTGTGATTTTCCTGTGAATTTGGAAGCGCCTGGCCACCTTCCAGACACTCGTGGCGCCCCAGGCTTTCCAGCAGCCTCTCAAATAACATGAAGTTTAACCTCCAATTCACTGCACATTTATGGAAATGTCAGGGTGTTTAGGTGTAGGTTTACACGCACGTATTTCATGGGTGTGTGTAAGTGTGAGCTACGTGCCAGTGTCTTTTCAGTCGACCCCTCACACACACTGAAAATAGCTAGCAGGGAAAAGACCTCAACGCCGTTACTCAGTTTGTTTGTGTTCTTTACTACATTGCACACGCCTCTATGTGATATTGTCGTCAAAAGTTTCCCAGCCATCACTAAAGGGAAAAAATCCATATGTGACCACAAAAAGGTACCTGTTCTTTTGTGAGAGCGCCTTGCAAGCCCTAGTGAAATTGTGCATTTAATCCCATTTATATGTAGCACTCAATTCATGTGTGAAAGAGGAGAAATGAAAGCATTCTCTGATGAAATGGATGTGCTTCGATATTTCCCTCTGACGATGATGGAGTTCACAACTCCATGAGTCACAATGTGAAAAGCATGAAAATGATTTTTCAACGCGTCACAAGAATTTAAACCTGAGAAGATCAACTGTGATCAAGCTACTAATTTCAACTATAAAAAGCACAGTTGTGGAAGCGTGTAGCAGTTAAGGAGGCTTTAAATTATAAAGCTGATGCGTGATGCCCGGCTGCAACTTAATGTACTGACACTGACGAAGTGAAGTAAATTTTGCTGTTTGATTAAATAATATCCAAATTAAGACAGTGTGTAAAAGTCCACTGATGTATTTTAAAGCTACTATAATCGTTATTTTTATGTTTGCAATCGACCAAATGTGCTTAGAGGAATGAACGCAAAGTAAGTTATGGCTCAATTTTACACTTTCATCAGCTGTGGGGGGCATTTTAGCACCTTTTAGTTCACTATTTTGGTTAATTTGGCCTTTACTGTGTTGTCTCCCACTCAACAATGTTTCACTGTCACCAGAGTTAGCAGAAGGAGGTGTTTTGTGCCTTGTACGCCATTGCTTTTCATTTAACTTAGTCAATGATAACTGCATATATAATAGCAAATTTTCATATCTGCAAATTCACTTAAAAACAGACTGTCTCCTGAAATTGTACTTTAATTGAATGAGTTATATGTGTATGCAACTTTTGGGACTGATTAGGTCCATATTACATATTAGGTCCAATAATTAGCTCCAGGAGGAACATTTGTGTAGAATGAACCTTCTACTGTCCCCCTATTTCTGTAGTAGAAGTAGAAGGTTACCTTGGTGGGAAGGCAGACGGCTAAAAAAAACAAATAGCTCCCTCAGAAACTGCTGGAGACCCAAAACTAAAACAGAGCAACAAATACCTTGTCCGGCAACAGCTGCCATTAATTTTCAATAGAAACAAAAGACAGAAAAAAACAGCCTGAGAGGCATGACAGGAAAAAAGATCAACTTTATGCAGATACCCATGTTGTGATTCGGAAGTGTCTTTATTCCAGCGGAAACCAAAGCAGAAATAAACAGAAGTACCGTATTTTCCGGACCATAAGCCGACGTTTTGTTTTTTCTGACGTTTTGAACCATGCAGCTTTTACAGAGATGCGGCTTTTCTATGAATTTTTCTGCAGCCCTCAGATGGGTGCTGTAGATGGAAGTCAGTGCAAACAAAAAAGCGCCATTTTTTATTCTTAGCGCATGCAACCCAAGACGCACAACAGCAAAATACGGTAATATTTTTACACCCTCACCCCCTCATAATGGAAAACACGCGAAGAAATTCCTATGATGCAGCTTTTAATTTGTGTTACAGGCACCATTCAGGTTCAGGTGTATGAATAAACACTTATGGTACAAAATCTTTTGTTGAGCGCAGCAACTCCTGCGTAATTCGTGAAGAATAAGAGAC
Source organism: Channa striata (assembly GCA_033026295.1). NCBI lineage: Eukaryota > Metazoa > Chordata > Actinopteri > Anabantiformes > Channidae > Channa > Channa striata. The sequence continues at coordinate 18,200,069 of CM065169.1, forward strand.
GTCTTCTCCTTTGGCTATGGAACAAGCCGTTTATTTATAACAAGGACGTTTTTGTCGGCTCTGTACATTCGACATGTGTTATACCAGCCACACATACACGTAAACGCACTCTTTACCGTAATGCCGGTAAAACAGCGCACAGAACATCCTCATGCCTACTGTGAACAATGAGTAGGAGCGCATACAACAGACATACAGATCTTAACATCTTTCTATGTAAATATTATTTCTCAGCCTGGATATTGGCGGCTTATAGTCCGATGCGGTTTATATGTGACAAAATATATATTTCTTTTAAATTTTAGCGGGTGTGGCTTAAATTTAGGTGCGCTCTATAGTCCAGAATTTACGGTAAAAGCACATCCCTAACATGGCAACTTTGCCAGAGCCAAGCCATTTGTCTTTAGCACTAATCCATCGATATTTTTACTGCTTGTACACGGGCTGCGCCCATGTGGCCAAAAAAACAAAACAATCACAGTAAAAATCTATCTACTCTGCTACACTACACTTAGCCCTCGCTTGCCCTACTCTGCTACACTCTGCACTGAACCTCAAGTATTAGCCTTAGAACCTCAAGTATTAGAGGCAAAAGTGAGCCTCGCTGAAAAACTTTTAGAAGTTGAAGATCAAAATGACTAGAGGTGGGGGATCAGGGCAGAGCCTCTATCAATCCATCTCACTCTTTATATGTCTCTTTCTTTACCTCCTTCATTCCTTCCTGGTACAGCCTCCCATCACTCACTGGCTTCACTTCACTTTTTACTGTCCAGATTAACTGCAGAGCACTGCAGAGTAATAGGATATTGACTTTTTGTCAAATATTTGCAAATAGGCTTGTACACAAGTGAAATAAATATGAAACGATTATGTGTCGCTGATGATGTTTTTAATGTACCTTCTTCTCTCAGCTGCCATCATCAGTGCATCCCTCAAATACCATCTGTGGAAGGAGCTCCAGCACAGATGGTATTTGCAGTTCAGCTCCATCAAAGTGATGTCAGAGCGGTCTTGATGCTCTCTGTAAAGCATCAGGCAGTGAGACGGGTCTGACTGGGGTTGTCTCTGTTGTGTGTTAGCCTGCCTGTCCTCATTAGATACTGAGAGATTGACACAGACCCCCTCCACCCCCCAACCCTCCCATTCCTCTTCCCCTTCAGCTCCGTTGAAGCTCTATGAACACTAGCAGGGTGTGAGCAATAATGAATCACTATTAGCCTGGGTCACACTGGCTGACAACCAATTTACGAGGCAGGCAAGCCGGTGAAATCCAGGTAAATGTTTACCGGAAGTATTTTCAACGCCTCTACAACAGGCCGATAAGACAATTTCAGATTATGTTGTATCTCCTCATGTTTGTCATTTTCATGCAAAGTAATAAGGGCTCTTCCGTATGAATGCTGCAGCAGGATTCAGCTTTATCTGCTGTGTGGCTTGCTGCCATATGTGGATACATCCTGACATCTAGTGGTGTCAGACAATTACAACAACACTCACTTCAGTCATAATGTGAAGTTCAAGGCAAAAAAGCGAGAGCCCACACGTGCAGCTGCATGACCATCAGCACTGTATGCACTTCATATACTGTACTAGACTAACACCACAGATGGTGTGGCACATCCTCTTAGAGACAATCCTAAACATACATTTACGAGACATGTGGCTCATGAACATTTATGGCTCGTTAAGTTGATTTATACTGAACAATATCTCAGAATAACACTCAAATAGTAACAATGCGATAATGCAAATAGGCTTGTAAAGACCTTAAAGTGTGTGCTAACCATCAACGAAGTAAATGCTTTACTGGCCAGCTGAAGCAGAGATTAGCAGGAAGGAAATTACCAACCAAAACATCTGCTTGGAACTCATCTCTCCTTTACGGACGACAAACAAACCATCTGTGTTGTCACAAGGAAAAGAGGCCAAAAAGTAAATTAAAGAAAACAAAGCCCTAAAAATGGTAATATTTAAAAGGACTTTCTTCCCTCAGGGGCAGTGTTGGGGAGGGTTACTTTTAAAAGTAACCAGTTACTTTACCGCGTTACCTTTTGAGAAAATGAACCACAGTACTTTCGAGAGGCTTTTTATGCCTGTAGTTATGCCACTACAGACATAAATATTTCTTTCGAATTAAAGTTATAGGCCTTTCAAAAATGTACACGAATGACTTTAATTAAAGTGCATATGCTCTATGTATTAGTCTAGCATGCAGCCAGTGCTGCCTGCCCAAAACAGGACATTCCTGTTTTCTAAATTCTCGTATTGTGTCACAAAGTACAGAAACTAGTTGTTTAAAAGTAACAGATTACAAATTTGAAAATGTAACTACAGCAGCAGCTCTTCAGTCTCTTTGGCAAAATATAACAGCACTATTATATATATAAGATAAATTTGGCATGATAAAAACTGATCACAATGTTACATAGTGGTACAAATAAATATTTTTAGTATATTTTTAAATATAACTATAAAGAAGTCTTGCACAAGAGTGGCTACACGTGATCTTAATAGGATAATGAAAACTCTGAAGCTCTGTGGAGTTTAAATACTAAAGCTACTGGAGTCCCAGCACGATGGAGGGGAGCTTCCAACTCACTGAATTAGCTCAGTGTGCTTTTGATTGGTGAACATTAGCCACTCTTAACCACAATGAGGCTGCAGCGGCTGAAGTCCCGAGTTCTTTAAAATCAGCCATGCTGTATGTTGTTTTTTGTAAGTTATTACAAAAAGAATGTGTGGTCACAAAAGATCCATGTAATACATTATATGATTCTTCTAAACACTCACTGCAAGACATATTCATTAACTGAATTGTTTTCTGGCAAATAGTAGTAGCCACCTGAGAATGATTTCCCTTATACACCCAGCTCCTTCTGGCCTTCATTTAAATGCAAAGCTGGCAGTGGGATCCCTCGATCCCCAGTGTTTTGTTTCCTTTTGAAACATTCTCTTTAAAGCGAGACATTAAAGTGCTGACCTGGTGAGTCCGCGGCTCTAATCAGACACCAGAGAGGGACGAACGAGCGAAACACGGCCTGTTATCATTAGGCCTCGACTCACTGAGGATAAAACTCCCGAGGAGATTCCAATCAAAGGTTTCAACTGCATTCAATTATTCAGGTTATAATCACAGAAACGAAAATGAAGAACTGGACCACAAGCAGACAGAAATTACTCACTTTTTGCATTATGATTTATAGACAGTCATCATACTGATGCTCTGACATTGTAAGATATATTAATAGTAGCAGGGGCCACAATAATAAGATTTTCTATTTAGTGTCTTTTTCTCTGAAGCATAAAAATAGCAACAAATTCAGAAAAGCGTTTGCTGCTAAATAAATGATGAAAATATTATTCGAGTGAATAATATTCTTAATGTCTGATAATTGCAGATAAACCTGTAGCTGCAGTTTGCCACTAGATGGTGTGATCTGCTCAAAGTTCACATTTGTATAATATGATATGTGACATAACAAGATGCATTTCAGGTTATATTTTAGGGGAAACTAACCCTCAGACCCCTCAAACCTTCCTCCTCAGCTTAGAAACACAGATTCAGACTGTAAAAACAGCCTAATAGGGCAGTTATGTAAGGGTTAAACGTTCCTGCTCTGCCCCTGAGACTCCACCCCCTCAGATGACTCAGCAAAACAGGAAGCAGGAAGTGCGCACAGCTGGGCTCGTATTTTTGTGGCAGGACTTTTGTTGACAGGTTTGTTTGGCTTTGACTTTTCGTATATGTGACTGTTATTCACACACTTCACACACAATTTAGTTTTTAGAGGCTTATAACACTGGTTTGTGTGCATCAGTCTTCATGGGGGGAAATAATGTCCACTGCATCTGGTTGTGGATATAAACAAGGGCTCTGCCTCTGTTTGTTGGTCTCTGGCCTACTTTCGTTTTCAGAGTAAAGGGGGACGTTAAGCGTGAGAATGGCAGGCAGGCTCTCGCTCCCAGAGGTCGATCTCTCCTGCCCCATATGCTGTGAAATCTTCAGGGACCCGGTGGTCCTCAAGTGCAGCCACAGCTTCTGTGCCCCCTGTCTACAAAAGTACTGGACTCAGCGAGGACGAAGCCGGGACTGCCCTCTGTGCAGAACGCAGAGTCTGGATGATCCTGTACCCAGTCTCACCTTAAAGAACCTGTGTGAGTCTTTGATACAAGACAGTGAGGGGGCGGAGGATGCAGCAGGGGACCTGTACTGTGATCCAGGGGAGAGTTGCCCTCTTCATGGGGAGAAGCTCAAGCTGTTCTGTTTAATGGACAAGGAGCCCATCTGTGTGGTTTGCCACACCTCAAAGAAGCACAAACTGCATGACTGTTGCCCCGTCAGCGAAGCAGTCGTAGATGCAAAGGTAAAAACGCTGCATCCAAAATAAAATGTAGATTTAATTGAAAATACTGACATCCGTCTCGTTTGGGACTGTTTCTCTAAGTTCCCTTAACAGTAGTTATGAGCGGAGTGATACCAGCCTGAAGCTTAGTTTCTTTATAATTATCAGGCATTAAAATTATTGTTGTCTGTGCAGGAGAAAATGAAGTCCGCCCTGAGCTTATTGCAGGAGAAAAGGGACACTTTCAACAAACTGAAGAAAAGCTATGAGGACACTGTGCAACACATTCAGGTGCAGTGCTTTTTAAATAACCCATGTCATTTACAGGCTGTACAGGTTATTTCTGAGCCATCTAATGCAGGTTTGGTTTCAGGTCCAGGCTAGATTTGTGGAAAGGCGGACCCATGAGGAATTTCAAAAACTTCACAGCTTCCTTCAGGTCGAGGAGGAAGCCAGAATAGAGGCGCTGAAACAGGAGGAAGAGCAGAAGAGCCGAGAGATGAGGGACAAGATTGAAGAAATGGAAAGACATATAACGACTGTCTCTGTTTCCATCGGGGTCTTAGAGGAAGAGATGGCTTTAGAGGGCATCTCTATTCTTCGCGTAAGTTTGTAAATGTTTTAACATGCAAATAACTGCATCAAAACTTAAAATACATAAGTAAACTTGTCCTTTTTTTCTCAGAAATGCAAGAGGACATTGGCAAGGTAAAAACCAAAAGCTTTAGATTTTAAACTTTGCGTGTTACCATGTGAAAGAAAATCTAAAGTGTTGTTTTTTGTGTTTTCTGCAGAGCTAATTGTCCAGTCGAGGATCCAAATCCTCCAGGAGCTCTCATAGATGTCGGCAAATATGTGGGCTCCCTCTCATTCCGGATCTGGGAGAAAATGCATAAAATGGTCAAATACAGTGAGTACAAACTCTGGCTCAGTTTTCACTGGATGGTGAGGTTAAAAACCTTGAACTGCAGTTTGACTTTGATTCCCAAGGTAAAAGAAAGACTGTAACACTGAATAAGCCTGTACACACTTGACATTTTGCGATGTTTTCTCAGCACCAGTGACTCTGGACCCCAACACTGCTGCCCCGTGGCTCGTCCTGTCAGACGACCTCACCAGCGTCTGCGACAGCGACGAGAAGCAGAAGCTGCCCAACAACCCAGAGAGATTCGACCCGGACACAGCCGTTCTCGGCCGCGAGGGCTTCACCTCAGGCAAACACGCCTGGGACGTCAACGTGGGAGATAACACGGCGTGGGTTGTCGGCATAGCTAAGGAATCGGTCCAGAAAAAGGAGAAAGTGTCTTCAGTCCTAATGAACGGCTACCTGTGTGTGTACTTTTACCACAAAATGTACTTTGCGGGTACTTCCCCTTTAACGCGCCTTAGCTTGAAAGGGAACCCACAGAGAATCCGAGTGTTGCTGGACTGTGAGAAGGGCAGAGTGTCTTTCTACAACCCACAAGACAACACGCACATCTATACCTTCAAGCACTCCATCACTGAGAAGGTCTTCCCGTACTTCTGGGTGGGCTGTCAGCAGTGTCCTTTGACCGTTGAACCAGTGGAGGTGTCCGTGAAGGCTGTCGAGTATAGTTGAGAAAACATTTCAACTTCACAACTCTGATACAAAGGAATGAATCACTGAAGAAGAGTGCTTGGAATCTTTCCTGCTTTTTGTTTTGGTTTAGCACAATGCCTTTCAAAATTGATCACTTTAAAATACAAAAAAATTGTCTGTACATTTTCAAATATTTAATTTCTTAATTGAATTATTAACAACTATAAAGGGTCCCACTATTTCTTTATAAATCAATGCCTGAACTATTGATGTAAAATATAATATTGCAGCATAGACTTTAACTTGCACTTTTTTGATGCATAAAATGCACTGAAGAAAACTGGAGTTTTTATTTCTGGAAGTTTGAAAATGTATTTTGCTTTTGCATGTCATACTCTTAATGCCGGTCCTGCTGATTTGTGTCCAACGCAAACTATGCTTAAGCGCAAATAGCGAGATGTGAATGCAATTTTAGAGTATTATTAAACCAAAGAAAAAGGCAAAAATTATGGGCTCCCTTGATTTGTGTGCAAACTGCAAATCCAGCGTTTAGTCTATGCCAACATGTCTGACCTAAAAGCAGACAATGAATGCAATGTGCAATGGTGTAGCATAACAAAGTCCATATACTTAAGTACAAGTTTTAGGTTTCTGCTTCATCATACTTATGTGCAAATATGGTAACTTTACCTCCGCTGCATTCATTTTATTTAATTTGTTACCAGGTAATTAGTTTGAAAGAATGGGGGTGGAGGGGTGTCATATTTATCCCAAAATACATTCTAATAATCAGTATATCTTGCTTCCCTGGTGTGAAACTCACAAGATGCATTGAAATATCTAAAGTAGCTCATATTTTAAATATATGTTTATCGATAGGCAGAGATGAAAACACAAGTGCTGCACTTGCTAAGCAATTTTTTACGGTTGTCCTCCCTTTTGGGGCAATTTCTTAGTATTTCAATTTGATCCAATAATTTCACATGTAGTTGTTAGACTTGCATACTTTTGTGTACTCCAAATAGTAAATAACTGCAATATTAAAATGAGTAAATTATAGTGCATCGGAAATTATAATCCAATAATAACATATTCATAAATGTGAGATGAGCCATTCTGAATGAATTTGAGTATTTTCTGTAGATAATGTCGTTGTACTTACGTCACAGTTTGGTTGCAGGACTTTTACTTAGTAACTGAGTAACTAAATTTAAAAATCGGAGTATTTCTTCGTCACCGGTGGTTCTATGAAACGAGTTCGATCCTTAACCTTATGGAAAATATGAGTCCGGCAGTGATGTGCTTCACAAAAACTTTACTGCCTCCTCAAGTTTGGTTGTAGCAAACACAAAACTTTATTCTTCTAACAAAAACTTTCTAAAAATATATATTCATTTTGAGCACACAGTTTTCATTGTGAGGATGACAATTGTTCATTTGGTCTATATTGGGATATATATATATTATTAAAATACATTTTCATGTTTCGGAAGCCCCCGTCTCGCCCACCCACTGACCTCTACAGGCTGCCACCGCCCTCGTCTCCTCCTAACTCCGGGTCCAGGTTTTAATTTTCCGTTTCTGAAACGTTGGAGAGAATTAGTAGTTTAATTTAATTTTAAACGTTGGAGAGAATTAATATTCTTTTCCGAGTGCAGCTAAACTCCACGAAACAGCATTTTTCCACCAAAGTGACTCGACAGCTCGACAACCTACGCAGGTAAAATTAGCCAATTAGCCGGATTAGCTGTAATTAACGTTAGCTTCAGTGCTAATGCTGCGTGGAGCTAATGGCTAAAATTGTGTTTAAAGTAACGTTGAAAAGTCATATTTTCGTTGTCAGTTAGAGTTTACATAAATTACGATCAGCCACTAAAATAAACATCACGACATTCAATAATTATGGTTTGAAAATAGTTGAGAATGACAATGAATTACATAATCACCTGCACTAAAGGCGTTTAACTCCACGTTCACTTTTCTCGCGAATTATCAAACATGTTTCAGGAAGTTCAACATGGCGGAAGTTCCGTCCACCAGAGCAGCAAAGAGAAAGATGGCGGAGAGCCTGTCCCCATCCTCCAGAGTCCCCCTGCTGTTGAAAATCCCGGCTGACATCAACACTAGCCTCCCCGTGTGGGAGGCCCTGAGGTCCCAGCAGGTCGATGCCAGGTGGACCGTGGAGCCATACAGCATCAGCGTTCATTTAACCCCTGCTACCCTTAAGAAAGGAAAGACCACGGCTTCCGGTAAAAGAGGCGCCGCTGCCAACGGAGCGAAAGCCTCGGCACTTTGTACCATCTTCCCACAGCCTCAGGTGGTCGCTTTCATGCAAACCAGCACCCAACTGCTGACAGCTACTCCGCAGTCGCCCCCCTTAATCGTCTCCTCCCCGCCTCTCGTCCTCGCACAGTCCCGTCCTGTGCATCATTCCAGCACCCCTACCGTGTACGGAGTTTCACCCGCCGTCCAGACCCCAACGACCACCCCTACGAAGCTGCGGGCCCCGCCCAAAACGCCTGTCCCTTCTCCGTTCCACACCAAGATGTCCCCCAACGTCCAGATCTGTGACGACTTCCTTTTGAATATGTGTCATGCGGGGGAAAGGTGTGAGATGCACCACACACCCTTCCCGTTCCACTGGCAGCTGTGGTGCGTGACCACCCATGAATGGGTCGACATCCCTTCTCACTCCCAGGTCTTACTGGAGAGGAACTACTGCGACGTCAGCAACGAGCTTATTTCAATCAAGGATGGGTGAGTAAGAGGGAAGAGCTCAAATCAGATCTGTGGTTTCCTGCTTCGATACGTGTCTCTTTTACAAACATAATTGTAGTTCAGCAGATTTTAACAGCAATCTCCTGTCTCCTATAAATCATTTAGAAATGCCCTCTACAGTCTGAACTTTGACTCACTGGAGTTGGACAACTCATCTGTGTATGACGGTGTTAGACAACTGACCAACACTGACAGCCTGATCAAAAATCCTTATTTTCCCACCAAATGGAAACTCTACTGGTGGAACAGCGACACCTGGGAAGAGTATGACAAGGTGCACGTTTCAGCTTTTATTATTTTAAAATGCACCGACGTTAGTGTCATTGTTCCTCTTCACTTTGCTTATTGATTTCTTCCATCCCATGTAGAAGCTTTCCACGCTGCTGCTAAAGATGATGAGGCACAAGGAGCCAGAGTGTTCTTTCCATATTGGCGGTCAGGAGTACAAGCTGGACTTCTACACGATGACCCAGACCAATGTCACCACAGGGTTTCAGAGAAAGGTCCGCTGCAGGCCGGTGTACCGCTCCCCTGGTTCCATGCAGCCTCATCTACGGTTGGTATCCTGGATCTCATCATCTGTAATGTTGAGATCTACTGTATGTACAATATTTTGTCATATATGTGTCCTCTGTGTCACTTACAACAAGTTAATATCCTCCATTCACAGGACAGGAATCCACAGAGAGTCCCCTAAAGCTGCCAGTGATCCTCCTGGGCCAAACTTCAGCGTGAACCCTCTGGAGGAGTTCAGCTCCTGGTATCCTCCAGTGTGGCATCTGCCCTCAGAGGAAAACTACAGTCTTGTAGATGTGCCAGCGGGGACACAGGCCCACAAAAGTGTCCGGAACCTGTTTTACGAGAGCATGCCAGAGACCAGGGTGGACATCATCAGCATCCAGCAGGTCCAGAACCGCCTTCACTGGGACAAGTACCAAAGGTCAAACTTCACTCTGTACTTCCGTTTAATAACGCTTAAAGATTACGTTTAAGACAGTTACTAAGATGTCAGTGTTCGCATTGGGAATTAGTATTCAACTTATGTTTCAGGATGAATCTGATAATGTCCTAAAGCTTTTATATTGCTTAGGCTTATTTCTTGTAACTTCTTAATGACTTATGCCTGAAGGGCTGTGCAGAGGAGAACAGTGGAGCCACATTTATTTCTCTGCACCAAGCACATTGTTAGTAAAAACACATCAGTGAGTGGATGAACATAGAAACACACAAGATGAAGAATACAAGTTAAATATTCTGTGTCTTTTAAATGAGTGTGTACATTTCTCACCCGTCTTAAATGAATGGGCTGAGAGAGACAGAACAGTATGGACACCTCCTGCACATGTGCTTCACACTTCTCTCAAACTGTGTATCATTCGTCCTTTGTGCAATTTTAAGAAACTGCATCTACTTTCAATCTTTTCCTTTGAAAAAGTCGAATTAGCATGTTTGGCGACTTTGGTTGTTGTTCATAGTTTATAGTTCCTAGTCTCAGGACCAGTTGCATTCAATTCAATCTGTCTGTACGTCAGTCTGTCAGTTTGTGACAAGCATGGCATGTACAAAACCCTACAGGCACAGAGCCCACATGCAGAAGCTGCACATCAAGACAAAGGAGCCACTGGAGAGGCATCTGTTCCACGGGACCACCAAAGACGCCTTAGAGGGCATCTGCCACAACAACTTTGACCCCCGTTTGGCTGGGCTTAATGGAACATCCTTCGGTTTTGGCTCATATTTCGCCACCACAGCCTCCTACTCCAGTAACTATTCAGCCAAGGTTGGGCCAGATGAGGAGCACCACATGTTCCTGGCCAAGGTTCTGGTGGGGAAAGTGAGCCTGGGAAGGAGCCACTACCGCCGGCCGCCACCCCTCTACTCAAAGGCCAAGCAGCACCGTCTGTATGACACCTGTGTGAATGACATGAACCATCCCACCACATTTGTAGTTTTTGATAGCTGTCAGTGTTACCCGTATTACCTGATCAAGTACAAAGATCTGCCCCGAGTGATTGATATGTGATGAAACACAGGAAGAGACAGCAGGCGAGAACAGTCTTAGTGGGTCTTCAGTTTTACGATGCCCCCGATGTTCTTAAATGTTACCATTTGCAGTTGAAGTGTAAAATATAAAATATTAAGTGTCTTCACATCACATAATGTACATTTTATGCAATGAAGTTCTGCTTTAAAGTTCAAGTTTTAAGTCATGTAATCAGTGAAAATGTTAAAAAAAAAACACATGCGAAACACTGTATGTTTCAAAATGTTTTTATTTTAGTTGTTTAAACATTTTATATCGATTGGAATAAGTATTTGTTTTTTTCTCTCAAAGGTGTTCTGAATCGAATTCACATTTACGAAAATAAACTGTTGGCTGAATACATTCATCTTAGTGTGTCAACATGATCAACAAGCCTTTGTCATATTTTAATCTGTTAAAAGATTCCTGACTGCGGTTCAGTGTTAGACTGGAATGTGTTTCACCAATGTCTCTTGCAGTAAAAGCCTTTATATTCCAAAATATTTTCTATACTTGATTTTTAAAACATCATTACACAGTTTCTCAACAAAGTGAGTACAAAATAAGAAAACAGGATTCCCATAAACTGCTGGCACAGTTACATTGAAAACATTTTATTAAAACTAAGCAGATATTTGAGTTTGCATGTGAAAGAGGATTGTAAGGACCAACATGCTGTTTTACATCTATCCCTGAAGCCTTTTCCTTTAGGGGTTCCAGATGAAAATATAATAAATAAATGGTGAATTCAAATCATTTAGTGCTGGCTCTGTAGCAATCAGGGCCTAAAGGATAGATGCTACAGATGTTTCCAGTTCCATTTCCACAATACAGTAAACTAAGGCCAAAATATCAGACGATAAGAGAAAAATATCACTTCTTGGTTAAGGTTCCCTTCTAATTCAAAATGCAGAATTTTTGGGACAAAATAGATGAACTTCCTCTCAATGACGCAATTTTGTACACTCAATGTAGACAATAGAATTTGGTCTGAGTCATGAAATTATACTCTTATATAGTTTAAGGACTAAAAGAATAAATCAAATAAGGCATTCATTTGACTTCTATACAAATGTGCAATTCTGCATTTTTCTTTTCAATGATAATCCAACTTGCTAAGACAAACAAAGTCACAATCACGAGACAAACATCACTCACAAAAACACAAGATACCATAAGAGGTCTAATCTGAATAATGCATTTTCCTCACACAAATTGAAAAAGAAATAACGACATAATAATAAAGAATAATGTCAAACTAGCAGATGACCGGTTGCATCATACAGCCATGTTTAAAGATGTAAACAAGATTTAGAGTCTGTGGCCACATTAGCGGCAGGAGTTTAAAGCTCATCACACCCCAGAGAAGAAAACGATGGGAGGGAAAAACTAATTCATACTTACTTATTATTTAAAGCAATCCAAAGATCGCTCAGTAGGTGGCAGGAGATCCGAGGCCGTGTTGTAGGATTTAACAGTTTCTTGTTTGTGGAGCTGTGTGACATTTCAGCAGAATATTCTTAGAGCTGCACCACTAGCGAGGCCAAAAAACACTGAGTGAAATGAAATTTAAAGGCAGCAGTTTATTTACATATTGTTCAAACAGGGTCACGGGTGTAATATCACTTCTTTTTGCACAAGGTGTCTAAAAATGAGCACCAGTCTCAAGCACCGACAGCTGTGTGTTTTGCTTAGTTTTTCCCTTTTAGACTGTCCACGTGTGTATATGCACATATACTAAATGCAGTGGATAACGTGATATTGTAATGTAACCAAGAGAAGTTGTTAGATTAGCCACCAGAGTGCCAAACCCTTGGACTGCCCTTTGTTTTCGTGGTATATCTGTTTCTTTTTGCCTGTGTGAACAGATTTCTGGCGATGTCGGCCTGATTTCAAAGGTAGACGGGAATGTGGTAGTGTGATAGTAAAACCTTTTGGGTTCATTCACAGGCCAGCTTGCTGTCAAAGCTCGACAGGCCGATGGCAAAGGCTTGAAGAGCACACATGGGGTAGTTGTAGTCCAGAGTAAAAACGTCCTCTGCCACTCGGCCAAACTGCATGACGATGTAGTCAGCTAGAGTGAAGGGAAAGAGACGGCGGCGGTGGGTCATGCTGTTCATCAATCGTGATATGAACACCAATAGTAAATTAGCAGTCCTGCTCTGCTCCATCTTTCTAGTAAACCTTCTTTTATACATATTGTTGGCATCAAAGACAAAATGAGAAATATAGATTTTTTAATTTGTATTATTGACAATTGCAAATCTAAGTCACATTTTGATGTGAAAAATCGGAATTTACTCTTTTTATTTACAATGTCACAGCTTCCCTGGAAATGGGGTGTGTGACATGAGAGCAAAAGAAAACAGACCCAAAAAGAGATCCGCAGTCAGAGAGGAAAATACTTACGGTCGTTGTCGTGAACTATCTGAAAGTTCTTGACCGAAGCTTGAGTGACGCGGCCGTGGAAGTTCAGCACATAAGACTGCGTGTCATCATTCCACACGGGGGCCTTGTTGTGCAACTCTATCAGGTTGTCCAGCAAGTGACTCTGCCACCGGCTAATGAGGCTCTCCTGCTCCTGTCATTCAAACCCGTTTACTTTCAATCAGTTTGGCTGCAGGTGAAACAGCGCGGCGATAACCGTAAAGTACATTTATACAGACAGTTACGGTAAAAAGAACAGTGCAGGATCACCAGACTCACATTTTGAGGTCTTACGGGGACTCTCTCAAAGCTCATGTTCATGCCCGGAATGATTACGGTCATTTTACGTGGTCCTTTGAATCCCAGCACGTTGGTTTCCTACCAGGTGATAATGAGAAGACGTTTCATTTAATAAAAGGAATGAACAGGGCACTCCCAAAACACGTCACTTGTCTTAGTCTCACACTCACATAGCAGATGGCAGCCAGCTCCTGCCGGGTGTTGCTCTCTTCCAGCAGAGTCCCGGGGTTTTTGCAGGGGTTTGTGCCATTGTCATACACTGTGAATTTGGTGCCCATGAGGTTAGACCTGTAAAAATACACGCTGGTTATGAAATGTTCCTATCTGATGCACGTGCTGGGCGGCCGTAAACAGCCCTGTTTTGCTCACAGTTTCAGCACTAAACACTTTCTTATGGCCTGAAGTGAGAACATGAAGTCTAGGACCAACACACACAGGATTTATTCCGGCAGGTCTCAGTACGGACTTTATGAGGATTTGATGTAAGTGATGTAAGTTCAGGTATCAGCAACCGACAACAAAGAAGGGACATCGTAGTCCTCCACAGACCAGACTTACACGCACATTGGTGGTTTTACCTCAGTTTACCGATGAAACTCTCTCCTTCTCGGGATAAATCAGTGGCATCCACCGATATAAGGTAGTTGGACGTTTTGCTCTTCTTCCTCTTCCTTCCTGCTAGCAGAAACATCTAAAAAAATTTGAATGTGGAAAAAACACTTTCATTTTTGTATGTCTCTCAAAAACAGCCTCCGAATTTCAAGTCTGTTGCTCGCACTCACCCTCTTTCCGTCCTCTCTTTCCAAGTGCATGAAGTAGGTGGGGTAGAGGCCGCGGTCCATACCCTTCTTGTCCCGCGTGATTCGGCATTTAACGGTGATGCCACGTGGAGCCGGACGCAGGACAAACTCCTCTAGATTGGTCACATCAATTAGTGAGCTCTCTGCTGCAGGCGATGCTGGGGTTCCAGCCTCCTGGGCAGAAGGGAAAATCCGTGATTTTTTACATAAAGTCTATGACATTTCTAAATCTCTATCTTTGGTAGAGGAGGGTGGGTGTGTATATGCATGTGGCTCCTCACGGAAACGTCTTTGCCACTGGCGGCAGAGGCGGGTCTAACGGCATCCGTGTTGGGCGACAGAGAACGCGGCCGCTCTTCCTCGGCGTCGTCCTCATGCTCGCTGGCCTCGTCAAAGTTCAGGCTACCAGACAGACCTGGTGGGGGGAGCAGATATGTAACGCTACATGCTGGGACTCTAATGAGAGAAGACGAAGATGAATCCCAAGGGCTGTGTGTACATCCCCAACTACAAAGAATCAAAGAGCGCATGTTATTTATTCTCACTTGTTTCTTTAGCTTTGGTACAAAACTGTCCCTAAGCTGTATTTTACAGTTTTTTGCTTCATCTATCCTCTTTGATTTATAATATTCTTTTCAAGATGCAATACTTGAGCAATAGCTGAAAATATTAGTTAACTGTTGAGTAAAAATTGGCCGCTTTTATAATTTCCTGAATTATTCAGCAGGATATTTCTGTTATATGGGGGTTGCCTGATTTCAACTCCTTCAGCAGCAGCAGAAGAACAAGAGGAACAAACAGTGAGTGAGTGTAACTGAGCCTCCTTCAAGCCGATTCCTATCAAACAGAACAACGTCATAATATAGTAAAGCTCTGCTCAGTGCCCCTCGTGCCAAAAGGGCACAGTTGGCTCGTGGCCTGAGCTGAAGCCCTCCCTGTCACAGCCAATGCATCTTTTTATTAGCCAGTTTCTGCTACGGTGAGACTGATGTCAAAAGATGAGGCTTTGCTTGTGCAGAGACAGCTCCGCGCAGTCACGCAGTCGTAAAGCGACACGACGACTGTGGCCAGCCTGGGCTGCTCGAGACATCTGTCTCCTTGCTGATAATTGGATTTATCTCTCAGGCCAGAATGCAACACATGGAAGGAGCTATAGTCCATTTTATGTGCAGTCAGAAACCGCTGCTGCTGTCCACTGGTCTGGAAACATCACAGTAAGCAGGGAGCATTGTGTTATCCACAACGTTTCAGTGCTTTACCGTGTCTGCTGTTAGAACATTTTAACAATAAATAAACTGTTTAACCAGGAATTCAAATAATTTAAAAAAATTAAGTATGGTCCTGTCTACATACTCTCACCCAATCTTCATCTCTGAAGTGGATAAATAACAGTAACTTTGGCCCAGCAAAAACTGCTTTATCACACACACACAGAGCATTTTCTACTTGGCAGACAAAAGGAGCTCTCCGACCTCAAACATCTCTGCCACCAGATTAGAATGTGGTGGGGGTGGTAGAGCACAGGCCTGTGCCAAGATGAATAATGCAAGAGGCAGAACAGCAAAACACAATATTTATACTGGGGCATTTACAACAGATGAACCCTGGATATGCAGCTATCCCTGGGAGAAAGTACATGCCATCATGAAATACAGATTGCAAATGTTAGCTTCTCACTAACAGTGACTCCAGGGCTCCAATTAAAACACCAAACAAAGTTGTGTGAGCCAGCTGAATGAACTCGACCATCTGGAAACGTCAGAAAGGACTTAAAATACAACCAAAGGAAACCAAGAAAGACACGCATCCACATAATAATTACCGCACAGCAGCTCAAGAATATTAAATTCTACAGTCAGCCAAAAATACAGCCTTTGACTGAATGAGATGATCAAATATGAATGTAGCTCAACATTTCTAGTTCTTCCATTTCCTTATGAGCTGGGGTAATATGTGAGGACATGATGCCAAAAATACCTGCTGGAACCCCTGAGGACATGTCCCTGTGCTAAACCGAGCTGACATTAACAATGAGGCTGTGCATTATTGAGAGGGACAACGACATTTGCTCCCGCACCATCATGTCACGCTAAAGCCCATGAAAAATTATGTAAATGTAGTAGCATGTGATCCAGTTGGTGCTCTCCAACACCATGAATATCGGATACTGCCCCTCTGTTTTCACGTTCACTTGGCTTAAATAAAAGTGAAGTAGTTTTCATGACTGGCTCTGCAGTGGCAGGTGGATTGAAAGATTACACGAATGTCATGGAGCTGAATTTGATGGATCTTCCATAAAGCCAGCTGGCCGGTGAGTGTGGGTGGCAGTAGCTACAATGATGCTACAGATAAGCACTGTAGTGTGAAAAATGCCCAGGCCTATTATTAAGTGACCCATTTCTCACTGGGTCGCTATCAATCGCACCGCTGTCTGTCTGCCTATGCTGTCCTCCAAAGGGAGAGCCGCTTCCCATTTTAAAGACGTCAGAAAGTCTGACTTCATTTAACAATAGCTGCTAATCTGCAGTGGTTTAAAGCACTGTGACTAAATTAGCACAAAGCAGGCTAATACTAAATACACTAACCATCGTGACAGTTTATCGGTGTGACCTGAATATCGCTTTTCTCTACAGAGTTGACATTTTATTCTCACTCGACTCAACACTCTGACCTTGTTTTTGAATTGTCAAGTGTTGCAGTGGGAGTGTGATGAATAGTAAGAACAAGCAGTGGCACAGTTTGATGCAGTGCAGCCAGGTGCATAGATTTCTACACAAATACCACTACGTGCATAACAGATATGGGTGAAGAGTTCTAAAGATACACCAGGGTCTGTAAGAGTTGGACATTCCTTTTCTATTGTTTAGTGTCAAATCGGTCAACCATCACCTTTATTGCACCAGAAGAAATCTATATTGTAATATAATATCTAATAATAATGCTTAAAACGCTCAGGTGCTACGCTCTCCCAGTGCCCACCTTGCTTTTGCAGGAGTTCATGGATATCTGTCTTGGACTCTAGCAGCGTCTCAGTGTCTCTGTCTCTCTCAGGTTCCCCAGCAGCAGGAGACTGAGCCTGGGGCTGCAACTGAGGCTGTGACTGGCTCACCGACAGTATTTGGATTTTTTTCCCAAATCAGGGGCGTCTGAACCCAAGAAGGCTGCTGGACCATCAATTCCTAAGGCAAGAGTTGTAATTCAGTCAGTTGGAACCTTCATTAACTTTAGAATTGTTAGAATGAGCTCTACTGGAATTAAGTCACAATGTTTACGGAAAAGATGCAAGGATATAAAGTTACTTGATATCACACTAGTCTTCTAATTGATGTGGTTTTCATCCAGTCGTTTAATGCTTAAACATAACACCCCACACTGAAGCCAGTGCAACATGAGGTACTTTACATTTTAATGTAATGTCTGTTTATAAATTTTTGAAAATGTTGCCCATATTGGAAAATTACATTTTATGTGGTCTCACATGATGTAACCAAATATATATGAGTTATACAGCGATGGTGTGACCTAAGAAAACAGCAGGTGACAGGTCTTTCGCCTACCATCGATGAGGACATCGTTGGCGATACCGAGTTGAGGGTCCACCAGTGGGGCCTGCTCCTCCCCGCGCCGCGTCCTGGAGCGACGAGGCCGAGCCTCTGTGTTGGGCTGGACCATCAGCGGTTCCTGACGTTTCCTCCGCTGCTTCTGTTCCAGCAGTGCCCTCTGTGGACAAAGGCAAACAGGAGGGGCGTGGAACCTCATTCTATACACAAAAGTCCTACAAGATGTGTGACCAAAAAAAACACACTATAGCCATATAGAGCAGGTGTCTCTTAGCCAAGCTGGAAAAACGTCCACTCCATAGGTTTAGGGTAATTACATTAGTATGCATGCTAACTTAGAACATGTTTCTATCAATAGGCATTTCAAATCACCACACAAGACCAAATGCTTGTAAGTCAACAGCTGTACTGCACAAACATTACGATAGCTAACAGGCTGACGGGAATTTGGTTATCAGATTTAAAGGCGTCTAGATACGACTTAAAAGTATTGGCAAGGGAATTTTTTGGCAGATGATAAAAAACAAATCAACAAATAACTAGCATCATTTCCTGTTTATATCGCGACAGGTTGAGCACATACTTGTATGTAGGGAAGCTGGAAATATCCTCAATTACTGCCATTCTGATTCAGATGCAACCAACATGGCTGAAAATGTTGAATAAAGCTTTAATACAGTAAAGAGGAACTGTGTGACGCATTTTAATGTTAATAGATTCTTCCTTCATGGACCATGATATGAAAATGCATCAAATTCAACATTTTATATAACATATCGCCTAGAGTGAGAGTAAAGACAGTTTACTGCCTGTCCAGCCATGTTAGGTAGCAGGATTAATCTTGCATAGCAACAGAAAAAGGCGGTCAATGTCTGATTATACTGCAGAACAGAAAGTGTAAAGTTGGAAACGCCCTCAACCTACAGAAAACCGTATTTAAGTGATGTGTACGCTGCGTGCAAAATGAAATTTACGGTGCATGTGATATAATTACAGCCCAACAATCATGCCACGGCTGAATCCTGAAGAATGGCTGATTAAAAACGAACCATCATGGCATGTGATTTTAGGTGCAGCGATACAGTCTTGTAGTGACAATTAAAAATTCCCTCTGGTCATGTTGTACCCAAGCTTTCATACGTTAGCAGTCGTTTTGCTAAAAATCATATAGACTCTCTAAGACAGATGTCACAGCGTTTCCTGTCTTATTCCCATCTGCTCCCGCTGTTCTGAGAGAAAGGTGGATTAATGTGACGTTTCCAGCCATGGGACACTGACCATAGGAGGGAATACACAGACCCTTCAGGGTACAGAAATAATAAATCAGATTTTTCAGTAATAAAGCGGGACTTACTGAACGCTTTCCTTCTTTAATGTGAGCTTGTAAAAGTCTGGTGGCTTTATAAATCTGACCTACATCTGCTTTCATTTCAAAAGACCTTGCTCAAAGAGATTAGCTCATTTATAACTATAAATAAAGGCGACAAATGAATAAAACATCAAGCAGCATTATCATAATGTGCCTCATTGCTGTTGTCGCCGTTATAAATGGCTGTGGTGCAAATTACTGCTAAATCTAAACATGCGTGACAATAGTGAAAGAGGAAAAACACAGGTATATTCAAAAATTAACTGTCTGTTAACTGCTGAATGTTAGTGGTCTATGCTACATCTTTAAATGTTATATTTTATGAGATTTTTTTTTTAAATCACGTTATTTTCCATATTCAGTTGCTGTAATTTGCCTTTTATCAAGAAAATGACAGCTGACATAAATAAAACCAAATCTAAAACTACAAGAGAGACTAAACTAGGATTCATAGCAAGACTCCGCTTTGGAGTAATTGTTGGTCTAATAAAATTCTGCCCAGTTCGTGCCGTCTTTCCTTTTCATGCTATTTTAAGCCAATCTATTGTATATTCTATTCTTTTTGGAATTGGCACTTGGCATTTTCAGACCAGGATATGACTTCATTTGAGCTTTCACGGTCCTTCCTGTGTCCACCAAAACTTGGAGCAGAGGAGACTTACTTACTTAACATACTTTATAATAACGTGTGTCCCCTCAAAGAGTGTGATAACAAAAACTTGACCTACTTAAGATAAAGAATGAAGCAACATACACAAAGAAGTTAAGAGTTGAGTCTGACTGAATGTTGTCCTTCCTCTCTAAGAAAGAGATCGGACGAGTGTGCACACATGTATCACTTACACAAGCTGTTATCATCAGACATATGGAAAGAAAACATATTAGGGAAGAAATATTAGAAGTTACCAACCCGTTCCCATGACATGCTGAAGTTTCTCTATAGACAAAACATTAAATCTCCCATTTGTCTTGAGATCAAATATAACTACATTCTCCTCCAAACGGCGGTAGTTGTGCTGGGGACCGCTTTGTCCCCACGTCCCTCATTCCCTTTTTGGAGCCGAGTCTGACAATCAATAAAGCAGCCTCCAACCTCTTCTGCACTACGTGGTCCTCTGGCAGTAGAGGGTCTGTCGCTCAGTCAAATACAAAGCGCAAGAGTGTGTGTGTGCGTGTGCGCGCTCACCGTTGCTAACTGAATCAGCAGTCATTAGCGCTCCAGCAGGAGACAAGAGGAAAAAAGAGAGGGAGACAGACAGAGGGTGAGAGAGAGAGACAAAGGGAGAGAAAGAGAGACTTGGAGGTGTTCATCAAGAGAGGTACAATGACGGAGCTTGTGTCCAAATGGGTCTCATCAGACGGTCTGACATAAGGTGAGAAAATAGTTATGCAAGTATGGAGGACTCTCAAGTGAGGCTTTTTGGACTCTGAAAGTGGGACCAGTGGGACTGTAGGACACACACACACACAAAGCCAGGCGCCCGCACTAAATCCTCCTCGCTCTTTGATGTCACCAATCTGGCCCCTCCTGTTCCTTCCTGCCTAATGTGTAAGATAGCGGAGTACGGCTTCCAGCTTAAATCAAAGCTCTACACCACAGTTCTACAACAAGGTTCAGGATAAAGTGCCTTACCTAGTCTCACGAGGAAAACATGAAAGGAGCGCCAAAGCGTGTCAGGTAATGGGTGATAAAAGCAAACAATTCCGCTTTAGGAGTGAGAAAGCATTAAAATTCAAAGTGACTGTTACGGTGAAAAAACTGAAGACTTTCCAAACAGCAACCATACGCACTAAATTGCACACCAGTGGATGACGTTAAAGCTACTCTGTCCTTGAACACAAGGCCAATTTAAGATCTAATGCAAAACCAATCTTATGCAAAATCTGTCTGACAGCTTAATCAAACTGCTGCTGCCTGCACCACCTACACTGTGTGTTCTCTGAACATCCAGAGACAGAAAAGTTCAGACATTCAAGTTTAAGAAAAGTGAAAACACTCAGTGTAAAATGGCCAAAAAAATGATGTTGTTCTTTTGCGAATGAAGTTTAATGTCCTACCTGTTTTTCCAGCTTCTGATGCATTAGACTGGCACTGTCATCTTCAATGCCACTGCAGAAAAAAGAGGAATATTGCAGAGTCAGAGATTTTCACACTTGGACCTTCATTTTATTTTCCCTATCAAACCAGTGGAGGGCACCACTGCAGCAGCGTCCTTATATGAAAGGATTTAAAGGTTTGAAAGAGGTAAGACATTAAAAGGTTAAAAGCACAAAAGTAGAGAGAATAAAACATATCTACGGCAAATAGTGGATCGTCTGTGTGAATTAGAACTCAAAAATAACACCAACAGGTTAAATGGGTTTCATGCACTAAAAACAGGAAGGGAAAAAAGTAAGTCTCTAAAAGAGATGGAAGGGACAAAAAGGACAAAGCTCCAGCTGAGTGAACACCTTGCAGTCTCAGTCCTCTGGGCATTTACCCTGGCCACCTTCATCTGAAAGGACTGAGACCATGTTGCTTAGCTACAGTGTGGAAAGAATAGGGCAGCAGCAGGAGTCTGTACTATCAGAGCCTGAGTCAGAGACCTACAGTATCTCCACTCCTGGCTCTGTGAAACACACACACACACACACACACACACACACATCTACTCAATGTAACGTGTAGGTCGCTGACTCAAGTTCTCCCATCTTTCACTGTTAGCTAAATCTTTAAATACACCCGTCTGCTGGGCTGAAATTAGTGGAGGGATTGAGGGTACGTAATGAGAAATCTTCAGACATCTCACTCGCTTTTCCTCAGTTTCTATTTTAACGTCCCGTAGTCACTCTCAAGTCCTCTCCACAGCTCTGATGTGTTTGCCGTGACACATGGTACTTAAGGGCCTCGAGCCTGATACTGGCTCACATCACCGTCCATCTCTGAAAGGCAGAAGCTGAATGCCAGAAGGTGGTGAGTGCCGGAAACCCATTAATACCAAGGAGCAAACAAGTGCTTTAATAAGGCCGTTCCACTCTTATTAAGCCCCCTGTCACAATGGGCTTAGTGATCATCATGAACTATGGCCCAACTAGCACGCAGTTGAGTCATCATCTGTTCATTTTACATCCGATTTAGTCACCTCACACTAGTGTGTCATGTCATCGCTTGCAAATCATTCTCCAATCCTGGCAAACAGGTGGGTCCCCTGAGGGGCCAGTATGACACCGAGGAGAGGTGCTGACAGTAAGTAAGGGAGGGAGGCTGGAGAGTGGAGGAGGAAAGAGCTTTTACTCATTAAACACATAGGACTGTCGCTTTGGATGGGGAGGAAAAAGATGGGTGCAAATAAACTGATTAGCGAGATCTGGGCAAAGTCATTAAGTTCTCCAAATGGGGCTTTTAACCGAGCGATTGGCAGAATACAAATGTTTACTCCGATTTCCCCATTGGGCTGTGCCATTAATATCGCTGTTTCCATGCTACAAAGCACAGTCTGAGTGGGGCACACCCTCTAAATTACAATATCAGGTTTTCTCCAGTGTCTCCAACCTCAATCACAATCGTTTTGTTGTTGCAATGGAAATCTTTGTTTGAATATTGTGAAGAATAATGCTCCGGCAGCACGTCTTTACCGAACAAATCACAAGGAAAAATAAGCGTCTGTAGCCTAGAGAGCAATTATAACTGATGGAAAAGGCTTGGCATCGTCTTTGAGATGTTGTCAAGGTGTTGGATTAACATTTGTGCAAAATTATTTCTGGCAATTTTTAGTTTTTATGTTAGATAAATGTTAAATAGTCATTAGACTATTTTCACTACTCCTACTCCAAAAAAAAAAAAGTTGAGTGTTAACATGTTTTAGTAACACTCGTCACACTTCAGCACACTCTAACATTTGAAGTATTCAATTATACAATTTACAACAAGTATACAATTTGAATATTGTACTTTTCCTGCACTACATTTTCTACAGTTACTTTTCAAAATCAGATCCATTTTTAAAAATACAGTATAATTATAGGATTTTACTGCTGACTGGGCAGGAATCATATGGGCATGAAAACAGTGTTCAAGTTGTAAATAATAAGCTCCACAATGACCGGAGCAAAACTTCAGTGACAAACAATATTGCATCAATAATTAAAATGCACTCACTTCATATTCATTCATGTGAATGAATCTGCATTTAGATGTTTTACTTGTGCTCCTTAAGTATTTTTTTTTCAGCTAAAGCAGTTTCTTCACCGTGGTGTTTCTAATTTTAATTGAGTAAATGACTATTTAAATACCTCTCCCACCACTGCTTGATTAATTTAGCAAAAAATCTGCATAATCTTCATCATGTAAATAAGTTAGCTGCAAAGTCTATAATACACACTCAAACATCGCCCTTTGTGCTGTTAGCAAACATCCAGGAAACTCCATCACTGATGAACCATCCAAACAACATATTTTATAGATTCACCAAAGTAGCTGGTTATGTATTTAAAAAAGTTCAACCCGCCCTTCAGTTTGTCTATAATCTTAGTGAAGACAATGATTTGTGCATAAGTGCGTAAAAAAAAACTCTACCTTGCTGCTGTGTTGGGCGAGAAGCTGGCAGAGCTGGAGGGTCTTCGGGAAATGGCACGTTGGCACAGAGGCAGACAGGAGCACAATACATGTGGAAAACAAGACAGTGAAACACCATCACAAACGATCACAAACTCTATGAGAGAATACTCCTTAATCCTATATGCTTTTACCGATTCATCTGTAGATCAGTCATGACAAGATTGCTAGAGTTTATCTACCAACAGTTTATATGTAGAGGTCAGGCGAGCTCTACTTTCACCAGAACTTCATGATGCTGGAGCTCTTAAGAATGTCTCCTTCCAAAGGTTCTTCACAGGCTGCCTCATTACAGCTGTGTGGAATCAATGTTTCATTAGCCCGTCACAGCTTGGGTGACAAGAGACAAACACTCCGTTGTCGTCCCTTCCTTGTGTGTCACGCCGAGGTAACCATGGAGATTACAGCTCCGTCACCAGTGCACCTCCACTGGCATTGATTAAAAACCTGCAACCAATTCTTGAGCTTCCCTGGAATTAGATGCCTTGTGCTGTTAGGATTTACAGGCAAAGGAAGGGCGCTGCCAAGGCACGGGATGCTGTTGAGCTTTTTCTGATATGATTCACGATGCAAAAGAGGACAATTTGACCGGTGACTTTGTTCAGCTGACAATATCAAAGCCATTTCAAAAAATTGCATTCCATTAACCGGAGTGACCTTATTATCGGGACACTCCATTTTGTCTGTTGTTCATGTTAATTAAAATCCTTCCACTTTGCCTCTTCAAAAAGTGATTTTAAAGTTGAATGAGCGTAACTTAATTTTTGCCACAGGCAATTCAGCTTCCTTCTCAGAGAGGGGAGAGAATTAAGCAAAGACTGATAAGATTAAATGCTTAATTCCCATGGCTCAGAGCACACTTGCCACAATGGAAAATTACACAAAAATACAGGCATGAAAGAAGGGCATGAACAGTATCTAACACTGGGGGCTTTAACCTTTCACCTCAACAGCTCACATGGGTAAAACTAAGGTTCCCCCAACCTAAACTGGGAGTATGTCTATACTGAGGAAGCTGAATAATTGTTTTGCAGTATTTTATCAATTACTGAAGGTTCAGCGTGAGTTAGCACATATATGGTCCGAAAGCACAAGTTCGGGTGTAAATCCCTGTTCAGGCACAGCGGCGTAACACCTGGAAGCCTCGCTTTGACGACAAGACTCTGAAAAGATGTAAAGTCACAACTACCACAACTAATACATTTTAAAAAAATACTTTGCTTTCTGTTCGTTCTTGTACATCTCATGAAACAGAAACGCTTCATTGACAGCACTTTGCTTTGATGTTTTCTCCTTAACTTAGATTTTTTGCTGCCTTGCACATCACTTGTCAAATGACTAAATGTAAATAAGCTCTACTAGAAACAGAGTAATTTTTATTTTTCTGTTTGTTTCACGATTGTTTAAACAATATAAAAAATTTAAGACATTTAAAAAAGACAATTAAGAAACTTTGGCAATTAACAAAACAGTAACAAAGAAAAAAATGAATAATTACAACCATATAATAGTTAAATATTTCACAAAATTATTTCCAGGTTGTCCAGATTTGTCCATCTTTCAAAATGTTAAGCTGCTCCTAATGACACAAGTTATGTTTCTCTCTATGCTCAGCATTTGATTTCTAAAAGATCATTCAAAGAAAATGTATATTCCACAGGTTTATATGGGAGAAACCCAAAAAAGGTGGATAACCTAAGCATTTTTCAAATGCCACAAACAAAGATTATGGAAGTAGGAGTCTGACGAATAAATTCAAGACAACAAACGCAGATTAACTGTAAAACAGCGTAAACATCCCAGATGTTCTGGTAATCTGTTGGAAAGATATTCTAGGGACTTAGTCACACATGTGTTCCAATCAAAAAAAAAAAAAAAAAAGGTTGGACAGACAAACACGCAAATCACCAACTCTGGTTTCAGTACAGTCACAGTCTGGTGCCCTGAATAAGTAAAGACATGGTGGCAGAAACATGAGCATGAGGCACATCTTTGACTGCAGTGAATCTCCATCCTGGCACAGCAATACTGTGTTTGTCTGTGTGTGCATGTGTACAGGAGCAGGTTGTCCTCCAGGACTAACCCAAATAACAAGACTCTACTCTCTACAGCTTATAGTACAAAAATCACATTATGTATATGTGCCTGAGTGTGCAACTACCTGTAAGACCACCGACTGTAGACAGGCTGAGATCCCCCATTCTTTACAGTGTCCATGGATGCAGACGCAGGAGTGCTACTCCAAGGCTCTCTTATCTACAGCACAACGAAAATCTTCATTTACACCAGACCTCAGGGATGCTGGGTAGTCCTAACCAGCAATGAGCCCACAGGCTCCAAGATCGCTGCTATTATGTCAGCGAGAAAGAGTAGCGGTGTCCCACCCAGGGGAGTGACAGCCAACAGTACAAAGGCAGACTGAGGTCAGGAGGCTTGGAGCCGTTACCATGACTTCACACTCCAGGCATAGATTCCGCTTAGGAACAGGTGTGATAGTCTAGTCGACATGCTAGTGTGATGCAGAGATCAACGTTTACAGAGCAACGTACTTACAAAGTTTACTGAAAATAAATAATGTGTCTAATTATCTGTTAAGCTAGTTAATATCAACTGAATTCTTATATTCTAAATACTTTTGAGTAACTTTTTGAAAGACTCAAAAATTGGTCTCAGGCCATTTCCTCTGACTTATAATAAAACTCTGGATACGTCAACCACAGGGCGACATTCTGTTGGGCATCTTTGTTATATGCAATAGTGTATAATTATTGACCCCATTTTCAAAAAAATGAAAACACACTCGTCATTACAGGGTAAATCTCTGATCGAGTGACATATGGCTAAGATATTCTAGTCTGTGTTCCCCATTTTAATACTGAAAATGAGGCCTTTTCAAAAGGTTACTTGATGAACTGAAACTTAAAGATTATTATTCTAAAAACAGATATGGCATGGAGAACTTAATCTAGTTGCTAGGAGACAGGAGCCTTCTAATCGTTTTTTCTCTCTCTCCAAAGCCTATTTGCAGAAGCAAGAGAAGAAAAGGCAGAGTAAAGAAAGAGTTGGTTTGTGTATGTTTGTTCTGAGAGACGGCGGTAAAATGGCAAATAAGTCAACTGATGATAAGCAAGGGAATCAGTCACCAACGGGAGTAATTACTGAGCTCAGAACAAATGATGGAAATAAGCTGCTAGAGCTGATAATAATACCACTTCCCCTGAGGACCCCAGGAGACACTCTCCACTCGTGGCGCTGCACGAAGGATGCTCTATTTTGTTTTAGGCATCTTTAAAGGAATGCATGCTGCCGTCCATTAAATGTTTGACTACGGAGGAATCTTGTGATAAAAGCAGCAACTTATCTAATAACAGCGTAAGTAAAATCAGAAAGGAAATAGTGCTTCATCCTGAACATACAACAGACAACGTAAGCTTTAGTGAAATTCTGTGTAATCTATGGATTAAACAAGACAAAAGTTGGTGCATTAGACATACCAGAAATGTTTTTTTCAGTCTCTCAGAGTCATGAGAAACAGAGCGTGATACTCACAACAGCTGGGCCATATGGGTTTGGAATCCACTGGACAACCACAGTAAATCACAACCAAGCCACAAGCAATGCTTGTAGCTGTGGAGGTCCGCCACCATCCTTGTGGAGAATGGTTTTTAATTGACTGATTTATAACAGCGGTGTTACAATTTTCCAGTAAAATTACTTCTGTTCAGCCAAACACTGCTGGGTCGACAATATGCTCCAACTGTGCTGAAACAGTCCAGTAATACACTGCAAAATATTCTGCTAAAAAGCCAGTGGCAGCAATGATAACCAAACCTGCCTACCAGTTGATAATTCTACAATGGAGTTTTTTTTTATTATACTCTCGCATTGTAGTCAGATGACCTTTGATTTTGCTTATAGGCAGTAACCACGGCAATGTTAGTACATCAAGGAACAAGAAAACTTCATCCACCTTACACTTTCAACACCACAGTCTTTCCAATATTACATCTGACACGAAAACTGTCACTCCTCTCACATGTGTCGATTCTCTCAGCAGATTCTGGAATCTGTAAGTGCTTCGCTCTGCTCAGTGGCTCAACAAACACAAGCTAAAGTGAAAGAGAGAGAACATTAAGGAGGACCTTTTGCTTTTGGGGGTTGCAGTGACATACAGGGTTAACTGCACTAACACTGATTAATAGACTTCTGAGAAATAAATAGAAAGGCATCAGAAAGTTCAGAAAACAGAAAAGCTCATTATTCAACCATCTTTTAGGGTTGAGCATCGCAAATGTTTAGTCAGCCATTTGTGAACTTTCACACAAAGTATCTAGGTTCGTTTTTGAGCCTACTGAGCATTGTGCATCACAGCTGGTGTGCTGATCGGGCACGAGCCTGTTGCTGTGGCTCACATTACTGACACAGATACAAGCTCCGGAGTTTTCCTTCCATAAATTTGCAGTGTTTGCTGAACATCTGAGGAAAAGCTTTAGCAGGGTGGGAGCTGTTCTTTCTCTATCAACATCGGGGACTCTGTAATAAACATTACTTTGCATTCCGTGTCCGTGAAGGGCTGCCACTGTCTGATAAAATCAAATCGTCAGGCTGGAACTGTAACAGGAAAGGGTGGGAGCTCCTCTGATTTTACCTCCCTGCAAAATGAAAGCAGACTTCTGCTCCAGTGTCCTATGTTCAATCACACACGCAAAGATGATGCACACCCGCAGCCCCTGGCCCCTGTTCCCCGGACACCTGTGTCCAAATTGACACGCTGGTGCAATGTGCTGTGGTGAATTCTGTGTGTTCTTAGGGCGATCACACTTGTGATGTGTGCCATAATCCGATTGCTCTTCAAACAATGACTGCATGTCAGAAAACATATGATTTACATTAACAGATGGATCACATGTTGCTCTTCATTTTGGGACCTACAGCTACAGAAAAGCCTTGACAGAGACAACACACAGACATGCTGGAACATGACATGCCAGCATTTTGTTGTTTAGTCTTTTTCTCCTAATGACTCGCAGTCCGAGTCCGAGCTGGGAGTGTCTGTGGAGACACTGACGGCGGATTCCGTGAACTGTGATGCGGATCATTTGATAGGCTGGAGGTGCAGGATTACCTTTGGTGATCCTACACTTCCATTCGAACGTTAGCGTTACTTACATATTTCAGGAAGCTTCGGTTCCTTCAGTTACCTTCACCGTATCGAAGGAAACGCCTCGGGAAAAAGCTCGTCCACAAACTAAAGTGCTCGGGTCCATTTGTAGAGAACACACGGCGTTAAACGCGGCGTGGCTGGCGATTTTACACGCCAGTGTTTTACGGTATTTCAGTACGACGAGTACGCCCACGATCGTTGATTCGAACCGATTCTTTCATCCGAACAGAACAGACCATCCAAACATTTATCAGCGAGCAAAGCTAAACGCTAATAATGAGAGAAAAAAAACTACTTCTGGCGAATGATGGATGCGTTTGCTTTTGTTCTGCAGCTAAAACGCGAACTAATTTCCGAACCCATTTGGACACACACCCACACTCTGTCGTGCGGCGGCGTGTCGTCAAACTTGGTCCCGTTTTCTGTCCTGTTTGATTCTCTTCCAGCCGCGGAATGTAATAGCTAGCGTGTTACCGTTAGAAGCTAACGTTAGCAGCCACAGCCCAGCCTCCAGCACGAGCAACTGGGCCATTCGAAAAGTTGGACTTAAGTTTGTCGGGTCATAGAAAAGTGCTGCCGCGGGTTTCTGCGTCCACAGCTGACTGAACCGAGCACGTACAAACCCAAGTAAGACAAAACGAAACGCTTCAGTTTACCTTATGCTGTAGTAACTCATGTTTATCCACGGTTGCTAAGGAAGATCCTGGTGCGCAGTGCACTTCTTCGGGACGCGGCGGAGGAGAACTGTTCTCCGTCCTTAGTTACCGAACGCACAAAGAACACGCGTTTCTATTGGTTACGACATTACTTAGGTGGAGTTTGATTGGCGGATATTCTGGCGATGGGGGGACACTGGTGTTCTGAGGAAGGTTCTTGATTTCTCCGTTTTTAAATTAGGCTACAGAAAAAGAAACGATGGATACAGAATGTTGTCGGCTACAATGACCAGCAACTGTGGCAGCGAATAGTTCAAGCAACACAATGAACCCATCAAGACACTAAGTTGTGTTATAAAGTTTCTTATGACCCATCTCTCTAAAATGGTAAGGATTTTTTTCTAAAACCATTAAATCAAATTATTACCCTAGTATATTTATATTCAGCACTATATGTTGCCTTTGCACTGTTATTTCTTGCAACATTTGATAACTCTAGGCTGTTACAGGAGGTCTTTATTTATATTCTTACATCATTTCAGTCTTCCCATTAACCCAGACAACACCAGTGCAGTGGAACAAATGGCAAAACTTCATAATCTAACTGTCTGATCTACCAAAATCTAATTTTAATGTTACAGCAGTTCAGTGGGAAAACCGGACACTCATCGTCTATCTAACCCCATGGAGCACTAGTCCCAAGTCTGTCAACATCTGTGGAGGAACTGCATTAGGAACGGGAATCCTGTGTAAAAACCCAACAAATAAATGTGCAGACCCCTAACAGAATGAGCCATGAGGGGAAAGAGTTACAACTGCCCATCTCCTTCCTCTCTGCAATGGATACATCATCATATTTCATTTATAAAAGCATTCAAACTAATTCTTACCAAGAATGTTTTAATTAAACAGATTCCACATATTTACTCGCTCTTTGGTGTGACTTAATTTAATTTGATTATTACAATCATAAATGCAAAGGCTGTACAGACAGGGTGACTGACAGAAGGTATTTCATAATATCCTTGGATTATCATTATGACATTCAATGAAACTAAAAATAAAGTAAACTAAAACCTAATACTTACTTTACTCTCTTCAGCTCCCAAAAAAATAGTTCATTCATTGGACCAGAAATCTTTATATAATCAGTGTTATTCTCTCTTGACATCACTATGTAATATTCTGATCAACTCCTATCAGCTCTGAATTAACACATCTGAATCAGAGAGATGCCCCCTCTCTTTTAACAGCAACATCAAGCCCCTTCTCCTTCGCCATGTCACCTTCAACCCATAGTCCCTCTCTGGTGTGTTAGCCACCAAAATGTCAGGTGGCACGCTACATGGCGGTGTGCATGGCTGAGCCAGTTGAAATAGTACAGAGGGGATGGAAATATCAGTGCTCCCATCTTGTGCTGCCTTTGGAGTATCCACATCGGGTGGCGGATCGACCCTGCTGACCTCAGTGGGGGCAGGTGTTGAAGCACTGTCTGCTGGAATTCTGCATTTTTTGTCTCTTGAATCAATGGAATTTCAGGCCGGTTCACATATCTGGAGGAGGATGCAGCACGATCTGAAAATTTCTCTACATTCCTTTTCGTGACAGAGACTGACTGTCTCTTAGGTGTGTCTAGGTTTGTATGTGAAACTGTCCTCTTGATTTGGCATGATCCCTGTGGCTGATTTCCGGTGTTAGACACAACACTAGTTTTCTTTGTGGATGTACGCTTTGGGTGATGAAACTGTTCTTTTGGCCCCTTGTGAAATGACAGTGAGGGGAATTTGCAAACACTGTTTTTCCTGGAGAGCTGACTGCAACTGTCAAGGGCACTTGTGGCAGATTGGCACCTTCTCCTCCCTCGTCTCACTGGAAGTACAGTTAAAAGTGAGCTGTCAAATTGTGGGCTTACCTGAAAGATGGAAAGAACACTACATTAGCAGGATGGAGAAAAAAAATCATAACAATTACTACTCTGTGACCAACAAGATGGCAATATTGGATTGGATGTATGAGCAGCCGACTCATTAAGCAAAAACCACCGAAAAAGAGTTTAACAAAGGGATTTGTTGCTGAGTGACAGTGTTTTGCAGCACACATCAGAACACGTTAAAATTGGACAGTCAACTTACCCATGAATTAAGAGCTGAGCTGTTGTGTGTTTGCGTCTCTGTAAAAAAGTCTTTGGGATTAAGCGCTGCTCGGACTTCGGGCACATTTTGGAGTTTGGCTCCACGCAAAGGTCGCTCGACGAACAGCAGAGGAGGCTTCTCTGTCTTCGGGGCTTTACGGGGCATGAAGAGAAATCATTCCGTAACACCTGGTGGGACGAACAGTCATTAAATCAGTATAGACGTATGATTTGGGTGTCGTACTGCAGTAACGTTACTATGACGTCCGCACTCAGCTTCATAACTTTGATCGAAACCTTTTCAATTTTACCAACTAGCCACGGTTCTACTTACCTTAATGTGCTTCGTTATTTACACAAAACACGGAAATCATTCCAAACAGTTCTAATATATATTGTTTACATTGTCGTTGCCCACTTTGATTTCGTTCGCCCTCTTGTTACTTATTATTTCCCGGTGTTCGCCATCCTTGTCTCTGATTGGTTCCCCCGCGTACTTCCGTCTAGTGCTATTAGTGGAATTTAGACCACGTGATCAACGTCACGGGGGCAGCATCCACAGCGCCAAAATTCAAAAACGTTTCCGAGTCGACGAGACGGCATGTAAATAACACTACATGAAAAAGAACTATAGTTGTGGATTTTTTAATTCGACATCGGAAAGGATTAGACTGTTTCAGCTACTAGCGGGAGTCATGTCAAGCGGAATGGTCTGAACTATTGCAGTAACATGAAGGTTTGGCTTTATCTAGATTTGATTTATTGAGTTTAGCTGTTATATGGCCACTCCCGAAATAACTAGCTCACTTAGCCTAGCTGCTGACGTTACGTTAGCTTAGCTTAGCTGAGAGCAAGCTGTTCGCTAACTCAGCCTCGCCTGGGGTAACAGCTAATATTCGGAACCCAAATTTTTCGCAAGGTTCTCCCAGATGCCTAGCAAAATTAATTTCTTATCAGGATAAATGTCATTCTTGTGTCTCGTAGGAAAATAAAACTGACATTTATGCAATATAGGCTAATATTTCACTTTCATTATCTGTTTTTCAATTGTACGCCTTTGTTAAAATTAATTGTTAATAAAATGTTTTATTTAAACGTATAATATAAATTTTGTTTGACATCGCTCACAGAAACACTTAGTTTAATATAAGGTACATAAATAACGTGAAGCCGTGTAATCGCTCCCTCCATTGTTGCCTCCTCCGTTACCATACGTTACTGTGTGGTGGAAAGGCTGTAAATGATGGTGTCTTTTGAAATATTTTTGAAATCAGTCTTTCAGTGGTGTCGTGTCCTAGCGATTTTATTATACTTACACGGAGCCAGTGCTAAACGTTACACACAGTCAGCAAAAATAACGACGGTTGGACGTCACCAACCGATATCTGGAAACAGGCTGCTTAAGAGCTGCATCGTTCAGTGACTCAGAGTGGATCATTTCTGCCGTTTACAATGATCTGATTTCGTTGACTAGCTGGCTAACGTTTGCCTAAAGTCCACCTCTTCTGCCAGGTAAACGGTAATCAACCGGTAATTACAGGTAGCACGTGTAATTACAACTTACAACACTAGGACTGATACACGTTTAGAGTGTTTAAATGGCTTTTTCTAACAATAATATCTTGTTATTTAGAGTCAGTAATTGGTATTTCTATCTTTCCTACCGTTGCACAGAATTTCAGTAAATTCCAAAGGGCTTTTCAATGATCTGGTGACCATGAGACGGAGCCCAAGGAGACCCCTGATTCTCAAAAGAAGAAAGTTGCCTTTTCAGCAAAATGACCTGCCAGCCGCTGAATCACAAACCCAACCTAGTGCCCCAGTCTCCGAAGGAGCTGCCAAAACAGCTGCCAGCCAGTGCTTCCCAGATGGGATCCGCATTATGGATCATCCTTCCATGTGTGACACTCAGGTGGTTGTTATTCCCAAAACAGCAGACCTTCAAAGTGTCATCGAGGCTCTCACTGCCAAAGGCAAAGAGAGTGGTGTCCAAGGGCCAAGCAAGTTTATTCTTCTGAGTGAGGATCGCTGCCACGGTGGATCTTTTTATCAGTCTGCTGCTGGAGGCGGTGACAACTCCACAGATAATACAGCTGGACAGCTAGCGGAAGCGGAGATGGCACACAACTCCTTTGATGTTAAACCTCTTAAAGGAATTAAACATTGTATGGAAATATTGTTATTATTATTATTGTTGTATTTTGTACATCATTGACAGCTATTTTATTTGTTCAAGGGCTAACAGTTTTTGATTTCTTTTGATTAGTGAATAAGGAATTGGAATGCGATCCTTTAGATGACAGCATCACCAATATACAGTGGCTCGGCAGAATGAGCACATCTGCCTTCGAACCAGATCTTACGAAGCAAATGATCAACAAGGAGAACCAAAACGCACATCCACCAGCTGTTCAGGTCAGCCGCTGCTTCTTGTCACTTCAGAGTGATTGTTCATGTTGACCCAGCAGCACATGCCCTGAGCACCACACTTTAAGCTGCTGTCTCACTATAACGTTATCATATCCATACTTTCATTGTTCAATCAAACAAAAGGTTGTGCTTTAGCTTGCTTTAAAATGGATTAATGACCGTGTGTGTATATGTAAAGCTTTTTTTCCTCCTGACTTCAGTATGAGGGTGGTTACAGATAGTTCACATATGAAGTAGATGGTGTTTTGGAGCAATGCAGCCCAATTTGCACATTTATAAATTAGACTGATATTATTTTTACCTGGAGAAAGATTTTGCATAAATCAGTTAACTGGCTAGATCTTGCCTAAATTCATCACACCTAAGTACATCTGTGAATGTATATAACACTGTTTATTCTTTCTTTGTCTTGAACAGGAGCACATTACACAAACTAGTGCAGAGGCTGTTCAACAACCCATGTCAGAGAGGCCACCGTACTCCTACATGGCCATGATCCAGTTTGCTATCAACAGTAGGAAGAACCGGAGAATGACACTGAAAGAGATTTACACGTGGATTGAGGATCACTTTCCTTACTTCAGGGAGGTGGCCAAACCAGGATGGAAGGTGATTTAAAGCAGGACAATAAATAACAAATTAGAGGCGTTAAGTATCATTTCAAAACGTGGACTAAAGCATAGTTTTTTTGCTTATTTATAATTGCAGAATTCTATCCGCCATAACCTTTCTCTACATGACATGTTCATTCGCGAGACGTCACCTGACGGTAAAATCTCTTTCTGGACCATCCGGCCCGAGGCTAATCGATGCCTCACTCTTGATCAGGTGTACAAGGTGCGCACATTCCTCATCATTCCCACTCTATTCACACCCTTCTATCTTTTCAAAGAATTAGAGTCTGTTATTCAACTGATCTTTTTGTGTTATTGTTAACTATTTCATATATTTGTGTCAGGAGAAACTTTGTCACTTTGTTTTGGGCTTTTTTTCAGCTCAACACTTTTCTGATGTGAGCATGTATTTTTAACTGGGATCATGTCCACTTGCTGTGTTCCTATCCACGTATTTTACTTTGTTTTTTAATATTTATGGTTTTCTTTTTATTCCACATCTCTACAGCCTGGTTGTGACCCCATGACTGCAACCGTTCCTGTGCCAATGCTTCAGTTTCCTCATGAAGTAAGATGGATTTACGATCCTGTTAGTTTTCGTCAGCCATCAGAACGCAGAAAAGGGAAACAGAAGGCGTATGATATAAAGTTAAGGCTTGCAGTTATTGTTGCAGGAGGAGATGATACGAGCAGCAGGGAAGCAGAAAGGCTGAAATCAAACTGAAGGACTAGTGTGCTGTGAGGCAGCAGGTCCAACAACCTTTTGTTTCTGTTTTATTTGTAGGGGCAGTCTAACCTTAGCTTTCTTTTCACACCCAGACTAGTCATTAAAGGACTACTGAGGCAGTATACCTTCACCACATAACATAGTGTTTTTCTACTTTTCACAGCAACAAAAGAGGATACTTCCTGATCTGAAAAAAACGCCAACGGGATCTGGTAAATTAAGAGAAATGGAAGAACTTTAAATAGAGTTAAATTTGAACTTTTGTGCCATCAGTATGTCCTGATCTAAATTGTTGTCTTTTGTTCTGTGTTCAGAGAGAAGGATGAAACCTCTTCTCCCTCGGACTGATTCCTACTTGGTCCCTATCCAGCTCCCCATTGCCCCCTCTCTGTACCTGCCATCCTCATCGGCCCCGGCTTGTCCGCAGCATATCGCAACACTTCACGAGGAGCCAAGAGAGTCCGGATAGCGCCTAAGGTAATAACTCTGCAGTGAAAATTATAATTACATCCTAACACAGACTAACAATGTTTCTGGTGTTCTGGAGATTACTATGTTTGAGGAGTATTACATTTGGTCAATTGCTTTAGATATCTCAGTAGATAAAGCCACATTAGCTATGTTGTACTTAGGTATGTGTTGGCATGTGTGTTGACAAGTGTGCTTTAATGTCTGCCAGGTGACACAAAGTGACACCACACCTGTAGCACTGTATCCTCAGACAAACAGAGACCTTAAGGTGGAGGTGAAGGAGGAGTCGACATGTGTTCCAATTAAGCACGAGTCACCTAAAGCTCCTCCAAGGAGACAAGCCAGCAGCTCACGACGTAAACAGCGCCTCATTCACTCTGCACACGAGGAACCTGTCCTCCTCTGTCCCGATAATACTTTCTTTGACTCTGGCGTAGCCTCAGATGCTTCAACTTTCCATGATGTGCATGATACTGAGCTGGAAGAGCACCGGCACGAGCAGCAAAGCCCCGACCGGGAGTTCTCCTTTAAAACTCCCATAAAAAGTAGCAGCCACCTGACCTCCTCCACGCCCAGCAAGGCCCCCTCTAATGTCCTACCTGAACCCTGGAAAGTGACCCCAGTGGGCAAAGGGAACCAAAATGTTCTGGACTTCAGCCCTATTCGCACACCAGGTGGTCCTGCAGTCACGCCGCGGCACGACTACACCAACTTTAGCTTCAGCAGCACACCCTTCAAAGACTTGCCTCTCCTTAGTTCCCCCAGAGAGCTGCTCGCATCCGCTCCCTCCAAAGGGACCGGAAGAGCGGACTCTCCCATCAGCCACCTCCAAAGCACCACACTTGCTAACCGCTCAATCACAGAAGGCCTCATATTGGACACGATGAACGACAGCCTGAGCAAGATACTGGTGGACATTAGCTTCTCTGGTCTGGATGATGAGGACCTAGGAATGGCTAACATCAGCTGGTCAGAGTTCATCCCTCAGTTTAAGTAGGCGGAAGGCTACACATTTTGATTTATTGACATGGCCGTGTCATGTTTTACAAACACTACAGGCAGGAAGGCAGATGGAAAAAAAGGAACGATAATTACACATTTCTGAAAGTATAAGCTGGACCTCAAGCTGTGTAGGAAAAAATGGTATTTTGAACTAAAACATTTTTAAAAGTATTAAATTACACAGACTAAGCTCAGTAACTGGGTCAGCTCAACCCAATGTGTGTGAGTATGATTGTCGTCCCCTCTGCTGGCCTGTGCTCACAGTCCGTATAGAGATCCATGCCAAAGTGAGAGTACACCCTTAGAATACGACTATTATGGATATTATTATTAAACTTATTTGCATATGAATTAAATGTAGAATCCTTATGTTATAGCTCACTAGATTGTAATTGTATCCACCTGGTGGAATAAATTAGAGCAAAAGTAGTTGTCATATTCTGATTGGTTATACACTTTCATTGCATAAAAGCACCAGAGGGAAACAGTTTAACAAAAAGCAACACTGGTTGCTGCCATTTTCTCAGTAGTTTAAATCTGCTTAAATTTGACAAAATTGCAGCTTTAATATTAACCTTCCATTCAGTTTTCTGACAAGTAACAAAAGGTTTAGCTCCTTTTGTTCAAAGACAAGAGGCTGCTCTCTGTGGATGTTTCTGGCTGCCTTTGGGAATGAAGATGACGGGGTAATTTAATTCGAAGTTACCATGCTGCTCGTCGTGCTGTCCACCGGTTGTCCCTCACATCGGGTGTTTGTCTCAATCTCTGGGTCACTCTTTTCATTGGTTGCATCACTCCCTTGTCCCTTATTTCCATCTGTAAAACTTTTCACGGGGAAAAACCTCAAACACGGTCCTGTTTTCTTTCATCTTCTATTCTTCCTGTCGTGTCCGTCTGTAGTCTTGAAGAAATTGTTAGAGAGAAGCAATATGTAAATGTGTATGTTGTGTCTGGTGATTTTGCACATTTTTAATATATAATTAGCTTTTACATTTGTAAAGTGAAATACATTTTATTGCCAGTGAGGTGCCTCCGGGCCGTTTGGCATCGACTTTTAGATTGTTATGCAGGATAGTTAGCAATAAACAAAGTAATACAAATAGCACTAACAGCAATAGGCTTGATCCTGTATTTTAACTGTAGAAATAATTTTATTAGCTCTCAGCTACTTTGCGTCAGTATCAACTTACGGGATTTTTTTCCCGTAGAATAGCACATTTTAGCCTACAATGACATTATCACATTTTTTGGGGAACAAAATACTAGTCTTTTCCATCTAGCGCAGGCTGTATTTGTTTTCTGTGAGAATGTGTTTTATGGAGCAGAAATGAGATAATAGAACATGTTTCTAATTGTTGCTTTACCCAAGATACCACAAAATATCATGTGTCTTATTTAATGCTTCATTCAGGTTCATCAGTTTGTGTGTTTTATTGACACTGCAGTGAGTTGATCTGTTTACAGTTGGCTTTGAATGACATCCGGGAGTAGATTACAGGATTGTTCCCTGCTGGTTTTTCTCCAATTGTACAATAAACCTGTTGGTGTTGGTGCCTCTTACTGCACGAAGTATCTTTATTTCTTATAATTTTCACCCATTTTATTTATGTTTATATACCGGTATATATGTATTTATGATAACCATTAATTTCATTTTACAGAAGAAAAATAGTTTTTTTTATCCATTCAGAATCAAAATGGACAGCTACAACATCTTGGCAATAACTAAACCAAAAGCAACAAGAGTTTCCAGGTGGTAAACTGGAAGAGTGGAGTGTAGAGCTGCATGTCTGTGATCCTCAGTATGTCTGGATTTCCTGTTGAGTCACCTCCAGAAAGATCTGCAGATGCATGCTGCAGTAGTCTGGGGGTGTAGAAGAGAGCAGGAGTTACACTGAAGCTGAGAAGGCATTTCACACTTTCCTAACCCAAACACTCAGGAGGAAAAGACAGGAGTCTGGGACTGGGAACTTACAGTCTCAGGATGCTTGCAAAATCTAACCATAAGTTACTGTGTATGTTGGAATGTTGCCCTACTCTTCAGCTTCAATGTTGTCTGCATCTAATTACATTTTTGTATTTGTAGCACGTTATCAATAGGATATGTGCTATTGTTGGAGGTTAACGTGGTTTATCTTGGTCCCAGTTGCTTTACATTTTCTTGCAGGGTCTTTGTCCTGCTCTAGTTTATTTGCTGCCCATTATTTGATGTTGTAAACATGTGCGTGCTGTGCAAGTAGCTGACTCCTGTTTAGTTCCTTATAAATATGTCAAGAAAGAAAAGTTGGGACTTACTGCACATGTGTTTTAAGCAATTAGGCAGGCGAAAACGATGAACAGTCAAATAGTAAACTGGGATTCCAGTTAATGTGAGGGCACAGCTTTTCCCTGTGTTCCATGGGTCTGAATACAGAGACAGACCCACGATGAAGAAGCAGACCGCTGTGAAGGTGACTCCGATGGGCAAGGGCACCTTCGGGTGCAAAGACAACAGCACTCGTTCAAGTTAGTGTGCAGGAGAGTAGAAATGATGCACTGTAACTAGTGTAATGCTAACCTTGAAAGGCCTTGGGTGGAGCGGGAAGCGATAGCGGTGAATGAGCATCCCCAAGGTTGCCAAGGCGACGAAGAACCAGCCAACAAAGGAGCTAAAGGTGATGAGCTGCTGGATCTCTGAATTAATTAACATCAACACCACCAGCGGGTACTGGAGACAGACAATACGCCCGTAACACGTCACACACTGTTCCAATATCACTCTGCCGGGACTATAAGTGATTGAGTACACAGTAAAATCCTTATCTGGAAAACCACGAGCTGCTGCTGTTGTTTTCTGTTCCGTTTGCAGCTGACATGTTCACCTGTGGTTTCTTTCTTTTTTGGGATGTTTTAAATTGTTGTAATGGCAAATGTTTG
Organism: Channa striata; assembly: GCA_033026295.1. Taxonomy (NCBI): domain Eukaryota; kingdom Metazoa; phylum Chordata; class Actinopteri; order Anabantiformes; family Channidae; genus Channa; species Channa striata. The sequence continues at coordinate 18,239,935 of CM065169.1, forward strand.
CACAATGCCTCTGACAATAGACTTCACCTGTATCAGCACAGCAGGTAAAGGTGTTCGTCTGCGGATGTGAATCATGGAAAACAGTTGTGGCCAGTGGCCCTCCCGAGCTCCCACGAGCAGCGTCCTGCAACACAGACAGTAGGACTTACAGCGTCAATGAGAGGCGTCACTTAATCAGAAATGTATCTTTGAAATACAATGTCCTGCTCACAGATTACCTCGGTGTTACAAAGATGCCACCGTTCAGTGTTCCAAAGCAGGAGAGCGCCACAAGAACGGGAATCACTAAAGCCCATGCGGGGAGAGCACGGTTGGCAAACGTCTGCAGAGACACAGACGCTGGATCAGACCGTGACTCCAACATATAAAATAAAACACCTTTGATCTTTGAAAAATCTCTGATCCTGGTTTGTGATTTCAGAGTACAGCACTGACCACGGCCACAGCATCAGACATCAGCAGCTCAGCAGGAGACATCACGGTGTAATAGGCCACGTTAACAAGCATAAAAAGACTGTAACTGTCACCATCGAGAAGATTATTGCCAGAGGAATGTTTCTGAAAGACATGATAGACAAAAAGAGGTTTAATAGGCGACTTGGCTTTTAGAAATTCATTAACAGGAAAATCATTTTTAGAAGGTAAATACCTATTTGGGTTTATGACCTCTTCTGTGACAAAGTTCAGATTTGCCCTTGAGAGAAAATGAGAAGCTTTATTACACAAAAATCATAGAGTTGCTGTGATCATATCTCAACAAGTGTTAATATGTGGTGAAAATAAAAAGTTCTAATAATACAGCAGAGTTTCATACCATCCACTGTAGGCAAACAGGCCATTATAGAAGGCAAGTGGCAACTTATCCAGTGTTAATGACTTTACTTCAAAGCCGTTCTGGATTAGTTCTGTTTTTCCTGGGAGGAAATAAAATACAGAAAAGGAAAGTAGCTCGACATAACCGACATCTGAGAGTATAAAGGTGTTTCCTCAGGTGTTTCAGTTACATCCTCCCACCTTTAGCCAATTCATTGACCCCAGCAAAAATGATGAGGAGCAGAGCAAACGTCTTCGTGAAAGACAACATAACTTGAGTGCAAGAGGCCATGGTCACACTCCAGCAGTTCACTGCAACAACAAATGCTGCAGACACACAAAGACAAACACCCGGTGAAAGGAACATTTGTGGACTAGTGTGATGGCATCACAGGCAGAAAGAGGAGAAAAGGAAGCACTCACTCACTCCGAGGATGCTGACAAGCTGGATCAACACTGTTGGGAGCAGCACAAGGCACAAAAAACGGTTCCACCACATAACGACCGAAAGCCAGAGACACAAAAGAAGTTGAAGCCGGCCTGAACACAGCAAACAGGCTGTTTTGGACTTTTGTAATTTCACTTTTTAAATACTTTTTTTTTTTTTTTTTACTAACCCGCTGAATAGAAAATCCATCCAGAGATGTAAGAAGGCTGGCAGAGGCCCGAGGGTCTCCAGTAAATAAGTGTAGTGGCCCCCTGATTTCGTAAAAGTGGTTCCCAGTTCAGCGTAACACAAAGCTCCTAATGAAACAAGCAGGAAAAAATCACAACAACATCAAACATTGAGAGGAAAATGTAAATAAATCTGTTTCAAATGTTTATAATTTCTGAAGAAAATCTGTGTTTGTGTTTATGAAATAATACCAGTCCAACAGAGTCCCTAGGAGCACTTGTTGTTACACACTGTTTGCTTGGGACAGAGCTGAATTGTTACGGACGATACAATTTCATATGAAGTAAGTGGCACTATACTGTAGTTCCAGAAATCCAAGGGAGTGACGCACCTTCACTTTAGAGAATACTGTCACTACAGTTTGAGATGTCGCCCTATCCATCACATTAGTTTATACATTCATTAATTTATTCATATGAAAAATCAAAAGCTTTGAAATGTAACAATTAAGTAGTTATTAATACGTCATGGAGCCTACACATTCAATTTACCGTATCAGACTGGGCTCAGTTTTTCACAATTTGTTACTTTAGATTTCTCTGTCTGTAAGTCATGAACTGACTGATGCATTTGCTGTCATATTCCAGCCACCGATCAATAAACCAGACCGTGAACCTTCTCACCAAACAGCGAGAGGACCCCACACAGCGCCCACACCAGCAGGGAGAGCCCCGCACTGCCACTGTTCATCAGGACTCCTTTGGGAGCGACGAAGATCCCACTGCCCACCACCGTGCCGATGATGAAGGACACGGCGGGCAGCAGGCCGATCTCTCTCCGGAGGTGAACCGCCTCATCGTCTATCTTCTCTTTCCTCATCTGTGTCTATGTCCTAAAAATATCTTTACACTAAAACAGACAGTTACTGTTTCATCTCAGGATTAGCTCAGGAGAAGTCGTCTGTAGTAGAATCTGCAGCAAAAAGGCAGAGCTTTGTGAAGCTGCACGGTTTTGCAGACCCTTTTCTGATCTAAACCACTGTCTATAGAAGCCAGAAGAACAGGTTTAAAATAACAACCCAGGGTTAATATGTCGAAGAATAGCCTCTGACTTTAATTTACAACGTTAGGGTTGGGTTTAGTAAAACATCAGCCAAATATGGGAATCTATCAACAGACATTTACCTATCAATGCTGTTTGTATTGCTGAAAAATTAGCATATTAGTGCTGTTGGAGCAAGTTTGCAAAAGGTTTGTATAAGATAAACTGCCACACTAACCTTGAAAAGGATGCAAAAAACGAGCGACTAAAGAAATCCAAGTTGTTGAAGTAGATTCCTCCACTTATTAACACCAACATCTCCACAGACAATTCAGCTGTGACATGTGTCATAACTCTATTCCCATCCATAGAAACGTAAGGATGAAAATGAAAACCTGCAGCGCTGAGCCAAGCATCAGACATCAGCAGCTCAGCAGGACTCATCAGTTCATGGCAAACCACATTAACAAGCAAATACAAGACAGCGAGACTATTATGTCCGGTAACATGACTTTCAGCGAATGAATTACAGGAAAACAATCTCAGGAGTTAAATGCAAGTTTAGCGTCATGTCAAAGTTCAGATTAAAGCTGAGGGGGAGAAGGAAAAGCTTTAGCACACAGGAGCGGAGTTGGTAATGTTTTCTAAATGATCAGGTTTCACAGAGTGTTAACACGGTGTTGTGTTGTATGAGTGTGTGCTTTAAACTAACGCTCAAACTGCAGTTTTTTTCTTTGTATCCCATCAGTTTCTCTGTGGCTTAAAGCTACTGCACGTATTTTTTTAATTGTAATTGTTTTAGTAGAAATATGTGTCCAAACATATATCTAATCCTTGTCAAACTCTAACCGCCGTTCCTCCACATTTGTGTCCACGGCCAATAACTGTGATTTTCAGTTAATGCTGTTTACTAGTTGGTTTTTTGCCTGAGCATAGCACAGAGTGTAGAAGAGCAGGAAGCTGCCTGATTCATCATTCATACATATTATCATTCATGTATTAAACTAAAGCCTGTTATTCATCCCAGACTTTGTGAGAACTGTGCAGGCTACATTTAATTAGTGGACAGCACACCTTTTTATGACACACCTGTCATAATTGTTTTCATTACTAAAGTAAAGCTTTGTTGATACTATTATTACTATTATTATTATTATTAATGTTTTATCATGAGATAACACTCGCATAATCTGAGAATGTGGCAGAAATTTGCAGAAATTTGTTCTGAACTCATTATGATAAAGTGAACAATAACAGTCTCAAACTTTAACAATAAAAGACATATTGAAAAATAAATATCCTGGAGATCCTGAAGAAAACTTTCGGAATATTTCTTTTCCATTGGCTGGTGTGATGGACGTGAGAATGTTGTGACAATGTCCTTGAGTCAAGCACCAACTTATTTTCCTGGTGTTTGACAACAATATCTGTAATTACTGAGTAATTTCATCTGAAGATGATGCATCAGGCTGGATTGTATTTTTTCCCTCCTCCTTTTATAAATATTTTTTATTTGAGAAAAGCCTGATAAATTTGCAATGTGTGTTTTATTATTAGTGAAATAAATATAAATTCCTGTCAATGATGTAATAAGGACATAATTGGTGATTACTTGGTATGATACATTATAAATTTCAGAGTACATAAAAAGGAAAAGTAATGATTAGGTAATAATGCATTAATGGGGGATTACTTATTAATTTCTCAGTTTGATAATGGCAGCCTGGCCTTCAGTTTTCTGGCCAAGTGTAACAGTTCTGTGGCAGAAACGTTCTGTTCTATTTCAGATTTATTTCAGCACATTGTGTCAATAAAGGAAAAAAAAATGTAGGTTCACAAACGATGGCAAAAAAAAGAGGTGGGAAATGTCAGTCTTTATTATCTCATAATCAAAACACTATTAAGCTATTTTACTCCAATCCATTGTTAAGTGTTGTACATGTCTTTAACATGTGCTACAGACCATGCTCACAAATGGTCACAAACTCAGTATGAGCAGTAAAAATGTCCACATCAGCATGTTTTTATTTATTTTCATGTGACTGACCAATGTATGGAGATCAGTCCTTAGTAACAGAATCCTTTGAATAATATTGATGAAGTGTGAATTACTACATCTGAAGTCTGTGAGGCATTTAAATTGAGATTTGGTTTGGAGGTGTCATCTGGATGTATTGAAATGTATTTGATGATTTGAAGATATCATAGTTTGTTTGTAACAGTATCATAATTGTAAATGAAAAAAAGCTTCTAACACTTGTTAAAGTAGAATCCAGCAAGTCCTTCAGCAGATGCTTTGATGTTGTGGGGGTCTTCAGTATGTCTGGATTTCTTGTTCAACCACCTCTAGAAAGAGCTGCAGCTGTACGGTGCAGTGGTCTGGGAATGTAGAAGAGAATCAGATTTATATGAAATGGAAAAGGCTTTTCACAGTGGGACTTCAGTTGTTATCTAACCCAAACCCTTGAGTGTGAGATTAAAATGATAACGCACACTGTAAATTCTAATTAACATTTCTTTAGAAAGCATGCGAAACAATCTCCTTCAAAAAACCAAATAACTTGAATTGCACTTCTATACTTTGTACTGTGTTTAGTTGTGCTAACAATTAGCACAACTAAAAAAACAGTTTACAGTACTTACAAATGTACTTTATGTGTATTCATACCTCAGTATGACATACTCAGAGCTACTGTTTCAAACTACTAAATCATTTCAAGTTGAATTTACTGTGTACAGTATTCACAACACACTTATTTAAGTTGGACCAACTAATGTGACAACTTTCCTACAACTTTAAATGAATTGTAGCACATTTAAAGTTGTAGTTTCTTAAACAGCTAAAACAAATCAAACAGATTGCACTAAAATGAACAAGTGGGAGTTACTTGTAAAACATTACTAGTTCAAACATCGGACAATTATGAATTTCTGCATCGACCACAGTCTTCAGTCTTGTTTTTTTCCGCGTTTTTGAAATAGATACCCCTCCGTCCTTCCTTTGCCTTCCATCTCCCCCATCTTTCTGTCTTTTTCTGCACACGTGAGAGCAACTCAAGTTTAATCCTTACTTACCAAATATGCATTTCAATTTCTTGGGGAGACAAAAGCGATAAACAGTCAAAAAGTAAACTGGGACTCCAGTCAGTATGAGAGCACAGCTTTTCCCTGTGTTCCAGGGGTCTGAATACAGAGACAGACCCACGATGAAGAAGCAGACCACTGTGAAGATGAATCCAATGGCCAAGGGCACCTTCAGATTTTAAAACAGAACCAATGTGACAGTGTTTGGTCATGTTGGGAAACAGAAAGGATAAAATGTGACAAGTAAACGCTGACTAACTCAAACTACTGCCACACTAACCCTGAAAGGTCTTGGGTGGTGCGGGAAACGATGCCGATGGATGAGCATCCCCAAGGTTGTCAAGGCGACGAAGAACCATCCAGTAAATGAGTTAAAGACAACAAGCTGATGGATATCTTCAGTAATTATCATCAGCACCACTAAGGGGTACTGGACACACAGACAATACAGCTGTAATACTTAAAATAACAGTGCCACTACTCCCATCCAACTCAGTGGTTCAAAGTGGCTTTAAATAGCAGTTTCATCTGAATGCCAGCCCTTTAAATTGGTAATCCATTATTTCTACATACCAACTTACAAGTCACACAGTACTCAAGGAAAAATACCAGGCTTTGACCTCACACAAATTTTAAGCATCCTTGAAACCTGTCCTCACTAATGCAAAGAGCCGATATTTGGTGGCACTACCCTGCATTGCTCTGATGCAATGAAGTGCCATTTATATTAAATACAGAAAGTGTCTCAAATTATATTAGTTTTTTAGAGTGTGCATGAAGTTCTTTACCTGTAGCAGTACAGCAGGTAAAGGTGTATGTCTGCGGATGTGAATCATGGAAAAAAGTGGTGGCCATTGGCCCTCCCGAGCTCCCACGAACAGCATTCTGCAACAAGGACAGTGTGACTTCTAAATGAGACGACTTGGGTGAATTGAAGGATGAATATTAAATTTGCTAAGATTACCTCGTTGATCCAAAAAAGCCACCGTTCATTCCTCCAAGGCAGGACAGAGCTACAAGAACAGGAATCATTAGAGCCAGTCCCTGGAGAGCACGGTTGGCAAACGTCTGCAGAGACACAGACGACGGAGCACACCATCATTCCACTATAGAGAAAAAAATGTTTTTGTGATTTCAGAGTACAGTACTGACCACAGCCACAGCATCCGACATCAGCAGCTCGGCAGGAGACATCATAGTGTAGTAGGCCACGTTAACAAGCACATAAAAGACTGTCACTGTCACCATGGAGAGGATTATTGCCAGAGGAATGTTTCTGACAAGACAAGACAGACACAGGTTTAATAGGCAACTTGACTTTTAGAAACTGATTAACTGGAAACAGTTTTTAGAAGTTGAATACCTATTTGGGTTTTTGACCTCTTCTGTGACAAGGTTCAGATTAGCCCTGAGGGGCAAAGGAAAAGCTCGATTACACAGCAGTGCAGTTCTGATTCAGAAACCTTAGAAAATTCATAAACAATGGATCATAGTCTTTATGAAAGTTTAAACTTCATGTTCTTAGCTGTATTCATCCTGTTTTTTTTTTAACTATGTCTCCTTGCCCCTGCTGCTGAGAAGCTCCACCATAGCATGATGCTGCCAACAACATTCTTCACCATAGGGCGGAAATTATCCAGATCATAACTAGTACCTATCATTTAGAGTTTGGCCCAAAGAGGTGAACTTTGGATTGTTGGAAAGAATCTTTGTCCACATTCTCTCCCCTTTTTATATTTTTGAGAAACTTCATAAACGTTGTGGTTTTGTCTAAACGCTCTACCAGAAAGTGTAACTGATGGACTGTTACTGATGTTCATCTGCTCATCTTTGCACATGTATGAATCTTTATGACAGTTGTACGTTGTATACAGTGCTCCAAGGTGTTTTACTTACCATCCGCCATAAGCAAATAGACCATTGTAGAAGGCCAGTGGCAACCTATCCAATCTTAACGAGTCAACCTCAAATCCATTCTGTAAATATTCTGACTGTCCTGGAAATGAAAGGTTACAGAAAAAACGGAGTTTAACATAAGCTCCGATCAAATTCCACCAGACCTAAAAGGACCACGTTGGTACGTCTATGGTTGTTACGTTGTCCCACCTTTGACCAGTGCGATGACACCAGGGACGATGATGAGGACCAGAGCAAACATCTTAATGAACGTTAAAGTGACCTGAGTGCGAGAGGCCATGGTCACACTCCAGCAGTTCACTGCCACAACAAACGCTGCAGACACACAAAGAGAAACAAATGAAAAGTTAATGTCCACCATATTGAAAATAAATGAGGGGGCAAAACATTAGAACTACCCCTTATTACAATGGATTCAATACAACTCCACTATCTACTAAGACCTCAGTAATTTGAAAAATACTATTAGAACTATCACCTTTCTGAACGTTTCAACTTAAAGACTGGGCCATTTTAACACTGTAGAAGTAGAATTTATAGGCCTGCTGTATTAGATTCCATTAGATTGTGCTGATGTACCGAGTGAAGTCGTCAATGAGTGCACATGGACAGACAGAGTAGTAACATGAATATGTGGGCAGATGAATACGATATGAAACCACTCACTAATCGCAATGATGCCGACAAGTGTAACTAGCACGTTGGGAGCGGCACATGGTGCAAAAACTGGCTCCACCACATAGCGACCAAAAGCAAGAGCCACATAGGCAGAAGAAGACGGCCTGGAAAGCAAAAATATATCTATTTAATTTTTGGATTTGGTTTTAAGTCCATTTTTGTATTATAAATCCTGAACCAGAACTAACCTGATAAATAAGTATTCCACCCAGAGACGCAAGAATGCCAGCAGAGGCCCCAGCGTCTCCAGTAGATAAGTGTAGTGGCCCCCTGATTTCGTAAAACTGGTGCCCAGTTCAGCGTAACACAAAGCTCCTAACGAAACAAGCAGGAGAGCAGCAACATACAGGTAACATTTATTAAAAGCAGTTCCAAGTGAAATAATCCACAGATAAATGAGACCGTGAACCTTCTCACCAAACAGCGAGAGGACTCCGCACAGCACCCACACCAGCAGGGAGAGTCCCACACTGCCACTGTTCATCAGGACTCCTTTGGGAGCAACGAAGATCCCACTGCCCACCACCGTGCCGATGATGAAGGACACGGCGGGCAGCAGGCCGATCTCTCTCCGGAGGTGAACCGCCTCATCGTCTATCTTCTCTTTCTTCATTTTTGTCTATATTTCAAAATTCCTTTAGTATGAGATTAGACACAGTTTCATCGTAACATGTATGAAGCTGGTAAGCAGGAAGTTTTCCGTAAGAAAAGGGAATTCCTTGGGGTCTCCAGTCTGTCTGATCTTATTGTCGAATCATCTCTCGAAGGCTCTGCATAGTCTGGGAATGAAGAAGGGAACTAAAATTATACAAAGCTGTGAAGGTTTTTTAACACAAAATGTCCGCTATATAAACCAGGTAAATTGGGTTTCATTAACAGCTCAGGGTTAATATGTTAAAGAATTACTTCACACTTTACAAAGTTAGGATAAACAGTCCAGAGTACGGTTTCGTCAAATGTGAGCTGAGGCCTTTTGTACAACAATTACTACCACGCTAAACTTAAAAGTTCTTGGGTTTCCCATATGCAGTAAAATCCAACGGTAAAGCTTTGTACTAGTGCTCACACAGCAGTGGTGTTACGTACTGTACCAGACAGAACAACATGGAACGCCAGTGGCAGCCTGTCCAATGTTAATGAGTCAACCTCAAAACGATTCTGTAAAACTTTTCCTGATATAAATCAGGGACGAAGAGAGAACTAAATTTCTTTTCCAGCACTTGGAGTACCAGCTACGTCCTCTCACCTTGGGCCAATGTGACAACACCAGGAATGATGATGAGGACCGAGACAAATCAGAAATTCACTAGCACAACAAACATTACAGAGGCACAAAATAACATCTGGAAAAAAAAACTTATTTATTGGATCAGACTTTTTGCTGTGTAATGGCGTTGTGGGTAAAACTGGGAGTAAAACCACGTTTAGCACTGTGGGATTTTACAAATTGCTGTGATTTCTCCGGTAAAATTTTACAGTAACTTTCATTTTACAAAGTTTTACCTGTATATTTCAATGCACCATGGGTACGAAACTATAACAGACGCCAGGATGTTGGAGATGCAGCTGCACCTACAGCGGGACGGCTACCGTCAACCTGCATCATGGGGTTCAATTACAGGCCAGTTATGTCCTAACTGTACATCAGCTTTACAGCTTAATACTGTTTCCCCAAGAACAAGGGTGACTCTGTTTTCCCATGGTCTTAATTTAGCACAAGCTATCAAAGCTTTTACTTGTAGAGAAAGTGAAAAATTAACATTGTGTTTAAAAATTAATGCAGCAGAGCTTAGTTAAAAATGTCTTCTTCTATTAAAACATGATTTGTGTTGTCTTACGATTCCTAATTAGACAATAAGTTGGTGAATTTGCCTAGAAACCTTATTAGCTTATCAGCCATTGGCTAATGCTACAAACTGACTCTTTACCAGCGCACGGTGATGAAAAGGATTTTTAAGGTGAAAAAAGTTACTTGCTAGTTAATTATATTATTTGTGACATGTTAATTTAGCAACTTACTTAGCTCAAGTAGCTAATACAGCCTATTTCACACTTGCACTGTCAGTATGTGTGAGCACAAATGTGGGAATGAGACGTACCCAAGATCATTTTATTATTTCATCCTGCGAGCATCCTAGTACAAGGTCTGTGTGTGAAACTATTAACTCTAGTGGCCGGGTAATTTGTGCAATTTGCATGCATGGCAAGATAGAAAAAGAAAAGAAAATAATACTGTAATTACAGTAATTAAACACAATTATCACAAGAATTTATAGGTAAATACTACAAATTCAACTGTTCATGCAACAGTTCTTTAATGAAGGTGCAGGTCAGCTTCATCGTATAACATCAGTCTAATGATGTAAACATAAATCACAAAAATTATTGTTTACAAGTTATTGTTTCACATACAATGTATATTTTTAGAAATGTTTGCAAATGCAAAAGGCATTGTTTATATTCAAAACAATTTTAATTATTTGCACAACAAAGTATATTGCAAATGTAGTTTATTAAATAAAAAATACCAGTAGTGACAACAGCTTCAATATTATCTCAAAGTTAAATTAATAATATTAATATTATTATATGATCAGTTCATTAAATGCTGCATGAACTGCTCACGGGTCAGTTAGCTGATTGGTCGGAGCGTTGCACTGCCCACAACAGGACCGATGATGAATGAAATGAAATAATTGCATCAGTTCCTTGTTCAGTGCCTTGACATGTTTCTGTGCTGTACTGTTGGAATTTGGGCACATGCTCTCAAATGTGTGTACAGGATGTAAGAGATGCACTTACAGCGGGAGGGCTACCTTCAACCAAATCAAACGTTGTCATCTTGTGCCATCTAACTCTGACTTTTACAATTTATTATTGGGTTAATGGTAATTTACTTTCATGCACAGCTGGTGTCAGTCAGACAACAAATTCCTCCTGTCAAGATTAATCAGTTTTCAAAGCAGTTTAATATGAGCCGCCCCACAAAACCAAAAAATGTCCCCTCTGTTACAGCTTTGCGCATGACTGACCATTGTATAGAGAACAGTGTCACTGCATGTTGACCTACACACATTCAATACTAAAATATTTATTTGAATAAATCTAATAAAGTATGAACGATTACTCCTGCAGTTCACATTTACATGTCAGGACACGATGTCTTCTGGATGCATTCAAAGTCAAAAGCAAAGGATTTAAAAATATTGCTTCTTTTGTAAGAAAATTCTTTCAGTATCAAAGTGCAAAGTTACAACAACACTGGTCAAAATTATAAAAGCTTCCAACACTTGTTAAAGTGGTGTCCAGCAAGACGTTCAGCAGATTGTTTGAGGCTCTGGGGCTCTTCAGTGTGTCTGGACCTCTTGTTGAACCACCTCTAGAAGGATCTGCAGCTGCCTGCTGCAGTAGTCTGGGGACGGAGAAGAGATTTACAGATATTTAAAATCAAAGCCTAATCCAGGGCTCCAGTCACATAACCCAGCATTGATATCACAGAGAATTTGTTTCTATGACAAAGTCAGAATAAACTTCAGACTAAGCTTAGTACCAAAAGCGATTTGCCTATAAAACGTTTGCAGATCTTGTTATGACTTACCAAATATGCATTTCAATTTCTTGGGGAGACAAAAGCGATAAACAGTCAAAAAGTAAACTGGGACTCCAGTCAGTATGAGAGCACAGCTTTTCCCTGTGTTCCAGGGGTCTGAATACAGAGACAGACCCACGATGAAGAAGCAGACCACTGTGAAGATGAATCCAATGGCCAAGGGCACCTTCAGATTTTAAAACAGAACCAATGTGACAGTGTTTGGTCATGTTGGGAAACAGAAAGGATAAAATGTGACAAGTAAACGCTGACTAACTCAAACTACTGCCACACTAACCCTGAAAGGTCTTGGGTGGTGCGGGAAACGATGCCGATGGATGAGCATCCCCAAGGTTGTCAAGGCGACGAAGAACCAGCGAGCAAATGCGTTAAAGACAACAAGCTGATGGATATCTTCAGTAATTATCATCAGCACCACTAAGGGGTACTGGACACACAGACAATACAGCTGTAATACTTGAAATAACAGTGCCACTACTCCCATCCAACTCAGTGGTTCTAAAGTGGCTTTAAATAGCAGTTTCATCTGAATGCCAGCCCTTTAAATTGGTAATCCATTATTTCTACATACCAACTTACAAGTCACACAGTACTCAAGGAAAAATACCAGGCTTTGACCTCACACAAATTTTAAGCATCCTTGAAACCTGTCCTCACTAATGCAAAGAGCCGATATTTGGTGGCACTACCCTGCATTGCTCTGATGCAATGAAGTGCCATTGATATTAAATACAGAAAGTGTCTCAAATTATATTAGTTTTTTAGAGTGTGCATGAAGTTCTTTACCTGTAGCAGTACAGCAGGTAAAGGTGTATGTCTGCGGATGTGAATCATGGAAAAAAGTGGTGGCCATTGGCCCTCCCGAGCTCCCACGAACAGCATTCTGCAACAAGGACAGTGTGACTTCTAAATGAGACGACTTGGGTGAATTGAAGGATGAATATTAAATTTGCTAAGATTACCTCGTTGATCCAAAAAAGCCACCGTTCATTCCTCCAAGGCAGGACAGAGCTACAAGAACAGGAATCATTAGAGCCAGTCCCTGGAGAGCACGGTTGGCAAACGTCTGCAGAGACACAGACGACGGAGCACACCATCATTCCACTATAGAGAAAAAATGTTTTTGTGATTTCAGAGTACAGTACTGACCACAGCCACAGCATCCGACATCAGCAGCTCGGCAGGAGACATCATAGTGTAGTAGGCCACGTTAACAAGCACATAAAAGACTGTCACTGTCACCATGGAGAGGATTATTGCCAGAGGAATGTTTCTGACAAGACAAGACAGACACAGGTTTAATAGGCAACTTGACTTTTAGAAACTGATTAACTGGAAACAGTTTTTAGAAGTTGAATACCTATTTGGGTTTTTGACCTCTTCTGTGACAAGGTTCAGATTAGCCCTGAGGGGCAAAGGAAAAGCTCGATTACACAGCGGTGCAGTTCTGATTCAGAAACCTTAGAAAATTCATAAACAATGGATCATAGTCTTTATGAAAGTTTAAACTTCATGTTCTTAGCTGTATTCATCCTGTTTTTTTTTTAACTATGTCTCCTTGCCCCTGCTGCTGAGAAGCTCCACCATAGCATGATGCTGCCAACAACATTCTTCACTATAGGGCGGAAATTATCCAGATCATAACTAGTACCTATCATTTAGAGTTTGGCCCAGAGAGGTGATCTTTGGATTGTTGGAAAGAATCTTTGTCTACATTCTCTCCCCTTTTAATATTTTTGAGAAACTTCATAAACGTTGTGGTTTTGTCTAAACGCTCTACCAGAAAGTGTAACTGATGGACTGTTACTGATGTTCATCTGCTCATCTTTGCACATGTATGAATCTTTATGACAGTTGTACGTTGTATACAGTGCTCCAAGGTGTTTTACTTACCATCCGCCATAAGCAAATAGACCATTGTAGAAGGCCAGTGGCAACCTATCCAATCTTAACGAGTCAACCTCAAATCCATTCTGTAAATATTCTGACTGTCCTGGAAATGAAAGGTTACAGAAAAAACGGAGTTTAACATAAGCTCCGATCAAATTCCACCAGACCTAAGAGGACCACGTTGGTACGTCTATGGTTGTTACGTTGTCCCACCTTTGACCAGTGCGATGACACCAGGGACGATGATGAGGACCAGAGCAAACATCTTAATGAACGTTAAAGTGACCTGAGTGCGAGAGGCCATGGTCACACTCCAGCAGTTCACTGCCACAACAAACGCTGCAGACACACAAAGAGAAACAAATGAAAAGTTAATGTCCACCATATTGAAAATAAATGAGGGGGCAAAACATTAGAACTATCCCTTATTACAATGGATTCCAATACAACTCCACTATCTACTAAGACCTCAGTAATTTGAAAAATAATATTAGAACTATCACCTTTCTGAATGTTTCAACTTAAAGACTGGGACATTTTAACACTGTAGAAGTAGAATTTATAGGCCTGCTGTATTAGATTCCATTAGATTGTGCTGATGTACCGAGTGAAGTCGTCAATGAGTGCACATGGACAGACAGAGTAGTAAGATGAATATGTGGGCAGATGAATACGATATGAAACCACTCACTAATCGCAAGGATGCCGACAAGTGTAACTAGCACTTTGGGAGCGGCACATGGTGCAAAAACTGGCTCCACCACATAGCGACCAAAAGCAAGAGCCACATAGGCAGAAGAAGACGGCCTGGAAAGCAAAAATATATCTATTTAATTTTTGGATTTGGTTTTAAGTCCATGTTTATATTATAAAGCCTGAACTCAAACTAACCTGGTGAATAGGTACTGCACCCAGAGTCGCAAGAAGGCCGGCAGAGGCCCCAGCGTCTCCAGTAGATAAGTGTAGTGGCCCCCTGATTTCGTAAAACTGGTGCCCAGTTCAGCGTAACACAAAGCTCCTAACGAAACAAGCGGGAGAGCAGCAACATACATTTATTACAAGCAGTTCCAAGTATTGACAATTTTCAGAGAAAAAATGTGTTTATGATCGAAGTTGGATTTTGGACATTGGACATTGATATGTAAGACATTGATATCACACCAACGTAAATGTAGAAAACTAAAGACTAAATGAAACTGCCAAAAGCACTTTACAAATAAAATGAAAGAGGTTCACAAAACATTATAAATAAGAATTAAATTTCTTTTAATTCTTGTGTCAATTTACTATGGTTAAACTGATAATATTTAACAAGGATTTACACCTCACCTCGTGTTCCACCTCACAATCAACACACACAATAAATGTTAGATAATCCACAGATAAATGAGACCGTGAACCTTCTCACCAAACAGCGAGAGGACTCCGCACAGCGCCCACACCAGCAGGGAGAGCCCCACACTGCCGCTGTTCATCAGGACTCCTTTGGGAGCAACGAAGATCCCACTGCCCACCACCGTGCCGATGATGAAGGACACGGCGGGCAGCAGGCCGATCTCTCTCCGGAGGTGAACCGCCTCATCGTCTATCTTCTCTTTCTTCATTTTTGTCTATATTTCAAAAAAGACAGAGTTTCATCATAAGACTTATTAAGCTCGTAAGCAGGACGTTTAGAAGAAGTAGGAGAAGGGAATTCCTTGGGGGTCTCCAGTCTGTCTGATCTTATTGTCGAATCACCTCTCGAAGGCTCTGCATAGTCTGGGAATGAAGAAGGGAACTAAAATTATACAAAGCTGTGAAGGTTTTTTAACACAAAATGTCCGCTATACAAACCAGGTAAATTGGGTTTCATTAACAGCTCAGGGTTAATATGTTAAAGAATTACTTCACACTTTACAAAGTTAGGATAAACAGTCCAGAGTACGGTTTCGTCAAATGTGAGCTGAGGCCTTTTGTACAACAATTACTACCACGCTAAACTTAAAAGTTCTTGGGTTTCCCATATGCAGTAAAATCCAACGGTAAAGCTTTGTACTAGTGCTCACACAGCAGTGGTGTTACGTACTGTACCAGACAGAACAACATGGAACGCCAGTGGCAGCCTGTCCAATGTTAATGAGTCAACCTCAAAACGATTCTGTAAAACTTTTCCTGATATAAATCAGGGACGAAGAGAGAACTAAATTTCTTTTCCAGCACTTGGAGTACCAGCTACGTCGTCTCACCTTTGGCCAATGCGACAACACCAGGATATGAATCAGGGATACAGAGAGAACTGAATTTCAATTCGGTTTATTTCTGGGTTAATGGTAATTTACTTTCATGCACACCTGGCATTAGTCAGACAACAGATTCCTCCTGTCAAGATTAATTAGGTTTCAAAGCAGTTTAATATGAGCCGCCCCACAAATACAAAAAATGTCCCCTCTGTAGAGCTTTGCGCATGACTGACCATTGTATAGAGAACAGTGTCACTGCATGTTGACCTACACACATTCAATACTAAAATATTTATTTGAATAAATCTAATAAAGTATGAATTATTACTCCTGCAGTTCAGATTTAGATGTCAGGACACGATGTCTTCTGGGTGCATTCAAAGTCAAAAGCAAAGGATTTAAAAATATTGCTTAAGTTCTTTTGTAAGAAAATTCTAAAATTCTTTCAGTATCAAAGTGCAAAGTTACAACACTGGTCAAAATTATAAAAGCTTCCAACACTTGTTAAAGTGGTGTCCAGCAAGACGTTCAGCAGATTGTTTGAGGCTCTGGGGCTCTTCAGTGTGTCTGGACCTCTTGTTGAACCACCTCTAGAAGGATCTGCAGCTGCCTGCTGCAATAGGGAAGGAGAAGAGATTTACCGATATTTAAAAACGAAGCCAGGGCTCAAGTCAAAGAGGATGGCAGTCAGAGGTTAAAATAATAACCCAGTACTGATATGACAGAGAATTTTTTTCTATGACAAAGTCAGAATAAACTTCAGACTAAGCTAAGGTGATGAGTCCATAGATTTCTCCAGTAATTATCATCAGCACCACTAAGGGGTAGTGGACACACAGACAATACAGCTGTAATACTCAACATAAGGGCAACACCTCTGAACATTTAGTCATTTGGCAGACACTTTTATCCAAAGCGACTTACAGAGAACAACAATCTTATTAACAATACATGAAAATGCAAGCAAGTCTTAAGGTCATCGGTTGGACATCCTTTAAACATCTGGTGTTTTACTGAGTCGACACTTGTTCCACCATCCCAGAACCACCTTTCTTTTACCTGTACCCACCTCCTTGAGAAATGGACTAAAGTCTACTCCAGTTTGCCAGTGTCCCCCTGTCTATAGCTGCCCTGGTTCATCAGTGCACAAAGATGTTTGTCTGTCCATGATGTGCCATTGATATAAAATGCAAAAATTTAGATTGTAAATTAAGTTCTTTACCTGTAGCAGTACAGCAGGTAAAGGTGTATGTCTGCGGATGTGAATCATGGAAAAAAGTGGTGGCCATTGGCCCTCCCGAGCTCCCACGAACAGCATTCTGCAACAAGGACAGTTTGACAAAGAGGTGCACTTGGTTAAAATGAAACATATATATAAAATTAAGTTATGTTTCTGCTCACAGAATACCACGTTGATTCAAAAAACTTACAGCTTAGTCCTACAAGGCAGGAGAGCCTTGGACACCTCGTGTTCCACCTCATAATCAACACACACTATAAATGTTAGATAATCCACAGATAAATGAGACCGTGAACCTTCTCACCAAATAGCGAGAGGACTCCGCACAGCACCCACACCAGCAGGGAGAGCCCCACACTGCCGCTGTTCATCAGGACTCCTTTGGGAGCGACGAAGATCCCACTGCCGACCACCGTGCCGATGATGAAGGACACAGCGAACTGCCTCATCGTCTGTCCTAAAAATTTTTGTGTATCATAATGTACACGTATAGTTTCATCAAAAGACTTTCGAGGTTTGGACTTGAGTCACACTTAGTTTTTTAGCACAACATACAAACTGACAGACTCTTTAAACATGACCAAACATGATGTTAATAACCAGTAGTTAAAAAGTATTTTTCTCACCATTAAAGTAAAACTAAGTCTACAAAGGATTATAAGTATAACTATTGTTTGACAATAATACCATTAGGCTGTTTAGTAAATTACTCATGCTTCACCTGGATGTGAACAGATTGTCATGATCCTTAACTTGGACTTTGCTTCTGTTTTGTTCTTCTTTTTTTTTCCCGCTGATTTGATTTGCACACATTACACAATCTGTAGTCCACCCCCCCCAAAAAACACACACACACACACACACACCTTTTCTCACTCTCTCTCTCTCTCTTGCTCACTCACTCAGCTCCGCCCCTTTCTTTGTGCAGTCTCCCACCTCGCAGCCTGACACACCTGGATCACATTGACCTATGATCACTGCTCTATTTTAAGTCTTTTCCTGCCTGAGTGTCAAACTGTTCATGCTCGTTGTCTGCACCAGCTCATCGCTGTCTCTGCTCCAAAATAGCACTCATGTTAGTTTAGTTCTGTTCATGTGGGACTTTTGTCAGTTTTAGTGAATGTGATGGAAAAATCCAAGAGTGATTAAATTTTAATAATTATGTTTTACGTAGTTGATAAGATATGCGAAAAAAGATAATAAAAACCCTTAAAAGACATCCTGGATGTTCAGGGACCAGAGTTTTTCTAGTTTTCCATGACACTGACTGATTCCAAGTTAAGTTTCTTTGTGGTCTCCAGTATGTTTGATCTTCTTATTAAATCACATTTAGAAGAATCTGTCTCCTGCAATAGTCTGTGAAAGTAGAAAAGAACCAGAGTTATATAAATCTGAAGGTTTTTCAGCCCAAATTGTCAAGTCTACAAACCAGGAGAATGGAGTTAAAATTACAACCCTATGTTAATGTATCAAAGAATCAGCTCCAGTTTAATTTAAAACATTACAACAAACAGTCCAGAGTACGGTGAAGTGAACCATGAGCACCTTTAGATTTAGAAAGAGAACAAAAATGTGAGCATTTGTGCTCATCCTAGGGAACAGAAGGTGAACGTTTGTTTTGCACAGTAACTACTGCTTTGCTGAGCTTAAAGGTTCTCAGGTTTCCCATATGCTGTAAAAACAATAAAGCAATGTTCTAGTGCTCACACTACAGTGCCGTTACTTACTGTACCATCCACTGTGGAGAAGCAGACCGATATAGAAACCTCAAAACCATTCTGTAAAACGACATATGGGGATAACTGAATTTCATCTACAGCTCCTGGAGTAATAATTATGTCCTCCCATCTTTGGTCAATGCAATAGAAATGATTAGGACCCGGACAAACAAAAAGTGCAAGTGATCATGGTTACACTACAGAGGCAAAAACACAAACACCTGGAAAAAACTCTAAGAAAGTTTATGGGTCTTTTTTTTGCACTTTGCATATTTATTAAACAGCATAATTTCTGATACATATTACAGAACGAGCAGGTATAAAACAACTTGTTTAGCACGAGGTGCATAAAATCAGTAGCAACTGAAATTAGTCAGTTGTAAATATACGTCACACATACATATACATGAAAATGTGCTAAAGTGGATACTGTTTCTGCTGAAAATAAAACTTTATGCATATTAAATTTCAAATGTTTTGTCTGTTTTTGTCTCAGGGTTGGCTACAAAATGAGAGGCTACACATAGAAGTGTATTGTGTAAAGTATTTTATTAAATAAAAAATACCACTAGTGACAATCACTTATGATTTCTCTTTCATTACATTGATGTATTTCTAAACTTTTTATTAAATATCATGTGACAATATCAAAGATTTGGGTAAAAAATGTCAAAATAATAAATGTGAAAATTATAGATTTTATGAGTCATCTTAAAGATGCAGTGAAATGTTTGTTTTTCAAATACGTGTTTGTGGGAGACATACTCAAAAGCTTTTCTTAATGTAGAGGGGTTCTGGAAAATGTTTCTTTGGCCCACACAATTATCAACTTTTATGGCTTCTTATTTATTATAATTTCATAGACTAATACCTGGAGGGAGGTTGGGAGGATATGAATGAAAACATTTTGTGTCTCATGTCACTCCTTGCTTGTTACATACTGTAGCTTCAACAACTTATCCCGCACGTTTCCTTCCCCCTCATTGGCACTTAGGACACAGGGAACATAGTCAGCACTATTCCAGGCTTCAGTAAAAATCCCAGCAGTTCAAAGCCTTGATCCGTTTCTGTGTTGTACTGTTTGAATTTGTGCAGCTTGAAAGACGTCTCTGTGGGGGAAAAGCTCAGGATGTTGGAGATGCAGCTGCACCTTCAGCAGGAGGGCTACTTCCAACCCTAACATTTTCATCTTGTGACATCTAACTCTGACTTTTACAATTTATTGTTTATGTTAATTTACTTTACTCTTTCTCTCTGGTGTCATGCACAGCTGGGTTCAGTCGGACACCAAATACCTCCTGCGAAGATCAATCAGGTTTCAGAGCAGTCTAGTATAACAAAAAAATGTCCACTCTAGTGGCTTTTCACATGACTGACCATTCATGGAGTTCAACTGAAACGTTTCTTCAAATAACATTAATCTGCAGCCAAATTCAAAATCTGAATGTTTGATGGTACAGCAATTTTTTTGCATCTTAGAGCACAAAAACAAAGTTACAACGTGTTAAACAACAAAAACTATGAAGCTGTTATCCAGAATAAAGTTGGATCTTGTGGTAGTCTTCAGTATGTCTGGACTTCTTGTTGAATCACCTCTAGTAGGATCTGCAGCTGCCAGCTGCAATAGTCTAGGAATGTAGAAGAGAATCTGAGTTATACAGAGCTAAGAAGGCTTTTCACACTTTCCTAACCCAAACATTCAAGAGGAAAAGACCAGGAGTCTGGGACTGTAATAAAAACCCAGACTCCATGTGCCTGAGTGGTTATTTATAAATTTACAGTGTCAGGATGCTTGCAAAATCTAACCATAAGTTACTGTGTATGTTGGAATGTTGCCCTACTCTTCAGCTTCAATGTTGTCTGCATCTAATTACATTTTTGTATTTGTAGCACGTTATCAAGAGGCCCAGTTAGGACCTTAACATAATCTAAACCCTGAGCTAGAGGCCAGGGCTCTGAGGTAAAAACAATAACCTAGCAATAATATGTTAAAAAATGTCTTCCTGTCTCCATTCACTAAATTAGAATAAATTATTTTTCTTTTACTGCACCTGCATTAAAAGCTTGTCTTGACTGGAAAATCTTCCATATTAAACTACATTTCCCCAGTGTTATAAATGAGTTTATCCATATTTCACAAGTGGCTTTCACTCATTTGTTCCTCATGAATGTCAGATGTGCATCAAAATGAGTTTATCATAAAACAAGTTGTCAGATGTTATGACTTACTGAAGATGTGTTTCAATCTATTAGGCAGACGAAAACGATGAACAGTCAAATAGTAAACTGGGACTCCAGTTAGTGTGAAAGCACAGCTTCTTCCCGTGTTCCAGGGGTCTGAATACAGAGAGAGGCCCACGATGAAGAAGCAGACCACTGTGAAGATGACAGCAATGGCCAACGGCACCTTTAGATTCATAAGCAGAACAGTTTTGGTCATTTTCGGGGATAGAAAAGTAAAATGTTTGGTTTCCACCGCAACTACTGCCACGCTAACCTTGAAAGGCCTTGGATGGAGCGGGAAGCGATATCGATGGATGAGCATCCCCAAGGTTGCCAAGGCGATAAAGAACCAGCGAGCAAAGGACGCAAAGTTGATGAGCTGGTAGATTTCTCCATTGATTAACATCAGCATAACCAAAGGGTACTGGAGACAGACATTACAGCTGTAACAGCTGACACATTCCACTATCCACATCCAGCTTTGTTATGAACCTGTGACATTTGCATTTCATCATAGAGTCAACAGTAAAACATTAGCAGACACTTTTATCAAAGGCACCTTACAAGTAGCAGACATTAGGGACATTGTTTGGGTTTATTGTCTGGGCAAGAGACGCTTCGACATAGAGCCAGGAGGGACGGAAACCTCTCTACCAACTGAGCTACAGCTCCCCCAAACACCATATTCGGAACTGTAGTAGTATTATTTCTATCGTATGCTTGGTGTCCTTACAGACCATCATTCTAATGATGGTTATCACTTAAATCTGGTTTTAAGCGAAAAACATAATTTTATTAGGTGCTATCACCTTATGTATCAGTATCAACATGTATCTGACACACACTGTATGGTGTTTAGAAAGTACTTCACCTGTAGCAGCACAGCGGGTAAAGGTGTTCGTCTGTGGATGTGGATCATAGAAAAGATCGGTGGCCAGTGGCCCTCCCGAGCTCCCACAAACAGCATCCTGCAAAAGGCACAGTATGACTTCGAAATGAGAGCCTGTTTGAAATATAATCATGCTGCTTCTTGCCACAGATTACCTCGGCGATCCAAAGAAGCCCCCGTTCAGTGCGCCAAGGCAGGATAGAGCCACAAGAATGGGAATTACAGAAGCCAGTCCCTGGAGAGCACGGTTGGCAAACGTCTGCAGAGACACAGACGCTGGATCAGACCGTGACTCCAACATATAAAATAAAACACCTTTGATCTTTGAAAAATCTCTGATCCCAGTTTGTGATTTCAGAGTACAGCACTTACCACGGCCACAGCATCCGACATCAGCAGCTCGGCAGGAGACATCACGGTGTAATAGGCCACGTTAACAAGCACATAAAAGACTGTCACTGTCACCATGGAGAAGATTATTGCCAGAGGAAAATTTCTGAAAGACAAGATAGACACAAAAAGAGATTTAATAGGCAACTTGGCTTTTAGAAATTAACCGTAAAATCATTTTTAGAAGGTAAATACCTATTTGGGTTTATGACCTCTTCTGTGACAAAGTTCAGATAAAACCTAAAGGAACGAGCTCAAACACACCAAGAATCAGATCTCAGCGAAATGCTGGATGAGTCTACTTATTGTTTAAAAATCAGTGTGAAATTCTGTGTGTGATACACAATGAATCCCGGTGCTCACACCTGCTTACCATCCACCGTAGGCATATAGACCATTGTAGAAGGCAAGTGGCAACTTATCCAATGTTAATGTGTCAACCTCAAAGCCATTCTGGAAATTCTTTGTTTCTCCTGGAAGAAAGAGAGAGAGAGATAACTCAAACTTATATAATCAACAACTGAATGCAACTTGACAGGACCCACCTGTAACCTCTTAATGAGTCAACCATCAAACCATCCTGTCAATTTTTGTCTTTTATAGAAGGACAAAGTTAAGGAGGACCACACTGGAACTGGGTTCCATTTGACAGGACCTGAGTAACCATTGTTCTCCCACCTTTGACTAATGCGATGACACCAGGGACGATGATGAGGACCAGAGCAAACATCTTAATGAACGTTAAAGTGACCTGAGTGCGAGAGGCCATGGTCACACTCCAGCAGTTCACTGCCACAACAAACGCTGCAGACACACAAAGACAAATACCTGCTAAAAGAAATGTCTAACGGATCTACATGGACGTGCAGAGGAGTAAAACAGCATTAGGGCCACAAAGCAGGAGGTACAAAACCACTCACTCACTCCGAGGATGCTGACGACTTTGATTAACGCTGTGGGAGCAACACACGGTGCAAAGAACGGTTCCACCACATAGCGACCGAAAGCCAGAGACACATAGGAAGCCACAGCTGGCCTGGACATGACAATATGTTTATGTTCTCTTCATTTGTTCTCTTTCTAAATCTAAAGTCAATTTATCCTAAATCAAACTAACCTGACAAATAAAAACTCCACCCAGAGTCGCAAGAACGCCGGCAGAGGCCCCAGGGTCTCCAGTAGATAAGTGTAGTGGCCCCCTGATTTCGTAAAACTGGTGCCCAGTTCAGCGTAACACAAAGCTCCTAAAGAAACAAGCAGAAGAGCAGAGCTTTGGGGGAAAAAAAACACAATCGACATTTACCTTAAAACTAGGAATATTGTTATTTCACCAACATAATTATTAGTTTGTAATGTTTGTAATGCAATTTTTGTTTGTAATGCTATTGTCTAATATTAGTCATGTTGTTAATGTCCATTATATGATGAAAATCTGCTGGAGCAGTTTTTTATATTTTATTTTGCTTACTGGATTTGTGTATTAATTGATTTGATTGTGGCAGCTGCTTTAGTTTCTCATCTTCTGTTGTGTGGGCTCATTGTCATTAAATGTGATCTATAAACAGGTTTATATCAGATCCATCTCACAGTCAAAACGTACATAATTCAGGAATAACCAGATAAAAAACAGTTCTTTTTTTGCCACGATGAGATCACAAATATAGACGAACTCTCTCACCAAACAGCGAGAGGACTCCGCACAGCGCCCACACCAGCAGGGAGAGCCCCACACTGCCGCTGTTCATCAGGACTCCTTTGGGAGCGATGAAGATCCCACTGCCCACCACCGTGCCAATGATGAAGGACACGGCTGGCAGCAGGCCGATCTCTCTCCTGAGATGCACCACCTCATCTTTGGGTTTCTCTTTCTTGCCGTGCTCCCCTTTCCTCGCTTGTGTCCCATCCATTTCTGTGATTTAACTTTCACTCGGACCCTTCAAACTGACCAAACTCTGTATGAGATGAGTCTTCTTCATTCTTCTCCGTCTTTTGATATTTGCATCTGCCTTGAATTTAACTTTTGCTAAATTTCTTACCTTTTTTTGTCTGCATTTGAAAATGTTGTCTGATGTGTCTGCAGAATATGTTCCTCTTCCTCCTCCCCCCCCACACTTTTCCAAAAACAAAGCTTCCTGTTAACCCTTCTTCCCAGCAGCTTAGTTTGTAGCAAACAAGCACAGTTTTAGGATGAGGCAGACTGCTTACAACATGGCCCCAATTTACTCTACATGATTTTCTCCCCCCATTGGTTCTAACTCCACCCTCCCAGCCTGAGCAGGGAACAAGGCCAGCACTCTTCCAAGTTTCAGCAAATAATTGAGGCAGTTTGAAGGCTCGACACGTTCCTGCACAGTATGTTTGTGCATGTGCACTGAGATGTGTTGACAGAGGTCTCTCCAACTGAGGGAGGGGAAAAGGGTCAGGGGGTTTTAAAGGCAGCTGCACCGACTGCAGGAGGGCCACCGTTTAACTTTAACAGACATTTTTGAGGCTGGTCTAACTAAACCTAAGGTTTACACTCTGTTGAATTCACATTCACAACAGATTTCTCCTATTTTTTATGCACACGTGACATCATTCGGGCCAAAATATGTCTTACCTTAGTGCCAGGATCTAACCGGCCTCAGATCAGCACAGGCAGCAGGGTGACAATGCCAGAGGAGGGACTCTGTTGGCTTGTTTCTTTCCATATTTACACTTGACTGACCGCAGTGTGGATGTCACTTTCACTTCATCAGCGATCGCTCTTCTTGTTAAAATTCCTCCAGCAGGAGTACAAACCACAGGCTCAAAAACAATAAAGTGTGAATGATTGCAAGTGCAGCAAGTGCTCCTCTTAAATATCCCATCAGCTGAATGAACTAAAAGGCTAAAGCAGATATAACTGAAGATTATGCAAGATTATAGAAACTATTAACTATTATTTTACTGCATTCCTGTGTAACAGGACCAATGGATATCTGATTGAAGCTGGGAGGTGCAAAAATGGGGGCTGTTTGTTCAGAACTGCCGCTTTTAAAGTCAGTAAGCTGACATTCTATTTATTAAACTTCAAATGGGCAAAAAATACACTATAGTAAATATATTGTATACAACTACTAGTTGCTGGTTTTTAATATCCTGCATAAAATGTATAAAACTGCATCTGTTATTACCCTTTCGTGATTGCTCTTAAATATTTAAACTGTTGATGGACCTTGTTGACACGCGGAGTGTGATTTTCTTTGGTTACCTTGCTGTAAGTGGGATTCCAGCTACCTGACATCCAGCCAGTCATTACAAAGTCACGCTGCGCAGCCACAAGTCAAGATACCATATGATGTCAGGACATCTGACCCTATTATCTGAGAAATTATATCTAAAATGAAAAGTTAGAAGAAGCTAACAATTTTAAAACTTTCAAGCTGTTTAAAGTCCAAACTGCATTTCAGCAGTTTATCACAGCCGGGCTGAGTATTGTTTATTTTCAACATGCAGCTAAATTAAACACAAGTCAGATTTAACAGCATAAATGATTTCAGGCAGTGTATTGTATGTTATTTCCACCCCAAGTGAATTCACAGCTTTTTCCGTTCTGATGTATTTTTTTTTCTGTGACCAGCAGATGGAACTATTTTTACATGCTGAAAGAAGGCATTTTTATGGATGGTGCCCTCCATAAAATGGTGATCTTTACCTGTTTTACCTACCTCCAGGAGCAAAGACCAAATATTATATCCACATAAAGTCATATTTTATTACGGTGTATAACTCATTGCCAAATGATCTTCCTGATTCATTTTAAAGTGAAGCAGGGCGGGAAAAGGACGACCATTGTCTGATTACAGGGCCCCTCTCTTCAGTGGCTCAGCTGGTTGCACCAGTCCTCCAACCCAGAAGAAGAACGTTCCCGGTAACCAAGCAACCGAAAAGAAGCCGTACACACGCTAACTACCGCCGGCTGACTCTGCCAAGCCTTTTAACACAACCAAAAACATGTAAGTAAACTCCGCGTTTTCTTATCTCAAAAATGAACAAAGAAACAAATAAATAAAATCATCTCATCAACCTCGGTGGCGATAACGTGCAATTTGAACGTATTGCTGGATTAAATACGTCGGATTTTATGTGGGACCGTGTAACGTCATCGGCCATTCTTCAGCTCGGCGTATCCAACACGTCACACGCTCAGTTTGCAGCTCCCCTGCAGTTCAAGCTCAACAATCTTCTAAAATTAATTTCAAATAAAGATCACTAACTTAGAGCTAAGTGTCCTATTTGTCACAGACTAATCGTCATATTTTACACTTCTAATGTGTTGTTCCAGCTCGTTTCTTTTAAGCATGGAGCAAAACACCTCAAGCAGAAATCACCTAATGTTCCCTAGTAATAAAGAATTAACAGACAAATGTTATTGCAGAGTAATAAAAGCCCACTGTGATGTATTGTCAGACTGTGGAGAATGTCCTGCACCACTGATAACAACTCCAAGCCAAAGTCGATGAGCCGAGCCAAAGGATGGAGTGCCGAGGTGGAGAACCTGTTCCGGTTCCAAGAGGCAGGCTACAGAGATGAACTCGAGTACATACAAGTCAAACAAGGGGCTTTGGTAAATATCCCTCCTCTCTATAAATGTTGAGATGTGTCATGTGTGGCAATAATATTGCTGGTTTCACTCTGTGTGTGTGTGTGTGTGTGTGTGTGTGTGTGTGTGTGTGTGTGTGTGTATTCAATGCACAGGAAGAAAGTATCATATGTTGCATGTGATGTTGTACCAGTAAATAGGGTATTGTAGAAACAGAAAGGACGTGTTCTAGAAATCACGTCCTTTCGTAAAGTATTTTTAGGATTTGGACTATTGGTTGGACAAAACGAAAGCACGAGTAGGTGTTAATAACATTATAAATAGTAATCACAAATTGATGATGTCTGTCCCTTTGCGTCTTTACCAGGTTGACAAATGGCCAGAGACCGGCTTTGTGAAGAAACTGCAACGTCGGGACAACACCTTTTATTACTACAGCAAGAAAAGAGAATGTCAGGACCGTGATGTCCATAAAGTCAAAGTCTATGCACATTAAAGTGGCCTGGACATTAAAGTTCACTGCACTTAAAGATGGACCTGCATCATCCCATTTCTCACTGTGATGCTTCCAGCACATGTCAGCATAAAAACTGCATGGAGATTACACCCCCCTTGATGTAGAAATCAGATGCCCATTTGTTTCTAATAAATGAGACTTACTTTGTAAATGTTAGATGTGTTCGGTTTGCTTCTTGTGGAGTGGTGGCTTTTGTTTTCTTCCTGTGAACATAATTATTTAATCCTGCATTATTTTGTTGTTGGGTAATCTCACCATGTCTAAACCTAGCTGGAGTTTGGTCATCACTTGGTGGAATACCATCACACAAACACACGGGTTTGAAGAGAAACCGAGGATTCTCATCTAATTCTAGCAACATTAGCACTCTAAATAATTCTTTATTAGTATTTCGACACTGTTGTTGTTGGTTTTACTGAAGCGGAGACCAGAGCACTTTATCCACCGCAGCCAATTAAATCTCGAGGTTAATCGCTAGGCCTGTCACACTCTCCTCATGTGATGGAAAGATGAGGGCTAGATTAGGCCCTGGCTCGTAGATCTAACGTTTGTCCCCCACATCAGGAACATATCGCTCTATTCAGCTGCCTCAAATGAAAGATTATACTTATTAGAAACACATTCAAATGGATTACAAGCTGATGTGACTTTAATTATGTTTTAACCTGAGAATATCTGATTAAATTCATGTCTAACTCTCATTTGTTTTATTATGAGTAACTGTTGGTTATTATTTGACTTAATGTGAACGTCTTTGGGTTATAGTTTATGCTTCAGTTACAACCATTGTCCTCACATCGAACTCCATTTATTTTTCAGATACAGATAAAACACATATAAAGATTTGTAAAGTAAATGTTTTTAACAGTTTGTGAACTCTCAACAGCCCTGTATCTCAGGTTAAATTACTTGATTTTTTAGTTTTGTGTGGTAGTGAACCTGGCTCGCCAAAGTGTTGCTATCACACTATCCTGGTTTCAATGAAACGGCTTGATTTTTATACGAGGTCTGGCAACCTGCGCGCGCTCCCCTCACATGCGCTGCGGTCGGCTCAACGGTAAAACCGACCTCGCCTTTAACGGCTGCGCCAGGAGCCACCGGGCTTCTCCCCTTTAACGGTGACCCTACTGCTTGGATCTCATGAAGAAAACTCATGTTTCCAGAATATTTGACACGGGACTTTTTGAGGCAAGTAGACGGACACAATTAACGTGTCCAGGTTGTTAAATGACCCTGAGAAATGTGTTGAGCGGAGCTTTTGTTAGCTTAGCCTCGTTAGCCTGTCAACCTGCGTTCCAGTTGGCCTCGTATCGCCTCGTATCGCCTCGTTAGCATCAAAGCTCCGATTTAACCTGATGTTACGTTTGGCGTTAGCGTGAATTCGACACTTCGGGCGTTGTTAAAGGTACAAATGTCACTTTGCGGTGACTCCTTTCGTTTATTCTCTCCATAGTAGCGACGTCATGATTTAGTTTGTTTACTCTGAGGTTGCTAACGTTAAGTTGCCTTGGACAGCTAATGTTGTTAAAGTTAAAGGTCTGTACTTAGCTGTCGCTAGCATGGTGACGCTAATCTGGCGTTATTTACTAATGAGGCTAATAGGGAAGAATGCGGCGAAATGTCTCACAGTGATTCACTCCATCTGAACTTTTACCGCAGATCGTATCGCTTGATTGTCTTACCAAGATATACTGAGACATCTGCGGCTGATTGACACTGTCCGTAGTTACTGAAAGTCCTCGACCGGTTGGCTGGGATGGTAAAGCGACATGAGTCCATTCAAGACTCTTATTCTGAAAGGCAGGAATGCTTTCCACCTTTGCTTCATGCCAAGGTTATGGTACAGATCTGAAGAATTGTCCAAAATGAGCTGCACACAATAATTGCAGTATGTTGGGAAGAGCAGGCTGGAATATGCAGACCTGTCATTGACTTCTTGTCCTCTGGGCCAGTTGGCCTCACACTTACTGTAGGTGGGTGGAGGTTGGACAGTTTCTACAGTATATCAAGATATAAGTTGTTGAATCACTTGCTCAATACGTCAGAAACTGGTGCATCTGCAATCGAGCTAAAGCAGTCAGCTGATTGTGAATGTTGTTCAAGCTGAACTGACAAATATTCTTTGGTTCTGCTGTCTCAGATGTGAAAATGTGCTGTAGAGAAAATGTACATAAGACGTTAAGAAAAAGGTTAATCAAGGAAGTAGCCGCATTCTTGTCTGAATGAAAATGCTTGTTTGCTCTAATCTGAATTAGTTGATTTCCTAAGATCCAGATTAAGAAGTGTTAAATTAACAGGACAGTTATACATTGATGTTAAAACACGTATGCTTTCACTGACTTGCTACACTTCATTATTAGCTCAGTTTCCTTTAAGTGTGGATTTAAAGTCTTAAGGGTTTTTAAGGTCTCACTGCTCTATGGGATGAGCTCACATTCGAGACAAATATTTTTCTTCTCAGCTCGATTAAGTCGTCTTTTTTTTAAGAAGCCTTATGAATCACAAGGCTCTTGAGGAATGTAGCTTTTGGCCAGGTTTATGCCACTTTATAATGAAGCTCTTGTTTTCCACTTTGTGTTTTCTGCTGAGAAAGCTCTGCAAGGGTTTTATTTCCTGCTGCCATCTGACCCTGAAAGGAAGAAACAGCCACAGCTGCCTGTCTTTGCTGTCTATGTCAAAATGGGCTGTTAACTCTGCATAAAGGCAGAAGTATAGTTTTTCACCTTTTTGTCCTTCCCCATCTTTCTTCATCATAATACTTTCTGACAACATTTCTAAGACCCTTGATTAGTTCTTTTGGCCTGTACCTAAAATGTTGTAACACATGCTGGTGCCAGCAGGTGTGCAAACAGAAAAAGGATATGGGTGGTTTCTAGTTTTAAGCTGAGTCTTAACTTTCTCCTCTGTTTTTTCTTTTTGAATCACAAATCTTTTCTTTGTGATGGATTTTTAGTTTAGACTGTCCAGAGTCCAAAGATTTTAAGTTCACATTCACAGTTTTGTTTAAAAAAGTGTAATTATTCAGTAATCAAGAGTCTGTTTTGCAAAGAACAACTTCATGTTTTGAGGGTTTTTGTTAACCATTAGTCATTGCCTTTTAAATATATGCGTAGAACCTGTAGTTTTGGCAATAACATAAAACGAGGGATGGTGACTTTTACAGCACAAACAAATAATCCTTTTTCCAGGCTACATCTCTCAGTCGAGAAATCAGGCTTGAGGCCATCTTAATTCCCATGTCCAAGTTCAAGTCCCCGACATAAATAAGAAAACTCTGTCCTCTGTGAGCCGAAGAGAAACTTTCAAATGGAATAAAACATTGTTAAAGTTTGCAGCTTTCGAGTGAACAAACGTACCCTGTAATCCAACAACTTAGTGCTCAGTTTAACATGAAAAGTCAGTGTAATGTAACAGCAAAATGTTAATTATCTGTCAGCTTGGAAGGAACTTAGCTCATGTAACTATAATTATTATTTGAGGTGACATCTGTAGGGTATGACTAAAAATGATCGCCACTGTTAATTTCTGTGAAAAACAGACACACAACACACTTACTGTAAGTTGCACAATGGTTTCAAAAAGGAACTAGTGAGCTGTCTGCCACTAGCAAGCAGTTTTATCATACATTTATTTGTTAATAATATTATCAGAATTTATTCATTCAGTCTGTGAAATGTTATAAAAACAGAACATTGCGAAAGTCAAACTTGACTAGAACTAAAACTAGAAAAGATTAAGTTTGATTTGAAGTAAAATAACAAATGCAGCAAATTGTTACATTGGAAAAACTACAACTGGCATCAGTTTGTTTTAATTTGAAAAATGGTGCAAATATTTATTACGTCAATTAACCAAGTGTTGCAGCTGTAACACAAGCCAGAAGTATGCACAAATCATCCTGCTTTATTGTGAATGAGGAAGGAAAATGGTGAGGAGAAGTGAGATTTTTATTTCACTTTTTTTTCTTGACAACACCTGAGGACGTAAGGAACAGTCAGTGACTCATCAGTAACTGCTTAAAACAATAACTTGTCAGCATTTCTGAAGAGGAAATATTTCAGCTGCCCTCGTATTCTTTCAACAAACTAAGAAAGGACAATAAGTTAGTGGAGCTCATTTAGGTCTAAATAACAATGTTCTTCGTTTCAAATGTGTATTAACTGAACTTTAAATGAACGCTGTTGACATATTAGTATCATATAAGTACCTTTTAAATACAGTTTTAAACAGCTGTTTTAAAACTGTATCACTATGAAAAAGTAAAGTTGTTCTGATTTTTACTTCCTCTTTTTTTTTTTTTATCTGTCGTCATCATCAACAATTTTCTCAAAGATGGAACTGACTGGTTTATCAAACCTGTGAATAGAGGAAGTGAAGCTGAAGGAACTTAAATTTCGTCTGTTTTCATTTGTTCAGCAGCTGTCGCCTGCTACAGAGAAAACCACCGTCTTCCTCTTCAAGAAACTGTTTGTTCAAAACCTTAACCCCTGTCTTTAATTACTGTCTCCGTATAGAACCGCAAGTAATTTTTTTCCTTAAGAATTTTGCACTATAGCCGGTGACCCTTTAGATATGGAGGTTGTGTTTCTGCTCATATATCCCTGTAGTAGTAAATGTTTTGGTCTGTGAAATGTTATAGCAGTTGTGTGATGATTGATGCTGTGTATTTTTTTTCCTGCATCAATGATGGATTTTCAAAGGTTTAGCCGTTAAAGTGGCCCATTCCTTATTGGTTGAATCATTATTTATCATCAGAAGGCAGATTTTGTTGCTTTTAATGACAGAAAAATCTAGAATGCATTTTCAGGTTTGATTACTTTTCCTTGCCGTCCTTGAATGTTGAGATTTTGATTTCAACATTCAAGGACGCCAAGGAAAAGTAATTAATGTGAATCTGAGCAACTGGTATTTTTGTGCTTTTAGATTTGAATTGAGCATATTAAAATAGAGGAACCCGAATAAATATTTTGAATATTAGTCGTTAGAGAGATGTTCCAAGATAACGTTTTTGAAATTGCACAAGAGAAGAACATATAAACTCAGACATTAATGAAACGCCAAGTAATAAGGGCAATGGTTTCCTTCTATGGTTAGAAAAATGTTATTGTTAGTCCAAATCAGATGGCTGCTGTGGCTTTTACACGTGTTATCATAAAACATAACAAGGTGCATGTCTCTCGTGTAGCATTTGGTTTTATGGTTTTCCTGTTTGGGCAGGATGTTGCAGAAAGCCCCGATAATGTCGTCTGAGTCACACTAACTTGTAATGCTCTGTTTGTTGCCTCACAGGTAATGTAACTTAGCCCACACCCTCCGCGATGTCTCCATGAGTCTGTGTACTTGGACTGCATCTCTGACACTGAGCACAGGGAGGCAGCTGGGAGCTAGCCTGCTAGCATGCAGCACTGGCCTAGTGTTACCAGGAGGCGGCGCTGCTGACGGGTGAGTGGTGGAGTGGAGTGCCGAGTGTGCGTCTGCCCAGCCGACCATGGATGACTTCACCACCAGAACGTACGACACCAGGACATATGGCACCAGCGGTCTGGACAGTAGGCCTCTGTTCGGGGAGACCTCGGCTCGGGTAGACGCCTGCGGAATTTTTAGATCTTTTTTTAAACACAATGGGCTCTCGTAATAATCCATGTTGGGACTTTATTCATGCCACTTTTCACTATTTCACAGCAGAACAGTTTTTCGTAATGCTATAATAATAATATAATAGTGAAAGAAATGAAACAAAAGTGCTTCTGCTGTTTTTATTTAAAATAAAATAACTACAAGTTATTCAAAACGGACAAAATGTGTTTATAAATGTTAGGATGAGGTCCATAATCAACTGGTGAATAAACATAAAATGGAATATATAAAAACTAAAATAGTATATTTAGGGAAATGCTAATATTTGCTGGTTTCAGTCTCTTAACGGTGATTTTACGATTGTTCTCTGTTCGTCCAACCTGTCATCTTGCCGAATATCTTTAGCGTTTGAAATTGCATGTGAAATTAATGTGTGATGTCTTTCTTACAGGATCGAATCATAAACATGGTAGTGGGGGGATTTACATCTGTGGTTGTTTTAGTAAGTATCTGTTTAGGTTATGTTGACCTAATAATCCACAGAACTAGGAGCCACTTAGAAGTTAAAATCTGCATCATGCCGCTGTGGAAGATGTAGCTGCTGCATACAGAGGTTTATACTGTATATGTTTCTACTGGGACCTTCGTGAGTGTTGCCGCATTAACCAGAAAAGCTTTTCTAGTATGATTTCTTTGTACATTTAGCTTTGTTCCTTGTTGAATCTGTAATTTAAAGTATTTAAAAACTGGTATTTATATCTAGTCCACAGTCCAATAGATTTGAAAATAATTCGTTTTGGTGCCTGCCCTGTAATCAACATGTTTATAGAAATTCCAAATTAAAATAAAACGACCATACTTGCAGTGAATAGAAGATAAGTGCAGAAAATGTGGTTAAATAGACAGAGGCTTATGGTTCTGTAGATTGTCACAGCTGGAAGTTAGGGTCATAATTACAGCATTGTATTCAGAGACGGAGAAAGTTCTAAGCTTAATATTTCCACCTTTCCAGAGTTTCTCTGTGAATAGTCAATGTTCCCCCACCTTTTCTTTGGGAAGTGGTTCCTCCAGAGTCCCAGGCTTCTGTGGGAAATTAATGGCCCATTATTACTTCACCAATATGAAAATATTTGTGTCATAAGGCTTATTTAGGGTTTTCTCCTTCCCTTCTAGATACATACTGCGACTGCACCTTGTCATGCTGAAAACCATTTTACTGAACTATTGAAATGTGCATAAAAAAAACTATATTGACTCTAATAAATTATAGTGTCAATGTTTTTACTCGTCCAAATGAAACATGTTGGTCTATAGTTGCTGATTTTCTGACCCTCTATGGCAATATATCACCTCTCAAGAATAAGCAAAAACACATGTTGATTTTTGTTAGAGAATTTCCCTGACTTTCCATATTTACAAATGAGAAAACTTCACAAAACTCCACTTCCAACAATCCAACAGGCAACGTTGTCGCCGTTTGTTTTTCAGGTGACTGTGATCAGTTCATTTGTTTTCCCCTTGCTGCCTCCTCGACCGCTTAACGTCTTTTTCGCTGTGTGCATCCTGTTAATCTGTGGATCAACCATAGTGCTGGTAACACACACATTAACATATGACACTAATCAGATTATGTTACAATTGATATTACTGTTAGGTGTGTAATAATAAAAGTAAAACCATTTGAAAATGAGTTCTTTTTAATAATGTGGAGTCACATTATGTCTCTCTCTCCCTCAGATATTCTGGTACAGGCAGGGCAATCTGGAGCCTAAATTCAGGAATCTGATCTACTACATGCTGGTGTCCATCGTGCTGCTGTGTCTATGTGCCAACCTGTACTTCCACGATGTTAGGTAAAGATGTGCGGGAGGAAGAAGAGGAGGAAGAATAGAGATGGCCTTGACTTACAAACATGTTCAAAGGACTACATGGAGAGACAGATGGACCAGCACTGAAAGAAACCAAAAAACTAACATTCGGACGCTAACTTGAAAGAATTTCCCCCTTGCCCTGTGGATAACTCTTGGACCAACAGAGTGAGACTTAATGGTTCCAGTGGGATGAAAACTGTCTTGTTGGTGCCGCATTTTGCACACACAGAGTGTAGAAATTACATTGTACTGTAGAGAGGATATAAATCTGCCGGAGGACAAACTAAGATAAACAGGTGTGTTTACATGCGTCTATAGGTTATATCTAAGGTCATGTCCTGAAGCACTTGTGTCATTGAAATTGTTTTATTGAAACCTTTATAAAAAAAAAGGTCAAATCTGCCGTTTATTGCCGTTGCTGTAGGTCCCATCTTTGAAGGTGGGTTTCTACTGCAGGAACGTTCTGAACTTTACCCACTTGGTTCAGTTTCTGCGTTTCTGCACCCTTCAGGAGGTAGCACTTAATCAAGCCCCAGGAGCTTCCAGAGGGAAAATGTCACTTGATTTGTTAAAAGTAAGACGTGTCGTTTTTTTTTCAATCGTTAGCATTACAAGGGTGGTATGGAAATGCACACGTTGGTGTAAAAGCCATCTTAAACACGATAGGAGAAGGAAACCAAACTAGAGCTGACCACTTGCACCCTAACCCAGGTTATTGCAAACTCCATTTCCGTTAAGTTCCTGCAGCAGAAACCCTTTACGTGATTTTCTTTGCCCACAAGCGGCCCGTTAAACCTTTAATGTGTGGCTTTCAACTGTCACAAAGATGCTCATGCTACCACACAGCGAAGACGTGTTGTGTCCTGTTTCAACTTATACTTTCGTTAAAAGATTGAAATCTGTTAAAACAATGTCAAACACATTCCAGCCGCTCCTCTAACATCCAAAAGATGTGTGGAGAGGAAAGGAGGGAAATACTCACTGTGCTCCTCAGAAACTTAATTACTGCACAGCGTTTTAAACAGAATATTGCTGATTTTAGCTGTTAGGGTGGATTCTTCCTTTAGCTGAGGATGAAGGTTATGAGCATGTAAACACACCGAAGGAAGCAGGAAGAGGGTGGTGGACCCCGTCACCCTCTTTCTCTTCAGTGCTTTAGTCCCAACTAGGAATCACACCAATAGCAAAGGCAGTGTCGGGGTTCTTTTTTTTTCTGCTTCTTCTGCATATTATCCTGGTTAGATTGAATTAATTTCCAAATTAAGATTTTTAAAAAAAATTCATTTAAATGCTGAATTACAATGACTGCCAATTCTTGCACTAAGCACGGCTGAGTTACACTGTAGTCTAAGCCATTAATGCACGCAGACACTCAGACCAGCTGTAACACCAGTGACGAGTGAGAGATGTCAGTGTGTCAAATCTGTTTCTGTATCATGCGAATGTGTCTCCAATCTGCCATCCTACTTTTTACAAAAACGAGCTGGGTTTCTCCTCTGTCACACAAAGTCAGTCAAAGTTCTCATTTTGGTATTAACAATGGGCGATTACAATGATAAAAACCTTCCATAATTGTAACATTAGCAGGTTTAGACAGGCTGTAGCATTTTAGAAAAATGCTGACGTCTGTGTAGCTGCTTCAGAGAAGGCGACTGTGGTACACAAATTAAAATTAGTAACTTCTGTAAATTACATGACATTGGTCACAGACTACTGGTTCTTGTAGCTCTCTACACCCATGTCAGCAGCTCTTTGATGCTGTACTTGCACTGCTTTCATGTCCAACTGTTTAAAGATGCCATGTTAGAGATAATTTCAGGTTTATATTTTTATTCTGAGGCTCTAGCATAATAATTTCTGAGGATGTAATGTGAGAGGCGGGGCTGAAGCACAGAACAGAGCAGAAGCACAAGACTTGTGTGTGTGAACTTCCACATAGGTTCATTACAATTTTTGTTTTATATGGCCACCCGTCATCGCAGCATTTAAGTTGCGATTAAAACATAAACAAATTTTAATACAGTCACACACTGCAATTACAAAGCCAAGTAATGGATGTGCTACCTGAGGTTCCAACGTCCTGTTTGGAAAAGTGTATTTTTGACACCTTATTTCTTCGGTGGTGCAAAAACATGGCAACTTTTTTCAGAAATGTGATATTTACAGTAATACAACAAATTCAGCTAATTGTAGGTGCTGTTTTTACTGCTACAGATACAGAAGTTCATTTATGCTGTTCAGTTGGTGTGACTACACATTTAGCACTAGGGCTACCTGCCTCGGACCACTGAAGGTACCAGAAATGCAATAAATTCCCTAATCTGACCCCAGAGAAGTGTGGGGATGTGTGAAGCTACCGGTATGAAGTTCTGACAGTGTAGAGCAAATTAAATGCTTGGACGTAATGATGAAGTTAATGTCTAAATCAAGACGTCTGTTTCTGAAACTGAAGAATGCAATTAAAGCTTTAAGCTGTTCACAGTTAACAAAATAGTCAAACTTGACAGAAAAACTGGTGGTGTTGTGGATTTCATGTCAGCAGATGTTATGAACGGACCAAACCATCAGGAAAATTGTAGTTTTGAGCGCCACAACAAAACTCCATAACACAAAGTAACCTGACCACAATTATAGGATGGTCAAAGCCACGGGTTTCTTTTTTAATTTAATATTTTATGAAATAAATACTTGTGTGTCCTGACTGCCTCTTCACCTTTTCCAACTCTGTGAACATAACATTTTACATGAACCCAGCTGTGAAATATTAGAGCTGATGTAACTAGTTGTTTAAAGTGAAGCAATTTTTTGGACCGTTAATCATAATCATCCACATGCTACATGTTTACAGAAATTTCGAATATACAGAACTTAATGTACTTCCCACTACTTGAGATTACATTAGAGAAATCCTGCATTATATTGTGTGTCGTTATCCTGCCTCACAATCATAAGGTTTATAGGTTTAATTCAATGTGAAAGTAATTTAGAGATAATTGAACATGGGTGCACTGTAAACAAGCAATGCTAATGGATAATCCTGCACACATTGCACATCAGAGACAAATGGAGTGTTCTGTACTTCAATACATTAGGACAGTTGCCATATTTAGGAGTTTGCACTCTTTATTTTGATCACTTTAACCTTTTCTGCTTTTCTCATGACCTTCTATGTAGGCCTTGATGGTAGGGTCACGTTTCTGTCAGATAAACTAAAAAATTTTCTATTTTCACACAAAGTCAAATTTAATTAGGAGCTGGTGATAAAGTAGAAAGAAAAAAATCGGGAATCCACTTTAAAATACAAGGAGGTCACTCCTAAGAAGATTTATTATTTATTCAATTTGCCACTAAGAACATCCTCTTCATGTGTACACAGTTATAAGTATAACATATGAACACTGTTTTAAGAGGTGAGGGTCATTTCACATTTTGTCTTGATGAAAGTGTCAAAACTTCAAAATCCATTACAGCTTTTAGAGTCTCTTTGGCACAGCAGAGTCTGTGAGGATGTCTGCTGAAGATTGTGCCGGTGGAACACTGTTTTCACATTTTATCCAGGGGTTCAGGCTCACAAATCTTCACGCAGAGCTCACTTCCTGGTTTAAAACAGAAGAGCGTCATGGACCTTTTGTTCGCAGACAAATGCTGCGTCTGTTGATGGTTTCCAGCCCAGCAGCAGCTGCAGTAGATCGTCGCCGTGGTAAACAGGCTCCCCCCTGTAGTTCATCCTTTAATCACCATCTGCTGGTAATCACCAGCTCAGTCAGAGCCTTCCTGATTCTCCAAGATCGGATCTGAGGACACAGACAAAATGTGTTGGCACATTTTGGGTTTCTTGAGCCTGCACAACCACCAGGGTAATCATGTAGGAATTGAACACTTTCCAAACAGGTCTTTATCGTAACACTATAAACCAACTTGCATTCTTGTGGGATTTGAGGTGAGGAACTTTAAATGCATAACGTTTAACTTTTATAACGTTTTTTAACTATAACTCATGGGTGTATTACCTGTCAGGGTGCTGCTGATCTTGGGAGGGGAAACAATCAACACAGCGCTGCCAGATGTTATCCCAGAATGCACCACTGGACCCTCAACAGAGGAGGTACTGAGCTCCTAGGGACAGAAACACAGACAAAGGCAGTGGTCCAATTAAGTATCACGTCGTTAAAAGCAGCAATGTATGAATATAACTTAGTCATACTTGGATAAAAGTACTAAAAGTATCTCAGGCAGAACTACTGTTTGATAATATAATGTTTGTAATGGTGTAGAAAATAAGAATCCGATCACTACAAATGTTGCAAAACGCTGCTTTAATAGTTAAACACTTTTGTATTTTATAAGATTTCCATTTGCTTTTTATCTGCAAAGTCACTAAAGCTATCAGATAATTGAATGCAGTAGAAACCGCAGCATTTCCCTCTGAAATATAGTAAGATAGATCCTAAAAATTGGGAGGGTGTAAATTATGTATATTTTGTAGGAACAGGGTTTGGGGCTCAAATACTCAATTTTAATATTTTGGATTAGGATCAGAAACAAAACAGAAGGACAATAGTTCATGTTCGTACCTTATCGCTGAAATCGTCTGTCATTGGCTCATGCGTTTCTGTGACAACGCTCTCGGAAGCCTCCAGGAGACTTGTGGCCTCCAACTGGTCGTCCTGTCCCCGTTCCTCTGCCTCCACAACCAGCTGTGAGTGGTCAAGAGGGTCAGAGCAGGCGGAGTCAGAGGTGACTGTCTGAATGATAACTCCGTCACTGGAGCAGAGCCCGTCTGTCTGAGGAGGTAAAACACAAAAAGGTACAAGAGTTTGTCATTACTACAGTACATGACTCCACCTGGACTCATTTCCAACACAGAGGGACACACAGACGGACGACCATTTACACTCACATTTGCCCCTATGTCTTTGGGCTGTGGGTGAAAGTACCATTATACTGTACAATTTTTGACTCTATTCTGAGGAAAGTAAGTTCAGAGATTTTTAGGGCTTTTTAAGATTGACAAATATTTCGTGTTAACTTCTGCAGCATACAAACACACCTTAATATAAGAGACCACAAACCTGGGTGGAAAACTTACCGACAGGCTGTGCAGGATGATGTGTTCGTGTGATGAGGGAGACGAGGCGGTCGTCAGGGTAACTGTGCTGTTGTTGGTTAAGCTCAGCGGAAGTCCCTGACTGGTGGAGAGGCTGAGTGGCAAGCCCTGATTGGCCGTCGTCTGGAGGTAGTAGGTTCCCGGGGTGCCGGTGGGCTGAAGGTGGAAAGACTGAACAAAAAAAGGAAAAGAAAACCAAGCAGTGATTACGCAGAAGAGAAACTAACAATTACTTTTTTAAATTTTAGTTGCTGAGTGCACCTGCGCTTTATGTCCACTCTCGGATTCCTACTTTAGAGATTCCGTAATTGCTTTCACAGCATCATTTATGAATAAGGAAACTACAAGATTCCACGCAGTATATCTACTTTGTTATCACTTGAGCTATAAAAAAAAAATCTTACAGGCAGGATCTCGAAGGTCTGCAAGGTGCCTGGGTTCAGAGTGATGGTTTCACTATCGCTGGCTGCCACTGAAGAATCTGAGGCTTATGGAGAGACACAAAGAGAC
Source organism: Channa striata (assembly GCA_033026295.1). Taxonomy (NCBI): domain Eukaryota; kingdom Metazoa; phylum Chordata; class Actinopteri; order Anabantiformes; family Channidae; genus Channa; species Channa striata. The sequence goes on from CM065169.1 coordinate 18,280,409, forward strand.
CCAGTGTCAGAACAAACCGCACACAAGACAATGCTTGATCCAGCTTTACAAACAACAGCCCTACAGATTCCTGGAATCTGCGGCTCCCCGTCGTGATTCTGGCATAGATTGAAACAGTGTGCAGATACATAAGGAAAAGAGCTCCAAAGCCAAAAGACACGAAGTTCAATCAGGAATTTACATCTGCACCACTTCAAACAGATGGTGATCATTTGACTTGGCTAAAACCCTGGGTGGATTTCTAGTATGATGCCCCAAACTTGCATATTGCAGCTATAAATCTTTGGACAGTAACTGAACACACAGCCTCACCCAGGTGTGTGATCTGCAGCGGGATCTGCACAGGGATCTGCAGCGCAGCCACAGAATTGCCAGCAGGGCTGCCGCTGCTCTCCTCCACTCTGGTGAGACGGATCTGGAGCGAGGAGGACGACGGACTGACTTGTCCGGATGCTGTCTGAGAGGACATAAGCTCCTGGAGGCCCTTTAAGAGGACTGAAGACACACAGACAATCAGTTTGAATCAGTTTGTTTCGCTGAAAACACTGCGAGAACAGTGACTGTAAAATTCTCCACGTGTACCGTTGAAGGGAATCTCCTTGTGATTGGCTACTTGTCTCTTGATGCTCCACCACTTGGATCGCAGCCACTGAGGCGATCGGACACTGCTCCACCCGCCTGCAAGATCCTCCCACTTGATTTCATTCTCATCTTCCACATCCAGCTCTGATATCCTGCAACACAATGTTCATCTTAACTGATTCCTGTAACGTTTTATGTGGATTTACTCAAGCAAAATAACAACTCGTTACCTGCTTATGAGGTTCAGGTCGTCCTCCTTCGTCCACTCTGTCCCTCCGCTGTGTTTCCAGTTAAGGTAGTTCAACCATTTCGACCGACACTGCTTCTCTGAGCGCGTGCGGACCTGATCAGCGACTAATGCCCAGGAGACGCCGCCTGTGACCGCTGAACCCGGCGTTACACCCGCCATCTCATATACAACCTCAGCAAGCCGCCTCTCCTCCTCCTCACTCCATTTACCTGTTTAAAAATAGTTTCATAAAAATTACTAAATTAATGTCATACTTGTTTTACTGTCAAGTGTGTGATTCTTGACTGAATTCTTCTGTGTGTGTCTTGGGACTGGGAAACTACTAGACTTCTGGTTTCAGACAAAATTTCTAAATTTGTCAGACATAATTTGGCTTTTCTGTACCGGTGTTGCAGGTGTCCTTCATCAGTCGGCAGCGGTCTTTGACAGAAGAGGCGCTACGACCCAGAGCTGCTCCAATAGTTGCCCAGTCATTGCCATGCTTCTCCCTCAACCTGGAGAGGCACGCCAGCAAAAATTAATGATCTATTTTTATATCCTCTCTCTATCTATAATCACAAATGAGCCTTAAGTGACTTAAATTTATAAATTTTTACAGAAAAAACTAAATATATATATATATTATTTATGTGTATTTTATACACAAAAGTTTTACTCACGTTTTTAGCTTCTCTATTTCATCAGGTGTGTACCTTTATAAAAGAAAATTGAAAAGTACAATTCGAATTTAAAATGCAAATGAAACTAAATTCTTTGTGCTTTTTATATCGTCTTCTTCTTCACAAACTCACTTGCCGACGTGATTGCGGTTGTCGTACATTCGCAGAACTCGTCTGTAGACAGCGAAGAGAGGCCGGTTTAAGCCCAAGGCCACAGAGCGGTAGAAGTCCTTTCGTTCCTCTTTGGACATCTCAAAAATGATCTCTGCTGGGTCTTCAATGCCTCTGCTCTGAATCAGACAAACAGAGAGAGTGCTACAAATATGTCTGACACAGATGACAGATAAGAGCTTGACATATTCAGATGAAAGAAATAAAGAGAATTAGGCCAGTGGCAGTAATTTACCTTTACATACTGATCGATGTTACCCATCAGAAGGTCAATCTCCTCTTTAGACCACATGCCCTGCTTCCATTTATGACCTAAACAGAGCATGTTATGGGGCATTTCATTGATTTGAAAAAAAGGAGGGCAAAAAGGGGACGTGTCCTCCCCCACCACACGCCTATTTGTTTACCTTTGTTAGCCAGCGTGTCTTTGTCTTCTTTTGTAGTGAACCAGGCCTGACTAACAGCTGCCACCTCTGTCTTCTGATTGGGTGAGAAAGAGTTTTCATCTTCCTGCAGAATCTACACACACACACAAAAGCATTTGACAACATATCTGAAAAAACAAACCTTTGTGAAATTATTGTTTTGGCAACTATATTGGATAAAGAACACATGATGAATGTCAAAAGATAAAGTCGTAAACAACTAAGCATGAGACAGCTTCATCTATGACACCTGTACCTGAATCTGAGCAACGCCCTCCTCGGAGAGATCGCCGTCAGCTGTGGCCGTCATCGTCACCTCAAAGCCTTCATCATTCTCTGACACTGAAGAGGAAAATAAACATAACTTTGTTACAGCTACAAGATAGAAAAGTTTTTAGGGCTGGATTATAATGCCCAAGACTGGCACGTAGCCCAACATTTAAAGCAGGTTGACATATCTTTTAGCTACAGTATTAATTTAACCTTAGAATAAATACAATTGTAAAGGAAAGCAACGCAAGCTGCCTTTTAACATGTGGCAAAGGGCCACAACTGAAAAGTAGCTGTTGCTAACACAGACATATTTATTATTTATTGATTTATATCATTACATCAATGATACAAATGCAAAAATGTTCATGTCTCACTGGGTAGGGTGACCACAGAGAACTGATGTGTGTCCGAGTCTTCCTGTTCTTCTGAAGAGAGACGCAGTTTCTTCTGAAGGGGCTCAGAATTGTCCTCTACACACACACATTTATAAAATGTTATTTAAAATGACCACAGTTTCCTGAAGCCATCTGAAAATGTCTTTTTTGTGTTGTGCAGTATAAAAGTTCAATTAATAGTTCTACATTAGCAGCTCTACATAAAACTAGTAGACAATAAGAACCCTCAACCTTTTTGGCATTCACTGATAATTTAATATATTGAGAAATGTTTGGTTGAAAATTAATAAAATTCATGTGTCCCTAAGAAGTTACTTTAATTAATAAGTCAAACATTAGTTGAGAGATACTGACAGTCTTGTTCCCAGTTTTTATGTAAAAGCAAATCTGCATAGAAAACACAGATTTTGTCTAATCCCTGTGGTAATCTAGGAATTGTTCTGGTTCTGAAGATGTTTATTACAGGATTCGGAACCAGTAGAAGATAAAAAACCAGGATGGAAACCATGGAGGCGACATACAGTACAGAAATGGAGGAATAGATATGAGAGGACACAGAAGAAGAAGTGATTAAAGGTAGAGGCGCACAACCCACCATTGGGAGGACAGTGCAGGATGATGCTCCCATCACTGTCCTGAGTGAGAGTGACGGACTTGACCGTTTCTAACGCTGCAGCCTCCTCGTCTGCTGCTGAGCTCATCCTGCACCTGGCAATAACAATTTACAGTCACTGCTACCTCACTGCCAAGGGTTTGATTTATTATTGCAATAATCACAGTGATAAAAGGTCATTAACGCCAGTGAGGGAAGCGTGTTTATTCTACACAACGTAAGGCTGGATTACAAAGTGGGCAAAGCAGACTAATGAATGTTTATTCCATAGCATATACATAATGTGACCGATCATAACCTTGTTAGAAATGTGGGGCTCTTAATTACAGTATCAGTGGGGACCTGCAAATCTCAAAATTTCCAAAATCTCTATATGTCTTTGGTTTCTGCTTTTTATTGTGCAGTTGTGTTTTATTACATGGCTTCGATATCTTCCAGGAAACACAAACCCTCAGAACATGAAGTGGGTCAAACTAACATAAGAACTCAAAGATTCTGAGCTGCTAATAACAAGGCTGGAATATCTGCAAGGGGGACAGTTTCCAAGGAAAATTTGTAGGGTGCATCGACCTTTTAAACCACTTTAACTTTAATAAAAGTGAATATCGTTTTGATGAAAAACTGCTGCAGGTGAATGTTTACTTTGCACAAAGCTGCACACTGTCCACTGACGTCCCCGGATTCCCAGCGGAGCAGGGCCGTCATGTTGTGGACGAGCATGTCCACCAGCAGACTGGCCGGGCTGGATCGACATTAGACGCAATTGTTGGACAGTAAAGAATAAGCCGAATCGCAAATCGGGTAACTCGTAAAACATTTTACTTAGAGGAAACATTAGAATTACATTTATTCTTCGACAATAAAGACAAGTGCATTAAATCGCTCTGTATTCAAACGGGGTTTGGCGTGTGATGCTGCTAAGAGCGCGGGTCAAGTCAGAGCTAAACACGAATCGTGCTCATTGACGTGAACCAGCTCACGCAAAGCCGACGATCAGGCAACGACCACAGCAGCGATGTGGCTCTTTTTAAAACACACACAGTGCCCCGCTCTCCGCAAGGCTTTTACGCCATGCTAACCGTTAGCATCCACCGAGCTACACAGCCAAACGAAAGCCGAACAACCTCCGGCGCCATGTTCGTGGAAAACACCAAGCTTATGGCGTCCCTGAGGTTTGGCGGCTTTCTGCTGATTTCTTCTTCGCTTTGCGGGGCTTTTTCCGACTCGGGGATTTGTCTGCCGCACAGCCGGCTGCGGCCACCAAACAGAAAGTGAATTTTACTTTTGATTCGGCTACTTACTTCCTGTTTTTGGTCCGGGGACTTGTGAGTTACCAGGATGAAGGTAAATGCCAGGATGAAGGCTCTGCCGTCCCAGGGCCAACGGGCGGGTTGCCAGAAAAAACACATTCCCGTAAGTTGCAGATTGTATTACATTTGATGTTTGTAAAGAAATAATGAAAGAATATTTTCTCATCACACATATTACACACACGTTAATTTATTTGTGCATTTGTGTTTATTTTTATAATTACAGTTTATGAGAGATAAAAAAGAACCAAAGAACTTGAACCCGAGAAGGACAATCAATGCAAAAGGACGAAACTAGCAGAAAGCTGCACCGAAGAACAACATAGTGCAGAGAACACACAGAGATGGAAAGGCCACAAGGTTTGTAGATTCTTTCATTTAGTTTGAGTCTGTTCTTGAGTGAAATAGACGAGGGACCCTTTATTTCTAGTTTAAAAATAACAGTGTGGTCACAGTATCGTATGAAGGAATATATTACTGTCAGACTTATTATCCTCATTGCGTGTACAGTTCACTTTTAAGTGTCTATGATCACACAGAATACCATTTAATTAGAAAATACACACTATTTAGACCGACCTTTAATTTTGTGTAAAACAGAATCAGTGTTTAAGCTTCGATAAATATATATATTCAAAAGACAGTAAGTAGATCTTGGACTGTGTTCTTAAAATGTTTGCCAGAAATTCGAAACAAGTCAATTTGCCCTGACAAATCAAATCTGGCAACCACTCTGTCCGCCATATCAATTCGTCCGGGTGACGATTTATGTTTAGATTGTCTTTAGTAATTTGAAGTGGTTATTAAAATTAGTATTTTCCCCTAGATAAATACTGCAAATTTTATTGTATGACCCGCAAGTACGTTTTATAAATGAAGCGCAGTTTGATGAGACATAAGTGGTTCCCCTAATGTTTCGAACGGGCAAGTATTAGTGACGTACCAAACTCTCAAGCTCCAAAAACCCAAATCGCACATTTTAAAACTTACAGCTTTTTTACAGCTACGACATGGGAGATCAGCCAGTGAGAGTGTAAGTTCTCATTTATAAATCCTCTTTCTGTTGTTTTAAATAACGTTTCATTTCCTTAAATGTCGTTGTTGAATTTGTGATATTTTTTCTTAACTATGATGTGACAGTGTCCGCTGAAACTAGGTGAAACAAACGTGGTCGTGCTGAATAAAAGAAGGTTTCTTAACACTTTTAGACTGTGGTGAGAAACGTAGTGGCTCAAGTTCGTTCCAGGATGTGACTGAATGAAATGTACCTAATATAAAGTCGTGTTACATCTTGGGACGTTTCTGCTCACTGTTAGCGGGATGTGGAATCAGCCGTGAGTCGTTAGAGTGGACACAACAATTCGGCTACATATACATGGAGCTACTCTGCTTAACTATATTATATGTAAGAGAATTTAAACTTGCCTTATGCAGATTGTAAGTCCAACACTAAAAACCTGGATCAGTTCCACGGGTTTTAAAAAGCTATTATTATGTGAAAAAAAAAGTTAATTTTGTCTGACAAAGTGAAATGACTTTAAATTTCCACCTACACATGTTTAGCAACAAAACACCTCTGGCTTTAATGTGGGGGGACATTCAGTCTGCTGCAACTACCTGATCTTCCTCCATCCATCCAAAAAGTACTCATCATGCTGAAAATTACACCTACGACCGGTCACACCTCTCAGAATTACATTTGATTTTTTTTTGTTAGAGCCAGACATTTCAGATTTCGGCTTTGCCATGTTTTTGTTTCTGCAGAGCTTTGGTAGCACATTTGGAAATATTTTTCCCTGTCTTTATTATTATTATGCTTGCTCTTATCAAGAATTTTAGATGAAGCCATCTTTCATTTAGTTTTATTTGCCCTACATAGCTGTTTCTGTTAAGCACAGGATTATTGTTCAACATCCTCAATATGTTGTTGTGTAATAGTTTAATCCTGCACTGTGCTTCATGCCTAGAAATTCCCCCAAGACGTTAGCCAGGACCTTCCCATACATTTCTTATGTTTATTTGGCCCGACCCGTTCACTTTGATCATTTTTAACAGCTTGTCTAATTGGGATATTTCGTATTTCAAAAAAAAAATGTTTGGAAGCTTAAAACACACTATTTAATGTTGGCACACACATTCAGAAAATATATAAATAACTATTAAACTAAAAGCTTTGAGTTCCTGAAAAGTTTGCGCAGTTGAACTGACACACATTGAATATTGAAGTATTAAACGGTGTGTTTCTTTGCAGCTTGGCATGTGGAGATGTTAAAGGCAGACTCAACGCTCTGTTCAATCGAGTCCAGACCATCCAGAAGAAGACGGGACAGTTTGACGTAAGATGTTTTTAATTTCGAAATCTAGTTCTGAAATGTTTTTTTTTAGTTACTGTATGTGCAGTACAAGTAAATTTCAAGTCCTGCATTCAAAATTGTACTTAAGTAGAGGTACAGAAGTATTATTAGCTATTGTAAATGTGCCTCAAGAAGGGAGGATCAGTGGGGACAGTGGTTGCCCATTACCTCCAACTGCCAACGCACAACTTCTCCTGGCCAAGGGGACAAGCCAAACCCCCAAACTATTTCTCAACTTTTTTGAATTTTTATTAAACCCAGAAGAAGGAAAATAATAAGCAGATTATTTCATAATGAAAATAACCATTAGTTGCAATACTGAATTAAATACTGAAACAGTGGTGTGACCTCAACCAACTACAACTAGTCGTGACATATATTTATGTACGTGCACACATACCATAGTATAATAGATGATACATAAAATATTTGAAAAGTCAAATTTTCAGCTTATATTAAAATCGATGTAACACACACTTTGATGTAACACTTTATCTTCCAAAGTAACAGGTACATGTAGTCAAGTAAAAAGAACATTTGTTTTACCCCTAAATGTAGTGGAGTTGGGGTAGAAAGACCTATAAAAATGAAGCAGCGCCACCTCCGCTGCAATGTCGTCATCTGTGTTGATGTTTGCTGCTTTCTTCCCCCAGCTGCTGCTGTGTGTGGGAGAGTTTTTCGGAAACACACCGGAGGCTGAAGTAGAGTGGCAGCAGTACAAAACCGGAGCTAAGAAAGGTGCAAACATCTGGGTTAAGCAACCTTTACCCTAGTTTCCAACACCCAAAGAGCTGTTTATGAATTCACAAACCTATAAGCTGAGCACATACATTTTCTGTGAAGCCATAACATGCAGCTCACTGTGCACAGATCATTTGTCACACCATGTGCTATCCCCACTGTAAAGTGTGACAACAGGCTGTGCTGTTGCATGTTCCTGTTCCTATTTAGGCTTAGAATGATATAAGGATGTTGCATATTTATCACGTTATAATGTTTTTATGTTGTTAAGTATTGAAAGAGGGTAAAGATATGTTAAGAAATTAAAGGATTTTTAAGTGATTTTTCAGTTTTATAGCACTGCCCCTCAGTTAAGACAGTCAATGGCTGACCAAAATTGGTGACCTTTTTTAAATTCATCTGATCACCCAAACGGCCATGTTAGTAATCGTTCAGATGGTTAATCACGTGTTCAAATGTCCCAAACTCCACATAAACAACAGCTGATCTAAAAGGAATTGAGCCCAATTTGTGTCTGCCGCCAAAAAATTTCTTGTATTAGTAAAACTGGTCAGTTGGTCAATTTCAGAGTGGCTGTTAAGGAAATTGAGGCTGTTTGGGGGCTGCTGTGGTGTAATTGGTTAAGCAGGCATCCATGAAATGCAGGGTCAGTGGTTAGATTCCCAGTTCAACCTGGCTATATGTCAAAGTGTCCCCCTGTTCAGACACCAAACCCAAAATCCTGAGTACCTTAAACGTAGCATCCTGTCCACAACAATTCCCAAACTATAAAATATGTAAAACTTTAAAAACTATATTTTCTGCTCCTGTTTCTTTCTTTAAAGTCTCTTTTGTGCCTCCTCAGCTCCCATCCACACTTACATCCTCGGAGCAGCGAGCCAGGACACGGTAAAGAACTTCCCAAGTGCTGATGGCTGTGAGCTGGCTGAAAACATCACATACCTTGGTAAGAACCATCTTCATACACCGGGTGTGTCACATTTCAGATTGTATTACGTCAACGAGTGTCCTCACAAGGATAGAGGTACAAGTGTGTGTGTGTGTGTGTGTGTGTGCGTGCGTGCGTGCTTTAGGTCGGCGAGGGGTGTTTACAGGTGTGTCTGGACTACAGATTGCCTATGTCAGTGGTCAGGAAGCCCTACAGGAACCTGCCCCAGCTCACTGCTTCACATCCAAAGATCTGTCCACCCTCGTGGCTCCGCTGACAAGCAGCTCCAAGTTCAGGGGGGTCGACATCTTGCTGACGTCACAGTGGCCCAGAGGAGTCTGGCACTACGCAAACAACCCGGCAAGTCCACAATATAGAAAAATTTGTGTAATTATCACCCATTTTTTTTGATGGAGTCTGTTTTCTACTTTGCTGTTTGCTTTAAGTTTTCACTACATAAAACAATGGAAATACAAATTCAAGACACTTCAGCAAACTGCCTTCAGTGTGGAAGATTGTGTTGTAGTTGTAGTAGAATCAAAACAAAAATAAACTTTTAAGACTGCGCTGATTTTCAACATGGGTCTCTGTTGCAGGAAGTGAACACAAAGTTCCTTGGAAGCAGCTCTGTTGCCAACCTTGCAGATAAACTGAAGCCACGGTACCATTTTGCTGCCCTAGAGGACAGTCACTATGAAAGACTACCATACAGGTAGACGGAACGGATGTGTTCTGTAAGAAATGCAGACCATATACATATTCCTTAATACAGACTGTCAGCAGAACCAAGGCCAAGAAAAAGTAAATGTGGGACAGACAGGAAAGCTTAGGGAGTCAAAAATACAGCATGAGATAAATTAGTCATCGTGTTCTAACCAGTCATAAAAAAAATATTAACCACATTGTGAACTCTGATGGTCTTTTTGTCAGCACACATCTATAAATACAAGTAGAACCTAGAGGAAAAGAACCTCAGAGCTCTTTTATGAATCATCATGATTATATGTTTTGTCCAGCTACAGGTCAAAGAATAACAATTTCTGATGGTCTGTCTCAGACAGTGTGAGCCTTCTGTGCCTGAGGGCTGAAAAGAAATGGGCAATAATAAAAAGAATTCACATTGCCAAGTTTGTTTTAATATCAAAGTTACCTACCTGCCTTATCCACTCGCACGAGGACGAACGTTACGTAGTTACTGAACCGCAGACGAAAATCATGTCTAGTTTTGTTTGTAAAGCCCAAATATCATAAAATAAATTCTTTTTTTAATTATGTGTCAGAATTCCAGGTTCAGGAGTGACTGAGCTAAACAAACAGCTTTATTGGTTATTGTAAGTAATAACTCAAAGGCTAAGACTTGGACTATAACAAAAACACTCTAGTGAGGAGGCAAGTACTTTAAACAAAACCACTTTTTAAAGAGAAACTAACATTACAACAGAGAATCAATATTACCAACAGACTGCAGAATCATTTACCTTTCATAATTCAACATTTTTCTTCAATTTCAAAATTAGAGCTTCTAAATTCTGAACGAAGCAGGAAATTTACAGTCTGTATTAACGTGTACTGCACCTGTGATTGTGTTTCCATTATCAGAAATCACGTTGTTCTGCAGGAAAACGCTCAGCACGTCAGTCGGTTCATCGCTCTGGCAAGTGTCAGTAACCCTGCCAAGAAGAAGGTGTGTGTGAACATCGCTCTTTGCTATAAAAGTTTCCAATAACAGTGCTGTGTGTAGCTAAGGAATTCCTGTTCAGCAGAAGTTTTATGATCTCTTGTGATGGAGGGTTCAGCCCAGGGCCCTGCAAAGTGAAACTGTGGTGTACAATAACCAAAAGTAAAACTTCAGGAAGTCTGCTGATGTGGTAGAAATCACGCCCTTTTAATCCCAACTCAGCCTGAAATTGCATATACCGTTTCATTAACTCAGCCAGTAATTTCATAATCACTGATCCCGCCTATAAACATGTCGAAAGCTGCTTAGACATACAGAATACATACATGTGTTTAGAAACATGGAAGTTTCCCCACTTTGGGAGGAATAAAGGTTTATCCTACCTTACCTTATCTAAGCTAGTCTTTCAATGACGGGAATTTCCAAAACCTGAACAAATACCACCTTTAAATAACACTGTTCAAGTTGTGGCCAACACTGAAACTTTACTTTGTGAGTATTTGTTCAAACATTTAAAACATGATAATCGCTCAAATTAAAGCTTCATACATGAAAAAATAATTACAGACTGGCACAATGTTGCACTCTCAGTAGTTTTTGTTGTTATTGAGGTTGTCTGATTTCCATAAAGTAACAACATTACACCCTGAGCTGTTTTTGTCTGCACTGCAGTATCTGTACGCCTTCAACATAATTCCCATGAAGGCCATGGATCCATCAGAGCTGGTGAAGCAGCCACAGGACGTGACAGAAAACCCCTACAGACGCTCAACAAAGGACAAGACAGACGCACAGAAGACAAGCTTCAGCACCGCAGTAGAGGAGGTAGTGTGTGTGTTCCTGTAAATTTCGTTTTTAACAACCGAGTGAGAACGTATTTGTGAAGTGAGGACATCTTAGCTGGTCCTCTTTGACCCTAAAAAAGGGATTTTTGAGGATCAAGACTGGGTTTTACAATTAGGTTTGGGTTAGGGGCTGGGGATTCTATTACATCAATGAGTGTCCTCACAAGGGTGGAGGTACAAACGTGTGTGTATGTGTGTGTTTGTGTGCATGCACGTTAGATCAGCGAGCGGTGTTTACAGGTGTGTCTGGACTACAGATGCCTATGTCAGTGGTCAGGAAGCCCTACAGGAACCTGCCCCAGCTCAGGTGTTTACCTCCTACTTAAGGAAGGAAATTAAATTTGGCCAAGTCTAAAAATAAAAATATTTATAGATCAGTGCTAGTGGTGGAAGAAATGCTCAGATGTTTTACCAAAGTTGTAGAACATCAATTGAAAAATACAACACAAGTAAAAGTAATTACAGGTACAAAAGGATTATCAAAATACATTTCCATAGATACTCGAATAATTTTATCGATAAAGTTTACCAAGCTCATTTAAAATTTAAAACCTGTCCAGAGATGTTTGCCTGTTATACTTCTGTATGTCGTACATTTTGTTAGTTTTTTTTTTAATCTCATTTTTAACCTCTATCTTTCTTTTATTCTTTCTCCTTAGGAGCCAGCGCATCAGTTCTTCTTTGACCTGAGCAGACAGCAGGCTGGGGCTCCAGGCGGCCGTGCCAGGAAGAGGCATCCAGAGGGAGACGGACAAGGGTGGGAACGGCAGCAGCGTCATGGGGACGGACATCATCAGGGACTAAACAAACAGCCGCGCAAGCACCGTGAGACTGTTTTTACAACAGCGGAATTCTTAGCATTCTGCTGAATTGAAGCCATCCACCCAGTGTGGACAAGACTAACAGAACTTGTCCATGAATCACCACAATTTTAAATTTCATCAGTGCCAGGGAAGTCCGGTCATAGCCTTCCGTACATCCACATGTAAACTGCAAATGCGAACTGCTCATAGCTAATCCCGCCTGTTTTTATGATGCCAGATTGACCAATGGAAACGTTAGAAATGATTTCACATTTTGTTTTCATGTTTTTTTCCTTTAATTCCATGTAGCTCAGCCCTCTGGCCCCTGCTGGTTCTGTTTGGCCAGTCCTCAGGTGGAAAAACACCTCGTCATCAGCATAGGAACACATGTGAGTTAATACTTAGAATATATAATATAATATAGAATTATCAGTGCTCCAGCTATTACACACAGAAGGCAGCTGCTTTCACTGAAAACAATTTAAAAAAACACAGTCCTCAGCCCCCTGTGGACGTCTCCTCCTCCCCTGGCCACAAGGGCCCTCCCTTCTGTGTGCTCAGATTCAAGAAGGCCTGCTAGCAAATGCACATACTTGGCACATTAAGGAGCTTAGGAGCCAGACAATTCTGTATCGGACAATTGGTTAATAAGCTGCTAACATCTCTGACATTTCAATATTTGCAGTGCTACCTGGCTCTGGCTAAAGGTGGGCTGACTCCTCAGCATGTGCTGATCCTCCCCATCGGTCATTACCAGTCTGTGGTAGAGCTGAGTTCAGAGGTGGTGGAGGAGATGGAAAAATACAAGACAGCACTGAAGAGCTTTTACAGGAGCAAAGGAGAGCGTTGCGTGCTGTTCGAGAGGAATTACAGGAGCCAACACCTGCAGCTACAGGTAGAAAATCAGAGTCCGTCTTCATTCTGTCAGGCTTTTGTTGTTCCACGAAAATGCCAAAAACGACCCAGTTAAACAAATATTAAACATGTGCAGATCATTTACTCATTTTTAACCTTCAGATCGGGACCGTGACGTGTTGTTTCAAACAACTTAAAGATAAATGAATATCCTTGTACAAGCTTTCACTCAGCTGCAGATGTTAGTGGAACACAAGCTATTCAGGAAGTGGCACCAGGCCATGCGCTCACCAGTTCTACATGTGCACATTTCAGCATAACAGTTACTGTTGGAGGATGTAAGTTTTGGTACATTGCCAGTCTTTGCAATGTTGCTGTTCAGGTCGTCCCCGTGCCGCTGGACCGCTGCACCACTGAGGACATCAAAGAGGCGTTCGTGGTCCAGGCTCAAGAACAACAGATCGAGCTGATGGAGATTCCTGAACACACAGATCTAAAACAGGTGTGCATAGGCCTGGATAACAACACTGCAATCTGTAGAGGACAATTCATGTCCTGGTTTGACATATAAAAGCAAAATGTTTTGTGTGTGTGTGTGTCTGTGTTTTTTTTTTTTTTTTCCAGATTGCTCCTCCAGGGACACCATACTTTTACGTAGAGTTGGACTCAGGGGAAAAACTTTACTATCGCATCCAGAAACATTTTCCTCTCCAGTTTGGAAGGTTCGTATTTCAGCACAATCAAGTCTTTCCATGACTTGTTACTAAGTGTAGAGATTGAACAAAACACACAAAAAAACACTGTTTACTTTCCAGTTGTGGCCGAAAACCGCCCATGATCTCATTTTTTAAAAGTATATAACAAGTGGAAATCCTTGTTCAACTGCTACTTTGACGTAACCCCATCTGAATAGAGATTTAGGATCACAAACCTGCATAATGTCTTTCTTGCGCTTTATGAACAGGGAGGTTCTGGCCAGCGAGGCCCTGCTGAACATCCCCACTCGAGCTGACTGGAAGGAGTGTAAACAGAGCAGAGAAGAGGAGGAAGAGACCTGCAAACGAATACGGGAGGACTTCCAGCCGTACGACTTCGCCTGGGATGACTAACCACATGGACCATGTCCATGTGAAAAACCTCATCGACAGAACACTGCTAGTTGGGTAACCCTCCAATAGACAGACAAATCTGGCCCAAAATGTCTCAAGTTTCAAAAATGACCTCATTTCGAAATGATTAGTCCACAGACATATTTACACAAACGTGCACTTCAGTTCACTTACCACAGCCAGGATCAGTGTTGCTTTTAAATGAATAGTTTGGCCTTTTCTAGCTTCACACCTATTTCACAGCTGAGCATTAAATAATAAACATGAATATGTAACCTCAGTTAGCAGCTGATTAGCTTAACGTTAAGACAGAAATGTAGGGGGAGACTACATCCTGGCACTGTCTGAAGAAAACAAAATCTTCCAAGACATTTTATCATGCTGATGAAGATAGATGGATTCTATCCGGAGGTGGATGGCATTTCTATTTTTGCTCTTTAAGCTGAACAGCTGACATCAGTCTTATCACGAAGCAAATAAGTCAGTTTCCTAAAAAACGTTTCCTTTTTAAATCTGATTTATGTTTGGTAATGTTTGTCATTGCTGGTGAAGTGACAGAGGGCAGATATTTGAACAATGGGTTTCCTTATTTTAACAAGTGGCAGCATTGTATTGCTGGCAGCTCATTTGTAAAGTTTTTTTTTTGTCTCTTTCCCAAACAAATTCATGTTTCAATTTCTTTGAAAAAACTCCCCATAAAAGTTGAAATCCCTGGTTCTAAAACAGTAAACATGGACAGGAGCTTCGTCTCTATGGATATTTTTAACCCCAACTGTGGGAATTTTTATGTATTTTGTAAATGTTCTACAAATAAACTTATTTTGGGATTCTACCATCAGTTTCCTTGTGGTGTTCTGTGACTGGTAGTAGTTTACAACATTTATTATTAATTTCCACCCTTTCCAACAGTTACCCAACCTTGACGCCTTCACTCATTTTGAACTAGCTTCTTCTGGTTGTGTTTGTCTAGTAGATGTACATAAATTCCATTGAACTCATTCGAATCTCTCTACCTGTAGCTAGAACATGCCTCCTGATGACATCACTTGGAGCCTTCAGTTCAGATTATGTCATCTTGTTGTTCACGCTATGGAGTTTGTAATCATGGTGAAAGAGTTCTTCAGCTAGAAGCAGAGACATTGTTTCAAAGCACCCATGTACATTTACATCATAAAGTCATGGAGAATTCGCACTTAACATGAACATTTCCGTGAGGCAAATAACTTGTTTACATATGGGTCAATTAACAGGCTGTGTAAAAAAAAAAACAAATTATCACTCTTGAGCCACTAAACCCTAACCACCAGCTAATAAACTAAATTAGGGGTGTAGCACATCAAAAACAGTATGTATGTATAGTATGTATATTTTAACAGTATGTGGCATTACCCCAAACTGCTTGCAAAACACAGATTTAGATTAAAGTTTAAATGACAATAACAGCTCTGTTCTGGGGCGACCTTCGCTCAGACTTGGTCTCCAACGCTCCTTCAGTGGCTACACTGCAGATTTTTTTTCAATCTCCCCAAGAGCCGCACCAAAACATAGCCAGTGCACATACTGTAGATCACATTTAGAGCAACCTGCAGTTCCCTGATAATCATTCCAGTAGAAGTGTACATACGATCATGACACTTTAAATACCTGTGAAGAAATGACACATTGTTTTACTAAGGCTCCATTTAACACAAATCAGTATTTGTTAATTTATTTGGCATTTTAAAGATACAATTAATCTGCTTTCATCACGATATATGCATAAAAACTCAGTCTTGTTTTATAAAAGTCAAACCTTCAAACTTAAACACACATCACATAGTAAAATTCAGTTGGCTGAAAAAAAAAAAAAAAAAAAAAAAGGGCAGTTTGATAACGGCTCACCAAGTTTTCATCAACCGAACTAATTATCCAAAGGAACAAACAGTAATCTTGTCATCAGATTCCTACAGAAAGCAGCAAAGTCAGTGTCTTTTCCTGTAGATAATGGAGCTGCTCTTTGCTTTGAATAAAAATGGATGAAAAACACCTTTTTAAATTTAGCACAGGATCAATTGTAATCTCCACACGTACAGAGTGGGGAGGGAGTGTGTGTGTTGGTGTGTGTGTGGGGGCAAAAAAAGAATTCACTACACAGCCTCCATACTATCACAGGTCGATGTGACCGTCCTTTATGGATCCAGACCGTAAAGAAAGAGGTATTAAACTGATATAAACTCTAAAGCAGCAGGTGTAGAGCTGAGGTTACAGTTAGTTACAGATACAGGCTTATTGGTTGTTCAGACGTAGTCCCTGGACCTCTTAATGGCACAGCAGAGAATCATGCTTAAGATCATCCCAAAGATCTGTGGAGACAAAGCCATGACATTTTACAAATTTACCTGAAAAAAAAAAAAAATCCTCTAAAATTTCCAATATGCAAATACCTTTGCTACTGCATTTGCTACTTCGGTGTGTCAAAAATGAAAACCTCAGAATCAATGTGTCCAAGTAGAGTTTAAACGTTTTAGTCCGAAATGTGTTAAAGTACAAGCAAGAAATAAAGAGTTTTTCCATCGTTGTGCTACTTGGTGTCAGTCATAATTTAACACGCACGTTATAAGGAAGTGCTCAACACTGATAAGATAGATGCTGCTCATGTTTGTGGGGAAGTCTAAACCAGTAGTTCAGCATTTTTTAAATACCAGTTCAAGTGACTGCGCCACTACATTTTTGGCCTTTATTAACTCCGATTACACAAAAAGGACTCCTCCCCTACTAGAGACCCTATAAAATAACATAATAATAGGAAAAACTCCACCACTGGTAAAAAACAGAATCGTAACTACCACTATTTAGGAAGCAACTGAAATTTTTGTAAACCATTTTAGAAGTTTCACTCCAGAACATCAAATCATTTCATTTACCAGTGTGGGTGGTATGCTTCAGTGTTCTATGACGTGTTCTGGGTGCAGCCAAGACTCACCGTGATGACTCCGATACCGATGCCGACGCCACCGACGATGTGCAGTTTGTTGTTAAACATTTCGTCTATGGCAGTGGGACAGCTCTGACAGGAGAGGAACGACACACATGAGTATTCTGCTGTGCACATGTACTGCCCAGTTCTACAGTTAGTTATTAATCAGTTTCATTTTGAGTAGACAGACCAAATTAAAGTTAGAAAATGAAAGATTCTGTATTGTAAAAACATGGTCAAGAGTCAATTCTAAACGATCAAGTAGTGCATTACCTTGCTGACAGTCTGTCCATTTTGCTTAGGGCAGGTGTCTTTGGCAAAGTCAACAACTGATCCTGCTGGACCACAGCAGTCCAGCTGTGAACAGGTAAAATACCGAGGGTCAGACAAATCATACAAGTAATGAATATATATTATTGTGTTCTCAAAGGGCTTCATCTTAGTTACAGTACACACACCCCTCAAAAACAATGCATGTGAAAAAAAGTCACTTCCAACAAGGTAAAAGATTTCTGTCCAACATGAAAATGTGGTGAATTGATTTTGTGGTTAGATTTTGTTTGAGATAAAACCAGAATAAATAAATTAAGAGGGAATTAACACTTTTACACATGAAGGAACATAAGAAAATAAGAGGATGTTAGACCAAGTGAAAGCCACACACACACACACACAAAAAGAGATAAGTTGTATTGGTTGTGTCTGAACACCAAAAACACATTGATAAGACAGAATGTAAGCGAATGAGGTTACGAGCTGCTAAAAAGAAAAAAACAGAAGTGATAGAATCAATGTCACTTGTTTGTGTTCTCACTCCAAAGTGGATGACCCGCAGACTCTCCTTTAGTGCTTCCTGTTTTGTGTCTTTGTAGTTGGTGTAGGTCTGCTTATAGAATTCTGTCAAGTCCTCCACCACCTGGACACAAAAGAAAACAATTAGCACAAGCTTTGTTTCAATCAGTGGGACTGTTGTCATGTGCAGTTGTACCTTGTCCTTGTTGGAGAA
The DNA here is from genome assembly GCA_033026295.1 of Channa striata. NCBI lineage: Eukaryota > Metazoa > Chordata > Actinopteri > Anabantiformes > Channidae > Channa > Channa striata. The sequence continues at coordinate 18,298,362 of CM065169.1, forward strand.
GCCCCAGATGCCAGCAGCCACCTCCATGGCAAAGATAATGAGCAAGAACACGAAGAACTTAAAAATAAAAAATACAAATCTTCAGCGTGTTGATGGCAGGACTCAAACCATCACATTCAATTGTACATTTCTGATACTCAGTTTTGACATTGCTGGAAATTCATATCAAGTAATTTTTTTACTGAGGTCAAAAGTAAAGGTGGTATTGTACTGAAAGCCATCATATTCAGAGATGATTCATTTTTGGTCCTTGGCATGTACATTTTTACACAGATGATCCCATTTGCTATATTTCAAAAAGCTGTTATAAACTTTGGAATGTCAAAGTTTTAACTTTTTTTCCTGCAAAAGAAGTAGGAACATGAATAAATAAAAGGCGGATCGTGAAACAGCTAAACATGTACAAACCTTATGTTTGTCCGACTGGCAGCAGTGGAAAAAAAAAACTAAATCCGACATGGTCAATCATCAACTTAAAATAAATAAAGGTTTTACATGTTCACTCATATCTCTGCTTGTTGCTAAGACACTGAACAATCTGTTGATCTGTGACGCTGAGGACTCTTCCTGCTCTTGAAATTCAACCTGGACAAGTTTCGATCAGATGGTCCGTTTTGTTCCTCGGTTTAACTTATTGAGTCCTCCAATTGTAGAATTTTGTGGTACTCAAATAATCTCTTACCAGTCCCAGCATGCACGGCGACTCTTTAATGGCTCCGCAACATCCCAAGAAGCCAACGACCATTATCAGAGCCCCAGCTGCAATGAGGATGTACACACCTACAACAAGACAACAATGAGGGGTTCGTTGTGCGACAGAACCTGTTGTTTGGCATCATATTCTAAGCCAACATGGGCAACACAAATGCACACAAAAGGAACTTAAGTTGTGGGCTGCAACAAGCCCTCAGGCTCCCTGCTCGGATGCAGCTTTGCCCAGCTCATGTTGCACCACGCTCGACACAGCCCTAAATTAACCAAGCAGACATTGTGTTTCTCTGCTTGGTTGGCAGGGCCTCGCCTCGCTCAAACACAGAGACTGTTTCCATGGCAGATTTATGTTCATAGTCCCACCTCTGAAGTTCTCATTTAGTCTTATCAGCAATCTCAAACACGCAAAGAAATTTACTATAATTTATGAGGATGAAAACCCTAAGAAAGAACCATTTTCCCCCTTGTTGAACACTGTACCAGCAGCTTTGGGCAAAGGCCTAATAAAACATTCAATAAACTCCTGGCCTGCCAAGCAACAGCTGAAGATTTCACCTTTGATGGTTTGCATTAAAAGCAAATTCATTTCCATCCGTAGGTAACGTAGCCAAGTCTCCAAACTGTTCTGTAAAAATACAGTTACAAAAAGTCATCTATTGCCTACAGATCGTTCTTAGCTGCTTGTCACCAATTAGTTTTACATCAAATTTATGGTGAGAGCAACAGTTACAGTGAGTTTGTTTTTTCCATGTTTGCATTTCTTACCGTGTGAGGACTTGTACTTTTTAAATCTTTTCTTTTCTGTAACCAGTACTGGACTAATGCTAAGATGAAATCACGGCATCCCTAAGATTCAGTAATGCACCCAAAGGGACAGGGTGGGTGCAAGTGTGTGTAAAAGTAATTACGCCCTACCATGTGTACACACACATTTCTACTGCCCTACAGGGACTTGGATTATTTTAGAGTCTTTCCTAGAAATATCAATGTCACTGCATATGCCACGTTCCCTCCCAGTCAGATAGAAGTCACAAACAAAGAAGAATGAGTCTTGTTTAGAGACAGTTCACCAGAGAGCAGAAGGACGGGACACAACGGACTTCCTTTCGACCACAAAGTATGAAAAACCAGTGTGTGGGGACCTCTACCAGGCGTGTTTTGGCCTCCGCTGTCGTCTGTTTGTCCTGCTGCTTGGTTCATGCTCAGCAGCTTATTCTTGATATTAAAGTGTTTGTGTGGCAGTCAAAGCAATATGGTTACTATATTGCTTTGACTGCCAACAGCGACAGTCGACCTAATTTCATTACCAGTCATAAATGACTGCGAGGATTTTCTGCTTCCAAAATATCATAATAGGTTGAAGGGAAACTCCCCAACACAATCCATGAGTGAAAGCCCAAGGCCCTCCCCTTTCCACGGCTTCGATACCGTGGAATTTACTTTCACCGTTTTTCACTACTACAACCCATCTGTGAGCAAGTGTAAAGAAAGCAAAGGCTTATGACTAACCAGTGACAAAGACTGATGGAGAATCCTGTCCTTGCAACAGTCCTGCTGTCCTGGAGTCAAAACGCAGCCAGAGTCCCACTCCCAACACTCCAGTACCTGCCAACTACAACAGGACAAAATTAATTTAAAATACATAAATAAAAAGCTTACATATTTTCTTTTAACTGATTTTTTCTGGTTACTTTTTAGAAAAGGAGACATGCATGTTCACTTGTCTTTTATTTACAACAATGTTTTTTGGCCATCCATATAAATTTAATTAAGACACAGTGCACGTCATTTTGGAGGAGCATATGACAAGAACGTTTCATATCTTCACGATGTCATTCTCCTACCAAATGAGCATGAATCAGAAGACCAACAGAAAAACAACTTAGCCAACAGTGGGCATCCTGGAAATTCAGTGCACATTGTTGTGGCTGTCACAATGACTTGTGTCATTCAGTGGTTCTGAGCAGCACAGCTCCAGAGCTGTTTGTGCCACTGACTCACATGTTGAAGTTCCCCAGTTAGAATTCTGGCCACCAGCAGCTTTTCCCATCAGAAGTTGCTTTTTCACAATGTGTTTCTGTGTGGTTTTCCTGTGGACACGCTGGGTGACTGAACAAGAAAAGCCGTCCAGGGCCTCACACGCAATGAGAGCTGGGATAGGCGGATTAGCTGGTGCCTTTAAACTCCTACCATAACAAACTAGAAGTAGGTTCATAAACAGAATGAGACAGTGAGAAGCTAATCATAGATGAGATGAAACGGCACTCCATATACTTCCATGTAATTATAGTGACATGATGTGGTTCTGATGGGAGGTGTGGAAAAGATGTGGAAACACCAAATGAATGTCCCATATGTCCAGGAACTGTTAGGCTTTTAGTTTAGTGTGAGCAACTGTGATCGATGACGCACCAAACAAAGTGAAAGTTTGATCTTACAAATAGGAAAAAGAGTCAGTGTCTGAAGAGTGGCATGTATGAACATGGGACATATTTACAGTATGTGAATTAGATTAGTTCCAATAAGCTGCAGTTGCTTCATAATAATCTGAACTGAGGAAATAGTTTGAGTGTAAAATGCATCAAATGCTGCCAAATGTCTGGATTTTGTTAGGACGCGTAGAGTCTCTTATCTGTTGGAAAATTATCTGCATTTGGCTAAATCGCAAATACCTGCACTCATGCCCACTCATGCCCACACATACACACGCCCAGTAGCTGCAAAACCGAATGAAACTGCACTTTAACAAATGTGCAGTTCGACACAAGGGTCAAACTTCCTGTTGGCACCGCTCTGACGGCACAAACGCTTTAGCTTTGGGAATCTTGAATTGAAATAAAAACCTGTTTTCCTGCTCACATTTTTAAAACTGCCTGATGTAACAGATTTCCAGGATGGATGCAACAGGTTTGCTTCATTATAAAAACGAACAAAAAAAAGACACCACAGAGGAGTTTTATTTCCTAGCCATGTTCTGATAGGAAAAGGTCTGACGGTCATAAATATGACTGACGTCAATAAAACTCCCTTTTCAACCTGTTACGCCCTTTGGAGCCTTCAGCCCTGCTTTAGGTTACAGCTGTCCTTAGTCCATCCCCTGCTCAGAAAAATGTCTCCAAAACAGAGACTGTTTGCATGAAGATGAAGGATGAAATCATGATATTTGGCTCCCAAGTCTGAATTCACAAGCATTTTTAGGTCTCTCATGGTTAGATTTTGGCAGCACAAAAGATCATGGATCCATTCAGATTTCTGCATTGACTTCAATCAGACAATATGTCGGAGTCGCAGCTGTGAGACATACCTGCAGAGTCAACAGAATTATAAAACCTGGCACCCTGCTGGAAAAAAAAAAAAAACAAAAAAAACATCCAGCGCATGACTAAAAATGTGTCGAGATGACGGTGTGTCTGTGCTCCAGGATTCTCAGCCTTGTTGAGACTGTTCTTGGCTACTAGATGATCTGTGTAGTGTGCTAGTCTGTTGCATTGTGTGCGGGTGTAATGCTGCCCTTTTGGCCTAGTTTGTTGTTAACATTAAAAGGGAACGAGCCATATAAACAAATTATGTACACAAATATTAATAAATATCTAAATAATAATCAATGTATATCGAAGTTATCCAGTCAGTGAGCCAGGCACACGCCATCGGCTCAGAACCTCCAAACGGAGCCTCACGCTCAGTGCACATGTATATTTTAGCATCTGTTCCACCGTTTGACTTTAAACTCAGATATCATCGTGAAATTAACCTTCACTCGATTTTTTTCCACTAAAACCATCACTTGGCTCAGTTAAAACATCTTTGAACTTTCAAAGTCGAAACGGCGCAGAAAAAAGACATGTGAAGACACTAACACAATGCATGCGATCATGCGTTAACTGCCATGACACAAAGGGATTTGTTTCACTAATGATTCACAGATCACGTTGCGAAGATGAGAACATTTCATCACACTCACAGCTAATATATTTGTACTGCACGGTTAGCTTTTTTTGTTAAATCAGCATCAGCAATTGCAAGTGTCCATGTCAACTATGGAATTCGGTATGAAAACAGACGCTTAATTCAGACTGTTGAATGGCTCCGGAGTCTGGTCAATTTCCGGTGGGGATTTAGAAATTCATAATGTGAAAACGGCCTCAAAAATAAACACTCTGCCGTTTGCTCAACCTGCACCAGCTTGAGTTTCGACTACACAATTACAGGCCACAGTTTACTCTGGAACGGCTGCACGTGTCGACCTTGCTACTCAGCCAGCTGGAGTGAATGGAGGCTACAGCTAGAGAAGGCAAGTGAAAATCCAGCCACTGTTTATGTGTTATGGTGCCATGTTGATGAGTTCAGGGACAGTGTAAAATGTAAATCATTTGTGTTTTGTAAGCGATCATAGAGCAGTATGCATCGATTTATTAACAGTGGGCATTAGTTTTGTTAGTCGCACATCGCTTTCCAGGTTATACTTTGTGTGTTGGCAGTACGTACAAAGAGTTGGACGTAGAGGAACAGCAAACAATTTAGAGAGTCAGTAAAAAAAAAAAAAAAAAAAAAAAAAAATCAGGGTAAGTACTGAACATTTCTAAAAAGAAAGAAAGGGCAGTTGACGAGATTCAAAACTTCAGATAACCAACCCTGGATGAATGAGAACCGAAAGTACTGTAGTAGTACATCAAGATACTGAGCGCTCTTGTCCGTACGTGTCGTCCAGCATCAATATAAAACTTTCTTATCTATTCCTTCCATCATCTGTTCATCCTTGACGTCACAGATTTGCAGACAGTTGTTTAAGCAGGCTCCACACGGTGCTGAATGTTGAAGGTGAAAACAAACCCACAATATCCCAACTTAACTCTGCAAGAGAAGTCATTTTGACCGAATGAGTTACACACAGTACAAAACAAAAAAAAGTCCACTTCAAAAACATGAAGTCAAACTGCTGCAACAACAGCTTGCAGCCCCTAGACCCGACCACTGAACATGTGCAGGGAGAACTCAGAAATGTTCTTGGCTTGCCCCAAACATCCAGCTGCACAACTGCAGCTTTGTGTAACACCTCAGGATGTCAGTGTAACTGAACCAATGAGGCAAAACGGAAACAAACAGAAGTCTGGCCTCATTGGCACACAGGCACTCTCCTGCACCGCCACAAAAAGGGGCAATTCTGGGAAGTCTGAGACCTTTTAAGGGCCCCTGAACGAAATTCAAACAGTGTAATACAAAAGGATCATTGTGCAGGAGTCCTCGTCCCAAAGGCCGAGACTGTGGGATGAGGAACTGCAACAGTTCAAGCTGATCTGCTTACAAAAGAGAAAAAAAATTATCTCACCGTTTGTGGAGGTGTGGACTGGTTCTTTGGCTACGCCGTCGGCTCATCCTATCATTACACACGGGAACCGAGGTTTGTCAAAACAGTAGTTAAGCAGAGTTAACTCGTAATTACAGTAAAATCTGTTAGACATAGTCTGCCTGCAGTGGTCGACGAGGTCAATACTCTCCAAAAAAGGAAACATCCATATGATTAAAGGTTATGTGTTCAAAACGCTACTTAAGTAAATGTACTAATTAATACTAGCAGTAGAGGAAGGCACAAAGCAATAACTTTCTCATTTCCCTTTTTTAAAAATCTAATTTATAAAACTCCTAATAAAAACAGTTTTTTTCCAGTGTACCATCGACTCTGCCACAAACTGTTGGTCCCTGTGTAACAGTGTTGCAGTGCTTCCATTTTATGTTCCATTTAAATTAGGAAGTATTTTGCTACACTTTGATTACACTTCTGCTACAAGCCATTTAGCTATATAACAATATACATACAAAAAAACTAATACATTTAGGTTAAGATATGATTAATGCCCCCATCTATTCTACCACAAGACACACAACACTAGAAGCTTTATTTTTGTATGTTTGGACGCTTATTTTTTCCCCCACAAAATGTTTCGCAGTTTGTTGGAAACTGCTTAGGCTGGTTTTGCATTTTGTGGCATGAATGTGAATTAACTTCTACGCTCATTTTGACACACATTCTTCATCAAGGCCAGATCTTAGCAACCCATTTAATGTTTCAACAGTGTCATTTAGTGGAGCACAAATTACACAGTTAAGTTACATTCCACACAACCTTCATTACCAACAGCACTTTAGGGACCACTGATAAATTGATGTCACTGTTTTTTTTTAGAGACCCTTGATGGCTCCCATGAGAGTCGGGTCATAACACTGCACCACTTGTGACCATCGACGCCTGCCCTGCTGCTCTTCCAACTGCACTACATTCATACAAACAGCTGGGTGGACAATTCTGTAATCCTCGACTCCACCTTCAGTCAGCTGGGACTAGAGGATTATTTGTGCATAATTCCAGCCTGCAAACACAGAAATAATAATAATAATAATAATAATAAAAACAGGGCAACACTTAAGTGTTGTTTCAGCCTGGACAACCTCCCAAACCAGATTCACAAACATTCCTACAGATGGGGCCAATGAAAGGGCACAGTGTGAAAGGCATGAGGTATTTTCCCCATGCTGTGGAATGGAGATGAAGTCTTATTTTTGGACACCAGTCATTGGGGTTTTTTTCCCTTAAAAACTCCAAAAATGGAGCGAGAGCATTTTACCAAATGGAAGACGTCCACGCATGCGGCTTCAGCAGTTTGCCTTTATGGTTAGTCTAACCTCAGTCTCACTCAGACCTTTAACAGTCAACTCTACTAACACCAAACTTGAACAGCTTTTTTTTGGCCCTGAGTTAATATCAGTCCTAAAGAATGTTCACATGCAAATAAGCAGCTTTTTTGGGGGGGTTCAAAGGGCTTTCCTTTCCATGTACACGGTCCAAAAACAGCACTTGACTTGAATAACTGCACTGACAGACCCTGCTGTTGTTACGGTACCACAGCGCTCGCTTATATAGGGAAGTTATATGCTTCATCCACCTGTGTCTCCACCTGTTCAGTGGAATGAAACAAGAAAAACAAGCTCCTTGTTGAGAACCCACTCTCCCAGGATGTGATTCTGTTCTTTGTAAAAAGATGGGAGATTACCTGTTCAGTGGAATGAGAAGAGTATTCTGTTCTTTGTAATGGGACGTAACATATCACCAGGGGAATGCATTGTGTGGTCACCTGTCCACGGCCCAAGCCCAGCAACCGAAACTGCATGCCACACATAGCCTGTACCTACCAGACAAGATTACAATGGCATGACGGAGCTTATGGATAAAAAGTCTGCCTCGTGGTGCTCTGACACACACATTTCTCACAATTACACACTCCATGCAAAGGTTCTTGTTCCTCACTAATACCTTTAAGCACACACACACACACACTTATCTTTGTAAGGTCGCTCACTGAGTCAATGTCCCAGCTCCTTCCCACAAACTGAACCGAAAACCTAAAATCAAGTGCACACACACACACAAACACACGTCCCTCTATGCTTGTGAAGACACTCGCGGAGATAATACAACTCTAGCCCCTCATCCTAACCATGTGTCATGGGAAAAGAATTAAAGCATAAGCATTAAAATGTAATCATACTTAATTTTTCCATCACACCATCCTCATTTAATACCCAACTAACCAAAACCTAATTCTAACCCTGACCCTAAAAACAAGTCTTGACCCTCAAAAACTATTTTGAAGTTGTGTGGACCAGCTAAAATGTAACCACAACAATAGCATTATAACACAGAAGCTATAAAAGACATGCCCACACATACACACACACCACAGAGAGAGCCAAACATTAAATGTCCCCGTCTCCGCAGACAGCTCCACCCCGACTCTGTAATTATACACACGATCACAGGTCACGTTTTTCAAAAATCAAAGTGTTTGTATTCATCAGGAGTAGAACACACACACACACACACACACACACACAGTGACTTTAATTGCCCTTCATCACATTCCTTGTACAAACGGATTTGCTCCATTTTCTTGCCACGGTCCGCTCCTAACGGGAAACTCACACTTCAGTTCAAATCTCGGACGTGGACACACACAAACAGAAACGCACGTGGCTCGACGCGTGCTGCGCAGAACCGGACCGGGTTCAAGCTCGTGTGGCTCCGCTTCAGTCTGGCGTGGGTGCAGATTTATGATCCCTGCGTTTCCAGGCACCGACATGCTCCCAGTCAACACGAAACTCCCGATAAACGGTGGGAAAACACGAGCCCCCGCTGAAACCTTCTCCTGATGACGCACGTTGGCGCCTGTCCCAGCAGCAGGTGGATGAGGTGGGTTTTTCTTTTTTTTTTTTCTTCTCTTTCCACAAATAACCTGCAAAAACCTTCGTTTTACCTTCGACGTCCGGATACGAACGGAGTGGACGCGCAAGCAGCGCTGAGGTTACGTACCCAGAAGAGAAAGTTGAAGGCGAACACCAGGTATTTGATGCACTCGTGTCCTGCCATGGCTGCCGCAGAGAGACGTCGAGAGGATCCGGGACGAAACTGATCTTATAAAGGAAGGACCGTGGAGCCACCTCTGCGCATCTCACCTGGTTTCACGCGGAAGTCGACAGGGAATTGATGGGTGCGAAGGGAGGCGCGGGAGAGGCGGGGCCTGGGAGAGTGAAACTTCCAGGGAAGCGTGTGTGTGTGTGTGGAGTGTGGCCTGAAATACTGAAGGATAAACTCCTACTTTTCCTGTTATTCGAGTGACATCAGGGACTGAGTGTCCTCTCACTGTTACTACACTCGCCTCACAGTGGGAGCAGCAGATGTGTCATGACCTGAGCAAGTCACTTTCATCTTTCGCCTATTTACCAAAAGTGACACCGTTTGTCGTCACTTGGCCTTTTTATACTTTTATTCTTCATCTTGTTTTGTCATCATTTCACTTTTTTTTTTTTTTTTTTTTTACCAATTTAATCATGCGATCAAAGAAGTAGAACATCATTCATTTTCTAAATGAATATTGTCCACAGTCAACATGCAGATCCTAACTAGACACTGCATCCTCTCTAAAAACCTTCGGTTACTTGTGATCCCGCAGCCTGGATCAGCTTGTTCGTCTGTACCGTAGACCTGTTATTGACCGAAAAGGAACAAAAACGCTTCAGGCTCCACTGGATGATTTACCTCAGTGTTCACCTGAAATCTTTTGTTCAGGCAGTTGACCAGCCGTCGTACAAGGAAATGCCAGTTTACAGCCTGAGGGGCAACCTTTGTTAATAATGAACACATTCTGGTGTTGGACTAGTGAACTTTCACTAACTGCTCCTCAGCAGTCACCACTGAATCGTAAATGATTCAGAAAAATAACTGGGCTGCTTTGCTTAGAATGTAGAACCAAAAAAGCATTTGGTGGAAATTAAATCTTCACAGGTGTGTTTACACATATTTAGTATTTTAATGATGTAGTCCTGTGCAGTAACTTGACACACTTGAGCATCTTTCTAGACCTTCACTTCAGTTGCCCTCAGTGGCCTTCATGGGGTTGTGTAAATTTCCCCGTCGTGGGATCAATAAAGATTACCTTTAAACAGGGTGGCCAAAAACATTAGAACGACCTCTTACTATAATGCACTCTGCACTCCACCACCCACTAATACCTCATTGAGTCACACATCCTCAATGCCCACACAATGCGCATAAAGCTGACAAACTGACCAAAACTGGGGTGATGCTGCTCACTAAACCGCTTCACCTCAAACGAGGACTGTCGAAAGATACACAAAACCTGTGGTGTGTACTCCTCAAAAGAGGAGGTGTATGTTACAAACAGCAGATACTTGGACTATGACAAAAATCACGCTATTGAGGAGGCAAGCACTTTAAACAAAACCACTCTTAAACAGAGACTAACACTAGAGCTAATACTGTAACAGAGAATCATTCTTAACGAGGAGACTAACAATCCTAGTAGAACTAACGTCTGGAAAACAGGAAAGGCTGAACATGATTAGGGAGATGCGCCAGAAAAACCATGACACCCTAGCACCCCCAAAACCCAACACAAGGATTTGAATACAACATGCAAGGGTAAGGACGATGTCAATGAAAGGTGAGTCGGCTGTTAACCAGCTGAGGAGGGGAGGAGTCTAGAGTCCATAATCCTAACAATATTAATACTGTTAGGATTCAATAATACTGTGTTTACATTTGCATAAAAACAAATATTTTAAGGTCAACACTAAAGGCATTTACTATCAAATCAAATTTAACCGCAAGGCTACAGCTGAATGAGTCACAGCTATTCAGTTTGTTAGCAGTGTTGCCATGTTTGCTGTCTGTTGCAGGGTCTTTAGGTGTAGTCAGTGGGGTTTCCTGATTTACAGTCTTACCATAGTCTTAACAAAGAGGGCTGAGAGAACATAACTGTGTATCTTTGGAGGTTTGCGTTGTTGTTGACATTATCAAAAGAAACCATACCACATACTTTTATGAGTCAGAAAAATTCAATTTTATTTTTATATTGTCACTGCAAACTGCAAACAGCGGTCAGGAAGACGCCCCTTAATATGGTAAAGCCATCTGTCCCTGAGCCACAACAGATATACACATGACATGACTTGTGGCCATATGTAAATGTTAAAAACCAAGGGACATTGCGACATTATTTCAAAAATAAGGCGTCAACCAGTTCATTAAAAAGGTTTTCCGAATGGTTATAATGATTCTAATGTTTAAGAATAACATGATTATTACTGACAATGTGAATATTACGCTGTCGAACTTTAGACGAGAAACACACAAGTTGCACAGCTGCTATGTCATGTCTGTTTGCTTTGGTTTTACATATTTGTGTTGTTGATTTTATGCCTTTGAGTCACACCCACACACACCCTGCACGGCCTCCCTTTCTGTCTGCCCTTTGCTCCGATACACTGTAAGCAGACAGCAGCTCTGTGACAGCAGGCGATGCAGGCGGCTGCTTGGGCCCCAGGCCGGCAGGGGGCCTCCGAGGACCAACCAGGTTTCAATTAGTGTAAGTACAAAGCTGCAATGAATCCTGTTAGCAGGAAGCACGTGATTGAGCGTGAACGAACAGGTCCAAAGAACAGAGCAAAAAGCATCTGATGAACACGAAGACCAGCTCTTATTCTGGGAGACAAAAAGTGTTAGAGCTAGTGTAGCTGTATTTGTAGTGAGGAGACAGTTGAAGAACTGAACTTCAAACATGGGTTAACGTTGCTAAGTTAGCAGAGCGGCTAATGTGTTTCACCAGAAGGAAACTTGTTAACTTAGCTAGCAGGCTGGTAATAATATGATGAAAAGCTGATGAAGGCTTTGTCTGATTAAGATATGTTATGGACTTTGGATGCAAATAAATTTGGACAGTGTACGAATAATCACAATGATTTATTGCATTTTCCATATTTTAATTTTAAGTATTTAAAGTATTCCATATTTTAAAGTTTTTTTGTCTTGTAAATCGCCTGGATCTCAGTCTGCCTCTTTTGGCACAAACAAGGCAAAAGTCCCAGAACAAGCTCGTCCACAGGTGGTTTTCCCGGATTGGAATGTTCACTTCTACATTAACAGAGAGTCATTCAGAAGGACGTGTGGACTCACTAAAATGTGGGAATAGTCAGTAAAACTCGCTAGACTGCAGACATCCGTAAATCAATTCCTACTAGATAAAAACCTCCCAGAACACACACTGCTGGCGTTATCGCAACCGAAACTTTGGGTTTCACAATTCTTCCTAAGAAAAATGACCTGATCACTTTTGCTATGTTTACTGCCATTGTAATTAATTTGAGGTTTATTGGAGCATTTTTACTAGAATTACTTACTGTTCTCTTACTGTACTCCTACTTTCTTACTGATAAGTTACAATGTAGTTGTCACCAGTCATACATTTAATTTCAAACCAAAAATGGAAAAAAACAACAACACAGATATCCAATAAGGCGCAAAATGAGGCTCAGGACCTCAGAAGTACATTTAAGAAATCCTTTTGCATAATGAAGACCTCACATCTTTTGAAAAGCAGCGTAAAGAGATAAACACACTTCCATCAGTAAAGATTACTACATAGGTCTGAAAATGATGCTCAAGCTCTGTTCAGAAACATGTATGTATATCGTTTTATTACAGGCTAAGAGACATTGAACAACAAATAAAGATTTGAGAGCAACAGTAAAACTAAAAGTATTACTTTGAATGCTGTTAATCAACATCAACATTAGTATGACAGTGTTGGCAGACAGTTGAAGCTGTTTTTTTGTTAACATTGCTAACATTATTGCAGGATTTTCATCAAATACTGTGAACTTCAGTCTCTACATGTTTGCACAAAAAACCCAACACATTAAAATGTTGACACTTACCCAGAAGATGAAATTAAAGATGAAGATGGCATATTTAATGCACAGCTCCCAGCTGCTCAGAGCTGCCATCCCTGCTGTAGATGAATTACCAAACACAGATGTTAATTTGCTAGTGATTTCTTAAATGTTTGGCCTGTTCCTTGCAGCAGGTTCAGTGCAAACCTGTTGCTTCCCTTCTTTTTGTTCGGTTCTATTGCCTCAGTACCGTCTGGGCTCGGCTGCAGTAGCAGCTGCTAAGAAGAAACAGATGACCCACACCCACAGGAAAAAAACGAAATAGTGACAAGTCTGTCTTTCTCTCATTTTCCCTCTCTCTTTTGTTTCTTTTCTTTTCTTTGATTCCTTTGTTGAAAGCAAAGTGCACATTGATTAAAGAATAACCTATGGGCTAATAAAGGCAGAAACAATCTATTACACCAGCTTCCCCCAGCCCCAGGTTCACCAGAAAACTTTATGTCAACTTGTAGTACAATTTTAAAAAAGATATTTTATGCTAATTGTATAAAATAAGTTTAGGTCACTTTTCAAGGTGAACTGATATTCAAGGTTCTTCACATCAATATTATGGCAAATTGATCAAACCAGTAGACTTTGATCAAATCAACTCAAACAGATCAAATCAATGAACTCTGCCCCATTGGACTTTGCAACCTGCTCCACAAGCCCCCTCAAATTGAAAACAATAACCCCAAACTAAGAATTCTTCAACAGAAAGTACAAACAATAAAGTATTAGACCACATCAGCAGAAACAGAAACTGTCTGAAATAGACAGTTGTGGCTGCTCTCCGGTCATCTAGTAGTTTATTACAGGAAGAAGAACTGAAATAAACATTACTCATATGTATGTTTCATATGACGCCCTGCATTTAATTATTAGACAACATATACCAGATAATCTGAGGAGCCATATTCTTTAACTGAAATGAAATTGTTGTTGTTACTGCTGCTGCTTTTAATTGTGGTGTGATTTGTTTTTTAAAGTCAAGATCAGCATCAAGAATGACCCCAAGTTTCTTGCCTTTCTCACTGTGAAGAAACGGTGGATCTAAATGTGAATGTTTATGTGAGTTTTTGAGTAAATATGTGTAATTACTTGGTTGGGATGTGTTCAATAGATAATGTCATATTTTTTAAGTTTGAAGTTTGATGCTCAGCATCTTGGTATTTGTATGAAATACTAACAAAATTCTAATAAAAAGAAGAAACCAGTTGACAGTGACACATGTTACACAAGCACTGTACAGACTCATCATGTGTTGCAAAGGTTGGAAAATTCATAAATATAAGCATAAGCCACATTTTTAGACAGCAAACTGTTAACCTCGTTTTCAGTCTTCAAAATGCCAAAGCGGTCAACACCAACCAAAACGACTGTTTGTCTCTGTGTGTGTTCGTGTGTAGCGTCAGGCTAGAATCTCTCTGTTTCTCTCATGGAAATGTGACTGCATTCTTCTTCTCCTGTAGAACAAAGACAGCAGTGTGACTGGTCAGTCAACAACTGTTGTTTGCAGCTGTGCACACAATGAGGATAATGAGGATGATGATGATGATGGAGGAGTACAGTGCAAACCAGCTGACCAGAACCACAGCCATGAGGTGATATAACTTCAGCCACTGACAGCTTTAACTATAAAACTTTGTGAAAATAATGTTTTCTACCTATCTTAATATACATTTTTGTATTATGACCTAATATATGATAATGTACCATCTAAAATATATATCAACCTAAAGAAATTCTACACAAAAATATCGCACACCTGAAATTAAACTTTCCTGAGCTTATGCAGGAAATACCTGAAATATTTGTGTTGTTCATTTGCATTAGTTTACAGGTTGGTCAGTGTGTGTGTTAATATCTTGACACATTAATTCAGAATTAACTTTTACAGCTATAAAATCCAAAATAAGCCACAAAACAACCATAAAGACCCATGAAGGGACTGCACAGACACACATATGGACAAAACGACACAAAAACTATACATCAAACAATATGACCATGTAAATGACAAAGAGAAATAAAGTGGGGACAAATGGTACAAAATAGACACAATAACTACACAAAAACAAAAAAAAAAACACAACAACAAAGTTACACAAAGAGGTACCTCAAACAGAGACAAATAGACATAACATGGCACACAAAATATAAATCCACAGATCCTGATTAGGATCTGGAGCCTAGTTTGTGTGTCAGTGGTGTCTCAGTCCTCTGCATAAAAGACTGAGTGTGTCCCTTGTGTTTGTGTGTGAAACAGCATTCATATTGTCACAAAGATCCCCTTCTAAGCTCCAACTACCTACTCTCTGTCTCTCTATCTGTGTGATTGTGTGTGTGTGTGTAGTGGAGGAAGAAAATGTTGATGAAGTAAACACCCTCACATTCCAAACATTTTTTCAAACAAAGAAATGCTGTGATTATTCCATTTATTGTTTCACTAGCAATGATAAAAGTCTCAATACTGTATATTTAACAAGCTACACAATAAATATTATCAGTGACAATAATGTGTGAGATATTGTGACGTAAAGAGACAGTGAGTTAATCTAAAATGTACTGCCATCAAGTGGTAGGACTTAAAAAGTGTGTCTAAATTTGTTTAGTTAAAAAAGAAAATTCAAGTTTTCATATAGGCAATTTGTGTATGTTAACCAGCTGTGCAATAATTTTAGTCTCATAGATGGATTATTAAAAAAAAGTCCCTGACCACAGACAGGAAAAAGCCCAGACAGAAGAACAAATCTGTCATGTGAGTTGTTGTCATTTATTGTTTATTATTGTTTTGTATTTAAGATTATTGTTTTTCTTTTTGGACATTTTCCTTGATGTGTCTTTTTTGTACAGTTTACATCTATTGTTGGTCATGTTGTAGCTTTTAACTCCCTTTCAAAAGAAGAAAGTCAGAAATATCATTCACCTTATACGTAGGAGGGTCCCAATAATCTGTGTATGCTCTAATGATGGATGGATTCCTGGTTTACTGGATTACTACCAAGAGGTTAGGTTATTTGTTTCAAAGAGCTTTTGTTAAAAGACACACAAAGTTTGGAAAAGAGATTTACAACAACCTCAAAAAGATGAATAAAGTATCAAAAAAACTGCTGATCTGAAACTAACTAACACTAAAGTGCCCAAAAGTGGACACAAAAAGTCAATAAAAGGTGTAAATGTCGAGAAATGCACACAAATTAACAAGAAAGCCAGAAAACTAGATAAAATGTGAAAAAAAAAATCTGTAAAACTAATAATTTTTACCTTGGCCACTTGTATTTTAAAGCAAGAACTGGTGCATGTGCTTTTACCTAAATATACATATACAAATACAGTATATTAGGTTTCCTAATAATTATCTTGCCACTGGTTCCTCTCCTCCACGCCACGATCCGTGGCCCGTGAACACTTAGCTGACTTTCAACTAAGCTCTAATGTGGACGTGAACATGATGTAAAGCGGCTCAAAGCCTCTTCGAAATTATGAAATAACTGTCCGTCGTGTAGCCAATCAGCGGCGTCTCCTCTTCTCTGCCAACCAATCAGAGAAGCGTGTGCGGTGAGAACGGGACGGGAGAAGCACCTGTTCGCTCGGCGGATGAAAAGCGACAACCGCCCGCAACTTGTTGCTGACAGTTCTGCCGGTACTGCCATGGCTCGGACCGGCTCCGGGACCCTCCCGAACCGTAGGAACATCAAGCTGGACTCGTTCCTGAAGCGGAACACGGACCCGGATTTCTACGCGCGGATCCGAGCCTGCGAGCCGTGCGTGGTGGTGTCAGGGAGCGTCAGCAGGGTGTACATGCACGCGGTGCTGACCGACGCGGGCTCTACGTCACGGAGTTCGCGCCGCGGACGCTCACCGCGGCCGTCAGCTTCGGGCGCGTGCGGGACATCGAGCTGGTGGGTTCAGAGTTCACGGCAACGCTGGCGCCTTATCACAACTAATTAGCTAAACGGTTATTAAGCTAATTAAACGTACGTGATAATTGAAAACGTAATCTTTTTCACAGCTTCTTCCATGTGAGGATATTCCGAGTTTTGTAAATTAATATTGTAAACTGAATACAGTTCTGCTCTGGTATGATGCCTGACTTTCTTATAAATAGTGGTTTAATGGAAACGACTAATGCCGTTAATCTTTAGCGTCTTATTCAAGAACCAAGAACATTCAAAAATTTCACTTTGAAACTTGTAATCTAAACCTATTTATTTACGGTCAAAATAGTTGCATATCAAATTTATCTCAATAAAGCCCAATATAAGCCCTAGTTTGTCTATAGGCCTCATTGATATTCACACACACACAACCTAAACTACATGTATAAATAAAAAATTAACTTGGACCCATCATATTTATTTCTTGTTTTATTTTAGTGCTACAAGCAAAACTGTCAATCTCTCTATTTAGACCCAGCTGACATGAAGTAAAACTGGGTTTTGGAGGCTTAGTTCAGTTCGTCATCCACACTGTGCACCACATCTGTGCACTAGCTGGCTATTAGAACTGTAGAAGACTGTCTTCACGAACCTCAGGATAAAACCCTGATGGTGGAGTTTCAGCAGATAGTTTAGTTGTTGAATTTTGAATTCAGGGTCTAAAACGGGCTTTCAAGAGCTTGAAAGTTCTTGACAACTAACACTGCAAATCCAAACATATTCACCTTTGTAAGTCTGCTCTGTAGAGTGAATTAGTTTTGGGTACCATGTGTCTAGAAAGTGATCAGCTGATTAATTGATGATCAATATCACCTTTAGTTACAGACCCAAGCGTGATCAAAGCTAATTAAATTAGCTGTACGTCACCCTGTGCGCTCATTAACTAACACGCTCCTGCTGTTTGATCCCTGTTAAACTCCTCAGATTACAGATCAGTTACTCTGACTTATCAGCTTTTGTTCGCACCTTTTCTACAGGCTATACTAATTTGAAAAAACACACTATTTTATGTTGATAAGTAAAAATTGTTTCTTATGGTCGACATTCCTTCTTCTGTATGTGCGTATCCAGTGATTTTTTTTTTTTAATATCTAGTTACATTGCAAGCAGGTTCTACTAACAACTAATTTAACATAATTTTGATGATGCCAAATCTTACCAAATATAGGATAAAAATATTAACCTTACGTTCAGTCACAAACTAACTCCCTGAATCCATGGCATTGTTACATTTACTTAAATATACTTCCCTGTTTTAATGTAGTGTCATGCAGCAGACCAAAAATTACAGTCTCCCAGGACCGCAATTATTTTGTCACACAAGCAATTCAAAGCCCAAGGAAGGCAATTAACAATTAAGTAAACCTCAGGATAACAGTAAGTTCACTCAAAAATTACCTTGTTTCTGCTTCATCTGAATGACGAAAGTTTATTCAATCTATCGTAAAACATCCTGAATTACAACTGCCTGCATGTTATGCAAACACCTACAGAAGCTGGTAGTAGTAGGTGCCTGACCGATGCTCATGAATGTCTTTCCTGTCTAAATACTCGCTATTTGGTTATAATTGAACGCAGTGACCTGATATAGACAGCTGAAAGCTAAAAATAGGTTTAGCCTAAGTACCACATAAATTAAGACTACATAACACACAGTATCCAGTAGAGGAGCTTTGTCCGCATTGGGCAGTTAACGCTTCTAATTCTCACTCATCTGGTTATATCAGAGGTCAAAACAGCTTCTTCAGTGTTAATCCTGTCTGCATGTAATCAGATTACTGCCTCTCTTGCCTTCATGTGAAAGCTGCAAATGCCCATTGGGTGAACAAAAAGTTAATTTAACAGCGTGGGAATTTTTAAAGCATTCTTTTTCTGTGATTTTTGTTTAGACTGTCGACATGTATCATGTTGGACATAATCATGATGCATAAGTGGAGGATGCTGAATGATCAATATATATTTAATTTCAATATGTTAAGAATTGACTCTTCCCAATTTGACCCCACATTTTGCTCCTATTTGGATGTGTGGAAATCTTGCTCTTTATATGGATAAATAAACAATCTAACCAGTGTCTATTTAGCTTTGTGAGCATCAGAGATACCTCATATACCTGTTTTCCTCTGTTTTATCTCCTTAGGTCCACGACCTCCCAGATTTCCTCAGTGGGAAAGACAGGGATCGCTGCCAGCACATACGTATCATGTATGTCACTGAAAAGGCTGCTGAGAAGGTACATGAAAAGGAGGGACTTACTTCTTCCGCCACATCCTTTAGAAGAACGAGCTACTGCCCATCGATAACACACACCTCTGGAGGTTAGTGTTTTAAACAAAAGTTGCCGCATATTTTCATATTGTTGAAAAAATACATTACCAGACAATAACACAGTTCCCCCTACTTAGAATCAACCCTGTTTTTATGTCAGAAAACTTCTGAAATTCTGAAATCCTGAAATTACCATTATTTTTTCTAAATTAAATCCTCATGTTTGATTCAATTTCTGAATAGCATGTTGTCACTCAACCAAAAAAGGATCACCAAAGAAAGATGCACTATTGATGTGCTTTTATTCACTTTATGATTTGATGAGTTTTTGTGAAGGATAAAATCATTGCAAACACGGTTTTAATCCTTTAAAAGTGTTTCTCAAGTTTCCAAAAGTTCCCATCTCCACCAGAGGGGTACATCCTCTTTCAAACATGGCATGTCATGTCAGTTTTAGCCTATTCAGATTTTTATCTGGTCAGTAATTAAAGCTTCTAAATCCATTTTGAATTATGATCTTCAGTATTTTACAGAGGAAGCTCATGGGGAAAATAGGTAAATACATTATATATACATTAGGGGGCTCGCAGGATGAAGTCCAGATAATCTTTGCAGTGGCTCACTCAGGCATTAGCATTTTTCCAACAAAGTCAGGAGAATTTCAGGATTCTAGTGCATGTTATATTTAGTCCCATGGCTGTCAGTAGTGTCCCAGTTTCGGTTGTTAATTTGATGGAAAAATGGGATGGCATCCTTTTAAAACGGACAACAATGGAGCTTGTGTGTCTTTTATTTCTTTGTCTTTCCCCTTATATCTTCACTTGTAATTTAACTACCCTGTGTCCTTATCTCCCCCACAGGATATCCTGCACAAAGGTGAGCATTACATACAACAGGTCTCTGGTTTATCACTCGATATTCGTGTGTGAAAACTGGGACTGGCTGCGGTTTCTCTTTTTAAAAGTCTTAGAGATACAACAAGCAGAAACATTGTATTGCATTGCACAGCAGTCTCATAGAAAGAAATAACACAGAAAATAATTTTTAGTAGTCGTGGACCTATTACTTAACGAGCATATGGGGTTCTGTGACTTTCCAATAAGAAAGTCTGAAAGCTCAGCGCAAACACAGGACTGTCTCAAAGAGATACAAAATAATCCCAAAGAGACATAAAACAACCCACAAGAGACACAATTCGGCAGAGACAAGCAGCTCTGTGGGAAACACTCTAGAGGTTCACTTGATAACAGAAGGACAAACTCCAAACTGGAGCAGAAAAGGCAAAGAGACTTGGAAAAAAAAAGAGAGAAAAAAATAGTAGCTACTGACCAGACCACAAAACCAAAAAATCCTCTGGTTAAATTCAGTCTTCCTGTGTACTTAAATAGAGAGATTCTGTGTGGGAGTCAAGGAGAAATTTTATGAGCTGTAAAACATTTACAGCTGTTGTTGTTTGCAGGTGATTGTAGACAGAAGGAGGGTTGGTGGCGAGTTAAAGGTTTAGGTGCCTGGATACATAACACATGGTGGTGAGGATAGCAATGAGTTTTTGGTATAAATGCCAAAATTAATCTTGTTTTGAATCAGGAAACAACTAAATATGTGTTGCAAGTGAAAGCTGTCTCACAGTCTCATGACCTGCTTCAGTGTCTCGGGTGGCTTATGTTTTATTTATTAAACAGAGATGAAGTTCTTCCATGGGGCCTTGGCAGGAATTATAAAGTAATGGAAACAACAGCATGAGAACAGCTACAGGCAACTTTAAAGTATGTGGGATGCATTTATTATCCCCAAAGGGCAATTATTTGTGCAAAATAAAATGTGCAGCAGAGAGACACCAAGACAGATAACATCCATAAAGTACATAGAGATTAGGTTCCACTGAGTTTACTACTAACGTTGGCAATCTAATTTTCTTGACAAATGAAAGTGTAAGAGCACTTCATTTAAAGATCTAGAAAGATGACTTTTCAGTGACGCTGTAAGGTGTTAAATGCTGCTGAGAAATCTGCAAACAGTCTAACAGATTCCCATTATCTTCCATCTGCCTGTAGCTGATACCCAGTAGGGTTATGTTAGCATCTTGCATTTTCAAAAGCATCAAAGTTATTGCTACAGGCCTGTAATAATTTAAAGGCTTGGGATGGGAGTGTTTTTCAACTCAAGTAACTGTTTCCCAAAAGGTTAGGCTCCCCCTGCCGTCTGAAGAGCAGAACAAATATGTGAATAAAAATCACTATAATCTGCTGTCATTATACCTCAATTTTTGGGGGGTTATTTTTGCCTAAAAACAATAAATGTTAAACAAAATAAAAGTGTGCACTAAAAAAAGTCGGATCAAATTTAGATTCAAAAACTCTGGAGCCACTGAAATTGGAAATTGTCATCTGACTTTATAATAGATTTGAGACACTTAAAATGATGTGGGAAAATCGAGGAATATAATACAAATACACAATATCTTTGTGCGGGTTTATTTTATCTGTTTCTTTGTTGTCTCCCACTGCCTCCTGTTTGCCAGGAACTCCACTGAAAACAGGAAAGAGGTCAGCTTGTTAAAGCCCACACGCTCTGCCTCCGTTCCAAATCATCCCACAGCACCTTCTCTCTACTCTTCTACCAGCTCACTCACAGTACCTCCATCACTTTCAGATCAAAGTCTGAGAACCATTGAGAGTGGTCAGGTATGAACGAATAAATAGGCTGTGACATCAGCCAAAAACAAAGCTGACAACAATTATTAATGATTAAAACTTTAACATCTTAGTAATTAAACATATTACTGAGGTTAAGGTAAAATAAATGATGTAGACATAATTCTGTCAGAGATGCCTTTACACCTGAAAATTGACTGCATATGTGGATGAAATCATTTCCTGATGCAAAGTGACATAAATTACTTAAATCCCCCATTTGTGATGCTACAGGTTCCAAGGAGAATCAGTTCTGCTTTGTCTCGTGTTCTGCGAAGAGACTGTGTGGACAGTGAAGAGGAGGGGGAGGCTGAGCTGCACCTTTATGTTGTATCACAGACATCCAAACTTTACCTGCATCTTCAGAGCTCATGGAACAGTTTCATGATTGTAAGTGACGATTGAGACAAACGTGTAGAATCCAAAATCTAAGCCAAGGAGAAAACATCAGAGCAAAGTTCTATCAGAAGAAGTGTGTCCGTTTTGTGACATGCAAGTGCGAGGTACAACAGATAGATATAAGTGAATAGGAGGTGCACCTAAAAGTCGATGTAATGTCTTTTTGAAGTGACTAAACCTACCTGTGTGTGTGTGTGTGTGTGTGTGTGTGTCTAGAGGTCTACTCTGATATTAGATCCACTCTATAGAAACAGGAGCACTGGCAGTCCTGCCATCAGGTAACGAACTCTGCTGTATATATTTGCATGTGCCACAATCACACCTTGAATTTATGGCCTAACTTTGACATACACTTGAAAAGCTGAAAAGCACTTGATGTGTAATGTGTCTTAGGCTTATTAAGCTTATTAAGACTGAGGCATATGACACACAACATGACCACATTGTTGGTTTACAGAGAAGTGCTACTGTGTCTTAGGCTTATTAAGCTTATTAAGACTGAGGCATATCACACACAACATAAGCAGATTGTTGGTTTACAAAGAAGTGTTACTGCTCGATGTAACATGGAGTGTGTGTGCGTATGTTTGTAGCTGGGAGAGAACAGTTCACCTGTTCAGTCAGCTGAGCTCAGAGCTGCTACAGGATGAGATCAGTGTGGAGAATTTGTACCTGCTGCTCCAGGAGTTGAAAACTGCTGCTCAACACAACATCACACTAAGGAGAGTCTTCTGGAGGGTAAGTTGTTTATACACCACACACAAACATTTATTCTTTTACTCTTAAATTCTTGGTAACTTCATTTGAGAAAGAGATATTGCTTTGCTTCACTACATTGACGTGGATGCAGATTTTAGCATAATTTCATAAAGTAGATGTTGTGTGACGAACATTTCTGGTTATGTCTCTGTGTTGCAGTCCAGTGAGGTGTGTATTTTCCTGGTTCAGACTCTGGAGGAGTCTCTTCACAGCTGCCAGAGCCCCGGTGGTGTCTACACAGCAGATCAACTACTGTAAGCTTCTTTCCAGACGACAAGAGACAGTTTTGTGCTACTTTAGAAATCTTAATTATGTCAAGTAGATTATGGCCAATAATTGTAGTCATTAAGACACCACTGCTCTTTGTCTTCAGATTGAGCATCCTGATTGTCCAAACACTCGCTGTTATGTTCAGAGAAACAGAGACTGAAGCAGCCAGAATCAGCCTGCTTTCTGCAAAAAAGTAAATATCCCATCTGTCTACTTTTGTTTTTGTCAATGTCTACATCATATGTTTTTTATTCCTGATGGAGTGTCATGAGCAGGTGATTTGAATAAGTACAGGAAAAACCCAAAACAGTCCTATGTGAACTGCGTTTGTGTAAACTTTTTATAATTTTTTTTTACATATCCTTATCTTACAGTCCTATAATTCAGTTTTTCTATCCTACAGAGGTGCCCTGGCCTCCAGAATGTTGCTTGCCTTAATGTGTGATCCACAACTAAAAACATGCACTCAAGGAACTCTGGACTCCGAGGTGAGCTGCTCTCCACTCATTTCAGAATTATTTATTTATCAATGTATTTGTCATAATTCTCAGTCTGTGTCTCTCTCAGCGTCAGACCTTACTGTCTGAGTATCTGGATGGTGCCTGCTCTTTGCTCTTTGAGCTGCTGCTTCTAGGCCATGAGGTAAGTTTATCAAATATCTCTAGTTTGGAAATCTCATCTACCTAGACAAAACCAACCCGGGTGATGCATTTTTAGACTTTTTAAGTGGCTGATCATGCCCATCTTTGCAATGTTTGCATAGTATTCCTACTATGAACTTATTAGTTTTTATATACGAGTTAAACTCCATTATGTATAAAAGAGGGTAGAATTATTCCCAAACTGTGTAAAAAAAGCGATTTAATAAAAGATACCGGTAAATATTCTCTACATGGAAAAGGAAATCATTACCAACCTTATGTTTTCTAAGCTATAAAACTCTTCAGCGCGGTAAGGAACATTCCTCTGTGTGTGTTTCAGACCAGGAGGTGTTCCTCTTCTGAGACATTCCTGTCTGTTGGTTGGATGTTTCAAGTTCTGCAGCCTCATCCTCACCTGGTAAAAATAAATCTCTGCTGTAGATATTGTACTGACTTCTCTTTCCGTCCACTCTCTAACCGGAACGTGTTCTTTCTGCAGTTTTCTTTCACTGGGTACCAGGTCCAGCAAGTAGTGTCGGTTCTGATGGAGCTGCAGGAGTCAGTTCCCAGTCCCCTCCACTTGGTTCTGCTGTTTCAGCGCTGTCGCCTCCTGCTGGACTGTCTGCAGTACAGCAGCCAGCTGGCTCAGTACCTTCGGTCACACTTTAGTGAAGAGTTCAGGTTTGTTCTGGTCAACACTCACAAGTCTGTTGAAACCACTTGCTAAACTTCTCACCCAAACAGTGATAAATATTATATTTATCCGGTGACACTCAAAAAAAACTGAATGTCATTAAAAAAACTGTGTTCACTTCACATTCACTTCATTGTTTTTAAATGGTATATGGTTGGTATATTTCTTAAAAATCATGATATCTCTCATTTCTAAAAATTATTCAGAATGTGATAGTTCACATCACAGGCATCCTTTTTGCTTTGATAATCTGAAATGTGTCTAAAATGGTATTGTCCACCTGTGGGAAATCCAACTTTGTGTCGAAAGGCACACACCTGTGTACAGCTCTTTGTTGCCAGAGACTGAATGCTAGAAGCCCTCCGAGTTTCATACCAGTGTCTGTGTTAACGGTTTCAGTTGGGCGTCTGGGCTGAGGGAATCACCAACTGTTTTCTCCCTTCAGGTACTTTGTGAAGCCTTCATGTACTCAAGAGAACTTTCTACCTTGCTATCCGATCAGCAAGCCAACATTACGACTGGTCGAGCACATTCTGACTCTTATGCTGTAAAAAACTATGGCAGACAAGCACATGCTTGTATACTGTATTTTACATTTTTCCCCTCACTCACAAATAAGGACGTGTGTGTGTGTGTGTGGGGGGCGGCATGTGTGCCTTATCCGCCTTATTCACAGTCTGAGTGAGTTTGTGCTTCAAGCTGTAAGGCCTCTTGAATTTGTTTGTACAACCTAGCAAGTTTATCCATCTATAAAACATTTATACTCTTATGCAAGTGCAAACAATCTAACATCTAAAGGTTTCAAATATAGCAATAAATTCTTTTCATTAATATTTTTAAATGTATATTCTAAATTCTGAGTGATACAAAACAACACAGCACACAGTCACTAAATTAATACTTTCTCAAATTGTTGTGGTTAGCTAGCCATCAACCTCCTGCTTCACTTGTCTTGAAGTGTTGGAATATATCTATATTTTAAAAACTATTCACCTATTTTGCTTAAATAAAAAAATAGCTCTTAAGGTGCATTCCCATCTGCAAAGTAAAAATGGCACTTTGTTTTCTAAATGTCCGAACAAAGCAGTTGAACTTTTCTTAAATAGTTAATGTTACCAAATCAATGAAATTATGAATCAGATTGAGACATTACAGTAAGTCCTAGATTTCAGGGACAGTGCTACAGAAAAAGGCTTGGATGTCAAGCTACTGTCAAATATACTTTTATTTTGGGAAAAATACTTGTTCACTGAAATTCAGTGTAAAAACACTGCATTGACAAATTAAGCAAAAACATAGCAAATATGTTTTGGCACTCTGTGCTTCAATTTATCAGCATTTAATATGCACTGACAAATTCAACAAGCATTAATTCAATCCTGTTACATCACTGGA
The DNA here is from genome assembly GCA_033026295.1 of Channa striata. NCBI lineage: Eukaryota > Metazoa > Chordata > Actinopteri > Anabantiformes > Channidae > Channa > Channa striata. The sequence goes on from CM065169.1 coordinate 18,324,412, forward strand.
TTATGAAAAAAGTAGAATTTGTCCACTGTACAGATTTTACTTATGTAAAACTAAACTTTCCATGTTTATCCAAACGACCAGTACAACAGAACCCCTTTAATACAAAATCCCTATCACACACTATTTTCCGCGTGAGACTTGAGCGTAATCTGTGCTCGTACTGTCATTCACAACTTTGCAGTGGGAGTACAGTAAAGATGCTGCCGCAAAAAGCTCAAAATCTTCATCCAGGAATCTTCCTGAGCATCCGCGTGAGGTTTGGTTTGTCCTCCCCAAAGCAATATCGCTGCAACACACAGTTTATTTGAAAAGTGATTTTACTTCATTATGTGTCAATCAGGAATGTAAAAATGAAGGAAAATATATTTTTTAACTTTTCTGATGCAGTTATTTTCAGAATTTTTCATATTTTACCCTTACCCCTTTTCCAGCTTTCAAACCTAAACTATAAATATCTATAAACACTGGCAGTTTAAGCGTTAAGGTACATTTTTATTTACAAATTATTACCATATGTTGAGGTGAGAGGCAACAGGCAGTTTCTTAGAAATGGGTCTTAAATGCCGATTATTTAAGACCCATTTCTAATACACAACTAAGACTAAGACACCACAGACACAATTCAGATCATAATTCATGTATGTAATTAAAAAATCTGAACCAATGTATTTCGACAGTGTGGACCTTGCTCATGAACTAAGTCCCCTGGAAGTTATTATAAAGCCAAAATATTACCAAACCAGCAAATAAAATTTCTGGTGCTTGTAGATGAATCATGGACGAGTCATGACCAAAGACTATGTCCATTTTGTCCATTCAGGGATATGAACGTGTACTACTGAAAAGTTGATGGAATCTTGCTGGGATATTATTCCAGTAACATAACTAGCCAACTTGACTAATTGTGTTATTCATTTTTTCAATATTAACAGATCAGATAAAATAAAAGACAAAAAAAAACTGTGTGTGTCCAGGTAAAACTTACCTTTCTCTTTTCTGCTGTTCATTATAAATTTTGTAGCTCTGAAATGAGGCGAGAATGGAGGCTCAATCAGATGTCCAGTATCAGGGTACTCCAGTCTGGTCAGTAGGTGCTCCTTACCTGCTGCACGCATTATCTGGGTGATCTGAGGGTCAAAGGTCAAATGAAATCAGCAATAACTGAATTTTTCTGATAAGGGTTGATGATTTAGATAGTTATATTTCCAGGTTTACATCAAAATATCAGTTTCGACAAGATCTTTACAAAGTGTTTGGTCAAAATTCCAAAATGTTCTTTTCTTGCATCCCTCGAGTCACCTTTTTTCACAAAGGTTTAACTTACGGTATGTTTACTTTATTTGCTTATTTGTTGAGGACAATGCATATTAAGGAAATATGGGAATTAAAATACAAAATCGGGAGGTGCAAGGACAGCTACAGGAAGAACCTGGAGCATTGTGGACTGGAGCATTGGAGCACTTTGGACCAGGTTAGGAGAGAGTTGAGGAAGACTAAGGCCAGGAAGGCCACAGGCCCTGATCACATCAGCTCCAGGTTCCTCAAGGAGTGTACAGACCAGCTTTGTGAGGTGGTCCTGTCCATATTAAATCTGAGCCTTAGTCTGGAAAGAGTCCTGATTCCAAAAATGGCACATCCCAGGGGGGTGAACCCCTGCAGGCCCGTTGCCTTAACCTCCCACCTGATGAAGGCTATGGAGAGGATCGTCCTCGTCTACCTTCGCGCCCACTGCAATTTTTCTATCTATTTGTCATCGGGGTGGACGACGACGCCATCATCTACCTGCAGCATGGAGCCCTGTCTCCCCTGGAGAGTACTTTGAGGGTCATGTTTTTTTATTTCTCCAGTGCTTTCAACACCATCCAGCCATCACTCCTGAGGGGGAAGCTGGAGGTGGCGGGCGTGGACCAACACAGACATAGCACAAGACACGCTACTGTCGGCCATTCCTCCCCACAGCCATCAGACAAACAACACATCACTGCAGTGACGCACAGTGTGTAATTACATAGGGTGTATAATTGTTGTGCAATAGTCAGGCGATGTGCAAAATTCCACTGTTAAATATGAACATATGCAGAAAAAATTAAAAAATATATTGTTTATTTAATACGTTGTTGACACAGTTACTACTGTTGTTTTTTGATCCTGTTTTTTGTTCTTACTGCTGTAGTAACAAGAATTTCCCCACTGTGGGCTCAATAAAGTCTTGTCTTTTTTTTAATGAACACTATGTACAACTACGTGACATTGTGTAATTATGCTGGATTTAGCTAGGAGCTCATTTTCATCCATAGTCCTCATGTACAACACAATGTACACAACAGATACACAAACAGTATGAATGCGAACAGCTTCATCATCAGATGTGTGTGTACTCACGTCCACTGCAGACTCTACTGAAGGCCAGTTCTGATCATCATGGCCACTGACCAACAACATTGGACAGTTTATTTTCTTCACCTGAAACAAAGAACAACGTTAAAATGTTCTTTATTGTCCTCCAGAATCTTTGAAAGTCTTGTCTGAGCGTTGACATACTTTTGTCTGGGCACTGGCATCAAAGATGAAATCAATTCGTGCAGCATGTACTTACATCCACTTTATATGTAGGGTCACTGAGAATTGCTAGACCCATCCCTCGCCATATTTGATAGTTGTTCTCATCCAGATGAACCTTGTAAAAATAGCTGCCATTACGACACTGCACTTCGTGTATTGTGTACATGTTACTGAGAACACAGTACCTTGTGGCCCAGCTCTTTATAGATTCCACTGAGGGTCTTCCCGTGTGGGAAAGAGTGAGTACCGCTGATGCAAACACAACAGCGAGGCTGAAACGCCGCACAGTGACAGAGAAAAAAGAAAAAAAAAAGTTAGTCATTACAGCAGGATTAATAACTGATACCTTGTGTTTTATTGTGCTGTACTTGCTAAATTATGTGTTAGATATTGGAGGACTTAATTGGCACAGTAACGACGAAAACCAGATCTGGCTGCTGATTGGCTCGAAGATTTAACCAGCGGTCCTGTGCCAATAGGTGTTGTTGTAGCTTTGGAACTTTGAGAGCACACTTGTCATTGATTGGGCTTATTTAACAGTGAGGCCTCACCAGTACACAACTGAGTGGCACCTGCATAAAACTGGAATATCTACCACTGATGACATCGAACTGGGAGACAGATTATTTACTATCATTCATTATTATACAGATGTGGACACTGCCACAAAATATTTTCTGTTCAGCAGACAAAGTAATGTTTTAATCAGAAATTTTAAATCTTAACATTAGATTGGCTCAAGCTCAGTTTGCGCCAACAGAATGTGATATATTTTGCTTCTGTCACTTACTTTGATAGCAGAGCTCTGTGCTGTCAAATTAATGGTCATTATTGAACCAAGGGAAAGACCAAAAAGTCCAACTCTGTCTGGCATCACTTGAGGGTGGTGCTTGACTATATTAAATGCCGCCTGTGAAGAGTCAAGGGACAAGAAGAGTGTGAGTAGGAGGAAACCCCAAACGTTGTTAGGCGCAAAGTGCACAAGCTATTTTAAAAACTTCCTGTGAAATTTATATGGAATCTTTTAGTCATCATGAAATATTTAAATGTCACTGTATTACCGTGTTTTGAAGAAACACTGAAGAAATAAAAAGTGTCAGGGAACATTCCACATTATATGCACAAACTGGATGTAATATAAACTATAAAACACAAACCTCAAAATAGCGCAACAGCTCTCCAGCTACCGACCGCAGCTCACCGTTGGCTAAATACAACAGCGCCAAAGCAGCATAACCGTGGGATGCCAGCAAAGCCGCACGATACTCAAACAGCCCGCCACCACCTCCCCAGATGTCCAGCAGTCCGGGAAAGGGTCCTGGACCTGATGGGAGGAAGAACTGAAGATGAGTGTGATGCTCATCTGGAAATGAGAAAAAGATTAGAAATAAATGTGTTCTCAAGTAATGCAGATATACCTGGAGGTATGAACAGGGTCCCATGTACACCATTTTCTTTGATGTCGATCCTCTGGACTCCTGGAGCCATGTACCACCTCTCTGTGAGAGCTGACGCCAGAGGAGCCTGTTTCCTGAAGCCCTCGTGTCCACTGTAGACCGAGATGTTGACCAGCATGGGGGCACAGACGTCCACCTTTCTTAACCTGACATCAGTTGTCAAACACCAGGTGTTCCTTAACTTTTGTGCACTGTTGTATTGTGTTGTATTGATGGCGTAGAACGGTGAAAAGCATCCCTGAAGCCGACAGTGGACTTGCATGGACTTGTTCGTTCCCTACATTACCTGAGGCCTTCATCGCTGCCTGGGACAGGACGCATACTCCACAGCAAGCCCATGGGTTCTTTTCCTGTGTACGTCCCCCCAAAACTCAAATCATCTGCCACTACAAAAGCAACAGGACAGGAAAAATACCATGCACATGTGTAAGTTGAACCGCACCAAAACAGAAGACAAACATGTTGTTTCTTTGTTTGACACTAACATCTGATTCAGTTTCACAGGAACTAGTTAAAGTGGACCAGAACCCACCACACACTGTCCCTCTCTGGTCACTCAGGTAGTATCCATAGGCCTCCCATTGGTCCTCGGTCTCAGACTGGTGCAGGGAGTGGATTGTTACTGGAAATCCTGGAGGCAGATTCTCCACCAACACCCTGAAGGTCTCATCCACCAGCGCCCGGGTGGGGACAATGGAGAGGACTGGAGTGACGGGTGGGGACATGATTGATAACCATCTGTAGAGAAATTAAACAGCAAGACTTTTCACAAAAGAAGAAGAGTTTTTTTTTTTTTTTTTTTTTGTCGTCTTCTTCTTCTTGATGTTTTATGACAGTTGGCAAACAACAAAATGGAGCATTACTGGCACCAACTGGAATGGAGTATGAGTCAGGACTCTAATATTTACAGATTAACAAAAGAAAATTCACATTGTTGCGCCCGTCACCGTGGTGTGGGGCAGCTACTGTGGGTGGTGGAGCTAGAGCTACGCTAGCCTAGCCTAGCCTAGCCTACCTGGTGCAGCTAACTAGCGGTTAGTTTGAGTGCTAGTGGGCTAACCTGAACCGGAAGCTACCAAGGTGGAAGTGAGGTCACTCGTCCCCCACTCGCCGCCCGACTACGAGTGCCTCCAGCTGGCCGTCGGACAGCCAACCAGGTGACGCGGCTCCTACCTTTATTTAACAACAACGCAGGAACAGCGGCGCGCCATAGGCCGGTCACCGTGAGAGCCACTCCCACACACAGCACTTTCCCATCATGCTCCGGGGCCCCAACCCCGACCCACGAAACCAGCTGGGTCGCTACTATAAACTGTCAAAGTCAATCACATGTTTTTAGGTCAAATTAACAAAAATAGATGCGTAAAACAATCACTGGCTGAATCTTTCCGTAATTGTTTGTTAAATCATAATTTACTTTTATTTTACCTTTCATCTGCTTACTATTACCTGATCTTTCTGTTTTGAGTGTGTAAATGTGTAAATGTTGTCTTTGTGTAGCTTGTTTTATCCAGATATTGTTGCCATTGTACATTTAAATTTTCCCCACCCTCTGATTTTGACAAACTAATACTAATGTATATTCCTTCTTTTTCAATGACTTTTTAATCACTGGAGTACCCAGGTGGTGCACTGCTGCTTTAGATATGAACTGAATTCTTTCAGTTTAAGATTTGATCTCAAATTATGCTTGTCTTACTCCTGCTATAGAAATGACCAACTTCTTGCTTTCCCACCATCCATCTCTCCCTTTTTTTGCTCTTTAATTTCATTTCAATGTTTTTTATTTCCCTCGTCCTTACCTTGATTTCCTGTTCATATATTTACGTTTGCCTCTTACTCCCCAGTCCACACCCTAAACACCAATGAACCCACTAGAACAAGTCATATTTGACACTTCAAATAAAGCACAGATGTCTGTGCTTTATTTGAAGTGTCACACAATGTTTGTGTGTTTCACAATGTTTCTGTCACGCGTTTCGTAATTCTGTAAACAGTAACTTTGCTCAGCTAGACGGCTGACTGCAAAACACCTGATAATCTAACAATATTATTGTCTCTAAATTTAATTAATGCTTCACATGCACATTTAATAAGATAAAAAAAACCAACAACTTTGAAACAATCGTACCTACTGTAAGTGTTCCAGAAGTGTGTCTCTGTCTGCATCCACAAGACTCCTTTGTAGATGTTTGGAAAATATCACAACTTTACAAGATTAATATGGAGATTTTAGTTAAAACTGAGACAGCACAGTTAAATGAGACTGAATCCTCTGAACTAAAATTGTGAATGTATTCAATGTCTCTTGTTTAGTGGTTGAGAAATAGGCCTCAACACTGCAGACTGTGCCAAAGATTGTATATATGTGGTGAAAGGTGTTACTCTGCAACAACTCTGAACAACTAGAGTGGGCAGAGTGTCTATGTAGTGTCAAAAACTCAAAACAGAGTGACACCTCTTCTCTAGTAAGACTCTCCCACTTTAAATATTTATATGATGTCAATAAATAAAATCTTTTAAATTGTAATCCTGAAACATATTTGAAGCAGAAGAGCTGTTGGACAATTTATGAAAGTCAAGTGGTTAATACATAAATGCAAACAAATACAATGCATTGTTTATTTGTAACTTCATTTTAATCTAGACTAAGGATCTTTGGCAAAAAAAACTGAGTCACCCACCACTGCAAGAATAAAGACATTCAGTGGGAAACAATGTCCTATCACAATATGTGTGGACAATGAAAGTTTTATATTTATAATGCAGTTTATTTTCTTTTATGATGTTAGGAACAATTAGCTTGAAATGAGGAAACCCTTTCTAGAACTGTCTAATGAAGGGACCCTTATACACACATCCATACACATGTCCAGCATGAGCTCGATCAGCAGCAGGGCTGGGATTTTGGATTCTTTTATAATACTCAGCATGTTTGACTTTGTTCCTCAACATAAATCAAACTTTTGAGTGGTTAGAGGGGGCATGGTTGGTTTCTTCTGCTAGAAGTTTTATATATTTTGTAAAAAAAGAATTTTGCAGCAGTGGCAACCAGTCAGATTATGCCTGCGGTGATGCATCTGACCTCTCCTAACGATTTCTTCTTGTTTGTTTATGACTATTTAGATTTAAATCTGGTGGATAAGTTACACATTTGAGTTTACAACCTTTGAAGTCATTTTCTACAGGTGCCACCGTGTTTTGATTGGACGCCCCAATCTGGACCCACCCCCGGAGGAACCTGACAGGAGCACAGGCCATCACAGAGAGCAACACTTTGTTTCCCACTGCACGGCTTCAAGATCAACTTTAGAAGATCAAGACAAAGTATTTGGTAAGTTATTAGGGTAAATTTATATTACAATGTTTAAATTGATAAAGCTGGTGTTACACCTGGTCCCATGGCTGTTTTCTGGAGCCAGTTCGTTCCCTAAAGAAACTCGATTTGTATCGACCGTTTAAGTGAGCGGTTTAATGTGCCCAATCGTTCATGTTGGAACGGTGGTGTGAACTCCAGGGTTCACTGATGATTAAAATCGACAATTTTACATGTAATCAATAAATTATTAAATTAAAAATGTTATAATATGCTCAGCATTAATGAGTTCCCCCCAACGCAGATATGTCTGAAAACCTTTATTTTCCTTTTGCAATCTACATTTCCTATGAGAGACTATACTGCAAAGTACTCACACAGATGTGGGCCGTTGATTGCAAACAGGACTTATTCATTTGCACACGCAAAAAAGTGCAGCCATGTTGCAAAAATGAGTTCACTCCCCAAAGAAAGTCTGAGTAGCGAAGCTACATTTTAGACTACAAAATTCTTATTAACAAGAATTCAACTGCAGGTGAGTCTAACTAGGTGGGTGTGAAGCAGACAGTTGGCTATAAAAGCGCATTCCTTAACAGGAAAAGCCCTTTCTTGCTGTCAGCAATGGCACCACATGGAAGAGAAATGCCACACGATCAGAAAAAAGAAAATAATTTCAAGAAGATCAGCAACGCTTTACTTCACAAAAATTTTGCAAAGATGGGACTGCAACCATCTCACAGAAGTCCACACCTCAGCAGGAGCATCTTCTGATTAAAGGGGCTGAAGAAAATTGCTATGTACGTTAGCTCAGGAAGTAGAAAGCCAAAGTGGGGTCGACTGTTTCCCATGAACAAATGTTCTACAGATATGTTTTAAAAAATGTAAAATATATTGGCAGGAACACAGTAACTCAAAATTTCATCATGTTTTGATTCTAATTTTAAGTTACGTAAACCTTTTATTAAATTGCTGTTTAGATGAAAGAATATTATTATTTGGTGGAATATCTCTTAAACAGTCATACAAAGAGACAATGTCCTCATGTTTGGACCCTTATGAAAATGTTAACAACTATCATTGCAGACTTGTTAACACTGATGTTTACTATTATTGCTACTGTATGTGTCATGTTCATAAGCATTTTTATGACAAACATCAGGTCCAACATGTTTAACCACGCAGGGCATTTAGTGCCGCAGTTCCAACACTTATCCAGCAGAGGACGTGGTTGTCCACATCATTCTGTACAGCATTTAGTCATTCTCTGCTTTGCGGTGTTTTGAAATCACATAATTTCCTCTTGTGGTTGTCAGAGGCTTCCACAGTAATAAACCGCAGGCCTCAATCTCAGCTGTTATCAATTTTGCCTCATCATCATATTCCGTTGCATGTTAGCATCTGTCATGTTTCCCTTGGGATGTGATGTATAATTTTATCTTCTTTTATTATATTTTTTAAAATATCACTTCAGATCTACCAGTGCACACAAGATCGATTTTTATCAGTTTGTGCCTTTGCTTCCAAGTTTCCATAAAGTCCCATCCTTGTACTGCTTTTCATTTTTGCTGTTTACTTACAAATTTAAATCTTATTATTGTTATTTGCAAAGCTCCAGGAAAATCCGAAGACCTGGGGGTGCGGGTCCAACCACAATAAAGCCAAATATTTGTTTTATTTGAACATCTGTGTGGTGTTTTAGCCTTCTCTGATGTACTAGGCCCTTAATCCGTCCCGATCCTCCACCGAATGTGTTTATTTGAGTAGAATGTTAAATGCGTACATAAAAGTGGAGTTAATATCAGCTCCTACAACTGAAAGGTCCCAAGTGTTTAACTGCGGCTTTTTTTTCATTTATACTCTTTGCTAACCATTCAAATTGTCAGCCATGTTTGAAAGTCTTTTACCGTTTTCAGCACTGTGTTACTGAATTGCCTTGTAGCTGAGCATATGTTCTGACGCTAACTGGTGTTTATCAGCTAGTGTCAGCTAATCATTCATGCAGGTTCTAGTGGTTTTAATTGCTCTTGGCTACTTATTTCACATTAGGCCACTGTGCTGTGGATCAGGAGGAGTTGTCAACTACTCACAGAGTTTGTGGTTTGATTCCCAGCTCCTTTATTTGAACTATTTTAACGGTTACCAATGTTTCAAACCTTTTTTTTACCTTATACATCTATATCTAACAATTATTTTATTAAACTATCATACATCTGAAAAACTTAAATATTTATCCACTGGCTTATTTTAAGCTTCCTATTTTAGTCAGTATCTACAGTAATATATTAACTAATAATTCTAAAGCTTTAAATAATTGATATTTTTACACTTTTAGCTTATGTTTGTACTGACCTCACAAACATGTGGCCTCTTTGTCATTTGCAGATTTTTTTATAGTACCTTATTCATGATCTGCACCTGTAAACTTAAACCTTACGAAAGGTCAAATCCCAAGAAGCCTCACATTGGCCCTTTCAGCACCCACACAGGATGCAGCTGACCTTGCTGTGATTGAATTATGTGGTTATCATTCCACAGAGCTGTTTATGGTTGCTGTCAGATAAGGATCAGGTCATTGGTTGTTAGAAATGACAAACGGATTATTACCATTTATTGGCTTATCTGGGCCAGCTTTTCCACTGGCTGTTACACAGACTGATAAAATGGGGCTGACATTTGGTCTCGCAGAAAAATTACGTATAGTTCTGCAATGCAGTAATGGAAACAGACAATCCCATTACTTGCCTCGCACATATTACGATACATCTACATTCTTACATGTTCTTATTGGCTTTAAATGAAATTAGAATTTTAAAACAGGAAAACAAAAACAAATATTCCTTTTACTTATTTTAACTTTTCTCTTGGCTGTCAGTTGTGATTTAGGGTTATTTCCAGATTAGCCATTTATACCAGGCGTACAATTATGTAGTATTGTTTTACTGACTGCATTTATTTTTTTAAAGATCATCGTTGTCCTCAGTTGACCTCATAGGTAAATGATGGAGGCTAATGTACCTGTTGACCCATTTACTGTAGTTAGAGCTTGTGTAGTTTAAACGTAGTGTTTTTTTGTCTTTGTACTATCCCAGTTTCCTTTTTGCATAAAAGGAAGACAGTCTCATTTTAAGAAATACATGGAGCTACACTTACACTACATTTAAAGTCTGAATGCTTTGGTTTCACTCATTGCATGCATATGTGCGCATTGGATATTTCATGCAAAGCTCGGCCGTCACCCCACCACCGGCCTGATACTGAGCGCGAGTCTTTTCAACTTTTATTGCAGATGTGTTGATAGAAGCAAAAACAACACGCAGGAGGTCAGACATCACAAAGATTAAACGTTAACGGTTTTCCTGGCTCAAAACTGTTTGTACCACAGAGATTACATGAGCACGCGATGGAGAAAAGATATATAACTCACATTTGACAAGAGGCAGTGCAGTGCAGCGGTGCTACATGTGGACCCTGATGATAGTGATTAAACTTGTAATGATTCATATTATTTAGTGGAAGTCTTTTAGATGGGACTTAACCTCTTGAGGGTTTACATAAGGTTTAAATTTTAATATTTTCCTGTGGACTTAGAGTTTTCTACTCGTTCTCACGCACAGATTGCAGATAAAAGGTGTTGGCCAGACCCATTGCATCAAACGTGGGGGGTAGTGTCTTGCTAAAGGACATTTCAACTTGTGGACAGGGGACTTTGCAGTTAAAAACTGTCAACCTGCAACTAATGGACAGTTTGCACCAATTCCCGAGCCACAGAGGGATGTCAGGATAACTGGGATGCTTGTAGGAGCCTGTGCAACTGCGTGTTGATGCTGCGATGGACTAAATGTATACTGTAGCTGTAAGGAGCAGAAATAAAACCTACAGATAATGTAGAAGAACATAAGAAGGTTAAAGAAAGTAGCAGGAAGAGTTATTGAAATTTAAAGTGAAACTGGTGGAGATTTTATCAAACTCCTGTAAAACACTCGTGATCAGCTACAGTCCCAAAATGTGTAGAGGTAGATGCATTATCCACAGAGGCGAACCATCAGGGGAGGCCACTAATATTGGCAGAGTGTTGGCAGCCCCCTTTCTAGCTGACGACGGGCCTGTGTGCCTAGGGCCCCCACAGCGTTTAAGACTGAAAATAAAGTCTGACATGCTTGAGTGCACCTCTTGGGATGTGGAAGCAGAGAGAAATATGACGAGAAACAAACTGATTAATGAATCTGCTGAAGTTACACAGGAGTTTACAGAATGATGATTATTGAAACAGGAAATGGAGCTCCTCTAAAGAGTTCTAATAGCCCCTTCTCACTTAATCCAATGACTACACGAGTATTTTGGCTATACTGGGTCATAATTTGCAGATGTTGGAGATGAGGAATAAATGCACATGTGAATCTAAAGCCAATTTAAAAATGCTAATTTCTATGACTGTGCAGATAAATGGGACTTGAAGACCTGACCTTGGATTAAACCTGTGCTGAAGTCCTCTGGGGTGACTGGAAGAATTTGAATTTCTAGGTACTGGATGAATGAGTAACTCAAACAGTTAATTTAGCAAAAACAGTTGAAAAACGTGTAAGGGAGTTTAATGCTGTGTGGTGTCTGGCTGGATGGGGTAACGAGACACCACTGAGCCACGATAACATCTGTCTTTGAATATGGATGTTTTGTCTGTGGTTCTGTTGTTAAGACAGTGCTTGGAAAATGATGTGCAGACAAAAGCACAGAGACTTCGTGAGCTCTGGGGCTTTTGGAGTGTCCCCAGTTCTTGCACTGCTTATTGGAATGGGAGAAACACAATTAAATGTGAGGCACATTACGTTGGGCAGAAGCTGGGCTTTAATCACAGCTAAGTGTCTTCTGCAAGGGATAAAAGCAGACTGTTTTTCAATGGCTTGCTGTAAATCAGCGGGCTGGGGAGCTGACAATAGAGCAGTAAAGTACAGCACATAGTACTGGCAGGTTATCCATCCTTTTCTGGCTCAAGCGAGCACCAGACATCGATTTCACCTACAGTGGGACGGACTCCAAAGCAGAGTAATGGAATGTTAATTGTAAATATTCACTGATGGTTCCAAACACTCAAAGTGGGAAACTAAGAATCTGGGTGGAGGGTTTGTGCCACAGCTTGAAATTAAGATCAGTGAGTCACAAATGGAATCCTTTTTTCATTAGAGAACTTTTTGCAGTGCTCTGTTCATTGTTAAATCTAATCTAATGCAATTGCGGTAGATGGAAGAATGGAGGGAATCGAAAGCTCCACCTGGACGAACCTGGAATTATGTCTGTTGTCTTAAGTATCGAGGGGATCGGCTGTGAAGTATTAAGGTATGGCTGAGTTGAAGGATATGCTGGAGTTGGGGCGGATTATCAAAGGACTTGTAAGCAACACACACCTTTGTACAAAGGAATGAAGTGTGTACTCTGCTTAGTGGCAGTACCCTGCTGAAACCCTAATGCAGGACAGTGAGTTTCAGGAAAACACTCTCAGGAAATAGCTGCCCACCTTTCCATTACCTGTTATTTCCACTTCCTTTCTGTGCCCTCTTATTCCTCCCACTCTGCCACCAGAGGCTCTTATTATTCCATCTTCAAGGCCTCACCTGCCTGGTCCATCAATCATCACCTGAGTATTTAGACCTGCCCGTTTGTCCCAGAGAAGGGGAGACGAGGTCCCAAAACTACTTTGGTACACTATTTCTCAGCATTTTTGGTCCCAGCTGATCCAGTATAAAAGTCAAGTTTTCCCCAACCAGTGTTTGACATCTTGTTTTATGCGTCTTCAGAAAGGTTTAATAGTCAGCGACCCTGCACATGTGCTTTCATTGATTCCAACTCCAACATTGTTTTACTAATAACCAATCATATATTGTTACACCTGTGTGGTAACTATGAAGCTCTGACTAGAAACCTGGAGGAACTACTAACCTGGGAGTGGGATTGTTACCCAAAGGTAACAATCCACCTGTCGGAACCTGTAAGTCTCATCTGATTGACATGTTAATAATCTGGGGGCTGTGGAGATCACAAACAATGTCTATGAATTTGACCACAGGTGTTGGCAGCGTTAATTCATTAAATATAACGTTTAGATTGACTGCATGTATACACATACTGTAACATGTGCTGCAAACTTATCATTTTAGATGTAGGTTGGCATAGGCAGCACATTAACGTTGCCTCTCACAGGCTCCTGTCTGCTTGAAGAGTTTACACTTGACTGTAGAAGCGATCCCATTGTCCACTGAGGAACATTTTATCAAAGAGCTGAATGCATGAGACCAGGAAGAGGAAGTGTATTGTTAAAGACAGGAAGCGCAGAGCCATGTGGCAAACTCGATGATAGCGTCTTTCATCGTTAACAAACTCGGGTGGAGTCCCATCCTGTGCCGAGGATTTAGGTGCTCCTTATCTGTCTATACATCACTGGAACTTACTCTCCTTTACTTGCATCAAGCCTGTCTGTCCATCTCTGCTCTCCCAAAATGACCTTGTCACTCCTCTTCTGCCTCTAAGAGCTTAAGTGATGTTTATAAAGTTTAGTCCATAATTTCAAAACCACATTTAATTTATTTACTAAATAAATTTAATTTATTTCTAAGTAAAATGAACCGTTTTCTTGAAGAAACTCCTCTGTACATGGACGTATTACTGAAAGGACCGATTGGGCAAAGGCACATAATGACCAGAAAGTGATGTACAACAACTCAAAAGGGACAATCTCAATTTAAATGAGGCACAAAACGACCAAAAGTTGACACGCAAAATCCAAAAATAGACATAAAATTTCCACAAGTAGAAACAAAATGAAAAGCACAACAAACAACAAAAAACAGACAAAACTACTAAAAAACAAGCTCATCTGGTCCTAAGCTGTGGGTCCACAGAGCAGATGGGCGAAATGCGTGCTGTTCTGTTCTGGTAGATGTGGATTAAATCTGTGAATAATGTTTTGGGGGAAAAATATGTTGTAAAATTTTTATTTCCTTTTTTGAAGAATACGCTTTAATCGGATAAATCACTATTACAAGCCAGGAACATATGGGTAAAATATTAAGTAACAGTTTGTTTTTTTTAAGGGTCTCCCATTGCGGTTCGTCCTTAAAGAGCTCCACCTTTACTCTTCTAACACTCTTGCAGTAGGAGCAGATAAAACCATTTTACTCCTCATGTTTGGGCCCTGGGTACTTAAATCTACTGCTGCCATCATTACCACACTCTCTCAAAGTACCTGGGAGATCCTTAGGACAGGCTGCACCAGTCATTTGCTCACACGCCCAGTGGCACAAAACGCATGTTTGCAACAGTGCATCTCGTAGCTCCATCTTAAAATTTGTTAAAATAGCGTCTGGATCCGAACCAAAACAATGTTCCAAGATTGTTGTAAGTGACACTTAAAATCTGTTCACATGTTTTTCCTCTGACAAGCATATGGGACAGAAAACAAAACATCCCGAGCTTTCTCAACCCCACCAAAAAGATTTAACACACTCCAAATGTACAGATGGAGGCCTCACCGCTTTTTATGTGCCATGTGCTGGTGTGTTCGGGAACCCTCATTAACACAGACTTCAGGCCCAGGAGGCAAAACAGCCAGTAACAGCCAGGTCTGACAAATGTTTAATGTACATGTGTGAATCTACGACCGGCGTGACAAACGCAGTGCAAGATTTCCTTTCCATATTTACATTAAGTTATACGGCCAAGATGGAAATGTTATTTTTAAATCTGTTAGTTACTTTGCAATTTTAGATTTTGAAGTAGATGAACCTACATATGATGCGCTTTACTGACCGTGCTTTTGTACTGCCAAAACATCAATGCAGGTCTTGTCCCTCATGCAACCACCAGTTAACGTTCAGGAGAGGTTTGCCAGCGTAAATACTTTGTGTTGTAACTACAGACATGCAGTGCTTGTATCTTCATATCTTTAATGAAAAATTTATTTTGTGCCTCCATATAATTTTAAGTTTTAAATCTTCCCGTTAAACAACCCCCAGGCATGCACTGCTAACATAAAGTAATATGAGGTATCCACTTTAAATTAAAACGCCTGCAGTTGTAAGGACTTTTAGCATGATACAAACATACCACAGAGCTGACGTCAAGTCAGCAAGACTCTCGCGTCTGGGAGACATCCTGGTAAATGCGTTTCGAGGGCTTTTGCACATCACTGTGAGTTTACATGATGGGTTTCCTGTAGAATAAGAGAGAATCAGATTACCAGAGGCGGCGCCCCGAGATATAAATAACAGCAGAAATGATCACACATTTTTTGCAAATCAAAAACATCTTACATCTATAAAGTGACAATGACTTTTAAACAAAATGTTGTTTTTTTTCCCCCCTGTATTTCACAATCTTGCAACTGCAGGAAAGTGGAGCGTAAATTCAGCTTTTCAGTTCTGTGATTTGTAATTCACATTAAAGGTTGTGTACTTCAGATCTTTTCTCCAGCCTCTCTTGCTTTTCTTTTGACCCGTTCACTAACAAAGTGCAGTGTCTGTCATGCTTTTCAAGATCCACCACCTCTCAGACTGTGACCCACCGTCCAGTCTGTTTGAACTGTGTAATGAGGCTATCCAACATCCGTCTCAAAACACTGAGGAAAAACTTATTTTTTTAATGATATTGCTGTTTAATAACTGCACCAGTGAATAACAGCAGAGATGCTGTTGGGCTGAGAGTGTGAGGACATCAGTGTTTGATAAAAAACAAGTTTAAACAACTGTACTCAAGCGGTGATAGGACGGGTAAATGGGGACACTGGGAACTTCGGGTTTATGGCTGGGAGGCACTTTGAAACTAATCAACTTACCTCAAACAGGAAATTGTCGCTCCTTTCGCCTCCACCTCTGACGCTCAGCATCGCGTTCAATTCAGCCTCCAGCCTCAGTTTACCTGTGAGGAACTCAATCAAACATCACAAGATGAAATGTGTTGTAAAATGGCTCCCCTCGTCCAGTCGCAGTGTGTGATGATCACCGCGGCCTTTACAGCATCCATAACATGAGATTGCCGCAGCCGACAACCTCTCCGCTGCGGTTTCTGTTCCCGCACATTGGTTTGTAATTGCACCACTGGCAGTGGCTTATTTCTTTTCTTTTTTTTTCATTTCAGACAATTCGGGGCCAGGCAGCGGAAGCCGCCAGCACCTCGTTCGGAGACAAGAAAGTAATCATTAACCACCTGCACCTGGCGCTGCCATCCCGCATCCAGATGGAAACCATCTTTTTTCCTCAACCACTTTCCAGTGTAACTAAAAAGTAAAAGCATTATTATATATATCAATGGTAGCACAGTTTTAGGTCAGTGTTAGTCATTAAAAAGCAATCAAAGCACACGATGCACATTGAATGCCACCTGTTGCCGTTCTGCTTTTTGATGTCAGTCAAAGAACTACCGTTGTCATTTGGTTCTAAGAAGCAAACAGCGGAGGTGGATTATCTTTTACAGCGCAAACCTGTGCGCCTTTTGGATAAAGTAGTGAGATTAAAGTCCTGTATCCATCAGCTACAGGATGTTTTTAATAAAGCAAACCGCTGGTAAACATAATCAAAACCATATCTTCTGTTTGGAAGAAAAGTTGTTCCAAGCTTGTCAGAGAAGGGGAGATGGAAACAAAATGGGTTCTGCAGTAAAGGGATAAATTAAATTGACTCGCCAAGCAGAGCTTTAGGACAAATGAGCAGTAATAGATCACGTAGACCCATAAGACTTGGCAGTGCTAGACTGAATTACTGACCCTGATGCACTACCCCCACTCACAAACCCAGACATTGTCCATTATCTTGTCTTTGAACAGAGTGCACTCATTCTGGAAGAGTTTAAAAGTTTTCAATCTCTTGAGGCTCATCAGCAGTTTCTCAGTGGCTGGGTGGAAGATCTCTGAACCCACAAGCTGGAAAAAGGACAAAAGCAATAAGTTGGTTGTCCTCTCAAAGACCTGTTACCAAAGCATTTGGAGAAAACCACTTAGCACCTTCAAGTACATTTGACCCACAACAGGGATTCTGAAACATATCTGGGGAGATTCTTTGTCCAGAAAACATGGATCACTCTAAAAAAAAAAAAACTACAGTGTCTGAACATAGTAATGCTTTACTGCACACGTTACCAGTAACAATACTGGTAAATTGATGAGGTCAGATGTTATTCATATTTTAGAGCATTATAGGACAAATGTCTGATTGGTGGATCCACACACCTGATGCAGGTAATCAGCAGGGCTGGGACATAGAGGGTAGTTAGTCTGCTGTGGCTGAAAACTGAACGTGATCTATGTTCGGCCTGTGCTAAGAGTTTTTTAAAAATTTTTTATCTCCATTTACCAACAAAGACTGGACACAGTTGTATTACCTGAAAACCTCCTGTTACATGCAAACGGTGTGAAGCAGAAAACAATTAAACGTCATGATGTGATACAAAGAGAAACATTAATCTTTCTCTAAAACATGTACAATGTGCAAGATATTAGTGATATAAAGATGACAGTATTCAACACGTGATTTAACACCTTTTATAAACGACACAAATCCAGAAAGTTCAACATGCTAAAGCTTTTGTGTGTGTGTGTGTGTGTGTGTGTGTGTGTGTGTGTGTGTGAGAGAGACAACAAAATGCAATTTCAATTACATTTAACATTAATTCAATACAGCATGTAAAATGTAACTTTTTTTTGTACATTTGAGGTTATCATATGTTTTGACTGTGAAATCTTAATCTGAAAATTGGAATAAATGTAGAGCAACAAAATTTCCCTTTGAAATGTGTCGGAGTACAATCAGAATGTTGACGTACTGAACTTTATGGGATCATCCATTTGATGTTACTTCTACTACAATTCAAAGGAAAATACTCCACTTTTACCGCACTACATTTTTTTCACAACTTTAGTTTCTAGTTTTTGCAAATGTAAATTCTTATTAAATATGATGAACTAACAAATTAGGACACACATTGGTATAAAGGGGTGAACATCTGCCTCACCTTTTCCCGATGTGCTGTTTGTGTTCCACGCAAAGTCTCTGCAGTAATTTTTTAATCGGGTACTGGGCTCTGGTTGAGCTAAATCAACCGTTAAGTGCAAATAAAAATAGTTTTCTATCGAATATTTAGATGAGCAACACTTTGTGGCCTAAACGTCACAGCTCAACAGAAGAGGATCAGAGAATCAATTACTTGTAGCTTGTAGTTGTTTGTGGGAGCTGTAGTTGAGCCACTGGTACTCGAGACATGTTCCTTCATTACCATGAACAAACAAGTTTATTTGGACTCACAAACACGCAGAAATGTCAAGCAGCTGCAGTGCATTAAACGTGAAACATGTTTTTCCACAGTCGCACTTATTGTTTTTTTTACCATCACATTTGGTGCATTCGAACCAAATCTGGGAGAGTTTACTCTCAGTCTCAAGTATTTACTCATGCATTTCCAGTTTGGAACAGCAGAGAGTCTGTTTCATCTCAACACCTACAAGAAACAACTCCACGAACAAGTAGTTTCCGCATGCATCTGACAATAAATTCCAGCAAAGGGTAGAAACATAATTACGCAGACTGTTTGCAGACATCCTCTTGACATATTTAGCAAGTTTTTATTACGGTCTGTTTCGCACAGACGTGTATGATTTTCCCTTTTCCACTCTGGATCACACTAAAGAAAAGAAACTGAAGGTGCAGATTGTGGTCCGATGATTCATACTTTCCTTTGCTGCTACAAACAATCAGATTAAGGCCGGTCCATCTCAGATAAGCCCATACACACGGTGCTCGACTGGTCACGATGTAGATCTGACCTGTGCACAGTTTTTTGGTGTGGCGGGGTTGTTGAGGTCTCTGAATGGCTCTGAAAGACGCGGAGCCTGCAGGCGGGACAGCAGCGTCGTCCTCCGGATGCTGCTGTCCGAGTCCCGGTGGCCGAGCTTGTTCCTGAGCCGGCGGCAACACGGCAGGCTGCCGGCAAAGTCCGACAGGAGGTGTCCGCTGAAGATCATGTAGATCCAGGGGTTGAAGCAGCTGTTGAGGCTGGCCAGCAGGGCGGAGAGCGTCACCGTGGTGTTCTCAGAGTCTGCAGAGAAACAACTGTGACATGTCAGCGACTAAACTCAGGTGTTTGCTCTCGATCTACCCTTGCAGCTGCTCTTTTAAACGTTTGTTCTTCCCACCAGCCTCAGATTGAGTCTCTCATTTAATCAGTGAAATATTATGCTGTACACCTCTATCCTGCAGCTGTACAAATACACCGTACCCACACTCTGCAGACATACAGCTATGGCCGGATTGACATCCTGCAGAGCCCCAGGGCAAAAATGTCCCAGTGGGCCACCACTTAACTACATTATGCGCCACGGTGATTATTTACTTCAGGCAATCTGTCCTGATGCACAATCACATAAAATCATATGTCCCAGCATCTTAGATTTTAATATTTGCAGCTTTCCCAGTTTTCATCTCTTTGCTCGGGTCTCTTTTATAAACTTCTGACATTTACTGCACAGAACGCTGAGTTGTGAAAGATGATTTGTGTTTGCAAGCATTTAGCATTAGGATGGATTAATACTATGTTGCCTGATGATCATTAGCTCAATATAATTAAAGTCTTTAAACCACATTTTGACCCAGGTAAAGGTCTGCACCATGGAGGACCTTTCATGGTTGGTTGGAGACTGTCCTCCTATAAATTATGAATGTGTAGGTTGTTTGTGCGAGTCAGGAAAAAAACAAACTGAAAAGTCACCTGATATTTAGACACAGAAGGGTTTGCCAGGAGGAAGTTGTGGTGGATGGATGGGATGCAGAGGAGTTTCCCTCACATGAAACAGCTGTTTGTTGCTTTGTGTTGTCATGAGATGTGACTCATACGTTAACAATCAGTATTCTCTCCTTTTAAAAGGCTTCACTGGTGCGTAGCCTCCAACAATAGTGTTTTGATTTTTACTACTAATGACTAAAGGGTCAGTTAGTAATTTAAAGAGAATGATGATTTGTACATTTTTAGAATCTGGTTTTTAAAGTGGTTCCAAAGTGTTTAATTACTTTGGTTTCTCTGGCGTAATTGCAGTTTTGTACTTCAAGTAATTTTTAGATTAAGTAATTTGTACTTTAACCAGAGTTAAGAATTTGAAGTAGTACTTGCAGTGTAGTAGAGTAGTTTTGTGGACGTCTAAGCCCTGTTTTCTGACAAAAAATATGCAATAATAAACATTTTAAAGTGTCATTCGAACTACATGAACCACATTATACTTGTTATAGTTATTCCATATTACTATATTATGTATGCACCTAACTTTCATTGTGTAGTTATCAGTGGTGGTTGCTGCAGTTTTTCTATTATCTCATAGTTTTTACTCCTAAACGCCACATTTGAACCTTTTCAGCTTCTCTATAACTACAGGAAACATTTAGGTCAGCACACATCACAATAAACTAAAACAATAAACTGCACTGAAGTGTTTTTGCCAGAGCAGGCTGGGGACTCTGTGTTCCTCTGAGAAGTAACTTCTGCCAGCTTCACAAATCTCTGAAAACACAGTTTGGACCATCGGTGAAATTTTCTCTGAGCTCCATAATGATATTCTTCAGGTGGGTGGGCAGCTCCTCCTGGCAGACTGAAGCAGGTTTTTACTGGAAACTAGAATTCATATTCTCACTTCTATCATACAAAAATTGTGCAAGACTGACTGCACACGTCTGAGATTTAATAAAATGCCCAATATCTGCATTGGAATATCCTCCAGGGCTGTTTGCAAAGTTTCAAATGGAATGTTTTTCCACTTTCTCAGCCTGACCCATCACATTTATTTTAATAAGTGTGACACACACATAAATTATAACACCAGTGGTTGACATTAAATTACAACCCAGACATGAGCAGTTAGTGTAGTGAGACATTCAAAAATATTCAAATGTATTCATTTTCCACATTACAAACTGGCTTTGAATAAACTATATGGGAAAGTGTCTGATTGGCAGTGTATTGTTGTCAAGTTACGCACACTGTTGCATTAATGCAGCCTCAGATCAGATGCTCCCTCTTCTCTTCAGACTGGACTTTAAACTTAGTTTAGTTTTGGATCTCAGAGGAGTCAGAGCCCTCGCACTGATTTCCACTACAAAATTAAATCAGTTAGTTGGACTTTCCAAATTTCTTTTACACTGACAAACCATATTTTCAAGGACTTGAAAATGCACTGGTCAACCTCACCCCACCCTTACTTTGAACAGATTCTTTGTGATGCTCCTTTTTTTTTTTTTTACGCAATCGTGATTCTGACCTTCTGCCAATTAACCTCCGTAGTTGTGAAATGTTCCAGATAATTTTATCTTGTGGAACATTCCTTAACTTTTCCAGTGTTTTGTTGCCTCTATCTCAGCTTTTTAAAAATGTTTCTGCCATCAAATTCAAAATGAGGAGACATTTTTCACAATTACATTTCTTACATTTTACTATAATATATATGATCAAAAATATGTTTAGAGTGTCCCAACCCTTCTGAAAATGTTTGTGATAATCTGTATGATTTAAAATATTTTACTTGGAAACTTTGCATGTGGCAAAGCTGCAGGTTAAAGTTTTACAACCAAATACTTAAAGCTGCAAAGTAGAGGTCAATGTATCATCAAACAAAGTGGCATTTATCCTCTGTGAAACATCATCCTGCTGAACAGAGTGAATAAAATGTTAACCAGCATCTAAAACGTGTCATGTTTATCATAAGTTTCAGTGTGAGAGCTAAAAACGTGTCAGTATGTCCAGTGTCTTATTCATAATTGACAGCGCTCAGTGATCTTTGACCTTCAGGATTCACATTGCTCGTGGATGCTTTAGTTAAACTGTGGGGTTTATGCTGCCTTAACATTAGAGCAGCCACCTGTCCCACTTATTGAGTTTATATAAACAGCCAACTGTGAAAGTAACATTGTTGCGAACGTTCTGTATCTACTCAATTTTAGAAAGGGCCCACCAGGATGTTAAAGGGAATTAAAGGCTGATGATAGTTATCCTCAAACATCTACTCAACCGTAGCATTGTAGCTACTCCATTGTAGCATTTAATACGTTTTTGGCTTCTAGCTGAAAAAATCCTCCAGATGACATCATCTGGAGTTCAGATGATTTCATCTAGAAAGTTCTGGAGTAAGGTAGCACGGAGCATAGTGCTCAGCGCTGCTTCTTCAGAGGTAGAAGGTCCCCAGTTCAAATCCGTGGGCGACTGCGGCCTTTCTGTGTGGACTTTGCATATTCTCCCTGTGCTTTCGTGGGTTACTGGGAAATAAAGGATAACCTCGTTTTCTGTGTTAAAAATCTCTTTTCTTTTACAAAAATATCCCCTTCCATAATTCCCCTGGAGATCTCACCCTTGACCGACTGTCTGACTTTCTTGAACCGCTGAACACAATCATCGGCTTTTGGCTTGAGCCTTCAAAGGTCGCCACAGTTGATCACCTTTCACACATTGATTTTGCATGAGTTTTTATGCTGGATGCTCATACGGCTCAACCCTCGGACTTTGTCTGCGCTCTTTGTTTAAGAAATTCCCCACCGTGGGTTTTAAAATGAAGACACGTCACCCAGGACCCAGTGTGTCGGGCTGATGTGTTTGTTGTTGTCTAAAAATGATTTCAAAGCTCAGTGGCACAGATGAATAGACTAAACCAGTTTGCAGGCCGACAAATAACTTTATAATGTTGGTTTTAATGTCTGTATACCCTGAACCCAAATGAGTTAACTGTACTAGGAATGTGTGTGCAAACCCAGTGCCTCAATCTGTTTAGCATGAGACAACTGACAGCTGCCACCCCAAGCTGTCTAAGGATCCGAACATCCAAAGCTGTAAAAACGGGAAGTTTCCCTAGCACAAGCTCTAGATCTGTTCCGGATTAGTTTGGATGAGCTTTTCTTAATTGCAGAAGAGAACCTTCACACCTGTAGTATTTCAGTTGAGAACTTTGCATGTGGTCAAAGAGAAAAACCCACATTACCTTTTCCTGTTTTATGTGGACACTGTGTTTCAATTGTGCACTGGGGTAATGTAATAGCTGCCATTACTGCCAGCAGAGAGTGTGTTTTTTTGATCTAGATATTGTTTATCATTATTGTTTTTTTTTATGGTTCTCAAAAATGTTAGGCAGGGTTAGTGGCATAAGAACAGAGCTTTAATTTAACTTTTTGCCTTTGTTAATAGTTAGCTAATGTAGGCAATGTGGTGGATAGCTGTATTTTAATGAGCTCTGGTCCCTAGAAAACGGAGAATTTCAATTAAACTAATTAAAAAAATCCCTGCTGTCTCCCCACAGCTTTTCCAACTTGCATCTGCTGCTTTTACTTTGAAAGTTTGTAGTAGAATATTTTCTTGGAATATTTAGACAGTTTTCTGTCGAAATTATTCCTCATTCCTGGGGAAAAGTAAACTTGCTTATACTTTCGTTTAGTTTAAATGTGAATTTTGACCTTTATTTATTTACGCAAACAAGTTGAATTTCCTCTTTAAGGTGCATTTACGCACAGGTGGTGTATTTTCATGAATGGCGCCAGAGACTCACCGTGCCAGGGGAAGGTCTCGTCCCACACTGACCACATCTGCACGGTGAAGAAAGGCGCCCAGCACACCACGTACACCACCACGATCACGAAAGTCATCTTCACCGTGCGCAATTTGGCGCGGGAGATGGTGCCGACGCTGCTGACCGAGTTCCGGCTCAGCATCCCGTTCTTGCTGGCCTCTGCCACCGCTCCCGCGCTCTTCCTCCGGGTTTTGAATTTAAAGTTCCTCCAGATTGTGCGGCAGATGAATCCATAGCAGAACACGAGCACGACCACGGGGACGAGGAAGATCCCGGCCGTGATCCAGGTGATGTAGGCGCGGGGGCCCCACGGTTCCATGAAGTGAGCCCAGCAGTCGTAGACGGCCGAGCCGGGCTGCACCTCGCTCAGGGAGAAGATGAAGTACTGCGGGGTGCTGAGGAGCAGGCTGCCCGCCCAGGTGGAGCCGATCATGATGTATGCGCGCTGCGTGGGCTGCTGGAGCGTCTGCAGCGGGTGGCAGATGGCGATGTAGCGGTCGAGGGTCATCATCACCATCATGTAGGTGGAGGCGAACATGCCCAGCACCTGCAGGTGCTTCACGATGCGGCACAGAAAGTCCGGCCCGTAGAAGCGGAAGGTGATCTCCCAGCAGAGCTGCGGCAGCACTTGGAAAAAGGCCACCACCAGGTCCGCCAGGCTCAGGTGCTTGATGAACAGGTGCATGCGCGACGGTTTCCGCCGTGTTTTGGACACGGCCAGCAGCACGCTGAGGTTCCCGACCACAGCCGCGAGGAAGGCGAGGCTCAGGACAGTGATCTCGATTTTGGCCACCTCCTCGTTCCTTCCGAACGGGTCAGTGACGTTCCCTTTCTCGCTGAGGTTTCCAGCAGCCTGCTGGTGCGTGAAGTTGAGCCCCTCGATGCAGTTTCTCCCCGTGAAGTTCCGCAAGATCTCCGACGGGAAGAGCGCGGTGGCCATGTCACAC
Source organism: Channa striata (assembly GCA_033026295.1). NCBI lineage: Eukaryota > Metazoa > Chordata > Actinopteri > Anabantiformes > Channidae > Channa > Channa striata. Next base: position 18,349,261 of record CM065169.1, read on the forward strand.
CGGGGCGCACGCAGGTGCTTTGCCCTGTGTGGAGACTGGATCTGGACGGACCCGGCACCAGGTGGACACGGAGTGAACCGGTCAAAAACTACGAACTAACAAACGGCCGAGAACGTCTCCATCCATGGCGCACAGCAGGTCGTGGATTGGATGCAGACGCAGCCTCTTTTAAAGGCTCCTGCCCCCAACCCCCACCCCCAACACACATTTAAAAACACTCCAAACTTGCGCATCCACACACACACACACACACACACACTCATCCTCTGTCCTCCACCCCACTAAAAAACACGCCAAGCTTCTTTCTAAACGAGTGGACACAACTAATTTCATTTAAGAAGGCAGGTGAGTTCATACAGAATTTAAACTAAAAAGGAAAATAGGAAATGTTACATGAGAAAAGGAACTTACTGTATAAGAAAAAAAGGAAGGAGGAAAAGAATAAATCGTAAAATAACTTTTCAAACATCTGATATTTGTTTTCTCTTTTTTTCATTTTAGGACTTTTAATATTCAGTTTTCTTTCTCTCATTAGTCATTTTTCCTTTTTAACTGTGGGTCAAATAATCCTAAAACGTAAAGGATCAACGGCCTAAAGTCTATTTAAAATCAATTTGTGTTTGAAATGCTAGACAATTTTTCCATTCATTACATTTTATCTATAAAATATCTTTCACATTCGCATTTATATCTTCAATATAGAAAATAATTTTTAAAAATGAATGAAAATAAGTCATGCCTTTATTTTGAAAGATTGGTGATTGGTGGTGATGTTTTTAAATGTCTGATTCAAAACTAATATATTAAATTTACAATTATTTAAAGCATCAAACTGTGACTTGAGATGCTGGGACAAGAAAAATCTTCAACAAATGTTTTATATTTATTTATAATTAGCTGATTAATTCCTGAATAATCTCCAGAGGAATATTTCCTGGAGAACATCTTATCATATCATTATCTCATTAAACCCCCACCTAATTGACCATTTAACCTTGCGTTTATTCTTACCATGACGCGCTCTCTGTGTGAGGACGTGACCTCGTAACCTGTGAGATAAAAGTTGTTGAATCAGCACGGAGCAAGAAACCAAACTGAGAGAGAAGTGGATGCATGGGGCATCAGAAAATCACACATAATCTGCTTATGCAGTTCTCCCTTAACATTCACTTTATTTTAGCTTTTATCGCTTCAAACAAACTTCCACACACACTTACTGGAATAAATGTGTGAATAATCCCTTTATTTAAACATTATTGTGTTGAGCTGCCCCTCCCCAGCGGAAGTGATTTTAATATTTTCTGTTCTGGTAATTGATTTGAATCCTGTTCAAACACCTGATAATTACATACACAATAACGTTCTGACCGGTCCTCCTGTCTTTAGTGACATTTTTTCTCACAGAGTGTGAAATGGCAACAAAACACCAGAACAAATCATCAGATGGTCGATGGTAATGTTAGCTGCAGGTATTCTCCAGAGAACTTCCGGTTTTCAGTGCACCCAAAAAGTGTAAAACAGGATGATGATTCTCAGGCGAGTTCTGTGGAACCTTGTTGATGTCTCACGGGATTCATCGCTGTTTCTTCATAGACATCAGAAATCTGACACACCCTGTGCCAATGAGTGATCACGTAGTGTTTCACGTGCATTTGTTGTTCCACACTGTATTTTTCCCTAACGTACAATTCTCCGATGTTCCTCTTAGGAGGTTTTTGTTGTTCTGTTTGGACTTTGTCCTGTTATATGTCCCTGTTTTTTATAGATCATTAAAATGCGATCTACTGTAGAACAATGAGTTCAGTTACAGGGAGCCTAGTAATTATACCCTTCCCCTCTTAGAACATTCAGGGGGGAACTTAACAGCCTAATTATTGGATGTGAACTTGGTTTTGTTGTGTACTGTACAATGGACAAGATCCCTGTTTAATGAAAATGAAACAAAATTTTAAGCAACTGGGCAAAACTGGCAACTCTGACAACAGCTTAGTGCCAGACTGCAGAAAAGGTGTCGGTCCAGGTAATGATTTAGCCACTACGGTTGATAACCCTCAGAAACAACAAGATGGTGATGATATTTTTTTTATAAATTAAACTTCAATAAAATGATTCTTAGATTTTGTGCTTACTCATAAAAATAAAAGTTATTTTATTTATTAACACTGAGTAGATGAATGCTGCTTCACAATCCCTTCTATTCTCTTTATCTGTGACAAAGCATATCATCATTTCTTACCTTACAAGGCCACAACGTACTATCTTAATGTTCAATCTATATGCAGGAGCGTGAGTGGAGCGAGGGACTGGGATGTAACAGAAGCCAAATGTGTTTTTCATGTCAAGTGGTTGCAGATGCAGACTGTTACGTAATGTGTTTTAAAACAATGGTGGGTAATAGTCAGGACTGTCAAGAGTTATGGATTTATTACACTGTGATTGTGAAACCTGTCGGAGTCGCATAATAATAATAGAGCCCAGGCTGGTGTACACACTGATAAGAGCTCAGATGCTGGCGAACACATGTCACAGTAGATAAAGCTATTTAATCTCAAATGCACTTTAATTTTAAGCTTTTTTATGGTTTTGTCATCAAAAATTACAATGATACATATTTTTCCTCTTGATATGGTTCCATTGTGTCGCACACAATCAAGAAATTTGTCCGAGTGTATGATAAAAACAGGTCCAAAGTGAAACCAAATCGCCTTTATGAACAACATACAGCACAAATGAGACTCTATACCCAAATAAGCTTTGGCTCAGCCTAATGTAGAGGTCCCATATCTGGGAGGAAATTTGACTAAATTAGTTTTACATTTCACCAGTAAATAGTCTGCTTCATTGCCATTTACTCATATATACACACATTACTTCTAAACAAGTGGTTGTGCAACCACATGCATAACATTTTAAAGCCCATTTGGACTGGATTTATTTCTCCACACAGGGTGGCCACAGATTTTAATCCCAAACACAGTATTTGTGGCAATTTTTCACTCCCCCTACAGAAATAGTTACTGCCACAATTACCTACTGTTTTTTCTTTAAGAATGAAACGCCATAAAAGCTCATCAGATGTTCTACTTTATATTTTGCATGCCAGATACCCTGCAAGCCGTTTCCTGTTTGCAAGGATGAACATACACCTTTGAGTGGATGACTTTGATACTGAAGAAAATGGAAAATTGAAATGACCACCATGTAAGTCTGCAGCTAAAATAAATAAATAAACTCTCTAAGAATTATATCTCACTAGATCGCAATTTCCAAAAGGATTTCATGATAGATAGAACCTGATCTTCTGATTATAAACTCTATTTTACTATGAAAGGACTTCTGGGGGAGAATTCTTCAGAACATGCCTGAGAATTGTGTTTTTTAGTATCAAAGTAATTAAGTTGTTGTAATTAATAAATCTAATAGCAAAATGGAACAGCTAATAAGAAAGAAACAGTTGGGTTAAACAACTGGGTGGCGAGTCTTTTCCCCATCATTAGGTGCTGAGTTTTCACCCCAAAAATCATTCTGTAGGTTTTCCTGAGCCCGAAGCGTCCACATCTGTCCCTGTGAATCATTGGTATTGTCCTGCAACATTTTCGGGCCTCACAGATGTGTCTCTGCTGTGAGACTGGACAGTAAATAAAGTCCACCAATGTCCCTTAGAGTTTAGGCTTTACTTTAACTACAGATTAGTCTGACCGGCTTCATTAAATTGTCCCTGTGGGTCCAGCGAGGACAGTCAAATACTGCAGTAATTTAATACTAATCAATACTGTCCACTTGGGAAAATGTGAGGAGCCAGGAAAGAGGGAAAAAATAACAGTCACAATGAGAATGTCATGAATAATCCAGTTATTTCTTAATTTTCACACTGATTGTCTGAGCAGTGACGAATGGTGCAGCAGTCTGAGGCTGCCTGGTCGTGCATTGTTGAAAAATCGATTAGCTGAAATGTAACAGCTCATTTTCTTATGTTACCGTTTCCCAGCAAAAGTCTATTATACAACCATTGATGAATCTGTATGTTTATATTTTATTGGACATAAAGTGGTGCTGACAGATTTTCACAGTTTTCGGCTTCTCTCAAACCGGCAAATTATGTTTGAAAGAGTGCTCGTGACTCAGACGAGCACGCAGAAACACAACGAGGGAGGCTTGCGTGATTGCAAACACACGTCCTTGACGCTCACGCATCTTTACTGTACGTACTTTTCCGTGAATCGTTAAGGGGTTAAATCGTTGCAGTATTAAAGGAAGCCCTTCACTGATGTTGAACATTTAGTTCTAGTTTGACGAGTAAGTGTAGATAAATATGCCATTAACCCTCCCTCCAGTGAAGTCAGAGGGAAGTATAAAAGCACTAATGTACATTTACTCTCTGAAAGCAAGTTGAAAATTGGTGAAGTTGCCTTTTAATTGCCAGATAATGATACAGAAAGGCAGTTGGAGTCAGAAATGCTTTTGTTGATTCTTTAAAGTTGATTCTTTTATCAGCATCTACATCCAGATTTGTAAAATACACACAGCAGCAAACATGGGATAATTGGGCTTGGTGTGTGGTGTGTGTTTGAGGGGGGGGGTCAGCATTTTAGCTCGTCCACACAACTTCAAAAGGCTTTTTGAGGGTCAAGACTGTGTTTTAGGGTTAAGGTTACAGTTAGATTTCGGTTAGGGTAAGGAGCTAGGGATTGTATTATATCAGTGAGTGTCCACACGAGTATAGAAAGACCAACGTGTTTGTGTGTTGGTCATGCTGAGAGGATGATAAGAGGTTAGTCTGGTCATGTGTTTCACAGTGAAACCTGTCCAAACTGATCTGACTCTAAGCTCTGCGAAACACTAATCCACTTCATGGACAAAAAGACAGACAGAGAGTTGAACCGGCCTCAGGTTTTGCAACAGCACAACTCAATGTCAGCAGATTTAGCCAATTAAATACATGCCAGCAAAACTGTTGTCGAATATTCTGGGTCAGTTTGAAGTCAAAAGTCTTTATTAGCAAGAAAAGTCATAATCAAGTCTGTTAGGTGTTTAAGTCCTCACAATTAAAACAACATAGTTTCAATATGTTTTAAATGGGCTATATGAGTGTGTGTGTGTGTGTGTGTGTGTGTGTGTGGCTTATACTGGTTTGTCTACACGTCAGTTTTTATTAACCCCATCGTTTGTTCAAGCTAGGAAAATAAAATGTAATTAATCCACGTGTGGAGAGCTGATAATGAGCCCGGGTCATTAACACAGTGACAATTTGATTTAAGACTTGGAAAAACGGAAGGTGAATTCAAAATTACAGTTCACTGGGTCTGTCTGAGGACCTGCTGAACAAAGTGTTTAAATGTCAGAGAGAAAGTGAGGCATTAGAGAGACTGTGAGATGAGATTTAAACTCTGCCATAAAAGCAGCTGATGGGAAGCAGCAGCTAACAAAACACGTTGATTATGTGTTTCAGAACAAGAACAAAAGCTGCAGGTTTTGTCACAGTAGCTCAAGCTGAAAATACTCAGTCATCAGTGGCAGAATTATTCAGATCATGTACTTTAAGTATAGAACTTTTCTGGCATTATTTAAGGCTTCTGTGTGTGTGGTGTTTGATGGAATTATTACTGGAAAACTTCAAGATATTATGATGCCTATCAAGCTCTTAATAGATGTGCGGATGTGTTAAATACTGTATTTCATTCTTTGTGTTAATATGTTGCTGTGTAATTTATTTTAAATTTCTCTGCCTCTGGTTAAACTAACGCCTGGGGACACTTCTGTCTTTCTCTTTATCCTGCTGAATGTCCCTTTTCATTTCAGAACATATCTTGTAATTTGCTGTTGGGACAGTTAAATGCAATTAGAGAGGAGCACGGAGAATATTTAATTCTCCGCCTCCTCCTGTAATGTTACCATCACCGTGAAACATTATCTAATCAGCACAACACAAAGTAAAGAACAGGATGTCGTTTCAATGTCTTTAGGTTCGGAGCTAAAGTGTTTGGTCATAAAAGTGTCAGACAAATCACATTTCTGACCAGATCAGCAAACAATTCATGGTGAGCTGTGACAATACAGTACATGCCCACAAAGCGAGAGGAGGTTGGACTGAACTAAATTTACTGACCACTGCAGAAAATTGACAGTAAACACTAGGTATCACGACCTTGCACTGGATGCGTTGGTGGAAAATGCTGAACATGTACCACTCGTGGTAAATCCAATAAAATCCAAATAAATTTTATTTATACTACCGAATACAATCTGTGCCTGACCGGTTTTAGAGGGTGACTGGGGGGAGTTATTCATTCTTTTAAACATTTATTTCTGTATTGTGTCCAAAAACTGGTATAAAACATAACATTTGAAATGAAATGAAGTCAGTACTGTCCCAAGTCTGGCCACCCCTGTAAAAATGGTCTGACCCTTTACTACTCTGTCCTACACCAAAATTTTATCTCATTACATCCATTCATTCATTCATTCCTTTTCCCAAAATAACAGAAATCTCTGTAGATAAACCACATACCCGCATAAAAACAGTGTGTTTGGATAAATTCAAACATATTTACACCCAGTAATTACCAGCTGTAGTGGAAGACCTGTCGGGAATGGACAATAACAGAGGTAGACAAATACTGTATTTGACCTCCAACGTAACATTTTATTATGTGAGTGTAGATTTGTGTCATTTATTATTTCAGATTAATTGTTAGAGATGGTGAAATACTAAGTACATTCACTTTACAGTGTTTATGTATAATTTTGATGTGCTTGTAATGTAATGCAGTATTTCCATTTTTCTTGCTTTTATTCTAATCTTTAGTTCACAGCGACGTGTTGTACTTTTACTTGTTTGCAGCTTTAGTTACCAGTGACCTTTTGCAGATATTGATTCTTAATTAAAAAAGAATAACAACAAAAAACATATATTACAGCATATGTTTTGCTCTACACTGTGTCTCTATAATACCAGAGATCGCTGACTCTTATTTTTTATGATTTTTTTGTCCTACTTTTCCCAAATAAGTCTTTTCTTAGTGAAGTTCTTGTACTTTTGTACTTTAAGTACATTTTAGTGCATGTGCATACTGATTTACTGTAAGTAAAAGTATTTCTAGCTTTGACTGAGGAACAAAACTGAAGATCTGCAGTGTCTAACATCTCTGGAGATCAATTTTGCCTCTATAGATACAGTATTAGAGTCTGTTAGTGAACATTTGGGTTTTTTCTGTAGCTGTTTGGTGTCTTACTTTTGTCCGTTTGTAGTTATTTGTTACCTGTTGTTTACGACTCTGCTCTGTGTCATCCTGTTTCTCATATTGGCATGTCATTTCAGTTGTTTATTCATTTCCTTGCTGCGGTTTCACATCTGCATACATTTTATACACATTTGCATAAAACCTTGTTGTCATTTTGCACAGTGGTGACTGATATTTTCTTAAACCATAAATCTAAGGTGCTCCTGTCACAGTAGGTCAAAATGTGCAGCAGGACATTAACGTTTAGTTAACAATGAGGAAGTGAGGAGGGATTGCTCGACTTTTGTCCAAAATGTCCTCCCACAGCTCACACACACTGACGCGCCTCTGCACACCAATATTGTACTGGTACAACATCACATGCAAAGATGATGAAAGCTGTCATGCGAATCCAATCTGCCAATCAAATTCAATTTTGGATTGAATTAGTTTGACACATAAAATTTGTGTGGCAGGTTTCTGGAGGCAATTTGAATCTCATACAATCCGAGTAGCACCCCATGCCGGGTTTCATTCAGTAATCCGTCCATGCTCAGTCGTGTGTCTTCTTCTAACAGAACAGACTACATTAGGTCCAATGGGAGCAGAAAGTCTTGTTATTTGCCGGAAAATAAAAATCATTTGCTGCCTTTTGGTTGTTTGTGCTGTCATTTATTTTCTGACACAACTAAATGTTTGTTTTCTGCGGAGACAGGAGCCCATCTGGTGGTCCCTGCGGTGAAAAACACAATGGAGAGTTATTAATTCAACACAAAACAAATGATTCCGCTAACTCAGACAGTGTGGCAAGACGGAAAAGCAGCATCACAAATCACAGCACAAATCACATCAGCCAAACACTGCAGAAGCAAACTAAAATTGCACAGGGCTTTTTGAAATGTTCTGCTTTTTTGTTTTTTTCCCCACATGCTGTGCTGTTTTGTGAGCAGCGTTTTCCTTTTGACTCATTAATTTCGTTCCAGTAAGTGTTTTATCATTGAACCTATTTTCTTGGCGATAGTTGTATATACCATCAGTCACTGGTTCCACAAACGACTGCTTCTCTTGCTTTGTCAATTATGTTTCCGTCGTGTTTTGCACATCAATCTACTGTCAAGCAAATACTTACTTTTTGGCTCCAAATGGGCAGCTTTTTTTGTGATTTGAATGTTCAAATGCTGTAAACACACAAGCTCTTTGAAGGTGGTGTACGGATGATAAATGGCTCTAATTGAGTCTTTACATTCGAAGCCTGCAGCATATTGGGTGGAGAAAAATAAGACGATACACCACCCACGCACATAAAATCATTGCTATCCGTGAACCCGTGTGCTGCCTGTGTTTGTGTGCGTTTGTCTGATTCAGGATGCTCTCGCCGCTGGGCCAATTCCCTCCTGTGTTTGTTTGAGCAGAGCTGCAATAATCTCTCACAGCCCGAGCTGCTTTGTACAGTGAGAAAGGTGAAGAATGATTTGCTCTGCGCTCGCACACACTTCTGCGCCAAGTAGAAAGAAAAAAAAATCGGAATATTTTCCAACGCAGGCCAAGACAAAAGGTCAGGCGATGTGTCAGAGGTAATTTGTTATAAGCAGCCTGGAGAATTCGCCACAGTTCATCTGTGGATTTCTGCTGCCTCGGTATCTTGTGTGTCTACATGTACTTCCAGAGTCGTTCCTTGATGCTGATCAGGGCTCAGTGGGGGCTTTGTTTTTCTTGTCTCTGAAGGAAAACATTTTTAAGGCTCTTGCTGTTGGTTTGGGCTTGTTGCCATGCTGCAAACTTATTTTGAGACTAACTTGACGCCTCACTGATTGTACTGTAAGATAGAGAAGAATGTAAACAGCACAAGTGCCTGAAATATTTGAGCAGTACTTATATCGTGTAGGTCCATGGACTCCACAACACCTCTGCAGGGGTCCTCTGGGACCAAGATGTCTGCAGTCTATCCTTTATGTCTCATAAGAGGCGACAATGGGCATCTGTGTTCTTCAAGCATATCCCACAGATCCTCAACGGGATCTTTTTGCACTGTGGCCTGGTGCATTAGCCTGTTCAAAGAGAACTGCACACTCCACTTGCTTGCTCTCTTCAGTGTGCCTCCAGCTGTCACCTCTTCCCCAGGTAAAGAATAAACGATCCAAACACACCTGGACACCTGCATGATGTTAAAGAAAATGCGATTGGCCACCTTTTTTTCCATTGTGGGGGGATCCTGTTTTGATGCTTGTAGGCGCTTTCAGCAGTGGGCATGGCGATCCCAAGCACCTCACTATGTGATGCACTGTGATCCCTCTGATCATAGCGAGCCAATCTGTGCTGCAGCAGCTGCTCTGTGGGATGTATAAGTTAGCCTTGGGCTCCCCTGACCCTGTTACTGTTTTGTTTCACATGTCCTTCATCCTTACACCATTTTTGATGGGTGCTGACCAGTGCACACCTGGAACAACCCACAAAGCCGTTCATTGTGTAAATGCTCTAATCCAGTCATCCAACCAGTGTTATTCACTTCACCCTCTCAGTGGTTGTAATGTTGTGGCTGATCATGGTATTTTAGTATTGCCTGACAGGTACCTGAGGATTTGGATTGGGATTGGACAGATATTCGATAATCGTGTTTGAGTTCAGGTCGTGCTCCGTGACGCAGTTTTGGATAAATACGTGTAACTGTAAATGCTAAAACTCTAACACAGGCCACATGAATCCATGTTTCTTCCTTGTTCTGATTTAAACTGCCAGTGGCTATGTTGCCTCTGCACGCAAACGTGGCCTGATTCATGCTCTATGCTAAACCAAGCTAAACGTCAACTTTAAGTGACTTTATATTTACCTGCAGACGTGAGTAGTTTCTCATTTACCACCCTTTCAGACAACAAAACAAAACTTTTACAACGTTAAACTAATGATATTCAGCAAAATGATGCGTTGGCAACTACGTTTATTATTTTGATCTCTTCTCCTCATGGCTGCTCGGTTAATATGCTGTAACTCAGGCTGCTCTGTCTCCAGGCACAGACTGGCAGGCTGTGATATAACAAAGCTGCTGCAGTTTGCTTGCTGATGGAGAACTCGTGTAATAAAACTGGGATGAAACGTGGATTATATCAGATCAGGTAATCTGGGGGCACAAGTAAGGTCATGTGCTGATCCTTCACTGAAATCCTGCAGTTCTTCTAAAGTGGACATTAAACACTTAATCACCATCAGAGGCTTTGGACAGAACCCAAGAGTGAGGCAGTGAATGTGTGTCTGTGTGTGTGTGTGTGTGTGTGTGTGTGTGTGTGTGTGTGTGTGTGTGTGTGTGTGTGTGTGTGTGTGTGTGTGTGTGTGTGTGTGTGCATATTTATCCACTTTAGCTGTAATTTACAGCTCCACTCGTGCAGATAATGACTGGAAAGAACTCACCGAAAGTTCAAAGCAAATGTGAGATAAAGGTGAATAGTGGTGTGATATAGTTCACTGTGAAAAGAAGCTGGCTTTAAAAACTAACACAGAATAAGCGACGCGACCCCTTGTTTCCAAGCACCCGATGATCATAAGTCTAACGTCCTCTGACCCTCTTAGTTCTGAGGGAAGTTGAAAGTAACCAAAAAGTTTCATAAAGCTGCACATTCAGGTGATGACTCTGTCACACTGACAGATAGTGGTACTTTCAAAACAGTCTAGGTAGTGATGGTGTAAAAGCTGCAACATCCTCCTGGACAATATTGAGTCGTTGCAATCTGTGATGAACAGTACTATAAGATACTGCTCAGGCAGGCACCTGACTGCAGTTTTCAAAAAGATATTAAATTTCACGATGGGGTTTGGATATTAACCAGCCTTTCTTCTCCTGGTTGGGGTGCACTGGGTGGAGTGGGGGGGCTGTGGCACCCCTGACCTCCCTCTGGCCTCGCTCCTGTAAATATTTTTCACTCGTCTGTTTTCCAAAGGTTTTGGGAGGCCTGTCTTTGTTTTATCCTCCTAATCCATAGCAGACCCAGTTTACTACGGAAGCACAGTGCGTGTGTTATGAATGTGTATGGAATGTGTTTACACAGATCTGCAACAGTGGGATGTCTCATTTCTATTTCGACTGAAATCTGAAGGAAATAAAGAAACTGTGGCTGTTTTAATTTTCAGTTTTAACTTGGAGTTCTCTTTCTTTTACTTGGATCATCGTTCTGTTTGCATGTTTCCCATTTATGGAGGAATCAGAGAGCAAGGTCTTCTGAAGGAATGTATAGTAATCTAATGCTTTAGTGCAGGTGGAAGCGAATGTGTGAGAAATGTTGTTAATCTTAAGTGGAAACACTTGCACATTTTTCTTCACACTGATGTTCCTATGCAAAGACACGTCACATTGCAATCTAGCAAATATGGGAACTTTATATATCCACTTTGTAGTTAAAAGTTAAATGACATGACCACAACAGTGATACACAACAGCATCAACAGTGTGAAACTAACTGACAGGGTTCAAAGGTTTAAATTGAACACTGAGTTAACTTTTCCCTGTGAGCCGCTCCCATTTCTATCCGGTAAATATGCAGCCAGTGTGCTTAACACAGACTGTACATATGGAAAACAACTAACCTTCCCATAAACAATAAAATCCACTTAGCAGCACATTTAAAATAAAGAAATTATTTGTGCTAATCCAGAGCTAATGTCGCTGTTTCCCCATTTCCAGACGTCGTTGGAGTTTTGCTGCTGTCGTTTTCATTTGTCAGTTTTACATTCCAACACAGCCAAAAAGAAAACACAAAAACGAAATTTTTCCTGCTTTGCTCCTTCCTCAAACATTTGATTTGTTCGACCACTGAATAATTAAGCTTAAGTCTTTAGAGCCACAACAGCAGATGTTATATTTATACATCGCCTCAGCACATTAAAACAAACTGTTGGAATATTATTAACAAAAATGTAGTCTTAATGAATGTAATGTTTCCCGTTTCATTTTGAGATATATTTTTTAATAATTAAATTCTGTTTAGTATTTTATACAATGAAAATTTGTGGGGATAATTAGTCAAAAGAAAGAACACAGCATGGCCCATTCTTAGTGTCCTCTTTTCTACATCAACATGTGTGTCATCGGTGTCCTCCACCCAGGGACGACATGAACATAAGCTTTCAGCCTTGTCTGGTGCAGTGAATATATTGTGTATCGCCCACTTAGATTCCAAAAGGTGAAGATTGCATGTGTTCTCCATAAATAATAATACACAGTGTGGAGGGGTTGATGATGCTTCCACACACACAAAAATAAAAGCTGTATAAATGATTGAGGCTCTGAGCACTGGCTCTGCAAACTCTAGCTAGAAAACATCTTTTAAGGTCATGCAACAGCTTTGCAGCAAACACAAAGGGAGATGGTGGAGGTGTATGTGAGGGCATGCTGTAAATCATTAGCTTGTGCTCTCTCCTCCTTTGGTGTCCTTGCTCGTGTACTCAGTGTTTGCTCTGCCTCCAAATGCTGTTATTCTCCAAAGATCTCGGAAATCTTTCAAAGTAAAAAAATAACCTTCAAGACCCTGGACCTGCAGGTTAAATTACTAGGTATGGGCACAAGTACGTGATGAGAAATTAGTGTTAAGGGGGTTTGAAGAGTAATAAATGTGGTCAGAACGGCAACATCGGAGATGTACTGTTGTGTGGGTTCCAAGGCCAGTAGTCAAAGAGAGAGACTGTGGGGGAGTTATGCAGCTCACAGTGGCTGGTTTTGAGATAACTAGAAACATTGGAGGGGAAACATCACCAGGTTTACACAAAGGAAAAGAAGCGCATGTCACAAGTGCCTGTAATCTCATTGTAGTCTACGTTAGACTCCACAGTCCTGGTTGTGACCCTTCTTCAAAAATCCTGTGCATTAATACTCATCGGCCTGTTTCAGTGAGTGATCGTTGTGATTTCTTCCGTTTAATTCCATCTAGACTTTCAGGTAATTATTCACCCTACAACTAAATCCATAGAGAGCAAGTTAAAAATTGGTGAAGTAGCCCTTTAAGACACTAGGACAGTAGGAGCATGTAAAATGTCCCTAAACGTGATGTCTGCCAGGTACTGTATTGTCTTCTGAGCCCTGTTTTTAGCCTATGAGTGTTTATATTTTGGAAAATTAGCATTATTAGAAAAATATGCCCTGTCTGCAGTTTCTCTGCTAAGACACATACATGCACAGACAACTATCAGTGTTACTTCAAAACTTTTCTCTATTGGTTGCTTTTTCTGCTTCAAAATATGATATTTATTATAAATATTCATGCAAACTTAACTTAGTTGGATAGGGAGCTTTTTAATATCTAACATGCTGAATTTTCCCTCAAATTGCTCAATGTGTTGGTCTATTGCCAAAAACATCTGTCTGTCCACTGTCTGGTGAAAGAAAATGGTGTCACTGGTTGTTGTATCTGTGATGGCTCACAGTCACTGGGGTCTGTGGGAACCACAGTGGTCAGGAAACCTGCTAACTCTGTAACTCTGCTGGTCACAAGATGCCATTCGGCTCAGTGAGAGTCGTCCAGCAGCCTGAACTAAGCTCAGTAAAGCAAACGCATCCTGAAGTTCAGGTCTGGATCCAGAGATGAAACTGATTTGTTTAAAGAACAACAGTGTTTGAAATCTCAAGGTAGCTAAACAGAGGAGGAGGGATGGAAAGTCAGAAAACTGAGTGAGCTCAACATGTCCTTATGGACTCGTGGAATAAACATTTTGAAACCCTGACCTTTCCTAAGTCAGGCTTTGCTGACCCTGGCGCGTGTTTTTTCTGACAAGGATAAATAAGCCTGAATAACCAGAAAAAGGAAACCCAATCATTAAGTCTCCCTAATGACACGAGTAGTGTATGTAATGCAGCTTGGCTTCCAATTTCTAGCCCATGCCTTATTACCACAGGGTGTGTTTGATACAGTGTGCTCGTCTGTTAAAGGTTCGCAGGATGTGCAGAGGTTTTGGAGAATCTCTGAGGAAATGAGAACACTGTTTGAGCATAAAGAAATGGTTCAACATTTTTGAAAATCTGTTTATCACAGTGGAGGCCAGACACTGATGGATAGTTTGTTGTGTCTGTGTGGACCTAGTAAGTGCAGCCCCAAGGCCCAGGCAAGAGGTCCTCTGTAGGAAGGAACAGGTTTTGTTATAAAGTCAAGCACACATAACAGGAAATGACCAACACTAACCCAGTGTTTTGTTCAATACTGTCTCTAAAATATGTCTCACTAGAGCAAAAATTATCATTAAGGCTTAGTTGTTCTGAGTAGTGATTCAGGCTCATCATTTGCAATCAGTATGTCAAATTGTGCAGATGTTTTATCGTAATGCAAATTTATTTATTTTTGGTTTTGCCGTCACAAATCTTGGAGTGTAAAATACTGTCACTAACACAGATGACCTTCTTTTTGGCTGTGAGCGGCCTCTTCCTCCACTCTGCCGTTGCCTCGGAATGTTATTTGTCTTAGCATTTAGCACAGTGTAAAACATTTTGTCTCCTGACTGGGCCACCCTACACAAAATGCCCCCCTCCTTTTTTCTTGTTGTTTTTTAGGTAATTGTGTGTCCATTTTGTCTGTTATTCGGCATGTTGCGTCTGTTTTCAGCTATGTTTCTATTTGTAGATTTTTAATATCTGTTTTTAGTAAATTTGGCCTGATGGCCCCATTGAGTAATTCATCTACGCACCTAAGCAGCCCTGGATTTGACATTGAGCATCTGCTGATCATCAGCGTGGAGTCCTTCTTGCTGTCAGAGGTGCTATGCTGTCACCTAGTGGTATTAGGCACATAAACAGTGAACTTAACACGCACATTAAGCCAACTGCACTGCCTTTGTGCAGTCCTGCATAATACTTCCTCTCTGCTTAGTCCAATGCAACCACTAAAGCTGTCAAGGGGATCCCAACAACACAAGCAAATTATATCAGTGTCGGTTTTGCTAATTTGGCTATTTTCTCACTTGAATTAGCAACTTTAAACCCCCGGAGGAGAGTTGCTAATGCTTCTCTGTGAATGTCATGGTTGGATTAAGCCCCTAGGGGAAAACCTTGAAGGAAAAAAGTGTTAATTAGGCCCCTGCTGGCTGTTGCTGTGCATTATGGGAGTTTGATTATTTTCCCAAGATAAGCAAGCACTCTAAAGCTGAAATGATTAAGTCTTTACTTTCATCAGTTATTCCAATATTAGTTGAATACACAATGAAATGGAAATAATTGATCACCAGTGGACAAGAATACTGACAAGCTGAACCAAAGCTGAGACATACAGCTGGGTGCAAAAGTTTGCATTCCCTTATTTTGAATTGTCAAAACGAAAACAGAATTTTTCTCAATATATTTACTGCTTATTTAGTTAGTACTATTGATACTATACTATAAGCTAGTGAAATTAAGTAAGGTCATTTTAATTAATTTATCAAGGGGGACTTGCACTTAATTATTTATTTTTCACTTCTTTACGACCATTTTTGTTTCTTCTGATGATACAGGAATGTTTGTATTAGCTGAATGTCAGATTTAGGGTCAGGAGTGCAATTTCAGTGTAGGGGGCCACAAAATCTTTTAATGTTTCAAAATAAGGAGATGCAAACCTTTGCACCCTGCTGTATTTGCATTTTTAGAAGAAGCTTTTGCTTTCAGCACAAAACGTCTGTGAAGAATGATTATAATCCACCAAATAAATGAAGTTTTCTTTTCTTTCCCCTTTTGTCATCTCTACCTGCTCCTGATGATGATTTTAAAGTAAAAAAGGAACCTTGCCACTACACCTGTGACTTTTTTTTCTTTATTGCATCTGTTTAGTATTATTGGATGACAATTTTTTTTTTGTTCAACCAATCTTCTAAACCCCAAATAAATTCAATATTTAAATTTTTACATCTCGCAGCCACCTTGTCCTGGTTATTTCACTCGGGTCTTCCTTGTTTTCAGTCAGACCCCCTCGTCCACCAAGCACAACGGTGAACTCAGGTCAGGTAAATCCCTGCATGTCGCCACCAGGTGGAGACAAACCGTCAGGAACCGGATGAAAACGACAATTCAAGCTGAATTTGTGAATGAGCTGCTGCTGCTGCTGGGACAGACTGACGTTTAAGTAGCTAATGTTAACCCGTAGAAACTATTAACATTAAATTATTAATTAGTTTTTAGCTAAAGCTAACTAGCAAAAGCAATGTGTAACTCTGGACACAGGTAGGTAATAGCTGAGGAATTCGTAGTTTAAGCAAAATTTATTAAAATATTCACCAAAGAATTTAGCTAAAAATAACTGGTTAACTTTAGCAGGTGAATGAATAGGCTAAAAGCTAATAAGCAAATAAACTAAATATTGGCTAAATAAATAAAGGACAGTTTTAAATGGTTGAAGTAATATTAGCCTAATTATTTCAAGTGTTATTTAAATATTTGAAATTGTTGCCTCAATTCACAAAATGTTCAACTGGAAAAGACAAAGAAATAAATCAAACATATAGCCGGAAGTATGTTAAGCTTGAGGTTGTTAGCTAGCCGCAGTTTGGTGGAAATATTGATTTTAGCTGTAGAGGATAAATGAGAGATGACTATTAATGGATAAAACGTTAAAGCATGGTTAAACCGGTTTTTATCTATTGCTTTAAAATAGCCTTAGTTAATCTCGTAAATTTGGTGGTATTGGTTAATTTGTTGCCTAAAAGTTTTGGATAAGCTGGTTGAAAATGGCTAAATGTGATTATTTGGTTGAAACGATAGTTAATGTGATGGATAAAAGTAAATGATTGCAATAAAATTATTTACATATATTGAAATGAACACATTTGAGAGCTGCACGGGAAAATTATGAGACAAAAAAAACACTAGGATCCACTCGTGTAAAACATATTTTTATTTAATAAAAATTACTACCCGGTGTTTAGCTCCCACGCATATTACCTGGCTTGATCTCCGTCCTGTTGCGTTCATTAATTTTCCAGGATGTTCTGTGACTGCCACTCACGTGTCTCCTCCAGCCTCCAGCGCGGACACACCCATTTCCTCACCGGCGCTTCGCTCACCGTTATTGGTATGATCTTCACGCACGGAGGCTGCCCGGTCAGACTGTGAGTGTGAGTGTGTGCAAGGTTACGGCAGGTTGAAGATAACGTCAAACACCGTGTGCGTGTGTCTGCGTGTGTGTGTGTGTGTGTGTGTGTGTGTGTGTGTGTGGGCGTGGGCGTGGGCGTGTGCTCGGTCCGACCTCCCTGCATCCTGCGTATCGGTGCATGTGTGTGTGCATGTGCGCCGGTGTGAGCGCATATTGCGCACGCTGAAGAATAATCACATTTTGCGGGTTTGATTTAACTGTTTGCTGTGTTTCGTTTTTCCATCAGCATGGCTTTTGGTCTTCGCCACAGCGGCGTTGGTCACGAGTGGGTCATTTCTCTGTGAGAGTGCGTTAATTTTCACGCACGTCCTCCTCCTCCTCCTGCTCCTCAGCGTGGCTGCGAAGGGCCACTACTGGCTGTGTTGTTGCGGCACTGGATGGATGTAACGAGCATGCTTGCGGGTGAAGCCTCGGGCGGTGCACACGGAGGGAAATAAAACGAGATTTTTGCATCTTTTTTTTCTTTCTAACTGCCGATTAATCACCTCCACCGTGGCGACATGTCAAACTCAAACAAAAGCAAGAAGGACAAAGAAATCCTTGCTGAATACGAGAGCCAAGTCAAAGGTATGGCTATTTAAATGTTCACTTTTAAACCCTATATCTCGTGTACGTCTGCAGCATGTTCTTGTAGCCACATCACCTATTCTCACCTATGAATGCACACACACACACACACAAACCAGCACAGGCACACCTGTCTACCAGCATGTTCACCACTCAAGCCCATGCTTCTAATTCAGCCCTGTGCAGGAAGGGTGTGTATGGGAGCTGACACCTCACCATGAGACGTCAGGATTTCTGGGTTCATCCTGAGTGCTGCATGGCGCCTCAGGGGGTGGAAGGGGAGGTGGATGGGTTATATTTATGTATATATGTGTGTGCAGTGTGGTGGTATGTATTCTGCAGACCCTCTCGGTCATGTGTGTGTGTGTGAGTGTGTGCACGTTTTAACAGGTTTTACGCTCAAACCTGAGGCAAGTGTGTCCTCTGGGAGTCTTTCTATTGGTATTCCTCTGAGGCTGTGACTGCAGCAGTGTGTGTGTGTATGTGTGGCCTCCATTGACTACACCATATCATGATGATAAATTGGGGACATGTTTAAAAAAGAATTATGATGATAATGACAAACTCAGTCCTGAAAGAGTGGTTGTCATGACCGTGGGACACCCTCCCTGCTCCACCTCCTCTTCCTCCTCCTTCTTCTGGCGCCATGGTTACCATCATCTCTGCTTCGTTGTGGCAGGTGATAGAAAAGTCCACTGAACCTTTATGAAAACTACAATTCTTAACAGCCTACTTAATTTACCTTTTCTGAACCAGTGGGGTTGATGACAGATTTCGTGGTGCTCCTCCTTTACCTGCCAGTGTGAATCACTTGGCACAGTTCAAAATGTCCGACCTTTACTTGTGCAGTGCCTTACTGGACACCTGCAAATGCCATTAGACACAAGCAGGGCACAACCTTTTCTTTGTTCTGCCTCACAGTCTCTCTCTGACAAGATTTATTCAGCATTTTCTATAGTATAAAGCTCACTCTTCCCTCTCCACATGGCTCTTCACACATCTTCCATATTCAGTAGTCATTACGCCCACACTATTGCCATCACTTTCTCTTAGTGAAAAGGAAATGCTCTTGATTTTCTTAGCCTAAATCAACACCATCTCCTCTGTGTACAAGGAGGAGGAAACGTGTGTTTACTCTGTGGCAGATTACCTTTTTGCTTCTCGTGGCTTAATTGTCTCTGCTGCCTCATTCTTGCCTTTACTTCCTTTTTTTTCTCTCATTCATCTTTACACTGCTGTGCTCTGTCTGCCAGTGCAACCTACCATGCTCTTTTCTGGACACATACACACACCTACACACGTGAACTGACACAGACTTAGAGTGATTAAATTTAATGGAGAGTAGTTGAAAACATTACAGCCCCCCAGTGAGAGGTATATGTCTTGTTTGCTTGTGTTCGTGGATGTGTCTGTTTGTGTGGATGTGGCCCTTGCTCTGGCGCTCTGCCAAAACACACTCGGGGATGCCCTGCATTGTAATGACCACTCAGCTAAAACCCCCACTCCTACTCTTCTGCCCGGACGGGCCGGCTCTCTCTGCGTCCCTGTCGCCTCCTGCCGAGAGCCAAACGTATAGATCTGCTGTTGTAACTATGTGCTTTCCAAGTCTGCCTCCCTGCTCTGGCTCCTGATTGGTCGATGCAGGAGGTGGTGTATAATGTATACACAGGAGGTGGCCGCTCTCTCTTGAGGGGGTGGGGTCTACTTGCTGAGGTGAGGTGAGCTTGTTGGAAAGGTAGGGGAGAGATTATTAACAGTGCTGACAGTATATATTTGTGCACTTGATAATGCTTGTTTAGAAAGGCACTGAGCATGCACAGCTCCCTATGTCAGACTGTCACCTCACCAATGTGTGACACCTCCTCTGCCTGAATGAAAGGAGGGTCGTCTTAATGAGAAAATGCAAATGAAAACAGGATGGGAAAAGAAAAGGAGCACTGCGGTGGGAGAGGGGAGACAGACGTGAGGCAGAGATAAAGTGTTTCCTGCTGCCTGCTGAGGCGGCGGCTGCAGCTTTTGTTTTTTGCCTGAGTGTGCATGCAGGTGATTAGTGACCTCACATCTGCATACCTGCAAGACAAACAGACAGACAGGAGGAAGGGACGAACAGAGGGTAATGAATGAAATAACAAAATAATGAAGTGACTCTTCACTGAGTAAATGTTCTGGAGCACTGACTCTAAGGCCAAGATCTGTGTGTGTCCATGTGTGTTTTTTTTTACTGTCTTTTATGATGATCCAGCAGTAATCTGCCCTGTTGTCCTTGGACCTCGTCGTCATAGTAATGGCCAGCTTCCTGTTCCTGTGACATCTGTTATACACATGCGTACATAGAGCTGGAAAGATTAGTCGTTGGGGTGCATCAGTAGAATTTTTGTTATGATTTTCAACAATACAAGATTTCCATTTTTAAAAGCAAAATGTCACGGATTTTTGCTTTCTAGCTTCTCCAATTTGAGGAATTGATGATTATCTTAAACTCAGCATGTTTGGATTTTGGGCAGTTGTTAAAGAAAGCAAGACATGTGAATATGTCACCTTGCTATATAGGAAATTCTAACTGCCATTTATCTTTTTTTTCTTTTTTTGAATGATCAACATTAAAATAATCCCTTGATTAATCAGAAAATCTGCAGATTAATTAATTAATTCTTATCTATCCTACAATGCCATTGTGTGGCCACCAAATCAGACCCAAAATGCATTACAGCAAGCCTAAACAAAGCCAGAGTAAAAAATGACATCAAACTTGCCACAGTTTTTTTATTTTCTCTGTTTCCCAGATTATGTGATTCTTGGATGGGATTGCATGATGGATAAGAATCTAAACAAGTGCATGAAAAGTTTCTCACAGCACTGCGCCTTCAGAGCGAAGAAAAATGAGGAGACCTGCAACAGATGGTACAGGCCCCAAAGAACACTGATCTCACCTGAAAGGAGCTAATAGATAATTAATATTAATTGTGCTAGAGCTCCATTGACACTCGGTTAATGCTCTCTCTAAGCCACAGACTGGACTCTGCCAAAGAGCTTTTGTGGATAAAAAGACAAATCACTCTATGACCTTATGTGAACTGTTTTTGTAGTTTAATACAGTGTAGACTCTTGTTGAGAGAAATGATCTGCTGGTCACAGTTGTTATTTCAGTGTGTCAGAAGCATCTATATCAATCAGCCGTACAGATTTTTTATGGTTCAGCTCATACGATACTTTGCACTACAAGTGGTGAACATTAATATTAATAATTCAATTAGTCTCAATCAGTTTAGATCAATTTAGTAACTACCATTAAAACCATTTATTACTTTCTTCTCATAAAACAACAAGTGATTGCAGATCTAAGAGGGGTCCTCTGCATAGTTACTTTACATGGATGAAAGCTTCTTTAAGAGATTGGATTGGGGATTTGAATAGGTTGGTGTTTGATGCTAAATTTAGATTCTGTAAAATGCTATCAAGCCAAGCTGCAATGCTAGGATAATAGATGCCTTAAAAAAGACCTCAGTGAGAGCTTAAAATACTTCCATTCACTGGCGTTTCTACATTGTGATTATCTGATCTGCATGGCTTTGCTTAATAATGTCCTCTATTTTTATTTTTTAAGAGCTTCCTTTGTTAAACTGCTCCAGGCAGTCCTAAGACTTTAAATTGTCAATATTTTGTGTTTATTTTTACCACACTTAAGTAAAATGTACAACATTCATACATGTAATAATGACCCCAATGTAAGTGGTGCAGACTGGTACATACTCCTAAAAATTATGTCATGTTTACTTCTTCCCACGTTTTGCAAAAGAATTGTTAGACAACTTCCATGACTTCCACACCTACAGCCAGATGAATACTGAGTAGCAGAATAACAATTTTTCTTTCATGAAGTTCCAGGTGTTTATAGATTCCCAAACAGACTATAATTAAAGTGACTTTGTTATTGTAGCTCAGACTCACAAAAAAGAAAGTCTAGACACCTGGTGTCTCCGGGTGTTGATCACATTAAAGGTTTTAACATCATATTTTTGCACATGGTGTTTTTTTCCTACTTAAAATGTTTTTGTCTCAACAAATAAGTTTTTTGCCCCTCAGATCTGTTTCAGCTTTTATGAATAATCTCAGTATATAGAGCTGTATGCAGAATTCTCACTAATGACAGACCAAGATGGTTCAAATTAATCTTGTTTAACTGTGTCCAGACAGTAAAGACATAACCGATTCCAATTCAAGGCACCTTTGATGGTGGCGAGTGATAAAAAAGCAGAAAAATAGGACTTATATTTGCATGACAATGGAAATTGGAACTTTCAGGAAGGAAAATAATGTATTACCTTGAGACAGTTGATTGTGCACCATCCTCATTCTCTTTACGGGTTTCATTATTTAATGTCTGATGGGGCATAACATTATTGCTCCATCCCTCCAACGAAACCAAGAAAACAAGCTCTAGGGGGCTTTTAGATTGAATCCGTCCAGTCAGCTTAACAAGACAAATTCTTTAGCAGATTGTCAGCGTAGCCTGTCAGTGTTTTGCCAAATTGTGCTGTGCTGACTGTAGCTTCTCTGATCAAAGACACTGGATCTTGTCGTTGAGGGTTGTTATGAGAAGTGTTTCAGACATCAAAAGGTAAAGCACGGTGGATGTCCTCCTTTCACTTTCAATTCACTGTGAACTAGCCCAGGAAGTTTCAGAGATAAATCTGGCCGCCTCTGTGGATCTCCGTGGATCCTTTTCTGCAAAATTTCTTTTTCTCAGAGGACAAACTTCACTTTAGGGCTGCATTTAACAATTATTCGCAGTTATTTAAAACAGCTAATTCATTGATTTACAGTATTTAAATTTGCAGAAAATATGCTCATAACATCTACATTAGATTCTGTTCAACTTTATTTCTATAACACCAATTTCCAACAAAGTCATCTCAAGGCACTTTACATAATAAAGTCAAGACTGTACAAGTATGTGGAGAAACCCAACAAATCCCCCTTGAGCAGCTATAGGACACACAGCTCCAAAGCCGGGAACACCTGAAGACAGGGACTGAGTGGGGTAGCCTCTTCAGTTTACTCATGTCATCACTAATAGTCCAATAAGACAATAATCTCTCCTCATAAGACAAATTTGCCATTTCTAATACTGGAAATATAGAAAAAAAAAAATTTAGATTTTTATTGGTCGTGAACAAGTCTACAGCCAGGCTAAGCAGCAC
Source organism: Channa striata (assembly GCA_033026295.1). NCBI lineage: Eukaryota > Metazoa > Chordata > Actinopteri > Anabantiformes > Channidae > Channa > Channa striata. Next base: position 18,372,337 of record CM065169.1, read on the forward strand.
TGATGTCACTCAGAGCAGTGCTAGTACTGCTTTGCTTTATGCTTACACCAAGGCTGTATTATGCGAGCTGGACACTGGACTCAAGCTCGTCTCATGCATAAGACAAAAAAGTTTTCTGCTTTTTGCGTAATGCACTATTCTTTCTATGCCTATTCCTCTCTACCCATGGATTATTGTGTTGACATCACAACAACTTCATAACTGTATGAAGAGGACATTTACATCTAGAGGGATCAGGGACTCATCATTCACTAGTCAGTTTGTAATTGTATTTGAAGTTATACAGGAACCACATACACCAGACCCAGTACTGGCTGTTTTTAGGGTCAACACGTATATCGCAGAGTTGTCAAACAACAATTTTATTAGATTTCTTTTGTCCCCTTTGTTTGGGGCGGTCTTATTCCTTCCTTCAAGCTCGGGTCCTCTACCAGAGGAGCTTGAGGGTCCTGAGCAGTATCTTAGATGTTCGTAGCACTGCACTCTTCTGGACAGAGATCCTAGATGTTGTTCCTGGAATCTCGGAGTTACAGCCACCAGTGTTCCTATCACCACGGGTGCCACTTATGCCTTCACCTTTCACATCCTTTCTAACTCTTCTTTCAGCCCTTGGTATTTCTTGAACTTCTCCTGTTCCTTCTTCCTGATGGTGCTATCGCTTGAAATTGCCACATCTACCGCTACAGCCTGGTTCTCCTGTTTGCCCATAACTATTATATCGGGTTGGTTGGCCCTTACTATTTTGTAAGTCTGTATCTGTGAGTCCCACAGGATCTTAGCTCTGCCATTCTCAACCACCTTTGGAGGTGTGTCCCGTTATGACTTAAGGACTTCCAGCCCGTACTCAGCACAGATGTTGCTGTACTCTATGCCTGCCACTCAGTTGTGGCGTTCTATGTATGCCCTGCCTACCATGTTGCACCCTGCTATTATGTGCTTGATTATCTCAGTGGTATCTTTGCACAGTCTGCACCTGGGGTCCAGACGTTTATTAATATTATACCAGCAGGGTATCTGATGACTTGGAGTACGTAGGTGTAGATCGCCCAGACTTTGTTCTTCCCATTCATGACTCCTCAGGACTTGCCTTTGGAGGGACTTAGTGGTTGCTGTTTTCTTTGTGGCCTCTTTATGATTAACATTTGCTTGCGGCATCCCAAAGTACTTGTAGCTTTCCTCAACATCTGCTATCTTGCCTTCTGGTAGTACAATGCCCTCAGTTCTGACTACCTTTCCTCTCCATGCTACCATCCGACCGCACCTATCCAGTCTGAATGATGTCCCGATGTCATGGCTGTATATCCTGGTGGTATGTATCAGCAAGTCAGTGTCTCATCACTCCTGGCTTACAGCTTGATATCATCCACGTGGAGGAGGTGGCTTACGTGGCGCCATTCTGTAAGGCCAATATCTAACATGTACTACATTATTATCATACAAACAATCACACCACATTTTATTCATACATCCAATCCAAAACACACAGTAGATCTGTCATATATCATCACCTACAGTATAAGAAATATTATAAATTTTCTTTGTTAAAACCAAAAGGTTTCAGCTGTGTTCCAAGTGTGAATCCAGTATGCCATTCACCAAAGGATAGGACCTTTCAAGTCAGACCTAAAAACATGTTGCATTCCTCCACTGAGGGTTTTAACTCAACAAATTATTTTATCTCTGCCTCTGGAGCAACTCTGCCTCTGATAGGCGTTTATGTAAAAACATGCAATAGCTTAAATCATTTTGTAGGCAGATAGCATTTACATCCTGTGATGCGGTGCCTGAAATCCCCACTGGAAGTGCGAATGGGGTTTGCAAGAGAAGCAGAAAGTCTGCTACAGACAGCCAGTTTTTTTTTTTTATTCTACAACATAAAATACATGTACCTCAAAAATACATAATCTTTGAGAATATATACTATTTTCCGTTACAGTATATACATTGTTGCTAATGACCTGCTAAATATTTGGAAGGTCACTGAGCCACTAGAATATTTCATGTATTTCATTAAATATACAGCAGCTATTCAGTGAAACTGTTGTTGTTTTTAGTGACGTCCACTTTGCGTAATATGTTTGCAAAACTCAACTCATCAAGACGCTTTACAAATGAGGTGCTTATAAATGTATGAGGTGCTGATAAATGTAGCCTAATGCCCTAAACCAAATTAATAATTTTTCACAGATGTTAGAAGTCAAAAATCATTCTTCTTCTCAGAGTCATTAAATCGAATCCAAGATCATTCAGTCAAAATAAACTTCCTTGGAATATTATAGACATCATAGAGGGTATCGTCACATTTTAGGTTTATTGCCGTATGAAAGTAATCCAGTGCTAGATGTCTGTGTACATCTACAAGTACACAGCAAACTGAAACTGCTAACAACTAATTTATCACATTTTTTATTAGTGTCTTCTTACTGAATGTGACAACTGAGTAAAGAAAATAGAAAGCATTCAGTAAGCATTCAGTAAGCAGTGTAATAATTATTAAGGTGGGGATAATAACATATTTTTTACAAAAGCACATAATTTTAAATTCACCCATTAGAAATAAATTCAGTTTAAATGGAGCTTAACTCTCAGTAAAAGTAAACAAACATTAAATGTTGAATTATTAGTTTTGCCATACTAGCATAAAGAATCAGTAGTGTTGCTATGGTTACTTGCAGCCTAACAGCAGTTTAGAATAGTGATTAAACCCCTGATCACTTGGAGACCTCAAATCATATTTGGGATGTCCCATTTGGACAATGAGCCAATCAGATAAAGTGTTTTCTCTTCCACGGATAAAATGTGTTAAAGCCATCGGGGACACGGAGCAGCAAAGCAGACATTTATTTATATGAAAGTGTTTTGCAGCTTAACACGCTCTGTGTATGAGAGCAACATGGAAAGGCAGCCATTTTAACTTAGTAAGCTAATAAAAGCAAAAGGATCAATATAAACACAGAGTAATAAAGTTAAAGACATGCGAGACAAAAAAAAAATATACAGAAAACTATGAAGTGTGGTGTGTCCTGTAGTGTGTGTGTGTGTGTGTGTGTGTGTGCGTGTGTGTGTGTGAGCATGTGCACATGCACTAACATCCTCATCCTCTCACCAGTTCACTGGGTAAAATGCTTTTTTAATGTTGGCCAAATTGCTCCTAATTGCCATAACTTTAATTAGGAAGATTAAGGCACGCTGACTGACAGACACTAATGTTGAATAGAGGACAAATTAATTTTAATTTCTCTCTCTCTTTAAAATACAAATAATGTAGTAAATGATTAAAGAAAAAAACATTTGTTTATTTAAGATTCCTGAATGTGGAGATTTTTTGGGACTTGTTTTTGGTCTTTCAGTCTTATTATTTAATAACAATTTAAGAAAATGGTTTCAGTTGACTAGTGCCTCTCTGATGCCAAGGGTAATCTTCTCCACCAGATCTGCTTTTTATTGAGAGGATTTTCTTCTGCCTCGGTTATGATCACTGAAGTTAGCAGCACTGCAGCTAAATGTGTTTGTATCTTAAACTTTCTTCATCCATTCTGACACACTTCCTCTGCAGGCGGGGACGGGCAGATGTCTGCATGCGAAGCCTGTTGGAACACTTCACCTGTTATTGTATCGCTATTGTGTCTTATTTCTTGTGGTTGGAAAATTGCTTTTTTATTTATAGAAAAATCATGAATCGTTTTCTATTCCTAACTTAGTGTTACTAACAACTGCCATGAAAACAGAATCGACCTCAGAGTTATGTTAAGCACAGTGAGAGAACATGCAGTGTATAATCCTGTTTTTCTTATTATTAAACAATCCAAAAAAATCTCTTCAGCGCATCTTCTCAAGCCTTCCTCCCACCTTTTATATGCACTGCCATCTCTTATTGTAGACAGTACGGAAATAAGTCAAGAGCTCATTTAAATGTAATCATTGTAGATGTATTAGTCATACAAATTCATACACAAAGAAATACTCACACATACACACACAAGATATGCAGACAGGGTTTAAGAGTCAAAAGCTTATTCAGCTAAAATATAATAAAAGAGCAAATATATGCATCACAGGAATGAAAAGAATGAATGAATGAAATATTAATTTTTATGTATTTTATCGATTAAAAAATTATTTGAGAACATACTCAATGGCAATTTCAAATATTATCAATGACATTTATGCTGTTGAAGGTGAAGGGTGCAGTGGGTTTGAGGCTAGGGTTCGGGTAAGGGGCTAGTGAATGCAATGTGTCAACCAGGGTCCTCACAAAGACGGAAGTACAAAAGTGTGTATCGATGCGGCAGATCCGAGCTCTTGTCTTCACTTTCTTCATCACATGGTTCACACACAGTGTGTGGTTACCAAGACAACAGGTAGTGGAGTGGATAGGATCCCCCAGGGATTGGTGTGTGTGTGTGTGTACGTGTTTGTGTGTGCGTGAGAGAGGGAGAGACAGTGGTGAGGTTATCATTGTGTATTCTGTACCCGCTCTCCCCTCACTTCTCCTGCTGTAGATGGATCGAGCTCTGAAGCAGCACAACCAGTGAAGCGTGCAGCCAGGCATTTCCATGCTGACTGTAGCACTCACTGGTGCTGTATGTCTGTGTGAATGTTTATAGGTGTGTTCGTACAAGGTGACTCCTCTAAGAAAAATGGATAAGCTTCCTCATTTTTTATAATGGATTAAAGAGAGAGATTGGAGGGAAGGGAAGTAGACTAATTTATACACTGTAATGAACTGATCGAATGAACTGAACATTTACTGTGGCTTCGCAGATCTAAAGATGCTTCCCTGCTGTGAAAACTAAACATATTTGGGTTTTGGATTGTTCGAATATTGTCACGCTATAGGTGTATATTGTAACTAATATAATTCTGTACACAAGAGTTTTCCATCTCACTTGAATTCGGTGAAACCCGTGCGATCTTATCTATCCGAGCTGTCCATTTACAGAGCCCACATACATTTCACATGTGCTTTATGTGTGTAACTGCAGCAAAAAAAATCAAAATTTTCCACTGCTTTATGCACATAACCACAGTGATTTTGTCTTGGACTCAAAGCTTGCGGGTCACCTCCACTCTGTTTTGTACCTGAACTCCTCGAGTGTCCACATATACTGTAAATCTGCTGAACTGCTAATGTGCTGCTTGTGCTACACTTCCTGCAGTACACAGCCACATTTTCCTGCTGACTTTACATAAATCACCACAATGAAGTTGAAATTAGGAAATGCAATATCTATTAGTACATATCTATTAGTATATCTATTAGTATATTGGAATATATATTAGTAAATGTCAACATTCATGTTCCCCTCATGATACATTTTTATAACTTTGAGATAACTTTATTTAAATTTATTGTCAGATCAAAATTTTAATCCCCCTAGCAGTTTGGTTTAGACAAAATAACTGCAAAAATTACAATCAACTTAAGCTGTACTATATGTATTTATGTTAGTCACCAAATGTGAGCATGCTAAACTTAAATGTGAACATTAAAAATTCATGTAAGCTTTGTCATTGAGAACATTTTTTGATCTGATCTTAGCACTTATCTCACAGAGCAGCAGAGCCAATTTTGAACCACAAAAGTGCAACAATAAACCACCTGCTAATTTTGGATCCTGTACAGTGGCTGAAGTGGAATACAATATAAATCAGAGGATGTAGTGAATAATATATTCCATCACATCATCGATCCCATCACTCTGACACAACTGTGCCACGCTGACAACAGCACAAAATGTGTGTCGTGTTTGTGTGCAGATGTGCGGGCCCAGTTGGTGGAGCAGCAGCGCTGTCTGGAGCAGCAGACAGAGATGCGGGTCCAGCTGCTTCAGGACCTGCAGGACTTCTTCAGGAAGAAGGCCGAAATCGAAACTGAATATTCCAGAAACCTGGAGAAGCTCGCAGAGAGGTTCATGGCCAAAACACGGAGCACGAAAGACCATCAGCAATACAAGTAGGACTCTATGTGTGTGTCTGTGTGTGTGTTCACATAAGCTAAAATTAAAATTTATTTAAGAGGTTTGACCTGAATTGGACTTTCTGATATTGTATTTTACTATCAAGAGTATTACACCACAGAATGTGAAATGGGCCAATAAACAAAAATGAACAGAAAACACCAAACCCAATATGTTCAGAACATTAACTGATAACTTTGTCCGATTTCTAAATTACAAACACAGACTCTAAACCAGCAGTGAATTGTCTGTGCTCATGTGTAGAATCTGTCAGTCTGTAACCCAGATTAGCCTTATGTTTTAGTTGAATTCTAAGCATCTTGACCCTGTGTCCTGGAATGAACACACATGTCACCCAGGGGAGCAGTGTGTCTAGTCGATGTGTTTTTAATTGGTGTTGGAGAACAACACACAAGAATAAACTCATCTGTGTTGCAGACTGGCAGATGCTTTTGTCTGCCTAGGTATTGTTGGAAAAAAATTCTAAATATATGTATTATATAGATGACCAAATTGCATCTTTTACAAAAAGTATTGATAGAGTGCAGTATTTGAAGTTTGGTAGGTTTTATGTAGCTTTTTGTGGGTCTATGAGGGGTTATGAATTGAAAAGTATTTCTATAAGAATGTTCAAATTTTAAAACATCTGCTGTATCTGTAGTTACTAATCTCTTGAAATGCTGTATGGCAGTATCTGATGTATGTGTTGTGTAAAAAATGAAGTGTAAAAATATGTGGACAAAATGTATAGAATAATGGTCTGGTAGAAAAACCAGACTGAAAAAAACAGTCTGGTAGAAATTGGGGGCCTCTGCGTTGATAAAAGGCTCTCTGTCTTCCCCTCTTTCAGAAAAGATCAGAACTTGCTCTCTCCAGTGAACTGCTGGTACCTGCTGCTAAACCAGGTCAGTTGCTCGTGTTTGTCTTTGCATCAGAGCCTTTTATAACAGTAAGTGTAAAAACCTCAGGGAACACCTCCACCCTCCTCTGACTTTTCCAGGTGAGGAGGGAAAGTAAGGACCACGCCACCCTCAGTGATCTCTACCTGAACAACGTCATCACTCGCCTCACACACATCAGCGAGGACTCAGCCCGCCTGCTGAAGAGGGTGAGCTGATCCTCAATATTCCCAGAAACTATTACAAACACATCAACAAGCCACATATTTCTTCAATTATGACTAAGAGCACACAAATTAATTCACTTTGACTTAATTCTAAATATGTTGTCCTGCAACCCAAATACGTACTAGGTGACTAAATGTGGATTAATCTGCTGCTTAAAATACGTTAAAATGTATACCGCATGTGGGTTTTTTGTTTGTGTGAGATTTGTTTCATTTTTGTCCAGCATTTTTAATAACCATATGAGCATTTTAAGGCTACAGTTATGTCATGTAAAGGTCTTGCTCTTGTCTATTGCAAAAGTAATGGAAAGGCAGTTTATTTGTTGACACACAGTCTCCAGGGAAATGAGAATGGGAATGTTTTGGAGGCTGGATTCACATTTTGATTAAAAAACTGTTGTGGCTTAAGATAACATCAATATGAATAATTCTGAAGCTAGCATCTTGAGGAGTATTTAGATTGACTGCCAACGTTAATTTGAAAACTTATTATTTACAGCAATTAATGTGAACTTGTATTTCTTTCTCCAACATAGTGTTTTTTATGTAATGTTTTGTGGAACATAAAGTCAGAGATGCTTCATACTGACAGTATTGCCATTTGAAGCGCAGGTATTTTAAAATCAAGGTTTTAGCAGTTTTAAGGAAAGTAAAAGCCCAATGCAAATCATTGTCCTTTACTTTCCACCACTTCTCCTTGTGTGCAGACTTCTAGGCTTGTTCTGTTTTTTGTACAATGTCTTTGAGTAGAAGAGTTGATTCTACTGAAAAGTAAAGTCAGTATTCTCCGGTGCCCTGCTGGGCTGCCTTTGAGTTTAGCAAATTATACACACACACTTGCACACTTCTACCAGCCTCTAAGTTTAGCTTAGCATGTTCATTATTAATCTCTTTTCCGGGTCGTCTTTTATTCATGGTAACTAAAGTGCAGTGGCTGCCAGCAGCTATAAACGGTAAGGAGTTCCAACATGTTCCTGCATCCTCTCTGAAACTCGGTTCTGAAGAGGGACACCAGGAGGACACAGACGGCTGAGTGGCCATGACAACACCATGGCGACAGGCTCAGCTGATCTCTTCTCAGTGGGTGCTATGGGAACGAGATTCATCCATCCTGGGATTCCACAGTCATTTGGCATAATGCAATATTCATGCAGCACTGCCACATAACTCCTTCCCCAAACTGGTCGGCTGTTTAATGCATGAGACCAAAATTCGGTCTGGGTGCAGCAGCAGAACATGGCTAGTTTCATTTATGAATTCATTTGTTTGTGTGTGGTCAAATCTATTTATTTATCTCGTGCTGTTCAGCCTGACTGATGCATTGCCAGTCTTTGTATACGCTGCACTAGAGTGGTGGAAGAAGTAATCGAATCCTTCACTAAAAGTGACTATAATGGGTATTTTTGCAATCATAGTGTGTCAGATGAAAATGTATGTGTTGTAGTGTTGAAGTTCATTCCAGGTGGATCTAAGATATAGTGTTGACAACAATGGGACAGATGTGAGGTCACATAACTTGAACTTGATCTTTGAACAACAACATTTGTTTAGTTCATCCCTGAGTCCAAGGGAATTTTTCTGCCAAATTCCATCAAGGTTTTACTATAATATTGTGTTCAAAAGCATGTGACAGATGAACCAGACATATGTGAGGTTACAGTGACCTTAACCTTTGACCGCCATAATCAAAGAATTTTCTACTTGAGACTAAGTGAACATTTGTGCTAATTGTTATGCTGCCTGCACAAAGGCATAAAAAAGTCCTGCTATCAACATAGAGATTTTGTTAACCTAGTAGTTTGGTGGAGTGGTCTGCTAGAAAGGGTTTGAGCCCCCTTTAAAAAGTTATTTGATACACAAATCTATTCACTTTTTATGAAAGGTTGGACAGTTTGGCTTTCAAGGCCTTGTTTAAATGTTTGCAAAAATGTAATTGTGTATCTGTTGCATGGAAGTGCATAATTGCGAGTCCTTTCTTCTGATTTCTCTCCATCTCTGTCGCTCTCTTAGAGTAAGGAGATCATCTTTCAGCTTCAGGAAGACCTCATGAAGCTTCTGAATGAGCTTTACACCGTAAGTAGAACAAATTGTTTTCATTAATGGATAGAATGATTGATTTTGCAAGATGAAAAACAAAATATAAGTGTTTATCATTTACAATTTACACTTAGGGCAGTACGCAGGTGGAGTGGTTAGCACTGCCACCCCACAGTGTGCAGTGTTTAAGTTCTCCCAGTGTTTGCGTGGGTTCCCTCCCACAGTCTGAAAACATCCACTTTAGGGTAATGGGTGAATGGTTGGTTCTCTGTGTTTACATTATATCTGCCTGTATTGCAATCACCCGGCATAGAGACAAACTAAGCATCAGATCAAAGGTCGAAGGTAAATTAAAGTTTAGTTTTTCTTTTACTGTGTGGAATCAATCAGAATCTAAGCTATGGTAAAATCCAAGACAAATTTTAAACATTACGCCTTGTAACTGAGGATGTGCAGATTATTCAATGTCAAATCTTGGTTTATACCAAGTCAGACCAGGGGCCTTTTGTCTGAACACACAATCAGAAATCAGATTTGAGTGCGCCTGATAACGTTGAGGAGTGAAAGCCGGCTGCACTGGCTGAAGCATACTGTTTTCCACTTTCTGTAGGCCATGCTATTCAATAACTATGTTATTATGGGCTGCTTTTACCTAGGTGATGAAGACATATCACATGTACCATGCAGAGACGATCAACGCAGAAACCAAGCTGCGGGAAGCAGAGCGTCAAGAGGGCCGTGTGAAGGGCGTGTTGGGAAACAGCGGTGTGGTGGAGCCAGTGTTTGGTCTACGAATAGAAGAGCGCCACCAAAGACGCAACGCTGCCCGCAAGATGGAGAAGATGAGAGAGAAGGTACGGGATGCAGCAAAATTCTGCTAAAGCTACACTGTGCAAGGTTTTACAAAACTTTTTTTAGTAGAACATTGTTAGTATTATGGTGTAAATATACAGTACCTCATGCACAGGCTGGAACCATGACATGTAACTGAATAGAAATCACACATATGGGATTTATCAAATTGTTTTTATTGCTGTCACGGATATGACAGATTTTTTTTTCTTGAAATTTAGAAAGGGACACGCTTACGGATCCCTAACTAATCTTCTCGTCTTTGCATGTCCATTTGTCTGTTTATTAGAGGAAGGCAAAGTATTCAGAGAACAAACTGAAGGCTCTCAAAGCCAGGAATGAGTATCTGCTGACTCTGGAGGCCACCAATGCCTCCGTGTTTAAATACTACATCCACGACCTGCCCGATATCATAGACGTGAGTATACATTTGTGTCTACAGTACAGAATTCATCACTACAGAATTGTAACGTACAGTGACATCTAGACTTGAGGAAGAACATACAAGTTAACATGATTACAACTCAATATAATAGCTTGTAAATGAGTGAAAAACGTTCTTAATGATACTTGCCATGTCTCTGTGTGATTCTACGTTCCTCCTCGTTTTACCATGCTATCATACTGGTCAAACTCTAAGTGAATGTTCCTTAGAATAATCCTTACCTTTCACTGTCATCTGAATGTTTGAGTCTCAGCTTTAACCTCCCTTCCATAGTTACATTTGGTGGGCTTGGTTTGTTTATGTTTATGATTACATGTCTTGTCATTGTATTGGTAAAAAACACTAAAAACAGCAGCTCCTCCCACTTCAAATTTCCTCGAATAAGTGCAGAGTTGTGTATTTTTAAATTTTTAAAGTGCTTTCTAGAGATTTGACTTGACGTTACAGTAAAATACAGTTTTACTTACAGTATAATTGTAAAATTCAATAAATTAACTTGATTTAATTTATAAATTACAAATTAACTTTAATTTCTGATAATGGAACCTTTGTACTAGATAATTGTGCATGTAAATATTATGCTGATCAAGAAAACATTTTTGTGATTTCAAAATAAGGGGGTGCACCTGTAAATGTATACAGTCTTAAAAAAAGTGTGGTTTTCCTCCATTTTCTGTCTTCTGCTTCAGTGCTGTGACCTAGGGTACCACTCCAGTCTCAGCCGGGCTCTAAGGACCTACCTGTCAGCTGAACTGAGCCTTGAAGCCTCCAGAAGGGCGGGTCTGGAGGTGCTGGAGGGGGCCGTGGAAGGCTTGGACCCTGCCCGTGACAGGCAGCGTCTTCTTGGCCTCTACCCTACTGCCTTCTGCCCCCCACCACGCTTCGGCTTCCAGGCGCACATGGGGGATACAGTCAGTATATCGAGCTATATTTTAGAGATTATAAACAGGGAATTGATTGAATTGATTGATCGATTATAAATCAATGAATGTGATTATTTTCTGGGGTGGTGTGAATTAATAGGAACACCAGAATGGTTTGCAAACAATCAAAACACCCAGAGAATTTGTGTTATAACTATCCTTTCTAAACTATCCATTAGTTATGATTTCAAAATAAAACACAATACCATAAAAATCAGTTCAAAAATGATGTGGACTAGAGCTCAGGTAAACTTAGACAATATGAAACATTATTTTTTTCATCACGTATGGCTTTGATTAATTTCTTAATAAGGCCTTGTGCTTTGATCAGTAAAGGATAGTGACAGTATAGACATTGGTATAAAACCTGATTCATAAACATCACTTGCATTGAACTGGAATGCAAAACAGATCCACACTGTTCTCTGGACAGTGGTTTTCTGATTGTCTTGTTGTCATTCCATTTTGTGTCAGGTGACCCAGATTGCCTCCCAGCCACAGGTCCAGGCTGAGCTCACCCTCCGCCTCACACAGCTCCAGACCCGCCTGGCATCACTGAAGATAGAAAATGAAGAGGTCAGACACACAAAAAGTCATGTCAGTCAGTGCATTCCAATTCACACAGATATACACCACATATGCCAAGGAGGAGGTTAGATTCAATCATTTGCTTTACTGCTGATCAAGTAGCAAGTAATTGTATATTACGCTTAATAATTCCAGTCACCTACATTGGGTTGTGTCTCTGAACGCCTCAAACACCCACACAGAGCCCAGTAGCTGTGCAAAAACATTGAACTCAATATTTAAAAATGTAAGCATGATAATACTGGTAAATGCCGAAAATTCTTTTTGGGTTGATAATGTCTCATATACAGTCTCTAAAAATACATTTTTGCCATCTAAAAGCAACTTGGTGCTGCAGTCTGTGGTGTCCTTTTTGTTGTGTTGGAGCAGACTGTGAGTGTTGTGTGCACAGAGGGCAGCTGTTAACTTACCCTGAAGGGCATAAAAATGCTGAAGGAGTCTAGATTAATGAGCTGCATCTGCATGTCTCAGCAGCTTACAAATACACAGGCGTAGACACAAACACACCCTGATTATCATATACAAATAAAAACACTTTTATACCCATCATCCGTGCGGTAAACACAAACACACTTTGCATATATATAGAACACCTGAACGGAGCAGTTGTGCTGGTTATGACACATTTAGGAAAAGGAAACTACACCCTAAGACAATTACAAATTTATAATTCATAACTTGTGATCCATGGACCCATGTGCAGTAATTATTAAAATGTTCAGCCTGCAAAGTCATCCTTCCATTCAGGAGCAGTAGAGCAGAGATCAGGAGTTTCCTGTTGCTTTAGGGTGACATAGATTTACATGTACCTAGACCCATATTTAACTAGTGTTTCAGACCATAACTTTATCATAGTACAGAATGCAGTGTTTGCTCCACTAAAAGCCTTTGTTCAGCCATCTCATGCATACATGCAGAGTGAGGCACAAACACTCTCTCTATAAAACCGGTTTTTCTTTTCACTGCATAGTCATTAAATTTTGGTTGATCATTTTACAATATTTATAGTTGGTCTTGTAATTAACAGCAGAGGAGAAAAACCTAATGAGGATTGAAAGCTCAAACTCTCTTAGCCAAGCAGCAGTAAGTTTAGGTCGGGGTTTGGAACCAACAGGCTTGTCGCCAGACTGCAAAGTGTTTCATGTTATGTCTTCTTTTGACAATTTGCACAAGAGGTGCAGGATGGCCATTTTGGCAGAAATGTGTGAGTGATTCTCTTGTTGCGTTTTATCAAGTCAGTTGGGTGAGAGAGCAGGATCACGGGTGAGATTAGACAAATAAGCTACAGTATTTCTCGCCCTACAAAAAAACCACAAGCGCAGTAAATATGCTCTGCCATAGTTGTAAAAGTTACATCAGATAAAATCTCTGCACATGAAAATGTGGCAGGTGCCAACAAAAATACGTAAGACTCCTGCAGTGTCCTTTATTCTGCTAATATTAGTTTACTTTTAGTTGAAATAAAGATTAAATCATCCAGTAAGAATAATAATTTAAACAGGTCAATAAATGTATGATGTTTGCCAAGTCAGTAAATAGTTGAGTCAAATAATTGCGATGAAAATAATTGATAATAATTTTTTTCTATAATCAAATAGTGTATGTGAATTGGCAAAAAAAGAAAAAAACTAATTTATGTACGTCTTACAATTTAATCAAATTCATTCAAGTTAAAATTCAGCTAATGTATTGTACATTAGCTGTTAAAAAAATCATCAGCTAATGTAAATTGATGTTTCTCTGCAGTTGACATTTTTGAGCTGTGTGTTTTCACAGCTGACATATATATATATATGTGTGTGTGTGTGTTTGTGTGTGTGTGTGTGTGTGTGTGTGTGTGTGTATATATATATATGTGTATGTATATATCTCTCCAGGTTAAGAAGACCTGGGGTGCAACTCTGACCACGCTGCAGGACATGACTGTGCTGGACGACTGTGACGTCTCCCAGAGCTTCACCCACAGTCCATCCTCTGAGTCGGTCAAGTCCAGCGTGTCCGATGGCTACTTGAACAAACCAAGTCTGGCCAAGAGACGGGCAAACCAGCAGGAGACGGAGCTCTTCTACTTCACTGTGAGAGAACAGCAGAGGATGTTCAAACTTAGCTACATAGTTAATGGAAGTGCAAGAAATACAAACTGAGATCAGACTCCCTTTGCAAGGTCTTGACTGACTAAAGTCCTAATTTAAAAAAGGATTGTAGGACACCTCTTTACTTGTATTGGATAAAGGCATAACGCACAGGAAGCTAGCTGATTTCTTGTGATTTACAGGGCCGGTGTAAACCAATTGGGAAAGAACATACAAAACAACTCAAGTCATTTGCCCATTTTAAATATTTAATAACAATTTATGAAACTTTGTCACAGTTTATACTTGTGCATAACTACAGAGACAGTTCTATGAACGGAGTACAAAGTTTAGACAAGCCAGACCTTGAGCATGGGATGGCCTTCATAAGTAGGTTATCTTTGGAACATAATATGAAGGCAAGAAAGCCAGTACTTCTTGGCATGGAAACAATATGAAACTAGTACTCTAACCTGGAAGCTATTATTCAATGTGAATAGATTACATGGAGAGTAGTACTTAAACAAGATGCATTTAACACGAGAGACCTGGAGTTTGCTATATGGCATGGTAGATTGAAAACACGTACACACTTTTGTATATCTCTTGTCTTTTGTTGCTTTTTCAATCATATGGTTGTTTTCTTAGATCACCTGAAAGCAGGTGGTACAGCAGGATCCATAGTGAATTGAACTCATACGTTTTATTTTTTAAATCTCAGAAATTTCGCGAGTATCTGGAGGGTAGTAATCTCATTTCCAAGCTCCAAGCCAAACATGACACCTTAAAAAAAGCCTTAGCAGAGGGTAAGAAAACAAGGAACTTTCCTTTTGCATTTGTTTTATATTTTAAAATACATATGGCAGTGAGCATTTCTTGCATTTAAAGCAGTTTTTGTTGTTTTTTACAGGGTATAAAGCTGAACTATTGACTACTAGGTAATGTGGTATTTTATTATCGCAGTGACTATTTGTCTCTTCATATAAAAAAGAAGTCTTGCCATCCCACTACTTCAGTTTGAGCTCTGTGAACTCTGCTGTCTCTCTTCTCTCTCTTTTCCCATTTTTGTCAATGCAGTCGTGGGCGGAAGAACTCCCATAGCAAGCACCAGGTAGACTTTCACTTGTATCAAGTTTAAGTTTGTTCCCCTGTGTATGAATGCTACTTTTATAATAAGTTTAAATCTGTTAGAAGTATTGCTGCAGCTTTTGAAATTCAGATCAGAGAGACCACAAGCTGATATAAATGAATCATTTATTACCCTGCCCTGACCAGGGTAATAAATGCTTAATAAAATCTTAATGAGAAATAATGAGTGACTATACATCAGATGTATTTTGTCTTGTCAGGCTACATATGAGCTACAGCCTGATCCCTAATAGGATAAAGTTGTACCTAAGTCTGCCAAGATTTGCCAGTTAATCAATTAGTCAGGAGTTGACAGAACCTGCAATCTGTGTGCTACATTAATTTCATGTCTGCAAGTATGTGAAAGAAAACCTTCCTTGAGCTGACTAGAGCACCAAATGTAGATATTTTCAAGACTTCTGAAGCAGTCAGTGGGCATGGGCAAATTAGAGATTTTGAAAAATTCCAGAATTCGTAAGAACTGCAATCATTACAAACAATTACCGACTTGATGACTGTGCTTATAGGAATCAACCAAAGCCATACCATTGCTTGTGGAGAGTTGCATCCGCTACATTAACCTGCATGGTGAGTTTCACTTGTCAATATTGGGTTTGATTTACTAAGCTGTTACTGATGAGACGTGGTTCTGCCGTTCACTACAGGTCTTCAGCATCAAGGCATATTCAGGGTGTCAGGATCACAGGTGGAGGTCAACGACATCAAGAACTCCTTCGAGAGGGGTAAGGAAGTCACCTGAAAGTCACATGATGGACATCTTCTGGTGGATTTTGTTGACTCGCTCTGTCTCTTGTCTAGGTAATGACCCGCTGATTGATGAGGAGAGCAACCATGACATCAACTCTGTGGCTGGAGTGTTAAAGCTTTACTTCAGGGGTCTGGAGAACCCACTGTTTCCTAAGGACCGCTTTAATGACCTCATCTCCTGCGTTAGTGAGTAACTCTCTGTTTACAGGTGGTGTGCAACAATGTGCATGTACTTGCACAGGGTGGAGCCAGGGCTGGAAACTCAAACAGCCTCAGCTGGTTTCTTCACACACAGGACCTGCTACCTGGCTCCAGCTCCCTCACCTTATCTCTAAACTTAAGCCCAGCTTCCCTATGGATTCACTTTAGCTGCTTGTATCTGTGACCTTGTTGTTGTGACCAAGAGTAGTAGAGGTTGCAGCTTAGATCAGCTGGCAAATCGAAAGCTTTGTCCTTAGGCATGACTCTCTTCGTCTGGTACAATACCTGAATTCCTCCTAAACTAATCCTCCTCTCAGCTACTTAACCTGGTCCTAGACAATGGAATTCTGGATGTTTATTGTACGTGGAATTTTTGCAGAAAGTTTCAAAATTGCTGATACATTGTGCTGATGTTCATTATGTTTGTATATCTCTTTGACTCTTTCATGCTAAAATAATCATTCTAATCCAATACAATGCAGTAGATCACTGGAATAGCAGGAATATATTCTAAAACCAGCAGGAAGTGAGATACTGTATTATGGTTTGACTGATTTCACTGCTTATTAACACGGTCAGCAGTTGTATCAGAAGTGGCTGTGACTCACAGCTCCTCTAAACAATAAAGCTACTTTAACCAGATTGCTGCAGTTTGGTATAAAATTGCACTTCTTCTGAGTCATATCTTCAGAAGTCACAGACATGTTACACATTTCAAGATTGTTTGATTTGATTTTAAAGAATATATTGTCCCAAATGTTTTATTCAGGACTGGAGACATCCAGTGATTGTTATCTGTACCATATATCCATACGTAGATTACAACGAGGAACAGCTAAAAGCTAATGCCAATTTATTTGGAATAAACAAATCCCATATCCAATCTAACAATGTAATCAGTGGAAGGAAATGCAGTTTTCTAGCATCAAAGTTTTCATAACATAGATTAATACTTCAATTGGTGTTAGTCAGGCTTTATGGTAATTCGTATGGTGGATTATGTGGTAGAGTACAGGGTCAATGACAAGTCCCAGTTCTTCCTGGCTACATATCAAAGTGTCCTTGAGTTGCCCATGATGTGTGTGCTATTTTTTTGGAAGTTGCTTTGGAAAAAAAGCATCTGCTAAATGACTAATTGTAAATGTAATTAGAGTGGCCATGTCTGACCACTCCCTAAAGCAGACTTTTTCCCTTGCTGTAACCCTTGAGTCTTACTGTACAGTTTATGGGATCTGGAACAATTGTGCTGCTTCCGTCTGCACATTAGCCGCTGCCATGAAGCGCAGAATAAATTCCTGTCTTTTCAGCCCACACACATTCACATTCCCTCGCACTTTCTTTGTTTCTTTTTAGTGTCCCTTTGTCTTTCTGAAACTCATCCCCTCCTCAGCAGAGATATGGAACCGGCTGGCGCTTTCGTAGCACTGGCTGGTGTCTTTGAAGATGTGTCGTTGTGTCCAAGACACCTTATGATGTCTTAGTGACTGACGATGCTGGCTCTGTGTGATTCTTGCTGCAGGAACCGAGAACCTGTATGAACGAGCGCAGTGCGTCCGTAAGATCCTGCTAGGTGTCCCGAGGGCAACGCTGGTGGTAATGCGTTACCTGTTTGCCTTCCTCAACCAGTGAGTATCCGCTCACACAAAGAAGGTCCTTACAGTCAATGATCATCTCCCATTTCTTTCCATTTTTCAGAGTTCCCACATTGTTTCAGAACTGATATGATAGTTTGGAGAGGCCACACACCTCTCTTGTAGTGAGGGGGGTTGAAGTGCACACTTAAATGGTGTAGAGAGATAAAACTGAGCTCATTTCATCACTGCAGCCTCTCAAATAAATATAGAATGAGAGAGCAGCAAGCGAGGAATGGAGAGACAGGAGGTGTGAGCAGGAGGGGAACTAAGTGTGATGTAGAAGTGTGAGGTACCAGCTGAATATTGTCGCATTTATTAGCAGGGCTATGAAGTGCTTTCGGCTTTAGTGTTATTAAAGCAGGAGCTTCATTGTCAATGAGTGAAAATATTTGTATTTCCATCATACCATATTTAACATCCAAGTCCCGTGAAAGCTGCTGGCAACTTCCCAGAGAAAGAATAATAGACACTGACTGAGGCAGTATTTGTAGAATGTGCATGTTTTATTAAGACACATTTTTCAGCAATGAACAATATAAATTATGCAGTGAGCTATGAGGTTGCAGGAAATATTCATTAGTGAGTGCAAGTTCAACTTTATACTTTTCCCATGGCTTCTTTTATCTTATTAAACAGGTTTGTGGTTGAATCTTTGCTTGATCTTACACATTTAAAACATCATTGGGTCAAAGTTGTTCCATTTGTTCTATTTAATACTGCACATTAATGTATGTAATATAAAATGTGGTAAAAATATTTTTTTGGCCTAAATTTTAGCACACTATCGTGTTTTTTCTTTCCCACAGCCTTTCCCAGTACAGTGATGAGAACATGATGGATGCTGGGAACCTGGCAATCGTGTTTGGCCCCACCCTCCTGCCCACGCCAGACACGCTGGACCAGGTGGCTTGTCAGGCGCATGTGAATGAGGTCATCAAAACCGTCATATTGCACCATGACAACATCTTTCCAGACACGAAGGAGCTGCCAGGGCCAGTTTATGAGAAGTGTATGACTGGGGACCAGTACTGGTGAGAGTCACAGATCAGCATGCAAAACCATTTTCAGTGATTTAGATTAGTCTCTAATCATATAACACCTATTATAAAAATCCAGCTAAATGTTATTTTGTGTAACTTGTTTCCCATTAGCCATTCAGATTAACCTTCTGAACCCTGATTCTCTCTGTAAGTTGTAGTTCAACGGAAGTAAATTTAGCTTTATAAAAGTGAAATTAAATATTAATAAAAGCTCTGTGCAGTGCCAAGGTCCAGAAAGCAGTACATGACGGTCATATTATCATTAAATCTTTGCTGTCATTTGCCAACAGTCGTCAAATCCTCAAGATATGACAGTACCTGAATTCTTATAGTATTTTCTAACTTTTTAAATTCCACAAAAACAATGATGCAGATTATCTAACTGTTATCTACAATTTTACAAATTTAATATTACACATTATATTATTTTCTAAATCCAACAAAGTGTGTTTGACTGTGTAAATGGGTAAATTAAATCAGATTTTTCTTTTTTGAGATGCCATTTTTGTACCCGGAGAAATTGACTAAATTTGTATTAATCCTGGATGACACCAAATTTTGTTTTGAGAGAGTCAACACAAGCTGGTGCTGATACAACCCAATGGGGAAAATTTATAAGCAATGTTAAATTTTATGTAATTAATTACATACAATAGACAATGCATGAATACACATAGATTGTAGAAATGTCATAGAAACAGACATGTTAGGAAATGTCCTTTAATTTCATGGAAACACTGACAGATACCACAGCAAAAAGTTCTCTTTTGTTTTAAAGGTAGTAATAGCTAAAGTGACGCTAGAAGCTAAACTGTGAACTAATAATTGGTAAGAACATGGCCTATTTTTATTTCTGGTGTATAATGAGCAAACAACATATCAGATGCAATTTGTCTTCTTGTGGTTATGAAATGAAACCAATCTGTTGAAGACAGTGACCCCTCTGGTGCAGAAAACCTCTCTCCTTTAGTCTAACACAGAGCTCATCTTTTATTTGCACAAATCCACCTCTTGACATTCTGCTGTGGCTGCACTGTTGCATAAACGTCCTCATACTCTGACTAGCAGCCTATTCTCCTCCTGTGCATGCGTCCTCTTTCCTTTTGTTCCCGTACTGAATGAACGGACCTCGTGTGTGTCCGCTCTCTTCCTCTTTTTTTTCCTCCTGCAGCGAGAGTCCGTTCAGCGAGCCAGGAGCGTTGGAGGAGGCCGAGGCTGATGCCGGCACCGAGACCCAGACCAGCGATGAGGGTACGCCTGACCCCTGACCTTCACACAATCGCCCACACTCCCATCCCGCTGTCTCCTGGTGGATAGCAGTTGCTATGGCAACAGCAGCCATGGAGATACCCCCTACCATTGCCCTCCCTCAGTCCCTTCTCCACGCCCAAACCATCATTATTTCTCTCTCTATCTGACTTACCACACAAGACCTTTTAATGCTCTTTTCCAATTGGTCGATCTGCGAGTGGAACAAATCCTCAGAGACGTTTGATTGACAAGTTCAGGTTCACCTCTGTTTTCACATCTCTTATCTTTATCTTCCCCGTCTCTGTCTCCCTGTCAGAGGGTGAGGCTGTGGAGGCGGTGGCAAGGTTTGACTACGTGGGCCGATCGGGCCGCGAGCTCTCCTTTAAGAAAGGAGCGTCCTTGCAGCTTTTCCAGAGAGCGTCACATGACTGGTGGGAGGGGCGGCACAACGGCAACCACGGCCTAGTGCCTCATCAGTACATTGTGGTGAAGGACAGGTGAATGCACAGTTCAAAATTATTTGCACTTACCCAGAAAGTTTTTATTAATGTTTATGTCTATTATAATTACATACATTGTATTTATTATTATAATAATCTACCAATTAATTTCATAGATTTTTTTTTCACTTTAATCAAACAAAATGTAGGATGTATGAGAATGGATCAAATTCTGACATTTGAAGAGCTGAAACTGTAAAACATTTAGTATATTTTATGGCTCAAACAATAACGATTATCATAATAGTTTTAACAGATTTTGTGCCCCTCGATTGATTAGCTTATCGTTGACGTGCTACTTTGTTTTTTATTGTCAGCAAACCTAATGAAAATTTTATAAACAACAAGTGAATGAGTTTTTATCTTGTCAACAGTGTGTAAAGATTATTTGGTTTGTGCATTGTAGTTAATAAGTGCTGGTCATAAAAACACCTGTGTTATATAGTATTATAAAGCTCAAACTGGAACAGTCGAGTGTAACGTAAATGACCTATTTGATTCCTACACGAGCTGCATCGATGGATCCAGGAAGGTTTGCTGCCCACTGGATTACACACCATATTAATTAATGCACTCACTGGACTGAGAGGGTTGCTAACCACGTACTATTGATCAATTAATTGATGATTTGTGAGTTCTGTTAGTGCAGCTCTCCTGTTTCCAGAGTGATTTGTGCTGATCGAGAGCCCGCGCTCTATGTCTTTAGGGCTGATGCCATGTCCGATACACTCAGTCAAAAAGCGGACAGCGATGGAGGAAGCAGCAGCACGGACGACAAGAGGTCCAGGAGTGAACTGAGCTCCCCCACCGACATCCGGCCACCAGAGACCTATAACAGGTCTGTCATGTAAGACACTTTCCAATATGACAAATGGAGAGAGGGTCTTTTTAGCTGGTGTGAATGTTAAACCCGTTTCCTAGCTTATTCTCTCATTTTGTAAAAAGGCCTGTAAATATTATCGTGCTGTTATCACAGCTGTTCCCCATGTCTTTCCTAACAATACATGCCTGTCAGAATATTGCACTTGGCAGTCCAACTGGGCTAATTCATGGAAGAGAGATTGATGTCCAACAGCGGTTAGACTTTTCAGAGCAATGAAACATACTCCATTCAGGTCTTGTATTTAGAATCTTAATATATTAAATAATAATTTATCGAGCTCGCTGACTAAATTCAGTTTTGTGGCTGGTTGGGTGCCACACACTCTCAATTAGCTGCCAACACTGGTAGCAACAGTAATTAACAGAGCTGTTTCATGGTTTGTCCCCTTGTCATTAGGTGTAATCTACTTTTAAAATGAATAACGTATTAAACGCAGGTGTGTTTATTTCAATTACGCTGAACCAGTTATTTTTTATATAATTAGGTTTAGTAGATGCTTTTATCTGAGGCAACTTACAAGGAAAATTTCACCCTGAAGAAGCTGAAATCATAAAATTTCTTGCTTTTTCTGTGTAAATGACATAAATAAATAAATTGATCATCAAAATAATTCCAGGTCCACTGTTAAATGCTGTTCATACTTCACAGTCACAGGAGGAAGCGCACTGAGGGTTTATTCCGCCGACCCCTCGGTCGCTCCACTGACAATGGGAACGGAGGGGTGATGGAGCGAAGCTCTCCACCAGTGACGGGTCACTTCAGCCCCAGAGAGCTGCTACTGGGACGGGGTCAGGGCTTGACCCCTCCCCTCGACAGCCCGGAGCGCCGCCGCCGCTCTACTGCTGCAGTTACTATGACTGTTAGTCGCCATGATTCGCTGCGAAGGCCAGAGGATACGCCCATCCGGCGCTCGAGCAGCGGGCAGCATGGCTTCAGTGACTCCCATCGATCCAGAGTGCTGGATCCCGACGCGCTCGCCCAGGTACGTAAACTTGTGTAGGCAATTTTAATTACAGCTGCTCTGCTAAGCCAGAGAGGCTTTGTATGGAGATGGGTTGAAAACAACATAATGATACCAATCATTTACATCTGTCAATAAACATTCCAGGAGGGAACAGATATGGGTCAGCTGAGTGACATCACTAGCCCAGGTGTTTGTTGTTGTGAATAATTTCATGCATAAGCCCTACAACTCAGCCGGCCACATTCATCAGAGAAACGGCCATACTAGAGTCCCCTCAACAGAGTAATATTTCACATGCAGCAGCAAACAAAGTCAAAACCATGGGCCAGTTTCACGTCTGCACTCCGGTCCAGTCAGCGACACATCCCGTATGGACAAAGTATTTGGTAAGGTGGAGGAAAGACATTGGGTACCACGCCACTAACGTGCGGTTTAATGCGCTGAGCAGCTAATTACCTCTCTGATAAAAAACTGAAATCAGTGGAGCTTTTTTTTTTGTGGTGAATGTTTAACATATTAGATGCAGAACATGTTTATGTTTGTCAGATACCAAAGCAAATGTGGGTAATTGAGTCTGTGGCTACGGTAAAACACTCACCTTTACTGCTTTATTTACGTCTCTATTTAACAATTAAAGGTTGTGACTTGGATCTTCCTCTCTTCGCCTGCAGGACATCGAGGAGACGGTGACGGTGGCTCTGGGGGAGTTGAGGCACCTGGAGCGTCAGGGCTGCCGGCCGGCTCCCGACGTGGTGCTGGACACTCTGGAACAAGTGAAGAACGGCCCAGTCACCACCTGCTCCTCTGAGTCACCCAGCCCCCACAGCACCCCCAGCACACCCGGAACTCCCGGCACCCCCGGGACTCCCGGAACCCCTGGTACCCCAGGCACCCCGAGCCCTCTCAGTCCTCTGAGCCCTATCAGTCCCCTCCCTGGACCTCCGCCAGGTCCTCCCAGACCGGCCAACCCTTCCCCTGACTCCCTGGGCTCCTTCAAGCCTGTGGCAGCTGTTCGCATCGGCGCTCCACTGCGCCCCCCTGCCCTGAGGCCCAAACCTATGGTCCCACCTAAGAGCAGCACCCCACCTCTGCCCTCACCGCTGGACAAATCCTGCACCATGTGAGCCAAACCAGGCCAATAAAAGGCCAAATCAGGCCTACCCGGGCCAAAAATGGGCCAGAAGAGGAGATCAGGGTACTGCTTAATGTTTATAATCACTATGAGGGTAGAAACGATAGGAAAGACAAAAGGGTTTTAATGTAGTAATAAATTATAATATATGACATGACCTATGATATGATATGCCATGATATTTATGTGTCGTCAGGTTGGTGTGTACTCTCTTGGTGTGTAGGAGTTTACTTTCTCCATGTATTGAAGCATTTATCAAAGGTTAGCTAAAAGAACTGCTGATAAAGACATACAGGTATGAGCGCAGACTGTCCTGTACATGAGAGACATGGGGAGTGTAATTCAGCTCCAGTAAAATGTAGTTTCAGTGACGTGAATGTTGGCTGTGCCGTCATGGAGATAGGCTGACGAGTGGCTGGAGAGCCTGTCACTAAAAGGCTGCTGTTTTCTTAGAGATGATTACGATTGGCTGCTGTATCTGTGACGAGCGACTCGATGATTTAAGATGAAGAGGACACGGCAGAGTGAAGGCATCACTGGTCTGTGTGACTTATAATTTATTTTTTTATTTTTCACTCGGTTCAGCTGCTAAGCTCACTTAAACCTCAAACCACGAAACGCCTCTTGAGGTCGTCAGTGACACCAAACTTACATTATTTAACCAACGTCCAGCTATTTAATGAATGTTTCCAGTATTTAACGACTGTTCAGCCATCTATTGAATGTTCAGTGAGCTGCTGTGGCCACTCACTAAACTTTTTAACAGCCTTCTTGTGTTTTCGGAGAGAAACCCCACGCCCAGGCCAGAGCTTCAAACAGGGTGTGACGGTTGAGTGGTGGAGGGAGCTTGGACAGAAATTTTTCTGGGAGAGGGTGGGTATGCGATTAAAGTCTTGTTTGTGCGCGCGCAAGAATAGCGTGAGTTTGCGTGCGTGCGTGTCCTGCTTCCCTACCCTTGTTCTGCTCCCTTGTATGTGCAGAAGCACTAGAATAGTGATAGATGATAGATAATTCATGCCTGCCTTGAGTGCCAAAACACGCAAGTGCAAGTTGGGGAAAACAGTGCGGGTGAAAAAGCATGCCACTTTCTGTACGTGTGTGTCAAAATAATGGTTTTTACCTGCTTGTTACACTGAAGTCACTAGTTAACCTTAAATTCACAATAAGCTAACAGGGTGGGGCTGTGTGTGTGTAAAGGCCCAAAAAATGAAACAAAAAAAGACAAATAAACACTTGAACAGCACACTGAATGTGGCCTCCAAGCAGGCTGGTACCGGATGAGTGTGTGTGTTTGTGTGTGGTGATTAAAACGAAACATGACGTGCAGAGACGAGCTATGGATGCACATCTGTGTGTGTGTGTGTGTGTGTGTGTGAGGTGTATGTGAAAGTGCCTTTTTTTTAATCCTTGTCTTTTTTGGGGAGTTGTGAATCCACTCACGCATGTCCTGAACGAAGAGCAGCAGCACTCCGAATGAAATAATCATAAAGTGTTTAGTAGATGACTAAATTATGAATTCTAGCATTAACTCATTGTGACATTGCACTTTGATGTATAGGATTGTGTACTTGGCATGTAGCATCATAACATGTTGGTGCATTGTAATTCAAAGGGAGGTTTCTTTGAATGTGTTTGATAATAAAGGAAATGGTTTTTGTCTGTTAGTGTTGCTGTATTTGAAAACTGAGCTCCCTAAAGATGAGCTCATATAGCCAAATGGACTGTATTAATGTGTTGTATTTATATTATAAATAAACCTGAATAAATTAGCATTCAACTCAGTCACTGATCGAACCTGATGTTTTGTTTTAACCCCTAATAAACCTTCATGTGTTCTGCAAAATTGTGGTTTCTTTTGCCCCTTGAGGTTTTTTTTTTGTAAGAGGCTAGTTGTGCGTTCATCTTCAAGCTTTATTAAACTGTATTGAGCACAGTAAATAGAAGCTGTTAAAAATAAAAATTAAAACAAGTGATGCAAAATAATTAAAATCTTTCAAAGAAACATATGCTGTAAGTTCTAGCAGCAGACACTTTTTTCAGACTTTTACGGAATCAGCAAGTAAAATTAATTCAAAAGAAGCTCGACTTTTGCTTATCACACAAACATTTTTGGCAAAATGAGATTTAAAGCAACATAGAGGATGGCAGCAGCTTACAACAGGAGATATAAAAATTTGCACCTTAGCTGTAAGAAACAGTTTGAGCTAAACGGGCCGCTTTTTACTGGAAGTTTTTCATCAGTCACGTCTCCACCTGTTTGAGATCCTGGTGTGTTTGCTGTTTTTCTGTGACTTAGCCCTTTGACCCTGGTTTGAGGGTGCTGAAGGGTTTGGAGTTTCGCAGTAAGCCTGAGATCTCCTGCAAGAAACCCGCAATGTGCAGATCCTTCTCTGACTTCCTTCCATCAAAGATAACCACCAGAGTAAAGTCAGGCTCCGGCCGAGTCAGGTAGTATGTGCTCTGGACTTTATCATCGTAGAAGTGGACCACCTTGTCCAAAGTGTTGAGCTCAGTGGCCCGGTCCCCCATCATCATAATGACGTTAGGCCAGTGTGTGAGCGGCCGCTCTCCCGAGGGCAGCGACACTACAGCGGGGAACTGCTCCACACCTTTTGGTGCTTCTCGATATGAGTGCGGGTGGTGGTAGCCGTGACCTTGGAAGCTTTCTGAGCCACGGTTGTCGAACACCAGAGACACGTTGCTGGCGTCATGTTTGCGGACGAAGGAGCAGATCATGCCGTGATAGTCCGGCGTGGTACGGGCAGTCAGAGCTCTCATGTCCGTTGGGGTTGTTTGCCGGCTCAGAGCTTCGTGGAAGTAGAAGCTGAACTTGGCGAGGAGCGCCGCCTGGAAGCGCTGCAGCCACATGTAAAGGTGTGGAGGCTGCACGACCTTCTGAGACTGACCTCCAAACAGATGCTTGCGGGTCTCTTTCTGCCGCTGGAACAGCTGACCCCAGGCGATAAGCTTTGAGTTGGCACCATGCAGGCTGAGCAGAGCAGGCAGGAAATGCCACTCAGACACCTGGGCCTGGCAGCGCAGTAACTGGGTCACCACATCTACCTCTGTCTGGAAGCCCTCCTCCACACGGCCCAAAATGGGGTGGTGAAACCTGAAGGCGACAAGGACGACAAGTTTGGCAATTAACCAGGCAAACAAATGCAAAGACAGTAGTTGGCCTAATTTGTAGTAACCTGAAAGCAGCTGTTGTGCTGCCGTGCTGAGAATACATTTGCATTTTAGTTTGGATCAGAGTGTGAGCTCAGCCTACACACACACACACACACACACACACACACACAGTATTTGTTTCTTCAAGCCTGCTGTTGAGGGCATCACCTTCACCCCTCAGCACACCATCAAATTAATGATCTGTGCCGTGTCGGTCTGCGACCTGCTGCAGCTCAGTCAAAAGCCCTACCATGCAGACTGATCCTGCTACAGCTGCAGGATGCGTTTTACTAACAGGTCTCTGGGGAAAAGAGTATTTGCTGGATTAAGCAGAATGTTTTCCTCTTCCAACCCCAATATGTCACTCTCTTCTTTACTTTTTGAATCTCCCTAAATTCCTTTCATTTTTTTATTGCCCAAGCCACCCCTTGTAACTGCGGTGTATTATGAGTTCAAAGCCTATATTTAGGTAAAAGCCCAGCATTTTCAGCAGATGAAAAGCAGCAGACTTATGCAGATAAATGGCTTCTTTGACTGTGTTTTATTACGTGACTGAGAGCTAAAGAAGAGTTGGTTCTGTTCTTAATTTCAAATTAGCTTGTTCAAAAAGGTCAGTGGTCAATTAATGTTAATAGCAGGGTACAGCACTAGAATTATGAAAGTTGTAATTCCAGAAAATACTACATTACAAAATTGAAATATCTTGATTTTGTAACTGTCTTTCAAAGAAAAAACTTAAAAGGACTCAATCAAAGACAAATTACTGAACAATCATTTGTGTAAACTGAACAATGCTTCATATTGTGTAAACTGATATGTTGCGAATGCAAAACCTTTATCTGCAAATGACTAAAGTGGGGTAGTGGAGTAGAAGTAGATACTAGTAGAAAATTAAATACTCACAGCACCTCAGTACTGCACCTAAATAAATATTTCACTCCCCACTGTGCCATGAATGAGATACGCACTTGGAGCTGTATTTCTGCAGGACAGCCTCGAGCGTGGTGATCAGCTCGTCTGAGTTGATATTCTTCTGGCTGCCCAGTGAGTGCATCTTCTCGTAGAGGTCGGCCATCTCCATGCGGGCCTGGGTGAAGTGGCAGAGCTGCTCTGACAGGTGCGACAGCAGGTCCTCCAGGTAGGAGGCGGAGCCTGGCTGGCTGTGACGCCCCATCATCACCACTTTCCTTAGCTCATTGTACAGGGATGTGTAGATTGTGCGGATCGAGTCCTTGCGACTGAAGAAAGACTGGCTTCCTGTGGATAGAGGAAAAGGAAAACTACTGCTTGGGGACAGAACGTAGTATTTTGCTGTGGAGGTGTAAATGGTTGACTCTTCTTAAGTATTTAGTGCTACTGCTCCATCTGGTGTCAGAAATCTGTAGCTGTCTGTTAAAAATCTACACATACTAAGATTACAGTAGTAAGACACATTCATACAATTACTTTCACAACAAGATAATATTATTTTCTGGACTGTAATACTCTTTTCAAAACATTTCAGGGGACAAAAAATGTGAGTGCGTCTGTATTCCCATTGCTGGTTAAAAATATGAAACGTCTGTAAATCTGTCTGCACTCAGCAACTGCGAAGACAAGCATTCACCAACCTCACATCTTTCTGATAGCTGAAAAATAGAGGTGTTACAGAGGCATGTAAATATGTCTTGCAAAACGACAAACCGATTACATGTTTGACAGTATAATCAGTTCTCTGCATTACCGGCAGAGAATTTCTAAAACCTTTTTTCAGGAGTTTTGCAGGAACTGCAGAACTACAAGTGAATTTGTGTCGACAAGAGAAGCTTCAGAGAACATCATCTTAATTCGTCGACGTGTAAACGTTGGGTTTTTAAGCTGGACCTGGACATTCGATTTTGTCTGATACTGGTTTATTACTCTGTCTTTCCCTTTTGTCTCCTTTATCGACTAACGTGTATGTCCTCCATCCCGTCACGGTGAGCTCAGAGTGAGGACACGTTACCCATTTTCTGTCCGAGGAACGTCATGTTGTGATACGCCTTCTCTGCGGCGGCCAGGTGAGCCAGAGCGGCGAGCAGAGCGGCCCAGATGGCCCCGGCGCTCTTGCTGTTGTCCTTCTCCTTCTCCACGTAGTCCTTGGCCCGGTCGAAAGAGAACATGCCAAGCTGCGTGAAGAAGCTCTCCAGGATGGCCCGCTCACGCGGAACGGGCCGCAGCTCTTCCACCTCCGTCATGGGCGACCGACTGACCGGCTGTTTGACGGGCCGAGCTAACGGCTAACGCCAGCTACCCGCGTCTGCGCGGTTACGGCCGAGCGTTCAGATAAGAAAACATCCCTCTTCCGTACACACCGTTTGCCAACTCGAAAACATTTTGAGGTGATTTTAAAACTTAGCCATGTATAATGACGTCGGTAATCGTTTTACATATGTTCCTAGAATGACAATAACTTTAAAATTGTGTCTGTATCTAGCCACCTAGCTAACTGCCTGGCGCCATATTGGCATCATCAGATGTAAATACTACGGAAAGTCACGAGTGGCAAAAAAAAAGCTTTTACGCAGCGTTTACAAATACTTACAAATACTTTTGTCAGTTCCAAAAGTATGTGGATAAGCGACACTGTGTTTATGTCTATATGCACTTACTAAAATGTGTTATAATTTTTTTTAGTCTATAAAATTGTGGCGTAAATGTGTAGTTAACGACATCTGTAGCCTAAAAGTCTGCTGTGTTTAGCGCACATGTATTATATGTTCAGAGGTTTGTAAGAATATACTGACATTTGTAAATGTTTACACAAATGTATATGCTTATATCTACAAATTCATATTGAGGGTTGCAAATATGTAAATATGAATAAGATTTCCAGATGAGAAAAAAGCATCATACTTTAAAAGCATAAAATGAAATGCAGTAGGTGGAAAATAAATATATCTGCATGTTTCCAGCTCTGTGTAAAAAGGCTTATAGTAGCACCTACAGTGTTGTGTGGGGGTCTTATCATAGTAATATTTGCTCAAATGTGTGCAAAAACCGTAGCCTATTTCCATCTAAATGTGTGCTCAGTTTTTAAAATGTGTGCAAGAGTTTGTAAATGTGTAGTATTTTGTGGATGTAGTTTTTTTGTATCATCTGAGTCTCACACAGTGTTTCCAAAATGAAATTGTTGATCCCCTGACGTTTGCTCTAGAGCCCCCTGCACTATGACATCATTGGTTCTACCTCTTAATAACTGTTGCAGGGATTTCCATTTTGGTTAAGACGAATTGTAATAATTCTGGTCATCGCTTTTCTTCTCACCTAGAGCTCCATCATCTGTTCAAAACACCAAATGACTAAAGGCTTTTAAAATGAGATATGACAATGATTATTTACTGTGTTTTCTGCGTCCTGTGACATTCCATCCAATTAAAAAATCTCTCTCTCTCTTTCTTCAGGGGTGGATCTCTGCTCCCTTAAAAAGTGTCAACTGCTTCAAATGAGCACAATCCACATTTGCTGTCTCCTTCTTCTATTCCTCCCTGCTTGGTAAGTGACATAATCTTTCCTTCGTATATGTGTGTGTGTGTGTCTTTGTGTTAATGATGTTTAGTCCACCAAATGTCACATATCTTGTTGATGATGATGTTGTTTGACCAGTACTGCTTGCTGGTATTTTAATCACAAGACTGTTTTGATGTTGAACTATGGCTCTGCACATTCTCTGTAGCTCAGGCTACGAGAGAAGATTAGCTTAATGTCAAGAGAATGTAAAAAACCTGAAGTCTGTATGCAGACATAATTATAGTCAGAAATATTTAAAACTACATTTTTTAGTATTTAAATTGGATCATGTACACTTGGTGGAGAAGGAAATAGATACATAATATATATTAAAATATATATTTTTTTTCTGTTCAATTTGTATTTTATAACTGTATATGTAACACGTATGTATGTAGTTTGGTGTAATGCTGTAAAATCTGCACCTGGTAATATTACAGCCTATTTTAAATACCCTGTTTTAAATATTATATGTTTTGACTCTACTTTTAACCAGCTTTTCACTTTCACACCAGAAGGTCTATAAACTTTTATGGTTATATTGTGTTTTGAATTATTAATGAGATTTCCAATAGTAAGACAGAAAGTTAACAACTAAATGTAACGAAATAAAACACGGTAAATCAGTAACATATCAAAGTCTCTCTCGCCTTTATTGGCTCTGCAGATTTCCTCGGTGTAGGTCGGCCGTTCTGATGTCAGTAGTATACGGTCAGTGAATAAATTCAAGAGCCAGTTCTGCAACCAATCATGTAGTAGCCCGTGTTCGCCCCACCAGTGTTTCACATGGCTGACCTACAGTGTGGACACTCTCAAACTCTGAGCATGTCTTAGAGACAAGTTCTAGAAAAGTTCTTATCTATCTCTATCTAAATAAGCTGATATTTAGCGGGTATTTTTATTATATTAGCGATCATAGATCAGAGAGTTTGCATGACCATATTTACTGAGCACTAAACACAAACTACAGCTGAGGTTGCTGGGAACATCGTTGGATTTGTAAGTATTTGCATAAACTAATTAATTAGACAAAATTTAATGAAGAACCGGTGTTGGCACAGTATAAAAAGTGAGAAAATCACCCAAAGAAATGAAGATTCATCTCTTGAGAACAGGAATTAGTTATTGACATTTTGTTGTTGACAAAAAAAGAAATGTCAACCTCATGTTGGCACTGAGGAAAATTTGTGGTTTACTAAAGTCTCTATCTTCAGAAAACAATGAATGTTTGTATGTCAGTCCCGACCAAGCTGATAGACCTGCTTTCATCTTTAAAAATTTAAACAACTGCTGCTTTTTCCTTTTCTTTTAAATAAATTTTACTGTGCTCATGGTAGGTTTTTTTTCATACAGAACTAAAAATACTTATGCGCTACATCTACTTCCTTACTGTTATATGTATTCTTGGTATGTTGTATGCTACATTCTGTATTTATTGTCTTCCTGTTATGGCTTTTTTTTGTGGTATTATAGAAAAAAAAAACTTAAAATCACCTGATGAGATGCTTCCATTTTTGACAAGAACAGAATTTGCATTCATGGGGCAGATGATGCCTTTGTGGACAGTTTGAGACATAGATCTATTTGTACTCTGTGTCCCTCCCTGCTTTCATGAAGAAAGATTCTTTTTCATGTAATTAGATTACAAGCAGCATTTTATGCACGGCTTTAAACTGTGTAACAATATTTTAACTACCAAACTTTTACAGTCAGCACCAGCATTACTAAATCGGCTCTGGTTTCTAGTTACTCTTAATGTACTTGGACACAGTCACAAGATCAAGGAAGATCCACACTGACCAATACAAGCATAGACAAAGACAACTGTAACATATTCGTATAAACTGCATGTGTGAAGAAAAGTAAAGGTCTCATACTGTATAGATATAAAATCATTTGTAGGCACAGTGGTTGTATTAGTGCCAAAATTTTGCACATTGCACTGTGATTGTTTATGAGAAGCCATGACAGATCAGCTGTGACATTGTTTGAGAAGAAACTGTTCTGTTCTTTAAAACCAGACATTAAAAGGCAAGTATTCCGCATATCTGCGAAGTTCATACATTTGGCATTTTGGCAATCTAATTAAAAAATAATTTAGGCTCTAAACATAATGCTTTTTAATCTCGATTTGTTCTGTTCACAAAAATCGTTACAGTAACATGTTTGTAAGTAAAATGTTTATTATTTGTCTATAAATTGCTGTGAAATATTATTTAAGGGTAGCAGAAAATATAAAACATCAGTTCCTTCGGTGACTGTCACTTTATAAACTGAGGTTTGTTTGCGAAAGTCGGTCCGTCCCATAAATTCCTCCGTCATTCCTTCCTCTCCGGTGTTTAACACGGAGTCGCGGCCGAGTAGTGATTAGAAAAAACAATAAGTTTACTACTTAAAACAGTGCGTGTTTTCGTGTCGCTGTCAGGAGGCGGATATATTTTTGGGGAGTAATCGCATTTTCAGTGGACAAACTGGAAACCAGTCGCGATGGCTGCGGAGAAAAGCGGTGAGTTCACGCTAAAGAGAAGCCGCTAGCTTAGCCGTGTGCGTGTAGTTGAGAAACGTTACAACGTTCGTCTGTCTTTGTGTTCGTCTTTAAGATGGATGCAATTTTAATTTTTATTTCGCTGTATTTGAAGTGGTTTCACCCCCCCGGCGGTGGTGGTGGGTCACGCAGCAGGTGTCACACATTGTTTAATTGGTTCACGTTAGCTAGCTAACAATCATTAAGGCTAATGGCTTAATGCTGTATTTTTTATTAAAGTTACCGTAAGTCATTAGCTCAGTTTGACATTCTGCGATATCCCTTCATAAAATTAATCAGCTAGTGCTTGTTAATGTAAAGCTGTGGCAGTATCCCCTCACTGGCTACTTTATTAGGTACACCTGTACATTCTAATACAACCCAATACAGCAGCTCTGCCATGAATTCTGATTTTACAAGGTTCTAATTTGTCAGTTTTGAAGTTGGAACTCTCACAATGGTGATAATTCTAATATGTGTTTATGACTGAGGTCAAAGTGGTTAGTGGAGTTGTACTGGATTATAAGAAGAGATGGTTGTAATTTTTTGGCCACCATGTTTAATATGGTGTGGCTAAAACATTAGAAGCACCTCCTGGGTTGTATTATAATATACAGGTGTACCTAATAAAGTGGCCTGTGAGTGTAGCTTTCCAATGTAATTTTTGGACATCTAAATAAGGTAAGTGACGTCATAGAATTGGAGCTGTGCTAATATCTGCTACTTATACAGTAGAAAAACCAGACCAAATGATCCAAAGGCCAAATAGTTGGAGGACTCATTTGTGAACACAGAAGTGGCCAGTGAAGTTTGATTTTGACTGACAGAAAAGATGAACACAAATTCAAGCCTTAAGCCCCACATTTCAATTCACTTAAGACATGCCAGCACACACTGATCTGACCCTGGTCTCCTGCTTTGCAGCTCGGGCTGTCTGCCAGCATGGCCTCTGAGAACGACGTGCTGATGAAGGAGTACGTCAAAATGATGACTGACATGATCGTGCTGTGTGCCACCTTGGCACTCTCCCTTTTCTTCTGGGTCCTGTCCCTGACCATCAGCACCTACTATGGTAAGTTGCCTGTGTGAAAAACTGTCTGCAGGGCTTTTTCCCTTTTAATCTAAGGACTTTTAACAATGGTATTAAATTTGTATTTTCATGCCATTTGTCTCGTTTAAAACACACCTGACGTCTAGATGTCAGGTGTGTTTTTATTGTTGAAAAGAGGATGAAAAGGTAGAGAATAAACTGCTTTCATGTTTATGTGTTTTACTGTGGTTGTTGTACAAATTACTGAAAAACACTTTAATTTTATTATATTATTTTGGAATGTCGTTTAAATATTAGATGATTGTAGATATAATCTAAGATGCTTTTCTCTGGTTAAGTAGCCTAACTTGCATTGCATGAAACGTTTTAAAGGTTATTCTGATTATATCAAGTCAAACCTCATCATGTGCTTTTTTTATGAATACTGCCATGAATTCTTCAGTCTTCACGCCCAATTTAGTTCCTCTCAGAAATTGACCCATATTAAAATATGAACAATCAGCCTTAACAGTATAATTTTTTTATGGTTGCAGTTACAGTATATGAAGCTGGTCTTACTTTACTATAACACATGATGTTCCTCCATGTCCAGCTTGGTCTTGTTTTTTTTTTTGTAAATTCTCAGGCTGCTCCATTAAGTGTGATCAGTGTGTTTATGTGTGTGTGTGACCTTAATAAAGTAATTTTGTGAACTGTAGTTTGTGATAATTCTCAGTGTCATTGTGTATCCAGGATTTCCAGGATACACAATATTTTTTAGACAAGTTTTCAGTCCTGAAAAATTCCTGGGAAATCACATCTTGGAAAGTGATTGCTTAGTTTGATCTCTACATCTGTATCTGAAATTGGATCCATTATGTTCATTAATGGCAGGGGTCTTTCAAAGATCAGCTGAAGAGAGCGTATCTCAACCCAGAAATACAAGTAAACTGAACCTTCAAATTCAAACAAACAGGCTTGATGTGCATTTGTGATCTGAACATTGTGTGTTATTTGAAGCTGTTTGTGAACTTGGCTCAATAATGATTATTGTGGCTTTGGATTCACAGTGTATCACTTTTATCCGTGCTGTTGCATTTATCTCTGGGAAGTATTGAGCTAAACTTTAAGTTGTGTTTTTTTTTTTTTTTTTCTGACAACGCTGATTTTATTCTTATTCAGCAGTTAAATGGGGCATTTTTGCATATTTTTGATCCACCTACTGATAAAGCTTTACCGCAGCTTCAAACCCACTTTCAGTTTTCAGGGAATTTTTAGAAAAATAAAGTAAAATAAGTAAAAAAAAGTTAGTTTTTTTATGGTTTTATTTGTTTGTTTTTTGGAATAGCAGGATGTTACCATTTCCTGGGTCTCTTCACCTCTCAATATAGTTCTGTTCATCTTTGACAGCATGTTTAGGCTAATTGCCAGGCTGCACAAAGAATTTGGAATGACCGGACGCTCCCCAGATGGGTTTGTGTAACACATAAGAATCAAAACTGCTGAAAACCTTTGCACAACACTGCGTTTAAAGGACACTGCACATAAAGGGTCTAGTCCAGAGCACAGGCCTCTGACATACCTGTTTTAAAAAAATGTGTTGATGTGAAAATGTGAGAGGCTGAGATGTTTGAATGGTTGTAACATCACTGATGATGTGTGTGTGTGCCTCTGGGTTTGTTTGCAGGAACCCTGCAGCCTGTGTCGCCGTGGCGGTGGTTGTTCTCCATCTTGGTTCCCCTTGTGCTGTCAATCAGAGCATTAAAGAGACACAGTCTGGACCGCTCGGGAGCCCTGGGAGGTCAGTGCGCAAATGACTGTGTGATGTGTAACAATCTGCTTCTAGGGCTTCTATATATTTAGCTGATTGGTTTTGATTTTTACAGCTCACAGCTTTACTGTTTTGGCTCAGGCTCTCTGTTATAATTAGTAGTTAAAAACTTAACTGATTCTAGAACCAATTTTTTTGTGCCAGGATTTTCATAATAAAACAATTATTAGGACATATTCAGCTTTTGGAAACAGCTTTAATTATTTATAAGATAAGAATCAAACTGCAAGGGCTGACGTGATATGATCAGAGAGGAAATGTGTTACAGTTTCTCTGTTAAAACTACCGAACCACTCAGGCTACTTGTGCTTCCTCCATACTCCATCGTTTGCATGAGTACGGACAATAGAATTTTAACTTTGTTTAACTTTTCCTGTTTACAAGTTACTAGTGTAGTTAAAAGTTATCAGCAAGCAGCTACGTGCAATATTTTATAAGTCGGCACTAACATACCGCACATTTAAATAGCTTCTGTCTGAACAAGCTGCCGTTTGCTCAAGGGAAAAGAGATTTTATTTTTTAGCACTGGACCTTCATAAACCAATGTATTTGTTTATACAGACATCAGGCTCTAATATTCACTTGTTTATGCAACAAAATGTGTCCTTTAGATCTCAGCTGTGGTAAAGGAGAGCAGCACTGCAACATTGGCAGGCTAAGTGGAACCAAAGACAGTAAATAACTTTTTATGAGAAAGAAAAAGAACCTGAGCTGCATATTCCATCATCATCATTGCTTAAGACTAGATTCTTTCTCCGAATATTTACTTCAGTCATCAGTTCTCGGGTTCTCGGTACTCTTCATTTCAAGAGGTTTGAAACTGAAAATGTACTTTGTGTACAGATTGTAATTTGCAGAATAAAGATTTGTATTCAGTTGGTTTAAGTGGTGTAAAGGATTCTTGATCCCATGATAGTCTTGGCTCAAAGCGCTGGGCATCACTGTGAAATCATCATTCGTCGTCATTTAAAACCCAGAGTTACTTGAATATTTCAGTTTTTCAAGGTCAGAAAATTAAAGCCATTCATTGCTCAAACAAAACCAGCCTGTTTTTGAAGGGAAGTTTCTACTGGAAAAACTGGCTCATTTCAACTGCAAATTTTTAGTGGCTGAAGTCTGTTTCAGGGCCGTTCAGATCAGAATCTGTGTTGCTCTCAGCTGGTTCTTGCGTTTTTACTGCAGCTAATGTTAAAGATGAGCTTGTTGTATTGGTACTGTTGTTTTCGTGCTGAAGAGGAAGGAATTTCAGAATACTAGAAAATATGTTCTAATACTAATTCCTGGTTGAAGTTAAGGTCATTTTCCATTAAGGAGCTGTCGGTGAACAAGTTTTAAATGTCTGGATGATGTCTTTCTCTAAAGAAAACTGATGAAGAAAGAATACATCTTTGTGGCCAAAAACAGTCAAGATAAATCAATTTGATATTTATAAAAATGACAAACCAGTAGATCATAGTTTGATATTTTTCAGACTTCACATGGCTGCATCACTGAGGCCAGTCGTCAAGAGTCATGACGGTCCACAAGCACCAAAAGAAAAGTTAGTGAATAGGAACAAAATAAGCGTCGAGTAGTGCAATGACTGGATGAATAGTGTTGAGAGAACGGCACATTATACTCCTCTGGTTTAATAAAACGCGGCAGGACATTTAAGATAATTTAAGATGTGAGGTAATGGAAGTTTACGCCTTATGTTGAATGTTAAATGGATCTTCCTGCCAAGCCTTTATCCTGGATCTCGCCACGATATGAATGATATTTTACTTCTTTTAGAGCAATCAAGGAAAAATGTCACTGCATATATAAACAGAAAAGGCTGCTGGCTGACATTTCTCAGGATGCAACGCTCAGTGTTGTGTGTTTACTCAGTTTGATGCTTTTCTTCAGACTCAGAAACCGCTCCATGTTGGTGGACAATCTGCAGTTTTCCAGTCTGTTGATTTCCAATTTATCTCATTTGTCCCAAGTGCAGAAATTGTTTTAATTATTAGCAATTTGTCAGTTATTTTCTTTGTTTTTTTTTTAAATGTAATTTAGCATTAAAACTGCTTATTGTGATG
The DNA here is from genome assembly GCA_033026295.1 of Channa striata. Classification (NCBI taxonomy): domain Eukaryota; kingdom Metazoa; phylum Chordata; class Actinopteri; order Anabantiformes; family Channidae; genus Channa; species Channa striata. Next base: position 18,409,985 of record CM065169.1, read on the forward strand.
CTGAAGGACATTAGTCACATTCTGCCACTTTATCAACAATTAAAACCGTAGAACTGGTTTCAAATACCGTACTAAACTGATGATCAGCTTATTGTTTAAATGATTTTAAAAACATTTTAAATTCATCTCTTTGACTTTGTTTCCTCAGCTCTCCTTGTGGGGTTCGTGTTGTTGATGGCAAACTTCAGCTTCTTCGCCGCTTTGTTGGCCTTCTTCCTCACCTCCTCCAGGCTGACCCGCTGGGGAGGAGCACAGAAAAAGAAAATAGATGCAGAATACAAAGAAGGTAAGGAGTGTGAAGGAGTGTGTCGTTTAGATTTATTCAACTTAAATGTTTAAATATACTGAATTTGTGATAGGGGGCCAGAGGAACTGGGTCCAGGTCTTCTGTAATGGAGGCGTTCCCACAGAACTGGCACTGCTTTATATGATCGAGGTAAACACACACACACACATTTGAATGAGGGGTAATTTTTACAAAATCCGGAAAATTACCAGAAGTGTTCTGTCCTATGTAAATCAGCTTGGGGTTTGTTGTGTTTCAGGTGGGACCGGGTGAGATCCCCATCGACTTCAGTAAGCAGTACTCTGCCTCCTGGATGTGCCTCTCTCTCGTCGGAGCTCTGGCCTGCTGCAATGGAGACACCTGGGCATCTGAGGTGGGACCAGTCCTTAGCCAGTCACCACCTAGACTCATCACCACCTGGACAGAGGTGCCAGCAGGTGAGAGGCTGAGGGAGTCTGTTTGCTTTCCATCTACTGTACTCAGTGAGGATGTCCTGATCACTTAAATGCAAGTGAAGGGAAGAATGACACATCTGCTGCGCAGCAACAACCTTATATTTATTACTGTAATAGAATTTAAGTCCAGTATCAACATGTACAGATAATTTACACTTACTGTATAAATAAAGCAGAATTCTTAGTGTTCCTAAAAACATCCATTATCTGTAACTGCTGGTCCTGTTTGGTGTTGTGGTTTTGAAGATTAAACTAAAGAAATAGACAATACTAAAGCCAACACTTAATCAGATGTTCACTTTATTTGTGCCATCTCCAGGAACAAATGGAGGAGTTACTCCGGTTGGATTGGTCGCCAGCTTTCTCGGCGGGCTTGTGGTAGGCACGGCGTACTTTATCTCGCAGCTTCTCTTCAGCGACCTGCACCTGGCGGACCCTCAGTGGCCGATCATGGTGTACGGCGGCATGGCGGGCCTGCTGGGATCCATGCTGGACTCTTTCCTGGGAGCTAACATGCAGTACTCAGGTAAAATTTCTACTGATAAACTGGCACGCTATGACTAATTCAATTAACTTTCAAAAAGGGATTTGAGCTAAAAAAAATTTCTGAAATATTAGATCATACAATAAATTACAAAACCACTGTCTGATGGTTGCAGCCCCAGTACAGTCATATTGACATTGTAAACCAAATAGTTCTGCGTAGATATATTTAGCTGAGTGATCATGAACCGTCCAGTAGAATATTTAGTGTTTGTTTCGTAGTCTAACGCTGCAATATTGTCTGCATTCAGGCAGATTACACACCAAAGAGAAGGTAGGGAATTACATTTTGTGCCTTTTTATAAATCCAGCTAATTGCTAAACACTGTTTTAATAATCAAAATTAAAGGATTATGGGCTGTAATAGCCTCCTCAGGGGGACCAGCGGAACTAAAAGGGAGGCAGAGATGGGTTTTTGGTATTACAAGTTCACGTTTAGGTAAAACATCAGCAACTGATTACTCAATGGCAAAGCTGCTTGTACTTAAAGCAAAAGTATTTAACTTTTGAAAATGTATCTACGTTAAAATATGAGCGCATTTCTTCAAGCAAAATACCATACTGTATCTCTAAAGGATAACTCACTTTTAACAGACACTAAAGTAAATTAAACTGTCAGCAGTTTAAAACTTTAAAAGCTGCTTTAATACCTGTTGAAAATATGAGTCAATTATAAAATGGCCAAAGTTGCACAGGCTTACAGTAATCAAATGGATAATGACAGGATTAATGTACATCAGTGATAAAATATGTAGCTAAGCATAATTTAGGTTTAATCATGCCGAGACACTGATCTGTTTTTGTATCTGCTAAGCCTGACTATCACCTGGAGGTGGATTATAATAAGCCTTTAAATCAAGTAAAATTATCAAATTAGTTATGAGCAAGCTTATAAAAGCCTTGATTCTTTAAAACAATGAGTTTTGTTAAACAAGCTACGTTAGTGAAGTGAAATAAATAGTCAAAAGTAGACCGACAGACATTAAATGAATGATTTGGGTAAAAAAAAAATTAAAGTACGGATTTTTATAACAAGCTATACTTGATTTAAGTATCTTGTCTTTTCTAATCACATAATTTGTACAACCAGTTATTTTTAGTAGATAAGCAAGAGCCTAAAGGAAATTAGTAGGTAAATAACTATTAAATCTAAACCACAGACATTTAGGTACACAGTGTTGTCTAATGCAAAACCAAACCGTAGCTACCAGATGTTCCTCTGTCTAGGTTTTGACTCCAGCATTGGGAAGGTGGTCAGTTACGAATCCGCCACTACCCGGCGCATCTGTGGGAAACCCATCTTGGATAACAATGCAGTGAACCTGTTCTCATCCGTCCTCATCGCACTCATCTTGCCAGGGCTGGCGTGGGGACTGTGGCCACGATAGACTGAAACGGTGTGGGACTGACCTGACATCAGCTGCTGATTTTTAAGAGATGTGAGTCGGTTAGTAATAACAAAAATATAAGACTAAATTGCCTGTATCATGTTTGGGATGAACTTGAGATACTCACTGCACAAATTGTCTCTGAAATCCTAAAATTAAGAAGTCAAACTGATTATCTGCCACTGTTAAAAATGGTCACATTTCAATAAAAAAACTGCATTACAGGCATTGACCATAATTATTGACCCTCAAGTGCACACACACCGAACACTGATCCTTTGCTTTTGTTTACAAGAAGATTGCACAGAGCAGCTTTCAAGACATTAAAATATTCAGAAACAGCCACAGCCTGAGTCTTAACGTGCATTTTGCTTGACCTTTGACCTAATCTTATTGCAGCATCTGAGGTGGAAAAAGACTCTGGAGAGCAGCAGGTTTCCAGAGGTATTACTGTTTTTATTTCAGAGTGTCTGAGAGAAAAGGCACTAAACCAAACCAGGAGAGTGTCATTGACTTTGAATGGAGAGAGATGCAGAGTAGTGAAGTCTTAAATTAACGAAGTTTACAGAACACCAGGCATCAAAACACACACTGCATTCTCTCTCTCACACACAGCTTACCAGCTATAGGTTTCCTGATTGATTACATACAGCAGGCTGAAAATTCCCCTTAAATTTATCTGAAGATGCCAAATCATGATGTAGTGTTTCATTGTTCTTTTTACACAACTCTCCTGAAGCATCACTAACACCTGGAAACACCCTAACAACTAAATATAATACTTAGAAATATTGTTTATCCTACATACAGAAACTCTTCAGAAGGTTGAAAAGACATTTAAGCTCCATTTAGACAGAATTAACAGTGAGGTTGGGAAAGAAATGCAAACAGAAAAATGCACAGAATAACACACAGAAAAACTGCTTACAAATGCAATTTTTTCAAAATGTAAACCAAATAAAAGGAGAACTTGAACGTGAATACGTGTAGAACAGCTTTTCCAGGTTCTAATTTTGCAAATGGCTGGAATATTTATTGACTGGTACCCAAATAGGCCCATATGTTAGTGTTAGCATGTATCACATTAGCAAAATACCTTCTCCAGTTTCACACAAATTTCACACTAAACTTGTAGAAAAAAAGAGACAAGCAAACCGTAAAAATACAGTTAAAACAAAAAAATAGAAAATTGTTGCTCTGGTTGGGGCTTAAATGACTACGACCAGTAGGTTTACAGAAAATTAGGTAACCGGGGGATTATCTACATTTGTGCTTTGCACATAATTGAAATTATTCCACCTTTCCCAGAGAAATAAATCCAGTCTGAATGGAGCCTTTACAGTGACGTTTATGCTAATGATCTTCTGATTATCTTTGCGTTCAACTGAACATCCTTCAAATGTGGGGGGAATCTCTCCCAGGCTGCCTTCATCATTGTCAGTTCAAGCATAAACTAAAATTAAATAAGAGCTTATATATAGTTTTGATTGTGTCATCACCAGTTATTTTTTTGAAAGATTTAGCACAACCTAGTTGTAGTTTTGAAACTGACTTTTTCTTAGCACTGTAAAAAGGCTGAATTTAGGCAGAGCAACAGGAACCACTGTCAGGAAAAATATCGGAGAATAGAAAAATCCTCATATTTTGAATAACTGTTGCTTCCACATGTTTACTGCTATGGGCTTCTAAATATCTTGTACTCCTTCAAATATTGAAATAGTATTTCAACTTTTTTTCTTGACGTACAAGACAAACATTCTCAGACGTTTAGCCGCATAAATTTAAATTTATGTTTGTATATTTTGTAATATTCCTTGAAAAAGTTCTTCAGATGGGTTTAGATGAAAACATATTTCAATGTTTAACTTCTCTTTTCAGGCCATATTGGAGTGCTACATGTTTCAAAAGCGAAATTCTATCTTGGTCTCAAACTGTCAACAGAAACTGACCGAAACTCCAGCTCATTGATGACAGATGTCAGTGTCCTTCAGTCTTTGAAAACAACCACAGTTCTTCTCTCACACTCAAACCACACTTACATGATGGAGAAAGGGAAGGAAGAAGGGTGTCCTGAAATGACTGGATGAAAAGAACAAAACCAGAACCAGGGAAACGCCTGCTGTGATCGGAGAGTCTGTCCGTCCATCACAGCTGGTCTTTGTAGTAGCCGAGCTTAGCGAAGGACATTTCCCTGCGGAGCTGCATCACCTCCCAGAACATCTGCTCCACTGAAAACCCAAATCAGAGGGGAAAAAAACACCACTGGTCACATGCAATGGTCATGTTATTTAACAGGTAGATGAACCTTCCTGTCATCAGTGGTGGAGAGAAAGCAAGTACGTTTACCCAACTACTGAACCCAAACCCAATTTCAAAGTTCAGTTTAAGTGGTACTGTATTTAGTGCATCTGTGCCCTTAGACACCTTTCAGAAAGAAGACTTTTCTGAATAATCATATTTGAATACTTGCTGTATTGCAGCTCAGCATTCAACTGTAAGGTGTCATCCTGTCATTTGTGACCCACTTTTACTAATAAATCTCTTCATTTGTCATCACACATGTCAATTTAACAGTTTAACTAGACTGGTCCTCCTTATAGTCCCTCAGTCTGACTTTTCTCATCAGCTTCAGCAGTGGTAAAGAATGAGGTTGTGTCTCACCGTCCTGCTGTTTGACCAGCCCTTGGTGGATGTAGCGAATGTAGGTGAAGAAGTTACACACTGCTGTGATCTAAGGGACACAGAGACAGACAAGCTGTTTATTTAACTCCACTACAAATCGAGATCAAGGCTTTACGACAGATGTCACTGTGTTCATACTCACTCTGTATCTACAGTAGGGAGATACGTAGTAATAGTTGGACGAATCTCCAAACTTGATTCTGTGCTTGCAGGTTTTGGTCTGACCACTCAGGGCACATTTTCTATCAGAGATGGACACGGAGAGAGACAGATGTAAGGTTTTACGTCAATTTTCCCTAGAATAGCAGCAGGGAATCAGAATTTGTCCAAATTCTATGAAGTCAAACTATACAGGACTAAAACTAAAGAAGCAAGAAAGGAGAGGCATTACTGTTAGACATTCATCACAATTATTAAGGTTTGCTTCATCAGGACCTCTTTGCTAATCCTGGACAGGCAGAAGGATGAAAGGAGGAAACGTTATGAGTAAGCACAGGTGTTTGGGAGAGCCAGGTAAGGTGAAGTAGTAGGACAGTAGAACTCAAATGCAGATGGGAAAGAGCGAGCGTGAGACAGTCATACTCACGTGACAAGCTCGGCACCTCGTCCACTAGAGTAGGAAATTGAGGAAAGATGGAGAGATGAAAATGAAGGAGTGAAAGCTTGATGAAGAGAAGAGAGTATAGGTATGTGTGTGTGTAGTTCTCACTTTGGTCCGCCACACTCCACTGCTGAGGCTTTGACCACAGGCAGCGGCTGGAAACCGACTGGCTCCACACTGAGCGTGTTCTGTTCCACGGCTTCCAAGATGGCCGAACCCAGCTGAGGGTCAAGAGAGGACAATAACTGACATGGTGTGTTTTTTTTGTCTACCTGTGAAAGCTAATTTACTGTACATTTAGGGACGTGACTGGAAATCGGAGCCAATCACAACCAGTAGAAAACGCATTTCTCTTCACATCTCCGTACCTCACTCTTGCTGAAGGTGAGGCACGGGTAGATATCTTCACGATATATTCTCTCCAGGAAGCAGCAGCTCCGGTCGAGCGTCGGTTCCTCCTTCCATGTTTTAAAATCACTGAACAGCTGACTGTCCACCTGCATGTCCATCAAAGTTCTGAATGTTAGTACTGAATCAACAAATCATTAAAGTTGTATATAAATGGTATTTCGTTAAGATGACGTGGATCTGAATAAACAAATGGTCTGGTCTGTAAATGGCACTTTTCTACCTGTTGGTACTCAATGCACCTTACACTGCTTCTTATCTACCGATTCTCTCACACACACCCCGATGGGTGAGCTGCTTTGCAGCTGGCGGACGCTCACCGGGACCAACTAAGCGGGGTTCGGTGTCTTGCTCAAGGACATTTAAAAAAGTCATAACAATAGTCCCAGAAATCAAAAGCATTTAATAACTAACACTACTGCCTAAACGAACCCCTTTCAGAGCAGTTTGAGGCACACGCTTTTTTTTTAAACCAGTTACTATTGAACACAGTTCTGGAGGCCTACGGAAGTGACCCTACCTCTCTACACTCCCGTACAATGGGCTGCGTGGCCGAAGGGTCAGGCTGCGTCCCCAGGATGGCAGAGGAGGTGCTTTTGTTTCTGCTGTGGCCCTTCCTGAACGGAGTCTTACCGCCTCCTCCTGCCGAGGGGAGTTCACCCACGGGAGAGGTAGGGAGGAGAGGACCAGTGTCTTCAGCGCCTGAACCTCTGCCTGGAGGACATCAATCTGAAGGAGGAAGAGGAGGAGATGACTGTTCAGGCCATGTATTTAATAAGGTCTCAGGGTCTAAAATCAGTTATTTTTATTATGGGAAATAAATTAAAATCTTCTGGAAGATAAAATGGCCTATATCCCTCCACATTTCTGACATGCAGGAACCGTTTGTATGTGGAAAAGACACTTAATCGTATTTATTAAAAGGAGTTCAGGTAAGGATTTTACTACTTGCGTAATTTAACTTTAAGCACTTTGATAAATACGAGACAAACTAAGTAAGCCCGAGCTTAGACTTAAGTGGAGCATTCATGAATATTCAGTGTTGTCACCTTGCCCAGGGCTTCTTTCAGTTGTTTTTCCGCATTCGCCTGTTTGACGTTGGCTTCTCTGACCATTTTGTGGGCCTCCTGGGAAACACACATACACACACACACACAATATTTAATGTCTTTGTCCCTGTGTTGTCCCTGATTATGTTTTGGGATTTATTCTTAAAAGTGTAGCAACATCTACACAAGTTCGGAGCAAATACAAAGCATTATGTGAATACAATTTGAACCTTTTTTCTGTTAAGACCCACAGTGCAACTATTTAGCAGCTTGTTTTACTTTTGATGCCTACATGTAGAGGCCACAATAAACACAGAGATAAAATCCCAACACCTTCTAAGAAAAAAAAGCTAATAGTGAGACAGTAAGAACAAGGAGGAGGATTGTTAGAAGAATAACACTGCGCTGAAAGACGGCCGGACAGATACAGTCCACTTCCTGAACTTGTACGGCACGGCAAGAAATCTGTTTAGCAATGATTTGAGACAGATGTAGAGCCTGAATTCAAATGCAGCTGTTGAATAAACTCAAATAAAACCAATTTCTTCATTTCCTGAAATATGTTGACAATATTTGCTGCTTCATCATTTCATACCGCAAATCAAATTCAACCCGTGTTGATGTGTGCACACTGTAACAATGTTCATAATTGCTACATTATGATTGTATGTAATTGCGGACTTGTGGCACTTTAACACTGTGGTGGACCAGTCTATCAAACACAAAGGCTGCCGGACAAGAAAAAAACGGGGAAGCCAAACATGACATTTTTTTATTTAAACGTTTGTTATTCTATATGTCAGTTCTTCTCATTCTTTGTGGGTATCTGATTTGAAGGTTTTGATAAAATGCAGAAATTGAAAAAAAAAAAATGTATGGTTCCCCCAGACCAAAGCCTTGATGTGGGATCAATTTAATGGCTGCAAAGTTTTTATTTCACACTAACACAGGTAAACTGACAAATGCTAATAGCTAGCTGCCTGTTTCTGGTGGGGAAAAAATAAATAAATCAATAAAGCAACACATCTTGTGTTAATCATCTAATTTTTTTTCTGTCCCGTTTCTGTCTGGCCGCTGCCTCAGAAGGAAGGAAAAGAGGAAGCAGAGGAGACGGACAGACTAAGGAGAGGTGGACCGACCTGAAACAGACTGGCGGTGAGCTCCTCCAGCTCCTGGCCGAGCTGGTCCCTGACTTTAGATAACCTCTCACACTCCTCATCCTTTAACAGCAGCTCCTTCCCACATATGCACACAAACCAAACCAAAACAAAACAGGAAAACAACCACCAAATAAACACATGAAGGTTAAAAAAAAAAAAAAAAAAAAAAATCATATGATGGCCACAGTAAAACAAAGAAAACAAAAATGAAGAAATCAAAATTAGTGAAATGTTTTGACAATTAAAGTCATTTTAAACTAGGGCCGGGTCTCACCCAATTTCGATTGTCACTGTGACTTCTACCTAAAAGTCACAAGAGCTTAGACATGAGTAAAATGTTACACTGCCATCAAATTAACATAACTCGTCACATCTGAAATGGTCTTTTATAATAACAAATGTATATGAAAAAACTTAAAATATAGTAAAATAAAATATGAAAAATTACATGGCATCAGTGTAATTAATGAGAACTGTGGAGTGATGTTGTGAAGTCTCACATACACACGTTTGCTTTCTAACAGCACACACACGTTCAAATTCTTCCTGTGTGTGTGTGTGTGTCCTACCCTTTGGGCCTTGGCGAGCTCCTCCTTCAGCCTCTCGTATCCTTTCTCTCGGACTTCCATTACCGATGGGCTGCGCAGCCGCGACAGACTGTCGCTCAAAGCGCTGCACTCCTCCACATCCTCTCCAGACAGGAAGTTGCCCTCAGCAGACTCTGCTTCCAGACCTGGTACACTGTTATGAAAAGAAAAAAAAAAAAAAAAAAAGTGATTTCAGATTATAGTGAAACAATTTGGTTCTTGGGATCTTTGGCCACATTACCTGTGAGTTGGGATCTGATTGCTACACTATTTTCACAGGCCGGACTTCCTGTTTCTTGCACATTGCACACCAACAGTTGTTGATTTGTGTAAATTTATTTTCTAAATTGATTCATAAAAAATCTAATACAATTCCTCAATTTTTTCATTCTGAAATCTGCAAATTCCTTGTTTTGTTTGAAAGACGATAAAAAAAAGCAGCAAAATGACATTCGAGCGGCTGCAACTATAGAATATTTAACAATAATTAATTTTCAGATGAATCAATTAAATGAATTATAATTTCAGGCTGGTTTTCAGTAGAGTTTAGATTAAGTAGATATTAAAAACACAAAAAAATCTAATATAATTCCTCAAATTTTTCATTCTGAAATCTGCAAATTCCTTGTTTTGTTTGAAAGACGATTAAAAAAAAAGCAGCAAAATGATATTTGAGCAGCTGCAACTATAGAATATTTAACAATTAATTTTCAGATTAATCAATTAACTGAATTATAATTTCAGGCTGGTTATCAGTAGAGTTTAGATAAAGTAAATATTAAAAACACAAATGTGAATCTTTGCTAAAATACGTATATATTTCTCTACACACATGAATTACTCAAACTTACACTGTGACTCACTGGGAAAAATGGTGGGTTGACGGCATAACTGCAAACCTTAGAGTCTGGAAGAGGCACAGTATTTTCTTTACCTTCCATTGTGGCTGGACCGTGGTGTGGAGTAAACTGGCTGTGTAGGAAGCTGGTCAGCCCGCAGGGAGCTAGGGAGGCCGGGAGGTGGTGCTCCCAGGGAGTGGGTGCGGTACAGAGAGGTGGGTGGGGTGCTCTGCCGGGGAGGGGGACGCTGCTCTGCTTGGTTCTGGAGGACAACACACAAGGAAGCCACTGACAACTACCCTGGTTTTCATGAGAATGCCAGACATACTTTCAACTGAAGCTCCCGTACAAGACTATGATTTGTAAAGGGGCAAAAACTATGTTCTTATTTTATGAGCGTTCCCCTTGATTTCTTCTTTCTTCTTCTTTCAACATATGACAAAAACTAAAGACATCAGGAGAACCACAACGCTCATTGATGTAGTGTGATGCCTCGCTCTGTTCAGTCGTTTTTTTGTCTGTGTTTAACCTTTTGGTAAAGTGGCACCAGTACGCATGCATTTTGCCAAATTAGCGGTTTGTACATGCATGTATTGCATGTATATGCATGTATGAGTTATGACTCCCACGAGGAGTACAATTTATGGCTAATTTATCTCACCTTTAACTCTTCGGAGCCCCCATGAGGAGGCTTTTGTCTGTATTGGGTTTGTCCTGCAGAGCTAATTAAATGGGTGGACAGTGGTTTCTAATAAAGACAGAAGGGCATAAGTATTATTTTTAATCATCCTTACAAACTCATCTCTGAGCTGCCCCGGTGTGACAGTATCCACACCATCAGGGATCCTTGACATTTTTTTTCAGTCTATAACTGTTGTCATATTTACTGTTCTAACGTTTTTAGAAGAAGGCATTTTAAAACCAGAGGGGACAGACAGAAAGACTGGAAGAGAAGCAGATGATACTAATCTATAAAACCCCTTACATTAGCCCATATTCCGTTTATAATACATTCAGGACTTTGGTCGCCCAAAAAAAGAGAGATAATACACTAGTCTCACTTTGTTATACAGATCCCAGGGTCCAAAAGTCTTCACACGTTAGATTTAACTCTACCTGGATGTGATGGAGCAATATGTTGACCATGAACCTACCTGAAGGTCAGGTGTGGTGGGCGAGGCCAAATTCACCTCATGGAACCCCTCCAGAGTTTCGGCATTGCTCTGACTGCTGCTGCAGGCCATAGCAGCTGCTCTCAGACATCATACACTCTGAAGAGAGCGCACACAGCTGTCAGTGATGCTGCAATGTGTTTATTTCCGCTCAATATTATATTTAAAACATCAGAACTAGTGACAACAGGGAGTCAAACAAAAAGCATCAAAGTTTGTTTACTGTGATAAACAACAAATCAGCACTGATTAGTTTTTTCAGAAAGTTTGCATTTTAAAAGTTGCTTTGAGCAGAGTAACAAAGAGGCCTATCAAATAATTAAACCCAACTGCACAGCGACCTTATCTCATCCATCGTGAGAAATCAGCAATGGTGCACTGGTAAATCTAAGCAGGTTTACAGCACAAACCCACCTCTGGTCAGGGGAATTACTGCAAAACTAGTGTACACTATGCAGAGCAAGGCCACAAACAATCCTTTAGATTTTTGAATACAGGGAGAAAGGCTCCAATATGCAACAACACACTCAGAATACATTAATTGTTTCTTCCAAGTATTAGACTTCCAAGTATTGGCTGTACCATAAGCCTGATTTAGCTTACACATCAACAAAGCACAGTGTTCCACTTAGTGACACGTCTTCATTACGAAAAATATGGGCACAAGAGTTTATCCACAAACGGTACCACAAACTAATAATGGTAATTATTAGTGAGTCACTGGAGAGCGGCCGTAAGGCCACTGCACATGTTCAAATACAAGGTTCCTTACTTAACCAGCTTGTTGCCTTGTAAGCTCTGGACTCTGATGTAAGGTTCTTTGAAATCAATATGGTCGGTGGCTGTACTGTGCAGCTGTGAAGGGTGAACATATGTAAATAAATAGAATATAAATAAATATAAATATGTAAATATGATCAGGCTGTTCCTGAAGAAGAGAGGACACCTCTCTGACTCGACAACAGACAAATTATGCTTTTAACCTCCAGAATGTTAAGAGTGAAAAGGAAAGAAGCAAAACAAACAAGGGGGAAAAAAAAAAAAAAAAACAAAGTATTCTAATTTGGGAAGAAAAACTTTTTTTTTTTTGTCTAAGAAATGCTTTTCAGTGACCTCTAAAGGGATAGTTTCATTATATCACTGATGTCATTAAAGAGGAGTACAGGGTTTATCTTTGGGCTATAACTGAATTAGAAAGAAGAGAATGTTGTCCTCTGAATATTACTGTACACGCAGCAGTGTCAGTGGTCTTTAACAGAGAGAAGGGAGCTTTGGGGTTTTGGCTGGCTGTGATCTGAAATGTAGGATGGGGTAAAACAAACGCAAGAAATGCATTCATCCATTATACAACTTTACACAGGTGTGTGTGTGTGTGTCCGTGCATCTACTGTACCATGGTGCAGCTGTTGATGTAGAGGTAGTCCTTAAGCTGAAAGAAAAGGAGATATTTTTATTTTTCAGACAGTTTTCTGCATGCCATTACACTGATCCAAGCAATCTAAAAAACAAGGTGAAGTTTCTAACTGTAGATCTATCTGTAAAGTTTAAACCCCAGTTATATGCCTCAGAGTTTATTACTGGATTCAAATGTCTATGTAGTGCATGTTTTTCCAAATGTATGTTTTCTTCAAATGTCTTAAAAATGCAGAATTTATTACAACTGTGAAGATGTCAGATATGATAGATCCTTATGGTGAAAACTGATACATCAACTAAGATTAGCTTGATGTAAATTTGAAACCATGTCACTAATTTTTGCAACCTCATGTCTGTATTTGTCCATTTTTTTAGTGATGCAGTTTTTAAAAAGGTAGGTTGGTCTAGTTTTATTTCTTGGTCACACTCCGGCAAACAAGCAGACCGAAACAGGAAACGCCCACACAAGTGACAGAATGACTGGCAAGCATAAAGTCCGTTCTCATACCAGAGATCCATTACTCCATCACAGGGTTTTCTTAAAATAACTTGAGACTTAGTTCTTAACCTACCTTTTGTATTTTCCTCAGCTCAGCATGTTATGGTAGCACCTCCCCAGTTCTACCTGTTCACCCTGGTGAGTTTATTCGTGTGGGGTGGGGCCCTCCACAAAGCATTTACATTTTTAGCATATTTACTTCGTGAAAACAAATAAAGGTGGTGTGGCTCAGAAAACTTGTGTCACTCCCTCTGTCCATTTGGAGTTCAGCTGAAGAACGTTTCTAGCAGTATCATTACGTCATAGTCTCAGCTTCCTCTGTTAATAAGTATTAAAAAACGCCTGGAGATACACCTGTTAATGTTTCAACCAATAAAATGCTGCCTCAGTATGCTGTAAAACAATCCTACATGTTTTACAGCCTACTAGATGTTTGCGGACAGACGCGGAGCTGACATTGTACGGGTCAGTCGATCAGGCCGTGATGAGAATGTCAGCGCAGGGTTTGTTCGGTGACAATTCTAATGATCTATTAAAACTAGAAGGCGCTGTCCTACGTGCTGGCAAAACAAGAGAAATATAGCTTGACTTGGAAAATAAGAAGGGGTGAAAAAGAATAATATGGGTCCAGAGAGCGATGGCAGATGCAGACAATATTGTAGGCTCTCTGGTGAAGATCTTTTTTTTTTTTTTTATATGACAGCAGTCACACCACAATATGGTTTTAAATATACTGGTCCTGTTAAAAAGAAGCTCACTCCACTTATAACAGCAGTGAGGTGGAAAATTAGATCATAGAACTGTTTACATGGACCCATATTTCCAACATGCCAGAAATCCAAATATTCATGCAGCAGGAGCACTGTAATTTCAGGTAATAAAAATAAAAAACAGGTGCAGGGGCATCCAACTATCTGTGGTCCAATCAGTCTGGTGTGACTGAATCTGGGGTAGAATTGGAACAAATCTGTGCGTGTATGCACGGCATAAAAATAAACTTTGACACATTTGCCATCTGTAAATTTCTCAAACTTAAATGTATTTTCACATGGTTTTTTATCTGAACACTGCCAGGTTGTGACTGTAAATTTTAAGGTTTGAGATTCTTACATGATGATAAACTGATCAGAGGCACTAAATAATCTTTGGTTGAATTTATTAGCCTGCAAAGAGCACATAAACCTAACAAAAGCTGTTATTTCTGGTACTATTAATCATCAATTGTGGACTGCTGACAAAACTTTTTACATCTTTATGCACAAAACCAACAGTCCACCCCAGCTAAGGAGGAGAAGCTGTGACCTGAATATTTTGGACAGTGGTATTTGCTATTGATAACTGGTGTTGTACCTTGTAGAAAATGTGGTTTTGCCAACCACTGGGTCACGTACAATAAAGCCCAAGCATTTTTCACACTTGCACACAAATTTTCACTCTTCTATGAAATAAAATGCCAAACTGGAAAATATCACAGCCACACTAGACGCCTGGGATGGCCAAAACAGAGTAAAGACATTGTTTAAATTTGGCTTTATGTTTAAACAATTCTACCAGTTCAGGTTTATTGTTACTTAGGTGAAACAGATATGAATAACTGCAAAATAATAAAAAGGTGCAAAATTTAACCCAAGACTAAAATGAACAGCTAACTAAAAGGAACAAGTACAAGGATAAAAATCAGTATTAAAATATATTTTTGCATCAGAAATAATTTATGTAGCCATGTACTGAAAATTACACACGTGTGTAAATGTATCACCACGCACAACATCGCACATCCTGCATGTGAGAAGATACACGTAGAAAGTGAAAGCATCACACCTGTCAAACCTTGGTGAAACCACTGGCCCATTTCAAAACTAACCCTTACTTTCCCCCTGTGCTTGTCTCCATGGAGACCCATAGAAACCTGACCCACTGAGGGACGCTGGACATGTATCTAGTTACCCAGTCCATCTGGTAAAAGCTCATCCCGTGTGTTTACAGTGTATACATGCCGACAAAAACTCCAAGGCTGACGCCGCACCGAGCAGCATGGGACCAGTGGTGGATGAAGGGCTCAGATCCTTTTACTTAAGAGTATTTGTACTTTTACACATGTAAGGTCAAAAACTGAATGTTATGAGTATAACCAGACTAATGTATTCAACATATTTGGAGGTCAATTTTTGCATGAAAAATTATCCATGCGAGTGTTTCTCTATCTGACGAGGCTCCAAACCTTCCTCTTTGATAAAGCTTCTAGTTAGTTCTAGTCCTGCTGTTATAGGCTTAGACTGCTTGGGGACCCTGAGCCTGGTTCTTCTGGAGGTTTTTTCCATTAAAGGGAGATTTTCCTCTCCACTGTTTCCTATAGCTACCCAACGGGGATTTGTTGGGTTGTCTTGACTTGACTTTGTTGTAATTTGGCACTAAATAAATAAAGTTGAACATATCATTAGATCATTTTTCATGTATTAATTGTTGTTGAGGTAGTTTTAGGTAGTATAGAACTGTGGAGCATGGGGGGAGCGTGGTAAGCAAAGCAGTCTCAACACTAGAAGGTGCCTAGTTCAAATCCACTGGCTGGAAACGCAGTTCTTTGTCGAGTTGCATGTTCTCCTTATACTTGTGCGAGTTTCCTCCGAGTACTCCACTTTCTCCCACAGTCCAAAGACATGAATGTAAGGTGAACTGGTGACTGGTAATTTTTAGCATGCATTGATCTGCTTAATATTATCTTGAATATTTTGTTATTGCCCCTTTTAAAGTTTATGCTGATACTGGAACCTGACACTATGCTCTGCACAAGAACTGAAGTGTATGCAACAAATCATAACTTAATTTATAGTTGGACAACATTCTCTCTGTTCATTCACATGACGCCCAGCACACAGCATGTCGAAGTTGTTTACAGCCTTGCAAGTTTTGCTGAGAGGCTGAAGCCAAACCTCGAACGGACAGTGATTTAAGACATTAACAAATACTTTAAATGCTGTGATACTGAACATCTGCTATACACGTGTTTGGTTTGGGAAAAAAAATGTAAAGATTTGTAAAGAACATTTCTGAGGATTTCTGTGTCATCATTACATGAAACACAAACAAAAATGTGGACCACAACAATAACAGGTAGTATGATACATATTAATCCAACGAGACAAAGGTGAGTAACGGAGTAACTTCACTGTTGCTTCAAGTGTTCAGACAATTAGCCGGTAATTGAAGAATCCAGACACAGATGTCACGGGGTAAACCTGGTGCCTTTGGGGCCCCCGGGAGTTTGGAACTTGCTCGGCTAATTATTTATTTACCAATTCTTGTGAAACAGAAACACTCGAGTAAAGTTCAGATTTGCATCCATGTACAGTTATTGAGGTTATTGAGGACAAAGCCACGTTTGAAGCATCTGTTTTCACGCTGACAGCTAACGATCGGGCTAGCAGCGGGTTAATTAGCCGCGGCTAGCGTGTGTCCTGTTAGCGAGCGGGCTAACACGCTACCGACCGAGGGGCAAATGGCTAACGCTTAAAAGCTAACGGGAGCCATTTGACACGGGCCGCATGAAAGATGCATGAAAGCGGCGTCTATTTTCTGTCTGTCGGCTTAGGTTTCGGTGCCACATTGAGCGAACCGCTGAATTAAACCGGAGAGCTAACGTTAGCAGGCTAAACTACATCAGATTCGTTCAGAAGAGATTCCCTTTTAGCTTCAACTATTATGTCTGAACCACATAAAATAAACCCAAATTGTTGACACCACAACGGCTCCAACAATATTAAATATTTCCCCTCTGCCAAAACGTTACGTTCATTAATAACGTTACCCGTCACTGTCATACTGAGAGGGATTATGAAACGAAGAGAACCCCTGTTTCCATTATCGGCCAGGGATAGCAACGGTTACTGATTTTATTAGCAATAGCAGAATGTTCCCGGAAAAAATCGATGCTAACAGAGGCAGATACGAATAGACGCTGACAGCCCGAATGCACGAATACAAGCTGAGAAACAATGCGACAGACGGCTGGCGTCCGATAATGGGTGCATGGGTTTGGGGGGGACCATTTAAACGTAGCTAAGCTAGCTGGCGGGTTGAGCAAGTTCCATCAACTTAGCCAGGAATAACAATGGAAGCAGGAGCCTGAATAACGCGTTAGCTGGGAACTCACCAGACCGATGTGCGGGCAGTCCGTCTGTCTTCGTCCCACTAACGCACCGAAACAAGCCGACAGACAAACAAACAGAGACACACACGTACAGACACACACAGGAGCGGTTGTTGACGCAGCCCGTCACCACAGCAGGTTAATCCAGCTGACGGAGGCTGCGTTCACGGACCACTGGGAAACCAAGGCACCATCACCGCCTTCATTTTATGCTTGCACTCCACAGAGCAAAGATGTAAACTGATCAGCTACAACGTGAACGCCACCTAGTGGTTTAATATAGAATATTACATCGTTTTTTATCGAAAATATGTTGAACTTTGTCACTATGGATTAACCAATTGCCATCAAAAAAAGCAATAAAAGTGGTTACAATCAGCTCCACCTGTCCCAACAATGATCTTTGACTCTAATGTTTTCACTTGAATCTTATTAGTTTAAAGTACTTTCAATTTTGAACTTTGAGTAAAATGCAGATAATGTGCTCAGTACATTTACTTGAGTCAATATATGTCCTAAAATATGAGCAACATTATATACATTTTTAGGATAAAAACAAGGCCAGATACTAGGCTGGGTCTTTATGGAATATAAGATTACAGTATTTTTGCTGATTGGAGTCTTGCAATCTTTATATTTGAATATGTGATGAAGTATTCCAATTGCGGCATATATTTACTCTCTGATCATGGGGTTCCTTTTGTTCATCTTGATTGTGCTTTGGATTTGACTGATTAAGTTTCCCAAAATGTTTTACAGAGTCAAGCACTGGCACTTTATAAAAGTTGGCCATGTTTGGATATTCGGCACTTTAATAAAACACATTACTGGTCAGATTGTATTCCAATTGTTCATTATCATACGTAATAATTAATAATTAGTCATTGTAGGGGCAAGAGTAAAAAGTTAACAATATGAAGACATTGAAGGGAAAAAGAAAATAAAAATATGAAAAAGCTCATGAAACAGAGTGTTCTAATATTTTCTAGAGAACCACCACTGGAATCTTTTGATAATAAAAGAAAGATAATAAAGAAGATAATGAAATATGTTGATTTGCAGGCAAGTTCTGCTACCTTTTGCTTTGTATGATCTCTGTGCAGATGTTGAAGCATTTATCAGAACCAATAAAATTGGACATGCAAGTCAAACTGTATTATATCTATGTATTTTTCATAGCTGTGTGTTTTCACGTTTGACTGTGTCGTGACTACATGAAGATTAGTGTGCCTGACGTAGATTCACTTCAGGCATCATGTGGTTTGGAGTTAGCAGGCTGCAGCCAGCAGAGAGCGCCCACAGCAAATAAATGTTAGTGTCAAATCATGTGTGAATGATTTTTGATGTTTAACTACAATTAGTAGAACAAGGAGACTGTTCTAACAATTTTTTTCATTATTGTGCTGGTGCTTGGTTGAAAGCTTTATTAAATTATCTCACAATAACGTAATGCAATTTTCTGTACCAGCTAGAGTTGAATCAGTTAGACGGATAAAAAAT
This sequence comes from Channa striata, assembly GCA_033026295.1. Lineage (NCBI taxonomy): Eukaryota > Metazoa > Chordata > Actinopteri > Anabantiformes > Channidae > Channa > Channa striata. Next base: position 18,428,717 of record CM065169.1, read on the forward strand.
ATAGAAAATGTTACTGGTTTCATTCTCTCAGAACTGAGGAGCTGATGGTTTTTATGTACTGTATTAGAGTCAAATTCTAGTTAAAATAAAACACAAATAGGCTGTAACTGTATGCACCTCCTTTGGCTAAATTCTAATAAATCAAAAATAATTTATATAATCACTACATCATGTCAAATTATACAATGAAGTAAAACAAAATAAATCCCTGTGGCTGTAACTGAACTTCTATGTTTAATTTTGTATTTTCTCCTTCACACAAATTTGTTAATGAGTGAAACTGCAGCGTTGTGCTTTTGAAAGTGGCAGCTTTACAGGATGGCAAACTCCAATTTATTTCCAAATGTCTGAAAGTTTCTTGGAAAGAAACATATAATTTGGTACTAATTACAGATCATTCAGTAAAAATGCTAAACAGAGGTATTGACATGCTATTTTTGTAACACTAGTGCTTATGAATTAAAATGACTTTTCTTCACAATATTGCCAGTGTGCTAAGCCTCCAGAACGCGAAATGTGTTTACAACAAACAATTCAGCATATACAAGAATAAAACAGCAAGCGTATTTACTTTTAGTTTAATTGAGCAATCTCTTAAATAGAGATTCATGTAGTAATAAATATTACGCCTTATAATAGTCTTCTGTGTCAAAACGTTTTCTCCTTTAACTGAATGTTTTATCCCAAGAGATACAAATTAACACAAGTTTCATAAAATTAGGTCTCATTGTCTGTCAACAGATGCTAAATTATTTGTTCCTTCCCTCAACATTGGCCAATTAGTACTCATTTGTTCCTAGAGTCGTATCAGGAAAGCTCGACTGACCCACTGTCCCCGAACCCATCCTACTGAAACTAGGTGAGGGAGGTGAGGTGTGTGTGTGAGTGTTTGGGATTACTTTCCACTGTGTCACTATGGACACGTCAAACACTTATTCACACACCTGAATTAAACCACAAACACACACCTAGTGTCTGTGGGTGGAGTTTCTCCGTGCCTTAAAACGGCGCGTAATGTGCCGCAGTGGTGTCATTACGCACACGGAGCTCACCAAAAGCGCCAGAGGAAGAAGAGCGCAAACCCGCTGGACGTTGCAGGAAAACCTTATTCATCTGAGTCAGAGATTAATGGATATGCTTTTCACTGAAGAATAAACGACTGGCCCCTTGTTCGTTTGATGATAATGGATCTGTGGAGTTCTTGGGTAAGTCCTGCGTAAATTATCAAACTTTATATCTTTATTTTTTTCCCCTGATGTACTGATGTACTGATGTAGTACAAAGCGAGAACACTCTTTTAATTCTTTTTGCAATATGAAAAGGTAGAACTGTATGGAGAGCCTTTACAGTCTTACTAATTAATTGTAATATTTTAACAGTCCAAAAGAGACAAACAAGCAAAGATAAAAAAAAAACACAGTATAACGTGCCTGTAGAATTCTGAAATAGATATGTGGAAGTTTTTACAGCTAAGAATGACTTTGTTAAACAGACATATAAAATACTAACACCAGATACAGTGCACCAACAGAAATACAAAGATATAGTACAGAGAGTTTTCACCATCTCGTTTCCTAGCTGCTGTTCAAATCATTTTCTTGACATACCAGTTTCTGATTTTATTTCAACTGTAAACTTTAACAGGGAACATTGTGTTTCTTTGAGAGTTTTATTAGAACAGCAGTAGAGAGGAAGGTGTTGGCAGAAAGTCTCAGGTCAGGACGCAGTTTGGTGGCTCTCCCTTAAGTTGTCCATCAGGTGTGTCTCTGCTGTGATGCTGAGGTGGAGACATAAGAGCAGCAGTGGGGAGGAAGTATATGTATTTATTTAGTTGAATTACTGCATTATCCATTTAATAATACGCTGTTGCTCGTTAACGTCCTCCAGCACACTATGACTTTGACTAACCACCTACTGAGGTCAGTTCCACATCAGCTATTTGACATCTTGTCCCTTCTCTTTGTCTCCATCTAAAGAAAATCGGATGCCTTTTTAGAGCAGGACCAGATGTGATTCTGGTTTTGTCCTAGTCCAAATGCCAGTTGACCTCTGACCCTCACACCATGGATGTCCGTCTACACTCCAACCCTCAGCTACACTACGCAATCAACGGAGGAACTAGCCGAAACTCCAGAGCAGGGGTACGTATTTCATAAAGCATCATTAGTCAGTAGTTGAGGTAGGGACAAGTGTGACCTGGAGCTCCTTAATTTCTAAAACATTGGTTTTAACACGTGGACTTCTCTTTTGTGAGAAGTTAGATGTAGTTAAGAAGGAATATGTGAAGCAAATACTGTATATATTTCTTTTCAACAACTAGGCCTCTTTATTCTTTATTTTCTCTATTTCAGCTCTTCCTCTGCACCTGATTCCATGCCATTCAATGGGCCATAATCAGCTATTATCAGCCTGTAATTATGGTGCAATAGGCAATTAATATGACGTCTGCAGCTGAATAACTGGAAACAGACACCATTGCAAAGTCCATCTCTAATTCACAAATTAATGTCACATCAAGTTTTTTTAATGCGTAAGTGCAAAGATTAGATGTTATGGTTTCACAGGGAACCTTTTATTAACCACTGGATCAGTAAAGTGCTGAAGTTGACATTCATACACTTTGTTTAATAAGCCCCATTTCTGATTGAAATTTTAATGCTCTTTCTAAAATATTAGCTCATTATGAATTTGATGCCAGCCAGCAGCACATTTGGCAAATTTTGGACATTTTACACAACGTGGCATTTCATACGACGTCCAAACTTTTCTGGGAAGTCTGTAATATAAAAACGTGCTCAGTCATCTGAAATATAAAATGGTCTTGTTCTATTACTTTCTCAAACACAGCTGAACACAACCGATTGCTGTGTGCCGTAGGTACACAACGCACCCAGCTATCTCAGACTACACCTGCTTAGCAGGTTGATGCCTTCAGATGCCTTAGGGATGACATTCATTATCAGCGCACAACGCAGTCGAACCGGTTAAGCTGCAGTTTTCTCAGTCCTGAGCTGCTTCGTGACAATAGGCACCATTGACACCAGCTGAAAGTGTTCATGTCATTTTGGTTTCAGTTGGGTGTTGCTGCAGGTGTCTTCATGTGTAACGCACTTATGTGTAAAGCAAAACAATCACAATGCTCAGTAACCTTGTTGTGACGCTTTTAAAGCCACAGATGTCAGCAGCAAACAGTGTTTGCCTCGTCAACCACCAGCTGAAGGTCATCACCTTGAAATAGCTCAAATAAGCATCTATGTTCAGTCTGGTGGCCGTGTAATTGTAGCTACACGTGGCCTGTGATCAAAATACTTCCAATCTCTTATCCATTAGTGTGCAAAATGTGTATTCTAGCACTTTAGTTTAGCCGGTCTTTGTGCAAAGTTTCAAAAAAATCTAATTACACCCCTAGAGGACACATATTAAAAGGTTTATCTCATTTGTTTAATCTGTACACAAACACGAACGTTAATCCCACAATTTGTGGTTTCATAAGAAATTCAGCTTAGAACGATTTCTTCACAAACAATAACGAATGCAGCATCTCTGGCTCTAACCTGAAATGTGAGTGAGCCCAGGTTTTGGTCTTTGAACAAACACAATGGTTGCAAACCTGGCAACCTGACAAGGAGACCTTGAGACCTGGCTTTTGTTTGCCAAGAAATAGTTCCAACACATGCAATAATAACTCGGTTTGTGTACACATGAAACAAATGTTATGTTTTCATTCTAAGAGGAAACGGCAGGTTGACATATCTGAGTCACATGCCCAGATAACGCTGTAGAAAATGACCTGTGAGCACATTTTCAACCTTCTAAGTTCCCAGACTTAGAAGGTTAGACATAAGTTGATCACAAACCAAACTGACTCAAAACTAGATTTTGACACAATATCCTTTTACAAGAACGTCCTTATAGCTCCTACTTTTTTCAATTTATCTCACAATCATGCAAGGGACTGTAGAGGCTCTTAATGATCTTATGCTTTGGGCAGTTCTCCTCATTTCCTGGTTGGTTAAATTCAGGCGTGGTCAGGATTCCAAAGTATCAAATTTATAAGTAGTATATGCAGGAAAACAGTTCTGCTTTGCCTTGATTATTACGCCTTTTAATATTCTGCTGTTAAAACAACAATCTTAAATTAGGATCTACCTAACAAGATCTTCTGGAGCTTTAATAGGTGGAATTGATCTTTATCAGGACTGAAAAAGACCTTAAGTGGAGGAGCAAAAGCAATAGTCACAGAGTGTTGTTAATGGATAGCCCATTGTGTTGTTGTCAGTGGCAGCACTGTGTGAAACAGGACAGGTAGCCATGGAGGTGAAGCAGAGATGGGGAGAGGCACAGAGGGCGGGGCAACAGAAGAGAGGGGCGTTTGAGCTAAATATAGGGTGGGCTGAAAGTTTGGAGGGTTGGGATGCAGGAACAAACAGGTCTGTGTTCATTCTGTACCTTCTCTTACAGTAGTCAGTGTATGAGAAAGTACCGTGTGAATGGTAAGAAACACGGTGAAGAGAAAGAAAAGAAGCATTTACACACACAAAAAAGGAAATAGGTTACATAACAAAATCACTCTGCTGAAAAAATCCACTAAAGAGACATCTCTCTTACATTTTAATCCCTTAAGGGAAAAAGAGGAGAATGGAGGAGTGTTTCAATTCAAGAATCATATTTAGCTTTAATTTGTGACTCTAGAAGGTTTTATTTACATAAATCAAAATAAAGGAAGTAAGAAAAAAAACAACAAAATCCCACCATGTCAACTAGTTTTGTTGTCTGTTGGCCTTGACAGGAAGATGATTTGCAGTCTCTAAGCCAGGAGGAGCAGGAGTGCATCCAGTTCTTTGAGGAAACCATAGTTTCACTGGAAGAGAGTTTAAAGGAGGAAGACCGGAGGCCTGGGCAGGTTAAGTCCCACGCAAGCAGTCGAGGTCCAGTTGGCTCTGGGGTCACCATGTCCTCCCTGCTAACCAGACCTCCAAGTCCCAAAGATCATGATATTATAGACTTGGTCCGCCCAGAACCAGACTTGGTGCAAACAAAACAATCACTCATCAGTTCCACCAGTCCAGGTAGGATACTGCAGTTGGTTCTTTAATGCATAGCCAGGATTCTGGAAATACTTTACCCAATTTTACCCAATCTTTAATGTCCCAAAAACATTAAACATATCCCTGGAGGCAACTGAAGCTTTTAGTTATTCCGGATGTTAACTTACCAATTTGTTCTTTTCAGACTTTCAGCGAATGATTCCAGCACCTGAAACCCACTTTGGGATAAAGCCAAAACATGACATAATAGACAGCTTGCCCTCAGAGTACAACCCTCCGCTACCAAGTGGCAGCTATGGCACAGATAGCCACTTCTCCTACCATCCCCCAGGCTGCATTCCCACCCCAGTCCTGATTGCCCAGAAGATAGCGGAGAACCAGCCTGCTGGAACCTCCAATCTTCTTCCTTCCTCACTCCACCGACGTCAGAGCTTGGAGTCCGAAAAACCCCAGACCTATAGCTCTGGTCCTCCCATGAAACAGGGTCCTCCTACTTTTGCCAAGCCAACCCGTTATCCTGCCAATATCAGTGTCATTCATGGGGGCAAAGAAAAACACAACCATTCAGCGGGTAATGTGAATATATATGAGCGAAAGTCGCAGATGCTGGCAAACCTAAGTGGAACATCACACCCTATTGTGCATGAAGACCCTCAGCATGCCACAGAGCATTTGCCTCAAAATACTCCCACTCGCAGCATTTCCTTCAAGGACCCTGCACCAGATGTGTCCAGGATGGAGGCTCTGTCTAAGCTGGGCCTGACAAGGAACAGGGCCATGTCTGGAGGCATGTCGTTCCTTCCTAACAGCACCACTCTGGATCCTGTTGCAGGAGCTCAAACCAGTGTCAAGCACTTGGAAGCAAGTGTTCCACCAACAACAGAGACCAGCACCAAATTGCCAAAGGCCAATTTTACTAGAACACCTCAGAAGCAGATTCAGGCTGACAGAAAACCAGAGGTTCTGCGTAAAGAATCTCTTAAGAGCCACGAAGATAGAAACACCAAACCAGGCTTATTGCCTCTAGCAGTGACAAAGAACAACTACAGTCAACCTCAGTGGGAACACAAGACACCAGTCAGCCCTCCACCTGAGGTCAGCTCGCTGGAATTCAACAGATATGGTGGGAAATCGATCAAGGTCCATGCTAGGAATGAACCTGCAACTTCTCCAACTAGCCCAGAACGGCTAATCCTCAACCCTGCACTGTCTAACCCCAGTGAGTTCAATACCTATGGAGGAAAGACTAAAGTCATGACCCCTGGTACTGGAGCTATGACAAGGAATGACCTTCCTGACATTCTTAGTTCCCATATTGACAAGAGTAAATCCTTGCCTGCAAAATCAGAGCCACTGCCCACTGAGCTCAACAGTTACGGAGGAAAGAGCCGAACCATTAACCCTTCCCCTGGATTGAGTCACTATTTAGATGGGCATACAAAGGGTTTTAAAGCTCCGGCCCCGACTACAGCCCCGAAACCTAATCGGCACACCATCCATGTTGCTGCTCAGAAAGCAGCCCCACAAGTCTCTGCTCCTGAGCACAAGGGAAGATCCAACTCCATGTTTCGTCCTCAAGGCATCACAGTGCAGTTTTCTGGAAGGGGTCCAATGAACGAATCACGCAAAGAGGCTTTGAGGAAACTGGGGCTGCTGAAAGACCCTTGATAAACTCTGGGAATGTACTATTTAGTCGCTAGTCTTAATCGTTGGTGTGTAACTGCTGGTGGAGGTCATATGCTGGAAGAGTGTGAGGTGTGGTTGGTGACAGATCTACTTTCACAGAGGAACTGTACAACACGTTCTGACTTTTTGACCATACAAACTGACAAACAAGCATGACACAAACAAGCATGGCACTGTGCGGATGACATTCAACACTGTTTTGATTATGAAGGTCTCACAGACAAAACTGCAAAATGCTTTATATTGCCTCTGATCAACGACCCTGAATACCTCTGTGCAAGATATTTTGGAATGAACTAATGCTGTAAAGAGAAGAACCCTTCCCTTGCCATTGTTTGCCATTAACAATGCTGAGTGTGAAAAGTGTTGTTCACAAGTCCTGGCGCACATCATTTAAGATGAGCCCGTATACTGGAAACATTTTCAAGAAAAAGACAATAATGTTCCATAGTTTTACTATGGCTTACTCTCAGCAAGCCACAAAACAGACTACCAACAAGACAGCTGGGAACTGTAGTTTTTAACAAACACTTCTCAGAAAAGAGGAAATAATGTGTTTGTTGGGACCATTTTCTGCAGTGGATTCAAACACCTTTCCTAGCAGCAGGATGCAGATGTGAGATGTATATTGCAAAATAGGAATTTTGGGATTATCAGGAGATCAGTGGACCCCACACATAGCTCAGATTTGCCCCTGGTCACGTAGCAGGTTAACTTGGCCCTGGTGAAAATGTTTTTTAATTTACAGTTTACAGTAAAGGAGGTCCTCTTGCTGCACTACTAACATAGCTGAGAAAATTATATAAAGTAGATAGAAAAGACAAAGTAAGTGAATGCAAATGAGTAGCAAATTATGCAGTAAGAGTGAATTAAACACAAATAGCACTGCAAATTGGATTTTACAACTTTTAAACAAAAAGCATTGTTAAAAAGCCCTCACCACATACTTGTTTGTGTTTGCAGCAAGTTTTCCTATTAATTTTTATCTTCTAGCATCTGTGAAATTAATGTTCATACACAGGCTGTGAAACTCTTGTTACATGAGAAACTTTTTGGTTTTTACTGGTTTGTTTACCGGCTTTGGGCATTTTAGTCAGTGTGAGCATGTGCGTGTGTGTGTTTTTTTTTTATTATTTTCTGTTAGTGCTTTAGGGGAAAGAAAGTTCAAAGGACTTTTCTTTAGAGAAAATATTCTCACGATGATGAACAAATCTATATTAAAATAGTTGTAAAGAGGCATGTATGGGTTATATCTTAACTAAAGTGAACAGCTAAGGATCAAAGAAACATCAGTTAGTGCCTTTTTTGTGGTTCTGGAAGCTAAATCTTTCCAAAAAACATGATGTCTTGCAATAACAACGGAGCAGAAGTTACAATGAAGATCTGGGTTTCTTAGAACATGTAAAGCTGAGCTGAGCTGAGCTGGAGGATAATTTTACTCCACGGACAAACCTCCCACACCAAACCGCAGTCTGTGGAATGGGTTTGTGGGCAGGACTTTTACGTTTTTACAGGGAATGTTAAAAAACGGCTCTTTAGGGATGGGCGAGCACATGGTATTGTACAATGCACAAGCACTAAAAACCACAGCATCTAGAAATACATCCTGGGTCACTTATGTATGTGTTTTTATGCCTGTCAGGGTAAGCGTGTATGTTTTTTGTATGTATGTATGTATGTGTGTGTGTGTGTGTGTTTAGTGTGTTTAGTGTGTTTTATCCAGACTCCGGCCTCTGTAGTTCACCTACAGTACATTTTGAAGTATATTTTTGTTTAGCACAGGCGTAGGAAAGTACTACTCCTGTGTGAATGTCTTTGTCAAATTTGTTTACAGACTCCGGTTCTCTGTAGTTCAGCTACAGTCTTTTAGAAGTATCTCATGGTGCGTACACACAGTAGATAACTACATTCTGTCCTACACGCTCTGCTTTAAAATGTTTCTGCAAAGTGTCAAGACATGTACCGAATGAAAGTAAAAATACAGCCATGTGCGGTTAAATGGACATTTTTGTGGCCATGTAAGGGTTGCTGCTATGGTGCGACAGCCTGATATCATGTAAATACTCTTAATGCTTAATGTATCTAATGTTGAGTTTTTGTCAATCATTAAACGCAACAATAACTTATTTGTGATTGTGTTTACTTTATTAACTCTGGAATGAAATGTATGAACAGGTGCTGCTCAATAATTGGTTACATCAATGTTATATTTCTTAAAGGAAGCTTTAAGGTGACAAATCTGATATTTTTTTACACGAACATCAGCTTATCAGTCAAATCAATACCAGTCTTATATTTATCAAACTGCTAAAAGCAAAAAACTGGCTAAAACCCATTTTTGATTGGAAATTGTACAAAGGCAAAATATCAAATTGAAATTTTATTTTATTTTTTAAATATTTGCCAATTTTGATTTTAAATCCCATGATTTTCAATCCACATCAAAAACATAGTGACAGGGGCATTTTTACCACAGTCTTGCATCTGGTTTTTGTAAGGATTCAGAAACTGAGGAAACCCGTTGCTTTAATTATAAAACATGTTTTTTTCCCCCACGCTTGCTTGATATAGGATTTCTGCTGTTCAACAGTTCAGAGCCTCCATTGTAGTATTTCATTACTTCCTAATGCACCAGATATTTTCAGTTGATGACAGGTCTGGACTAGAGGCAGACTAGTTTTGCACTTTTACTACAGAGTAATACTATTGCATCATTAGCAACATTGCAAAAACTTTCTACTAGTTTTTGGCATCAAATTAAGTGATGATTGGTTTACTGCTTCCCCTCATTGTTACATCAGTGAATCTAGAACTTGATTTTATCCAACGGTCTCTGATATGGACTTAATTTTTCCTTACAAACAATGTGAGCTCTCTTTCTAGCATAAATCAGTTTTACTTAAAATGAATGATTGTTGTTCTTTTTTGTTTTTAGTAAGAATACAAGTCATTTATACAATACATTTTTTTGGGAGGGAGAATAACTAATAATTAACTAATCAACTGATTAATTAACATGATCAGTGATCACTCAGTGAAGTAATGAAAATGCCATGTGTTAATGCGGCCAACAGACAGCCACCAACCAAGTTTTGGCCGTGTTTAGTAATGTTCTACATATGAAGTCTTTAGAGGGGAAGCGGGGCAGGAAAACAGGCAATACTTCAGTTTGCTGCCTTGTAATTACTCCTCGAAAAACAGACACACCCTCTTAACACCACACAAAAAACCCAACAAAAAAAACAGTGGTTATCTTCATATATTTATTGTTATAATTGCTATCTATTATGGACCAAGACAAAAAGCTGTAAGCTGGTATTTTATCTTCTGCTTGCTGATAAAGAAACAACATTTGTGAATCTAGACACAGAAAACCTTAATTAGAGCCACAGTTGGATGCTTTACTACAAAGGAGCTGTTGCAGAAAAAGCCCATGCAGCAGAATACACTGTATATTTATCCATCTAGAGGCTCGACAGCTGAAATTAATCTAAACTAATATAGTTATTGTCATCACAAAGAAGATTCTCAGGCACACAGTTATCCATTTGTCCAAATTAAAGAAGCTTTTACCACTTTACACTACACAAAACCAAATCAAAACAAGCGAAATCTTGTCAAAATTAACTCACTGATGCGCTTGATTTTGAAAAACAAATCGAGCGGGATAAAAGTTGGGAAAAATGATAACTATGTACACTCAGGTGTCCCTCAGTGAGCAGGTCGTTCGATGCTGTGAGATCTTCCAGGTGTTTGAATGATGCAGAAATCGAAAAGTGTCTAATGGCACGGAACTCTTGTAGCTGTCTGTTGATTCAAAGTTGTGTATTTTGGTATGAAGCTGCTGTTGAGCTTGTTACAGCTTATTTAGTGCAGAGAACAATGAGGAGGTTGGTGTTTAGAAATAGGACTAGTGAACAGAATTGTTACCTTAGCTTAGCAAAAACACTAGAGCTGGGCAAAATTTATGCCAAGATGTTAAAAAAAAATGCTTTTTCCAGGTGCATAACTCAGAACTGCTGTTTAATATGCCAAATTGCAGAATCTAACTCTTTTCTGAATTACTTATGCTTGTAATATACTGCTGCCATAATGATGGCATGTCGAAATGACTGATAAAATGTTAAGCAATATGGTCAAATAAAGTTTAGGAAAGTGAAATAAAGTGTTGCCAAATTGCTATATGCTCTGCAGTGATACACTAACAAACAGCTGCAATGATTAGGCAGTTAACTGGTAATAATTTGAGAGATAATTAAACTGGAATTAGTTTTATATTTAAATAATAGATGTTTTTTTTTTTTGTTACCAAAAATCACTTCTGCAAATGTGAAGGTTTGCTGCTTATTCTTTCAATACCAGAAATTGTGGATCCCCTGTGACATGTTATAGAACAAGTTATTATTCATGGAAATACTGTGCGCATGAATCATTAATTAAAACAATCATTAGTTGCAGCCCCAGTGAAAAGATAATCTGAATTAACAAATGCCTCTCGAACAAGAGTGAGAGTGACATACCATCAGCCACTTTTCCATCCCTTCATCCACATAGATCCTCTGTGTGAACAGAGTATCACGTCTTTGTCTGCATCACTGGGTGAACAGTTTATGAACATACAACCAGTGTTAAGATCTCCTCGCCATTCTGCACTTCATCACTGCCTCAGTGCTGCATTAGATTTAAAAAAAAAAAAAAAAAAAAAAAAAAAGAATATCCATTTGTCTCACGAGTCTCATTTACCATGTCCACTTGCAGGTTTGATTATGAGTCACTTTTTCCTCCACCTGGCGGGACGGTGGGAGTTGATCCATTCATCCACCCTCCTTCGTGTCAGAATCCCTCAGCTGGTCGGGAGTTCACTCAACGTTGTAGTTCAAACTGTTGTTTTCTTAGGTCATCTTAGGCAACAGACAAAAAAGAAAAGACAGTCATCTGTCTGTCCCCTGACCTCTGAACCCACGCTTCTGGTTTTGTCTCCTATTCGCAGGCTCCGGGACCCTCAGCAGGGTAAGTGTGTATGTTCAGGTCAGGGGTTGGTCTGTCCCGGCATCATCAGTAGGCATCTGGAGGACTCGTTCCCTGTTTTAGACCGGTTTCCCCTCCGATCATCTCTTCCTCTCTCTCTTACTTGCTCATTCATTCGTTCTTTTGCTTGCTCGCTCAGCCATGGTGCAGACTCCCATCAGCGTCTCCTGAAGGACAGAGCAGGACATTTACTGCAGAGGTGCTGAGCATCAGGATCAAACCCTGTTTTTGGTCCTCTGTCTCTCTGTGTTTGTGTGTAAATTTACACACGCACACAAATTTTACAATTAACAAGAGTTGAAGCGAAGTGAAGCCTCTGAGCTAAAGTGAAATCTCATTAAATCTGGCATTACTGTTCGTAATCTGTTATTTGTAAGCCGGAATGTTGATGACTCACACTCCTATAGCTGTAATAACGCTTAAAAAGAATTACTCCAACTGCAACTAAACTGCAACAATAAAAGACAATAAAAGACACTCCAGGTTTCATTAGTTTAATGAAACCTGGAGTGTCTTTTATTGTGGAGCAGCCACAAGAAGCACGATGGGCTTGTCACTGAGGTCAGTTCTCCACACAACTGTTCATCAAAAATGTTTCAACAAAACAAACAAACCAAAAAAAAATGATTTGCTTTTTGTCAGAAGGTCAATTTTAAATTTGTCAAAGAAAAGCCACAGCGAACACAGCACTGACATCATCTTCTAAGTTTGTATGCAGTTTGTTTGTTGCTGCAGTTTAGTTGGTTAGGATTTTATTCTTTTAGGAGACAGGGGTTGTCTTAATATATAAAAGGACCTAAGGAACTTTAAACAAGCTTATGATTTACTTGTTTCTTTTCAATACTGAACAGTATCTTCTACCTTCCTGGTGCAAAAATAAAGTGATCTGACACCAAACCCACACAGAGTTTACAGTGGTCAATCCCAGATGACTCCACTATGTTCTGTCTGGTGCTGAGCAGGAAGTGTAGAGTAGGTTTGTAGAGCAGAATGGTAAAAATAAAAACTAAAATTAAAACAGCTCTAACAGAGCTGCATTAATTATACATAGTTTAAGAAATTCTAGTGCTGTTACATACACTCGGTTTGTCCTGAATACTCCGAGGCTTCATCGCTGCCATTGGTTTTATTTGTTCAGCAATTCTTTGGCTACTACCCGCATATTTGTGTGTATATGGAAAGATCTAAATATTTATGCTCTTTGTTCACAAAACATGTTTCTGTTGACTGCACGTAGAACTCAAACTGATCTTAGAAAACTAAACTTTACAAATGCAATTTCCTTTATGTGGAAAAGTGAAAATGAGCTAAAATTGGGCAGATTTAAAACTTCATTTTGGTGTGTCTTTGCACTTTTATCAATAAGTGGCTCTCCCCCAAGTATTTTATTATCAGTGTTTTAATTTGAACAATTTGTTTGTTAACAACAACAACAATTTCTTTGACTGCAATACATGTTTGACTTTGTAGTTTAATAGTGATTATTCAGAGGTTGTGAAAAATCTGTATGCAGTTTTTGTTTTATATCGTTTTAAATTGTTTGTCAGGAACTTTTTGTTTATTTTGGCCATAACACTCCTGAGATTTTAAACTCACCATGGTTTTTCCGGTAAGCTAAAGTCCAAATAAATACATTAAAACATAAACATCTATAGTGTCAAGTATTTATATATGTACATATATAGGTGGAAAATGCATATTGTTTTGTAATTCCGCTATAACACCAACAATAAGGACAATGCAAAGTTTGACAGAATATGATATCTCATCACCTCTCACACAGTGACAGCTGGGAAAGGGTCCAGTCCTCTCCGACCCTCAACAGAATAAGAGGTTAAATATAATTGATGGATGGATCACTTCCTTCTATCCATATTCATGTCCTCTAATAAATTAATACTTTGTGTCAACTTTACAGAGGCAGGAAAGACACACAAGGTGTTGAACGTCTATGTAATGTTTATTTTGAAATACTTTTAGAACTTTTAAGATAATAAATAAAGCTTTTTAGTACCTTACGTTGATAATATAAGTGCAAATATATACAGGAACACTTCTCTCCCTTCTCTTGTTTACTGAATTGCTGACGCTTTGTCTCAGATCATGCCAAAAGCAGCTCCAGCTATTCCTTGAAATATGTTTGGTTTCTCTCCTGCTTGTCTTTCCTGTCTTGTGCCTTCTCTGTCTTGCTTCTCATGCCTTTCATTTCTTGTTCTTTTGTCTCTGTTCAAAGAGACACAAATGAGGTGGAGCCAGTACATAATGAAATAACGAGCCCTATTCCAGCGCATTGTTTGAGCATTGGCACGGCAGTGACTGGGTCTCATGTCTCACCTTCCTCCAGTCTTGAAGATGAGGTCAGCATTGGGAGCACCTTTTGGGTGCTGGTAGCGAGGCCGACGCTCCCGGTTGGTGTTGGCCGGAGCTGGACGCTGGGCGAGGGACTGCATCATCTCTGTCAAAGGTCATAATTTATTTACAGCAAATGAAAATTAGAAAACATGAACAATTAAGGCATTAATGATTTTTAAGTCTCCTTTTGTGATCTGCATGCACCTATGACATTTTAACTGTAGCTTCTGTTTCTCCAATAAAGCTTTAGTTTTAGCTTATAGCTTTTATGTAGCAATTTGATTTAGCTGCATTGTTGTTACTGAGAAAAAGCAAGTGTTCATTAGTACAACCTTTTCTGGGAAATACTCAAATAAAGTGATTTTAACTGAAAATTAAACAAGAAGCAGAATCAAAATCCGATGGGACAAAATATTAACACACACAGGAATCATTTGTGAATCAACACACGTCCTATCCTGCAGATCTGAGGTTGTCAGTTGGCTATCATACATGTGCAAGCTGCTGCTTTGGAGAAAACATGCGGCTACACTAAGTGTTGTGAGGGCAGGAACAACAGAGAGGGACTCAAAGTTTATTATGATTCATTGTGAGAAGAGTGCTGTCACATGAACACATTGTGTGTGAAATGGTACTGTCTGCCTTGAACCGCTAAAACATCCTTATCACAGAATGCTGGTCACCCTCCTAGAGTTAAACTATTCGGGTCATGGTTCTGTACCTTGGTAGTCTTCCTGTTCCTGTCTCTCATTGATGTCCAGCGTGAGTTTCTTCATCCTCATGCGCTCCTCCTGTTCGGCCTGCTGCTGGTTGAAGTGGTTTGCCGCCAAGTGAGATGACAGGGGCACGTTCAAAATCTTATACTGTTGACCAGAAACACACACATTAGCGTGTCATTCGCATAGCCGATTTTTGAAATTTGATCCTAGTTAAGATATTTCTGTAAATGAAATGTATAGTCCATAATTTTGTTTTTATGGCCTCAAAACCAAACCTCCTCCCCACCAAACACTTATTCACTTCAGCTATAACCCTGTGAGGCTGTGTATGTTTATTGAAGAGAATGTCATTTTCCGTCCCCACACCTACAAAGACTTTCTGTGTTCTTTCCACCCTTCATTTAAAGTGATGTTTTTTTGCCTGTGTATATTTGGCAGCTGTCCTCTAAACTGAGTGAAGCTATGCAGACTGAATGCGCCATTAAAACTCAGAGCCCTGGCAGAAAGCTGGACACACCCTAGAGTACAAGAACCAGTCTCTGCCCTCAAACCACACATTCCACCTCTGCAGTTTGCACAAACGTCTACTATTCTATACTTGTGAGGACCGTTGGAATGATGCATCCCATAGTCCCCAACACAAACTTTGACAGTCATAACTATATGCTCAGCTCCAAATCTCACTCTGCACTTAACTATCTGCAGCTCCCCCCCAGCACCCCAGAGATTCAGCTCATTGTTTGGTGCCCTGACCACAAATTTTTGTTAACTGTCACCGCTCTCCCAGCTAAACAGCAGCAGGCAGCTTTTTTGAGAGAAAGAAAACCTGTAAAAACAGCTAAACTGTTTCAACACTGTTAACTACATGTGCAGCAGCAAAGACCATAACTGATTCACAGATTTGGTTCCCTGCTAGCAACGTGTGATAAGAAGTTGAATGAGAAAGAGAGAAACACAGGACCAGTGAAGTTAGGGTCTTGGTTAAGCATTATATACAAAAAAATAAAATAAAACTTATCCTCTTACTTATGGTTGCACAAATTTCAGTACCTCTCAAGGTGGCAAAAAGGAGGATTAACAATGAGCCTCGAATCTATATTTGCAGTATTTTTTATTTTTTTTGCTCCAAGGATGAAATTAGTTGAGCAGCTAATTATATTAAATAACATACACTGATCAGGCATCACATTATGACCATCTGTGCAATTTAAAGCAATCCCATACAGTGCCATGAATTCTACTTTTACAAGGGTATAATTTCTTATGTTCAAAGTGGATAGCGAAGTCTTCCAGGTGGTTTTAATGTTTTGGTAACTCCATTTAAAATTAAAATGTAAAATGAAACATTAGAGCCACCTCTCGTTATAATGCCCTGGTGGTTGTAGAGGTGGGCTGAATAGAAGAAATGTCCTCTCTATGATGGTTTGAAATTTAATTTAGTCTGCACACCGTGTGTAATACAAGCCCCCACACACTCACACACTAGTATACTGTAAGTCCAGGGTCAATATTATTCATGAGCTCAGTTAGACTGAGTAAACTCTGTGAATGAATTTCAGAGACAGTAAAAATGTATGTGTCCTCTCTGCATGTCTGTTTTGCTAATCTATTCAGTCACGTATGTGCTTTTCCTGCAAGTGTAATACAGTCCACTTCCTGTGTGCAAATGTGCTCCCAACACCTATGCATCGCCTATATTTTCTTTAAGGAAACACTAAAGGCTGATTGAGCCTTTATTTATACTGACTGACTGACTGACTGACTGACTGACTTGGAAAGCAACCACGAGGATCCTTGGAAGGCTAGTACCTGCAGGGATAGAAAAGATGGTTTGGAATGCAGAAAAAACGAGTTTGCATGTGGCACTTTCTGGGGAGGCTGCAGCGTCTTTCCTGCAGGTACAGTATTCACCTGCTGCTTGTTGCCCTTGCGCGTTAGCATGACGAACTGCATGGTATCGGAGATGTCAGTGTCTCCCTCGCCAATACACGGCTGTCCAGAACCTCCCTTTTTCAGCTGACTCTTCAGCTGCAGAGGAATGGCCACGTCCAGCTGGTGCACTTTCACTGCCTCACCACTGCGCTGCTACAATGACAAAACACACGGCATTCACATCAGCATTAATTTAAGACAGACCTGACAATTTAGGAACTTCTCTTGGTATTACTGTGAACACACAATGCATTCAGATTGAAGCCCAAAGATGAGATACTGAATGTCATACCTGCAGGTTCTCCAGCATCATCTTATCCAAAGCCTGAATGAAGTCCTCGTCCTCAGCACAAGCAACATGTTTCAGTCCACCGCCACGGATGGTCACCTCCTGCAGAGAGCAAATTAATATAACTAAGTGTACAGCTCTTGTACACTTAAATTACAAGATCTGTACTAAAATTTAAAACGTTAATGATAACATGTTCAAAACACTGTTTTATGCCTTACAGTAGTTTTACAGCGCTTTTGTAAAACTACGTTCTTCTATTAACAGATTTATAAGTTGATTACAGAATATTTCTTATCCACTGTTACTTATAATTAAACTTACGTTGTTCTCCTCATCAGTCTCATTTTCTTTATTTGAGTCAGTCAGGTAGTCAGTGTTCTCCTCTTCCTCTTCCTCCCTCTCCTCGTCTTCATTCTCGGACCCGTCCTGGGGTAAAATAAAAGATTTGTCTTTAGGAATTTAGGAAGTCTTTAGGAATTCAGTCAAAAAAAAGATACATTTGTATGTATTATGAAGGGTCAATATCTCAACAATAAACTTCATTAACATAGAGGCTTAGCTTGAGCAAGCTAAAGCCTCTTATTGTGCAGACTGTAAAAGGTAAGACAGCATTTAAATACTTAAACCATTTATTTCAGAACATGCTATGAACTAGCGTCAACAACATGACTTGGTTTTTCTCAACTCCATGTATTTAAGTAAAATCATTAACAACAGACTGATGAGCTAAGCTGCAGTTACTCTGCAGTATGTGTTGATTTTTATTAGTGATTACAGCTGCTCATCCACTTTAATGCAGCAGCAGACTTTGGCACTGCAGCTCATTATCGTTGCAAATTTTATATCAACAACTTTAGTTCCCTTCTATGGTAAAAAATGTACTTCCTATTTGTCAGGATTTGATTTGGATTCTATGCCACAGACACATTTACTTGAAGTGAGTATGGGCTTTTAACTGGTCATTTTGTTTTATTTCAGCTCTCAAAATTATTTCATGAGTAGTATTGGTGTTTATATATGATATACCTATCTGCTTTGTATATTGAAATAGACCTAATTGTTACTATATCTGAGCTAGTAAGTGGTCATTCAGACATGCAGCGAAAGCGTTTAGCCGCCATCACATTGATAGAAAGTGCGTATCTAAAAGAGGCTTTAGTTTTAGTTAAGTAACTGTATTAATTCACCAACTAATGTTTGAGAGTATATGCAAACATGAGTAGAAAAACTGGATCAAGTTTTGGGAGAGTTAGGCATTCTAACGAACTCACATCCTCTTCCTGTTCGTTCATTTCACTCTCATTGCCCGACTGCTCCTCGGTCTCAGCACCTCGATCTTCGTCATCATCACCGTCGTCATCTTCCTCATCAAGAACCTCCCCCTCACTCATGGCACTGGAGCGACCATCCTTCTCCATGGCCAGACCTTTATGACAACACACCAGGGCAACAAATGAGCTAAGAAACCCAGGAAAAAAAACCTCCTCTCTAGAACCATGACACAATCTAGGCCAATAGATGCTCCCCGACAGCCTGACGCTGCCCAACAGCCAACTGTCAGGTTGGTGTGTCCGACCTTAGGACAAAAGAATTCTGCATGTAAAAAGAATTAAGCAGTATTTTTAACATCAATAAAACAGATGATTATGACTCATTCCTTAAACAGAAGGCTGAGTTAAAAGTAGAGCTAATACTTAGACACAGTTACTTGTTCATTAGCATTCTTTTCTGTTAACAGCCAAACTGGATGGACATTTAGTGCAGCCAGTTACAGTGCCTGTGGTCCAGCAAAGCGAATGCAAAGAAATGTAGTCAGGCAGCCTAATGATGAAGATCTGACTTGTTATGATTCAGAGAATGACTGAGGAATGCTTTATCCTGGCTAGAGTATGAAAGGTTAAACAATAGGGCCACTGTTTGTTGGGGGGGAGGCGGGGGGGCTATCAGCCTCATCAATTACTCTCTTCTCTATGTTCTAAATACACAAATAACCATGAGCAGCAGACAAACATAAGTTTTCATTCTTGTAATTAAAAAAGCATTGTCTAGTTGAGACAAAGAGACATTTTCATTTTCAGATTCTAATTAAAAAACAACAACAAATAAACTTGAGTTAGCAGGTCATTTTTCCCCCTCCCTGATTGTCTGGTTTCTGCTTCCATTAATCCTCTCACTGCTTTTCAGAATTATCATGTTACCCTTTCAAGGGGCTGAACTTTGGTTGTAGGTTGTGGGTCACGGAAGAGAACTACTTAACTTCATATTTAGTAGGTAAAACTAGCTCCAACTTCAGCTGCTATGACAGTAAAATGCTGATTGCACACAGAAGCATAAGTATTAACAATCTAATAAATCCATAAATAATAATTTACACAACATTTTTCTGCAGAATGTTATATTTTTTATATTTGTAGTTTGTATTAATTTATATTTCAATATTTAATTATTCCATTAATGTTTCTAATAATACTTCTGCACATATTTTAATAATAATAATAATAATAATAATAATAATAATAATAATAATAATAATAATAAAAATAGTTTTATTATAATTCATTGACTACCATGTGGACATTTGTTTGACAGCTGCACATGGAGGACAGCACTAAAACCCCAATGCTTAAAGATAAATGGCCAGAAGGCACCAATAATTTAATTACTGACCCTGAGAATCATAGATGACACTTTACCAACTGAACCACATTAATAATGGCGTCAACATTGTCACTCTCTCAAAGGTGGAACTGGTGTTTACATTTTTTCATGCACATTCCAAGTCACCACCTTGAAACTGTTAAACAAAGCCAGTGTTCCTGTGCGGTTATCAGGCTAAGTTGTGGAGGTGGTTTACCAAGATACACCTGCTACACAAATGCTCTTCCTTCTCGCCCTTCCCTGATCATTTTCTTTGGAAAATTCACATCATTATTATTTCCAGTAGAACTGTGATCTATTCACTTTTTACAGGTTATACTTCAGCAACCGAGCTAAAGTTAAACATTGAATGGTAGGAGATAATGACATTTTTATTATTATTATGTTCAGGAAATTATAAAAAACATATTCTTGATTTCCAGACAGTTCTGCCAAGTACTTGTTTGATTTTGTAACATTAGCTTCACACCCAAACATCCTCAGTTTACAATGCTCTAATCTTCCCATGTAAGGGGAGGATTACATATGCATATGCATGTCACCTTGATGTCTGAATGGAAAAGAACACAAAAACAATAGTATCTTTGGTGACAAATCATAGATGGTTATTTAACCAAAGTAAACCATTTAGAGAGAAACTCTGAATGAACGTCATAACTTTTAATTTACAATTATCTTAATTAAAAACGCTGTACTGACTGAGCCCATTGAGTGAGTGTATATGATGTTCAGGTGAGATAAACCTGTCTGACAGAGTGGATTGAAGAGTAATGCAGTATGTTCGTCCTCCCACACACTGGGGAATGCTGCTCAGCCGGGACAACAGAGAACTTAACCCGAGAAACGGGCTACTACACAAACACCCACACGCTAAACACATGCCGTAATGACATGACTGGCTATAGAAAAAATGCCTCTTGCATCCATTTTTAGAATTACACATGCTATTTAATTCCTACCTAGTTTGACAAGCACTTCCCTCTCCAGGTCAGCGACTTGTTTGGCAGCTTCCTCCATGGAGTAGCTAAGCCTCATCTTGGGCCGGAGCAGCTCCAAGGTGTCACTGATCATGTAGTCGATGTCAATGGGGAAGGGGTGGTCCCTGGTCCAAACATCCACGCTTTTTTTCCACCAAATGTATCGCTGCAAAACACACAATGTAATTTTACTTCTTCACCTGTAGTCCAACTAGGAGGGATGCAGTATAATACCAATTCCACATCAACAGCCAAAGTTAAGTCATGGACCCTCAGTCTAGGATTAGATGATGAGTTTACCTAGGAGCATTAGTTTTAAGTGTAAAGTAGTACACAAAGGTAAATTGCTTACTACAATTAGGGTGAATCTAATTAATGGATACAAACAATTTGTGACCTCAACTATTTGTCTCTGTAACATTTGGACAGTAATCTAAACATTAAGTTCACATGAGTAAAATGTGAAATGTCTGACACTGGCACCACCTGATGGCAGTATCAAAGTCAGCACAATTAGACAACTCTTTATAGGAAAAACTTAAATCAATAAAATAAGAAGCACTGTAGAAATAACTACAACTACTCTAACAGTATAACATGCTACCACAAGTACTAAAAAAACGAGGCAATAAAACTGCAGTTCTCGAGAAAATAATGAGAAAAACAAGAGTTTCCAATCCAGGTCTTTTCTTCTGCACTGTCTACGTAATATTCAAGTTGAATTTTTTCTGTTATGAAGTGAGCTTTACAGAGTATGGAGAGGCAGCTACAGTCAATGGATGTCCAAGATCATATCAATACCCGTTCTGTACTTTAAATACCCATCATGTAAATATTTATATTTCCAGGAAAAGTATGATTGCAATTTCAGATCACTTACGACAGACCTTGGTTCTGTTATGGTTCTTTTGACCTACACCTGAAAATGTAATCTAAAATTTGCTCAGTTCACTTTAGTCACTATTAGGTCCTACTATCTGAGGAGTGGGTGCCAAAATAAAACTTGGAGGTATGACACATTATTATTGTATTGCAGGAAATCTCTTGTTATTCATGAAATAATGAATGATTAAAACTCAAACGACTGACTTTAAATAGAACTGAGTAGCTTAGAGGGGAAGTGGCCTTCACTGACAAAGGTTGTCAAGTTCATGAGCTGCTGTTTTGTCAGGTCTAACAAGCCTAAAGGATTTCAAACCACTTGTGTTGACTTTAAGGTATTGTAGCTCATTCCATGGTTTATGTAACTAAGTAACTAGCACATCAAAAGCTGGGAGCAAACATGCCTGAAAGTAGATGAGGAAACAGTCTAGCTTCCGCTTGCTGGAGCCTCGATCAAAGTACTGTCCGCAGGTATCGAGCAGGGTGCAGACCAGACGGATGCGGAAGAGGTGTTCAGGGGGGTCCAAAGTGCTAGGGCTGCCATCCTGATTGACCCCGAAGGAGATGAAGGAGAACAGGGTGCGGAAAATGACGGCAGACTCCACCATGCGGTAGTTGTATAACTCGCCTAAGAACTTGGCACTGCTGATCCGCCGCTGGTTAAACTTGGGCTGGTTGACCTGAGAATGGTCGAGAAACTATTCAGATGCCGTACTTAATAAAGTAATTACTTACAGGTAGAAAAATATTAACATCCAAATAAACAGTAAAGTAAAATAACATTTTACACAGGAAAACTGACCCAATTAATTATATTGCTAATTATTATATTATCTGATTTTTATAATAGACAAAAATTTAAGAAGCAGTTTAACGTTGTACCTTGTAGAGCTAATTTTGAATTGTATATACATATTTTTTGGTATTTTAATCTGAGTGAATGCAGTGAATGATCAAATTCAAATTTTTAAAACAGTCTTTGCTGGACTCATGAGTCGCTGGAGCAACAAATTTGCAGAAAATACAATATAATAAGTGAATAAATGTCCTTTGGTCATGCAGCATCAATAATAAAGACTCTCAACATATGTACGTTATCAGAAGTTATGAGTTAATTTAGCTCAGGATGAAGCCACACCGCACTTTCATGTTTCCTGCAATATGTGGAATGCTGTTGACAAGATAGCCTCTGATTTTTTTCAGAACTCCACTCTCAGTATATGATAAGTTTTACAATGTCTTCGTATCAGGCCAGAATTTCAGTTACACAATTCTACACAAATCTCCCCTTACCTCCATACCCAGTCGTATGTCCTCTAGCACTCCATCCACCACATGGATGCCCACGTCTTCCTGGTAGGCTACCAGGCCAGCCAGCAGATTGGCCACACAGTGAATGCTGTTGTATTTGACGTTCCAGATGTTGACCATGCAGCAGATTAGGTAGCTCTTGACCTCGGGGTCCTGCCAGGGCAGCTTGCGCATCTGCCTCAGCACCTTCTCAGTGGTGACTTTAGATAGGTCCTTGTATAGCAGTTTGCGAACGTACTCCTGCAGGGGTGGCCTCTTTTTCTTGACCGTCTTCTCCATAGGTGGGGGGTTGCAGTAGTAATAGGCGTTCTCCACCATGGTCACATAGCGCGCATCCAAATGCTGTGCCTGCTTTTTACGCATCATTTGCTCCTGAAACACAGACATTACACCCAAATCATAATAACAATCAACTCAAAAAAGGCAATGGTACACTACAAAAGTGTAGCTCCCATTCTCTCTTTGATATTGTCTGCTTCAAGCCAACTGTTTGATTGTAATGATGATGTGCACTAACCAGCAGAACACTAGTACGCAGATGAGAGTCAGGGGATCTGAAGAGGAACCGACCACAGGTCTCCAGCAGAGTGCAGGCCATCTCAATATGGTGGTGAGTGAAATCCGACAGCAGCATCTGTTGATGGACACACAAACAAACAAAAGAAATTTTTGATTTATGGAATATTCCATAATAGTTTCAGATAAGACTTTAGTCCTTCCCTCACAGGAAAGCTATCTTAATATTATTTTTGTTAGTGTACTACAATACACTACCTTACATAGCATTGCTGATTTTTTTACTTCTTAGGGTAACTATGAAAATATCAACCTGTCTTTGTTATCAGTGACGTTAACCCACCTTGAGACAGTGAAGTGTGTCTGTTTTCGAGAACATCTTGAACTTGGCCAGTTCCCCAATAAATCTGACTGTTTTGTTTTTTGTCTCAATGTTGATCTGGTCCTTTTTTCTAATCTAAAAGCAGAAAAAAAAAACATTATTCAATTTTTTTTTATTATTTATTAATTGAGAATTATTTTCATGTGTTGGCAGATTTAAAATTTACAAAACAAAAAAAAAAATCTAATACGATAGACAAATCTCCATAGTCCTTTATCAATAAATACCTCTGCATTTGATTTTTATTGTGTGAGTAGCTGGTTTTGATTGTGTTCAACACATTCATTTCATGCAAAAACTTGCTTTACTTGTTTATAATAAAACAAAGTGTATCACAACACATTGCATCAAAACAAAAACTTAAAAACCTACGTGAAATCTGAAGTCTCCCTTCAGCATGGAGCAGAGGTCCTCAGCAACGTCCGACATGCAGGGATGCAGAGTCGCTACAAGGCGAGAATAGAAGGGCAAAAGATCCAACCTGCAAGACCAGGAGTCGTCAGCGCTCTACCGATCTTCAGCCCATAAACTGTGATGACAGCACCCACTACTGTTGTTTAATGGTATTGGCTGGCAACATTCGCTATTTTTCTTAGAATCAATAAATCCGACCTTAGAATCAATAAATCCCACCTTAAAGACCAAAACTAAATTAATCTGACCCTACTACGAATTCTCTGTATTTAGTCCCCAATATATTCTTTCTCCTATATTTCTCTTCAATATATCCTTCCCTTATCTTTCGCATGCCACAATGCTCCAATGTTGTTCAAAATGTATTAATAGCACATGGGTTGACCCCAAGGAATCTCTGGGTCTGATGTTGACAGCTACAGACAGGATTAAAAAACAATGAGATAAACCTATAACATTTGTTGACAATATGTCAATACAACCAAAAAGCTGCATACTACCAACCCTTCATCTTTACTGCATAGATGGTGGAGTTAAGTAGATGCAGCAGTGAAACATGAGTACATTTAAAGCAGTTACACAGCCTACGTAAGTCGCTTCATCATGTCCACAACATATTGTGAAAAACTGAGCTGAAATGAGTCTTAATTTCTTTAAGTTAATGGATTTTAAAATGGTCTACCCCACAGATACTGTTAAACAACATATGTCATCATAAAGCTACCACATTCAAGTTATATTTCAACTACTGAAAGAAACAAAAACAACAATTTAACAGATTTTAACAGTTGCCAGGGGTTGTCAAAATCAAAAAGGCCATTCCCACAGTCCATTTACCTCTGTCTGGGGACAGTGAAGAGGGCTCTGACAAGCTTCCGTCTGTTAGATTTGGTGTTCATGTTCATGCAGAAGTCCATGGCAGCCTGCATGAATCCACACAGTGATCATAATGTAAAATGCTCAGCATACAGGTCTGGTGTGAACTAGATATAATACTGTAACATTACCTACACAGTATTATTTTGTTTATGTCACTCATTCTTTTCCTCACACACAATACCATGCTAACTATAGCCATACTTTTTGTTTCTCATTACCTTGTCTATGAGGTCCCTGTTGACACAGTTTGGGAGCTGCTGGATGAAGGCGTCCACAATTAGCTTCAAGTGAGACCCTGTGTTGGCCTCTTCATCCTCTTGTTCTACAGACAAAAATATAGGTTCATGAAAACCCACTAAAAATATAATTCCCACTACAGAAAACTACACATAACTATGCAATACAGAATATTAGGATAGCATAACAGCTCAAGTGCAATAATCATTTAAAGTTATCATTGTATTTTTTTTATTACAGAGGATATAATTGTATTATTGTCTTTTTCTATCATATTTTTTATAGTATTGTAATTATATTGCATTTTTTGGGTTAATGTGACAATATTTAATTTAGACTTGAGCCATGTTGGTAGTGCTGTGAAAACAGTATTGGCCTTACAAGATGGGCATGGCGACTGATATAGGCACTTAAACAGACATGAGACTAGTGTAAAATTATAGTCACATGTGAGTACGGAGCTGCTTTTATGAAAGAAACTCATGTTTACCTTGCTCGTCCAGCAGTTTTTTGGCCAGTTCTTCATTCTCCACCTCATCTGGTCCCTCCAGTTCAAGAGGTTCATCTGCAATGTCCAGAGCTTCTAGCTCCAGCTCTAATTCCTCTGTAGAGCTAGCTGTATCCTTCCCATCTCTGCCATCTGAATCATTCAGCAAAAGAAGCCAGTCAGAATAAAATGTATATGAATCCTTTTGTCTCTCTATGGATTAAGATGTACCTTTAGCATCATCCTTGTCTTTGCCCTGACTGCTCTTCTCATTGTCCTTAAAGAGGATGGCAGGGACAAAGGCTTTTAGGTCCACCAGATTCTCATAGAAGTTACGAGCGTCTTCATCTTCCCAGATACCTCCCTCCAGGTCATACTCTGCAGGCTTACCGGGGGTGAAAATATCAATTCCAGGACCATGCTCTAAGAGACAAAACAAGACAAAAAGACATGTTCTTCACTTGAGTCACTATTTGACTTAATTTAAAATATTTATTTTCTTTCATCTTTAAAAAAAGCATTGTATCTCACTTTTAACTATATTCTGGAATAAAAAAAGACCATATACCCTCCTGAATAGTCTTGTCCTGAGGCAGCTCTGGCATGTTTTCATCAAGGAGATCAGCTAGGGACTGAGTGTTGGCCAGCAGCTTTTGGTAGGAAGTAGCAAACTCTTCATACTGCTTGTGCCTGTCCTCACTCAGCTCCCCCTTAGAATGTAGGATACGCCTGACAAAAGGGAAAATGTTAGAGGACTTATCAAACTAAACATCCAAAAGTAACCAAAGAGGGTTGTTCACTGTGGAAAGTGAACACAGACAGGTACTTACCTGTTCTGCCGTTCAATATTTTGTAGCTCACGGTGGTCCTTCTTCAGGTGCTTGGTGAGTGATGTAAAGTACTCCCGCAAAAGGTTCAGGAAGGGTTGCTGTTTCTCTGTGCTGATTATCTCACTTGGAGGAAAGGTCAGGCCAAACTTCTCAGCAGCCAATTTTACCTTGCGGGGTACCAGACCAGCAATGTCATCGCCACAGTGCTTACAAAAGCTAATTACTACGGACACATGAGTATGTGTCTCCCTGTCTGTTCCAATAATGTTCTTCAACTGCTCGTAAATCAGCGAAAGACCTTCCTTGTCTGTGAAGAGGCCAACAATGGTGAGCTCTGCGATAAAGCGCAGGTCTGTGCGCAGTTTGCTCACGTTGGGCGCCTTGTCCTCCTTCCTTGCTTCAAAGTGCTTCTTCCATGCCTGTAACAGCAACGGAGCAAACTCAGCGTACCGTTGGTGGAAGAGAGAGCACAGGTGAACAGCGCAGCCTACATCAGAGATCTTCAGTTTGGCCTCCACTACAGAGCTCACGGCCTCACCAATATATTTGCTGAGGTTCAGTGAAGCAAAGTCATTGGAAAGCGCATCTCTCTGCTGTTCAGTAAGTGTACGGAGCTTCTTGACAAAGGCAGTGTTCTTTTTAAGGCTAGAGTCCAGGCGGCTGAAGAAGGCCTCTTCAGGGCGACCCTCTTGGGCATTCTGGTTCTTGCTGCGGAGTTCCTTCCTCAATTGGTGGCGCTCCCAAGCTTCCTGGTGTAGCTGATGCCCCTCCTCTTTTTCCCTAGAAGAATTAGGTGGAAAGGAAAATATGATTAAAAGAAAACAAAGTAAAAGAAAACTAAAGCAATTCAGATTTTCTTACAAAAACTGTTTCAGATCTTAATAAAAGCTTTTTGGGACCTTTTCTGACAACCCACAACATACTATGAAAAGAGAAAACAATAATTCCTTCTTGAGAAAAAAGGTCTACTACCTCTTACAGGTGGGTAAATGTAACACTGTCATGTCAGATGTAGTACATTTAAAGGTCAAGGTAGAATTTTTTTTTTGATTTAGCTATTGTCTTAGACACTTCAGATCTGTTTATATATTTAAAGTAAATCAATAAATTATAAATGTTCTAAAAGAGATCTAGGAAAAATGGAAAGTTCTCTGCGAATTAAAGTGACGTTTTTGTAACTATGTTCAGAGTTTTTAAAAACACGGTAAATACTTTACAAATGTGCGAAACAATGCATTCTTGTTCGAGACAGAAAACTTCATTACGTACTTCAGAAGGGCTGCCGCCTCCTCGCGTTGTCTTTTGGCCTCTTCCTCTTGTAGCTTTCTCTCTTGCTCCTCCTGTAGTTTCTTCTCCTCCTCCTCTTTCTTCTTCTGTTCCTCCTCTGCTTTCTGTTTTTCTTCCTCTTTCTTCTTTCGCTCCTTTTCCTCCTTTTTCTTCTTTTCCTCCTCCACACGCTTCCTCTTCTCCTCCTTGCCACTGTCTTTTTTACCACTCAATTTGGCCTCATCTTTTCCTTTATCTCGAGCAGATGCTGGTCTTCTCTCAGCATCTTTGTCTTTGTCTTTCTCTTTGTTACTGAAGGAGCAAACATCTTTCTCATCCATATTTACTGAGCGCTTGCGTTCAGCAGGCATACTAAAGAAGAGCAGAAGAAAAGGGTGTTTAATTGCACTTACCATTTTCTATAGATGTTTCCAAATTTTTGAGGAGTCTTCAAACCATCAAAACTAAATATTTAAACCAAAATGAATTGGAATTGCACTTCTTGCTTGGTGAATGTTTCTTATTTAATCTCTACAATTAATTTGTGAACCAAACTGCCATATTTTATTATCAGCTTTGATGGCCCATAATTATTATTTAACAATATTTTAGATTTGGAGGCAAAATGTCATTTTAAAAGATATAAATAAATTGAGAATTTTCTTCAGAACAATTATATGAAGTTTGAGCAAAACATTTATTTATTTATTTTAATATATCATTAGTAGCAACAGGTGCCTGTAAACAACTTCCTATTTTGGAAGTGATTGATGGCCATATATGTATATGTTTTTTTTTTTTTGGATGTTGGGTCTTAAAATTCCCATAAGAGTGGCCCGCTATAAGACATGATACATTAATTAAACTCAAGTCGTTCACCTTAACGTTATTTAATTTATATTCTTGATGTCTAACTGAACAAATTCTCCTGAAATTAAAGCGAGAGGCTTCAGAAATATTTTAACAACGGGTTATTGGTAAAAGATGCAGGTCTGCAGAGAAAAGTGTTTAATCTACCGTCAAATTCGGTCTGACATACACCCACGCAGCAGCTCCGTTGCAGGCACCCTTCGTTAGCCTCGTTAGCACAGCTGAATTACTTATAAATATAACGTTAGCTCCATTTCATGTGAGCAATATAGGTGTTGAATAACTTTAGCATTATATTTGAGAGAAACTTGTTTGTTTTAAGGCTTTAGATAAATGCTGTAATGTTTAAAGCGTGTATAAAACTTAATGCCACAAACAAGTTCACATTAGCATTGCTAACCCGTTTAGCTAGGCCACTTGAATGGATAGTGAAACCAATGTAAACAAATATTTTCACAGCCCTAAACCGGCAGTTAGAGAATATTAAGTCATTCCAACGTGAACTTACAAGAACGTACTAAATAAATCCTTGCTTGGCACATCTCATTTTAATGCGAACATCATTGTTAAATTAAAAAGGTTTACCTGCTAACTGTAGCAAAACAATCATCGGTCACTAGCGTTGGTTTCCGTGTGAACCACAGAAGGACCCTCTCATGTTGTTCTGCAATATGCCTCACTGAAAACAGCAATATAAAGTGACCTTCTTTTAGGTATATTAACAAATTTACACATCATTTTTAGTACGTGTGTAATACTATTTAACTCATAAATTACTTTACTTTAATATATTGCCACTGCGTCACATTGTCAGGCAGCGCTTAGGCTTAGGCAATGCCCATTGACGTCAACAGGGACCTGCAAGGCAAGGCCGGCGGAAGGAGTGGTAAAGGAAACACCTGCACTTTAAAGCAGTTCGAGTTATTGATTTGTCTTTTGGATGGTTTTAAAATGCCCCAAGCAATGAAAACAAATTTATTCTCTTGGTAATAATATAATGGTGCATTTTTAAGAACAGCAGAATAGGCCTTTTCTGGATTCAGTATGTTATTCCACACTTTATATTTCAATGTCACCAACATTTGACAGCTTCAGTTACTTACATAGAAAACGTTACATGTTATTTATTAAGTTAGGTTATATAACCTTTCTTGTAATAGATTATTTGTTGCTTTCTCATGTTGAAATATTTTACTGTTTAAAAATAATTAATCTTAATATTATCTTCTTCTACAGCCAATTAACAGGAAGATGCTGCTCTTGAATTTTAGGGGAGTATGATCAGAATGAAGAACTTCGTGGTCACATTTAAGTGTCTCTAGCTGACTGAATCCAGTGGTGCCAGAACAGCACATTATTCATGACAAATAGATGGCGATAGGAACAACCTTCGGTTTCTTTTCAGCACTGTAGCCAGCCTGACTTAAGAGTCATAGTTCTGTTGAGCCTAGTATTCCCTTAACTCTAAACAGCAACGACTTAATGACTTTCCTGTCCAATAAAATTGTAGCTATTAGAGAATGAATTGACCAGATCCTCCCAACAGATATTACAGATAGATCTTCTTGTACAACAGCTAAAATTGATGAATAAGGCCCCAGTCCCTCTTAGGTCACTTTTTACTCATAGATCTCAGTGAGATAACTATTACCTCATCAAAACAAACATGTCTGTTAGATCGTATCGAAATTAGACTGCTCAATGATGCTTTACCCTTGTTAGACATGTTCATATTAGATATCGTTCATCTTTAAAAACAGGCTTTGTACTTAAGGCCTATAGCTGTAAACAAACCTCTAGTTAAAACAACCTTGTCTTGATCCAGGTGTTTTAGCCAATTACAGACTAATATCCAATCTCCATTTTAATTTCTAAAATCCTTAAAAAAGTAGTTGCAAAGCAATTATGTGATCACCTGCAGAGCAATAACTTGTTTGAAGACTTTCAGTCAGGACTTAAGAGTTCTTCATAGTACAAAAACTGCACTGGTAAATGTCACCAATCTTCTCTCGGCTTCAAATAATGGACTAGTTGCTCTGTTAGATCTTAGTGCTGGATTTGACACCCTTGAGCACATTTTTCTGCAGAGACTGGAACTGCATTTGGTTGGTTTAAATCTCCTCAGATAGATTCCAATTTTCTACACATTAATGATGAATCTTCCACACACACAAAGTTAGTTATGGAGTTCCAAAAGGCTCTGTGTTAGGACAAATACTTTTTACTCTATGTCTCCTCTAGGCAAGATTATTAATGAAACAAACCTATAAGTATCTATGTAACCAGATGAAATAAATAAAATAATCTTCAAGCATGCCTATAAGACATAAAAATGTCTAAAAAAATCCAACTTCTAATCTCAGACAGGTCTGAAAATGCTGCTAGTTGTGTTAATAAATTTAAATTTCTACCTACCTTTACTTGTATCTTAAGGTGATTTATACCAGTTTAGAAACACATATTCTTTGTGAGGTTCTCAAACAGTAGTTTTCTTTTTCCTTCTCAGGAACCTACACATATTTTTAAACACACTGTTTCCTTTCATTAATTCACTTCCAGCACTGCCTGCCACTCTGTGTATGTGAGGTGCGGTTATACCATTATTGACACAGTGTGGATGACCGACACACAAAGGTGCCACAGAAAGCTAGACAGAACAGCTTTTCACAGGAAAACTGAATCCAAGGTGTGGTTATACTGAATGGGAGCAGTTAACCTACAGCAGGTTTACTGAGTTGTTACTGGCATTCAGAGATCTGCCATGAGTTAAACTGTACCAGTAACAACGGTACAGTTTAACTCATGGCAGATCTCTGAAAGTTTAGGACCTGTCAACATCGGTAGAAAGTATATTTACTTCAGTTCTGCGGTACTTAACACAACCAACTGTACAGCTATTCGGTTGCTTCGGAATTTAATTTGCTGTGGTGAAAAGGGGTCCACATTAGAAATTTGTAATGCAGGTAATAACTGACAGGAGTCAGAACACACAGTGCGTCACAACTTGCTCCATGAGGGGCTGTATATCAGATTGGACAGAGATTTTGCACCTTTAGGAGTGGCCTGAGCTTTAGACTGGAAAGAATTGTACCATTTATAACATAGTTAAAACTTCCTCTATGTGCTAAAAAATAAAACATGATGTACAATTATTAATGCAAGATGTTTCTTTGAAATGGAGGATATTAAAACCAATGTTTTGATACTTTTACTTAGGTAAAGGAATTAAATGATTCTAATACCAACAGTATGGGAAATATATTATTCAGCAAAAAAACAATTTAAAAGAACTGTAGTCACCAAATCAGTTTTTATTTAACAAAGTGAACATGTTTAACACAATAAAATCAAATTAAAACAGATAATTTCTAGTCTTGTCTAGATTATGATATGTAGTGAGGCAGCAGTACATCACAGATACAGACATTGTCTAGTCAGTGCAGACACTTCGCTGGTTCCAATCACTGTATGAGCATTAAAGAGGGAATTTTATTTTTTAAATATTACCTAGCCAACACATATCAGCTGAGATTTCCAAACATTTCAGGTCACACTAATTTTAAGTGATTGACCTCCACACCCCCTGTAATGCTACTGTGACCTTATTGAGCTTCCTTAAATTGTCCCTGATCCACAATCAAGACAGTGGTTACCAGCTTCTCCTCAAGGTATGAATCAAAAAACGTGGGAGCAGCCACATTTTGAATTTAACGGATTTGTTTAAGCACTTAAAACACAAATTAGGAGAAAAATAAAAATAAAGTTACACTGATTGGGACTAGAAACTGTCCAAAACTAGAAACTGAAATGATTCAGACGATTAATTAATACTACATTTTTAAAACAAGAGAAACGTTTTTAATATAGCAAAAAGATTGTGAATGTTATTGCTGCCCCTGATATTTGTCAACAATTATTTAAAGTCTCAGCCACACCAGTGATGGTTGTGTAAAGCAGTATACATCAGTTCACCTGTGTGGGTGAGGTGAATAAATGAAATCACTTTATACTTTTTCTTTAATGCTGACTTTTGAGGAACTGTAACGGAGGTAGCCACTACAGTATATATGTATGTAATCTTTAATATATTCTTAGTACCATTTGTCCAGTTTTTTTATAACTCCTTTAATGTCTCTGTAAAAAAGAAAAGAGAAATGATTCTGAGTCAAGAGGCAGTGGTACAAATAATGTGTCTTTTGTGTAAACTTACTGTCTTATTAGCAACTAAGCCAACAAGGTTTCTAGAATCACCTGGTAGTTATCAAGCCTGTTAGTTCATGGAGCTTTTTTAAAAACCCAGTAACTCCTAATTGAAATCTAAATTTTAATACAATTATATCAATTTCTAGGAGTAAACTATCCAGAGGATTTTGCTGCACTTTCTTCTGGTGTGGCTGGACCTTAATGCCTACTTCTGACAGTGCTAAGCATTAGTTGTGGAGAATACTGGTTAATTGGTTAGCAGATGCTTGTTAAAGTCATATGAGGACAGAACAATCGCTATATTCCGAAAAGAAAAGCACAGTTCATTAATTGCAGTGGCAATTGGCCATATTGTAATACAGATTTACAGCACTTTCTGGGAGTTGATGAAAGCAATTGGTAACATTAATTCCACTGCCTTCTATTTTCACAGTTTATAGCAAAATGCTTTAAGTTGATTGACAAACTTGATCATCCTATCATTTTTGTTTTCAATGAATGTGTTTGAGCTTTTGATTATTTTCTGCTGCTTAGGGAATAGTAGCTGGGGAATAAAAAACACTATTACTATTTTACTTGTATTTCTAGTATTGATATATTGCTTTCATGGCATTGTGTCTCCAGCAATTTTGTCCTTGAACAGTTGTTTATGCTCGCCCACCAAGCAGTCTCCTTTTGAACTATTCCATCGAGCAAAATGTTCATCCACATCTGTCTATGTAAACCTTATTTGATAAAGTTGTCCATGTATCTGCTTTGGCTGAAATCAAAGAATTTGAGTTAACTGTTTGTAATTCTCATTGGAGCAGATGATGAAGTTTGAAAGTTTAGATGCCAATGTGATGAGTTTTCCTTAAAAAAAAAACACCTGAATTTTGCACAAAAGAACCATGGAAACAACGTGGAGACCACAGGATGGGTTGTTGACATGTTGTGCACATTTCATCCAAAATGAAGCGCTCCACTCTCCCAACACATACTCACAATAAAGTATAAAAATATATAAAGAGGTTTCTCTGGCTGATCATCTTCTATGTAACCAATAGCAGGCATCCCTGCAACTGCTTGACAGGTCAGTCAGCCTATGGTCTTTGAGCCAGACGGCTCTTTCCCTCCTCCTGTTCAGCCAGCTTGAAGTGAGTGTAAGACAAAATACCTGCCAGAGTGCAGAGGATTCCCAAGGCCTGGGGTTGAGACACGATGACAGAGAAACAGGTAGAAAAAAATTAGATACATTTACATAAAGGCGGTTGTGTCATTGGGTCTAGTAACAGAAGGGGTGGACTTACTTGGTTGAGTGACAGAGGGTCATGGAAGAGCACGTATCCTCCAATCAGAGTAATACAGAATTTAAAATGTCCAAACATATTATATCTGTAATCTAGAGTCAGGACAATAACAACATATTAGAAATTTATCAAATATCATGACATTGAATATCTCCCAACAGCCTGAAGACCTCATTATAACCCCCGTAAAATTTCTATCAACTCTCCTATAAAAAGACCAAGAACAACTCAAATAAACCAGAAAGTCTCTATGGCACCCAAAAGGTTTTGTTACGCTAATAATAAGATTAGATTAGAAATCAGTTCATATAGAACTAACTAAGAAAAACAGAAACGGTCAAGAAGGCCTGAAACCCTTTATGAATAACATAGAAGGCTTGTCACAAATCTTCTCAAGAAGCTTAGAACCGCTTAAAAAAAAACTTCTATTAAAAGCTATATAATCTCTTAACTCCCCCCCTAAAGAACACCCCCATAGTACTTTCAAAACCCCAGCAAAGTTCTTAAACCTATTAAAGAACCCAAAACACCTGCCCAACAGAGCTTGGAAACCACCCCTAAAGACAGTCAGTCCCAAAGAGGTCTCTTTGGGCCCCTGTGTATTTGAGGATACGTGACAGCTGAGGTGTTCCCAATGATCCAATAGATGGAGAGGTTGACTAGGAATGCCACAACACCAGAGAACAGCACTGTCGCCTAGAGGACAAGAGGAAAACAGTGGGTCTTTTTACAATAAAGTAAAATAAAAAAGTAAGTATGTCTATTTAAGGTGACCTACTTTAGCCCTAGTAAGCCACTAGTCTAAAATAGCTAGAAGTTAAGAAGAAGAACTTAGGAGGGATTTCACAGACAAACTTAGTGACAGCTTTAACAACAGCTGGTGCATCACAATCTGGCAAGTATATTTTAAATTCTACATATTTGTATGTGTGGTTTAGTGTTGTGCCACATTGAGACTCACCAGGGCAGGCAGAGACCAGGGTCCGAATATTCCTCCCTCTCCAGTCAGTGGCTCAAAGAAAGGAACAATACAGAGCAGAATGCCTGATGATAGAGGAGCCTGAGTGAGAGGGTAATCACACAATTAACATTACTGCCATTAATTCAGATTACTTTTTAATACAAAACACCACACTTACAAACACACTATTAATTATAAATAACAAATGGTGATTTGAGCTAAACTGCATCTGACCTGCAGTATGTCAGCCAATGCTTCATTTGTTTTCGACTGGCAAATTTGTAGACTTTTGTAAATGTTTCCCCATCTGTCTAAACCAACAAGTCCCAAAACAGTCCCAAATGGAAGGGAACAATTCTCAATTCAAGCACAAGGTCAAAATCAAGAAGTCCCAATTGAAGGAAAACTACAAGATGAATAAAGTCCAACTAAAATCAGTTTTTCTTGTTAAGAACCAATGGGTTTCAATTTAAGTCCAGCAAATCCCAAGTGAAGAACCAA
The DNA here is from genome assembly GCA_033026295.1 of Channa striata. NCBI lineage: Eukaryota > Metazoa > Chordata > Actinopteri > Anabantiformes > Channidae > Channa > Channa striata. The sequence continues at coordinate 18,464,437 of CM065169.1, forward strand.
ATAGAAAAAATGGAACAAGTCTTAAGCTCAATGAAATGAAGTATAATGATAAAAAGCCTTTAATATTACATGGCTAACCATTCCAAAGTGGCATTTCACTTTTAAAATTAGCAGGTCCCACACCATGTTCTACATGAAGGGGAAGGGGAAAAGGTCCAAATCAAAATCAACAAGTTTTAGAGTCACTAAGTCAGAAGAGAAGTTCCAAATAAGTGGAAGTAAGTCTGTCCTAAAACAAGTCTCAGGTAAAAAAACTACAATTATTTGATGGAGAACAAATTAAGAGTAAGAACAAAAAAGTAAAGAAAATAAGTCGTAAGCCACTTTGAACAGAGAGCTACTGACAGCATGATGAATGCACACAGAGGCCCGCCTGTGCAGCAGTATCTGCCTCTGGTGTTGAGTCATACCTGATAGTACAGAAGCTGCATTGAGTTCACCTGGAGCTCATGTTGTTTAGCCCCCACCCACTGAGAAAGACACAGGCAGAGAGAATAAGAGATTTATGGTGTAGTTGTCAGTTTAAAAAAAAAAACAACCAAAACAAAAACATTTTGCCTTTCCAGTGTTGCAAACATTTCATTTCTGTGTGGGGTTTTACTCACCACTTGATAAAGCGATGTCACCAAAACACCTAGTGATGCAAACAAAGTCCCCAAAAGGTTGAACCGCACATCATAGTATGAATTTAATATCACTCCTAATGTTATGGGCACCTGGAGAGACATAAACAACCAAACCACCTCTTAGAAATTGTGACAATGTCATACATTTTTAAAAGAACATCACAATATATTTAGTGTGAACAAATGAACGCAAGGGACCTGAAAACTATTTGAACCCTCCTCAGAAAATCCAATCACAAGCTTGAACAAGAAGTTCATTTTGTACATTTTGGAGTCATCAACAAGTACAAGCTTTTCTTCCATTTTTGCTCTTTAGGACTCACCCTTCACTGGCTGGCAGACAAAGATGTAGAGGATTTTCTGCTTAGTGTTCAATGTTATTTCAAGTTTATGCTTTCAGAATGTGCCACCAAAAATGCCACATGTACTCCTATTCAAATACTGAACATGGTAACCATAAAAAGTCTGCTACTATGAACAAGGACGTGTAAACATTTTTTGTGACCCTGTTGGCATCCTCACAACCACTGCCTAAGTTCAGCCTCTCAAGTGGCCTTATGCTACATTCTTGTCATATGAGAGGGCTACCAGGGATGGGCACAACTGTATAATTACAGTGTTAGCTAAGGAATGGTTAAAAATACACTGCACTGACCCCAAAAAAATTAATTAAAAAAATAATGATGTATGTTTTACTTTGGGGGTTTTGGTTTATTATCAGTGACAAACTTTGATTAACACGAGGCTTCCCTGTTTGACGGTTCTCCAGGAACTTTGCCAAGTATATAACTGGATATAACGAATACAAAGTTACATCACGCCATATTAACCATTGGGGGACAGGGGCACAATCTTGTGAGGAATGTGCTGAGCCTGCTGCAATGGTTACAATGGGTTACCTGCTTACCTTTGGTTTATAAAAGGTATGCAGGGTTAGGGTTAGGGTTAATAATTCCAACTGTGTTTAATTTTTTTCTGGATATTTGTCTGTTTCCTTCCTGGTTGTGTTTTATGATTATGATTCTAATTGAATAAATAAAGTTTACATAAAACAAAACATTTTGTTCGGACACATCAAGTTTCTGTTAAGGCGCAGAACGTTTGATGAAGCTTTAGGCAAAGTAGTGTAACAAAGAGATGTAAGCTTTTCTTACCAGTGTCAGTTTAATCTTTGTGGAGAAGGTCTTCTTGTAGTATGTGGTCTGGATGAGGATTATAACGGGCGTGGTCATTGCTTTAGCCAGCTGGTATGTGCCTATTGAGTTGTTCTGCAGGGAAAGGTTGGTGAAGGCCACAAATCCACAGAAACTCAGAGCCAACCACACAATCCTTCGAACTGGAAGGCTTTTTGGAGAGAAAATATCAATTTTTTGGCAGATGTAGAGTCCCAGCCAGGTGACCACAAAGTGAACGAGGGTCAGGGTCATATTGGGAAATCCATAATGCACGTAGATCCACTTGTTTATAAAGACGATGCATATAGAGGAAAACAGGTTGACCAACAGGCCAGCGACAATGCGCCTGTTGGCTGAAAGACCAAACAGCCTGTCAGCCATAGTTCTGGACGTTTCCTAGTTTAGCTTTATTTAACTTGGCTGAGGTAGCTGTTCACACTGTAAAAAAGAAAAAAGTGCATGTCAGAAATTCGACTGACTTTATCCAAATAAATATGATCCTCTTCGGGAGACCACATTAATTCTCTAACACAATAAACCTTTCATTATGTTATGTTTCCAATACTACAATACTCATACAATTACTCACAGCTCCAGCTCAAAAATGCTAATGTACTATGCGCAAAACTAATTTCATGGTTAAATGAGAAATAATGAAAACGAGGTGTTCAGACATTAATTTCATCACTGAAATGTGACATTTTACTGCACTTTATATTTAATTTGGCAATAAATGACAATTCCTGTTCTTTAGAAATGACTACTACATTAATATTAATATTTACTCACACTCAATTTGGCTATTTACTTTTGATAGTTTAGATAGATAGATATGACTTTATTGCTTCCACAGTGGGGAAACTCTTGTGATTAAGCAGCAGCAATAGTAACAGAGAACAAAGAACCTACACAGAAGAAGCTATAATTTACTAATAATAGTTGTGTTTAAACATGCAAAGTTATACTGTCACTATGGCAAATAATAAGTACATTATTCGGCTCAAAAACGCAGTATTACTAGCCCAGTATAATACAGAAAATTTAAATAAATGTCTTTCCACTGTCGTCTTACCAAACCCTTTTTACTAGCGTTAAGATTAGATAAATAATCTTATCTTATAATAAATAATAATAATAATTATTATTATTATAAAAAATTGCTAATCTGTAAACTAAAAGTGAGGTAACAGAACTTCGGTTGAGTGTAAAATAAAGGATTTTTTCAATCAAGTTCGGCGTGATGCTCCTGACACTGACACACACGAACTGCTAATACTTAACAACTAGCCAGAGCCCACTGCACCTAGACGTTCAATTATGGATTTTTATGTTAAATGGCAACGCAACATAGTTTTAGTTTTGATAATAACATGTTATTAGTTTTCTTTTTAACCCAAAGGACACTCAATGACCTAATGACGGACTGTGTTTATTTTTGTCTGTCTGTCTGTCTCGGATTCTGCCACGCAACAAGAAAAGTTTACCTGGGGTCTCCATCTTTCCATCGGTGTTTCTTCTTCTCCTCTCTCTCTCTTTCTCTGCCTTTCTCCGGCCAAGCGAACTCCCGCGAGTTACCGGGTGTATGTGCGCTTTTCCACGGGAATCGCAGCTCCAATCGCGGCTGTAGCAGCGACGATCTCCCGCTAGTGTACTGGAGGAATTTCCTCTCCAGGCACCAGCTGACTGCAGCTGTGCTTTCTGCTTAAACAGCGCACTGTGTGTTCCTGTTTCCTCTGTGTTAAACACGGTTTACCCGTTTCCGTGATGAGAAACAGCGGTCGCTACAGGACCGGAGTGGGGATGACAGCAAAGATCAGAGAACAGATGTCTCACTCCGCAGAGAAAACTGTTAACACACAGGAAACATTAACGATAATGTGAACTTAAAAAAGAGGACATCCCAGGAATGGCTTCATTAACAATTAACCACAATTTTCAAACAACAGCCGCATATTACCCCAAAACATGTTAGAATCAATAAACCTACTCAGCAAAGGACAGAAGTTTTGGAGTAAATACAAGAAGATATTTACATAAAGTAATGGAACGATAGTGACAGCAATAGAATTATTTAATTGAATGTCATGTATCTAAATTAAATGTGACCAGAGCTGCACTAATTATTATTTTTGCTTCTAACTGCTAAGATTATTTCATAACAAACACACATATAAGACGAGATATTAATAATACATTTAAATAGACATTTTAAGAGCATGGAGAGATGGCATTGAAATCCATATACGCAATATTTGAGTAATAAAGTTTAAATCAGATCTGTGGTGTATCTGTAGCGTTTAGAGACCCAAACAATGTTGGAGCAGAAATTAGTTTATTATGTTAGAAAAGAGAAATTGGACACGTGTAGTTTCTGTTGGGCATGTAACGCTGGTCCACACTCCCTCACAGTAGGTGGAGAGATACGTCATGACGTTGGTTTTCACTCGCCACTAAAGAAGAAGAAAAGTAAGCCAGAAGAAGAAGCCTGTTAAACCTCGTGAAGCGGGAATTGACAGCTCGTTGTAACTATGGATTGGTAAATAATGTGGCTTTTCATGCTTTAAACTTTATCTGGCGTTTATATCTCTGTGTGTTCAGTTGTGTATGCGAACTGCACTTTTAGCCATTCATTTGTTATTTAGCCTGCAACTATGCGTTCGGTTGCTGGTACTGCTAGCTGGAGCTAATTATGCTAACACTGCTAACGCTGCCGTTCATAATAAACGCGAACTGGCTAAGCTAATTACTGATTTGTATACTGTTGTCGTGTTATAGTTTAGCTGCAAATATCACCGTTTCGTGTTAACTAACTTACCAATATGCAACAATGACTGACCAAAGATGATACTAACTGGTAACGCCACAAACAAACCTATAACTGCATATTTCTGTCTTTTCAACTAACCTTAGCAGAACTTTCAATTTAGGCATTGAGCTTAAGATTCAGATTCAAGATTCAAAGGACTTTATTGACTCCATAGGAAAATGTTGTTGCCCTGTAACAGCTGCTCTCCGTGCGAAAAAGTAGAAAGAAAGGAAATCACTTCCACTAAACCAAGAAGAAGCCACAGAGACATTAAACAAATGCAAACTACTCATCAATAATAATTATTATAAAAAACAGCTAGAGGAGTAAGAAAATAAACAAAGTTAAAATAAATATGGTGGAAGTAACACTAGGTCCTAAAAAGTATTATTACTTATACCCTTAGTACCAAAGGTTGACATTCAGTGTTTGGACTTTATACGTGTTCTTTATAACTTGTGTGAAGAAAAAATAAACACTGATGTATTACTATCAAATACTTTAAATAACTTTGGTAAATGGCAATATTATGTTAGAGGATAACAATTTTTTTCTTCCAGGGGTCAGAGTGAGCTTCCCTCTCCAGTAGTTCGAGACGACGAGGTGACAATCGCTGCCCGCAGGAGGAGGAAGAAAGTGGCCTGTATCCTTCAGCTCTGAAAAAATGAAAAGCAGATGAGGCAAAAATAATTATAAAATCTGTAGCACAGGACAAAATACGAGCCAAATTTCTAAATCACAAAAGGGTTTTTTGGACCTTATATAAGGTAAATGGGGTATTGGAAATAAATCAGTTATGAAGTCAGTTGACTGCTGAAGCCCCACAGTTAAAAATGAATTGTTATGTAAAGTTGTTTGGTTTATATGCAGTCATTCCCTAAATCTGAGACTGAAGTTTCTCCTGTGTGAGAAAATAAAATAACCCCAATCATGACAGAGACAATAAAAAAATATGAAAAGTTTACTGAAGTATGTACAACTTCATTAATAATGTTAGAACTGTAACTGTTGCATGTATTGTTGTTTCCTTGACCATGGATCTTAGTCCCTTCACCCAGTAATGGCAGCCCTGTTGCCATTTCTACAGTAACACCAGCTCGCCCTCTGTTGAGGACAACCCCTGCATCACTGTTCAGACAGGCGGGTAGGACAGACAGATACACACAAAACACACAAAGTAAATCTTATTCAGAAAGCTATCCTTCACAGCATACTTAGAAATGGAAGAATTATACCATTTCATTTACCTATCATGACATTTAAGAGTGTTTTAATCCAACATTTATACATGTATTTATACATGCATTTCAACATTAATCACAGTCTAAATTGTTTTATTAGATTATTTGTTGGACATATCAGTCAGTAACATAATTGTGTTTCCATTTCAGCTGATAAGTACGTAATAAATATTGGATTATTTTCCACATTATATTGTAGACATTTTAACACTAAATAAAAGGTCAGTCTGTTTGCTCAACAATATACTAGATACAGAGAGCATTACATTACATTTTTGTTACATGTGGCAGATGTGGAGGAAGTTTATTGCTCTGATTGGCTATTCATACTTTGTAAGATCCTCTAATTTTTGGAAGCAACAGGAATTGACTTGTTAAAATGTTTCCTATTGCTCACACTCAGCTGCTCAGTGTTTACTAAACTAGTAACTTTGAGCTTTTTATACTGTCAATTTTACGAGTTTTATATAAAAAGGCCCCGATTTCATGACCTCTCAATGAGTCCTCCACATTTCATCATGTTCCTACTCTCACTTTAAACCCAGCTTTCTCTTTTCAGTAACTCCCAGGGTTCCAGATGTCTCCACTATTTTGGCTCCAGGAGGTCGAACGCCTCGATACACACACACCCCCAGAAATGCACTCAGCAGTCTGGTAAGATTCAAACACACTCATTGTACCTCATGCAAGAACATGTTCTAATCATAAACTCTTTCACTGTTTTCCGTGAGACTTGCTCTTCAGCAGAAATTAAAGCCAAACTCTGTAGATTGCAGTTGGTCTTGTCTACTTCCAGTAAGTCCAACAAGCATATTTAAAGGCTAGGGATAAAGTAATAGTATGCATCAAAACAAAAAATAAGTAAAACTATAAAACCACTATAGAGATACGCCAAAGTGAACAGTAAGAAGTAAACAAGCTGCTTAAAAGTTTATAACAAATATACATAGGCAACATGCCCAAGTGTATTAGCTGTTGGTAATGTGATCATCATGATTTAAAAGAACTGCACTGGACTGGACTGAAAATAGTGTACCATAAAAATTTTTCTGCAAAGAAAGGTGGTCTGTCTTTACAGGTCTCATGCTGACAACACAGAATTCATTTGTATACATGCAAAAATGTGTGAATGCCACACATTCTCTTAAATAACCTATAGGAAACACAAAGTTCATATGAGTTGTTCTTGCATGAAACCCACTCTTACACATAAGGCAGTCATGTCATAAAAAGTGTTGCATGACAAATTCATCATCAACTTAATATATGCTGTTTGTGTGTTTATCTGTGCAGAATCTTGATGACAGTGATTGGACTAACAGCTTGTACCCCTCCCCTGTTTCGGGATTGGAGAATTCCAGTTTCTTCACAGACCACATCACCAACCTTAGCTCAGCCTTGCTAAAGGAAGATGACCCAGGAGAAGCTGGTTAGTGAAAAAAAACACACCAATGCCCTCTCTGTGACTCTGTAGCGTTAGTTTATATTACTCGTGTTCACGCTGTTGTATTTGATCTTTTCAGCGGCTGCCAGTCTTTTCCCAGACTTTTTAGCATCCTTTGTAAAATATTCTTCCTCTGCCGTGTTTGATTTGCTGGAGGATTACCAGACACTCTGCCAAGACAAGGTAGGTTTGTGTGTTCTTTTATGAGGACTGCATTTCCCAAAATGTTAAACCCCTTGTTTAAATTGGGTTGATTCAGACTGCTTCTGTATAATTACTCACCATGTCATCATCACCATGTTTAAGATTGACGTGCTGCAGTCTGTGGTACTCAGAGCCGGTCAGAACAGTAAAACAGCAGGAGTGCGCTGGCTGCTGCAGCAGGAGAGCAGCACCTGGAGACTTCTTACCTCTCTTTACAGGTACCTGTCCAACTGAAAAGACATGTCTGTCTAACTGGCTGTGACTGCTGTAACTAGTTAATCACCTGTTTTGTTTCTGTAGGGATCGCATCCAATTGGCACTGGAAGATGACATGATGACAGACATGGTTGTAAGTGAGATTTTGAGAATGCTGGCTGCTGACAGCAAACACTCAAACACACTGCCACACTAACACTGTTTTTGTTGATTTCAGTTGGCTTTTCATGTAATTGTTGACAGTTGATGGCAATAGAGTTTCTAATGTTTACCATATGACTATAAGTCCAAGATTTACTCAGTTTTAGCTCTGTCTTTAGTTTTAGCCAAATCCTGAGACATCTTTCTTGCACTTTATCTGTTAATTGAAATAGTTTACGACTATGGGGTGTAATGCACTAATTGTAAAATGTAAATGAATTGGTTTTGGTGTTTTAAAGAAGAACAAATATCCATGATAATTCCTAGTTTCTCTGTGATCATATTGCATCATAGTGTTTTATTTAGTACATGTCAATAATCACAACTTCTATTTGTAGAAGAAGTGAGAGACCCACTGACAATGATGTCCTATATTATTGCTTGTCTTAATACCAATACAAATGCATGATCTTTAACAGCCACACTAGTCTCAGCCTTAATGAATACACTGGCCACAGGCAGACAATAAAGTATGTCCATCTGTATTTGTGTGTAGGTTCCCAGTGAGAGTGAGAAAGTTGTAGTAGAGCAACTTTTTCAGCGGGATGCTGTCATACGGCAGAGCCAGGTAACAAGCTCTCACACGCATAAAATAAACACTGGCGGTGATTTTTTTTTTTACTGTCCAGATGTTTCACATTTGGAGTAAAAGTCTACATTTCTTTTTTTTATGAGCATATTTAAAATGCGCATAAAACTGATTAATAGTGTGCTTACTGTATTACAGCTTGTTGTTGATTGGTTGGAGAGCATTGCCAAGGATCAGATTGGAGATTTTTCTGATAATATAGAATACTACGCCAAAAATGTCTGCTGGTGAGCTCCCGTTTGTTTGCAGTAATGTATTTGAAAGTCAGTTAATAACTAAGAGAGAACAGCAGCAAATTGTGTTTGTCTGTGCTTTCAGGGAGAACACCCTACATGCACTAAAGATGAGGAGGAAGAGTGGCACTGCCTTCACTGTTCCTCTGGTCACCGAGCTGGTGAGAAGTGTTACAAAATACAATACAGCAAATACATTCTCGTGCCTAGTGTTTCTAAATCCACAGAGGGAGTGAGTGTGTATGTGTGTTTGTGTTTTCAGGACCCGGATGCACCTTTTCGACAACAACGACCCCTGGCAGACCTGGACAGAGAGGATGATGCTCGACTACTGAAGAACCTGTTCAACTTAATCAGAGCGGGGATGACTGATGAGGTAAAGAGACAAAATGAGGCAGGGAGACCGATTTTAGTTAATACTGTAATTTAAAGGATAGTGTGTTCATTCTGTAGATTAAGACAAGCTGCTCCACTGTGTAACGCATTTATTTATTCTAAAACACTTGGTTGAGGTGTTGTTTTTTTAAAACAAGATTTCCCCGGTTGTTGAATCGCAATTATTCCACTTGAGGTCTCACAGTTGTCTTATTTTATTAAAAGCTACATAAAATGAGTATTTCTTATTCTGTGTAAAACTGTATCTGAAGCTAATGAAGAATTGGACAGAATATATCAAGTAAACATCTCTAAAAACAAAAGTGATGAATAAAATTGCAGACATTTTTGTAGAATTTTAATGTAACGGAAGCACTTGTGTTTCTGCTAATAAATTGCCATACTAACTCGCACATTTTTAACTTTCCATCTTTACCTAAGGACTATGGATTTTGTGTTAATCAATAGAGAGGGTTGCGTCAGGAAAGGCGTAAAACTTGCCAACTACAACCATGCGAGTCATCCATAGCAATTTCGGATAGAGTGAGGGGGGAAAAGGATGATTTGCTGTGGCGAACCCTGATGGGAAAAGCCTAAAGAGAAGTAGTAGTAGTAGTCTTACATTTGAATCATGTCAGAAAGGCACGATTTAATTGCTCGTATAAAAAGGACCAATACAAATTGTTTTGTAATTTAATTGATCAAAATAAAGGCTGCATCACCTTTCAAAATGATTTGGTTAAGAATAAGGACAACCCCATTTTCTGAGTATTCGCCTTACCTACTATGGAACGATGGATGAAAATCTGCCATGTAGAGATTAGAGTATGAATTTCTTTTCCTTTGGACCTTGGATTTTTGAGGATGAAGACTGGATTTTAGGGTCAGTGTTAGAATTAGGGTTAGGCATTCAGTTGTGATGGTTAGGGTAAGGGGCTAAGGATTGCATTCTCTAAATGAGTATAACGAGTAAATACTGTACAAACACGTGTGTGTGTGTGTGTAGGCTCAGAGGTTGTGCAAACGCTGTGGTCAGGCCTGGAGAGCAGCAACTCTGGAAGGCTGGAAACTCTACCATGATCCAAACATGACATCAGGTAACAGCTGAATGCCATTTGTCCCGAGTTACGAACAGATTTCTTGTCACAGTGTTGTTAAGTAAATTATGTAATAATGTCAACTGTTAACTGAATTTTACAACTGATTATCCAGCCCTACTAATTTTCTTCGAATTGCAGCTCTTTCTCTTCTGAATAGTTATATTGTCCTATATAAACTTGTGCTTGTCCTTGTGCCTTTCAAGTTCTACCAACCCTTAATGTGTGACTGTTTCTCTTCCCTCTGCAGGCAGTATGGAGTTGCAGCCCGTTGAAGGAAACCCCCAAAGAGGAATCTGGAAGGCCTGCTGCTGGAGAATGGCAGAGGAGGTACAACAGGAAAGCTGAATTATAGATTATATAGAGGGTCGTTCTGTGGCCCTTTAACCACTCTTACAAACAGGATATAAACTATGTGGACAGAGGTAGTATCAGCAAAATGTTGACAAAGCAGAATATTACTACTTCACTGTGTCACAAACTGTTGTCAAATACTAAGAAACCTATTTTTAATAGAAATTTGTAATATATGTTTGATGCTTAGGAAATGTCCTGCTTTGCAATCATGTCTGTGCAAAAGGGAGCCCTAAGACATTTTATGAAATAAAAAGAAATTAAGCACTCCACAATATTAACCTGTTGTGTGTATTTTAGGAGCAGTTAAACCGCTATGAGAGAGCCATCTACGCTAGCCTGAGTGGAAACCTCAAACCGGTAATATAATTTGAGACTGTTTCTGTGTGTGTGTTATCGTGCGCATGTGCCACCATTTCACCCAATAAATGGAAAACCTAAAGCATTTATCCTGCTTATTGAGTCACTGAAGTTGTGTAGACTATTACGGTGTACTCACACCAGATGACCTGTACAATGTTCGAGCATATTTCCCCTCAAAGTCAGTTAGTCAGTTAGTTGACTTGTATGATTGGATGATTTGACATACCAAGCCCTGGCCTACCTGAAGAAGTGGACTCTGGGATGCATCTAGTGTGATTTCTGACCGTGCCTGAGCGGGAAAGGATCTGATATTCCTACTGCAATAATGGCTAGAGGGCACAAAATATATATATATTTTATATATAAATATAAATCAGATGCATTGGTTTTTAAGATCTACTTTATGAACATAGTTAAAACCACATGCATGACTGGATTGTGTGTGTGTTTCTCTGTGTGTCAGATCCTGGCAGTGTGTGAGTCATGGGAGGACTGTGTTTGGGCACACTTCAGAGTTATGGTTGACTCGCTGGTTGAAAAAGACTTAATGTCATCGGGCATGGCCCACCAGGAAGTGGAGACCCTTCCGCGAGAATACCTGGAGGCTAAGTATGATATGCAGAGCAAATTTTATACAGTATTCGTTTTTGTGTCTCTGAGTTATATTTTGAAGATTGGTTATGACTGAACAGATACACTCTTATTTTAATTACTTCAGCCATCCACACAGGCCTCTTGTGTTTGTACCCCCATATCATAGTTCTGATGTGTTTTCCAGCCTGTATAACAAATAGGTGTACAGAGCTATATATATATATATATATATATATATATATATATATATATATATATATATATATATATATATATATATATATATATATATATATATATATATATATATATATATATATATATATATAAACTTTAAAAGCTGATACTTACATACAACTCAGCTGTAGGATGCATCCCTGACTAGAATAAATCCCTTCTTTAGGATTTAGATGCAACTGGTACCTCTGGGCATTTAACGGTTTGTCTCTCCTCAGTTGGACCATGGAAAAGGTGTTTGAGGAGCTTCAGTCCTCAGAATCAAAGGTAAAACTCACACAACTGAATGTGGTCTTTGAATATAGAAATCAAATGAGTCAATGCAGCATGATTTATTAATTTTTTCTGTGTTTTTATGTGCAGAGGGTGTTGGACGAGACTAAAGAGCATTACCACATCATTCAGAAGTATGTCATCCTCGGAGACCTGGATGGTAAGATCCTTTTGCCTCTGACTAATGCGGGGAATTCAATTTGTTAGTTTAAAAATGAAATGGCATTATAATTATTTTTATTTTACTAGTTATATTGTAAATTGACTTAGGACTTCCTCTCTCCATGTTTCTTTCAGGTCTGCTGGATGAGTTTTCTGACTGGCTGACAGCCTCAAAACCCCTCCCCTCCCACCTGCTGCGGTTCATGACTCACCTTCTGCTGTTCTTTCGCTCCTTGGGTTTGGCGTTGAAGGTAAAGTATATCAGTTACAAGCTAAATGCTGTAGTCCATAAATGCAATAAATGTTTTGTGGTTGAGCATTGGACCCCCTCTTTTTAATCAGGTTGATTTGTTGCATTCTCTATTATATCATACAGTTTGAAAGTCTAGTAGAGTTGCATTAAAAAAGGTCATGTTACTGTTGGTATATTAGTGGTAAATGGTCATAATGTGTTGATTTTTGTGTTTTAATGTATAAAAATAAACCATAACAATGATTGTCCAGTTGTGGCCATTGAGAATTTCAAAAATAATCTGTAATCTAAATAATCTATTTTGTTTAGTCACACTACTACGCACAGTTCAGTTTTCTCTTGCTTAAACATACTTGTGTGACAAGTTGATTATATTGATATTTTAATTTAAATGTAAGGTGTGAAACCAGACTCAACATGACTTAAATTCATTTCCCAGAATTTTGATGTTTCCAACATTAGATCTTTCACGTTAATGTCGGCTGACCTGGTTGTGTCTTCCCCTGTCCCTCTCTAAGGAGGAGGTTTGTGTCGATGTCCTGAAGGCATACATCTCTCTTTTGATCCGGGATCAACAGACCGAACTTGTTGCAAGCTATGTGGGTCACCTACCAACTGAGCTTGCCACGGCTCAGTATGCTGCTTTCTTGGAGACTGTCAACCAGCCTGAGCTCCGCCCCCGCTGCCTGGAGCTCGCCACTGATGCTGGTGAGACGCAAAATGTTAAAGCATGCATATTGTGGGCAATAAGACAACAAAAAACATATATCAGAGAAGAAATGTTTTTGTTGCAGGTCTTGATATTGCTGCAATAACCAAGCTGGTGGTGGAGACTGTTAGAGAGAAAGACGACCCAGACTTTTCACATCACAATCAGACATTAGAAACTGGAACTACAAAGGTACATAGTAGAACTCAAACAAAACAACACATTCTGTTTTTTGTATTTTTCTTTATTTTCAGATTTAAAAATTACAAAGATTGGAAGCCAAATGCTTATGCAAAGACTAATAAACATTCTTGTGTGCATTGCTATATTCTGTATCAATTACAACAAGACAACATAGTTTTGAAATACTATTAGATCTGGGTGGAGATGCCATAACACTGTGCTTTAACAGGAGGACCAAAAGAAGATTGATGTTATTGATTGGTTGCTGTTTGACCCTGCACATCGAGCCGAGGCCCTAAAGCAGTCCAATGCCATCATGAGGAAGTTCCTAGGTACTGGGCTTTTATTTATTTATCCAGTGTTTCCCACAGGGCTCTGTGAGTCTATTTAGGGTGGACCTATTATAGAGTCGGGTGCAGTGTGAGAGGAGAATGAAGAAGTCTAGGTCTATGCACAACTGCGTGGTTGTGTAAACAAGGTAGTGCTCGCTCTAGTAATAATTTAAATAGTCTATGCCTAGAGACTGACTACTAATCAAACATGAGTAGAGATGATTTAATGTTGGCTAATGTTGGTGATTGTGAACAATATGTGTGAATTAGAAAATGACCAAAAGTATGCTTTATTTCCAGATGTTTAATGCATTACTTGAATGGTCACTTTCTTAGACTGTACAAGACATTCTACTTAGCCATTTCTTCCATCTGCCTGACTTCCTGTCTGTCCATCTCGCAGCCCTGCAGAAACATGATGCAGCCAAGGCGGTGTTCTCTAAATTTCCAGAGGATTCAATGAAGGTGATTTATGGCCACTGGGCAGGAGTGGGTCAGTCCATCCTACCTGCTGAGGAGGAAAACGCCATCAGAGAACACCTGTGTATCAGGGCCTACCTGGTCAGTTTCTAGTCTCAAATGTTCCAATATCAACTGGTTTAGCCATTACCCTAATATAATTATTATAATAGAAACAATAATATTTTTGTGGAGGGGATCAACAAAGTTATTTAGTTTGATTGTTTGGGCATTATTAATATCTATACAAACCTTTGTTCCAATTGTCAAAGATGTTAAGATATTTTACAAATAAGTGAAAATGTTTGCGGGCTGGTGGCATGAATGTCCAATCAAAGCAGTTCTAAAGTATCTTAATCTGGTGGAGACATAAGATCAAACATAGAATCACATCCTTAAAGTATCTTTAAGGTTTGAGCAATGGGAAGCACAGTGTTCGAGCTAATTGAGTCCTAGTGCTGTACTCCAGCTGAAGGATTACTATAGTCTGTTCTACAGGTTTATTATTGATTATTGATGGGAATGTCTTTCTCACTGGTTTTACAGGAAGCCCATGAGGCCTTCACTGAGTGGTTTAGCCATAGCAGCTCTGCTCCTCAGAAGCCGGCTCTTGCTCCTGAGGTCAAATTCACAGAGAGGGTAGCCAATGAGATGAGAGAAAAGGAGTACCAGGTAAACACACACACACTGTTATTTCATATATTTAGTTTTAAATTAATAAAACGTTGATATTTCCAGTACCATTACTACTATGCATTTTCATCAATACACCTTATCCAGCAGTGAGGAATACTGCATTTGTCAGGGACTTTTATTATTGAAGTGGTTGAAGATCTTTACTTGAAGATAACTTTCTGACTGCTTCTTGTGCTTTAAGCTGTTTTTTTTTTTTTTAATCCTGTTGTTTTCTTGTGTGTGTATGTGTGTGTGTCAGGCCTCTCTATCAGCCTGGTCATGTCGTTTGGATGTTCTAACTGAAGATGTGAAGGAAAGAATCTACAATGTGCTGCTGTTTGTAGATGGAGGCTGGATGGTTGACAACACACAGGTAAGTTACAAACTGGACCAATGAACAATACATTTATGGTGGTATTGATCACAAAATGATTTTATGTTTTGACTGAAAGAACCAGTGTTCCAATGAAACAAAGTATGCTTTAGTGTTAGACGAAATTAGAAGATATTTCTTCTTAATTTTTGTGTCTATATAAGAAGTAGTTTAGGCTGTGAAAGTCTTCTAAGCTTAATTGTACCAGTTGCTGCCAGAAAACAAAGTCAGAAACAATTCTATGTTTGGATTCAAAGCTTGTTATTTAATTTTTATTATGGTTTAAGGATGCTGAGGAGGATTCTGATCGCAGCCACCAGATGGCAGCGTTACGCTCTTTGTGTTTGCCGCGCCTGAGCTTCTTGCTGCTCAGCGTGCTGCAGAACACCTCCAGACACCAGGAGGCACTGCGACTGGCTGACATCATCTCATCTGACCAGCACCGTCTCTACCAGGTCAGTAAATCTCCTTTTCACACCCTAACCTAATGGCTTCATCAAGGTCTTGAAGCGATGAATATTTGTCATTAGGCATATTTGGCTTTTATCTTAATGTTGTGTAGTGAGTAGGCAAGGTACAATAAAATCATCACATAAGGACATTAGGCGCATCTAATAAAGATGTAAACAAAATCAGTGTGAGCTTTGTTGTTTACAGCCCTGAGTCATACGAAAAGACAGGTAACATCCTACTAAATTTAAGCAGCAGGCTAAAACTAATTAACTAGTCATACTCTTGTTGTTTCCAGTATTTATTATTACTGATTCTTCTGTACATTTTTTGGCATATTACTAGTCCTAAACTCTTATACGCTTACAGCTAGAAACATGGTTCCAACTCTAACATGTTAAGTAAGGAGGGGTGTGCTATTACTTTGTACACTGATAGCTAATGTGCAATAATTATTTGTTACATTTTATAACCATTTACAGTACTGTGCAAACGTTTTAGGCAGGTGTGTAAAATAAAATACTGTAGACAAAGAATGCTTTCAAAGTGGAAGTTAAACATTTATTTTTATAAATGAACAAAGTGCAGTAAACGAAAGATGAATCTAAATCAAATCAATATTTGGTGTTACTACCTTTTGCCTTCAAACCAGCATCATATCTTATAGGTACACTTGCAAAAAGTCAGGGATTTTATAGGAGTGTGAGTCTGGGATTACTTGAAGAGACAGAAGGATGTGACAGCCTACATCCACAGAAGATCTGTGGTTAGTTCTCCAAGATGTTTAGAACAACCTACCAGCCGAGTTCCTTCAAAAACTGTGTGCAAGTGGGCCTAGAAGAATTGCTGCTGCTTTGAAGGCAAAGGGTTGTCAAACCAAATTGATTTAAGATTTCTCTTTTGTTCACTCACTGCATTTTGTTCATTTATGAAAATAAATGTTTAACGCTTTCATTTTCAAAAGCATTCTTTGTTTAGAAGCATTTTTTCACACCTGCCTTAAACTTTTGCACAGTATTTTTTTTTTTTGCACTGTATTTTGAAGGACAGTCTATGGGTCTTTTATGTATTTTATTTGTTTTCACACATGAAAACTGCTAGGAAAGGGCTGTTACTAGGGATGTCTTACTCTACATGGTGAAAACTTATATTTGTTATGAATATTTTTATGATTTTTGTCTATGAGAGCAATCTTTACACAGCAAATACTAAACATAACGTTGTGAAACTTTGTGGACAGCTGTCTCATGATGAAATGCTTCACATATAACAGCATGAGCTCTATAGCGCCACCATCTGACGAGTAATAGACGTTTTTTTAGCATGCTACTAGTCCTACACTCAGGGCTTCCAATCTCCCACCAACGAAGGCTGTAAACTTCTGCAAACTTAGACGTACTTAGATGTAATTTTTACTCTAGACATGCAGTACAACACTTTTAATACAGTGCTATTTTGGAAATTGTTCACATGTACATTTATTGACCTCAGCTTGCATTCACCCTGATATATGCACAGGTAAAAAAGGTATTTTGAAAAAACAACTATTTTAAAACCGTGTACCTCCACAGCTGAACATTGACTTTCCCCAATAACTTGTTGCTCCCGTCTGTATCTTAACAACAAAAGGCAATGTAAACATTTGCTTGTATCCAACAAGCATTTGTTTCCTTGACAACTATGTAGGCAAACTTCAAAGGCAATCAGTACAGTGAGGAGAGGGATGCTATTATTCTGAAAATAGTTGCACCATGATGAAATGCTTCACATATTACAGTATGGACTTTGTAGCACCACAGAGTGGCCAATAAACATGTAAAAGTGCTTGTTCCCCTCTGATGTCATCAAGGGTCTAATCTTTGGTAGAGCCCAAGAGTAAAGGAATATAAAATTATCAGTCTACTGCACAGTGTAAAGCTATTTTTTATTATATTAGAAAGTGTAATGATTAAGGTAAATATTACAGATTATTGTAAGTTGTTCCCTACTCTGGAGCAGCTTCAGAGATGGAACACTTTTGTTTAAGTATTTCTCTAGGTTTTGGAACAAAAAAAGATTTAACAGTCACATCGAACTCTGAAAAGTTGCAGCACACCCTATACTCACAATTATATTGCCTCTGACACTGATAAATACATTTAAAAAATATTCAGCCCCTAGTTAATAGAAGATAAATGTGATAAATTCCCTTTATACCAGAGTTTGATTTTAGAAGAAAAAGTTATTTTTTCTTTTACCATTCACTAAAATCCAAGCTTTCACTTTTGTCAGGTTGATAAATACAAGCATTGTTCTGTTTCTCTGCATCTCCTTCTCTCCAAAATTTTAGGTTTTCTCTAAAGAGGAGCTGAGGAGGTTTCTTCAAAAGTTGAGGGAGTCATCACTGTCTCTGTTAGACCGAGGACTTGACCCACTAGGCTACGAGCTACAACCATGAACACACAACGAGCATATATGTCTGCACACACCAACACATACACATAACATTGTTTGAATCGGTTGTATCTTTTTGTGTTAACTGTTTTTGCAAAATAAAAGCCAGTGTTCCCTGTAGTGGGTAAGTGTAAACCTTATTTGAAGCATGTTGTAATAATGTTGCTGGGTTTTAGACTTTTCCATGACAAGGCTGTAGCTTCTGGCCAGGGCCCTCTATGTTCTGACTGGCCTGCAGAAAGCGGTAGATTTGAAAATGTTATAGCTGTTTATGTACTATATTTCGTAATAATAAATATGATAAATGTTATGATTTAATTTAACGTTTGAATCTTTGAAGCATTTCTTTTTTTAAGGAAAAATCACGTTTGCCAAGAAAAACATACATTTTGTTTTAAAACGTTCTCTTTTTTGAGTATTTTTGTTAAAAATGAAGGTGTAACCTGCATATGGAAATAGATTAATTGAACTTGGAGTAAAAACAAACTCCGTGTGAATTGGATCGACCTCTGGCTGCTGTTCCAATAATTTGGCCAGTAGAGGCGCCACAAAGACAAACAGCGGATACGAACGTTCCTCCATCAGGAGCCAGGTCTGAGTTCGGCGGCTCGGGAAAACTGGTGGATAAACGCAGGTGATAGATTTTTCCGGCAACAGTAGCTAAAAATGTGAGTATATTTAATATTGGTCTTAAATTCGTAAGAGGTTTGTTGCTGTGATAGCAGTAGTCTAATAACAGGGTGGTTAGCTTCGTGCTAGAAGGCCGCGGAGCCTCGGGCTTTCCTGACGGGCGGCGGTACTGCGGTTGTTCGTATACTGGCTAATCTGATAGCTTGGTTCTGGTAGAACAAAGTGGTGAAGCATGATTTACTCATAATCACATGAGCCACAGGGACGTGTTTTGCTCACAGTTAAGGTTTTAACGTTGGGTCTGTGGGTCTCTCTCTTTTAGTTGGCTTCTTGACTAACGTTAGCGAGTTGTATTAATGTTAGGGCGAAGTTTGCTAATTTAGCAAAAAACGCCTGCATTTAGTTGTACCGCGAGTGCGAGAGTAGCAAACATTGTGGGTAGTTTTTTTATTGTTAACTGATTGCTGATTGGTTCATGGCTGTGAAAATGTTTTAGAATTTGTTTTAGCATAGGAACAGAGTCGTCGCATGCAGGTGTAGCATTAGCTTTGGAGCTGGTGAACTGTGGATCATGACAGAGGCTGATGTCACGGGCCGGGTTGATGAAGCAAAGACAGACCGTGAGTGACGCCGGATCGGGACAAGCCCGGGCATATCTTCACTGCACGGGGGCGTGTCGTTCTGCTAAACCGCGCGTGCTGCCCTGAACGAGAACACGCTGTTCTGATAGAGGAACACGAGGGGCCTTTGTTAGGACAACGTCCCCCAGTAGTTCTCTGGTAGAACCAACGTAGCGTGACCTGCATCTGTTAGATTTCCCCAGCCGCGTCACTTATGACACATTTTTGTATAATCTGCATGTCACGCAGACTGATGCCCAGAGACGTTCACCTTTGTTTACTGTAGAATATGTGAACAAATCCAAGTGGTGCTTCTCTTAGCAGTCAGTTGTGGTTTTGTTTGCGAGTATTATCAGGTATGTTTAAGTACTCAGTATTTGTATGTGCACTTATGTCACCTGACCGTGCTTTGGACCTATATTGTGCCCATGATTTTATTAGGATAGTTAAGTCTCCAGCTGTTAGATCAGGTGACTTACCCTCTGGATGTTCTCTGTCACTGTGTGATAGTTTGTCTGTCAGCGCGTATAGTTGATAAAGAGAATAAAACTGGGAGTCTTGCTGTTATTTTTGTCAATTTGCTATTTGAAATCTATTTACAGATTTTTTTTTTTAATAAACACAGACAACATCTTTATCCACTTCTATGTCCACCAAAAAAACCTTGGTGCAGATCACTATTACAATTATAACTTAGCCTGTGGTAACTAGGACTAGTGTGAGTTCTGTTAATCTGGTTATCTCATTTAGCCATAGGTGAGTCATCCTGAACTAGTCCCGACATGTCTACTCAGAGCTGTATGATTAAATCAGCTGGTGCTGTCTGCTTTAACTTGAACATACAAACGCTGCTGCTGACTCAGACATGAGTGCCACTGTAGTGCCTTGATAGGTTCCATGTAGACTAGGAAGGGACAGGACGTTTAGCTGGTCTAGTCCTGACATGTCTGAGCAGGTCTATAAGAGTCTAAGTCCACCCTGGTCCACCTCACTCCACTCACTGCACTTTATCTCTTGTAACTTGCACAGGATGGACTGCTGCTGATACAGTTTACTCTGTATATTCTGGTAAGAAATTTACTTTCTATCTGATTATTAGCTGAGAGCACTGTCTTCATTATGCATAACTATTCCGTGTGTTACTTCTATATTTGACAACTACTGCTGTGTGAGGGCTGGGTAATAAATCAACTTTTCTGTCCATGCAGTTAAGGTTTCAACTAAAAATATCTATGACTTGGATGTTTATTAGGCCTATTAAATGTAAAACAGACAGTCAAAAAGTCCTGCTAAAAAAATACAGAACAGCAATAATCAGTTTTGATGTTATGTTTGATTAAAATCTTGCAGCTCTAATCAAAATATAACTTTTCTTGCCTAAGGGGCAGATACTGAAATCCAGTATTAAAAGTGGCCCAGCGCTAAGTTATCAATAAAGACCACTTAGGATGTAAGTAAGTTTTGACATTACTTTCTTTGCTATCTGAATTGGTAAAAAAGATTTCATTTGTGCTGCATAATAGTTTAACTTTTTCTGACAAACTCTTGTTTCTGAATAAGCCATTTGTCTGTGATGCATTTTTGCTATTTCCAATCCAGAGGAGATCTCTCTCAGAGCCTGTGTGTGAGGGGCAGGGGCAGCATCTGCGGCACCACGCAGATAAAAAATGCACTATTAGTAACAAAGGCGGAAGGAATGAATGTTAAAACTGTGGTGACTGTTGACTAGAGTCAGTGCTTGTCTTAGCAAGTCTTTAGCATGTAGGGGCGGAAACAGGAGCGATCCATCACATCAAGCGAAAGTCTATCAGGTGCCGGCTCAAAATTGACTCTTCGACTGCCTTGCTTATAAGTTCAGTTTTTGTTGCCCCAGCTATGTCATGCTAACAAAACCACACAGACATCATAAAATTTGGTAACCATCAGCCAGCTGATTGGTATGGGTTTGTTCAAATTTGCATCAGGTGTGTCACTTTGAATTTTACAGTTTAAATTTTAAAGAACCAAGAGAGAGCATAGAGTTAGTGACTTGGGAGCTGCAGGGACGCATCAATACATTCAGTGAGTCCTAAAACACATTTTTTAGTAAAAACATACAAGAGGGGTGTACGAGCCAACAACAGCTTTTTCAGTGTCGGTTCTACTTTGGTATTTTCCTGCAGTGCTGTTGTCAGGTGCCTTTGAAGCTTGACTAAGTAATTGTCACGGAAACCAATGTATTGTCTTGCTTCTTGGGTTCATAGAAAAATACTTTTGCAGCAAGTTAGTAAACAAGGCCAGTGTTCAGCTGTTGTGGCACACAGTTTTTTTTTTTTACCGTGCTTGGTGGAATTTACTTGCGT
Organism: Channa striata; assembly: GCA_033026295.1. Taxonomy (NCBI): domain Eukaryota; kingdom Metazoa; phylum Chordata; class Actinopteri; order Anabantiformes; family Channidae; genus Channa; species Channa striata. The sequence goes on from CM065169.1 coordinate 18,486,086, forward strand.
GTCGTTTTTTTAAAATAAAACATCTCTGGAGTGGCAATCGTTCCCACGTAAGGCTGCTTTTACAAGGTTTATTTTCATAATGTGGTAGAGTGTTTAAATCTTATATAGTAGTGGGTTACATGAGTAATGTATTTTTTGTTGTTTGATCTGAGCTGAGATGAAAAGATTTTAAATGCCCCGTTTTAAGATTTTGCAAAATTTTTGTTAAAGCTGCAGCTACAATGAATAAACACGCCCTTCTACTCTGTTGGAGCTTGCTGGTCTAGAAGGTGAAATTATGTATAGTATTAAAAAAACATCAATTCTGTTTAGTTTCTTTTTTCTTATCCGAAAACTACAGATAACAGTATTGTTAAAGAATTCTACAGATGAGCAGTAGTATACCGTATTTTTCGGACCATAAGCCGCTACTTTTTTCCGACGTTTTGAACCATGCGGCTTTTACAGAGATGCGGCTTTTCTATGAATTTTTCTGCAGCCCTCAGATGCGCTGTAGATGGAAGTCAGTGCAAACAAAAAGCGCCAGTTTTTATTCTTAGCGCATGCAACCCAAGACGCACACCAGCAAACATCAGCACTTTTACTGCCGTGTTACAGGCACCATTCAGGTTCAGGTGTATGAATAAAGACTTATGGTACAAAACCTTTTGTTGAGCGCAGCAACTCCTCCGTGGAATAAGAGACGTTTCTCCTTTGGCTAAACATAATTATAACAAGGACGTTTTTGTCGGCTCTGTACATTCAGCCACACATTGTTTTACCGTAATGCTTCCTTGCCTACTGTGAACAATGAGTAGGAGCGCAACAACAGATATTATTTCTCAGCCTGGATATTGGCGGCTTATAGTCCGATGCAGGTTTATATGTGACAAAATATATATTTCTTTTAAATTTTAAAATTTAGGTATAGTCCAGAATTTACGAGTTAAAATCCAAAAAGAAGAAAAACTAAAATTATGTCAACATGTGGAGCTTTCAAACATAGCTTGGGAACTTGTTTTGCTTTTATAGCTTCAAAGTTTAAAATACAAACATTGTAAATGACTAATAAAAATAACATGACACAATTTAGATTAATATATTTTTTTATTAGCCATTTAATCATAGGATTCTTTTTTAACAAGCCGAAAAATGCGAGACGAGATTTGTTTGTAGGACACTAATCATCATTATAGTATGAATACTTTGCATTGCCATGTAAGGGGAAAAGTTTTTCATTTATACAGAGGAATTAATTTTTTTTTTCAGAGTAATAGGAAAGAAAATGTAGTGAGTATATTTATCTGGTTGATGGAAATCAGGTGTCCCTAATCCCTACTGTGATTTTTGGAACCCAGCTATCCCACGAAAGGCACTTGTAACCCTGTACATGTAAACACGGATTGTCAGAATAATCATTATCTGCCAACATTCCAGTTTGGAGCAACAGCCTCTGAACTTTAACCTGGCTTGCTTAATGTTAAAGAATTAAGCAGATCCGATAAAGTTTTAGTGTTTCTACCTTCTTGTCCAAGCAATAGCCGGTGTCTTACCTAAACTGAATGTTGACTTGCTTCCAAACCATGTTAATGACTTAGTAAGAATTGATAGGATATTTATAAGAGTGGAAGCTTGCTAAAATGTTTTCAAAATTAACTCCATCTTGCATTGATCTTGAGAATAAGCAATATAACGTGTGATGTTTTGTTTACGCAGAAACAATCAACCTCATCATGTCAGCTGACAAAGAGCTCAACACCAACCCCTCTGATGACAACACATTGGTGAGAGCAACAGACACTTCCACTGGCCTTCACCTACCTGTTCACTGACTGTATGCTCTGTGGCCTAATATTTTCCTGTTTGTGTTTAGGTCAGACCAAAGGTAGAGTTCCATTCCCTACTGCAACATGCAGGAGCAACTAAAGATGTTCTCACCATGAAGGAGGTGCATTTGTCTGTCTGTGTTTAAACAGATAACGCTAATTGCAAACTGATGACTGAGATTGTACTAAAACTATTGCTGTGTTTTATTAGCATACTTATTCTGACCCATTCTATTGCTTACTTGATACCTTATGACAACCCCGTTAATGACTGGGAAAGGAAAAAGTTGTGTGAAAAGATTGCAGACATGAACTCAGCAAGCACTTCTACAAAGTCATTTTTATATTCAGCTCCTTTTTCACGTAATGATCTGTCACTGAACTTGTAAGTGTTGAGGGAAAACGATTTTATGCAAGACATGGATACAAACAAACATGAATTCATCTGGGATGTTCTTCCTGCAGGTGATGTTCTACTTGGGTCAGTACATCATCCAGAAGCAGCTGTATGACCAGAAGCAGCAACACATCGTCCACTGTGCCCAGGATGCACTTGGACGGGTACTGGGAGTCGACAGCTTCTCTTGCAAAGAGCCAAGGTGGGAAAGAAGTGACTTTCGCTATTTGTTTCTCTTTTTCTTTTTTTTCTTTTTTACAATTTTACCTTAAATAATTTACAATAATTTATGGTGCATGCTTTGTTAATGAGGTAACTAAAAATATATTTAATTATCTTTCAGAGCTCTGTTTGGAATGATCACCAAGAATCTGGTGGCTGTGAGGAGCCCAGGTAGGACACTCCCCCTCTGTATATGTGCCTCTCGTTATGTCCTGTTAGTTTTTCCCTTATGTCCACTATGTGCTGGTCATTAGCAACTGAAATTACCTGTCACATTGGAGTTGAGAGTTGCACAGTCTTACTTACACCTGTTTTTTTTCCTGCTGCTCAGATTTTGAGAAAACGAACGTCTGTTTCTCTGAGTCACCGGCAAGCTTGGGGGAACCCAACAGCAACAATCACACCGACAGAGCAACAGAGGTAAGGCAAATAGCTTTATAATATTGTTTTATGTCTGTGCCTTGTACTCAAAACATTTTGGTTGATCAGGCAATTATAGTAAAAAGAATATAATATGGTACTTTGGGTTGACTTCATGTTAGATTTAAGGTACAGTGTATTCTGTGAAATGAACAGAAGGCAAAAACTGAAGAGCCAGTAACTGAAGCTTCAGTCAGATTCAATGCTAAAATTAGAAATACAATTAAAACAAACAGGACAGTGTGATCATCAATTTCAACTTTATTTACGGCCAATTTACAACAAGGTCATCTTAAGGCACTTTACATAATAGAATCAAGACTATACAGACATTTAGAGAAAACCAAACAAATCCCCCTTGAGAAGCTGTAACAGTGGAGAGGAAAAAGTCCCTTTAATGGAAGAAACTGCTATTAGCTTTGAAAATGGAAAGTGGAGAGAGAAAAGAAAACATTGGGCAGGTTGGTAGGACCCAGAAGACACAGAGTTAATGTCATCCAGTGGTGACCTAAATGTGCAGGAGGAAAGTGTCTCAGTGCATCAGGGGTTGGTCCCCCAGCAGTCTAACCCTATAGCAGCAACAGGGTTTATGTTTGTGCACAAAGCAAGACAAATTAAAAGATTTATTTTTGTGTATGTTTGATCATCCTGTAAAAGGAGAAAATGTTACTGTTAGCCAAGAAGTTATATGTATTAAACAATGTTTTTTTAGGAGGCAGATTCTGAAAGTCCCTCCTCATCATCAGATAGGAGGCGGAGAAGGGGGCGAAGGAGGAGGAGAAGCCGCAGGAGTAGTGACCCAGGTGAGTCTCTTCTCCAGCATCACTACTTCACTGCAGCTCATGAGGACCCTGTGATATTGTGTATTAAACAACATGCACACATTTTCTCAGGACCTTCACAGAATTATTGAGGATGATGATGAAGAGTCTGAGGAGGAAGACGAAGAAAGTAAGAAGAGGAGGAGATCTGATAGCTACTCCTTGACCTTTGATGAGAGCCTGTCTTGGTGTGTGATTGGTGGGTTGGGAAGTGGACGGGACAGACACAGCAGCCAATCCTCAGAGTCTCACAGCACGGTAAGTTATGTACGCACATCTATTGGTTGTGCTTGATTAAACAAAAACTGTTGCATTTGTTTATAACGTGGACTCTGTGTGTAGTCTGGGAGGTCGGATGTCACAGTTGCAGCTTCAGACTCTGACAGTGACAACTTTAGCGTTGAATTTGAGGTTGAATCAATTGACTCAGATGACTACAATGAAGATGATGCCTCTCTTTCTGCAGATGATGATCAGGTAAACACCTTGGAATTACTCACAGTTCCCATTTTAAAAACTGTAATGACTAGCTGTTTAAGGAAATTAAAGCTTTGCTGAATTAAAAAAAATAAAGCTTTGTATTTGTGAGGTCTAACATCTCCACTAGTAACCAGTAGAGTGTAGATTAAAAAAAAGACTATTCTGAACTATTGACTAATACTGTTTGGACTATGCTAAAATGTATATGAACCATTGTTAACAGGATAATTGTATTAATTAATACTGTGTCTTTTTCCAGGTATATGAGGTCACTATCTTTGGGGCAGATGATGACGACTCCTTCGATGAAGACACAGAAATCACTGAAGCTGTGAGTCTTCACGCAAACACACACACGGTTGCTCTTTCAGTCTGTTGCTGCCAAACTGACACACCCGTCAGTTTTACTCCAAAGTTCACCCTTATTGAACACTGACCTTTTGAAGTTCTCTAAAGTCTAGTTTAATAAACACAAAGTTAAATGGTAAAAGGAGCAGAAAGGACAGTGATAGGTTAATGAGTTTCCTGTCCTTGCCAGACCATCCAATTAAATTTCACATGGCATGTTTTACTGATTCCTACCTTTTAAAGTACATGTTTCCCTCTCAGGATTACTGGCGGTGTGTGAAGTGTGATGAGATGAACCCTCCTCTGCCCAGAAATTGTCTCCGCTGCTGGACCCTACGCCAGGATTGGCTGCCTGAGGAATCAGTAACTAATCCCACCCTTTCTAGCCCTAAAGCCCTGCCCCCAAAGCCGACTAACCAATCAGCAGCTGAAGAAGCTCCAGGTAGGTTTTTGTCTGGATTGTCTGGTATGAGGTGACATTGGAAAATTCAGATTGTTTTTTTCCTGTATCTTTGCTCCTTGTCAAGACAAGTTGTTGTCTCCTGAAGGTTCTGATGTGGAGGAAAATGAAGGACTTGATGTTCCCGATGGGAAAAGAGCGAAAACCCCTCCCCTTTCATCACAGAGTCTGTCTGACTGCACCTCCTCTGCACCGAACTCTCAGGATTTCTTCTCTTCCTCTGAGCCTTCGTCCTCCTCCACCTCCCAGAAGCTCTGGACTCCTGACTCCCAGCCTTCCGTCTCTTCTTCCATAGATTCACAGGAGCTTCTTCCACCTTCCCCCACCACTCAGCCTCCACCTCCCCCTGTGGCCCCCGAGCTGGAGCGCACCGTGTCTGCAGAGTGGCGACTGCCCGAATCGTGCCTTGACCCGTGTCTCATCTGCCAGTCCAGGCCAAAGAATGGCTGTATTGTCCATGGACGAACCGGACACCTGATGTCCTGCTACGTGTGTGCAAGGAAGCTTAAGAAACGGAATAAGCTGTGTCCGGTCTGCAGGCTGCCTATCCAGTCAGTTGTCCTTACCTACCTCAGCTGAAACTGTCTGTCCACATTACAATTGCAAAATTCAACTTCTGTTTTTCCCCCCACATGCACATGTCTGCACTTTCTAACACAATTCATAATTTGACTTCTCTAATTTTTGCCTAGTAATCAAAAGTTTGGTAATAAATATTTTGTTCACCTTCTGACTTTAGTTGTTCCTTAGCAACATTAATTCGATGAGTTTTTTTCCTAAAAGTTTTCTAACAGTTAAAGCTGCATTTGCTAACTTTTTATTTTATGGGTCTATATTTCCTGGAAGGAATTTTTAATTTAATACAAATTATAGTAAAATGTATTTCCTTTAAAGAAACATGGTTCCTGGAAGGAAGGTCGTAGTTATCCCTAGTTATCACTGCACTTTTCAAAACTTTCCAAGAAAACTTCCTGGAATGTTCGGGAAGACATTGGACAAAACTGCTTATATAAGAAAATGCTTAGTTATTTATTGTATTTAAGGAAATCATTAAGAGCTCTTTAAATAATAAATATGAGAGATTTCTAATTTTTGCAGTTTTTTTGCAGAAGTTTGAGTTCTTATTTTAAGTGTCTACATAAACACACACACTATTCACAACAGTGCTTTAGTTCCAATATAGTTTTGATGTATTTGAACTTTCATCACTGTGCACTAATACACTCTGTACCTGACAGCTGTAGTTACTTCATTTGAGTTGAACACATGAATTTTAATACATATTCCTTGGCACAAGTGAAATGAGCTCAGCTGTTAAAAAAAAAGAAGTTTCCTTTTGAAAATTTTAAAGGTAAATTATTAATTCTAAGACCTGCGATAAGTTGTAAATGCCATTTAGCAAATTTCCAGTACTTATTTTCCAGTAACATAATTTTGTTAACTTAAAATAATGAAATTACCCATTTGTTGAACCTTATAATTATTGTAGATTTGTAACAATAGTTCAAAATCTTACTTGCAACTGTTATTGCCTTTTTTCAAGATTTTTTAACTGCAGGGTTTGTTGCGTCTCAGTAAACATGAGATTTGAATTGTTTTGCAGAGATTAAATATTTACTACTATTACATGTCATTTCATGCATTAAACAAGCAATTCATTAAAATATTAATCCGCAGTATAAGCAAAAAAAGTTCCATTTCCCGCTGAATGATGAGCTATTACACACTATGTAATGAACTACATATTCAAATAATAATTTATACTAGTGTGTAACCCCGACCACGTTCATCCATCAAAGGGCGACTAAGTTTTTACTGTTATCCTATGGCTCTAGTTAGCATAAAATATGTTTATGCTACTAGCTGAAAAAACTCCTCTAGATGACATCATCAGAGACGTTTTTCATCATCGGGGTTCAGATGATGTCATGACGTCGGAGGAGTACGGAGCAGCAGGTTGCACCACACTGCCTACCTCAAGATTATGAGCAATGAGATGATGACATCATCTGGAGGCATTTTCCAGCTAGAAGCAGAAACATTTTCTGGCATTTCTTTGAATCTATTTCCTATATTAAAAAAATAGTAAAGTTGCTGGCCTGTTGTAAACCAACTATTTCTCGTACAACAAGGCCTATAGCTAAAATGCAATCCAATAGTTTTTTTGCAAGTTATTTAAAATCCAAAGGTTTTTGTTTGTTTTTTTTTTAAAGAATCATGACAATTGTGACTTACTCTGCATGGTGAGCAGCTGTCACCCTCAGCAGGAACGTGCTCTGAAGGGTCAGTCCTTAGGTGGCCGCATGTGAGCGGAGCGAGAAAAAGCAAAGAGAGAAGAACCTCACAGATTGCCACCTTAGAACGAGGAACAAGTAGAGGAGAAAACACGATGGATGAGCTGCGGTTTATAAAGTGCACTTCCCCGTTTGGCTCACACAGAGGCAGCGTTGTCACACAGACAGGCTGAAAGAGGACCAACAGAGGACCAGAGTTAATATTAATGTTCACTGCTTCATGCTGAAAACAAACAAAATGTGTTAAAGTACAAATACTTACCAATGTGTGAAATAACCTCATGTTTGTTCAGATCAGGTGGAAGATCTGCAGAATAAAAGAGTGAATCAGTGTTATTATGGGTTTTATTACTTTCATCAATCATCTGTTCAGCGCAGACAAACATAGTTGTGGCCTGTTTTAGTTTGACAATCCTGAAAACAAATGCATGTTTAAAATAGTTCACTGTGATTTACAGGGCTTTAATGGGACGTCTGAGCACAAATCATTCCTATCCAGAAAGATTAAACAGTCTGCACTCGGTTTGTATGTCCGGTCTCAGGCATCAGTGTGTTCACACACACACACACACACACACACTTTTTTTGCTGGGAAACATCCGCACAGGGCAACAACTAGCGCACGAACAAATGAGGTGGAAACATCCTCCATCCCTCAGTGTGACTGAGCGTCCTCACACCTGCCACTCATCAACTTGTTCAGTGGCTCAGATGTTAAGAGTGTGTGAGGCGACCGATCCAGCCTCGGTTTGCTCTAGAGATGGGAAATTTGATTCTTTTAACTGACTCAGATCTTTAACTCTCGAACAGTAAGTCGATCGAATCGTTCCGTTCATGTTACAGCAGGTGGCGCTGTAGGCCTCTTCTGGGCCGCGGTTCTCAAACACTAAAGTGTAAACATTGTTTTGCTTCAGCTGTCAAATTTTAAAACACAAAATGCCACAAGCAATTCAAACCCCGTGAAAACCCAAGAAAGCAAATACACGGGAAGAATAATTTCCGTTTCCTGTCCTGCTGCCTGAGCGTATTCAGCCATGTGGCGAGAGAAGGTACTGCAGGAAAATGAACGAGTCGCTCACTGAGGGGACGCATTAATTATACAAGTCATATAAAATATTAGTTCATATCGAACCTATTGTTCACGAACGACACATCACTAGTCTGACATCGACAAAGTCTGGTGGTTATTGATGCAGCGCAGGTATTCTTTAACAAATGCAAGAATGAAACCGTTTTATTTTGATTTTAGTTACTTATGCAACCTATAATTTTTGCTGTAGCATTAGGAGTTAACCAGCTGTCAGGACATGATGTGGTTAAATTCTGTTCAAACTTTAACAACGTTGCTGTTTTTGCTTCACACAAGTTACTAAGTAACTTTGGCTTTTTCCCCCTTAATTGTCAGAACTTCCCCTTGCCTTAATTTTCTCAAAACTGGACGAGATGTCGACGTTTACGGCAGCATCTGTCCTTTAGTGTCTTGTGACGGACAGTTGTCTCAGTGTAGCTGTCCTCAAACCAGCGTGCACAGTTTGTGAACCAGCACTTGTGCTTTTTACTCGATCCTACCTACCGAACAAGGACACGAAGTGAACTTAGAGCTACAAAAACCTACAAAGACGAACTCAGAGTTTAAGGCACAACAGTTTCCGATCGAGCCCCCGACACAGACACGCCAATCACAAACGTGACACACCCGCGGTCACTTTTCATCACACAAACATCATTAAACTGATCAGCGTCACATCATCAACATGTCGCCGTTTTAGAGACAAACTGCACTTTTAAAAAACTCTATACTTACGTTTCTTGTGACATTTTGGAGCTTTTCGTCCGGCACCACCTGTTTTCATCAAGAACAGGTGGTTAGATGCATTCAAAAGCCAACATTGTTGTGCGTTGTTTCAGTGTTCTCAACTCATCTGGTCCCTGAACGCACCACAGACCTCGTTTCAGCTGGATACAGTTTCCCTCTCAGCAAAAGGAAAAGACAGAAACGTCAAAGTTTTGGACATTTTACTGCTTCTCACTGTCAAAGACGTTTCTTGACACGTTTTTCACGTTCCTAAGGAGCCATGTGTCAGGAAGTCTGTTTTACTTCAGAAGAGTTGAGTAGACATTGAGACCAGCACATTATGATTATGGTGTTGTTTAAAGTAAGTTACAGAAACTAATCTTAATGGACAAAAAGCTCATCTGGATATAGAAAGATTAAGGAGTAAAAGCCCCGTTTCCACCTAAGGAACTTTTCCCTGGGACCAGGAACCTTTTTGGTGCTTAAGCTGCTGGACAGCACCGGCTCGACCCGACTCAGTTTCACTGGTCTTTTTTTGCTGGTAAGAAGTCGTGGCCAGTATTTACTGCCTGGTACTTTTTTGGCTTTGTCACTGTTAAGGTTTTAGGCGAGCTGTGGTGATGCTAAAAGGTGGCGTGAAAACACAATTTTTTAATGGTACTGCTTTCTGCCTCTTCTAAAAACAAATGATCCTTTGATATCGTCCCTTTTCCTGGGTGTCATGTTCACAGTGATGTCACTGCAGCTACACGCGGTGTTGGTACGACAACCAGGTGCAGTCGAAAACTAACAAAGGTGACCAGAGTCGAGACGAGACGTTACCATGGAAGCAGAGGCTCCGGTTCCTCTACAAAAGGAACCAGGATCTAGTTTTAGCCCTGGGCCCTGAAAATACAAAATAAATCAAATTACAAAGTTCTGAAGGGACTTTTTAGGACCTGGGTCTCTGGAGAAGATGTGCAGGAACTCCTGGTGGAAACCCACATATTTATTTAAAGTCAAAAACAGTATTGTGTAATTAAACATCCTTATTGCAACAAACGGTGGGAAAAAAAAGACACTTCACGACTTTTCAAATCTCTATAAACATCTTTTATTGGATATTTGACTTTTCTGCCCACTTCTCCACTTACTCTGAAGAATCACTGATATGGGCTCCACACCAGTCACGATCTGTTACTGGTAGTGCTGTTTGTGTCCATCCAAACCATCGGTTTGTCCTACAGTGACGTTACAAGAATAGACAATGGGAAAGTCGTACTTCCTGTACAAACTGTACAATAAACACGTGTAACTCTGTGATGTTGCTAAAAACACCAGTGAGGGTCAGAAAGTTCCTGTGTAACATTCAATACCTCGGAAAACTTTATTGTGCCTCATGAAACTATTTTTTTTCCAAATAGGTTTTGGCTTCATACATCATAGAAACACAACAAATCTTCAGATTAGCAGACAGACAAATCTAATTACAGTGAGCATCTTCCTGCAAAAGTGAAAACACTCAATTAAACCCCACGTATGCAGCTCACACTCGTCTAACATTTACCAAACTGCTCTGGAGCTTTGGGAGTAGAAACGCTGGAGACAAATTCTCCACCACCCACATTTCATTATCCAGTATCCCGCATCAGCACATTGTGAATTCAATTATCCACAATGTTGATCATTTTCCACTGAGAAATTTTCACACGTCCTCAAAAACAGGAACAGAAACGAGTTCAAAATGTTTTAGCTAAGAGAGAAAATTGTCTGTTTGCGTTTGCTTTATTTTTATACCAGCTAAGTGTTTCAGCAGCACAGCTGACGTGATCCCCGGTCGTGAATTTTGACTAAAGTCCAGTCCACCTGTAACTCACACTGGAGTTTAGATTAGTTTTCTATGCACATTCAAAGCATGGAAGTGGATACAGCTTACTGTAATGCACATTAAGGATATGAGAGTAAAGGATGAAGGTTTTCATTTTCAGCCTTCAACAACTGCACCAATAGATTTGACACCAGCTCTTCATAGCTCTTAATGGTGACAAAATAAAACTGGTATCACGGATCAGCCACAACATTACACTACACTATCATTCCATATCAACTCCTACCCTTCACTCTGACAACACAAACTCTTATTAATTTTGTCATTTGGCAAAGATGATTCATTGCTTAGACCATCAATTTATCAGCAGGTAAGATAGAAGATTGTTGATAATCTTCAGTCTGCTTTCTAAACACTAAGGCACTCAGTGGTGGAAATGAAGGCAAAAAGAAGCTATTGTTGGAGGGGCTTGATTCTTATAGCCATGTTTCTAAGACATACATTGTGTAAAATAATATTTTCAGTATAAATCATGTTTCTCGTGTTACAATTAAACATTCGCTGAGTGAGCAGGTGAACCCTCATGTCAACAATGTACTGACGTTTTCCCTTTGCTAAATTGGTGAAAACAATCTGAACGTTTCACGTTTCCACAGACTTTGTGTAAGTACCATCAGATTATTTAATACACAGTGGTTTGTGTTCCTCGTGTCTGTCCACACCCACAGGACACACAACTCAAATGAAGCTCCGATCCTTGGAAATTATGCACGACAAAAACAGCCGTATAATAGTCCTTGAAGTTATTTGGCACCAAAGTGGCTTTCAGAAACAAGAGAACTTTGCACAAAATGACACATGTGAGAAGTAATACACACACACAGACATTTCTTGACATCAGTCTTTCTATCTGGAGGTCAAGTGGTGCCAAATTCTGGTCAAAGTCTTGCAGCGTGTCCATCCACAGCTTAAGGAACTCAAGACACAAGTACAAAGACACAGCACAAGCCTTGAGGTCGTATTGCTTCAGAATTTAAAGATGCAGTTTGTAAGATCTGAAACCCCAAGAAGAATCAATAAATCCAACTTCAGAGAAAGAAAAACCCAAAACAAAAAGAAAAAAGCTTCGGTAGCAGAATTCTTTCCCCAGAAAGCAAGCAGACTAACAAACTGCATATTTAATCTTTGATATTAACTCACTCGCACTACATAAAGCACATCATCCGGGCTCAGAAGGCAAATAATAATGCAGTTCTACATTTCTTCTATGGCGATCATTAATAAGTAGCATAGAACAGGATAAATTAGGTCATTTCCACTGCAGCAGTGTAAGAGCAATTAAAGAGCCAAAGTTGGCTGCAGAATTTCTTGATCAACAATAAACCTAATAGTAAATTATTGGGTGATGTAAATTATCACATGGTGTCAGCTCTTATTTCTTGAATAAATGTGATATTTCCTTCACTTTTTTACAGATTGAAGCCAGGAGCCAGGTTTGAAACTAAACAAGCCTATTTATGATCAAATAAAACCATTCTATTAAATATTTAATGGGCAGAATAAGGACCCACGTTCACATCCACAGAGTCTTTGCAGGTGTGGAAAAAACCTTTGTCATTTTGATGTGGAACCAACCAGCAGTGTTCAGCTTTTGTAGGATGATGCGGGAGACGAAAAAAGTCAAAGGTTGATAAAATACACATAAAATGCATTTTCTTTGTGTATTTACGCACGTAATTACTGAAATTTGGAGACATTCAGATGCTTGGCTCCATTTTGACTGCATCACCTCTGTGAAATCAGACTCGTAATCATGGGACAAATCTCGCTAATAACAGCACTGAATCCGTTTTAGGGTTTTACCACGTTCACTTTCGATTTATTTAAACCTTTTTGAAAGACTAAAACATAGCTGTCTTTAGAAGACTATAGAGTGATCTCCTCTTACGTGTGCAGATAAACAGAAAAACAGGGAAAGAAAATGCAGCAACATTTACCGAGGGACTACTGCAAAAGAAGTTCAATCACACGCAGTATAAAACAGAAGCCAATCACACATACATAAAAGGGTTTGGATGTTTTGGCCACGTCATGATTCTCACAGAAAGTAAAAACAGGCTGGTCCTCACTTACCACACACACTTACAGGACATAACATAACGCACTGCCATGATTAACACTACTAGTGGCACTGTAGCAGTTCATTAAAAACAAAGTTCATGTTGTATACAGAACTGCAAAGCCTTTGCTTAAAGCCTGCATACAAAGAATAATACTAAACAAATGAAACAGAAAGACTTTTGCTTTGACTTGCATCAACAGCACAGTGTCGTCAGCGTAGAAATACGTTGTCCAGATAATCTGACATGATTTGGCCACAATAAAGAAAATTCTAGGCTGTAATTTTTCAATTTTGGACTTAACTCTTCGTACCCTAAATTCACTGTCCTCAGTTGTGCCACCGAGATCAAATCAAGACCCCTGATTGGACAGTGGTATGTACCATAGTAAGTTTTCATTTGTCAGTTATTTTTATGTGAACTTGCTCAAATATAAAAGTTTATCCAAGCACGTTCACGCTCTATGCTCCAAACTGTTGTCTGATGCTGACAAAAGATCAGATTCCACGGTTGGCATTTTGCATCGAAACAGAAATCTGACCTGAGATCAGCAGTTTTAGGCAAATTTAACACAGGTATATAGTTACCAGATGGAAAAAGTGGTCCTGAAGCTGCTTCAATTTCAATTCCTATCAAAAGACTCTATAGCAAAATGGAAATATTTGGAAATGTCCTATTACTTTTATTATATTCTTCAATTAGCCAAACGTCTTCCCTCTTCATTTGTTTCCTTTAGTCCTTGTATGGTCAAATTTGAATTTGTAGTGAAGAAAATCCATAAAATAACCCTTTGATTGCACAGACTACTCATCTGCAGCCAAACTACAGTCCCCACTTTGTAGAAGACATCAGTTTCCATCACTTTAAGCACATTTCAACACTTCCTTCGTCCAAAAACTCTATAATTCATCTCTTGTGGAGTCCCCCCTTCAGTCCTTATATGGTTAACAGCTTCCTGTAGCCCCTTCCATTTCAGTCCTAACATGATCAAACATTCAGTAGAGTCCGTGAGCTCAACTTCCTTTGGGTCCTTCAACGGGAAAAAAAGAGATCCTGTGTTTTATAAGCCCTGACCGTCAGAGAGGTTAGAGGTCAAAGGTCAGTGACCTTGTTCTCCAGGGCGGCAGCGATCTGTTGAAGGCGGAGGGTGAGCTGTTTATTCTGAGCTGCTGGGTCGTCATCCAGCGACTGGATGATCTACAGACAATAACACCATATTTTACATTACAATTGTTTGAGTAGAAATTCGCCATTCTATTCATTAAAGTTACAAAATGCAGATCATTCCCTCTCCCTCTACTGCTCATTATAAATATACAACAAATGAAGATGCTTCAAAAATTAATAATCAACCAAAAACAATTCAAATTCTCTGACTCCAATGAAGTCTATTCTGTATTTTAAAGTATAGGAGTAATCGCCACGAAAATGAATGAAAATTAATAAAAATACATTCCAATACAAGCAAGCCTTCTATTCTTAAGTGAAACTGATTTATTAGTAAAATAAAAGAGAGATTCTGTTTCTTCTAATAAAACTGATGAATATCCTCTTCATACAATTAGGTTTGAAAACATTAACATTGGAAAACTTCTTACCACATCGTAGTACTTGCTGGCGTACTGGTACAGTTGATGTAAGGCCACCTGGGTGTTCAGCTTGTCTGTGTGTTGCTGCAAAATAATTCAAAGCAGAAATATTAAAGACCTATAGAATACAGTTGCTTATTGTATTGTTGTATTGCTAGCGGCTCATACCCTGGACACTTCTGCGAGGTGTGTATTCATGTCCTGGTCACTGACTGGAACCATCTGTCTGATACCCTTGTAGTAACTGGGGAAAACACGCACACAGTCAAAACATCGGATGGAATTCTTTATCAAAATGTATTGACCGATCATACGGCAACGACATATGTGTGTAATACTTGTGATACATTGTTACTTGCATTTGACATCGGTCAAGTCTAAATAAAAGTCATGTACTTTAGTGCAAAATTAAAACAATTTAGACAATGTGGCAAATAACTGATAGCTGACAATTACTGTGGTTTATGAAGCATTCGAACGCTTCTAAGACCCTGTAGAACCACTTTGTAACTAGTGTGTTTTTTTATTGATGCCTCACATTAATGCAACATATTAAAAGAATCCTGTTTATTCAGTGCAACACACTCACTCGTCCACCATCTTCTTGTACGTGGAAATCTCTTTTGCATAGAGCAGCTTGTTGCTGGGAGACTCCTACAGTCAGACACACAAAACAGATAATAGATCTTTAGTCGTTTTCAAGGCTTTTCAGAACCATAATTTCCAAACCTTTGTTCAAATGAAGATGCTCTACAGAGAAAATCCTCCTTGGATTTTCCAACACTATTATTAATTATCACCAGCGTGTGATGTCTAGGGTTCATTTTGCCATTAACTCTTGTGATGAACTCTTCTGTCCAAAAAAGATGTGTGAACATGTTCTCGCACTATTCTTCAGTGTTGATGATGGTGAACACACACAAAAGCCTTCACCTCAAAGTATCGAGGAGCAGACAGGGCCAATCACGTACTGTAAAGTAAAACTCCAGCTCCTCTCAGTCATCATTCTCAAAACAGAAGAGAGGTGAGGAATATAATTTTCACGGAGACCCTCAGCGATGTTACAATCACCACACGTCCATAAATTCAGCCCGAGTGCAGCGTCAGGCCCGAAGGAGAATAAAGTTGGTCGGTACGAGCTTGATTTGTGTGGACTTACTCGACTGAGTTTGTGCTCCGTCTTAGTGCAGGCGTCCATGAAGGTCTGAGAGATGACGTGCAGCGAAGCCTCCACCACCTCCGTCACGTGGACGTCAAAGATGAAGTGGGGGTTCCTCAGGATGTTCACCCAAAACCGCAGAGGCAAGCTGAGGACACACGAAGAGTCAGCTAGTAAGTACTAAGCTAGTAAGTGCAGAAAACTTTTATCTCAAAAGATCATCTTCATAAAATGGTAAATCAAACAAAACTAAAAGCACCAATGTAACCAGGAAAGAAACTGACTAACCTGCTTTTTCTACATCATTTATCACATTATTTAATAACTTATAAAAAGTCTAGGTCACACTCTGGTCCAAGGGGTCAGCAAAGGTCAGGCCGACTTTAGCAGCATTGTTTGCAACATACAAATGAGGAAAAACATTTGCATCCCCTTATTTTAACAAAGCAAATCAAATAACCAAAGTCAGGTAGCACCTTGCATGGCAGCCACCACCACTGTGTGTGTGTGTGTGAGAGTAATTACTCGCTTTAAATTAGTCACTTCTTAAAACCGTCTGCCAAAGGACTAAATGTAAATGCTTATTTCAAATGTATCCACAGGCTTTTGACAATATTTTTAGGTCCAGGAAGGTCGTGGTCAAACATTCGGCCAGACAAGATCAGCTAGACTCTTCAACTGTTCCTCTGCTCATAGGCAGAGTGGACAGACACATTCCAGTTTTTTCTTCAAACTTAAATTCTGAGCTGTGTTAACAGATCAATACTTCAACTGATCATTTCAAATCCTTAAACCTTGTAAAATATTATGAAAATGAAAGCTACACATTAGAAGTTGAATTATCTTGAAATAAACAAAACTTAAAGCCTGATTCCACTAAATTCCTGTCCCAAAACAAAACTGAGTGCATGAGACAGCGATGCACATTTCTATCATATCTGCATTTAATCCAATTACGTTTGTAATCATTGACAGTAGCCGACTGAAACGGAGAAGCTGCTTTCATCTATGTCCAAAAACCACTGCTGCAAAAAAAAAAAAAAGCTAAATACGCCTCCATTATCACCATAAAGGGAACCATCATTTTCAGACTTTTTCAGACTTTTTAAGGACCTGCTGACACACCGTTTCCCCTCTCTTCCCTCGTCCCTCCGTCCTTTCATCTCTTTCTGCCGCCTCTTCCTTTCCGCTACCTCCACAGGCCATAACCCTCGTCAATAATTCACCACAACTGATGAATATTTCATTGTCCAACTTGTTGGTGTGTGTGTTATGTCTCTGATGATTGACAGGCTGAACCCAAGGCCAGTTTGAAAGCTGAGAAGTTAGAGGGGAATGAAAACGACCTCTCTGTCTGTACTCCTTCTTCTGTGCTACTACTTCGCGTGCGCTGTCATTTATCCATCCTGATAACAGTCTGCCAATTAAATCTGGCTTTTATGCCATGGACTGCCTGCTTCAGCAGCAAGGAGGACGTAATTACACTCTAGTTGAGCTGATGAGGCATCACTCACTCACACACACGCTCACATGTAGAAGCTGTATAATTAGTTCTTAGCAGGTTTTCTTCACAGGTCGTATCTGCAGCTGAAATCCAGAGGAGCTTTGAAGTGGTGCTGAATCGGTTTAAGAGTTGCGTATCAACCATTTCCTGACAGTCTGACCCATGGGGGCTTGTTTGAATAACATCTGAGGACAGTTTTAGTGCCTCATTTATACCTCACGCTCATTTGGATAATGATGCTTTCGCATTTACCATGTCGGATTGTTCTCGAAGTAACCGTAGCGTTAAAGTTACACAGTTAAAGGGATATCGTTAACACACTGTTGGTGGTCAGCTGTCGGCCAATTTGCACTGAACCTAAAAACAGCGCAATAAAAACTACTTCATTGTTCTTTTTACAATGCTACCGGCAGCTATTAGCATGACGGATAACCCCCGCTCTGCATTTCTATCAAAACAATAATACTGGTTAAACTGTAACGAGCTTTTGCTATTTCTACACATTTACACGACTCAAACCAAGTACAAGGAAACCAAAGATGACTATGGTCAGAGATTCTGTTTCCTGCAGAAATGTTTGTGATGAGAAGCTGGAGAAGAAACGGTTTAGCAGGACTGCCAACGCCAGCTTGAGTCATTTACACAGGGTCTATCTTTTCAGCCCTGATATCAACCTGTAGAGACATTTGGACTGTTGGTCTTACAAAGCAAATAATGTAATGACACAATCTTGTGCTCTGGGAAAATGGAATGTGCATTTAAAAAAAAAGTTTTCTGATTTCAAACACGATCAACTGAGGAAATAATCAACAAACTAATTCATAAGGGAAATAAATTTGTTTTCATATTTAGTAATAAAATCAACGTTCGGGGACAAAGGCAGCATTCAGATTTGTCTTTTGTTTGCACTTTCACTGGAGGTAAATACTGTACATTCATATGTTCACAATAAGTCACTTTCGTGGCACAGTCGTGGACGGAATTTGAGATGATCAGGTTAGTGATTGCATTGTTTGCAGTAATTCTGAGTCTGTGTGGTCACTTTTCATGTCTTTGTGGTCTGTCCATGTCTATATTTCACCACTGAAAATCTTTTAAAATTAAAACAGTAAATACAAACAATCACTTATAGCAGAGGCTCTGGCCAAGCCCCCCTGCAATCTTAGGTCCATTGATCCATTTTTGCAAACTGTGTTTGTTCAAGCCTCATTTACACTACCTGTTGGTCTTCCAGATGTGCAGAGTCTCATCATCTACATTATCGTGTCTCAGTGCCTGCTCATCCAGGAAGTCAAAGAAGTATTTGACAGCAGGGGGGACGACGGAGCTCGAGCACAACACACTGCGGAAGAAGTCGTCCACAAACTGCTGCAAAGTGCCCTGTAAACACACACACACACACAATTAATTTCAATTCAGCTTTATTTATATAGCGGCAATTCACCACAACGTTATCACAGGGCACGTTACATAATAAAGTCAAGATTATACAGACATTTAAAGAAACCAAACAAATCCCCCTTGAGCAGCTATAGGCAACAGTGGAGAGGGAAAACTCCCTTTAACGGAAGAAACCTCCAGCAGAACCAGGCTCATGGTGGGCGGCCATCGGCCATCTGCCTTGGCCGATTGGGGTGAGTGAAAAGCGGAGAGAGAAAAGGGCAACAAAGCAACAGCAAAGATTCAAGTATATTTAAATGACGTACATTTTCTATAGTACCTTTTTCTCACGCTAGTTACAGTTCCTACAAAGACACGGAGAGTCTGCGAGAAGATCAAAGCCTTTAAAAAGCTCCAGTAAAATCATAGAACAGAAGGGTGTACGTTTGCTTTCAGAGCGGAAGTTTTCGTTAATGAGAGATGTGACACCTTCTGACAGGTCAGTATTGTGCGTTTGCCACCACAAACATCTGTGTTGCTGACTGGCTCATTCTCCGACTCTGATAATAACATGCATTTAAATGTGTAGTATTTCTATCAGCTCCTGCAGGATGAAGCTGCAGTTACAACCTGAAATGATCAGAGCGACAGAAAGTATCAGACACACACACACACACACACACACACACACACACACACACACAGAGCTGTACCTTGACAGACAGCAGCCTGGTCAGGTAGATCTCAGTGATGGCTTTGGTCATCGCCTTGACCTTCATGCTGCCTCTCTTTGACTTCACTTCATCGATTTCATCTGTCGGTCTAACCAGGTGGAAGGTGTTGTCGTCCTCCAGCAGGGCGTTTTCTGCACGAGGGAGTGACAGAGACACACACACAAAGACCGAGAGGCTGTTAAAACACTCCTTGATTTGTCATCACATTAAATATTTAGTCACTGGATTTGAAAAAGTGTGGGATCCCTAAAGTGATGTTATATTTTCATCTAATTTTGAAAAGGAGAAAATATGTTTTACCAGCAACAAATGAATTCATGTTACCTCTTAATTAACTCAAAACTACAGCAATCAGAAGCAGCATGAGTGTAGGAAATGTAAATATAAAAATGTCAAAATTGTATTTCACCACAGGACTGGAGTTATATCCCAGCTTTACCAAAATTCTGCTTTAGGGTGTGTGTGTGTGTGTACATACTCTCTTCATAGCTGTCCTGGTGCTGATGGAAAGACTGTGTGTGCAAAACTCTGGACAGAACCAAAGTGGCGTTATCCCGAACCTGGAAGACGAAAAATGAGTGAAATTGGTGAGAAAAATGATGAATAAATCCTGATTCATTCCGTGTAACTAAGCTATGAACACAGTTATTAGGTGCACTCTGACTCACTGCAGCTGCCTCCACAAATTGTTTTCCTGGTAAATTTCTGTTGGTTTATGTGCAGCAGGAGGACGGTCTCGTGTGGCTCGATATTTTCCCTGCACTTTAATTTTTGGTCACTTCAGCGCAGGAGTGAAGGTCTGAACTCCACACTCTGGGTGTTTTAATTAAAAACACCCAGAGTGTGGAGCAAGAGCGTAAACTCCAGTCTCTCCTGGCTCACTGCATTTTCATCACCAAATAATCTGCAGATAATACGTTTCTATTCTGTCAAATTTCTTTTCGCAGTTTAAATGTTCTTGCCTTATGCTAACATCACAACTGTTCTGTAAGTGTGGGGGAAAAGGCAGCAATTCTTCAAATAAGCAGCAAACCAACAGACTGACATATTGTAGCTGTGTGACATGACAAATATAGCTATATTTATAAAAATATTAATTATTATTCCTCGTTAACCACACAGGCTAAACATGTCTTTATTTTTATTTTCATATATATATTTATATATATATTTGAAACCTGAGCTGAGAAACTGCTCCACAGAATAAGACTAAACATTGTGATTATAACATCTATTATCATAACATTGGTCTTTTTTGAACTGCAGGGAGTCCATAATAAAGTATTTCTATAAAAGACAAAAACACTGGGCAACACTCACATTGTAATGAGCCAATGTGTTGAGCCTCTTCCAGCGTCCTTCTTTCTGTGAGGTCAGGTCGAGGTCGGACAGGATCTGACCCGTGGAACCTGGACGCCACTCTGTGGATGGATGAGGAAGTTATTGAAATGTACGCTGCATGTTGTGTCGTAGCATTCAATCTGATTTAATAATAATAATAATAATAATAATAATAATTTAGTCCATATCTTACCCAGTGCAACACTCTCCACCTTCGGCCTCTGTGAGCATGGCAGATTTCTGTAAACCTGGTCTATGATCTTCTCCTTTACCTGGAGAGCAGATAATTAGAAGTTTACCTGACAAAACATGTGCTAACCCACAAACTGAAATTATATTTCATTAAGAGACAGAAATATTACAATAACTGTGGAAAGTCAATTCAGATTGATTTCATCTGCCACAACCAAAAAACTTTGCCCTCGTCATTAAGCAGCTATTTCTTGTTTGGTCATTTATAACTATTTAGTAAAAATGTTCTAAATTGAAGTTCAAATTAAAATTTGTACTTGATCTGATATAATCAAATATCTGGTTAACGATGCCAAGAACTATTGTCTGAGAAAACAGGCTGAAGGAGAGAACAAACCTGGGAGATGGTGTCACAGTTCAACACCTTCACTGGAGTCACATCTGGCCCCTCCCCGTGCACCAGCACCTGCAGAGTCTGATATCACAAACACACCTGTCGGCTACACACTGACGCTGATATGAAGTGTGTGAAGTACAGTTTAAGAAATGCATAAAACTCTAAGTACATTAAGTTAATGAAAAGTAAACTAACGTGCTGATTAACAATCTGTGGATGTGGCTGTGGCAGCTTTACCGTGACTATGCTTTACTGAGAAAGCATAAATACGCTGCATCAGATTTAAACCTGCTACGCTTCAGCAGATGTGTCTGACAGATGTGTTACCACTGCACCACAGGAGGTCATGAATACAGCAGCTACAATGTACATGAATTCAGTGCACGCACACAACAACCATTAAAAGCCAATGTGGGCAGCTGCAGTGGCACAGTGTTGCACCTGAGCAGCCGCAGCTGAGGGTGAAACCACTCACGCTGTTGTAAATGCTAGCAGTGCCGCAGAATGCACAACAATCTATGCATCAGAACAGAGCTCAGTCTCTCTCTGCAGATCAGAGGCTACAGCAGGGAATGCAAATGCAGTTAGGGAAAAACTTTTCCACCTTGACCTTCTGGGGGTGTTATAATAACCAAAGTATATCCCATCCCTATCTCTAGCCCTAAATTGAGCAGCACTGAGCACTACGGTGTATGTGTGTGCTCACCAGTACAGAGTACTCAACGTCGTCCCCCAGGAGTCCGGTGTCGTTTAGTGTGTACTTTGCTTTCTTCACCTTGGCGTCCACAGGCCCCTTTTCAACCTGGTGCTTCAAGGCCTTGAACAGTTTATATAACGGTTCTCCTGCTGTGTCCTAAAACAAGAGAGAGACACACACAAACATGTTTTCTCCCTTCTGAAATATGTTAAATGTGATCACATATGGAAACTGTGGTGCAACAAATAAAATGCTCTCGAATCATCTATTGATCTATTGAACAACTTTCTAAAACACCAAGATAATCGTGACAGTTGTCGCCTGGTTTTATTTTGAGTTTCACCGCTGCACATTTTACATGCTGTTTTAGAGACGAAATCAATTAAAATCACTGTGTCATGGCTGTATGCCTCTGCAAACCAGTCAGGCTACAGTTTATATGCATGTCTGCCCAGATTTAATATCCGCATGAGTCCAAGTGAATGTTTTGCCAGGCGTAGTTCAATTTCGTTGAAACATTGTACACATGACGTTGTACACGTCACAGTGACTTTGGCCTTTGAGCACTAAAATCTAATCAGTTTAATCCACGAGTCCAACAGGAGTGTAATACAAATGTCCATGATGCGATATCTGTGGCAGCACTAAAGTCTGGTGTGAAATATTAAGCTAGAAAAACATCGTCTTACTGTATCACCTGCAGCTGTCAATGTCAGATTTGTCAAAAAGCCCAAAACAAAACACAAGAAGAACAAACTATACTGTAGGTATGCTGGACAGGTTTCAAGAAAGTTTCTCAGAGTTAGTTATATCTGAGACAAGCGGAGAAGAAAGAGAAAACGGACGACAGAAAAACAGATCGAAGAGAAAAGGAAGCACATGGAATAAAAACACAGAACAATGAGCTATAAGTGAAGAACTTGTGTTGTTACCCTGAGGAACTGATAGAGACAGATGGACATCCAATTACAGAGCATCCTCTCCACAACTGTCTCTGACCTACACACACAAACAAGAAAGAGAAATATTAGCACTGCACAGCAGCTGACACATGCCGTTAATTTAAATAAACTCAACAACAATACATAATTCAATTACAGCCAGAAATAAGCAAGTATGTGAGAAGTGTTTTTCTGTACTTGAATGGGAGCTATGAACTTCTTTAGCTTCAAAGGATTTGTTGGCATCCACAGTACGTGTGGAGCTTGTGACAAATCACAATATCGAGATATAAACTACATACACAACTTTATGTATGTACAATATACAGTGCTTCTGAACATTTCATAGCAGATTCAGCCTCTTTCTACTGTGAATATAATGATTAGCAGACTAACCAAATTACATTTTGAATATTAATTAGAGATTATTTTGATAATTGATGGAGTCATTCATGGAGCCTTTTCTAATCCTCTGTTCTATTAAGGTTCTATATTTCTTGGCTTATTACAGAGTAATAGAATATTTCAAAAAATAAAAAACAAACAAAAGTTATTTGCAGCCCATCGTCTTTCCTATGAAAAATGTACTTCATGATTTTTAAATAAAAGTTAGAATTTTAGTTGAACAACAAAAGCAAAAAATTGATAATAAATGAACACATAGAAATGTGAAAACCTGAGATAGAACCAATGTATAAATACTATTTCATAAAGGGCAATAATAATGACAATAATAGCGACAATGATGAATGAAATCAGAGCCTGATCTAAATCAAACAGGTCAGTCTGATTCCTGACTTCTGTGTACACACAGCTGTGTTTGCCAGTGTACCCGTCCCTTCCTTTACCTCCTGAGCATGAGTTTGGGGTTTTTGTTCTGCACGTGTTCATCCATCAGCTCCAGCAGCAGCGTCCTCATGATGTCTGTGTAGTATTCTAGTTTGCCGTGCAGCGCCACCGTCAGCAGAGACGCAAAATAACCCCGAGAACGAGCGTTGAAGTCTGGACGACTCTCCAACGTGTGGATGAACTAGAGGCAGAAAATATGGCACAAATTCTAATTTAAAAGAACACGACCGAGTTGGAGCAAGGACGTTCATTCTCAACCCTGTCAACAGTAGTTTTCCACAAAACGACCCGATTCAAAGTCCATTTGTTTCAGTCCAGTGTTTTACTGGAGCTTTTAACAGGCGACACAGACCAACTGAGCATCTCTGTAGTGGAACTAAAGAGAGTCAAATGGTAACAAACCTCATAAAACTAGATCAAAACTAGATTTAATGAGGTAATTCTATTTGAATACATACAAAATAATGAGCGAAAGCCTGAGCGAAAAAAGACAAGAGGAGGAGAAAGAGCCAGAGAAAACCACAAACCCACTAAAAGCTTCCAACTCACATTAATGAGGAAGGTTTTACTGTTGAGCAGGTTGGAGAACTGGTTGAGTGCCTGAGTCACGATAGCTCTGCGGGCTTCTGGGATTTGTAGTTTTCCTGTGATCATGGCGTCGTTGGCGCTTTCCTTGGAGGGCAGGAAAAAGTTGCGGTCGGTGTAGGTTTTGTAGTCGAGGAAGGGGATCCGGGCCTCGCTCAGGTCACTGGTGTGGTCCTCCATTTCAATCATCAGGTCTGAGAAAAACACAGGGAAAAAAATGTATAAATGAAATAGAATTTGTTAAGGTGACGGTACCACTTTTTAATCAGGATTTAAAAAAGGACTGTAGCATTTAATTATTGGATTTCTTTTCTTAATAATATGAGTTCTTCTTGTGCATTTGGACATATCATTACACTAGTCCCGAACGTAAAGTCTCCTTGGCAACACGTGGAGAGTGTGCGGACCCCCTCCAGCTTAATACCAGAGCCGTCAGATTCTGCTGAAAAACGGTCCACCGAGTTCACAGAGAAGACCCGAAGGAAGGTTTTTGATGTCTGAGCCAAAATGCTGCCAGTCCTGCTGAATCATGTTGGCAGGAGCTCACAAAATGGAGATACACTGTCAAATGGGTATCATCCTCTCGTCTGTGAAGGCAACGTGACACGATGCTGACAAAATCTAGGTTTGTGCTGCGTCTGCTGCTTGGCTTGGACACTGGAAACCTTAACGTGAGTCAGTGAGTTCACCGCACAGTCACAAGGCAAAGTATAAATGGGTTGAATGTCAGGATTCTGTGAGTTTGTCAACATGTTCTGACAGATGTTCTACCTTTCTTTCTAAAGCTGTAACACACATATGTAAAAAAACAAAAAAAACAAACAAAAAACATCTGCAAGATCATGACATGCAGCTACATTTTTACATATCTGAACCTCTTAAAATGCATACGAATGATATCTGTTGCACTATGGGACATGCAGAGATCTGCCCAGGGTCTGCCTTAGAGCCCATTTGCTCTTTACACTTTTTTCGGATAATATTTTAAAACATAAATATAGACTTGCAGATTTTATGTTTATATTGCAGCTGATCTTCTGAAAATTGAGGGAAAATCATAGAATGCAACTTGTTACAGAATGTATATTATTTAAGCTCCATCAAAAACAATAGTTGCTATGATTTGTGAACATACTGCGAATCAACTTAAAAGATTAGAACTATGATCTGTCAGATGGTCCTTCAGGTCCAAGAAACACATTTGGAAGAGAAATTGAAGGCAAACTATAAAATCATTACGAACAATCATAGCGTACACTCGACGTTCTGCTTCAGCTTTGCACACTCTCTGCATTCCAGGTGTACTCACTGTTGATTTGCCTCTAAATGATATGAATCATCTTTCACCTGACTGCTTGTGTTTTCACCACTTTTCCAAATCTGAGCAATCACTTTAGCGAGTGGAATCAGTCTGTGAAATGATTAGAATCCTCAAAGTGCACCTTTCCGTCCCACTGTGTATGCACAGAAATAAAAATGTAAATTGTCATTTCCTTTCAGCAGTCCTGTATGTTTCCACTCTTGCAAATTTGCCGAACACCTTCGACAAACCTGAATTAGAAAAAACTTGTTACCTGCAATTATCTCTGAACCCGACCTGCTCATGACATGACCTCATCACTGACGCTCATTAAATCTGCTTTGAGTCGTGCAGGGAGAAATTGACCTGGAACTAAATACATGGAAAATAATAAATAAATATAGAAATTAAAATGCGCAGGCTTGTTTCGCCCACCTTTGTTACCTTGGGCTCCAACCAGCCAACTGAACAGGCAGACACACATCTCTCCTAATGTGTGCCTGAGATTATGCACACGGTGTGGACAAGTTCATTAATAATTGAAACCTTTGGACACCACCCTGGCATTTAACCATTAACTGACCTTGTGTGCTTTCCTGATGTTATTTTGTGTGACATTTAGTGGCTGCTCTGAGCATTTTCTGGATAAATGAGGATATACGGCACCCTGTGAATGGGGAGTTCACAATATCCTGCCAATCTAAAGTGTGCAGAATACAGCGGGTAATAGTGTGTTGCTTCTCACATTTCCACATTTATCCATAAAAATGAACTGCACATATGGATAAAGGTGTATTGAAATATTCAGGCATCCCTCTGCAGAATACATTTTGTCTTTTCATATAGCAATCATGTTACTTAAGGGGCCCCAAACTCCTGGTTTCAGCTTCATGATAATCAGCAGACCCAGTGGGGAAAGAACCTAAAGTAATAAACTAGAAGAATCGCGTAATTAAAAAGGAGAGAGCTGCACTTCAACTTCAGACTTTATTTAGCAAAGCGACACCTGCGTTCCTACCATGAGTGTGTGTGTGAAATCACAGCTGTTAGGCGACTGCGTGTACCTGTGAACTCTTTCTTGCAGCGATCGCGAACACTTTCCTCCAGATTCTCCAGCTGGTGTTTCACCTTCTCGTACTCTCGCTCCGCCTGCTGACTCTTCCTCCTGTTAGCGCGCACAACACAGAGACAAAACGGGTCGATACTGGAAAACATCGACAGACGTGGGGGTAAAAAAAAAAAAAAAAGGGCTGAGTGTTTCTTTTAGAACCTGTAGCAGTAGACTGACACGGCGATGAAGAGCAGCATCGGTACAAGAACTGCAGGGATGATTATTGCCAGAGGAATGTAGTCTGTTTTGGCGTAGTAGACTGAACCCACTATCCACTCGCCGTGACCAAACTTCACCTGCAGTAACACACACCATACTGTATATTCCACTTGAAGATGATTAGGAACCATGCACTTAATTGCCCCAAAAAAACTAACGATAATCAATTAACTGTGGGTTTATTGTCTGTGTGTTGGGATTTGAAGAAATTTTGCATTTGAGAAAAACTCGTGACTCCAATCCAACTTGCATTATAGACCCCATCCGGTAATTTCCTCATGGTTAAACACAATAACAAAGGGGAACAGTGAGATATTCATTCCCCACCTCCCCCCGTAACGTGTTTACCACTAGCTCCAGCTGGTCGTTGGTCGTTTCTCTGCGCTGCCGTTTAGATCTGGCTCTGGGCTTTGATGAAGGAGCATCAAGGATCAACTTATCATCCTGTACAGAATCAAAAAGAGCGAAATGAGAAACTCAAACTAGACTATTGGTATAACTTTACTAGCAATAACCTAGCTTAGCTTTCTAACTCATCCACCAAACACCAAGCACATAAAACTTGTTTTTGCCCTGGCTTTAAAAACCTATCAGGTCACAGACTGATTATGTCAGTGAGTCTTATTGTGCTGTGTGAAGAAGATTTAGGAGAAATTACAAAAATGAATGACTGATTTCTGGAATATAATTTCTTCTCTCTCATTTACTCCTCACCTTTATCTGGAGGCCTGTTTGACATTCACGTTAAAGGATAACTTCTCTCATTTCCTGAATTAATTGCATTTTCACTAAAACCAACAGTGGATTCTTTCTAGTCATGGGTAAATAGAGAAATGTTAGCTGCTGGCTGTTTTTATTCGTTTTTGGACGACAACGGATGAATGACTGTCAGACATTACGTGCGACTAGAAGCGATTCATTGGTTATTGGTTTTAATGTTTAAGGATCTTCACACATCAGAAATGAGGCAAATAAACAACATGAAAACAACATGATGTGACTATGTTATTCTCCATTACCGCCTCTATGGTCTACATGTCTCGTTTCAGCGAGTCCCTACCTGCAGTATGTTAACGTGGCAGGTGGCGTCGCCAACAAAGGCCTGGGCCTCTTTGGCTGTCATCGCCTTGGAGAAACCACGTCCCTGATGAAAGAAAGAAAAAGACAGAACGTTCCAGATCCAAAGATAAACAGTTGGTTTAACAAAAAAATAATTTGTTTGACTCTCCGTCCTCACAGTCACAATTATGACGCTGGTCTCAGTGATCATATTCTTGACAAGCTCGTTAAAGCTGGGGTCAGAGTGATAATCGAAGCTCTTCAGCTCCTCCACCACGTTGTCCAGCTGCACAGTCGTCCTGAGGGACTGAGGGTCTAGGGAGCCGATCACAGGCGGGGAGTAGAACTGGAGAATGGTGTCGTTCTTATGCAGCGCCTCCTGGATGAACTGAAAGGGAAGTGGAAAAGAGGGATTTTACCCTGGAAATGAGCTCAACATGTCAATCCAGCATTTGTTGTTAACTGCCTCTACGCTCGCACATCATTTGGTTTTTGCACATGCAAACTATAGGACTGCAAATTCAACTCTGCTTCCTTAGAGCAGCAACAATTAGTGAAGCAAAACTTAATCTACAATTATTTTATTGATTTCAAGCAAAACCTTCTCAAGTTTGCTGAATTTCTGTTTATATCATATGTTCAGATTTTATACTGAAAATGTCATAAGA
Organism: Channa striata; assembly: GCA_033026295.1. NCBI lineage: Eukaryota > Metazoa > Chordata > Actinopteri > Anabantiformes > Channidae > Channa > Channa striata. The sequence goes on from CM065169.1 coordinate 18,514,780, forward strand.
CAATGCTTTAAACAATCAACAGGTTGTGGAAATAATTGTTAGTTGCAAGCCAGATTTCTTTTTACATCACTTTTGTTTCTTGTATATGTTGCCTAAGCCTCTCACATCATTATGGAAAGGACACCAAACTGGACAACCAAACAGCTCTTTACACAAGTGACAAAAGTAACACTCGAGGAACACGACGTAGCATTTTTATAATAAATGGTTAAATTACGATATGAAAACTGAAAGTGAGAGACGCGGCTGCAGACTATTTCTGTGCAGCTCCCCTGGGCTTTACAAAGCTTTAAAGTGAGTTTCTGCTCTTTGTTCACGGTCCAGACCGAAACTTTAATGTGATGTGTTTTTCCACAACAGGCAGCAATTTTCAGAAAGGGGAAAAACAAGAGTACACTACCTAGTCAGCAGTAACCAGCAGACAGACAAAATATCTAGTGAGTGTGAAATTTAGCAGCTAATGAACCAGAGGTTTCTCAGAGGATCAAAAACCGACATTAAAGAGAAGATGATGGATGACACACTGTTGACCTTTTGCCCAATCATGGCTGTGCTCGTGCACCTAACAGGTCTCTCAGTTTACATAGCTGGCGGATGGATGTCTATTATTTCTTCTGCCCCCAAGTGGCTAAAACAATTCAAATCATATGCTGAAAGTTTAAATCTGATCATTAGAGTGTTTGGATTAAACCTCTCCAGACTCCAGTGCCGGTAGTAACTTTTACTTCCCCCTTCCTCACCGCTGCGTCTCCCTGCCTTTCTTCGCGGCCCAGACAGCAGCTTTTTGATGAAGCGGTGATAAAACGGCTTCACCTCCTCTCCCCCGCAGCGAATCTTTCCTAAGAGACTCTGTCAGTCAAAGCCATTCAGCAGTGAAATGGAAGCATCGCCTCTTTTCTCTGTTTCGGGGTTTTGACTCAGAAAGAACAAGTGTCAGCTGTGGCAGTAGACTGATACACATCGAGGCGACATTGTGCTTTTATTAAAAATATGATTTAGCCCTGTCAGTGTGTCCCACGCTGGTATTATGTAGTTAGATTGAATGCATGTATACTGCAGAATTGATTAGTTCAACTCCGATAACTTGCAGGAAACTCGCCCTGAACTGATTCTAAACAGACAAGGTCTGCAAGGTCTAAAATTTAATCAAAGACACCGTTACTTGCTCATTTCATAGCAAAGAATAACACATTTGTAACTCCATATTCCGCATATGTTTTACAAAAGACAGCGACGAGAATTTCAGTGTTTTAACATAACAATTTTTTTGTCTGTGTGTATGTCACCACAAAATGGTGCAAATTTCATATTACACACTAAAAAACATTTCTGACTAAATGCTTGACTTTCCTTTAAGATAATGTTTATGTCAGATGCAATCAGTCTACAAGTGTGGAGAGAAATAAAAGCAGGGAACATAAAAACCTGATGTCAGATGAGAGAGAAATTGATTTTTTAGGAGCAATAACTAAAATGCAGAGGAAGAGAAAAACAATCCTTGGGCAAACGAAGCTGAGGAACAAGAGTATGTGTGAGAAACAGAGAGGAAATGAAGCGCTACTTTAAACAAGGACCCCACAAACCCCTGCTGCTACACACACACACACACACACACACACACACACACGTGTTTACCTCTATAGGTGCAGTGTCCTGTGAAAATTCATCAGCGGTGGGGGTGACCTTCATCGTGGCTCTCTGGATCAGGTCAAAACCGTTTCCTACCACCGTGATCTTTCGACCACCACTACAAACACATACATGTGGAAAATAATTAAAATATACAGAATTTACCCAACAGTTGTGAGTGAGTGTGAATGTATCTCCTGCATTTCCATGATGACACTGAAACATCTGTGAGAAGCAAACTGTTAATAACCAATAAACCTTGAATCAAAACAGTTTTTTTTTGCCCTGTTATGTGATCGTCCATCGCAGAGGTGAGAGACAGAAGTTGTATTTCCTTATTTTGGCGAAGTGGAGGCGAAGTTAACTAGACATGCAACATTCTTCAGTCCTTTCATCTTTTCTTATGAAAAACAGTTGAAATCACTACCAACCTATCCTATTCTATCCTCCTCATCTTTACTGCTCTACCTGAAAATTGTTTCTATTTCTGCAGAAGGCACAATGCTGCTGCTTGTGGGCGCTGGGACGCTGATGGGAACACAAGACGTTTCATTTGTCATGCCTCTGCTGATAAGAGGCACAATTCTGACTATTTGAAGGGACAGTACAATCATACTGGGAAAATCCAAAAGCTGGACCTCATCTGGGAACTAATGCAGAACTCTAAACAAATTTAGGTCCTGGACACACACACACACCAGCTCAGCCATGTTTTCAGAAGATCTACCCACTACAACCACACTGACCTTCAGCTACTGCCCCCCAGGGGACAGTATCAAGCTCATTACAACTTGGTAAACCACAATGAGGCCAAGACAAAGACAGGAGATTAGTTGGACACAGAGGTGACATTTATGCTTTATCTGTTGTGTTGATGTTTTTCGACAGCATTCTGGAAGTTCACAGGGGTAAAGCCTGCGTCGGGCAACTTTTAGGCAAATCTGCTCTAACATTTTATTTCCGATAATCTGTGCTAAGAACAGACTGAGCCCAACATGCCATCGCTAACGGTGCAAACATGGTTACTAAGTATTTCTTACAGACTTTACTCACCATACGAAGCTGGCTTTGGGGTAATACTCTGTGATCTTGGGGTTTTCAGAGTACTGGTATGTTGCTGGGACGTCCTTGGTGGTGTTTTTTCCATATTTCACCGTCACGGTTAACGGATCAGAGGGCACCTTCTGCCCCCGATACTTTCCGGTCTTACAGGTGATCTGTGAGCCGAACGACAGGCTGGGGAGGACAGAGGAGGACCATGAAGACAACGGTCTCATAAGAAGAGAAAGCAAACATGTCGGAATGCAAAAGCATTGCTTACACATCACAGGGAACGCCACCCACAGACACAGAGACGTCGTCTTTCGTGGCTGTGTCCAGGTCCTTTCCTTTGATGGTGATCACGGTTCCCCCGGCAGCTGGACCCTTCTCGGGCTCCACGTCAGCTGGTTTGGGGTCCTGGAAAGAAAAAGACACGTAGATTAAAAAATAAAAGCCATATAGAGGAAGAGGGGACGACACTACCATTGTTCTATGTGTCTGTTCCTTTAAATGTCTTATAGATATCTATAATTTTTTTTTTTGTCCTTGTGTTTGTGTACAGCACTTTGGCTAACTTTGGCTATTCAGATGAGCATTTATGACGGTTTTCAACTTCAGTCACGAGCTACTGTCACATGGACAGATATGAAATCTCTCTAATTCGAGCTTATTACATGCTGATGCGGATGTGATGATAAGAATTCAGTCTGCTGCAAATTCATTATAAGAAGTTTTTACCAGCTTTGAGGATTAATTTAATAGACAACCAAGATGGAGCCACATCGTGTTTCTTCAGGTCTTTGTAATTATGCAGGAATCTCAGAGGCATTACGGCTCCTGCAAGTTTTTAAACAGGAAGAGTGTACATACACGAAAGCAAAAGAAGCTCCTCCTGTCACCTACTGTCACCCTTACAGGGGGCGAACATGCTTGGAAACAATATATTTGATCCAAAAATAGAGGAATGAGCACATCAAATGTTGGCTAAAAAGCCTTTTTGATACACAACCCTTCTCAACCAGATTAAAACTTCATTCTGATCAAGCCGATCACGATTCTGAGGTGATGTCACACATTCAGAAAAATGTTATTTTCAGAGGGAAAAGAGAAATGACTTTGTGAAGGCTTTAGCATGCAAACATTTGCAAAACAAAAGCTCAAATCAGTCAATCCAACAGCCTGAGACAGACTAAGAAAAAGTGACATTAAAAATTCTAGTTCTAGCGGCTGTGCTGCAGGTATGAAGGTTGTAATCATAACAAAACCAACACATATATCCTAAATCCTCCAAACGTCAATCATTTAACCTTGTGGTAAAAAGTCAGTGTCACTCCTTGGTGGAGTTTTACCAAATTGTGTTTGAAGAATATCAACAGCTGCTAAAATGCACCAGCTGGTTGATTTCCTATTTGTTCTGGACGGGTCTGTACTGTGCTGCATGGGAAACAAAACAAGGAGCAATATTAATTCTCGGCGACGCTGGAGAATAAGGCAGCTTCGAAGTGGAAGAAGTCAATCTGTCTGGAGAATTAAGACACAGAAGTCGAGCACCGTGTGAAATAAACCATTTGCATTTGTGTGAATGCAAGCAGAAAAGAAATAAAGGTGTAAATATGAATTTAAACTGAAGAGGTACAACAGTGTTTTCTAAATCCGCATAGCCAAAGTGTTTGGTATGCAGCTGCTGAGACCTACTTAAGCGATTGGTTTGTTGGTGTTTCCGATTTGTTCTTGCTGTTCTGGCAGAGAAAGCTGCAAACACAAGAATAAATATCCCCGAAGAGAGGCCAACTCCTAACAACAATCTCTAGTTGGTAACACACGAACAAAACAGGGGCACAGAAGGTAGAAGTTACTGAAATATATTTCAAATACAAACAGTTCTTCTTGAGCTTAAAGAAAACAGAAGTTCAAACCCAGAGGTTCATGAGATACAGTATGAGAATCTATTTATTTTCAGGATATAAAATGGAAACGCTTGACTCTTATCAGCTGGACTAGTCATATTGTTAAAATAAACAAAGATCACATGGTTTTGTTTATGAGAAGTTGCTTGTTGCACTGAAGCCACACACTGAGGCTTCCCCAGGCTCTGCGGGACATTTTGTGATTTTCAGCTCATCACTTTCTTCATCACTTTGTTGTTTCTACAGAAGCACATTAAGGTGTAGCTGCCTAAACAAAATGTCCTCACTATATCATAGTTTCATGATATTTTTGTTTGTTATTCTGTCATATTGCACATTATTTCACATTATTATGCAAAGCCCATTTATTTTGTTTGAGACACCATGATTTATAACAGCATGTACAAAAATCTAAATATACACAAGTATTATCCCACCACACTTAGATCTTGGCGTTATACGTTTAACAGGCTGACGTCTTGTCCATACACTGCTGTGAAACGTAGCGGCGGGGCAGACGCTGGTACTAGCTGTCACTGGCTGAGCTGCAGGGTGAACCCTGGACTGATCACCCGTCTGTCCCATGCTGAGACAAAAACAACGATTCGCACCCCATCCAGCAAATGCTCTGCTCTGGTTTTGGTGCCGTCTGTGTTCAGTGTATGGAAGGGTAGCAGCACAGTCGATTGACCAATCAGCAGCCAGAAAGAAGCCTCAATGCGCTGAATAGATCAATACCTTATCCTAATTGTTTGTCCCGGTGCACAACCCTCACCCCCAAATTATCGGATTTAACTGCGATGTTTGAACTCACTGTATTAATGATACTTCAGTCTGTACTTGAAAAGCTTTTGATATCAGAAGGTGATTAAAAAGCATTTTGATGTGATGTCTGCAGCTTTAAAGCAGTTAAGGCTATAATTTCATTTAAATACTGAATTTTTAAAAAATATTTAAAGTTACTTTGAAAATAGTTTTTGCCAGTTTGTATGATTAGGCTGACATTACACATTAAAAATGATTAGTCACCTGCATTTTTTTATATATTCGAGACTTGTTTTGTTAAAGGACAACGTCATCCAGTTTTTTCATTTCCTGTCTATAGCTTCAGCTCAGAGTGTAAATGTACATAAATGCTTTTAAACTTCCCACTGACTTCCCTACATTTAAATATTTCTGTACTTCTAGCTGAAAAACTCCTCCACAAGACATCACCTGAGGGAGTTTTTTATCATTAGGAGATCAGATTAGGTCATCTGGTGGAGATCTGGAAAAGCCTGTTGCACATGATTACAAACTCCTACGTGTGAGGAAAACATAATCTGAACTGAAGGTTCCCCTAAGTGATGTCATCTGGAGGCATTTTTCAGCTAGAAGTAGAGAGATATTTTAATATAGGGAATTATAATGGCATTTATTTACATGTACTAGTCAACCACGTTCAACATCCGAGAAGGCGTCATCATTTTACCTTCACAATCACAATATTGTCCACAATAATTGCCATATGATTAGGCAGCACTTTAAAATATTAAAAAAGAAAGCATGACTGAAATGATTAGAGAATTATCAAAATAGGTGTTAATTAGCTGATGAGATAATTGATTAATCAACAAATTGTTTCTGTTGTTCTATATTGCCTCCCTTTTAACCACTTCACTGTGTTACAAAGACCAGCAAATATCAAGAAATGCTTTATAATAAAACTCTTTGTCCTAATTAACTGGATGAATTTGTACAATTTTAATTTTTGCAATTAAATTATCAAAGCTAAAGCTAAGCTAAGCGAGACAGGTCTGCAAAGTATTTATATAGTTTTGGTTTAATCCTTCAATTTTGACACTGATACCAACTAATAAACACTCCGTGAGTGAAAGCACTAAGTTAAAGTTTGAACCCTGAGTTTAGCTGAAGAGTTTAAAGACTGAGATGTACTGCTGCTCGACTAAATCGTTCATTTTGATCTCAGCAGTTTGCTTTGATTAGTGTTTTGTCAGCTCAATAGTAAATTTAAAAAAGAAATATTAACAAGAACATTATTTAAATTAAACAACTGAACCTTATTAGAGAGAGAAAACAGAACAGCAGGTACAACATATTTATTTGGATCATTATTATTTATCTATTTGCGGTATGTGGAAGAAACTGCTGGAAGTAGAGTTTTAGTGCAGCTGTGAATTTGTATGCTAAGGGTATTTTTACGCATTGCTGCTTCTTCAGAGTGTAGATTTCCCTGCACCACACTAGACGAAGGCCGTGTGCTTGTACTTTATTATAAACCTTTTAATGTTCCTGGGATTTGATCTCCTGAGTTTGAAGTGGCTGTGTCACACAATGTTCTGTATTGCCTCAGAAACTTTGATGAGTTGTGTACACACTGTCTGCAGGTTTCACAACGGAAGATTTACCATTTTTAAAGCTCCCTGCAGTTGAACAAAAATGCTTTATGGAATGGAAATCAGCAAACAAAGCTACTGTATTTCACAATAGAGGAGAGCTGGTGATTATTATGTGGCTAAAAGCGTCTGCCAAATGACTAAATGTAAATGTATTTTTAGTGAATGACTGCATGAATGAGACGCTCATTCATTTCATGTTTAGAGAT